>CM035143.1:72183825-73528825 GCA_020205605.1 Panax ginseng | reverse complement strand
GTAACGAGCATATTGTTTGCATGCGAAAATGGATTGAATTAGAGAGGAGATTAAAAAAAGAATGAAAAAATCGACAAAAGTGTGCAAGATCAAATCAACAAAGAGAAAGTGTGACGAACGAGATTTTGTAATTTAATTTGAATATTTATTGAATTAAATAAATATTTTTCGATGATTTAATTATTGGATTAAATAATTAATTGATGAATTTGTGGTAGATTAATTTAATTATATGTGTTACATTGATTAAATTAATGTGGAGAATTTTATTATTCAAAGCATGTATTTAATTGAGCTTATTTGATTAAATGAATTATTTAATAAGCATAATGTTATTCTAATTAATTAGAGATTTAATAATTGACATAATTAATAAATGAGAATTTAATTATGTGACTATGTGAATTAATTATCATATTTATTTAAATTAAATTAAATAAGATATTTGATTAATTGCTTAAGTGGGTGTGACATTATTAAACTATATAATAAAGGATTAATTATATTAAATGGAAAGAACCTTCTAATTTCTAGCCAAACAAGGCCCTAATGGGAGTTGGGTAGTTAACCCACGAATGGGATTAACTGACCACAACGTTGCCAGTTACTATGCGCATCAATCTTATTTTCTTACGTATCTCATTTCATGAGACTTAACTCAGAGAAATCCAGAGAGAATTCAGAGAGAGTGTAGAGATAAATTGTGAGATTGAAGAAGAAAGTGAAGAATCAGAGGAGTTGCTATAGGGTAATCTCTTCAACCCAAATTGTAAATTACGTTGTTGTTATTTTTCTATGAAAAAACTATTTCAAAGTCCTCTGTAATTGAAGGGGTTGTTGATTAATAAGTATATAATATGATGTATATGTTAGTATATATTTACTATATGTTTATATCATATATCCATGTGATTGGAGTAGTTGATTTCATGTAAACATGCTAGAATCAGAGTTTTCCATTAATGGGCGCTTTGAGTTCTCTGTAAAACAAATATAGTATGATCAATGCATGAATTGATGATTTATGTGTATATACATGATAATATATAATCATAACATGTTTTCTACCACCTATGTATGTTTTCAAAATATCAAATTCATATAAATATGTAGTAATTAGAATTTTTTTAAAGTTACAGAGTATAAAAGTTGTATATATAGCCCATATGGCCATACGTACAAATTAAATGCTTTAATCATATGTTGTATCAAAAATTGACACTTGTATATGTTTATGTATGTTGAAACGAACAAAACAGAATTTAAACGGATGGATTCGGTGAATTAACGAATCTGTAATGTTAAAATTCATATTTTTCATCAAAACTTTACAACATATGAAAAACAATGAAACTAAATGTTATAATTTTTGTAATAACGTGAATTAAAGTGTTAGAATCATGATAAAGGCTTTGTGTGATGTTTTTGTAAAGTCTATACTTCATAGGCAACATTAAAATTTATCGTGTTAGTTTAATTTGGGATTTATCGGGTTGTTCTGTGTGTTCTTCGCGAACTGCAGAATCTGGGTTTACGTCGCAGCGCGACCGCGATGCTCCAAAGAACAAATGGAGTACGCCTGCGCCATACAGAGTGCCCACGCCGCTGCAAAGAAAAATCAGAAAGCGCTTGCGCCATGCATCAAGGCCATTTACGCAAAGAAAGAACAAATGTAGCGCTTCTACCGCAGTAATTTCGTAAATTTTTCTAAGTGTTCAAATTTTGAAAATGTGTTTTTAAAACCTAATGTAATGAACATGAAGATATGTCAAGCATATAATAATATGTTAATTAACTTACGTTATGTGATTAATTAATAAGACTTAAAAGTCCAATAACGTATTCAAAGACCAATGTTGAGATTCGATAGGTATATCGAACTATTGATTAATGGGTATTGTGAATGTATTGATATGCAGGATTTAATAAGGAATGTGAATTAATCGTAGCTTGTGCAAGAGGCAAGTTTTCTAACCCTAAACTTTATTGAGCAAGTTCTAGACTTATATTATATATCGAGCAAGTTCTTGTTATTTATTAATCAAGTTCAAGATTTCATATTAGATGTTATCATTCTTTTAAAGCATGATTCCTGTTATACAATATTTATTCCATTGTATACCTCTTGAGTTTATTATTCAAACTAAATATCATTTAGTGTTGAACCTTATAAGACTAACGAACTCTTATTGATTCGACTAGTCCATAGTTGATGAACGTTCTAAATTTCAGAACCTTGTTGAGATTATCCAAACCAAACTTCCTTTGGTGCGGACTCTAATGTCAAACTGAGATGAACAACCCTTTAATAGGGGATTAATTATGCTTTAGCGTTAAGATATTGTGCACAGTATGGTACTAAGGGCTGATCCCCCTAAGTACGAGTAGAAGAGTCCATAGTGTTATGACTGTTAAAGGTTTCAAGTTTAAACACTTGACAACCTAGGATATAATTCAAGGTCTTATGGCCCTCATGAGTTTTTTTGATACTTGTTATTCATTCTTGATTCAAAAGCTGAATTTTTTTATTTCAGAAGTCTTTGATTCATTCGCATGTTATTTTTTTATTGTTATATTATTATACTTATGGGAAATTGTGCTCCCTCTTGCGTAATACTAACATTGCAGTTAAGAACGAAAAGTCTAACGAGCCTTCTACTAGCAAAGGCAAGGGCAAGGTTAACAAGTGATGAAGACTTGTTGCTTATTTGTTTTGTTATGTTTCAGACTTATGTTTAAGCTATGTAAGACTTAATATTTGTTTGTGTTTCCGCTTTTGAGATTTAAGGTTAGTATGACCTAGGATTGATGTATTTATATTCAGATTTTGTAACTCCTTAAGGAGAGGATTTATTTATATCTATTTTATGGTTTTCATTTATTATAGGTAGATAGATATATGATGTTTGTACAGTGAACACCAAATCACGTGGGAATTGAAGTATCCAGGTTTGGGGGTGTCACAGAAAGAACATTGGAAAGGGGTACTAGTAAGGATAATTGATGTTGTGAAAGCACTTGTTAAAGTGAATTTAGCATTTCGTGGAGATAATGAGAAGATTTATCAAGAGAAGAATGGGATTTTTCTAACCATAATCGAAATGGTTGTAGTATATGATCCAATAATGCAAGAGCACTTTCGGCGGATTTTGAAAGGTGAGATTCATTACCATTATCTTAGCCATAAAATTAAGAATGAATTGATATGACACCCCCAAATCCAGGTACTTCGATTCTACGGGACACCCCCATATCGTGTTCTGAACGCTGTCTTCGGTACATCCTCTGGTCTCACCTTCAGTTGATGATAACCACTTCTTAAATCTATCTTGGAAAAGTATTTTGCTCCCTTCAATTGATCAAACATATCATCGATCCTCGGTAATGGATATCTATTCTTAATCGTGACCTTGTTCAGTTCTCTGTAATCAATGCAGAGCCACATCGTTCCATCATTCTTCTTCACAAACAACACCGACGCTCCCCACAGCGAGAGTTCAGTTGATTCTTGTCCAATAATTCTTGTAGTTGTACCATTAATTCTTTCACCTCTACTGGTGCCATTCGATACGGTGCTTTCGATATTGGAGCGGTTCCTAGCGCCAAATCGATCAAGAAATCAACTTCTCTATCTGGCGGAAGTCCTAGCAAATCGTTTGGAAAGACATCGACGAAGTTTCTCACTACCGGTATCTCCTCTACTCTCGGATTCTCTTTACGACTGTCGACTATGTAAGCTAAATATCCTACATACTGTCTTAACAACTTCCGGCTCGATCATCGTCCGACAACTCGCTTGTCTAGGCGACTTCTTTACCATAAAATACAACCTTTCGACGAGTCATAAGGTTAATACGCTTCTTTTGGCAATCAATTACAGCCCCGTAATTGAATAACCAGTCCATTCCCAAGATAACATCAAATTCCCCAAGTCGAATAGGGATAAGATCTACGTTCATGATATTACCCTTAATATCAACTCTACAATTCTTATGTACGTACTTAACATGGATTATTTCTCTATTCGCAATTTCTATTTTCATGGGGTAATCCAACTCATCCTTAGGCAAATCTAAATTCTTGGCAAAGTCATCGGATATAAAGGAACAAGTCGCACCCGAATCAAATAAAACATAAGCATTAATTTTATTGATCGGAATGATACCTGACACCACATCACGAGACTGAACTACATCCTACATCGTCATGTTGAAAGTCCTGGCGGTCGGTCGGTTAGTTGCGGTTGGTCCTGTGATAGTCAAGGCGTTTCCACTGTTGTTTCCCTTGTTTCCTCCTAATTCTGCCCCTCCAAATCCCTTCTTAGGACAGTCTCTTGCCAAATGATCTTTTAAACCACAGGTGAAGCAGGCACCCTTCTTTGGGTTAGGACAGTTAGGTGCTATGTGGCCTTCCTGACCACAATTGTAGCACACTCTTTTTTCCTTCATGCAAAACCCAAGATGAGCTTTCCTGCAGGTCGGGCATGCTTCAATCCTCTTTTTCTGACCTCCTTGTTGACTCCCTGATGATGAGTTGTCATTCCACCTCTTCTTCTGATTAAAATTACCACCTCCTGTGCCACTTCCACTAGCCTTATTATTTCATTCACTTTCAGTCTTCTTCTTCTTCTGATCCTGATTGTACTTGGTCAACGCATCGCTACCACCTTCAGCGAGGATGGCCTTTTCCAGTACTCCAGCAAAAGTGTTTAGCTGAAATATTGATACTTTGCTATACACCCAAGGCTTCAACCCTTGTTCAAATCTTCTTGCTTTTCTCTCATCCGTGTGTACTTGATACAGGGCAAACCTCGCCAACTCGTTCAATCTAGCCTCATAATCAGGTACGGACATATTCCCTTGCTTCAACTCCAGAAACTGAACCTCCATTTGGTTCTGTGAGCTGGTCGGGAAATACATCTCGAAAAACATCTCTTTGAATCTCTCCCAAGTAATCACACCTTCACCTCCACGGACCTTGTTTGCTTGCCACCAGTAACTGGCTTCAGACTTCAGCATGAACGTTGCAAAAGCGGTCTTCTGATCTTCTCTAACTCTAGCAACATCGAAAAACCTTCTCCATTTCCATAACCCACGTTTGAGCCTCAATTGGGTTCATGGAACCTTTAAACTCTAGCGGTCCCACCGCCTTGAAATCCTTAAACATAGTATTTGGTGGAGCTTGAGGTTAATTATTCATTGCTCCAGCTAGCAAGTTAACCAATTGCTGAACAGGATTAGCATTGGCGTTATTGTTGTTATTTGTAGATCCTTCTTGAGCTGGTTGACGTTGTTGTCTTCTTCTTGGCGGTATATTTCTGTTAAAATATATGCTTATTAGATCTTTGTTTATTTCTCTAATTAGTTAAGGCATTACTCAACAATTTAACATAATTATTTAACACATTATCTCAAACAACTTGATATATTTAATTAAATCAAAAGTTTTAACATCAAACGATAGCATCACTGCTATTTACATCAACTATCCTGAGATAAAGAATCCACAGGATTTAAATATTAAAATATTCCTTCGTTCATAAACACATCAAAATTTACATATAAACTAATTAAGTCTTTCACATAATTAAACAAATCCTATCACTGCCGGTTAAGACGCTGAATAGCCTTGCTACGTTCTTCTTCCATGATGCGAGACATCGTCCTGCGATCCAGCATGTACGATGGTAGCCCTTCGAACTGGATTGGGTACCTCAAAACTCGATCCTGGGACTCATCCATTGCCTTATTAAGTGTGGAGTACGTCTCCCCAAGCTTAGCCTTCTTTGCACGACCATCCTCTTCTACAAGATCAGTACGACGTGACTCTCTTACTCAGCCCTCCTCTGCTACAATCAGCCTTTCTGAGCTTTCCTTCAGTTCCTTCTTCAACTTCTCTATCTCCTCGGTCTTATCCTCAGTCTGACCCTTCTCTTGGACCAAATTCCACTCTACATTTCCTAGTCGTGAGTGAAGAGTCTCGATATGCCTCTCCTTCTGCTCGAGAGTAATCTGCTGAATAATTGCCCGCTCAGTCAGATCCTGGACATCGTCTCGTAATTCTACGTTACGGTCGTATAACGCGTCGTACATCTCAGCATCAATGGAGTGCGGTGGAAACTCCTCTTCAAATTCCTCCTCAAGATCAGTCTCAGGTTCATGCTCCTGACCAACAACGGTGATCAATGGAGATGACTCCCTCTGTCCCAACTGTTCCCTAATGACATGAATGTCTCGGGGCTCCTCCTCTGTAGGTACTGTAGGTACTCGGGGTTCCTCCTCCCCAGCTCGACTAGTTCCTCCAACGTCCGACATCCTGACAACAAAATTTCGAGTTTTAGTTACTAAGTCGTACAAGTGAGCACATAATTTAACACATAAACACATAAAGTCTTTTATTATCTTCAATGAATTTACAAAAATTCATTTCCTAGAACTCGATAAGAGTTTTCCATCACTATGTTCTTCCTATAAGGCTACTACCTAAGGTTGTTCCCCCACCTAAGGTTCATAACCTACAACTTTGATACCAACTCATGATGACACCCCAAATCCGGGTACTTGATTCCACGGATTTGGTGTTCATCAGACAAATATCATCTATCTATCTACCCATAATAAATGAAAACCATGCAATAGATAGAAATAAAATCCTCCCCTTATGGGGTTACAACATCCTGAATAATAAATACAATCCCAAAGTTAAACTAACCTTAAACATCATGTATGGAAACATAAACAAATAAGTCTTAAACAACATCAAGTCTTTACAATAACATTCTTAAAATTAAATAACAAGTCTTCATCACTTATTAGCTTTGCCTTTGCCTTTGCTAGTAGAAGGCTCCTCGTACCCTTCGTTCTTAACTGCAATGTTATTATTACGCAAGAGTGAGCATGATTGCCCACAAGTATAAAAATGAAATAAAAATATATAATAACATGCGAGTGAATCAAAGACTTCTGAAATAAAGCTCAACTTTTGAATCAAGAATGAATAACAAGAATCAAAAGATTTCTGAGGGTCATAGGACCTTGAACTATGTCCTAGGTTATCAAGGGTTGTACTTGAAACCTTTAACAGTCATAAGACTATGGACTCTTCTACTCGTACTTAGGGGGATCAGCCCTTAGTACCATCATCGCACACAATATCTTAACGCTAACGCATAAGTAATCCCTTTACAGGGTTGTTCATCTCAGTTTGACATTAGAGTCCGCACCAAAGGAAGTTTGGTTTGGATAAATCAATAAGGGTTCTGAAATTTAGAACGTTCATCAACTATGGACTAGTTGAATCAAATGAGGGTTCACTAGTCTAACAGGGTTCAACAATAAATGGTAATTAAATTGAATAATAATCTCAAGAGGTATACAATAGAACAATTATTGTATAACAGAATCAAACTTTGAAAAGATAATTAATCTTTACTATAACAATTGAACTTGATTAATAATAATGAGAATAACTTGAATAATGATAACAAGTAGGGTTAGGAAAACTTGCCTTGTGCGTAGATTACACGTTTAAATAAACACGTTCCTTGAATTTAATCCTACATATCATTTCCATTCACAACTCTAGTTAATTATAATATAATTAATCATCATAAGTTCATTCTTTTGTCTAAACTTTGGTTATGGCTATACTTAGTCAATTTATCACACTTATTGACACATAATAAACACTTCACGAATGCTAAATTAGTTATGCATTCAATAATTCAATCCACATGCAATTATGTTATTGACATGTTAAGAATCGATTTTAACATCTAATTATACTTCTAACATATTTTTATGTTCATTAGATTGGGTTAACATTACTTTCACGGACATGCACACTTTAAAATTTTCGTTTCTGAACATTCTGGAGAGTGGCGATGCGGCGCCACTATTGTACTGATTATTCATGCGGCTACCGTCAATGGTGTCTTTGCGGTGTGGTTTACACATGCAGACGACGACTCTTATGTTTTGCGGTTGTATAGCTGTACATGGCCAGTATAGACAGACATGAAATGGCGATTCAAAAAAATCGCAGAACATGCCAATTTCTACCAATTTGTTATTTCTTACATGTAATTTGACATACCCATATATTAGAATTCGTATATAATCATTACTCAACATTTATAGAGTGATTTTAACCAATTAAAACACATAATTTCTGTAATTAAAATGTAACTTTCTTCGTTCTTGAAGGTTTTGAACATAAATCATAAAAATTTACATTACGGATTCGTTATAACACCGAATCCGTTCATTTAAAGTTTGGTCTCTTCGTATCAACATGCATAATAACATACAAGTATAAATTTTACAAAACAATTTATGTTTGACATATTAAAATCACGTATAAGGGCCATATGGCCATATTCCATACTCTGTAAATTTTGAAGCAACCATATACGATGTATTTTCATGAAACTGATGATATGGTTATACAATATATATAATCAAATACGATATGATACATCTTAACCCATATATGCACATAACCCTTACAATTTCCAGTTACAGAGACTTTACAGAAGACTTAGGAGTCATATTCATGGAAAATTTAAATGACGTAAAATTGAGAAATGGGTTGGAGAGAATTACCCAAAGCGTAGAGTGAGCGAAGATAACAACCTCTCTTACAAAACACCACTTCAATCTCTCTCAAAATTATAAATTTTCTCTCTGAATTCTCAAACACTCTCCCTCTCTGCTTTTCCAGACTCAGAAAATAATAAGAAAGAAAAGGAGAATACGTATAATAAATATACGAATCGACGCAAGATTATGGTCAGTTAACCCAATAACGGGTAACTGCTTCCAACCACTACTAGGGCCTCGTTTGGCAAGTCTTAATTGATTCAAAGTCATTTAATTTAATAAATCTCTTATACTATAGTTTAAATCGTGTCACACCCAATTATACAATAACTCAAATATATTATTTAATTTAATTTGAATAAAATATAATAATTTCTCATTAATTCACATAGTCATATAATTAATTTTTTCATTAATTATAAAATAATATTAGGCTTATTAAATGTTTCATTTAATTTAATAAACTCACATAATTACATACATTGAATAATAAAATTTCTACATTAATTTAACAAATATAACACATATAATTAAATTAATCTATCACAACTTCATTAATTAATTATTTAATCTAATATTTAAATCATTGAAAATATTAATTTAATTCAATAAATATTAATAATTAAATTACAAAAATCTCGTTCGTCACATCTTTCCCCCCTTAAAAGGATTATATCTCGTAATCACGACTCAATAAATTCGATTACATTACATTCTCCCCCCTTACAAAGATTACGTCCCCGTAATCGCCACACAAAATTAACTAAATAAATGAGGGTAATTCATCATCATATTCTCTTCGAGTTCCCACGTAGCTTCTTCTTGTTGTGGTTCCTCCAAATTACCTTAATGTAAGGTATTACTTTATTTCGAGAACTTGTTCTTTTTACGTCGACAATTTGAACAGAATTTCTTCAGAAGATAAGTCTTTTTCAAAATGTAGGGGTTCGTATTCAATTATATGCTTGTAATCGGGTTTGTAGGGTCATAAAACAGAAACATGGAAGACGTTGTGGACATTCTCGAGTGCTGGAGGTAGGGCTACCTCATACGCAACTTCTCAGATTCTTCTAAGTACTTCAAATGGTCCAATGAATCGTGGGCTTAATTTTTATTTCTTTCCAAACCTGATCTTTCCCTTCCAGGGAGAGACCTTCAAGAATACATAACTACTTCATTCAAACTCAATATTTTTACGATGTGGATCGACGTATTTCATCTGCCTTTCTTGAGCTGCTACCAGTCGTGTTCAGATAACTTTGACTATTTTTACTGTCTGTTGTACCAATTCTGGCCCTAGCAACTGTCTTTCACCAACTTCATCCCAGTAAAGCGGAGTTCTGCACTTTCTGCTGTATAACGCTTCATAAGGCGACATGCCAATACTAGCGTGGTAACTGTTATTGTAGCCGAACTCTACAAGCGGTAGGTGATCGTCCCAATTTCCTTTAAAGTCCATCACACAGGCTCTTAGCATATCTTCTAATGTTTGAATCGTTCTTTTGCTCTGTCCATCTGTTTGAGGGTGATATGTCGTACTGATCCGTAATTGCATACCCATGCATTCCTGTAGACGTTTCCAGAAGTTCGATGTAAAGCGCGGATCCCTATCAAAAACAATTGAAACCGGCACTCCGTGCCTCAAAACAATCTCTTTTATAATAACCTTGCCAATTGATTTAAGTTGAATCTGAATTTTATCGGAAGGAAGTGTGCGGATTTTGTCAATCGGTCAACAATAACCCATACTGCATCGTAGCCTTTCTGAGTCGTCGGAAGGCCAACCACAAAGTCCATTGTAATATGTTTCCATTTCTATTCTAGGATCTCCAACGGTTGTAGCAACCCACTTGGTCTCTGATGTTCTGCTTTCACTTTTTGACATGTCAGACACTTGGCAACACATTCTGCAACATCACGTTTCAAATTTGGCCACCAAAAATGTTGTCGAAGATCTTGATACATCTTGGTACTACCAGGGTGAATTGAATATCGTGAGCTATGAGCCTCACTCAAAATGTCTTCCTTAATCTCCTGAAATTGGCAATTACCCAAATTTCGCTCTCAAATCTCAAGATACTCTTCCTTATCCATCTTAAATCTTGGTTGGTTCCTTGAGATATCTTCCTTATCACCTTTTTTTGCATTCATCGTCACAAGTTGAGCCTCCTTAACTTTATCCAATAGGGTTGTACCAGATTGCATCTGAAATAGCTTCTCATCAATTTCCATAGGATACTTCACTTCCAACTCCAGTTTCTCCATTTCAAAAATTAGCTCTTCCTAAGCAGTCAACATCATCAACTTCTCCCGACCCTTTCTACTTAAGGCGTCGGCAACGACATTTGCCTTACCCGGATGGTATAAAATCTCACAGTCGTAGTTCTTAATTAATTCCAACCATCTTCTTTGGCGCATATTCAATTCCTTCTGTGTAAAAATATATTTCAGACTCTTTTGGTCTGTATATATTTCACATTTCTCCCTGTAGAGATAGTGCCTCCAAATTTTCAAGGCAAAAACTACTGCAGCTAACTCTAAGTCGTGGGTCGGATATCCCTTCTCGTAATCCTTCAATTGTCGTGATGCATACGCAATGACTTTGCCGTTTTACATCAGCACACAACCAAGTCCTTTATGCGACGCATCGCTATAAACAACAAAATTTCTTGTATCATCCGGAAGAGACAACACAGGTACTGTACTTAACCTCTTCTTCAATTCTTGAAAGTTTTCCTCACACTTCTCCGTCCAAACAAATTTCACAGCTTTTCGAGTTAAATTCGTTATCGGAGTTGCGATATTGGAAAAGTCTTATATGAACCTTCTGTAATAACCTGCCAATCCAAGAAAACTTCGTACTTCCGATGACGTCTTCGGCTGATCCCAGTTAATCACGGCTTCGACTTTGGATGGATCTACCGAAATTCTGTTTTTATCGATTACGTGACCAAGAAATTGCACCCGCTCAATCAAAAATTTGCATTTCGAAAACTTGGCATACAACTTCTCCTTTCTTAATACTTCCAACGTTAATCGCATTTTGAAACTGATGATATGGTTATACAATATATATAATCAAATACGATATGATACATCTTAACCCATATATGCACATAACCCTTACAATTTCCAGTTACAGAGACTTTATAGAAGACTTAGGAGTCATATTCATGGAAACTTTAAATGACGTAAAATTGAGAAATGGGTTGGAGAGAATTACCCAAAGCATAGAGTGAGCGAAGATAACAATCTCTCTTACAAAACACCACTTCAATCTCTCTCAAAATTATAACTTTTCTCTCTGAATTCTCAAACACTCTCCCTCTCTGCTTTTCCAGACTCAGAAAATAATAAGAAAGAAAAGGAGAATACGTATAATAAATAAGCAACTGACGCGCATTATGGTCAGTTAACCCAATAATGGGTAACTGCTTCCAACCACTACTAGGTCCTCGTTTGTCAAGTCTTAATTGATTCAAAGTCATTTAATTTAATAAATCTCTTATACTATAGTTTAAATCGTGTCACACCCAATTATACAATAACTCAAATATATTATTTAATTTAATTTGAATAAAATATAATAATTTCTCATTAATTCACATAGTCATATAATTAATTTTTCATTAATTATAAAATAATATTAGGCTTATTAAATGTTTCATTTAATTTAATAAACTCACATAATTACATACTTTGAATAATAAAATTCTCTACATTAATTTAATAAATATAACACATATAATTAAATTAATCTATCACAACTTCATTAATTAATTATTTAATCTAATAATTAAATTATTGAAAATATTAATTTAATTCAATAAATATTAAGAATTAAATTACAAAAATCTCGTTCGTCACAATTGATACAAATGCTTGCTGATGTTGTCAAAAGTGAAATGATTTGTAAGACAAAAAATGCAAAATATTTTGCCGTGATTCTGGATTATACTCCAGATATAAGTCACGAAGAATAAATGTCACTTATAATACGATGTGTGGATGTTTCAATGAGTACACCAAAAGTTGAGGAATTCTTCTTACAATTTTCAAAAGTGGAATATACAACGGGATTCGTACTTTTTGGTGAACTAGAAGAAATCTTGTGTTAGGTTTGTAATATTCATGAATGCAATCAAATTGTACAAAATAAGCAGAAACTTGGAAAATTAGAGTTTTAAAATTTTACAAACCATATACCCGGATAATCCTTTATGCGCAATTATTAATTAAACGAACAGATAAAGAATGAGAATCATACCCTTGAAGATTCGAGCTTCCTCAGGTACAAGTTCACCTCCAAATCCTTTTCGTGTTCAACTTGAATCCACCGGGTTGGGTTCATTCCTTTGATCAACGTTAGCCACCCAAATGTTTGGCCTCTAGAGGTGATCCACCAAGGAAGAAGAAATATTCAAGAAGAAGGGTGTTTGGCAAAATCCTAATTTTTCTATCTCTCATAGAAAAAACGTACTCTCCAACAATTGGAATTACGTATTCACGTGTTTGTCAAACTGTCAGCCCCTACCCATAATAAGACTCCTCTTATTAATAGATGTGGGCAACCCTCCTTAACAATTAAGGAATTGGGTTTTATTTTAATTAATTAAATTTCTTTAATTAATTAGGCACCCAATCTTATTAGGAATAATTAATTAAACTCTTTTAATTAATTAGCCTCCTAATCTTATTAGGATATTTGAGAGTACTTTTATTAATTAACTCACAAACTCCTTTAGGAATTAAATAATAATAATAGTAATAATAATAATAAGACTCCTCTTATTAATTTATATTTAATATTTCCAAAATATTAAATAATAAATATTAAGCTATTTAATTTATTCTATCACCATAGATTAAATTAAATATACTTAACTTATTATTACGATTATGTCATTTGCTTCTTAAATAATTATTCTTCCTTTTATGATGTGACCCTTTAGGTACTCCATATTAAACCGGTTGTGAATAAATCAATTAGAACAATTCTAATCTTATTTAAATAAATAAATTAAACTATTAATTTATTTAAATAAATAATATTTATTCTACAATAAGGATAAGCCTCCCTAGCGATTAACGACTTTCCAGATAATATAGATTTCAACATTAATCATAAAAGAACCTTTGAGTAAATAGTTACCGTACAATTCAATCCTTCCACCATACAATGTCCCAATTAAATATAAGACATGAAATTAATGTCAAGTCTTATTTTATTTAATTATATGTATTTCGACTCTTAAATGCACAACTCCAAATAATACAAATTAGAAACTCCTTTCTAATTTCATTCTGCATTGGCCAATGACTAGTGGGTTGTCATTTATCGAATCACATATGACATTTCTCTTCTTTTACTAGAAGTGGTAGATTCTTTATTGATCATACATTATCTCCATGTACAACTTATTATACCCAAACATACCCTTTGATATATCCTAAGAGTCTTAAGGAATAAGTCAAAATATAACTCATCATACACAAGATACTATGACGATCTCAAGTCCAAGGATCACTTGTACTACTATAACTACAAGAATTCCTATTAACAGGCAAGTAAAACTCCATTAGGTATTCCTTAGCGAGCCACGTTCAGTGAACTTATTCTCTAATAAGCGCCTACATACTTGTTTTAGTGTCTCTACACAAATAATCATGAGATCAATCATCCTCATCCAATGAGCAAGCAACGTATGTACCAATCTATCCGGATTCAGTAATCCCCAATTTAGTAATCCAACGATTGAGAACTATTTTAGTTTTAAGCTTTTTAAGAATTTAGATCTCATTAGAATGATCATCATCATTATTCTAAAAATATTGCTTAAAACTATGTGTTTATCACATATTAAAAATAGCATCATGTAGATAATTAAAAGACTTTAATAAATTAATACTTTTTATTAATAAATGAATAAGATTGTTACAAAGTATATGCTTTATCATCAAACATGATTGGCTTGTGTGCATACTACTTTCATCTTGTCCACTCTTCAACTTGACATTAGTGATATAAGAGAGCAATGATATGAAAACTGCTCCAATATGAAAGGGAAACACAAAGGTGTTCAGAAAAGGCTTCTCGATAGAAATCCTAGAGCATTTTACACGCCATGTGGTTACCATAGTCTTAACCTCATGCTTTACGATATGGTCAACTGTTGTAACAAAGCTATATCTTTTTTTGGAGTTGTACAACGTATCTACTGTTTGTTTGTGGCTTCTACCAAGCGATGACAAGTTTTGATAAAACATGTTGCAAATCTCTTTGTTAAGTCATTATCACAAACGCGTTGAGAAGGTCATGTTGAAAGTGTTAGAGCAATAAGATACCAAGCTCCAGAAATCAAAGAGGCTTTACTTGAATTGGTTGATTCTCGTGAAGATGCTGGTGCAATGAGTGAAGCTAATGCCTTAGTAAGATATGCAATTGAGGATTTTGGATTCTTAGTTAGCATGGTTGTTTTGCATACTATTTTGTTTGCAATTAACGTTGTCAGTAAGACCTTGCAAAAAGAAGATATGCATATTGATGTTGCCATTGATTAGTTAAAGGGGCTTGTTTCCTTTCTTGAGAAATATAGAGAAAATGGTTTGGCGGAGGCTATTGATGAAGCTAAGGTAATTGCGTCCAAAATGGGAGTTGAACTCGTATTTTACGAGAAGCGTGTCATTCATCGAAAGAAACATTTTGATGAGAATGGGAGTGAAGAGCTGACCCTTTCGGCTAAAGACTCATTTAGAGTTAACTACTTCTTATCTATAGTAGATCAAGCTCTTTCATCACTTAAGAGCCGATTTGAATAGTTTGAGAAATATGAGGAAATTTGGGGTTTTTTGTTTGATGTGATCAAGTTAAAGTCTACAATCGATGAACGTTTAAAGATGTATTGCTCCAAGTTAGAAGATGCTTTGAAACATGAAGGAACTTCTGATATCAACGAAAATGAGTTATTTTCAGAATTGAAAGTCTTCAGAGAAGGTTTACCAAAAGAGATGATGAAACCAATTGTAGTGCTCAATCAATTGAAATTGATGGAGGATTGTTATCCAAATGTGTGGATTGCGTATAAGATATTATTGACTATTCCTGTTATGGTTGCTTCTGGAGAAAGAAGTTTTTCGAAGTTGAAGCTAATTAAGAACTACCTCCGCTCAACTATGTCACAAAAAATGTTGAATGGATTATCCATCCTATCCATTGAACATGATGAGGCGAATAAGATTGATTGTGCAGATATTATTAATACTTTTGCTGCTAAAACTACAAGAAGGATGATGTTCAAGTGATGTCTTTGAACTGGTTACTTTTTTGACTTAGTGATAATGTGATATCTAAATGATGCTTTGGAAATATTGAAATAGTCGGTTATTATATTTGGTATTCTTTCGTATTGATGCTCTTTTGTTCAGAAAAATGTCTTAGTTTTTATTATGCATATATTAATAGCAATTCGCAAAAGGCCCATTTTTTTTATTGTCGCTTTAAGCCCTTAAAAACTCACGGTCGGCTCTGCTAATAAGAATAATTTATCATAATAACAATAATACGATAGTTATAATAAATAAATAATTTAATCTTGTGTTCGCATATTTTATAAAAATAATAAGTACTTTATTTATTTAATATATTTAAGTTACTTTTTTAGATTTCATCGTTTGTAATAAATAACGAAGTTGGAGAGGTAGAATTAATAGAATAAAAAAATAATAATAAAAATCTTAAGATGACTCTTATTTATGGTCTTGACTCTTCTCACCTATTCCTACATGAGAAACTAAATAGAGAGAAAGAAAAATTGAATTTATCTCTTCTTTTTGTCAAAATTAACATATTTTTTTATTAGCATTAATGTATATTAATAACAATAATATTGTAAGTATATTGATATTATTAATAATATTAATATATTTTAATATCTAATAAGTAATATTATTAAGATAATATATTTTATATTTAGCTAAGAAGTAAAATCATGTTAAAGAGAATTACTAATAACTAATAAGTAATTACTATCAGCTTATTAATAATATTACTAATAACTAATAAGTTATATTAATAGTATTACAGTTATTAATAATTTTTCAAGAGAGAGCATTAATATTCTTAACTTAGTTGGTAATGAAATGTTTTGTTAGTTTTGAGAGTATGAGGTCTTAGTTTCAAATATTGAAAGAATAGATTTTTTAGCTTAAATGTGTGAAACTGACATGTCAACGTGTCATGTGAACAAATCAACGCCACATAACACAATAGAGTTCACAATCCAAATTTTCAGATGGTAAAAGGGTTCGTTTTGCATTGACTTAAAAAAAGGTGTCCAATATCCAAATACCCATATAGTACAATGGTGACTTTTACATTTTACTCTTTTTAAATGATTAGTACTCCCTCCCTCTCTTAATATATATTTTAAAATTATGTAAAAATATTAAAAAAATAATTATATAATATTAAATATTATATCAATTATCTATATTATCCTTATATTAAAAAAATGTTATTTATTTGCCAATGAGAAAATTAAAATTTTATTTAATAATTAAAATAATATTAAAAATTAAATAATTAATACTTAATTAAAATTCTCAAACAAGAAAAAGGAGAGTGTGGGCATATTGACCAAAACAAAGTACTATGGAATACGGTTTCCCTCCTTTCATTTGCTTTTTTATTTTACATTGTATTTATAAGTTTTGGAGAGAAAGTTTAATTAGAAAAAAGAAAAAGAAAATTTATGACTTTTCTTTTACTCTCTACATCCTTACTACTGTGTTTGTAATTTTTTTTTAGGAAGGTAAGTGAAGGAAAAATAATTAAAATATTTTCAATACGTATATGAGTTTGGAAGGATGAGATGTAAAAGGAAAAATATAATAGGAGAACGAGAGATTGAATTATAATTTTTCTTTGTCATGTTTGTGAGTTTTAGAAAGGAAAAGAATTGATGTGATTTTAATTATATTTTGTGAGTTTAGAAGGAGGGAAGGGAAGGAAAAAAAATTTATTTTAAAATTACATTATTATTATATTACTCTTAAATATTAATGTTATAAATGACATGATTTATTTTTAAAGGTTACTTTAGATAATATAAAATATTTAGCTTCTCGTCATTTCTCACCCCTCCAAATCTCTTCGCTTACTCCCCAAAAAAAAACTCACAAGCATGAGATTTTGGAGGTATTTTAATTATTTTCCCTTCTATTCTCAAAAAAAAACTTACAAAAAACAATATAAATTAACATTTCAAAATAAATCATGTCATATATTACATTAATATATAAGGGTAATATAGTAAAGGGATGGATCTAAAGCATACCTTTTAAATAGCATACCTCTCTTAAATAGCATACATTTATTAAAACTACGTCGTTTTGAAAATTCTTTTAAAAAACAAAATAATATTAGAAGAGAGTGACCCCACTTGTTTTCCTTTTATTTACAAAAATGTCACCCGCGACCCCACTTTTTTTTAAAATAATATCCAAAACGACGTATTTTTAATTAATGTATGATATTTAAGAGGTGTATTGTAAGACCCCAATTTATTATAAATAAAATCGAATTTTCTCTATTTATTATTGTGAATAATAAGGTGATAATTTGATATAATACTTTGGTTATGGGTGAAATGTGCAAATTTTGCAAAATAAGCAAGTGGTTATAAAACATTCATTGTTGTTGGGGAATATTCGTTTGGTCGTGGAATATTCTTGTTGTCGGGGAATATTCGTACGACGACTAGCCATTTGTGGGCCCCATAACGGAATAATTTTTGGATAAAGAAAACGACAAAGTTTGAGCTTTTATAAATAACGGCGTAATTGTTACAAGTTAACCTTCGTTAGAATACACGGTGGTTAAAATACGATGTACGTGTGGTCGCATAAAGAATATTACGCAGATTTACCATGATGATTGTTGAATTATTGATTCTTACGTAAGAAGACACTACTCAATAATTGTTACAGTAATTACTGTTCAATATTTTATTGATTCAATAATTGCTGCATTGATATTTTATATTATTATTATTTCAATAATTGTCACTGCACAATATTTCTCATTATCAGATCAATAATTCATATTATTTGAATAATATTATTAGATAGCATTATTGGCAATGTCTAGAAAGTTCTGTCAATGAGAGGTTTGGTCACCTAATTGTGCGCCAGTAAGGAGAAATCCTTATTGGAAAGCCCCTTCTTTCCTGGGAACGGCCTGGTTGTCGTAATTGTGATTCTGTAATATTATTTGTGAATAATTAATTATTGATTTATCTGATAAGGAAATATTTATTTGATGTGGATATAAATGATGGATTTATTTATTTTATGTGGTTATAAATGAAGGAATTAATGCTGAGGTGTTTTATCAGTATTTTATCGGAATGGAGATATTAAAAATCATCCGTTTGTGGATTTCAGATATTTTCTGTTTAGAATTTGGAAAAACTTAATTTACAAAATTGTAGAGAATTCGATTTTGTGTGGAATGGACATAAAATTCATATTTTTCTGATAAACAAGCTATTTTCTATGAATTACTAAAGTTTCAAAAAATAAAATAATTTTTATTAAAATCGGGTGGGACCCACTTTTGTTTCAAACATGTGGGTTGCCAAAAATATTCAGAATTGAGGTGCTGGTCTTGGTTGGTGAGTGTGCGTAGAATTGAGAAAAGAAATAATAATATTTTATTATTTTAGTCTCCTTTGGCGTTCTAGCATTTTTCTATAAATAGGCGCTTAGGTTAGAATTGAAAATCACACCAGAAATAAGTTTTCTTTCTCTCTATATTGTCGAGCGTATTTTTTGAGTATTTAGATACTTTGAGAGTTGCTGTTCGGTACAAGCTTCATTTGGCTTTATATCCGATATTCCGATCAGAAGTACCATTATTTTGAGGTAAGGGATGTTATTTTCTTCCTAATGATATTATTTTCTTCAATATCATTATCTCCGAAATATTGGTTTGAACTTTTATAAAATTTGAAACTTTTTGTGTCTGGGGTTACTTATTCACGATATCTTGATGATTTATTCACGTATATGACACTATTCACGAATTTATTAATTATTCAATAGAAAAATAAAATTTTTCTTTTTTATCCAAGATGTCTATTATGGTTACTATATTTGATTGTATCCATATTTTGATCTTTATTTTTTAATTCTGCTTCAAAATTGGTTATTATGGAGTATTATTGAACTTGGATAAACTGTAATACGAACCCCTAATATTTGTTCTTTTATCTCACTGGATTCATTTTCTTTAAGATATTTTTCATCATTCTCAGTCCTAAATGATGATATTACTGAATATCTTTGGCCCGTAGTGCAAAAGATGAATGATTAATCGATGAATATCTTTGAATTCGTAGTGCAAAAGATGAGCAGTGTTGAGATGAACATGACCAATGGTGATACAAATGAATATCTTTGGCTGTAGTGCAAAGATGAATATTTGATTCAAGATGTATATTGATTGATGTTACAGGGATAAAATATTGATGATGGACTTTTAAACTTATGTACATTTGCAACTACAATCCATTCAATACTCAGTTCATAAATTACTTAAAATTTAAAATAAAATAAAATTATTTTACAGTGAAATATAATTGATAAATTATACTCTCTCTTTTATAAATTATAAGATTATTATTAATTTGATATTTTGACTATTGGAAATTTTAACTTTTAACTTTTAAATTTCATTATTTAAGGAATCAATATAAGGAACCTGTTGGATACATAGTGAAAATTTTGAATCTCTATTTTGCAAATAACCCAACAATACTGCAGAGTAAGAATAAAGATAAGGAAACTATTGTGAATGCTCTTAAGTAGTCCATTTGGGATGAAGGGAGTATATGCATGGTTAATTGGTTATTGAGTTTATTAAAAAAAAATTACTACTTGAACAATATAAATTGAGTAAATCAATAGATACATCAGATTTACTCTCTCCTTCTCAATACACTATAAAAGAAAAAAATATTGGAGTGAGGTAGTAATTCATAAGTGGGCCTCACCCCACTTATTTATTTTCTTTTTTCTTTTTATAATGCATTCGAGAAGGAGAGTAAATAATATGTATCATTAGATTTATTCATATAAATTAGAAGGTATAATGAGTATTATGCCTATTAATAAAACATTATTTTATTATGCCTGATGGGCCATGGATACTTTATGTACTGGGCCGGACCGAATGGGCCCATCCCTTGGAAATGTTTATTTTTTCATGAATGTATTGGGCCAGATCGTTGGGCTGACCATCAGGAAAATAATATATTGGCTTAGGCTTTGACCAATAATGATGAATAAGATAACAGTTGACTGTTATCTCTGTCACCGTCTGCATGGCATTAATGAGGATGAGACTGTATTAGCCGGCGGTGGACAAAGGTGATGGAGTAGCAGGTGAGTCACCGGAAGTGGGGGGCTGTGTCAGTAGGGAGTGGGTGGCACGAAAAACCGGACATAGAGTATATGAGGCAAGGATCACACACAATCAAAATGTAACTGATATTTTATCTCTCTCTAGACAGTAGACATTTTTATTCCTCTATTGTTAACCTTGTGATCGCCTGTACTAACTCTCACGCCGGAGCTATCCCCCGACGGTCGAAGTCGTCAAGCTTTTGGTGTTGTCGTGTTTATTGTGCAGGATTGGACGTGTCTTTCGTGATTGGGACGCGTGGAAAGATCTTAGCGTTAACATTGGCACTAAAAGGAGGGTTGTGTTCTAGTGTTCTTGAAGTTTTCAATCACAAACCATAGTTGTTCTACGTCAGAATCCATGGTGAAGAGTAGGATAGTTACCCCAGAGGGACAGCCGATGGATGTGAGTTCGTCTACACCATGAGTATCTGCCAAGGATCGATTGGGTCCTGCGAAGAGTGCTCATAATAGTACGGCTTCCAAGCATGCGTCTGAGGGTTCTCGTTTGAGAGCCATTGGTGATGCTAAAAGAAGGCTGGTTTTTGCTGTCGAGAAAGGACCTGATCATGGTCGGAAACGGGTAGAAGGCACACCTTCTAGAACCCGACACCGAGATGGTCAGACCGAGAAGGCCTCCAAGCTAGCCAAGATGGTGGACGAAGAAGATAAGGCTTTGGAGGTGCTTTTGAAGCAAAGGGAAGATATTGCCGAACAGATGTTTCGGATGGCGGAGTTGAAAGATGAAGCGTCTAGCTATATACAGTCTGAAGAGCATAGTGGGCACATAGATAGAAGACAGAGGAGAGGAAAGGAGCTTGCCCATTTGGGTCATAAATCTCGAGGTCGACCTCGGGATCGAAGAAGATCAAGAAGCCCAACTCCTCAGAGATCGAAGATGGCACTCCACCTTATCGGTTCTAAGGAACAGGGTCGAAGTAGACAAAGAGGCAGGTCCAGGGAGTACACGCCTGAGAATACAAAGAAGGCACCCCGCCTTAAGTATTCTCACCACAGCGACAGAACCCCACGTCGAAGTAGATCCAGAGGTCGCACTCTTGAGACTCCACTGAGGGTACACCACCTTGTGGACATTCGTCATCAGAAAAGTCCCTCGAAGGTTGGGGGTTCGAATGAGAAAGGTCGGTCTACTCAAAAGAAGAAAGATTCTTCGGACAAAGAAATCTCTTCACAGCCAGAAGGAGTAGAGTTTCTGGTCAAGGAATTGAAAAAGCTTCGGAAATAGATGGTCGAAGTCCAACAAGTAAAGGATACTTCGGGAAAGAAGGAATCTCCTTTTTCTGCGGATATTCTTAAGGTAAAAGCTGATCCTACTAAGAAGTTGCCTCATATGGAGAGTTATGATGGGTCTGGAGATCCTTACAACCATAGTCAGGTGTTCGACAAACTTATGGATTACTATGACTTTAGTGATGCTGCTAAATGTCATATGTTCAGTTTCATCTTGGGCAGATCTGTGTAGTAAGTTTCATGCTCGTTTTGGGAGCAACAAAAGAAGGGGAAGCCTACGGGTTCATTAGCTCAAGTTCAAAAATTTTTGAATGAGTCTTTGAGCCAGTATGTCAAGCGCTTCCGGGAAGCAGTTGGCCAGGTGACCGAACTTAATGACCTTCAAGCCGTTGGCTTATTTCAGAACGGTTTGGACCTGGTGAAGTCCAAAAAGTTGGTGAAAAAGCTAATGTTTCACCACCCGAAGAGTCTAGCTGAAGCTTTCGATAAGGCAGAGGGCTACATAGTAGTAGAGGAGGCTATGAATATCTTGAAACATCCTTCTTCGGACAGGCTGAAAGAGACAGATCGGGACAAAACTGAAGTTGGTCAGAAGAAGAATGAAGGAAATAATGACCGCTACGATGGAGGGTCCAAGAAGTACAACAATAATTAGAGACAGGGAGGAGATCGTTCGTCCGCTCCAGCCCAGAAGGTGAATAGGACGTACACTCAACTGAACATTGATAGGGATGTTATTCTTGATCAGATCAAAAATTAACCCATTTTCGAACCACCTCGGGACAACCTTAAGCCCGGAGCCGGTAATTCTCGCAAGTATTGCGATTACCATCAGGCTTCGGGTCATGATATAAATGATTGTTGCAGTCTGAAGGACTTTATTGAGCGGAAGATTCAAGGGGGTGCCCTGGTTCAGTATATCGCAGCAAGAACAACTCCACAAGCCCAAAGAGGAGGAAGGGAAGCTGTCTGTGTCGCTCCACCAAATTTCAACTCGCATTGTGACTCTGAGCAACCAAAGAAGACATGTGGTCGATGTCATTACTGGAGGCACTTCTGGCAAAATTGTTGGGAAGAAGTGTCGAGGATACCTGGATTCGGCCATGTCAGTGGCGGGTACACTCCCAAAGACTGATAGACCTTATCGAGGCACGGTAATCTCCTTTACTGATGAGGATTACCCTTCAGAACCAATCAAACCCCATGAAAGAGCACTGGTGATAACGACACAGGTGGGTTTGATTGACATGAAGAGGATGATGATAGACAACGGATCTTCTGTGGATATTCTGTACGCCCATGCTTATCAGAGGATGTATCTGGATGGGCAGAAGATGGAGGTTGGGCAAGAGGCTCCCTTATACGGCTTCAACAACGATCCAATCAAGGTGGCAGGGACTATTGAGCTACCGATTATCTTCGGAACGGCTCCCCAACAGGTAGAAATAACTTATAAATTTTATGTTGTGCATGTAGATTCTGCCTACAATGCTATTCTGGGGAGACCTACTCTAACTGCTCTACAAGCTGTAACATCCATTCCTCAATTTAAAATCAAATTTCCAATGGCTCAAGGAGTTGGAGAGGTGGCCGGAGATTTGGATTTGGCCAGACGATGCTATAGGAATGTCGTGATTGCTTCCGGAGTAGGGGTGTCGAAGCAGAAATAGACGATGGCGATAGAGATCGAGCCCTTTACCGAAATTAATTCAGAACCGTTGGTCATACTAGCTAGGGAGACAGAAGAGTTCGAGTTGACTCCTGGCAAGAAGGACAATACTGTAAAGATAGGTTTGGGTCTGCCGGAACCTCTCTGGACGAACCTTATGGAGCTTCTACAATGTTATGTAGATGTCTTCGCGTGGGAGCCTAATGACATGACAGGGGTGAGTCGAGAGATTGCAGAACATCAGTTGGAGGTGGACCCATCCAAGAAGCCAGTTCGACAGAAGAGGAGGATTTTTGCACCAGAACGACAGCGGATTATTGATGATGAGATTGCAAAGTTATTGGCTGCAAACTTCATTTTTGAGATAGACTACCCAGAATGGATGGAGAATGTGGTCCTAGTTCAGAAGCAGAATGGAAAGTGGTGAGTCTACATCGACTACACAGACTTGAATAAAGCTTTCCCAAAGGACTTCTATCCTCTACCCCACATCGATCAGCTCATCGATGCGACTTCAGGGTATGCATTACTGAGCTTTATGGATGCTTTCTCTGGTTACCATCAAATTTCCATGTGTAAAGAGGATATACCAAAGACGGCGTTCATTACGCATCGTTCGGTATATGCCTATAAGAAGATGACATTTAGCTTGATCAACGCTGGAGCCACGTACTAGAGAATGATGAACTTCGTCTTCAGACACCAGCTGGGCAGGAATATGGAGGTGTATGTCAATGACATGATTTTGAAGAGTATGTTTGTACATAAACACTTGGACGATTTAGAAGAATGCTTTCAAACGGCCCGTCATCACAATTTGAGGCTGAATCCGACCAAGTGCACCTTCAATCTTGGTGCTGGTAAATTCTTGGGTTATCTGGTCAGTCAGAGGGGTATTGAAGCCAATCCAGAGAAGATCCAAGCTATTATGAACATGAAGACTCCTCAATCATTTAAAGATGTTCAACGTCTGACAAGGAGGATTGCAGCTTTGAGGAGGTTGATGTCCAAGTCGGCAGAAAGGTGTTTTCCGTTCTTTGACATATTGAAAGGGCCGAAGAATGCAAAGACGTTCTAGTGGACTTCGGAATGTGAAGACGCCTTCCAGAGCATAAAGACGTATTTTTCTTCGGCACCTTTGTTGGTGAAGCCCGCTCCTACTGAGCCTTTTTATTTGTACGTAGCAGCTAGTTCGTTGGCAGTAAGAGCAGTTTTGGTGCGAGAAATTGGGAGTAAGCAGCACCCGGTTTACTATGTAAGCCATATCCTTAGGGATGTTGAAACAAGGTACCCGAATATTGAAAATTTTGCCTTCGCTTTGATGATAGCTAGTCGGAAGCTTAGGCAATATTTTCAGGGTTAGTTGTTGGTGGTATATACTGATTAGCCTCTGAAGATGGTTTTGGGCAAGCCTGAAGTTTTGGGGAGATTAGCTGCTTGGACAATGGAGTTGTTTTAATTTTTTATTGAATATCATCCCCGGACAGCTATTAAGGGGCATGCCTTGGCTGATTTCTTTGTTGATTGTTCATTTTCTAAAGCTGATGATGGTTTGGTAGAAGCCGAAGGGTCTGCTAGAGCGGTTGTGGTTCTTCAACAGAAGCAGAGCTCGTGGACGCTGTATGCAGATTGATCTTCTACTTCGGATATTAGTGGAGCAGGGATTATCTTGACAAGTTTGGAGGGATTCAAAGTGCAGCAAGCCATCAGATTTGGGTTCAGAACAACGAACAACGAGGCAGAGTACGAAGCGATGCTCGCAGGATTATGACTGGCTAAGAGTCTCGAAGTGCAGAGGATAATCATTTTTAGTGACTCTCAGTTGGTCGTCAAGCAAGTCTCAAGGGAATACAAAGCTCGATGTTCGAGGATGGTCAAGTACTTGGCGGAGTTGAAAGATCGACTTTAGTATTTCCTGTCATATGAATTTCAACGAGTCAAACGTAACAATAATTCTATTGGTGATGCACTGTCAAAGCTGGCTATTACGAATGCAAATATTTTGATGGGTCTGTTTACTTGGAAATTTTGCAGCACCCTAGTGTCTAGCACGAATCGATAATGTGTATTGATCGTTCTAATTGCTGGTTGACTCCATATCTGGAGTATCTGGCCGATGGCGTCCTTCCTTCGGATCAGATGCTGGCCAAGAAAGTCAAGTACAAGAGTGTTAACTTCGTTCTTATAGATGGGGATCTGTATTAAAGGGATTTTTCTTCTCCATTGCTGAAGTGTTTGACTCCATCCGAAGCCGAATATGCTCTTCGAGAGGTTCACAAAGGCATCTATGGCGACCATATGGCTGCAAAGACATTAGCCTACAAAGTACTTCGGCAGGGATACTATTGGCCAACAATTTTCAAGGAAGCTACGGAGGACGTGAAGAAGTGTGAGAAATGCCAACTCAACAATCCGATCCCACATCAGCCACTAAAAGAGCTATATTCGATCTTATCTCCTATACCTTTTGCTGTCTGGGGGGTAGATATACTGGGTCCATTGCCGAAAGCTAAAGGTCAGGTCAGTTTTGTTATAGTCGCCATTGATTATATGACCAAATGGGTTGAAACGAAGCCACTTAGGTTGATAACGGAACAAGAATGTTTGAAGTTCATGAAGGAGTCAGTAGTGTTTCGTTTTGGAATTCCTAAGGTGGTGATATCAGATAACGGACGCCAGTTCGTGGGATCAAAATTTGAAGCATTTTTAAAGGAGTTAGGCATCCAGTACAGGAAGACTTTGGTAGCTCATCCACAGTCTAACGGGCAGGTCGAGGTAACCAATAGAACGTTGTTGAATGGGATCAAGCGTAAATTAGATGAGGCTAAGGGAAGATGGCCAGAGGAGTTGTTAACCGTATTATGGGCTTATCGGACTACACTGAGGACTACAACAGGAGATTCACCTTTTAGACTAGCCTATGGTACTGATGTCTTGGTCCCAGTTGAAATTGGATCTATAAGTCTTCGGGTTAGTCAGTTTAAGGAGATATAAAATGAAGAAGGGCTAAAGGTCAATCTGGATTTGCTCGAAGAAGTCAGGGAAACAACTTTGATTAGATTGGCAGCCTATCAGCGAAGAGTTGCTAAGCATTACAATAAGGGGGTAAAGCTTCATAGATTTGAAGTGGGAGATTTTATCCTCAAGGAAGTCGAAGCATCTACGCCTCAGAATTTGGGAAAGCTGATGCCGAACTAGGAAGGACCTTATGAAGTTGTTGAGGTACCAAAGCCAGGAACTTATCAGTTGAGGGCATTGGATGGATCAGAGATAAAAAATACTTGGCATGTTTGGCGGACTTCTAAGTATTTTCAGAGAGATACGATGTCGATTATCTAAGTCTCAGAATATTCGAATCACCATCAATAAAAGATTCTTTTTCTCAATGGGTTTTCTGTTCATTACTGTTCAGTTCATCGGTGTAAGGAGGTTCGGGTGGACTCACTGACCATTCGATGGTAGCCTCATCGGCAGGTGTGTCCTTATGAATTTGTTAGGCCCTTCGTGGTAAAAAAAACTTCATCGATGTAAGGAGGTTCGGGTGGACTCACTAACCATTCGATGGTAGCCTCATCGGCAGGTGTGTCCTTATGAATTTGTTAGGCCCTTCGTGGTAAACAAACTTCATCGGTGTAAGGAGGTTCGGGTGGACTCGCTGACCATTCGATGGTAGCCTCATCGACATGTGTGTCCTTATGAATTTGTTAGGCCCTTCATGGTAAACAAACTTCATCGGTGTAAGGAGGTTCAGGTGGACTCACTGACCATTCGATGGTAGCCTCGACAGGTGTGTCCTTATGAATTTGTTAGGCCCTTCGTGGTAAACAAACTTCATCGGTGTAAGGAGGTTCGGGTGAACTCGCTGACCATTCGATGGTAGCCTATCTGGTCGGTGGAATCTTGTGGGTTTGTTAGGCCTTCGTGGTAAACAAATTCCCTATGATGCAGATCTACCTCACACTTTGGTAACGATTAAGTATTGCATTACTTTATTACCTGATTTCGTTTAAGTGTTGAGTTCAGCCTGCATTATTGCTTGACTTGATCTTATCTGTTATATGACTTGTTTAGTTATGTATTAACATTTTAAGTCAAGTTTAAAAAAGAAAGAGCTTGTACATTTTTCAAGTTGATTGATATTAAAGTATCGACAAAAAATAACTGCAAAGGAGTAATAAGGAACGAAGTCAATTTTTCATTAATATGATATTATTTACAAAAAGAACAGAAATCTTATACAGAAGTCCTAAAGCTAAAAGTATCTTCAAGCTTCGTCTTCGGAGGAGTCGAGGATGGCTGGATCAACCTTGGCTGTGACAAGTTTTTCCTTTTCTTTGCTTCGGCATTCATCATACCCATCTGAGAACATCTGAACGATCTTCTCATTCAACTCATTTTATTTTCGGTAGTCTTCTTGGATTTCTTTGCGAAGATCTTCGGTCAAGGGTGGACCTAGATCTCTTTGGGTGCGAAGTTCTCGAAGCTCCTCTTCGAGTTTTCCTCGTTCTTTTAGGTGTCGCAACTCCCTGGTTTCGAATTCGTTTACTTGTAGCGCCAAGCTTTTGTTGGTATTCACAAGTGTCTCGTTCTTCTGAACGAGGATTTCATTCCTATGAACCAAATCCGCGTTCATATTAACAGTGGTTCGGTGAGTGGCCTCAGCTGTCTCCATTTTTTCTTTTAATTTATTCAGATCCTTTTGGAGGCACTCATTATTGAAGAGAGCAGTATCGTGGTCACTTCTTTCTTTGTTCAAGGTCGACTTCAGAATAGTATTCTCTCATCGGGCTGCGTCTTCTTCAGCTTCGGCTTCTCTATATTTCGGACGAAAGCGTTCGAAGATAGCGTTTGCCTGCACATATTCGGTATTAGTCAAAAAAATTTCACAGTATAAAGTAAAGGTATAAATAAATAAGTTTTTGATGAATTTACCTTGGCCTGGTACATCATTCCTTCATCAACCAGGTCCGCGAGAGAGTTGTTCCCGAACCGATGATCATCGGTATCCCTGACAAATGAGCCAAATAGTTGGAAAGGGAAGTTCCTATTGAATTCAAGCCATACAGTAGGTGATGCCATCGCTTCACGCCTGAATTCCGAAGAAGAAGGTCGGGATGAAGAGTGTATAGGCGAATCGGAAGGAGGTAGAGGTTGAACAGGAGTAGGTCCTGTAGGTTGTGGCAGTTGTTTATCCGAAGGCTATTTTCTTTTGCGAGACAGAGTTGAAGACTCGGTTTGTTCTTCAAGCTCTTCCTCAGAAACTTGGATTTCCATTGGGATGATGATGGGAATATAAACTTCGACAGTGGGAACCCGGAGTTCGTCAATGGACAAAGGGGTTACCTTGGTTCTCCTCTTTTTGACACGAAGGGCTTGCATCCGTTCGTTTAGAGGCATATCAATCAGACTTGCGGTGGAAGTTGGTTGAAATTCTTGAGAAATTGATCTCAATTTTTGACTAGCCCTCTTCTTCTTACGAGGTTGGCTGGATTCCTCTGCAGTATCTGGTTCTACAGGGGGGGACCTCGGCGTCTTGAGCATCAAAAGCCGGAGTTTCTTCAGTTGGAATTTTAGTAGAGGGTGATGAAGGTTTGCCTGAGAGGAATTTGTCCTGGTCCCTTCGGACGATTGACGTCGGTTTGATCAAAGATACTGCAGAAGATGGAAAAAAATAAGTCAGAATCAACATTTCTGAAGAATATTAAAATAAATCATGCATCAGTATAATTCAAAACTTACATTTATGGTCATAAAACCAGACATGTTTGGTGAGAAGACCGTGGCTCTACTCCTTCTTCGGGAAGTTGTCCAAGAGCTCTATCATCTCCTTGACATGCTCTTCGGTTATAACCCCGAAGTCTACAAAGACTTTCTCCAAAGTAGTCCAATCTGGGAGAGAAGCGATTTTGGGCCCTTTGACGAAGAGCCATTCCTTGTGCCATCCTCTGTTGCTGGAAAGGGTGCTGATAAGGGAACGCCTCTCGAAGTTCTCCCCAGTCTTCGAGGCTATCTTGCTCAGAACTTTAAATCCCTTCTATCGAGATTTGGAAATGGTGTAGATAGAGAAGAAGAAGTCGAGAGTAGGGGAGACACCTACCTCATGGCAGAAGGCGATGAACGCCAAGATTTGGATGTAGGAATTTGGGACCAGTTGGGCGAATCTGATGCCAACAAACCCCAGAAGGGCAACCAGAAAGACATGTAGGGGGAATCTAACTCCTTTCTCCAGAAATGTGAGGGGCATGGCAGTCCAACCATCCGGACATTGGTACATCCTTTCGGTGGCTGAAGGACGTCTCAGTTGGTGAGTCGCCGGGATCTGGTACCATTTTTGTGCATTTTGAACGTCCTTTTTAGACAAGGACGACGGAGTGTTGGCATGAAGGAACTGTTCTTCACTTTGAAAGAACACATAAGGGTTTGGAAGCGGCTTTGTCAGCGTGTTCTTGCTTGGAGTTGCAGTGGAGTTGGGGTTTGACCCCGAAGCTACCTTGGTGGGACTTGGAGAAGGAGGAATAGTGGTAAGGGGAATGGCGATGTTTGGGATGGAGTTATAAGAACTTTGGGACGCCATTGCTCAAAATTTGCAGGTATAAGGAGGAATCGGGAGGGAGAAGAAGGCAAGAGGCGTCTGAATTTCAAAATGGCAGGTAAAACTGTCCAATTTGGGGGAGAATAACTTTTATACTAGCAGTCTTTTCAATTCTTCACGAGACTAGAGGGCGTCATATTAAATGCCAACAATGATGATGAATGTGAAGGGGTGGCATCCGATTTTGGGCCTCTGGTTTTATTTGAATTGTTGGATGGTGCTTATCGTTTGGGTCTCGGTGAGCTTCATTTTGGACCTTTTTTATTTTATTACAATTCCTTTCATCATGGACCTATGGTATTTACACTCTTTCATTAAACATCTTGTTTAATAAAAGACTGGGGGGCAATGTTGGGCCATGATAATTTATGTACTGGGCCGGACCGAATGGGCCCATCCCTTGGTTATGTTTATTTTGTCATGAATATACTGGGCTGGATCGTTGGGCTGACCCATCAGGAAAATAATATCTTGGCTTGGGCTTTGACCGGTAATGATGAATAAGATAACAGTTGTATGTTATCTCTGTCACCGTCTGCATGGCATTAATGAGGATGGGACTGTATTAGCCGGCGATGGACAAAGGTGATGGAGTAGCAGGTGAGGCACCGGAAGTGGGGGGCTGTGTCAGTAGGGAGTGGATGGCACGAAAAACCGGACAGTGAATATATGAGGCAAGGATCACACACAATCAAAAGGTAACTGATATTTTATCTCTCTCTAGACACTAGACGTTTTTATTCCTCCATTGTTAACCTTGTGATCGCCTGTACTGACTCTCACGCCGGAGCTATCCCCCGACGGTCGAAGCCATCAAGCTTTTGGTGTTGTCATGTTTATTGTGCAGGATTGGACATGCCTATCGTGATTGGGACACGTGGAAAGATCTTGGCGTTAACAATGCCTATTAATAGGGGCAGGTAAGGAATTACAATTGAATGATGAAAAATAAGAGATGAACACGCACGTGTCCTTATCTTAATTAAAACAAAAGATTTTTGTCCGGGAAGATAGAAGGTTATATATAGCAGTTGAGGGTTGAATTCAATTTATAGATCATGTGTTGAAAGTGATGATTGTGGAGGAGCCATGAAAGTTCATGCATCAACTATAAATACGACATCGGAAGATTGAATTAAGGTTAGACAAACAAAAAATCAAAGAAACAACTACAAGTATAAATTGGAATTTATTGATTATCGTTAAATTACTTGAGTTTGGATAATCTTCTAAGAGTTAACCCGGTGTAAATGAACCAAGTCGAGTATTGAGTTACTCAGATTTGGTTCATAAAATTTATTGAGTATAAAATAAGGTTTCAATGAGGCTCGTTTAGCTATCGAGTCTAGCCCGATTTTGAATTGAGCCCGAGCAGTTTGAATTTTTCGAACGAATATGATACGAGTATCAATAGAAAATTATAATTTGAGAAGTTTCGAGTAATTTATCAAACTTTAAAATTTACACATATTTGAATCATTTATATTTCGAGTCGAGCGAGTAAGAATCGAGCCTGAACTGTTTGTTCATTTTACCGCTTTAATTTTATGCAAGATAAATATCACATTATGATTTAGTTTTAGTAGGGTTTTCTATTAAATTATACTAAATCATAGGAGAGTTTTTCAACGTTAGTAACAATTTTAGTATAAAAACTATTTGACAAAAGTATTCGTCAGGTTTCTTTTCGTTTTTTAGTGGATAAATATTTGAGTTTCAACTGTAATTACAAAAAGAAAAATTATTTTTTAATGTAATTGTCTGACTTTAGCATTGAATTCTCAATTGTCTAATTAATTATAAATATTTGATTAATTTATTGGATATTTATTAACCTAAAATCATCTTCGTAATTGATTTATTAGATTTACAATTTCAAAAAAGAACAAAACACTTGTCTATAGAGGGTTTAAAATAGGGTTAAATGCAAAGTCGACCACTGAACTTTTCTGATATTTGGGTATTGAGCCCCTTTCTTCCGGTCAACGCAATCTGTGCCCTTTTCTAGTTAAAAATTTGGATTTTAAACCCTGAGGCGCCACATGTGCGTTAACTTGATGATGTGGCACACGTGGCGCCTATGTGGCACACGTCACCAGGTATGACGTGGTATTTAATATTAAAATTTAACACTTGTCCGATGACATGGCAGGTCTTTTAATTTTTTCTCAAAACTTGCCTCTCCACAGACTCGAACCCGCGACCCAAAGTTTGGAATTCTGGTCATTCGACCACCCGAGCACCACGGGCCTTGCTGTTAATAATCTGCAAGGAATAAGTTTTATATCAAAACATGATATTTCCCCCAAAACAATTAAAACACTTACAGATTTACAGACAACATTCATTTCGTTCTTCAGACAAAGTCTAACCCTCGATTTCGTTCTCTGTCTTTCTCTCTCTAGTCTAACTCTCGCATGCACAGAGAAAAAATAGTGTTTCAAAATTTTGTCAAATCGAGGGTTTGTAGTGGGGATACTAAAGTGATTCGAAGGATCTGAAAGTGCTTTGTGGTGGGGGAGATGGTGTAAGTGCCTCGAAATCCCTCTTTATTGATTTGTCCCTTTATTCTATTCCCCTTTGTCTGTCTAATATGGTCCCTTTATTTACCTTTACATGTCAATTGTCTGGAACTTAATCCCATTTCCTTGTGTATTGTCAGCTCTTTACTAAAATTGGTTGTTATTATATAAATATCAACTTGATTGGTTATTATATTGTGGTCCTTATGTTGTGGTCCTAATATTTTCGGGTAATAATTATATAGTCTCTTCTATATTTGTGGTCTGTCTTTGTGTTCCATAGTCCAACATGAGATTTCTACTGTAGTTTATTGGTAGTGGAACTCCACCAATAAACTTTTGTCTATCATGTGCTGGAATTAGAGTAATAAAGTTTTGTTTGTCTTGTTATACTGTAGTTTTGTTTGACATGAGATTTAAAGTTTTGTTTGTCCTGTTATACTGTAGTTTTGTTTGTCTGTCATGTGCTGGAGAGAAATATGTTTTTAATTAATGTTAATGGTATTTTTATTATAGAAACTTGGAAGTGGAATTCCACCATGGGGGTTTATTTGGGTTATATCCTGTTTTCCATTATGATTATACGAAAATTGATAAGTTTCAAATCCCGTATTTTGAATTGAATTTTGAGAAGCTGAAGACAATGTGTGAGAGTTTTGGGTACATAAATGTAATTGGGTTATATTATTGAATGTCTGATACTATATTCTATGGGCATTTTTCAAATCTTAAAGATGATGATGACCTAAATATGATGTTAGATGCTGTTGTAGATTATAAATATGTTGAGATTTATCTTGAGCATGATTGTGAAGGGGGTAAACAGGCTAAACAACCTACACAAACTGAACATGCTAGTGATAGGAAAAAACAGGCTAAGACGGTGAGTTTGATAACTGATATTATTCATGATGGTGATATATTTGTGGAAGAAAATAACTATTAGGACTCTAGTTCTTCTAATGATAGTGATATTCTTCTTGATGAGGAGGAAGAAGAAATGTTTCTAACTGATAATGAAGAAATAATTGAGGCAAGAAAAAAAATAAGGGAATATAAAGAACATAAGAAGAAATTAAAACAACCAAATGTTGAGGGTGGTAAGACTGTTGAGATTGAGGGCAATGCTGAGGGTGACAATACTGATGAGGGAGACAATACCTGGGAGATGTTACTTAGTTGGATCTGGCCCAAGGACTGCACCTGCACACCATCCACTAATGCCAAAGACAATTGCACCTAAGGCCACAACAAAACTAATGTCTGGTGCTATGAGGGCGGCAGCTGCACTTACTGGAGAGACTGAAATAAAGGATCGTGAGATGGCTCAAGCTTTGTATAACATCTTCAAGGAGACTAGAGGGGGAAGAAGACCAGAGGGTGAGGGTCAGTCGACTGGAACAACTAACAAGACTGGTGGTACTCAAGAAAGTGTGAACAAGGAGTAGAATAAGTTGATCTATTAATATATATTATCATTTTTGTGTGAACAGTTAATTAGTGGTTTTTGGTGTTTGTATTGTGACGACCCGAAAATCCGGGTTGTCCAGAATTTAAGTTTAAAGAATTAGTTATTAATAAAATGAATTTTATTAATACTATTATGTGTTATGTGTTTGTTAATCGTTCTATAACCTAGGATAATTATAAATTGGGAGGATTCTGGCTACGAGCTAGACTAAACGTATAAGAATTTTCAAGATTGAAATAAAAAAATTTCGGGAACAAAATATTTTCAGGGAAAAAGACGAAATAGGCACTATTCACCCGACGAAAACCTAAGGGTTAGGGTTTGAATAACCTAGGCCATTCCGAGAGTTCGGTATATCGAAAAGACATTCCGTCGAATGATTTGACGATAATATTTAGTGAAAAATTAAGTAAGCCGATAAAAGTTTTTCTCGAAAAGCGTGCAGAAATCAGACGAAATAAAAATGATGAAAAGTACTGATGTATTTTTCACTCGTTTAGCTCCGTTAGGGTAAAACGTGACGGAAAACGCTTAACATCGAAAAGTGTTTTTTAGTTTTTCGAAGATCCGAAGAATACGTAAAAATTAGTCGGTAAAGGAAAGACGAAATATCCAAAAATATCTGGATTCCGAGAATCGCTGTTTTCGAACTGTCGGACGAAACATAAAAGGGAAGTTTCGTGAATAGTAAGGAGGTGGAATAATAAGGAGGGTAAGGGGGGCAAAATGACTAAACTACCCCTAACTTTGATTTTCTATAAATAGGAAACTCATTTCTTTGTTTTGAGATTTTGAAAATCCTAAGGCAATTGAGAGAGAGAGAGTTCGGATGGGAGGAGAAGGAAGAGGAAAGGCTAGCCCGTGTACAAACTTTGTCCGACGGGAGAAGATTAAAGGAGAACGGTAATTCAAAACCTAGTCTCTTATAATTTTTCTTAAAGTTTCGATGTTTAAAAACATAACTTAATGAAGATAATAAGTAGATAAGGTGAGAGATGAGTTCATATGGTTGAAATCATAAGAAAATAAAGAAATAAGAATTTAAAGTTTAGTAAATAAATTTCTTAAGGAAGTATAAGATTCGTAATGAATTAGAACGATCCGAGTGCATTACATGACTAAGTAGGTGAAATAAGTAAGGAATGATGTTCTATAACATCAAATTCCAATAAAAAGTGAAATCATAATCCAAAATATCGATTAAAATGAAGAACGAACGAAGAACACGCGAAGAACATGAAGAACGTTGTTGATGGACAAATTTAAAACCATCGTAGGATAATTGTTGTTGATGGACAAGTTTAAAACCATTGCGTATAAGTTAGATGTGTATTACTTGGTTAGGAACGGTAGAAACGTTCATGAAGAACAGATTAAAACTTAGCTATAACGAAATTATGGCGAAAATTTCATAAAAGATGAACGAGAATTAGAAAGTTAGTAAAAGAACCCGAACGTCTAGGGTTTCATAAGAAATTAAGAAAACATAGGAAACGTGAGTCATGGACTCAAGAACGAGTGAGTTTCGAGTTCGGATGACCGAATTGCGGACGAACGAACGAAGAGCGTTAAAAGCGTAAAAATGAACGAAGGGTGAAGATTAAGCCAATCGAAGGGCATGTTAACGGATTCAGAACAAAGTTTTGTCTGAGGGGTATTGAAGTATGTAAGACAGGTAAGAGAATGGCTTTGGAATAACCTCGTTTCGAGTTATAACGAAGTAGTTATGAGATCGGGAAGTAAGCGTCTCAAATTTGATTTAACACTTAGAAAATTTTCTAGGGTTAGGACTTGGTGCCAATCATGCCTTGTAATATGGCACCGCGAAAGCACTGCATCGGGGAGTAAAGATCGCCAACTCGCTCCGCTGCATGAGATATAAGAAGAAGAGAGGAAAGCATGATTTCGGTGCGTAGAAAAATCCGGTAATGAGCTTTTAAGCGCTTTCAAAACACGGGGAAGTGTAACGAAAGCTAATGAACGTGTAGTTCATCAAAAGTAACATTTCATCAAGTAATTTAAACCTTTAGTACATGTTGAATGAAATGATCGAAAGAGATTAAAAGATCAAGAAGGTAATGAATAACGAAAGTATTAATAAAATAGAAATTATCAAGAAAGCCGTACCAAACGGTAATAAGATTAATGAAAGCCGAACGTGAGTCGAATAAGGAATGAATCCTAAGGTATGTCATTTAGTTTCCAAAAAGCCGTAAAGAATAAGAAATTGACTTAACGAACGTTATAGTTAATGGTTCAGATAAGTTAAGATGAGTTAGGTTATGGTACAATCGTAACCTTTGATGGTTGACATATGGGAGCTGGGCTAAACAATTCCTTCAGAGAGTGAAGGTATATACGAAACTGGAAACCGATCTAACTCACTGTGATGGCAGTGTAGATGAGACGGGAACTTGTTTGTTGGTTGTTTGTGGGAAACCACTCAGACTACCATATGGATTACTAGCAGAGACGCGATATGTGCTGAGTCCTAGAGAAGTTATAAAAAGAAGATGAGAATATAAATAATCCAAGATAATGAACGTTTTGAGTAAGACATCTCCGTATGTCTTGAAACCGTAAACTGGTAAAGGAAGTTAGTCGCATAAACTTATATTGCAAGAACGTGAACCCTAAGAAGTAAAGTTAAGTAAACCAATGCGTAAGTTTAATATATAACTAATTGGTGTTTATGTTTTCTCCTTATGTGTTATATAGGAATTGAAATGAGCAGTTCAACGTAAGCTGTAGCTGTGCGTAAGGCAAGTTTCCTAACTTTATTCATATTACATGAATGCTAGTTTCTTAAACTTCTCAGATGTTGTACTTGAGAAGTTTTGTCTATGTGCGAATGTGCGATATTTGTACAATGTGGTAGAACGTATAAGGCCTTGAGCCACAATTTGAACACTTTGGTGTTTTTATGATATGCATTGTTCTATGATTGAGTTGTTCAATATAAGTATGCTCTGTTTATACATGAACCGTTATTGTTAAGTCTGTGCTAATGATTCTAGCCAGATAGGATGTGTATGAAAAAGGTAGAAGAATGAAAGTATTTCAAAGTGAAAACGACTGATGTTTTAAGATGATAGGAATCGAGACTATTCATATTATTCAAGCTGCTTCATAACCTTTGTTCGGTTATAGAAGTTCTAAAGAAATGTTTTAATTCTGAAGTTATTTGTTTAAATGTTATGACTTGCTAAGCAATTGAATGCTCACACTTGCTTTAAATGAAAAATAATTTTCAGCGAACAAGGTTAGAAGAACTTAAGGATCCCGTAAAGATCAAGCTGACGATATCCAGATGAAGTACCATTCAGAAGGTGAATGAGCGAGAAGATCAAGTGAAGACTTGTAATGTAAAAAGATGAAATTGAATTATAGACTAGTTTAATGAACTATTATGTATCCTTGGTGGCAGATAAAAGTCACTCTTGTAAGATGAAATGAATAATATAATTACCATTATTTGTAATGAAAGAGGTTATAAGGTTTCCAGAACCTGGGATATGAGAGTGTATGTTGTTATATTTCAGTATATAATGATGTATGTTGGATGAATGATGTACTCGTGACGTACGAAAACCGGGTGTGAAGATAGACCGGATTTTGGGGCGTTACATGTATTATGTCAAGCACAAAACTAATACAGTCAGGTTTATTTGGTGTACTGGCCTGGATGGTTTATTTGGTGTATGGTATCCTAGCAAGGCATATTTACTTTTGTGTTTGTAATTATGACAATGGTGTTACTATTTAAATAAAAAAGGTTGTTTCTTATTAAGTTTTTTGTACAAATGTTATAGTTACAATTATAATTGAAGGGCTGTAGTTTGTTAGGTATGCAGTTTGTTAGCTGCAGTTCTGACCTTTTCTTAACAATGGGATTGCACAATTATGTGCAGTTTAAACAATGGGACTGCAGCCTATGAACGAATTAAGAGCTTCATGTTATATTCAGAATACTTGCACTTATAATATGAGTGCTCTGTTTTGCTTATTATCAATGGGACTGCAATTTGAAAATGGGATGCTCCATGTTCATATTCTATGCTCTGTTATGCTCTGTTTTGTAAAAGTACAAATCAAATAATTTGGAATGTCCCCAATCAGTGAAGTAGCCTCTATTTTGCTAAATAATTATACAAATAAACACAATTATCTAACCCTAAAATCATTCTTCAAATAATGTAATTATCCAAACAACATTATACACGTCGAATTTATATATCAAAATTTTCAAACATCAAAACAACTTAAACTATTTCATGGTTTTTATCATGCTCAAACACAGCACAAGAAGCATCCCAATTACAAGTAAGAACCATTTCTCCCTAGTTTGTAAATTCCTTATTTCTTCTTTTAAACACTTCAAATCATTCTTCAATTGGACTTTCTTTTTTTCTAATTTCGATACTTGCACTCCCAAGTCATGAGCTTTCTCCTTCATCATTTGTAGGTCAATTTCTATGCTTCTCATATTCAACAGACCCTAATCATTCTCTACCCCAGCTTCTTTTAACGTCTGGATAGAGTCAATCCATTGAAAAAGCCACAAAATGCTTGGGTCTGTAGAAAATTAAACATACAGTAGTCAATTATTATGATTATGTGTAAAAATTTATCAAGGTAAATATAATAACTTACACCATAATTTGAACAACCATAAAACTTCCTCCCAACACTGAATCCCTTTGACGATGTACAAATTCGTACTCGTATCCCACACCCACAATACCTTGGTGATGAAATCCCACTGACTTCAGTGGATATTGAACCTTCCCCAACCTTTTGATGACTATTTTCTTTAGGGTGCTGCTTTCTTCTTTTCATTCCTCGCGAAGTTCAAGATTACAGCAAGAGAGGGAGAGACGATGGAACCCTAACCTTTTGCCTCACTTTACAGCAAGAGATAGAGACGATTTCATGCGAGAGTTGGATGAGAGAGAAAGACACAGATCGAAATGAATGTTGTCTATAAATCTGTAAGTGTTTTAATTGTTTTGGGGGAACAATAATGTTTTGATATAAAACTTATTCCTTGCAGATTACTAACAGCAAGGCCCGTGGTGCTCGGGTGGTCGAATGACTAGAATTCCAAACTTTGGATCGCGGGTTCGAGTCTGAGGAGAGGCAAGTTTTGGGAAAAATTTAAAAGACCTGCCATGTCATCGGAAAAGTGTCAAATTTTAATATTAAATACCATGTCATACCTGGTGACGTGTGCCACGTAGGCGCCACGTATGCCACATCATCAAGTCAACGTACATGTGGCGCCTCGGGGTTCAAAGTCTAAATTTTTACTAGAAAAGGGCCCAGTTTGCGTTGACCGGAAGAAAGGGGCTCAATACCCAAATATCAGAAAAGTTCAGTGGTCGACTTTGCATTTAACCCATTTAAAATATGGTGCATGCGAGATTTGTTTATGTTATTAGTGACTTGCGACCAGACTCGAGATGCTATATCGAATCATATAGTTATGTTCTATTCGGAGGAATAAAATAAAAATTTATGTTTCCAATTTCTGAACAACTATATTTGATATCAATGGAGTCGAACTCAATACCTTCGGGTTTACAATTGATCCTAAGTTCTCTCTTAAATCACTGAGTCAAACAACAAAGTTTATGTTATTAGTTTTTCATTTAAATTTATCTATTGTTGGGCAAAATATTTTGACAAAAAAAGGTAGACAAAACCTTTGTTAAGTTTGTATATAGCGCGATTCTGCAATCAAATTACACAAAAGGTGTGGAAGCGCGATAAAACGGAATTTAAATTTTTTTTAAACAAACCATCATCATGATCATACTTTGTGCATAATTATCAATCAATAGAAAAGAGAATGAGATCAGATTCATATCCTTGTAGAAACTAATTTTCTCAGGTACGATGTAAGACCCCGAATTTTATGAAATAAAAGTATTCAATTTTTCTTATAATTACAATTCAGTAAATGGTTAAATTGATAAAAAGTTAAAGTTAAGGGTGATATATGAAATTTTTTCAAAAATACGCATGTGGTTATAAAATATTCATTGTTGTCGGGGAATATTTGTTTGGTCATGGAATATTCTTTCTGTTGGGGAATATTAAATGACGCCAAGTATGACCATTTTGGGGGCCCATAATGTAATAAGCGTCGGATGAAGAAAAGACAAATTAAAGTTTTTATAAATAACGGCATAGTAATTACAAGTTAACATTGTTGGAATACAAATTGGGTAAAGTAAAATGTCTGGCGTTGTTGCACAAAGAGTAGCTGCAGTATTGCACATTATTTTTGAATTATTGATTCTTACGTAAGAAGGCACTACTCAATAATTGTTACGATAATTCTTATTCAATATTTTATTGATTCAATAATTCTTTGCGTTGATATTTTATATTCATCGTTGTTTTAATAATTGTCACTACACACGGTATTTTCCATTATCGAGCAATAATTCATATTATCCGAATAATATTATTAGATAACATTATTGGCAATGTCTAGAAAGTTCTATCTAAGGAGAGGTTTGGTCACCTAATTGCGTGCCAGTAAGGAGAAATTCTTATTGGAAAGCCCCCTCTTTCCTGGGAACTGCCTGGTTGCTATTATTATGATTCTGTAATATTATTTATGAATAATTAATTATTGATTTATATGATGAGGAAAATATTCATTTTATGTGGATATGGATGGAGAAAATTTTTTAAAGTGACAATTGTTGAAAATCGATATTTTATCTTTTCTGATAAAATAATATTTTATTATATTATTATAATATAATAATGATGATATTTTTACAATAAATATGGGATATATGAGTATATGAGGAGGAGAAGTATTTTTGTTGCAAAAGTTATTTAAAACATGTTAAACATGTCTGTGGGCCCATTTCTTGACTGAAATTTGATTATAGCCTATAAAATCGTCCGTATGTGGATTTCGGTCAATTTCTGTTTGGAATTTGGAAAAACTTTCTTCTGTAAAGTTGTAGAGAATTGAATTTCCTATAAAAAGACGTGAGATTCGAATTTTCTGATAAAAGGGCTATTTATTATGAATTATTGAAGTTCCGAAGTTCCGAAATAATTACTTTTTGAAGTTTTAATTATTTTTAATAAGAAAAATGTTTTTTACATTTTTGGAACTCATTTAACATGTGTTAGGATGGCTGATTTCAGATGCTAGGTGTGCGTAGGAAATTTATATAAATATATTATTAATTTATTAAATTTTCTGCTTTGGTGTTTTAAACATTTTCCTATAAATAGGGTGCTTAGGTTAGAATTGAAAATCACACTAGAAACTGAAGTTTTCTCTTTATTTCTCTCTCTATTATATCGAGCGTATTTTGTGAGTATTTTAGTACTTTGAGTATTGCTATACGGTGCAAGTTCTTTCAGCACTATATCTAGTATTCCAGTCAGAAGTACTATTCTTTCTGAGGTAAGGGAGATTATTTTCTTCTAAAATGATATTATTTCTTCAATATCATTATGCCTAAATATTGATTGGAAATTTTTATCAAATTTGGAACTTTTCCATGTCGGGGATACTATTCATGAGTTACTATTCACGAGTTACTATTCATGAGTTACTATTCACGAGTTACTATTCACGAGTACTATTCACAAAACGTGATGATGTTTTTTGTGAAATTTCTATCTTTTGGTGTCGGAGTTACTATTCACGAATACGGCACTATTCACCGAGAAATGAAATTTCTTCCTTTTGTCCAAAATATCTATTCTGGATACTAGCTTTGATTGTATCCATGTTTTGATCATTCTTGAATTTTACCCCACTCTGGTTATTTATGAAGTATTTTTGAATGGGAATTGCTTAACGTACGAATCCTTAATATTTGTTCTTTTGCTTCACTGGATTCGTTCTCTTTAAAATATTTTTCATCATCCTCAGTCCTAAATGATGATATAACTGAATATCTTTGGCCTGTAGTGCAAAGATAAATGATTTCTGATGAATATCTTTGGCCCGTAGTGCAAAGATGAACAAGTGTTTAGATGAACATGACCAACTGATGAATATCTTTGGCCTGTAGTGCAAAGATGACTTGTTGATGAATATCTTTAGCTTTGTCAGTGCAAAAGATGACTTGTTGATGTATATCTTTGGCCGTAGTGCAAAGATGAATTTATTAGTAGGATTATGAACATGAACTGTGATTTGGTATAACCATAATCTTTGATGTTTCAGGTGATGAAAATTATTTTTGTCCTGGATGAGGAAAGGAATTTAGAACTACAATTATGATTATGAGTTATATACGTGATTGTGGACAGGAATTGTTAATTGATATTACAGGGATAAAACATTGTTGGTGGACTTTTAACATGGATAAGATAATAGATTTTATGGTCTATTTGACTCTTCTAATGGATTGCTCGTTCCGCTGCAACTATGGTTGAAATTTTTTTTATCATCTACCATATGTTCTAAATCTCTGATTTATTATTGATGAAGGCTATTGATAATTTAATTATCTTTAGTCATGATATTCTTTACTGAGCTAGTTGTGCTCACCCTTTTGCTTCACAATTCCTTTCAAGTAATAAAAGTGTAGCTGGGTCGAGCGGGAGATAACAAGGGAATAGAACGGTGGTCTATAGATGTTGAGGGTGAGGTGAATTTAACTTGGAAGGGTGTTTTGCCACTATCATCCACTTGCTGAGTATATCTACCAGCACTACCTATATGATCTTGGAGTCTATTTGAAATATAACTCTCAATTAGAGACAGTGGAGATAATGATATGTCAAGAGAAGACTCACCATTGGGAAGAATATGATAGTAATCTTCTCGTTTTTCTTTGGGGTCTATTGGGTCAACCAAGGATAATTCTGTGGCCATATGATATCTATCATAACCTAGAAGCATGACCTCCCATGTACCGAAGTTTTCTTGAGCACTTCCCAAAGATTCTAATTTCTAAAACAATTTTCGACTATACCTTTATGTAAGGTGTCATTATGAGGTGTCATTCCACGGTTGGGACATGAGTCACAGATTAATATATATTTGTATCCAAACTCACAAAGATATGTGTTGTTGTATTTTTACGACAATTGTTGTAATAAAGTTGTAGTTGTTTTTTGTACCATGTATTTGGCGACTCAGAATGGGTTGGATGGAATGGACCTATTTTGGGGTCGTTACATACGAGTTCACCTCCAATTCTTTTTCGTGTTCAACTTGAATTCACTAGGTTTGATTCCTTCTTTTGATTAACGTTAGCCACCCAAATATTTGGCTTCTAGAAGTGATCCACCAAGGAAGAAAATTCAAAAAGATGGGTGTTTGACAAAACCTTAATTCTATCCCTATAGAATATTATTTATTCTCCCAACTCTTGGAATTGTCATTAACCTTAAATCAAAATAAGACTCCTTATTTATAGATATAGGCAACTTGTAAGACCCTAACTTTTATGAATAAAGATTAATTTTTCTCGAAATATATTTTTGAATATTATGGTGTGGATTTGATATAATGTTATAGTTGTGGGTAATATTTACAAATTTTTCAAAGTAAGCAAGTTGTTATAAAATATTCGATTGGTCGGGGAATATTCGTTTTATCAGAGAATATTCGTACGATGGCACAATAATTGGTGGACCCCACAACAGAATTACTGTCGGAGTTAGAAAATGACAGAAATATCTTTTTATAAAAATAACGGCGAAAATTTTATCGTTAACTGTTGAAATACCCGGTGATAAAACTCCAGTAATACGCGTAGTTGCATAGTAGCACACTGTATTGATTATTGATGTTTACATGAGAAGTCACTAAGTTATACTCAATTATTGATACAGTAATTGCTGCATAGTATCTCACATTATTGATTAAATTATTGTCACAGTTTCATCTGCACAATATTTTATATTATTAAATCAATAATTGAGACGATAAAGTTATTCATATTATTATTTGCATTATTGACAATGTCTAGAAAGTTCTATCGAGGAAAGGGGTTTGGTCACCTAATTGCGCGCCAATAGGGAGAAATCCTTATCGAAAAGCCCCTTCTTTCTTGGGAATGATCTGGTTGTTAATATTGTAAGTTATATTATTGATAAATAAATATTGTTAAAAATATTTCCATTGTGTTGGGATTATTAGTGTTAGTGGAAATCGACATTTATTTCGATAATAATTGATTTCTGGGTGCTAAATTGACCAAACGGGTAATTAATCGGATAAATGAGCAATTAATTTCTATTAGTTCACATGCAAATAACTATTTGTTCACATGCATGGAACTATTGGTTCACATGCATGTACTATTAGGGGAGGTTGTGCAATATTGATAATACTTGAAGTACTAAATTAAAAATAGAGGCAAAGATGAAGGTACTAAACTGTAATAATTTGAGCCCCTAAACGAGCAATTATCGAAACTATATTTTCCTATAATTAGAAGCTCATTTCTTCTTTCATTCTCACCAATTCACTAAGACTCACAAGAGCAACTATAGAGAGGAAGAAGAAGAGTATTCTGATACTTCACTATTGCAGTATCCAGTCTTCTACTAAGGTAATGGATATTATTTTTGTTCAATATCGTATGAAATAATATTTTCTTCCATACTTTTTAGTATGTAAGTAATATTATTTCGTTTCGTATTCCTAATTCTACACTCATTTTGTTAAAGTATTGCTTCTATACTCCGTGAAATTAGTTGAATATCCTAGAAATTTGCGCTTCATCTAGTATCGTTTCACAAGGATATTTTTCTAAATATTCTTGTTAAATTTTAAGCTTTTCATGCCCGAGCACTATTCATGAGTAATATTCATTTATACGACATTATTCATACGTACGATACTAATCATATGTACGACACTATTCATGAAGTACTATTCACGGGGTACTATTCACGAAGTACTATTTATGGGGTACTATTCACTCGAGTATTATTCACCCGGGGGTACTATTCATGACAAAAATTAATTTCTTTCTGTCCAAATTATTTTTGATACAATATTATTCTTGAATTTTACTCCACAAAGCAGTATCATGTTGACAATTTGGACATTATTAAATTCTGGATAAATTGAATTATAAATCTTTAAAATTTATCATTTGCTTTCATTTAATTGAATTCTTATATCATTGTCATCATCCTTATGCTTATATTGTGATAAAAGTCATCTTTGGCCCGTAGTGAATAGATGGACTATTGATTGGTATGATTATGACCAGAGATTATTCGGTATAATCATGACCTGTAATGTTACAAATGATGTGATAAAAGTTCTCATTGGCCCGTAGTGCATTGATGGACAGTTGTTGGCATGATCATGACCATTGGCGATAACACGAATATCTTTGGCCCGTAGTGCATGTGTGACGCTCCCAAAATAGGTATACATCACCCATTCTGAGTTGTCAATACATGGTACAGAAACAACTACAACTTTATTATTACAATAGTAAAACTGTGAGTTTGAATACAAATATTATCTTCTAGACAATATCTATATCCAAATAAATTCTCATCACATTTATTGATACATTATTTTACAAAAATGGTGAGGACTACTAAACAACTCTCTCTATAACCATCATTCCATACCCCACTGCGTACTCGCATTTACATTCTCGCCTCCCGAGAAGAAAAATGGAACAAAAAGGAAAAGGGTGAGCTCAACTAGCCCAAAGAAAGAATATTATGACTAAGATAATTGTTGGGCTTGACATTTAAACGCACAAATGAAATTAAAATTTTAAAGCAATTTAGAAACCTAAAAAAGGATCCATGCGAAAATCAATTAATTGAGGTTTAGAGATTTATACGGATATAAACAAAAAACGAGAATCAAACCGATTGCGCCTCGAATCTCCAACGCAATACAAACCGATCATACGCCTCTACAGTATATCCTACGACGCCGCATACGAACAGTCGAACGATTCTCGCAATACGAAGGACTTGCAGACTAGCCACCAAAAGGAATGGATTTTTCAAGCTGTTTTTTTCTCTAGTCTCTCTCTAAGAAGCGGCTAGGGTTTTTCAATTATAATATGTTACCCTAAGTAATTGCTTATATATCATATATATAGTAGTTAAAAGGAATTAGATTAAATCAAAACCTAATTTCATAAAATCCGATTTATATATATATATATATATATATATATATATATATATCTTAATTAAGTCTTACTTAATTAATACACATATATATACAATTATCCTTTTAATTTAAATTGTGATTTAAATACTATTAATCATATTAATATATTTAAATCCTTAAAATTTAAATTAATTCCCTTTAAATAACGTTCTATGTGTGTGACCACTATATAGGTTATTATTACGTTGGCAATAATTTTAAAATCATATTATAAAATTATAAGCGTGAGCTGACATCTAGTAATGCATCACCGCTACCCAAGTAATAATAAGATCGATGATTCGATGCAACCTTTTTCGTGACCAATGTTTCAATGTAATTTAATCCTTTTAACCTTAATATCCTAGATTAAACTCGAGTCATGGAATGTGTCATACTCTTCATAATTTAATCTGAGTTTTCTTGATCAATGAGTAGACTATATGAAACAAATCACTATTTGAGCATGGCCATGCATTTCATAGTCCTACTCAATCAAGAGGCCTATGGATATCACCCATAATATATAGGATGGTTAAATTCCATCTAGATCACTCATATTTCTCACACGATTAATGATGAACCCAATAATCACCTTTATAGTCCTCCCTATTAAAGGTGACATTTGATGATATCAAAGTACATAAATTCTCGTGTAATATAGCGATTTCAGGTCGGAGGACCATTACATCATTGTCACTATGAGAATTGTTAATGACACTTCGCATAATGCTCCATATAGAATTCTCATGGTGGGGTGCATCCGAAGACATCGTTTTCTAACATGTACCTATGCATTGACTTAATATCTCATATATTTATGACCAATGAGATTTGGTCATCAGTCAATCCACATACTAGTCTCAATGCATCATTGTTGTCCCATCAACAATGATACTCGACTAGGGACATTTAAAAACACTGATACTAATGGTAATATATAATCTCATGTTCAAGTCACATACTTGAAACTATATAATTTGTATCATTATTCTAAGGAATTTTATTATGTTAACAATTATATTACGCAGTAAATAAAACCATAATAAAATCATATATTTATTCAATCAAATATAATATCAAAACGTTAAGCAATTATATCAAATAATTAGCCTCTAGGGCATAAACTCTAACAATAATATACAACAAATTATCGTTAGTCTTCAACAGGGAAAAATTTAATAGAATACAATAGACAACAAGTTTTAAATCAATATTCACAGCGGAAATAATAATTCATTAGAAGAGTTAAGTAGAGAATGCAAACTACTTTTTTCTATGTATGAATTTAAAAGTTCATCGTCTATCTTTTATCCCTGTAACATCAATCAATATATATCTGGAATCAAATATTCATCTTTACACTACAGGCCAAAGATATTCATCGATTAGTCATGTTCATCTAAACACTTGTTCATTTTTGCACTACACGGCCAAAGATATTCATCGAAATCATTCATCTTTGCACTTCTGAGCCAAAGATATTCAATAATATCATCATTTAAGACCGAGGATGATGAAAATATTTTTAAAAAGCGAATCCGGTGAAACAAAATGACAAGGATTAAGGATTAAGGATTCAGTACTTTATTTTATCCACGCCCAAAAATACCTCAAAAATAATCATAGTGGTGTAAAATTCAAGAATGATTAAAACATAGATACAATCAAAGCTAGTATCCGAATAGATATTTTGGACGAAAAGGAAAATTTCATTTTAAATGAATAATGTCAGATATTCGTGAATAGTATCGTATCGTGAATAGTCTTAGTATCGTGAATAGTGCCATATATCGTGAATAGTAACTTTCAGACACCAAAAAGTTCCAAATTTGATAAAACTTGGATCAATATTTCAAAGATAATGATATTGAAGAAATAATATCATTATGAAAAAATAATATCCTTACCTCGAAAAACAGCCGATTATTTAACCGGAATCTGGATATAAAGCTATAACTTGAACTTGCACCGTATAGCAATACTCAAAGTATACTCAAAATACTCACAAGAATATTTCGATAATATATAGAGAGAAAATTTCAGTTTCTGGTGTGATTTTCAATTCTAACCTAAGCACCCTATTTATAGGAAAATGCTTAGAACACCAAAGTAGAAAATTTAATAAAATATTAATAAATTTATATAAATCATACGCAAACTTGGAAATTCTGATTTCAGCATATTTTGCAACACATGTGCCTCCAACCAACCACAAAAACGTTTTTGTTATTTTAAACAATTAAAACTTCCAAAATCAATTATTTGAACTAAGAACTTCAATAATTCACAATAAATAGCCCTTTTGTCAGAAAATTCAAATCTCGCCAATTTTTATAGGAAATTCAATTCTCTACAACTTTGCGTAAGAAAGTTTTCCAAATTCCAAAGCAGAAATTGGACCAAATCCATAAGCGCAGGCGATTTTACAAAATTTATAATCAAATTTCAATCAAGAAATGGGGTCCATTGACATGTTTAACATGTTTTAAACATTTATTGCAACAAAAATACTCTTTATTCTCGTATACTCATATATCACACATTCATTGTAAAAATATCACGATTATTATATTATTAAAATATAATAATATATTTAAATGAATTATTTTATCGAGAAAAAGATAAAATATTAATTTTCCACAATTATCACATTAAAATTTTCTCCATCTATATCCACATAAAATCAATATTTTTTCATCATATGAATCAATAATTAATTATTCACAAATAATATTACGTAATCTGATATTGACAAACCGTGCAGTTCTCGGAGCAGGGCTTTCAATAAGAATTTCTCCCTTCTTGGCTTGCAATTAGGTGACCAAACCTCTCCTTAAGGCGAACTTTCTAGACATTGTCAATAATGTTATCCAATAATATTATTCAGATAATATAAATTATTGCTTCGATAATGAAAAATATTTTGTGTAGTGACAATTATTGAAACAACGGTAATATAAAATATCAACACAAAGAATTATTGAATCAATAAAATAAAATATCGAGCAATAATTATCGTAATAATTATTGACTAGTGCCTTCTTACGTGAGAATCAATAATTGGTGCAATACTGCAAAGCTATCTTCTTTGTGCAACAACAGCGACATCGTGTTTTAACCACCGGGTATTCCAACAAATGTAAACCAGAATAACAACTACGTAGTTATTTTTAAACAACTTATATTTGTCGTTTTTCTTTCTCCAATCGCTTTCCGTTATGGGGTCCCACATGGTCGCTACTGCAGCGCGTCATGCGAATATTTCTACAAGCGATGACGAATATTCCACGATCAAACGAATATTCTCCGACAATAATGAATATTTTATAACCATTTGCTTATTTTAAAATACTTGCGTATTTTACCCATAACTATCCACATTAATCAAATCAACCCTTACTATTTCAAAATAATAATTAGAGGAAATTAAATTTCATTTATTAATTATTTGGGGTCTTACAACATGGATAATTCAATGATGTGGATTATTTATTGAGTTGAGTCTCAGCTATAAAATTGATGATAAACTTTTTAAATCATAGAAGATAGTAGATATCATGCTCTACTTGACTCTTCTAATGGATTGCTTGTTCCGCTGCAGTTAAACTTGTTGTTTATTATATTCTATAAGTTTAACACAGTTGAAGGTTAACGATAATATATTCTGCATTATCTTAGTCATAATATTTCTTACTGGGCTAGTTGAGCTCACTCTTTTGCTTTCATTGTTATCTTCAGGAGATGAGAACGTAGCCGGGACTAGTCAGGGAATGGAGTGATGGTCCAAGTTGGTGGCTATAGTAGTCCTCACTATTCTATGAAATAGTGTGATAATAAATATAATGAGGACTCCATTTGAGTTTGGATATTGTCTAGAAGACAATATTCGTGTAAAAATTCTCAACTACGCTTTTGGTCGTATTATATAAATGAAGTTTGTATTTAAGTTCTGTACCATGTATTTGGTGACTCAGAATAGGTGATGTATACCTAATTTGAGGGCGTCACACAACCCTTCTAAATAATTTAGGAATTAAGTTTTATTTTAATTAATTAAACTCCTTTAATTAATTAGGCTTCCTAATCTTATTAGAAATAATTAATTAAACTATTTTAATTAATTTGCCTCCTAATCTTATTAGGAATATATGAGAGTATCTTTTATTAATTAATTCTCAAACTCTTTAGGAATTAAATAATAATAATAATAATAATAAGACTTCTCTTATTTATTTATTTTAATATTTTCAAAATATTAAATAATTAATATTAAGCTATTTAATTTATTCTATCACCATAGATTAAATTAAATACACTCAATTTATTATTAAGATTATGTCATTTACTTCTTAAATAAATATTTTTCCTTTTATGATGTGACCTTTTAGGTTCTCCATATTAAACGGGTTGTGAATAAACCAATTAGAATAATTCTAATATTATTTAAATAAATAAATAAATAAATCTATTAATTTATTTAAATAAATAACATTTATTCTACAATAAGGATAAGCTTTCTTAGCGATCAACGACTTTTTAGATAATATAAATTTCAAAATTAATCATAAAAGAACTTTTGAGTAAATAGTTACTGTACAATTTAATCCTTCCACCATACATTGTCCCAATTAAATATAAGACATGAAATTACTGTCAAGTCTTATTTTATTTAATTATATGTACTTTCGATTCTTAAATGCACAACTCTAAATAAAGCAAATTAGAAACTTATTTCTAATTTCATTTTGACTTGGCCAATGACTACCGGGTTGTCATTTATCGAATCACATAAGACATTCTCTTCTTTAGATTCTTTGTTGAGCATTCATTATCTCCATGTATAACTTATTACACCCTAGTATACCCTTTTATATACTCTAAGAGTTTTAAGGGACATGTCAAAGTATTACTCATCATACACAAGATACTATAATGATCTCAAGCCTAATGATCACTTGTACTACTATCACTATAGGAATTCATATTGACAAGTAAGTAAAACTCCATTAGGTATTCCTTAACGAGTCACGTTCAGTAAACTTATTTTCCAATAAACACTTACATACATGCTTTAGTGTTTTCACAGAAATAATCATGAGATCAATCATCCTTATCCAATGAACAAGCAACGTATGTACAAATCTATTTTTTAGTAACCCAACGATTGAGAACAATTTTAGTTTGTGAGCTATCTAAGAATTTAGATCTCATTAGCATTATCATCATTATGATTCTAAAACTATTGCTCAAAACTATAGGTTTATCATATATTATAAAACAACACCATGTAGATAAATTAAAAGCCTTTAGTTAAACAATTCTTTTATTAATAAATGAATAAGATTGTTACAAAATTTATGATTTATCATCAAACATAATTGACTTGTGTGCATACTACTTTAAACCTTTTTATCCATGTTTTATGTTTTGTTCAATTAAAAAAAACCCTGAAAAACAAGTGAGTTGGACCAAAATAATAATAATAGATTCTTCATTTTTTATTCATTTTAAAACTTAGAAACATAATGTTAGGTTTATTTATTACTTCCCGCATTATTGAGCCTTAATATCTTTCTAAACTAATACTCCATCCGTTTTAAATTATAAGATCATTATTGATTTTTTAAAATTAATTTATGATATTTTTAAACTCAAAATTGACATAGATTCCTTTAATTATAATCAATACAATGGTAAATATTATAAAGAGTAAAATACACTGACACCCCTTGTAGATAATCATAATAACACTCACCACCCTTCTAATTTTTCAAGTAACAGTTAGTACACCTCTAGTCTACAATGTGTAACATTTACTACCCCTAGTGTGGTTGACCAACTAATATTTAAAAATATTTTTAATATAATTTCTAATACACCCTTCAAGTTATAATGTTTAATTTCTCCACTAAATATAAATTTGTATATCATAATTTTTACTTTACTTGATCTAATTAATTAAATTATGAAATTGTGCAATAAATAACATAAAAGTCAAAAATAATAAATATTCATTTTATCAAGAAAATAAAGTCATACAATTTTTACTAATTAAATTTCTCAAATATTAAAATTTACGTGATATATATTCAAATATATTTTTTTATAATTAAAAAGTATAATGTTAATACCCATAAAAATTACAAATTAACTAATAAAATAATAATAATTTTTTTCAAATATTAAAATTTATGTCAAACAAACTTATTATTACAATTTAAAGCGAATCTTATTACTCATATAAAAAAGTATTAAACATTATATTAATTATTTTTTTCATATATTTACAAAAAAATGACAAATGTTGTTACTAAAAAATATATATATATATATTAAAAGAATTTTTTTTTACAAGAAAGAGGTAGTAATAAATATAATTATATTTTTTAATTTAACATTGCATAAAAAACAACGCTCATCAGATACTAAAAAATGTAATCAAATCATAAACATCCCAATTATTTTTATATACTCAATAAAATTTAACATATAAAAATTATAATATGAAACTAAAATTCAAATAATATTTTTTGTTGTTAAGCACCAAAAACTAAACTATCAATATACTCAATCACTCTAATTAGAATAGCTTCATTAATAATTTAATTTGAACTTTTTAATATTTGTATCACTTATCCAAAAATGTGTTAATTAAACTAAATTAGTTTTTTATAAGTTACCAATAATTTAAATGAGATAGTTTTAATTACAAATAAAACTATAATTAAAATGTATTGTATTAAAAAAAGGATAATTAAACACACACACACACACACACACACACACACACACACACACACACACACACACACACATATATATATATATATACGGGGAGGATCTCCAACGGACCAAATAAGCGGACCAAAGAACGGACCAAGGCAAAAAAACACGCGGGTCGGATTGAACCCACGTGTTTTTGCGGGTTCAACCCGACCCGCGTGTGTTTTTTGCCTTGGTCCGTTCTTTAGTCCGCTTATTTGGTCCGCTTTAGAACGGCTCCGTATATATATATATATATATATATTATTTAATAATTAGAATTTGATAAAATACAAGGGTAAATATGTAACTTTGTCTATTTAGTAAACCCTAAAAACTTGCAAGGGTACTAACTGTTACTTAAGAAATTAGAGGGGAGGTGAGTGTTATTATGATTATCTAGAGGGGGTGTCACTGTATTTTACTCTATTATAAACTATATAAAAAGTATTACTCAGTATAAACTTTATTGTTTCATATTGTTTAACTAGCAACAGTCCCGTGCCTCCGGCACTATGAATCGTGAGATTTATCCCAAACTTTGGACGGCCTAGATGATTTATTAGGATGAGCGAAAAATTCAAAATTATTTGTATTTTGTTATATAGATTAGTCATTTCAATTTTAAGTTTAAAAGTGTTTTAAATTGGCTTTTAAAAGTAAAAAATAGTCTTATAATTTAAAACAGATGGAGTATTATTCTTTTAATATAACAATATTACATTTTCTTATCGGTAATTATTAAGGACATTAAATTATAAGGAGGTAAAACGAGAGTCGAACTCGGACTCGATGGAAGTTTATAAAAAAAAAGTTACCCACGTATCTCTTTTTCTTTTTTTATTATGATTTATGCGAGTTTATTCTCATTTTTTTAGCTATCATTCAATATTTTCTTATAGGAAACTGATATTTTCAAATATTACAGAGTAAAATACATTGACACCCCCTGTACATAATTATAATAACATTCACCACCCTTCTAATTTTTCAAGTAACAGTCAGTACCCCTCTAGTCTACTATATGTAACATTTACTACCCCTAGTGTGGTTGACTAACTAATATTTAAAAATATTTTTAATATAATGTCTAATACACCCTTCAAGTTATGATGTTTAATTTCTCCACTAAATATAAATTTGTATATCATAATTTTTACTTTACTTGATCTACTTAATTAAATTATGAAAGCTGTGCAATAAATAACATAAAAGTCAAAAAATAATAAATATTCATTTTATTAGAAAAATAAAAGTCATACAATTTTTACTAATTAAATTTCTCCAATATTAAAATTTACGTGATATATATTCAAATATATATTTGTTTGTCATTAAAAGTATAATGTTAATACCCATAAAAATTATAAATTAACGCAATAAAATAATAATTTTTTTTCAAATATTAAAATTTACGTAAAACAAATTTATTATTACAATTTAAACGAATCTTATTACTTACTCGTATAAAAAAAGTATTAAAAATTATATTAATTTTTCTCATATATTAAACTAAACATAAGTCACACTTAAACATAATTATTTACAATAAAAATGACAAATGTTGTTACTCAAAAAAAATATATATATTAATGAAATTTTTTTACAAGATAGAGGTTGTAATAAATATAATTATATATTTTATTTAACATTGCATAAAAACAACGTCAAATCAGATACTAAAAAATATAATCAAAATCATAAACATCCCAATTTTTATATATACTCAATAAAATTTAACATATAAAAATTATAATATGAAACTAAAAATTTAAATAATATTTTTTTTGTTGTTAAGCACCAAAAACTAAACTATCAATATACTTAATCACTCTAATTAGAATAGTTTCATTAATAATTTAATTTATTTTATTTTAATATTTGTATCACTTATCCAAAAATATGTGTTAATTAAACTAAATAAGTTTTTTATAAGTTACGAGTACAATTTAAATGAGATAATTTTAATTACAAATAAAACTATAATTAAAATGTATTATATTAAAAAAAATGGATAATTAAACACACACACACACACATATATATATATATTATTTAGTAATTAAATTTTGATAAAATACAAGGGTAACTATGTAACTTTATCTATTTAGTCAACCCTAAAAACTTGCAGGGGTACTAACTGTTACTTAAGAAACTAAAGGGGAGATGAGTGTTATTATGATTATCTAGAAGGGGTGTCACTGTATTTTATTCAATATTATATATTTCAATTGATCCAATATTATATATGTATGATGGGCTAACAACTTCCACTTGGAGATAACACCATTAAGAAAAATAATTTATAAATTAAAAAAAAATCTTTGGTTGATGTGTCATCATTCTCGGACCCTAGTTATCGACTTTATAGAATTTAATTTATATAATAAAATACAAATAATTTTGAATTTTTCGCTTATCCTAATAAATCATCTGGTAAATTTCACCGTCTATAGTGTCGGAGGTACGGGACTGTTGCTAGTAATTTATATTGAGCTTCTTTGATCCAATCCAAAATCAGCTATATAGCTTCTTCCTTTCCTTTTCTTTTTAATTTTGGGTTCTTTTTGACCAACTTTTTTAATACTACTAATATTTTAGAGAGTAAAATAACCAAAGGGAAAGGGAGGGACTAAGGAGTATAATAACTTGAACTTTATTCTTCTTTATCTTCCCTTATTTTCTTACCCTGGCCCACTTAGGGACGTAGTTATGTTGGGAGTGGGCCCTGGGGGCTCGGCCAACCCTGATTTTTTTTAAAATTTTGATATTTTTATTTTAGGCCCCTTCAAAATTTATTAAAAAAATAATATATATAACATTCTCTAAAAAATATATCAAAGTACTTCCTTTGTTCCAAATATAAGAGTTATTTTAATTTTTTACGTCAATTTAAAATAAGAGTAAATTCTAAAATTTATTCTATTTTTTTGTGTAGTATCTTCTCCCGTCATCTTAACTTTATATAACTCACCTAAAAATTAAGCTTATTAAAAAATCTTATTGTTAGTAACTTAATTTCTTATATATCGATAATTTTTTTTTCATATATTTCGATGTGGAAATGGAGTGTTACAATGTACTATAAAGAAATCATATATATTACAATATTAAAAAAATCTTATTTCAATTAGATTGTATAAAATTGTTTATAAAATTTGAACCAAAAGTTATAAGTTAAATAAATTTTGTTTAAAATAATGTGTTTGCAAACGAACAAAATTCTGAACGACGTTTGATGCGTTTATAAATTAGAACCTTCAAACATGTGCAGATAAATAAGAATTAAGAGATAGGAATTGATTTTGAATTTCTCGCTCATCTTAATAAATTAACTGGGCCGTCCAAAGTTTGAGATAAATCTCATCGTCTATATAGTACCGAAGTCACGGGACATAATTAGTTAAATAATAAAAGAAGAGATTGTGGTGAGTGCTTTATTCTAGCTAAAGGTTGATTATCTCATAACGTTGCACAAAAGAAAATTGAAAGATTTTAATATGCTGGGAATGTGCAAAATTAGTATTAATAAAAATTCAATATAAGCAGTTTAATAAGAATGTGTGGTTCTGATTTTGTACATGGAACAATTGGCTTAAAAGTCCTCCAAATTTAGTGGGATTGAGGGATGTGGGACCAACTTCAACTTTATACTAAGTTACACTAGTAATAATGAATAATTTTATGGTGGGGTTGTGTTTCCACAAGCTCCCAGAATAAAATAATACCTAATTAATATGCTTACCAAATTTCATGAGAATCACATGGCCTAAACGCTACTCCATGGATACCTGATTGGATTTACTCTCTCCTGAGGGCGGCTGAGGCCGGGCATCCCATCTCCTTGGCCCGGTTAGCATAAATAAAATAAAATAAAATATACCTTTAATATTTTCTAATTTTACAAGTACAACTCTTTTTTGTGAAACCAAAGGGAGTGCAAAAATAAATTCCCAGTGCAACACACTTTTTCTTTGAGTAGTGTTATGGATATCAACTATACATAAAAAGTTGAGAAAAAAGTAAGAAGCGGGACTTACTATTAAATATTTTATATATTTTATTGATATGCAATACATGAGTCCTATTCTTTGTGCACATATTATTATTATTATTATTATTATTATTTAATAACAAATAACAAAAATTCATTTTAAGCATAGGGAGAGTATTAGAAAATAGAAACTCGGTATACTTATAATCCAGCTTTATTGGCATTGATACTTGTTGCTAAATGGGCCCTTATAAAGTAAAAAAATAATAATCTTATCATGGATATTAATTCGCGCGCTTAAGTACAAATATAATGGGCTCAAAAGCGGCCCAGAAGTGTGGCTTCTCGTTGAGCTAGCAAAAATGGCCCAGCCTCGTGACCCAAGCAAAAACCATCATATAAACATTTCACTATTGTGCTATGCTATGTTATCAGTTCTATATGCATAACTAATCTATTATACGGTTGTATCATAATATGCAATCTCAAATTTCTCTTTCCTTTCTCCATCTTATGTTTAGCAAAGTATAAAAATGATGAACTTTCCATTATTTGTGAAGTGTTGGGTAAAGTCGTTATGATTTACTTTACTTGAAAAGAACTTATGTTCGAATTTATTTAATAAGAGAGAGTGTCTGTTTGACGGAGCTGTGCGGTGTGATACGGTGATGTGAAATATTTTTATATCTACATCTTTTGGCAAAAATGTTTTTTATAAGAAATTAAAAATAGCTTCTCGTTACATATTTGTAGACGTGCTTTTAAAAATATTAATGACAATTTTTAGGTAAGAGTGTGGTATGTGATTTTATTTTATTGTTAATAATTTAAGGACAATTTTGTACTTTTTACTTTTGCCAAAAGTGTTGGACTCAAAAAGTATAAATTTTGTGGTTAAGATAAAATTGATTTTGAATTCAAATGAATGGATTTGGATGCCTTCCATTATAGCTTCCTTTCAATTTCATCAACGGGTGTTCATCGTTAGCTATACTGTACTGAAATTACCGAACCATATCAAATATAAATTTTTTTAAAAATATGATACTAATACCAGTACAAACAATATTGGCATACCGTACCGATAATACTGGTTCGGTATAGGTACAGTACCTATAAATATCGATTCAAATTTACACATTTAAAATTTATTTTATTTTCAACATTTCTTTATTTAATATAATCATTTTAAAGCTAAATTAGGCTATTGCTATTTAAGAAAGTGAAATGCATATTACATGACAGTAAAATGGACTCAATAAACTAATCTAGAAATAATTTATATAATATACTAGCTTCCTGCTGTAATGCATTTATTAGTATATTGTTCTAACTTATATGAATATATATGTTTCTAATGCTTCTGACTAGCTAAGGCCTAAGTTTGAACAAGTATCAGTAGGTAACGCTATAAATGAATCAAGTCGAGTCGAATATTGAGTTGTTTAGATTTGATTCATAAAATTTATTGAGTATAAAATAAAGTTTGATTGAAGCTCGTTTAGCTACTGAATCGAGCCCAAACAGTTTGAACTTTTCGAATGAATATGATCCGAGTATCAATAAAAAATTATAATTTGAAGAGGTTCAAGTAAATTATTGAACTTTAAAATTTGTTTATATTATTGACTCATTTATATTTCGAGTTGAGCTCGAATCAAATTTTTGATCGAGCAAGTACGAATCGAGCCCGAACTATTTGCTCATTTTATAACATTATCAGTAGGTGTTTGATTTAGCCGTTTGTTGGCCATACGTACAAGTGCTTAATTGCAAAAGGAAATATAAAGAGTTTTTTTTTATTTACAGAAATATACAACAATTAGAAAGTAATTACACCATTAGTGCATCAACAAAATAATTACAAAAAGAGTGTAATTAGGACTAATATTACAAAAATAGTACAATTCACATTACTAAGAAAACCTAAAATCAAGGAGAAATAACCGTCATAATTAATAATTTAAATTCAAATATTTGAGATCTAACAACAAAAACAAATTCAAATTCAAAATAATAATTCAACTTCAAATCTTTATCTCCCTCACATACACTTTGAAATAATAATAATAATAAATAAATAAATAAATAAAATATATGTACATATAAATTGGGCTCTGTTTAAGTTTTTACTTCTCTCTTCATGCCGGCTTCTCTTCCTCTACTCCGTCGCGAATCTCCATTGTCCAAAACGCCAATGAGAAGAAAAAGAAGAACCCTACAAAAAGTTTAAAATAAATAGATGTAACTTTACTGTTCTGAATTTTTTTTTATGACTATTTTGTTACTCATAAATACTAAAATGGTTACCTTTGTATGAATGGTTGGCTACCAACTGCATCACATTCAAACGAAATTGGTAACTTAATAAAACTGAATTGGTTACCCTGGTCTGAATGTTTGGCTACCAACTGCACTATGAAAAAACTGCAAGTGTGGATGTGAATTGGTTACCTTGGTATGAAGATTTTGTTACATTGGTATGAAGGTTTGCTTACCTTGATTTGAAGGTTTGGTTACCAACTGCACTAAAAAAAAATTGAAAGTGTGGAGGTTGATTGGTTACTTTGATATGACATTTTTGTTACCTTGATATGAATGTTTGGTTACTATCATCCAGTATTTAAAAGAACACGTCAAAATGAGCTTTCTCAATCTCATCAAACAAAATAACTGCATGCCCTATTTCGCAATTTTTAGGAGCCCTTCTTTTTGTCATCAAAAGTATCAAATTCCCTACATTTCTCTCTCTATATCACACCAAGCAAACTCATAGCAATCATTTTAACAAATTCAAACAATCCATACAATCATAACACCTATAAAATAACCATTATCCAGAAGAGAAATAGAGTCACCTGTTGACACCATTTGGCAAGAACATTGAGGCGGAACATCCATTCTTTGAGTTTTGACCGGTATTTGAGGATACTAATCTTTTCTCTCGAATCGAGAGTTCTTTTGATTTTGATTTCTCCACCAATTCCTTCAACGATAAGTATGATTCTTCCATTTGCCGGCCCACCGAGAATCGGTCGATTATTCGACAGATTTCTTGCCCTATTTCTGCCATTTTCTTTTCTTCTTTCTTCACCTCCCTTCAACGCTATTGTTAATTAACAATAATCTAATTAGGACTCCATGAGGAGAGAGAGAGAAGCCATGTGGATAACTAATCCTTAAATTAAGAAATCCTAATTGCATACTAATTTCCTAAATTAAGAAATCATAATTGCACTAATATTGTAAATAAATATGAAATTGTATTAATTGTGTAAATATTTTATGAGTACACTATTACTATAATTATTTTCAAAAATATAATAGAATATGTAATTCATCCAAATATAAATTATACAAGAAAGAAGCCCAACTCCAAGCATTTAGTAGATAACTAATACTCAGTCTCAAATAAATTTGAATGCTACATGAGGAAGATTTTAACTAAAACTAATAGTATTTTCATACCTCAATTATATATTTACAAATGTACAAATATTAAAATAATTTTAAAATTAAATATTCGGTATAAACGATCCAAAACGATAAATACCAGTTGACAAAATTCACATACATAATTCTGGAATTAAGCTGGTATATCTAGAATTTTTTATCACAGAATCAATTGCCGTTGTTTTTTTTACCTATTTAATTATACTGAACCGGTCGATATTGGTCAAAAAAATGAATTTACTGAACCGCATGAATGTAAGATCCCAAATAATTAATAAATGAAATTTAATTTCCTCTAATTATTATTTTGAAATAGTAAGGGTTGATGTGATTAATGTGGATAGTTACGGGTAAAATACGCAAATATTTCAAAATAAAGCAAGTGGTTATAAAATATTCATTGTTGTCGGGAATATTCGTTTGGTGTCGTGGAATATTAAATGACTGCGTCGGGGAATATTAAATGACTGCCGGTAGCTATTATGTGTGGGCCCCATAACGAAAAAGCGATTGGAGGAAGAAAATGACAAATATAAGTTGTTTAAAATAATAGCAGGCGTAGTTATTCTGAATTTAATTGTTGGAATACCCTTATGGTTAAAAACACGAATGTCGCGTTGTTGAGCAGTAGCACTGCAGTATTGCACCAATTATTGACTCTTACGTAAGAAGGCACTACTCAATAATGGTTACGAGAATAATCGCTCAAAGTGTTTTATTTTATTGATTCAATAATTCTCTGCGTTGATATTTTATATTCTTTGTTGTTTTAATAATTGTCATTACACACGATTTTTTCATTGTCGAAACAATAATTCATATTATCGAATAATATTATTAGATAACATTATTGGCAATGTCTAGAAAGTTACATCTAAGGAGAGGTTTGGTCACCTAATTGCGCGCCCGAAGAAGGAGAAATTCTTATTGGAAAGCCCCTCTTTCTGAGGAACCGCACTGGTTGTCGATATTGTGATTCTGTAATATTATTTGTGAATAATTAATTATTGATTCATATGATGAGGAAAATATTGATTTTATGTGGATATAGATGGAGAAAATTTTAATGTGACAATTGTTGAAAATTGAAATTTTATCTTTTTCTGATAAAATAATTCATTTAAATATATATTATTATATTTTAATAATATAATAATGGTGATATTTTTACAACGAATGTGGGATATATGAGTATACGAGGAGGAAGAGTATTTTTGTTGCAATAAATGTTTAAAACATGTTAAACATGTAAATTGGACCCCATTTATTGGTGAAATTTGAGTATAGCCTCTAAAATCACCCGTTTATGGATTTCGGTCAATTTACTGTTGGAAATTTGGAAAATCTTTCTTCTGCAAAGTTGTAGAGAATTGAATTTCCTATAAAAACTCATGAGATTCGAATTTTCTGATAAAAGGGCTATTTATTATGAATTATTAAAGTTCAAGCTCAAATAATTGATTTTGGAAGTTTAAATTATTTTAAATTAGAAAAACGTTTTTTTTTTTTTTCTAGAAGGTTGGCATGTGTGAATTGTTGAGATTAAGATTTCAAGGAATACGTATAATATTTTATATATATTAATATTATATTAAATTTTTCGCTTTTGGTGTTCTAGCAATTTCCTATAAATAGGTGCTTAGGTTAGAATTGAAAATCACACTTTAAAGCTGAAGTTTTCTCTCTATATTATATTATCGGCGTATTCTTGTGAGTATTTTGAGTATACTTTGAGTATTGCTATACGGTGAAAGTTCAAGATATAGTCTATATCCGAGTATTCCAGTTAAATCCGATCTTTCGAGGTAAGGGATGTTATTTTATTCGAAAATGATATTATTTCTTCAATATCATTATGTCTTGAAATATTGGTTGGAAGTTTTATCAAATTTGGAACTTTTGGTGTCGAATTTACTATTCACGATATCTGACCTTTATTCACGAATCACGACACTATTCATCGAAAAATGAAATTTTTCTTTTCGTCCAAAATATCTATTGTGGATACTAGCTTTGATTGTATCCATGTTTTGATCATTCTTGAATTTTACGCCACTATGATTATTTTTGAGGTATTTTGGACGTGGATAAAAAACAAAGTACGAATCCTTAATCCTTAATCCTTGTCATTTTGATTCCTTTGGATTCGTTTTTAAAAAATATTTTCATCATCCTCGGTCTTAAATGATGATATTATTGAATATCTTTGGCACGTAGTGCAAAAGATGAATGATTTATGATGAATATCTTTGGCTCGTAGTGCAAAGATGAATGATTTCGATGAATATCTTTGGCCCGTAGTGCAAAAAGATGAGCAGTGTTTAGATGAACATGATTAATTGGTGAATGTCCTCGCTTTTCGTAGTGCAAGGATGAATATTTGATCCCGGATATATATTGATTGATGCTACAGGATAAAAATAGGCGATGAACTTTAAAATTCATACATAGAAGATAGTAGTTTGCATTCTCTACTTAACTCTTCTAATGAATTATTATTTCATTGCGAATATTGATTTAAAACTTGTTGTCTATTGTATTCTATTATATTTTTCCTGTTGAAGACTAACGATAATTTTGTTGTATATTATCTTAGTCATAATATTCTTTCTTGGGCTAGTCGAGCTCACCCTTTCCTTTTTGTTCCATTTTTCTTCTCGTGAGGCGAGAATATAGCGAAAGTACTAGTCTGGGGTATGGAATGAAGGTTCTAGGGAGAGTTGTTTAGTAGTCCTCACCATTGTTGTAAAATAATGTATCAATAATTATGATGAGAATTTATTTGTATTTGGATATTGTGCAGATGGCAATATCTCGTATTTAAACTCACAGGTTTTATTATTGTAATAATAAAGTTGTAGTTGTTTTACTGTCTGCAGTGTATTGACAACTCGAGAATGGGGGATGTAGACCTATTTTGGGGGTGTCACGGTTGGTATCGAGCTTAGGGATATGATCTCTGGCGGAGATCGGGGAATAGAACTAGGAGGGAGAGGCGAGTAAATCTTTCGCTAGTGTGTCCTACCTAAGCTTATTTGATAGTTGGTCAATTATATAGGGATATTATGTGATATATTGATTTCCTTAATTAACCCTTATTTTATGATGATTTGAGAATGTCAATCGAGAATATTAACAATGGAAATGAGGCGTGGAGACGCTTGTACTCACCAACGAGGAGAGCGTGCATGACAGGTGGCAATGTTCCTCCTGTGAACAACACCACCGGCGAGATGATGAGCGAGGGATATTTAGAAGCTTTTTGTAGTTCATGCAAAATCGACGAGGGAGACTCGTGTTCAAAACATAGGAGAAATGATAGCAATTCACGGGTTGTCACACAATGCAAGCAAAGATTCGGGAAGAGTTGGGACCACGAATTTAAGGGAAAGCGAGATCCGATCATGGCGAGAAACATGGGTCAAGCAAATTACCAAGATATTCGATGTCTTGGGATGCACAGAGGAACAAAAGGTTCCATTTGCCACCTTTATGTTCCGTGGCGAGGCGTATCTTGGTGGGAGTGCGTGAAGCGTGCACTCCATCTAGCCGTATTTCGGCATGTCTTGGGGAGACGCGTTTGAAACTATTTAATAACAAATACTTTCACGAAAGTGTTCGCGTCATATGAAGGAAGTGGAGTTTATTAGATGGAAGCGAGAATAACATGGCGGTGTCTCGATCGAGGCGAAATTTGCAGAGTTATCAGTTTGCACCTCATTTGGTGGAGAATGAGGAGCGATGACGCGGATGTTTCGAGAGGTTTGAAACCCGACATACGTCGATTATCTCATCTCTCATAAATTTTCTCTCTATTAGGATGTTGTTAATGAGGGCTCAATTGTTAGAAGCGAGATACTTGATACGGTCGGCCAACCGAGGTACCACAATCGAGGATCATCTTAGGAGATAGCGATCAACAAAACAACAATAATCGGTGGAGAAAGAAAAAGGCGGACAAAAATGGTAACCACTACGGTGGTAATCATGGCCATGAAAATAGAAGAAGCGAGTCGGGAGGAGATTTTAAAAGAGGAGATTCAACAATGACCATGTGAAGGCATAAGTGCAAAGTGAAGAATCGGTTCCAAGGGAGGAGAGAACGACCACCGGTCGTATATGCTATAAATGCGGAAAAGAGGACATATCGGTCAAAGCGCCCACAAGCGATTCGGGTATGCTATAATTGTGGAAAGGAAGGACATATCGCTTCGAGATTGCAGTAGCGAAACCTAGTTCAATGGGGCGGTGACTCAAAAAGAGCATCCCGAGAAAAGTCAAAGTCAAGCGGTTCTGGAAGAAGCGTTTGTTGTGGATTGGTCAAAATGCGAGGAACCCAAACGAGGTGATCACGGGTAAGCTATTTATAAATTCTTGTGAAGTTTATACTTTACTGAATCTGGTGCTACCCATTCATTTATCTCTCCGCTTGTGCTCAACGTTTAAACTTGACTCAGGAGAAATTAGACTTTGACCTATCTATGGAACCTCCGTTAGGAGAAACTTTCATCACATCCTTTGTTTATAAATCTTGTCTAATCCATGTTGGCACCCTTATCTTACTGTTGACCTTATCTCTTTAAAGATACTTGCTTTTGATGTGATTTTAGGGATTGATTGGTTAACTACTCATCATGCCAAAATTGATTGTTTTTCGTAAGGTTGTTAGCTTTCATATTCCTAAACAACCTGTTGTTCGAATTCAAGCAACTAAACCATTAAAATCAATCAACGTCATATCTAATCATAAAGCTATTCGTTTATTAAAAAACGGATGTCAAGCTTTCTTAGCCCATGTTATGGATTTGAATAAAGACACGTCAAAATTGAATAATATTCCTGTTGTTATTAACTTTCCTGACGTATTTCCTGAAGAACTTCCCGGTCTACCCCCAGAACGTGAAGTTGAATTCTTTATTGACCTTGAACTGGTACAAAGCCCATTTCTAAAACCCCATATCGAATGGCTCTATTGAACTTCAGAGTTAAAGGTCCAACTACGAGGAGTTGTTGGACATTGGTTTCATAAATCTAGTACATCTCCTTGGGGTGCTCTGTTTTATTTGTAAAGAAGAAAGGCGGGAGTATGCGACTTTGTATTGACTATCGGAATTGAACCATGTCACTATCAAGAATAGGTATCCTCTACCTCGTATTGATGACTTGTTTGACCGATTGCAAGGAGCACAATTCTTTTCAAAAATCGATCTTCGTTTCCGGATATCATCGGTGAAGATTAGAACCGAGGATATTCCAAAGCGCGCCTTTAGAACTCAGATGCGGGCATTATGAATTCTTAGTTATGTCTTTCGGATTGACTAATGCTCCTGCGGCTTTCATGGATATGATGAACCGAGTATTCAAAGAGTATTTGGATCGGATTCGTTGTTGTCTTTATTGATGACATCCTCATATATTCCAAAAGTAGTGAAGATTATGAGCACCATTTAAAGTCGGTACTCCAAAGGCTTCGTGAAAACAAGCTTTATGCCAAGTTAAAGAAATACGAAGTTACGGCTTGAGGAAGTAGCATTTCTTGGGCATGTGGTGTCAAAACATGGAGTATCATTGACGCGAAGATTGAAGCAATACAAAGTTGGGAGCAACTGAAGTCGGTGGTGAATCGTAGCTTTTTGGGCTTAATTTGGTTATTATCGGAGATTCGTGGAAGGGTTTTCTCAAATCGCTACTCCTTTAACTCATCTAACTTTCGGAAGGATACAAAATTCGTTTGGAGCGAAGAGTGCGAGAAGGGTTTCAAGAGCTTAAAAGGAGACTTATTTTAAGACTGTTCTAACAATACCATCTGGTTCGGATGGATTTGTTATCTCTAAAATGATGCTTCGGGCAAAGGGTTAGGATGTGTTCTCATGCAACGTGGGAAAGTCATAGCCTATGCCTCATGACAACTTAAAGAATATGAGAGGAATTATCCTACTCATGATCTAGAGTTAGCGTGATCGTTGCGCTTAAAGATCCTGGAGGCACTATCTATATGGAGAGAAAGTGGAGATATATTCAGACCATAAAAGCCTTAAATATTTCTTCACTCAAAAAGAACTTAACATGCGGCCAACGACGTTGGCTCGAGCTATTGAAAGACTACGACCACACTATTCAATACCATCTGGAAAAGCGAACGTGGTAGGTGGCGCGTTGAGTAGAAGATCATATGCAAGAACGAAAGCGATGATGTCAAATATCGCGACAGAGCCAACTTTAATAGAAAAAGTTAAGGTTGCTCAAGCCACCCAGAGCAACAGGTGATGCATATGAAGAAGAAAGTACAAGAAGGAGCTATTAGGGCGAGAATTGATGAAGAAGGAATACTTCGAGTCCACTCCAGACTTTGTGTTCCTAACGATTCTGATTTGAAGTACAAGATTATGATGGAGGCACACAATACACCATTTGCAATCCATCCGGGAAGTACTAAAATGTATCGTGATCTTCGACATACATTTTGGTGGAACAATATGAAGAGAGAGATTGCAAAGTTTATCTCAACATGTTTAACTTGTCAACGTGTAAAGGCAGAGCATCAAGTGCCTAAGGGACCATTGCAACCACTTGAGATTCCGAAATGGAAGTGGGAACACATTACCATGGATTTCGTTACGGGACTTCCCACGGTTTCTCAAGGCATAAATGCTATTTGGGTTATTGTTGATAGATTAACCAAGTCTGCTCATTTCTTGCCAATACGGGAGACTTATTCCCTTGAACGTCTTGCTCAAATGTACGTAAATGAGATTGTGAGATTGCATGGCATGCCAGTATCCATAGTTTGGATCGTGACCCAAGATTCACTTCAAGATTTTGGGTTAGCCTTGCAAAAAGCTATGGGTACGGATTTAAGATTTGATTCGGCATACCATCCTCAAAGCGGACGGACAATCGAGAGGACTATTCAAACTCTTGAAGATTTATTAAGACTCGTGTCCTAGACTTCAAGGCGGTTGGGATAAGTATTTACCATTGGTGGAATTCTCCTACAACAATGATTATCGAGCAAGTATAGGTGTGGCCCCATTCAAGAAGCATTATATGGACGAAAGTGTCGCTCTCCAATATGTTGGGATGAGGTGGGTGAAGCAACATTGTTGGGACTGAGTTAAGACGATATGACTCACCGAAAAGATCCAAATGATTGAAACAACGATACAAAGCGGCACAAGATCGACAAAAGAGTTATGCGGATCTTCATCGAAAGGATGTGGAATTTAGTATAGGGGATCATGTATTGTTGCGTGTTGCCCCATGGAAGGAGTTACAAGATTCGGAAGAGAGGAAAGCTCAATCCACGATTTATTGGTCCATTTCAAATTCTTGGCCCGAGTAGGAAATGTAGCCTATAGACTCGCGTTACCTCCAAGTATGTCTCGTGTTCATAATGTGTTTCACATATCTCGTACTTCAGTAAATATGTGAAAGACCCGAATCACGTTATTGAGTTAGAAGCCGGACGAGATAGTCGAAGAAGACTTAACGTATGAGGAAGTACTGTCAAGATCTTGGATAGGAAGGAGCATGTCCTACGACGAAGGTCATACCACAAGTTAAAGTCTTGTGGAGAAACCATGCTATAGAGGAAATGACACGGGAGTTGGAAGCGGAAATGAAAGCGAGGTATCCTCATCTTTTGAAACACCAGAATCGTCACGTCAATTTCGAGGACGAAATTTCATAAGGAGGGAGGTTGTAAGATCCCAAATAATTAATAAATGAAATTTAATTTCCTCTAATTATTATTTTGAAATAGTAAGGGTTGATGTGATTAATGTGGATGAATTTACGGGTAAAATACGCAAATATTTCAAAATAAGCAAGTGGTTATAAAATATTCATTGTTGTCGGGGAATATTCGTTTGGTCGTGGAATATTCGTCTTTGTCGGGGAATATTAAATACGAAGTATGACCCATGTGGGCCCCATGTAAAAGCGATTGGAGGAAGAAAATGACAAATATAAGTTGTTTAAAAATAAGGCGTAGTTATTCTGGATTTAATTGTTGGAATACCCGAATTGGTTAAAAACACGATGTCTGGCGTTGTTGAGCGGTAGCACTGCAGTATTGCACCAATTATTGACTCTTACGTAAGAAGGCACTACTCAATAATGGTTACGATGTAATTCTTCGTCAAAGGTGTTTTATTTTATTGATTCAATAATTCTTTGCGTTGATATTTTATATTCTTTGTTGTTTTAATAATTGTCATTACAAGATATTTTTCATTGTCGAAACAATAATTCATATTATCTGAATAATATTATTAGATAACATTATTGGCAATGTCTAGAAAGTTACATCTAAGGAGAGGTTTGGTCACCTAATTCATGGCGCCAAGAAGAGAGAAATTCTTATTGGAAAGTCCCTCTTTCACAGGAACCGCACTGGTTATCAATATTGTGATTACGTAATATTATTTGTGAATAATTAATTATTGATTCATATGATGAGGAAAATATTGATTTTATGTGGATATAGATGGAGAAAATTTTTAATGTGACAATTGTTGAAAATTGAAATTTTATCTTTTTCTGATAAAATAATTCATTTAAATATATATTATTATATTTTAATAATATAATAATGGTGATATTTTTACAACGAATGTGGGATATATGAGTATACGAGGAGGAAGAGTATTTTTGTTGCAATAAATGTTTAAAACATGTTAAACATATCGGTGGACCCCATTTATTGACTGAAATTTGAGTATAGCCTCTAAAATCACCTGTTTGTGGATTTCGGTCAATTTCTGTTGGAAATTTGGAAAAACTTTCTTCTGCAAAGTTGTAGAGAATTGAATTTCCTATAAAAACTCGCGAGATTCGAATTTTCTGATAAAAGGGCTATTTATTATGAATTATTAAAGTTCAGAAGCTCCGAAATAATTGATTTTGGAAGTTTAAATTATTTTAAATTAGAAAAACGTTTTTTATTTTTTTCTAGAAGGTTGGCATGTGTGAATTCTTTGAGATTAAGATTTCAAGGAATACGTATAATATTTTTATATATATTAATATTATATTAAATTTTCTGCTTTGGTGTTCTAAGCAATTTCCTATAAATAGGTGCTTAGGTTAGAATTGAAAATCACACTTTAAGCTCAAGTTTTTCTCTCTATATTATCGGCGTATTCTTGTGAGTATTTTGAGTATACTTTGAGTATTGCTATACGGTGAAAGTTCAAGATATAGTCTATATCCGATTATTCCGGTTAAATCTTGATCTTTCGAGGTAAGGGATGTTATTTTATTCGAAAATGATATTATTTCTTCAATATCATTATCTTAGAAATATTGGTTGGAAGTTTTATCAAATTTGGAACTTTTGGTGTCGAATTTACTATTCACGATATCTGACCTTTATTCACGAATCGACATTATTCATCGAAAAATGAAATTTTTTCTTTTCGTCCAAAATATCTATTGTGGATACTAGCTTTGATTGTATCCATGTTTTGATCATTCTTGAATTTTACGCCACTATGATTATTTTTGAGGTATTTTTGGACGTGGATAAAACAAAGTACGAATCCTTAATCCTTAATCCTTGTCATTTTGATTCACTGGATTCGTTTTTTAAAAAATATTTTTCATCATCCTCAGTCTTAAATGATGATATTATTGAATATCTTTGGCACTAGTAGTGCAAAGATGAATGATTTATGATGAATATCTTTGGCTCAGTAGTGCAAAGATGAATGATTTCGATGAATATCTTTTGGCCGTAGTGCAAAAGATGAGCAGTGTTTAGATGAACATGACCAATGGTGAATGTCCTTGGCCGTTTTGTAGTGCAAGGATGAATATTTGATCCCGATATATATTGATTGATGCTCTGAGGGGATAAAAATAGGCGATGAACTTTAAAATTCATACATAGAAGATAGTAGTTTGCATTCTCTACTTAACTCTTCTAATGAATTATTATTTCATTGCGAATATTGATTTAAAACTTGTTGTCTATTGTATTCTATTATATTTTTCCACGATGAAGACTAACGATAATTTTGTTGTATATTATCTTAGTCATAATATTCTTCTTGGGCTAGTCGAGCTCACCCTTTTTCTTTTTGTTCCATTTTTCTTCTCGTGGAGGCGAGAATATAGCAAGTACTGAGTCTGGGTATGGAATGAAAGTTCTAGGAGAGTTGGTTAGTAGTCCTCACCATTGTTGTAAAATAATGTATCAATAATTATGATGAGGATTTATTTGTATGTGGATATTGTCTAGATGGCAATATCTGTATTTAAACTCACAGTTTTACTATTGTAATAATAAAGTTGTAGTTGTTTCTGTACCCTGTATTGACAACTCAGAATGGGGGATGTAGACCTATTTTGGGGGTGTCACAATGAACACCTCTAATTCAATCCAATAACTATATTTTATATATTTGTGAATAGTATAATTGAAATTGATTCCAATCAACTAATTTATTATATTGAATAATATAATTGTTTCAAAAATAAATGTAATCCAACACTTTTTCACCATTTGATGAATATGTGGATTTTTTAAAATAAAAATTTCAATGGATGAATATTATTATAGACTTTTAACGGTAAAATTATTTTTTTTAATTTTAATTTTTTGTAGGATTGATCTTAATACCATCAACTATTTATTAACATATTTTGATAATTACTACAAAATTATTAAGATCAAATAATTGGTGTATTGAATGAAATTAGAGAAAATGTGTACTGGAGAGAAGCCAAATCCCAATTTTTCACCATTTCAGAAGATTACCAATGTAACAATTCGGAATTTCAAATTATAACATTAAATATTTATTAAATTATATAAATATTTATTTGAGGTGTTTATTGTTGAATAAATATTTTATTAATGTGATGGTTGTTAGTAAATAATTATGAATTTAAATTTATTAGATAATATTCTAAATTAATTAATTTATAATTTAGAGAATTGTAATATAACATGGGATGTTATATTGTTGTTTTAAAATTTAAAGAGTTATAATATAACATGGGATGTTATATTGTTGTTTTAATTTAATAAATTAAAATAGTATGTTAATTATTAGATAAAATTATAATGAGATTATAATTTTGTGATATTTGTTAAGCTGGACTTTTTATTTAAAATATAGTATGTATAATTAATTTATTTGATTAATGTTGGATATGGAAATCCAAATAAAATAATATGTGATTATAAATTATAAACTAAATTGTTTATTGAAATAATTAAAGTAGTTTTAAATTGATTTAACCCAAACAAGGCTTAAAATATTAAGTCTTTATTTTAAAGACTTTTTGCCAAACAAAGCCTTATGGCTTTTGGATTTTTAGTTTTTGAATTTTTGGATAATATAAATAAAAAAAATAATTAAAATAAAATAATAAATATAATATATTTATAACCTAAGTGTTATATTTGTAACTGACATTCTAATAATTAGACGTATTATGGTTTATCAGTTTAAGTGTGTATTAGTTTTACGTGAATGGTTATTTGGCCTAAGAAGAAAAGCTGCACAGAACTTGAGAGAGGATAAAAGGAGAGATTGAGAATTTCTAAAGCAATTTCAGTGGTTTTAGCAAGAATTATCAAGCAATTTGAAGGTATTTTCTTTAACCTTGATATATATATATATATATATATATATATATATGAGTTTTACGGCATGAAGCTTCAAACTCTGTGACTGCAATTTTTTCGAATTCTTGCTATACAACTGATTACTTGTGATTGTACGTGATTGTGATGATTAGAGTTTGTGTTTAAACAAGAATTCATATGCTAATTTTGTTTAAAAGTAGGAAAAGTAATGATAGTGTTTATATTTTTCATATGGCTTGTAAAAGTACCAATTTTAATGGTCAATTTGTATGTTAAACTGTAAATTGAGTTTTTATTATGCTAGTCCATTAAGAAACGAAGAGAACGTAGTTTGAATGAAGTGATTTGGTGTAAAACTGTGATTACAGTGTGAATTTCATTTTCCTAAAAGTTTCTCCTTGGAAGGGGAAAATTCGTTCTGGCAAGAAAGGAAAGCTCAGGCCAAGGTTTATTGGACCTTTCGAGATACTACGAAGAGTGGGAGAAGTGGCTTACGAGGTAGCTTTACCTCCAGAATTAGAACATGTGCACACCATTTTTCATGTGTCGGTGTTGCGACCATATAAACTCGATTACAAACATGTGATCGAGTATGAACCGTTGCAGTTTAGTAAAGATTTATCTTATGAAGAGATTCCTATCTAGATAGTCAACATGAAAGAAAAAGTGCTCAGGAATAAAGTGATACCTTCTGTGAAGGTGATATGGAGAAACCACAATGTCGAAGAGGCTACGTGGGAACTCGAAGCTGAAATGATGAAGAATTACCCTGAGTTATTTGTTTAATCCGTATCTTCGATTCTGGGAACAAAATCTTTGTAAGAAGGGAAAAATGTGACGATTTGATTGTTTGAGTTGTGATTTTGGGGACAGAATCCTTGTAAGGAGGGAAGGATGTAACAATCCAGAATTTCAAATTGTAATATTAAATATTTATTGAATTATATAAATATTTATTTGAGGTATTTATTGTTGAATAAATATTTTATTAATGTGATGGTTGTTAGTAAATAATTATGAATTTAAATTTATTAGATAATATTCTAAATTAATTAATTTATAATTTAGAGAATTATAATATAACATAAGATGTTATATTGTTGTTTTAAAATTTAGAGAATTGTAATATAACATGGGATGTTATATTGTTGTTTTAATTTAATAAATTAAAATGGTATGTTAATTATTAAATAAAATTATAATGAGATTATAATTTTGTGATATTTGTTAAAGTGGAATTTTTATTTAAAATATAGTATGTATAATTAATTTATTTGATTAATGTTGGATATGGAAATCCAAATAAATAATATGTGATTATAAATTATAAACTAAATTTTTTATTGAAATAATTAAAATAGTTTTAAATTGATTTAACCCAAACAAGGCTTAAAATATTAAGTCTTTATTTTAAAGACTTTTTGCCAAACAAAGCCTTATGGCTTTTGGATTTTTAGTTTTTGAATTTTTGGATAATATAAATAAAACAAATAAAATAAATTAAATAATAAATATAATATATTTATAACCTAAGCGTTATATTTGTAACTGACATTCTAATAATTAGACGTATTATGGTTTATCAGTTTAAGTGTGTATTAGTTTTACGTGAATGGTTATTTGGCCTAAGAAGAAAAGCTGCAGAGAACTTGAGAGAGGATAGAGGAAGAGATTGAGAGAAAACCTAAGAATTTCCAAAGCAATTTCAGTGATTTTAGCAAGAATTATCAAGCAATTGAAAGGTATTTTCTTTAACCTTGATATTATATATATATATATATATATTATATCTGATTCGGGATCAAGTGCATACCCTTATCTTACTCACCGTGCTCTTTACCCTTTTAAGCAGCGGTTTCGGTTATACTAAATAGTAAATACATACTTTTAGCGACGCTTATATGTTGTCCGTCACTAAAAGTATAGACTAGCGGTTGTATGACCAAAAAATAAAGGGGGTGAGCTATAGTGAGTAAAATAAGGGTATGCACTTGATCCAATCTCTCTCTCTCTCTATATATATATATATATATATATATATATATTCTGAGTTTTGAAACTTGAAGCTTCAAACTCTGTTAATGTGTATATGAGAGTATGAGCAGCACTAAGGTTATGTTAATGTGTCAAACATGTAATATGGAGGTTAAAACAGAACCGTGTCATTTCATTGATAATTTCAAAGTTGTAAAAGAATTTATAAGTTATGAACGTGATATGTTAGAACTTAGTGAATACAATGAATGTTAAATAAGTGTTGTGAAGGTTAACACTTGGAATTTTCTGATATTTATATAGTAGCATAAGATTTGTATTAAATTAACAAGATTAGCTAGAAATGGTGTTATTTTGTAAGTGGATGTTAACATGTCTAATAGATATTGTAATTCCACTAAAATGTGTAGGTGAACGTGAGTTTTAATATTATAGCTTACGCTTGAGGCAAGTTTCTAAACCTTACCTCTTTACATTGAGCAAGTTACTTACTTTAAAGAAAATTCTTTTATTCTTAATCTTTATTTGAGCAAGCTCTAATTCTAACGTTATTCAAGCAAGTTTGACTTCTAATCATTGTTGAGTTGTTCTAACTTGTTTATAGTTAAACAAGTTTTCTAATTCTACACTTTGGTTGAATTAGTTATATTATTACATTGTGCAAGTTTATTCTTATGATTGAGCAAGTTCTCTAAACCTATTGTTACATTGAGCAAGTTTATTACTCCCTCAGTTCCTAAAAATTTGTCGTTTTAGAAGAAAAAATTTATTCAAAAAAGTTTGTCGTTTACAACTTTCGAGGAGAATAAATTATTTACTTTCCTATATTACTCCTACCTTATCATATTGTCCTAATAAATTCTCTTCCTTGTATTAATAGTTTTCAATTTCCTATAGAGGGGTAGTGATGGAATTTCAAACAAATTTTATTTGGTAAATGATACTTTCTTAATCCATGTGCCAAAACCTTAAACGACAATCATATCTTTTAGGAACGGAGGTAGTACTATTTATTATGCATGCTCCATACTAAATTTCAAATAAGATTTTTAACCTTAGCTTAATATTGTTCAAGCAAGGTATCTGATATTATTCAATACTTATTGTTAACGCTTAGAAATTTACGTAGCGCGTCCAATCACAGAATCCACGCTTTAGAACGCGCGATGTGATCACACAGAAGCTTGACGGCTTATGCCGCCGGGGGATAGCTCCGGTGTGAGAATGAGTACAAGCCGTTACAAGGTTTAACAATGGAGGATAAGTATTTAGTGCTCAAAAATAGGTATTACCTCATAATGATAACCTAGGCCTCATATTTATAGTACTCACCACCTTAGAATCCTTCTCCCAGTCGGATTAGGACTCCTAGTATATGGTAGTTACCATAACTTGGGTCCAACACAATCTCCTTAAAAGGTGCAAGTAGAGTCCAATCTCCTTACCACCTTTGGAGTTACCTTATATGCATACGAATAGGTACCGGACACGCAGAGGAGAGCCCTTTGTGCGAGCCCAAACGGTCCTATAATCTCGATCAGGCTTGACTAAAGAACTCAAAGACCCGGCCGAACATCACAAGACCGAGTTGGCTATGGTCCGGGAGGGCTCAAATGTGGGCCCGAACACCTCCAACACCTTCATGGGCTTCGGCCCATCGGTCTCTCGATCATACAGTATTGAATCTTGACCCAAAGGAGGGTGGTAAAACGCGCTCCCGAACATTGCCCCAGGTCTCTAATCATGACATATTTATGATTGAGACTTGAAAGGTCGAGACTTAAGCAGTCATGACAGATAATGATGAATCGTATGCGTGGAAGCCGTCAGTCACTTCTTGATATTTGAAACGTTGCACGCCTTTTCACGCCTAGGCCCACCTTAAGTATTTAATAGCCTCCTTGGGGTTCCGTGCCGTACTCCTTATAAAAACTCCCCTTCCCCCCTCATTATCACTTTTACTGACTCCTTGCTTTAAAATTCTCCGGCAAGGCGATTTTCGGCAAGCTTGTCTCTTACCCAATCTGCACCATTTTCCTCAACTATACTGAAATTTGAGTGCTATTTTTGCTTATTTCCTCTCCCAAAACTTCTTACTTGCATCATCTTACCTCCAATTTCATATCCAAATGGCTGATTCTAGCATCATTCCGGCCACTGAGCCTATCACTGCCTCTGTCACCACCGGCGACCTGTTAGAGGTCGAATTACCAGTGGCCCATTCTGATATTACTTCCGGCTCCCTGCCTACTCTAGCCGATGCTGAGGTTAGAGTTTGGAACGCCTACCGCTCCTCAGAGGAGTTTTCTCACCTACACACCCCTTCTACTCTCACCCCTTCTCAAATCTCCGATATCCGAACCCTCTTCAAAATACCCAAAGAATACAGACTCAGGATCCCTCGGGCCTATGAGAAGATGTTCTGGAGGCCCGGGGGTGAATGGGTAGCCATTCCCCTGTATGTGCTGAAATACGGGGTTCGGTTTCCTCTGCATGACTTCATTTCTTCCTTCCTCGGCTTCATGGGTATCGGGTTCGCTCAGCTGGTGTCGAACTCGTACATCCACCTAGTTTCCTTCATAGCCACCTGTCAGGAGATGGGAATCACTCCCGGCCTCGACCTCTTCTTCGCCCTCTTCACCATCGGCGGGTCTAAGGAGCCCGGCCTTCGGCAACTCAACAAGCGCCCCAATCGCTCTGTGCCGATCAAGACCCCTTCCAGTAATAAGGGATGGCACGAACAATGGTTCTTTGCAAAAGGAACCGACCTTCAGCTTCTCTCCTCACAGGGCCATCCGGTGACTCTCCCAAGCAAAATTTCAAAAGTTCCCCTGTGGTCGAACCGATGCCTTCAAGGCATTCTACAAATAATGGAACAGATCCATTTGAGTTTGGGGCTTCGATGGAATGAGAAGCTCGGGGCATGTATAAACACGGTTGTAAGTGCCCTTTTCTTGGCTTTGTTTTTATTGTTGCTTTTTATGCTTCATCCCTTAATCATCTATCTACGTGCGGTGACAATCTTCAAACACGAGGGTGTTGACGACCTCTTCATTCCCGCCACCATCACCCCGGATTCATCCGACCCCCGTAATGAACGTCTCTCCAGGAGGACACAATTCCAATCATAGAGTCATCACTTTGGTGTCGACTTGAGGACCGAACCCCAAACCACCCAAAGAGGGCGAGGAGGATGAGCAGCGTGGAGAAAGGCGGCTTCTTGAAGAAGTCAAAGCCCTCAAGCCGACCATCAAAGCGCCTCAGGAAGTCGCCCGCCTTCCCGACCGGGCCGACTCTAACGCTGGCTCCTTCCGCCGATCGAGATGGTCGAGGATTGGAAGGAACCGGAAGAGGTTCCTCTCGAACCTCGATCAAAAAAAGACCTCATTGTCGGAGGGATCGGATCACCGATGGGAGAGATGGTGGTCCTGATGGGACCGAGCCGTCCTCCTTCTTGAGGCCAAGCTCTTCCGGGGATCGTGAGCCACTGTTGGCCCAAGAGCCCGTCAGAGGTCTTCCTTTTACTCTCTTTGATCACTTCAAACTTCTGGTGACGACGAGCGGTTTAAAGGTTATTCTTCCGATCGGTTCTTGGTGGCCTATGTTTGAGACTCGAGACCGGGTAATTCCCTTTGTCACTCGATTTCTTCGCTATTAACTTTGACCTTTACTTCTTATCTGATGATGTATGTGTTCATTGTAGGCCAACGCTATATACGCCTTTGAGCCATCCCCCTCCCTACTTAGATCCACAAAGAAAGAAGTTAAATTTGGGGACGGAGGTGGAGCATTCTTGGAGGTGAAGTTCGGTCTGTGGTCATACTGAAGAAGGAACGGGATTCTCATGCTGAGACCCGAGGCCAGGCGGTCCGAGCGGAGGGCCGGGTCGAAGAGTTGGAGCATGAGCACAGTGCTCTTCTGGCAGAGAGGGGTCGTCTGCTCCAAGATGTCAAGGATCGGGAGAACGCTATTGACAGCATTACACACAAGTTCTTCGAGATGCACGACAGGATGATGTTCTTGATCAAGGAGAACAACACCTTGACCGAATCTGGTCAACGCCTTTCCCAGAAGATAATCGAAGCAGACGACAAGCCATCATTTGAATCGAAGAATCTGAAGCCTTGAGCGATAAGGTCATAGTGATTTGGTGAAGGGTATGAGACTCATCGGGAAAAGGCTAAAGCAAAGATGATGACTGCTGGGCTTGATGTCTCCATCCTTGACTCTTGGGATGGCGAGTCGATCTTTGAAGATGACCCCCCTGCCAGAAAGTAGACATGTAGGATTTGTAATAAAGAAAATTTTCCTTCTCTTTTTTTTTTTTTTTTTTGTACTTAGCGAATCGTAGTTTAAAGGGTTTGTAAAGTAAAAATTTTCTAAGTATAAATAAGATATACTCTTTGCCCATGAATGCTTATTATCGGTTTCACTTATGACTAATCTCGATCGTTGTGTCCACGAACCTTACGATCGGATCGTCCTTAGAGTTTATCGATTGTAGAGGTCAGCGATTATACCGAGACTTATCTCGATCAGTGGTGTCTTCTCGAACCTCTTGATCGGATAGTGCCCGAGATCTGTACTTTAAGCATTTATTAAACTCTCGGTCAGTTATGCTCGGGACTTATCTCGATCAGTGGAGTTTTTCCAAGGCTCTTGATCGGATAGTGCCCGAAGCATGTCTGTTCAAGTAGTAATGAAATATATGAATATAGATGAAGTTAAACATTGACAAAAACCAGAACTTTCATTTATATCATTTGAATTGGAACGATTACATGGATAAAAACAAGAACGACATAACTATTACTGGTAAAATTTTCTAAGTCTTCCAGCATGCCATGTATTCTTTACCTCCGAACCGTCCATTGCTCGAAGTCGGTAGGTTCCTGGCTTCGGCACTCCTACCACCTCATAAGGCCCCTCCCAGTTGGGCATTAGCTTGCCAGTGTTCTGGGGGGTTGATGCCTCCGACTCCTGGAGGACCAAATCTCCTATTGCAAACCTCCTTGTCTTCACCTTCTGATTATAGTGTCGGGCTGTTCACTGCTGATAGATCGCCAACCTCATCATTGCTAAATCTCGAACTTCATCTACCAAATCTAAATTCGTTCTCAAACCCTCATCATTATATAGCTCATTGTATTGGCTGACTCGAAGAGTTGGAGATCCGATCTCAGCAGGAATGAGTGCATCGGTCCCGTATGCCAACCTGAATGGGGAGTCTCCAGTTGTAGTTCTTGGGGTAGTTCTACGCCCACAAAACAGATAGCGATTCTTGAACCCACAAACCCTTTAATTCATCCAATCTGCGTTTAATCCCATTGAGTAGGGTTCGATTGGTCACTTCCACTTGGCCGTTTGACTGAGGGTGGGCAACCGAAGTCCTGCGATGCTGGATCCCTAATTCTTTCAAAAAGCCTTCAAACTTAGACCCCTGGCTATGCGCCGTTGTCCGAGACCACAGCCATCGGGACACCGAACCGATAGACTACCCCTTCTTTAAAAAACTTCAAACACTCCTATTCGGTGATCTTTTTCAGTGGTTTGGCTTCGACCCACTTTGTCATGTAATCAATAGCCACGATCACAAAGCTAACTTGTCCTTAGCTTTTGGCGAGAGGCCCAGAATGTCGATTCCCCCACGCCAAAGGGATCGGGGACAAGACGGAATATAGTTCCTCGGGGGTTGGTGCGGGATATTCTTTGTTTAGGCGGCACTTGGGACACCTACTAACGAATTCCTTTGCTTCAGTGTAGATAGTTGGCCAGTAATACCCCTGCCTCAAAATCTTATGCGCCAGTGACTTTGCTCCCATGTGATCTCCACAGATTCCCTCATGCACCTCCCGAAGTGTGTAGTCTGCCTCTGAAGGAGTCAAACATTTGAGCAGTGGAGAGCTAAAGGCCCTACGGTATAGATCTCCATCTATGAGGGTGAAGTTCGAACTTCGGTGTTTGACTTGCCTTGCTAGGATGCGGTCCGAAGGGAGATTCCCATCGGCCAAATATGAAATGTAAGGTGTGAGCCAGCAATTGAGCCGGTCCAAAGCCAAGATTTACATCTTGGGACCTTTGGGATTTTCGGAACCTCCAAGTACACTGATCCATTGAAAGAGTTTGCTTCAGTTGTTGCCAGCCTTGCCAAGGCATCTGGCTATCTATTCTCTGACCGGTCCACCCCCGACCAACTGTATGAAGTGAAGTACATAAGCTTATCCTTTAGCTCGACCCAAATACTTGGTCATCCTTGCCCCGGGACCAGTACTACTTAATAACTACTTGACCACCAGTTTGTGAATCTTTGTAGAGATGATCAGCCATTTGTACCTCTGAGGCTTCAGCCAATCGTATCCTCGCTAAGATGGCCTCATACTCGCGCCGTTATTTGTGGCCTTGAAACCAAACCGAATAGCTTGCTGCACCTTGAACCCTTCGGGACTTGTTAGGATGACCCCTGCTCCACTGACATCCATAGTTGACGATCCATTCGCGTATAGAGTCCATGAGGTCTGGATTGGTTGTGTTTCGACTACTATATTCGCCCCGGTTCGGTGAAAGAACACTCAACCACGAAGTGCGCCAATATGTCGCCTTCAATTCCATTGCCCAAGCGGCTATGAGGCACGATACTTGGGCTTGTGTAAAATCTTCTTCAAAGGTTGGTGCATGTGTAGACCATTATCAACCAAACCACGGAAATAGTGCCTGAGTTTCCTGCTAGCAATTATGAGGGCGTAAGCAAATTTTTCCAGGTTCGGGTATCTCGTTTCTGCGTCTCGGAGAACATGGTTGACATAGTACACCAGGAATTGCTTATCTCCCTCATCCCTTACCATTGCCTCCCCTACTGCCATCGGGCTCGTAGCCAAGTATAAGTATAAAGGTTCTGTGATGATCGGTTTCATTAATAATGGTGCCGAACCCAAATATCTCTTGATCTCCTGGAACGCGTCTTCGCATTCTGAAGTCCACTGGAAACTCTTGTCATTTTTCGGGCCTTTGAGAGTGTCAAAAAAGGGTAGACATCTCTCAGCTGACCTTGACATGAATCTCTGAAGGGCAGCAATTCGGCCCGTCATCCGTTGGACATCTTTATATGTCTTTGGAGATTTCATGTCTAAGATCACCGAGATTTTTTCTGGATTGGCCTCGATTCCCGTTCTTGACCAGATATCCTAGGAATTTTCCTGAACCCAATCCGAAGGTGCATTTGGTCGGGTTTAGTCTCAGTTTGTGTTGTCTCACCGTTTCGAAGCAGTCTTCTAAGTCCTCCAGATGATCCCGGACTGACATGCTCTTGACGATCATGTCGTCCACATACACTTCCATACTTCGCCCCAGCTGCTTTCGGAATACGAAGTTCATCATTCGTTGGTAGGTTGCTCCTGCGTTTAGTAGTCCGAAGGTCATCTTTCGATATGCATATATAGCCCGATGAGTGATGAAGCTAGTCTTGGGTATCCTCTTTGTGCATCGATATTTGGTGATATCCGAGAAAGCGTCCATGAAACTCAACATCCCATACCGAAGTGGCATCAATTAATTTGGTCTATGTTGGGTAAGGGTAGAAGTCTTTTAAATGAGGCCTTGTTCAGTCTGTGTAGTCAATGCACATCCTCCACTTCCCATTTTGCTTCTGTACCAATACCACATTCGCCAGCCATTCGGGATAGTCAATTTCAAAGATGAACCCTGCCTCTAACAATTTAGTAACCTCTTCGTCTATAATCTTACGTCTTTCAGGCAAAGATCCCTCTTTTCGTATCTTTGGCTTCCTCTTGAATTCGGTATGAAGTCTATGTAGTGCGATTGATTCACTTACTCCGGGCATGTCGCTAGGTTCCCAGGCGAAGATGTCGGCATACACCCGAAGTAATTCCACCGGACAGATTCGCGGTATTTGTTCGGATAATCCCGATCTTGACTAGTTTGTGCGGATTTCCGGCCCAACTCAACATCCTCTGCTTTCTTACCTTTGGTAGAGCCATGGGTTCAAGATCTTGCCTTTCGTGAAGCGGCTCTATCTCGATGGTCATCGTCATTTTACCATCGACCCGAGCTCTCAAGAAATCAAGGTATTAGATAACATCTTGAGCGATGTCGAGATCTCCGTTTACCTCCCCTATCCAGATTCGGTGTCGGAAACTTGATTTTGAAGTGGGGTATAGATGTTACCGCTTGCGATTCCGCTTAAGGTAGGTCTTCCCAAAATGGCGTTATGGCGAATCCACTTGTCTACGACAAAATTTTTTACCATGATTTACATCTGCTTTGTGGGGCGTCATAGAACTTGATTTGGTAACGTGATTCGCTTCGTCACATGAATCGGTCGCCATGAAAGCCGTATAATGGGCCCTCTCCTCCTAATTCCATCTTCTTTCCTCCAGATTCATCCGTTGGTATGCGTGTGTGTAGAGTATATCAACAGAAGACCTGGTTGTCGATCATCATCCTCTTCATGTCCCTTGGCCCGAACACGGCCGTTATTACGGTGCCCCGTCATGTGGTTCGATCATTACGTAGGGTAGTCGTCGTCTGAGAAAGAGATGGTCGTGCCTGAATATGGCCTATCCTTTCTGGGCGAGGACCCAGCCAATGATAGTACGGCTTCGAGATGCCCATTCATTTTCCTGCCAGTCACACGTCCTACAGACCCGCCTGATATCACATCAATAACTCCTCGAGCTTGTGGGTTTGGTTGCGACTGTGCTTATCGAGTGAGCTCGCTGTTGTCCTCTCCTGGGGCTTAGGCCCTCTCTCACCAACAACTACGTCTTTGTACCAACTTCCCGCTTGGACATTCTTTTCTATTAAATCTTTCAAGTTGGTGCAATCTTACGTCCGTGTGACCCCCGAGCTACGGTGATACGCACAATACTTGTTCCGACCCCTCTTCCACGGCCGGGATCGTTTGACATGGTTGAAAAAGGGCTTGCTTCGCATCTCTTCCGTATCTTGGCCCGTCTGTATTGAGTGCGGTGTACACCTTGTTGACCCCTTTATTTGGAAAGGTGGCCTTCTGCCTGGACCCCGTTGTAGTTTTTCTTGTAGCTATCGGACCTCCCACGGTTGTCGGACTTACGATAGCTCTGTTTGTCCCGATCTCGGTACTTCTCGTGGGATTGTGGTTTGAAATTCCCCATCGCTTCCTCTATCGTTATGTGATCTTCGGCCCTATGGAAGGCCTCTGTCGAGGTTGGCGGGGGTTGATCACCGTGTCCTTCATCGACTTCTTTGATTTTAGATGTCAAGCCCGTTGTGAAGAATCCCAAAGCTTGTGGGAATTGACTCCACCACCAAACCCACTGACCTCCCGAAATCTCTTAACATCTGCCCCAGGCTCTCATCCGATCTCTGCTTCGACTGCATGAGGATTTGTGATCTTCCCCGTTCTTATTGCTCCGAACAGGTGCATGAAATTTTTCGAAGGTCTTTCCATGAAGTTATCGATCCGGCATGAGGTTCCCATCCATTCCCGGGCGCTTTTCTTTAGGGTAGTAGCAAACATGTGGCACTTGGCTGCATCAGAGTGGCCACAATACGTCATCAACCTGTCATACCCATTAGAATGGTCGTAAGGGTCCCCCAGCCCGTCATAAGTCTCCATCGGGGGCATCTTCCTTTTGGGGTCCGCTATCTCCTGATTAATTTTCGGAGAGAAGGGCGACCCTATATGGGTCGAGGGCGCTCCGATCGGGTTCTTGACCAACAACAGCTTCTCCAATTCAGCAACCCTTCGAGCGAGGGGGTCAGATTCTCCTTCGTGAGGGGACGAATGGGGTCTGTCCTTCTCATGTTCGGGAATCTCGTCTTTCCTCCTCTGCCCAGACCGACCCGGGTGCTCGGAAAGTCGTCCTGCTGACCGGCTTCTTCTCCGGCTTCGGCCATCCCTCGAACGACTTCGATACCTACTTCTCTCCTTTCGGCCCCTTCCCTTGGGGTGGCCAAGAGATCGGCTATGGTGCTGCGCCTCTTAGAGGGCGCCTCTTCCTCACGCAAAACACGTTAGCCGTCGCGATCCGAGCTCTTTTCCCTGCTAAAGACGTAGGGCCATTATGGCATCTTTGTTTCTTTGCATCTTTTCTGCAGGATAAATTCTCTCCGATCTCGACTACCACAGCTCGACTTTTTTCCGCGCCTCGGCGCTTCATTGAATTAACCATCCATCCGCCGGCTTTGTTGCATGGTATCTTTGGCTCCATCGATCGTCACGGGTTACGGAGCCGATCTGTCTTTCACCGACCCTCTCACCGAGTGGTGCGGTGTGTTTAACCTTTTCACGATTCGGAAATTGCATACTCCACACTCGCCATAGTTTCTTGCACGAAAAGGGTTCAATTGTGATTGTTATTTAAGCACTCCCCCTTCTAGCGCCAATGTTAACGCTTGAGTTTTTCTTGGTAGCGTCCAATCACGTAATCCCGCGCTAGAACCTTCACGATGTGAGATCACACGAAGCTTGACGGCTTATGCCGCAGGGGATAACTCGGTGTGAGAATGAGTACAGTAGAATTACAAGGTTTAACGATGGAGGATAAGTATTTAGTGATCAAAAATAGGTATTACCTCATAATGATAACCTAGGCCTCATATTTATAGTACTCACCACCTTAGAATCCTTCTCCCAGTCGGATTAGAACTCCTAGTATATGGTAGTTACCATAACTTGGGTCCAACACAATCTCCTTAAAAGGTGGAAGTAGAGTCCAATCTCCTTACCACCTTTGGAGTTACTATATATGCATCTGAATAGGTGCGGACTCTGCCACGCAGGAGAGCTCCATCGTGCAGCCCAAAGCGGTCCTATAATCCGATCAGGCTTGACTTTGAAAAGAACTCAAAGACCCAGGCCGAACATCACAAGACCGAGTTCGGCTATGGTCCCGGAGGGCTCAAATCCGACCTGAACACCTCCAACACCTTCATGGGCTTCGGCCCATCGGTCTCTCCAGTCCTTCTGGTATTGAATCTTCGGCCCAAAGGAAGGTCGGTAAAATGCTCCCGAACACTTATGCTATTAGATTATTCCTAAAGCATGACCTTAATTTACAACGTCGATCCAATTATGATTATTCCATAGCATAAAGTTATTAACTTTTTATTCAAGTAATCCTTAGTTGATGACCGTTGAATTCCAAATTACCTTGAAATGTATCCAAACCAAACTTACTTTGGTGAAGACTTGTATTCTAAATACTGAGACGAACAACCCTATTATTAGGGGATAATTTACGCTTAGCGTTGAAATGTTTGTGTACAATACATTGTACGAAGGGCTGACCCCCCTAAGTACGAAGAGTCCCTATAGTCTTTGAACTGTTAAAGTTTAAGTTGGAAGATTACTTAAAACTATGGACATGGTTCGTGGTCTTAGGACCCTCAGTTATATATTTCAGAATGTTGATAGAACATATTATTCAGTTCAATTGAGCCTATTATTTGGCAGTTGTTGTAAAAATTTTATTCATTATTATTTCACGTGAGCTTTATTTACTCACTCTTGCTTATATAACCTTATAGCTAAAGTTGAGAAGGTCGATGTACCTAGCACCAGTAAGGGAAAGGGAAAGATGAACAAGTATTGAAGACTTGTAATTATGTTGATATGTTATTATCAGACTTTACTTGAATTATTGTAATGGAGTTATTTAAATTCCGTATTTAAATGATTGTATTTAAAGGTTAGACAACTTGGGAGATTTTTATTAATGTAATCCCTTAATGGGAAGGTTTATTATTCAATTTTATTATGATTGAGTAGTTAGATGTGAATGTTTTTATAAAGTGAACACCAAATCTTGAGGTAATGAAGTACCGAGATTTGGGGGTGTCACAAGTTGGTATCAAAGCCTTAGGTTTTGAACCTTAGGTGGGGGAAAAGCCTTAAAAAGTAACCTTTGAAAAGATAGTGGTGATAAACTCTTATCGAGTTTTTAGGAAGAAGTAATAAAAACCTTATGTGCTTATGTGATTACAACTTATGTGCTCGTAAGTGTCGAGTAATAATGATTAGTAATTAAAACTTAAAAATTTTGTTGTCAGGATGGCTAATGTCAGAGAATCCAGTCAGGCTACAAAGGAATGACCTCAGATACCTAGAGATGAGGAGTCTCGTGACATTCATGTGGTTTGGGAACAACTACTTGCACGGGAGTCAGCCCCGTTGGTCATAGTGGTTGAAGATGAGGATGATGATGTGGAAACGGATGAGGAGGATCCCGTTGAGCTACCACAATCAAATGAGGATGACGAGGACGAGGACGAGGAGGAAGATATTCCACTAACCTCGATCGCTGCTCGTATGTACGATGAAGTTTACGACCGCAATGTGGAACTTCAGGATTCCGTCGAGGAGTTGCAAGAGATAGTAGTTGAACAACAGACCTCGATGGCACAGAAGGACGACGAGATCCAGGATCGAGATGAACGACTGACTAATGTCGAAGAAAAGCTGGTCCACACTGAAGGAGAGAAAGAACAACTGATCGAGGAGATCGCAGAACTGAAGAACAAGCTGAAGGAAGAATCTACAAAGAGGGCAAGAGCCGGAGACGCATATGAGGAAGCTTTTCAACGAGTCGGGATAGCAGTAAGAGACGCACAAGCAAAGAGGATGAAGATGGAGGAGATGAATAACGTATTCACCACCGTGATTAATCAAGCTCAAGATCGGGTCATGGGTTATCCGATTCAGTTCGAGATGCTGCCATCGTTCATATTAGATCACAGAACAATGTTCCGAATCATAGAGGAAGAGCGTCGTAAGGCTACGCAGTATCTTAGTAGGACATCGTAGGGAATGTACCTGTTATGCGAATAATAAAATGTTAAATAACATGTAAATCCCAAGTGTTATGTAACCTATGGGATATGATAATGATGTTATTCTGAAACTTTAGTAGTTCAGGGAAGTAATGTAAATAGCAGTGATGCTATTGTTATGATGTTTCAAAAAGATTATGAATGAATAAAAGTTATTATTTTATTTTATTCAAAGTGTTACGTGTTATGTGATGATTTCTTTTATGGAATGCAAGTTAAGTAGAAAATACTTAAAGGAGTTAAGTAATAATCTAATGAGTGTATTTTAACAGAAAATGCCTCCAAGACGTCAACCACGACAAAGAAACACTGAGGGAACCACCAATAAAGACAATGTTGATGCTAACCCAGTCCAACAGCTGGTGACGTTATTGACGGGTGCACTGCAGAATCAATCGCAGAATCAAGCTACAACTTTTAAGGATTTCAGGGTGGTTGGACCACTAGAATTATGTGGGTCCATGAATCCAGTTGAGGCACAGACCTGGATCATGGAGGTAGAGAAAGTATTTGATGTTGCGAGAGTAGGGGAGGATCAGAAGACTGCTTTTGCAACATTCATGTTGAAAGCAGAGGTTAGTTATTGGTGGCAGGCCAATAAAACTCGAGGAGGTCAAGGGGTTATGACTTGGGATAGGTTTAAGGAGATATTCTTCAAGACCTATTTCTCAGAGAGTTCGAAGAGTCAGCTAGAAGTGCAATTTTAGAACTGAAGTAGGGAACAATGACGATATCAGGGTATGCCGCAAAATTCAACGAGTTAGAGAGGTTTGCGCCATATCAAGTTAGCACGGATGAGCGCAAGGCTAAGAGATTTGAGCAGGGACTGAAACCCTGGTTGTACAGTAGGGTCTCCCTGTTCCAGCTGAAGACATTCACAACGGTGATGAAGAAGACAATTCTCGCTGAAGGTGGAGGCGAGGCTGTAACAAAGTTCAATCAAGAACAGAAAAAGAAGAAGAATGAAGTGGAGATTAAGAATGGAGGTGGTAGTAGTGGAAACGACAACAATAACCTGAAGAGAAAATGGAATGGAAATATGAGTGCTGGAAATCAACAGGGTAACCAGCAGAATAAGAAGTTCGAAGCATGTGCTACATGCGGGAAGTTTCATAAGGGTATATGCTTAATGGGGAAACATGTATGCTTTAACCGTGGCCAAGAGGGTCACATCGCCCCAAATTGTAATCAACCCAAGAAGAACGTGTGCTTCATGTGCGGGTCCAATGATCACTTTACTCGTGAGTGCCCTAAGAAGAAGGCTGGAGAGACAACAAGAAGTAATGGAGGTAGCAGTGGAGGTACATGGGCCATTGCTGGACCAACGACATCAAACAAACCCATAGCCAGAACCTTCAATATAACTGTGCAAGATGCTGTGCAATCAAAGGATGTGGTGTCAGGTATTATCCCAATCAATGATATTGATGCTTATGTATTATTTGATTCGGGTGCTACTTGCTCGTTTATATCTGATGAATTTGCTAAGAGGTTAGGATTGCCTAGTGAAGAATTGAATTTCCCTTTAAACATAGAAATTGCGAATAAGGAAGTAATTCCTGTTAGGTTCGTATACAAGAACTGTAGGGTGAATATTAAGGGGAATATCATGATGATAGATTTAGTTTCGATTAGACTTGGAGAGTTTGATGTTATTTTGGGAATGGATTGGTTGTTCAATTATGGAGCAATAATTGATTGCCAAAAGAAATATGTAAACCTTATGACTCCGTCAAAGGTAGTTTTCTATGGTAGCAAATCGCCTAGACAAATGAGATGTCTGACGATTATGCATGCTAAGAAGTTGTTGAGTCAAGGCTGTGTGGCTTATTTAGCTTACATAGTCGATACTCAGAAGAAGGGTGTGAAACTGGAAGAGATACCAGTGGTTAGGGATTTTGTAGACGTATTTCTGGAGGATTTGCCAAGACTTCCGCCTGATAGAGAAATCGAGTTCGTGATCGATTTAGCACCAGGAATAACACTAATATCGAAGGCCCCGTACAGAATGGCTCCGGTAGAGATGAAGGAACTGATGGTACAATTGCAAGAACTGTTACATGAGAAGTATATTCAACCAAGCGTATCACCGTGGGGAGCGCCGGTGTTATTCGTGAAGAAGAAGGATGGGTCAATGCGTCATTGCATTAATTATAGAGAATTAAACAAATTCACTATTAAGAATAAATATCCGTTGCCAAGAATAGATGACTTGTTTGATCAATGGAAGGGTGTTAAATACTTCTCAAAAATAGATTTGAGAAGTGGATATCACCAATTGAAGGTAAGAAAGGAGGATATACCTCGAACGACATTCAGAACTCGGTATGGTCATTACGAGTTTCTGGTGATGTCTTTTGGTTTGACAAACGCCCTTGTTGCATTCATGGATTTGATAAACAGGGTGTTTAAACCATTCTTAGACAAGTTTGTGGTAGTATTTATCGAAGACATTCTGGTGTATTCCAAGACTCAAGAAGAACACTTAGAACATTTATGTTTGACGTTGGAGACACTCAGAAAGGAAAAGTTGTACGCGAAATTCTCTAAGTGCAAATTTTGGTTAGATCGAGTACAATTTTTGGGACATGTGATTGACAAAGATGGGATTTCAGTGGATCCATCAAAAGTTGAAGCCGTAATCAATTAGGAACAACCAAGAACACCATCAGAAGTGAGGAGTTTCTTGGGACTGGCCGGTTATTATAGACAGTTTATTCAAGATTTTTCCAAGATAGCCACTCCGCTAACAAATTTGACAATGAAAGTTGTAAAATTTGTTTCAACGAAAAAGTGTGAAGAGAGTTTTCAAGATTTGAAGAAGAAGTTAAGTGTGGCACCTATGTTGTCATTACCAGATAATACGGGGAACTTTGTGGTGTATAGTGATGCCTCACATAAAGGATTGGGTTGTGTTCTTATACAGAACGACAAGGTTATTGTATATGCATCAAGATAATTGAAGGACTATGAGAAAGGGTATCTGACTCATGATTTAGAGTTGGCTGCAGTAGTATTTGCTCTGAAGATATGGAGACACTATTTCTATGGAGAGAAATGTGAGATCTACACAGACCATAAGAGCCTGAAGTATATTTTCACTCAGAAGGACCTGAACATTCGTCAAAGGAGATGGATGGAATTAATAAAAGATTATGATTGCGAGATCTTTTATCATCCGAGCAAAACAAACATGGTTGCGGATGCCTTGAGTAGGAAAGACAGAGAAAAGTTGATGCTATTAACCACTCAGGAGGAACTTATTTCAGCAATGACAAAGCTACAGTTGGAGATAAAATTTCCAAAAGAATCCGATGAACGACTATTCCAGATAGAAGCTGGTCCAACTTTGGTGGACAAAGTTAAGAATGCTCAAGTACAGAAAAATAAAGGAAAGTGTGGTCGAGGGTAAAGAGGTGAAGTATAAGGTTGATACTGATGGAATGCTAAGATTCGAGGGACGAATTTGGGTTCCAGCAGTACAGGATGTTAAAGAGGAAATCTTGACAGAAGCTCATAACTCAAGATATTCGATTCATCCGGGAAGTACGAAAATGGATCAAGATTTGAGGCGACATTTTTGGTGGCCAAATATGAAGAGAGACATTGCAGAATGTGTTGCAAAGTGCTTGACATGTCAGAGAGTGAAGGCCGAGCATCAGAGACCAAGCGGATTACTTCAGCCGTTGGAAATACCGGAATGGAAGTGGGAACATATTAGAATGGATTTTGTTGTAGGTCTTCCAACAACTCAGAAGGGTTACGATGTGATATGGGTGGTAGTGGATAGATTAACAAAATCATCACACTTTTTGCCCATAAAGATTAGATTTAATCTTGATCAGCTGGCAAAAATATACGTCAAAGAGATCGTATCTAGACATGGAGTTCCAGTGTCAATAGTATCAGATAGAGATCCGAGATTCACATCAAATTTCTGGAAGAAACTGCAAGAATGCATGGGAAAACAACTAAGGATGAGTACATCATATCACCCGTAAATCGACGGGCAAAGCGAACGAACAATCTAGACGTTAGAAGATATGCTTAGAGCGTGCATCATGGATTTCAAAGGAAACTGGGTCGATCATTTACCGTTGGTAGAATTCGCCTATAATAACAGTTACCACACAAGCATAGGCATGCCGCCTTATGAAGCATTATACAACAAGAAGTGCAGAACTCCACTGTACTGGGATGAAGTCGATCAATGCCAACTATTAGGACCAGAACTGGTTCAACAAACTACTGAGGTTGTCAAACTCATTAGAACAAAATTGGTAGATGCTCAAGATAGACAGAAGAAATATACTGATCAACACAGGCAAAATCGCGAATTTGAAGCAGAAAATTTCATTTTCCTAAATTTTTTTCCTTGGAAGGGGAAAATTTGTTTTGGAAAGAAAGGAAAGCTCAACCCAAGGTTTATTGGACCTTTCGAGATACTACGAAGAGTGGGAGAAGTGGCTTACGAGGTAGCTTTACCTCTAGAATTAGAACATGTGCACAACATTTTTCATGTGTCGGTGTTGCGACCATATAAACTCGATTACAAACATGTGATCGAGTATGAACCATTGCAGTTCAGTAAAGATTTATCTTATGAAGAGATTCCTATCCAGATAGTCGACATGAAAGAATAAGTGCTCAAGAATAAAGTGATACCTTCTGTGAAGGTGATATGGAGAAACCACAATGTCGAAGAGGCTACGTGGGAACTCGAAGCTGAAATGATGAAGAATTATCCTGAGTTATTTGTTTAATCTGTGTCTTCGATTCTGGGGACATAATCTTTGTAAGAAGGGAAGAATGTGACGATTTAATTGTTTGAGTTGTGATTTTGGGGACAGAATCCTTGTAAGGAGGGAAGGATATAACAATCTGGAATTTCAAATTGTAATATTAAATATTTATTGAATTATATAAATATTTATTTGAGGTGTTTATTGTTGAATAAATATTTTATTGATGTGATGGTTGTTAGTAAATAATTATGAATTTAAATTTATTAGATAATATTCTAAATTAATTAATTTATAATTTAGAGAATTGAATATAACATGGGATGTTATATTGTTGTTTTAAAATTTAGAGAATTGTAATATAACATGGGATGTTATATTGTTGTTTTAATTTAATAAATTAAAATGGTATGTTAATTATTAAATAAAATTATAATGAGATTATAATTTTGTGATATTTATTAAAGTGGAATTTTATTTAAAATATAGTATGTATAATTAATTTATTTGATTAATGTTGGATATGGAAATCCAAATAAATAATATGTGATTATAAATTATAAATAAATTGTTTATTGAAATAATTAAAGTAGTTTTAAATTGATTTAACCCAAACAAGGCTTAAAATATTAAGTCTTTATTTTAAAGACTTTTTGTCAAACAAAGCCTTACGACTTTTGGATTTTTAGGTTTTGAATTTTTGGATAATATAAATAAAACAAATAAAATAAATTAAATAATAAATATAATATATTTATAAGCAAAGCGTTATATTTGTAACTAACATTCTAATAATTAGACGTATTATGGTTTATCAGTTTAAGTGTGTATTAGTTTTACGTGAATGGTTATTTGGCCTAAGAAGAAAAGCTGCAGAGAACTTGAGAGGATAGAGGGAGAGATTGAGAGAAAACCTAATAATTTCCAAAACAATTTCAAAGTGGTTTTAGAAAGAATTATCAAGCAATTTGAAGGTATTTTCTTTAACCTTGATATATATATATATATATATATATATATATATATATATATATATATATATATATATATATATATATATATATATATATATATGAGTTTTCTGACATGAAGCTTCAAACTCTATTAATGTGTATATGAGACAGTGACTTTTGCTGCTGCTGCAGATCTTGAGTACCCTTAGCACTTGGTCTAAGGTTATGTTAATGTGTCAAACATGTAATATGGAGGTTAAAACAGAACCATGTCATTTCATTGATAATTTCAAAGTTGTAAAAGAATTTATAAGTTATGAACGTGATATGTTAGAACTTAGTGAATACAATGAATGTTAAATAAGTGTTGTGAAGGTTAACACTTGGAATTTTTTGATATTTATATAGTAGCATAAGATTTGTATTAAATTAACAAGTTTAGCTAGAAATGGTGTTATTTTGTAAGTAGATGTTAACATGTCTAATAGATATTGTGATTCCACTAAAATGTGTAGGTGAACGTGAGTTTTAATATTATAGCTTACACTTGAGGCAAGTTTCTAAACCTTACCTCTTTACATTGAGCAAGTTACTTACTTTAAAGCAAATTCTTTTATTCTTAATCTTTATTCGAGCAAGCTCTAATTCTAACGCTATTCAAGCAAGTTTGACTTCTAATCGTTGATGAGTTGTTCTAACTTGTTTATAGTTAAGCAAGTTTTCTAATTCTACACTTTCGTTGAATTAGTTCTATTATTACATTGTGCAAGTTTATTCTTATAATTGAGCAAGTTCTCTAAACCTATTGTTACATTGAGCAAGTTTATTACTCCATCCGTTCCTAAAAGATTGTCGTTTTAGAAGAAAAAATTTATTCCAAAAAGTTTGTCATTTATAACTTTCGAGGAGAATAAATTATTTATTTTCCTATATTACCCCTACCTTCTCTTATTGTCCCAAGAAATTATCTTCCTTGTAATAATACTTTTCAATTTCCTATAGAGGGGGTAGTGATGGAATTTCAAATAAATTTTATTTGGTAAATGAAACTTTCTTAATCCATTTGCCAAAACCTTAAACGACAATCTTTTAGGAACGGAGGTAGTACTATTTATTATGCATGCTCCATACTAAATTTCAAATAAGATTTTTAACTTTAGCTTAATATTGTTCAAGCAAGGTATGTGATATTATTCAATACTTATGCTATTAAATTATTCCTAAAGCATGACCTTAATTTATAATGTCGATTCAGTTATGATTAATCCATAGCATAACGTTATTAACTTTTTATTTAACTAATCCTTAGTTGATGACCGTTGAATTCCAAATTACCTTGAAATGTATCCAAACCAAACTTACTTTGGTGAGGACTTGTATTCTAAATACTGAGATGAACAACCCTATTATTAGAGGATAATTTACGCTTAGAGTTGAAATGTTTGTGCACAATACATTGTACGAAGGCTGATCCCCCTAAGTACGAGGAGTCCCTATAGTCTTAGGACTGCTAAAGTTTAAGTTGAAAGTTTACTTAAAACTATGGACATGATTCATGGTCTTAGGACCCTCCGTTATATATTTTAGAATGTTGATAGAACATATTGTTCAGTTCTATTGAGCCTATTATTTGGCAGTTGTTGTAAAGATTTTATTCATTAGTATTTCACGTGAGCTTTGTTTGCTCACTCTTGCTTATATAACCTTACAGCTAAAGTTGAGAAGGCCGATGTACCTAGCACCAGTAAGGGAAAGGAAAAGATGAACAAGTACTGAAGACTTGTAATTATGTTGATATGTTATTATCAGACTTGAATTATTGTAATGAAGTTATTTAAATTCCGCATTTAAATGATTGTATTTAAAGGTTAGACAACCTGGGAGATTTTATTAATGTAATCCCTTAATGAGAAGTTTTATTATTCAATTTTATTATGATTGGGTAGTTAGATGTGAATGTTTTTATAAAGTGAACACCAAATCTTGAGGTAATGAAGTACCGGGATTTGGGGGTGTCACAACCGAACACCAAAGTACTTCCATATTTAAATGGGTTCTTTACACTACTATACAACAATTAGAAAGTAATTACAAGATTAGTGCATCCACAAAATAATTATAAAAAGAGTGCGACAATAAAACTGAATTCTATCTCTATCCTCCTCCCCATCTTCGTCGCAAAATGTGCTCTGCCTGCAACAACCCATGTCAACCCATTCTCTATCCTCCTCCCCCATCTCCGCCGCTTCCTTCTCTGCCACCGCACCCGCATTGAGAATCTCACCAGCTGCCTTCACCAAGTGTTCAACGTCAACGCCTATTTCCCGCAATCAAGGAACGGTGGAAGGATGATTCCAGTTCAGATGATGAAAGATCATCTCCATAAAATCCGGTTCAAGATTTTATTGGTTCAAAAAAACATACTACAATATTTCCTATTGAAGGGAGGAAATATTTGTAACACTTGGAAACTGTTCATAAATTTTTTATAATTAATTGGTAACCCAATAAAACTAAATTGGTTACCTTTGTATGGAATTTTGGCTACCAACTGCACTATGGAAAAAAATGTGCCGACGGCGACCATTGCAGAACCCAATAAAACTGTTCATGGTTGCACAAGTTGAAGAAAACAAATTTAGGTAACACTTGAAAATTGTTCTTAAATTTTTTATAATTAATTGGTAACCCAATAAAACTGAATTGGTTACCTTTGTATAAAGGTTTGGCTACCAATTAAACTATGAAGAAAAAAAAATGTACCGATGGCGACCATTACATAACCCAATAAAACTGTTTATGGTTGCACATGTTGAAGAAAACAAATCCAGGTAACACTTGAAAACTGTTCTTAAATTTTTTATAATTAATTGGTAACCCAATAAAATTAAATTGGTTATCTTTGTATGAATGTTTGGCTACCAACTGCACTATGAGGAAAAAAAATGTACCGACACTATTTGAAACACAAATTCTAGATAATTTTAATATGGTAATATATGTGAGGTAGGTTGGACAAGAGGTGACATAAAATAAGTTAGGAATTGTGATGGAGAGAGAGGGAGTGGAGGTGGTGGAGGGTGAGGAAGAAGAGAGAAGAGCAGGGACGGGATGACGGTGGTGACGGTGGTGGCGGTGGAAGAGGGAGAATGGATGCGGTCAGATTTGAGAGTTGGGGTAAGTTGGGACTTGTGATGGAGAGAAAGGGAGTGGTGGTGGTGGAGGGTGAGGAAGAAGAGAGGAGGGGAGGGGAGGGGATGAGGGAGGCGAGATGACGGTGGTGACGGTGGAAGAGGGAGGAAATGGAGGTGGTCAGATCTGAGAGTTGGGTTTTCCATCGTGGGATCAGTGGGGAGAAGAATGAAGGAGTTCACTTGATTGTGATTTTCCATAATGCACTAATTTTATAAATAAATTATTAAAAATGTATTAATTCTATAAATATTTTCTTAATACACTTTTGTTATAATATTTTCTAAAAATGTACTAAAAAGTGTAAATCTTAGTGATTTACAACAATTTGACACAACCCATGACGTTACAGCATTACCTCCATGGTCACACAACCCATCTCATATCCCGCATGAATCCTCTCAAGTACGTGTTCAGTAAACCCATGTTAAATTGCTGATTGTCCAGATGGAAGTTGATCCTACAACAATTTGACATCGTCTACGTGACTCAAAAGTCTATCAAAGGTCAAGGAATCGCGGATCAACTGGCCGCCACACCTTCAGGGGATTTCAAACCCTTGGAAACATACTTTCTCGATGAAGGGTTAATGGCAATTCAGCAACACCATCAGTACGATGCACACCAAACATGGAGAATGTATTTCGGATGAGCTGTAAATATGGAAGGTTCTGGGGCTAGAGCAGTTCTAGTATCCGTTACGGGGGAGCAGCATCTCGTCGCCGTCAAATTATAGTTTTCCAACACCAACAACACAACTGAGTATGAAGGCTGTATCATGGGGCTAAAACTTGCTCAATCAATGGGTATTAGGCGGTTAACTATCTTTGGAGATTCCGAGTTGGTAATCAGACAAACCACATTAATCTATCACACCAAAGGTTTACAATTGTTGCCTTACCATCGACAGGTTCTATGGATGGCTTCGGAGTTTGAAGAAATATCCTTTCTCCACATTCCTCGAAATAGGAATGATTTTTTCGGATGCACTAGCAACCTTGGCCTCCTTGATCAATATACTTGACAAGGAAAACATGTCAACCATCACATTTGCCCAACAAAAGGCTCCAACCTATGGGAATTACATTGGAGAAGTATCAGATGAGCTACCTCCCATCCAGCACCCTTGGTATCAGCATATCAATGAGTACTTACAAGATTGATCTACACCCGCTGAGGCGAGCTCGACTGAAAGAAGGCGGATCCATCGACTTGCTATGAAATTCTACCTGAGCGGAGATGCACTCTACAAAAGAGATGCAGGGTTAGGTCTCCTTAGATGTCTGGACAAGGACCAAGCTTAAAGGCTCATGGATGAAATCCATGGTGGAGTATGTGGCCCACACATGAGCGGCCCTCTACTTGTTAAAAAGATCCTCAGAACAGGGCATTACTGGCTCTCTCTCAAAGCTGACTGTGAGGATCACGTCAAGAGATGTTATTAATGCCAAATTCATGGGAATGCTATCCACGCCCGTCCACGGGAACTCCACAATATGAGTTCACCTTGTCCCTTCTCAATGTGGGGAATGGACGTGATCGGGCATATCGAGCCCAAAGCCGGTAATGGGCATCAGTTTATCTTCACAATGATCGACTACTTCACTAAGTGGGTAGAAGCAGCCTCCTTCCTCAGGGTTACCAAAATAGTCATCATTGCTTTCATCAGAAACAATGTCATTTGTCGATATAGACAACCATAGGAAATTATATCAGACAATGCTAAGAACCTCAACAGCAGAATAATGGAGGAGTTGTGCAGTAAATTCAACATCAAACATCTCAACTCTGTCATCTATCGTCCAAAGATGAATAGTGTGGTTGAAGTGGCTAACAAAAACATCAAGAAGATCATGCAAAAGATGTCCGCCAACCACAAAGGATGGCTTGACTTATTGCCTCTGACTCTGTTAGCCTACAGAACATCAATACGCACTTCCACTGGGGCAACTCCCTATGCATTAACCTATGGTGTGACGCCCCCAAAATAGGTATACATCACCCATTTTGAGTTGCCAAATACATGGTACAGAAACAAATACAACTTCAGTAATACAATTATCGTGCAAAATACGACAACACATATACTGTGAGTTTGAATACAAATATAGTCTAATAGAGAGTATACAAACTCAAAATGAGTCCTCATTACAATTATTGATACACTATTTTACAAAATAGTGAGCACTACTAATACTTCTATCCTGAACCATCACTCCATACCCCGGCTAGTTCCTGCTATGTTCTCACCTCCAGGAAGAAAATGGAACAAAAGGAAAAGAGTGAGTGAGCTCAACTATTGAAGAAAGAATATTATGACTAAGATAATATACAACAATTTATCATTAGTCTTCAACAGGGAAAAATCTGATAAAATATATTAGACAACAAGTTTTAGATCAACAACTGCAGCGGAAACAATAATCCATTAGAAAAGTTAAGTAGAGAAAGAATTCTACTATCTTCTAAGATTTAAAAGTCCATCATCAATAATTTATCCTTGTAACATCAATTAATATACATCTTGAATCAAATATTCATCTTTGCACTTCTGCATCAAAGATATTCATTTGTATCACCAGTTGGTCATGTTCATCTCAACACCTGTTCATCTTTGCACTACGGGCCAAAGATATTCATCAGTTAATCATTCATCTTTGCACTACGGGCCAAAGATATTTAGTAATATCATCATTTAGGACGGAGGATGATGAAAAATATTTTAAAGAACGAATCCAGTGAGACAGAAGGACAAATATTAGGGATTCATATTTCAGTTTATCCAAGTTCAATAATACTCCATAATAAACTATAGTGGAGTAAAATTCAAGAATGAAGATCAAAACATGGATTAAATTTCAAGAATAAGGGTCACAACAGATAACTTGGAAGAAGAAAAAAATATATATTTTTTCTTTTGTGAAACGAAGACCGTGAACAAAGAATCGTGAATAGTACCCGTGAACAATGGGTGAAGCGATGGCAAAGAAGCGTAATAATTGCGTCGCCATGAAAAGTTCCAAATTTGATAAAAAGTTCAGACCAATATTCCTATGAAATGATATTAGATGAAACGAAATTTCTAATCATTTCAAGAATTATAGAAGCAATACTTACAATAGTAAGTTCAAATTTAGGAATACGAGATGAAATAATATTGCTCACGTAATATGGAGTATGAAAGAAAATAATATTTCTCACGAGTATTGCAATAATATTGCTCACGTAATATGGAGTATGAAAGAAAATAATATTTCTCACGAGTATTGCAATAAAATAATATCTTTTACCTTAGTAAAAACTGGATTTGACTGGAATATCGGATATTATTATGAGAAAATCTTGCAGAAAACTACGCTCAAAGTATTCTTATACTCAAGAAAATACTCACAATACTTTAGAATAAGAATTTCTGATTTATGAAGGTGTGATTGAGGAAGGAGGGTTATCCCTCTATTTATAGTGCAGGACGGAGGAAAAATTAAATGAGACTGTCTAATTTTTCTCCGCCCACCTGCCTAACCTCTCCCTTTCTTTTGCCTAACTCTTCAATTTTCTTCAATAGTTGGGCCCACAATTGGCAACTTATAAGCATCCACCAACCCACTTAGAAAAATCAAGTTTTCTTTGGAAGAAAAAAACAATCGACTTTGAAAACAAAGGACAAAGCTATCTGACATTTTTAGAATTCAATTACAATTTGCAATCTCTGCCAATTTCTTATTTTGCATCTTTGAGGACCCACAAAAGTTTGAAAAACACATCTTTGCAGGCAAAATATTCCACCACCCATGATCATCTTTATCACATTCTTTTATATATATATATATATATGTATATATATATATATACATATATATATATATAATATTTTATTTAAACAATGATAATATATTTAAATGAATATTTTATCGGATAAAAATAATTGCTAACCTTTCAACAAATAATTCATGCAAAATTCCTTCATTTATATCCACATAAAATAAATATTTTTTATCATATAAATCAATAATTAATTATTCACAAATAATATTATGTAATCACATTTATGACAACCAAAGTAGTCCTGTGGAAGAGGGGCTTTCAATAAGGATTTCTCCTTACTTGGCGTAATTAGGTGACCAAACCTCTCCTTGTGAACTTTCTAGACATTGCCAATAATGTTATCTAATAATATTATTCAAATAATATGAATTATTGATCCGATAATGGAAAAATCTTGTGTAGTGACAATTATTGAAACAACAATAATATAAAATATCAACGCAACAATTATTGAATCAATAAAATAAAATATTGAACAAGAATTATCGTAACAATTATTGAGTAGTGCCTTCTTACGTAAGAATCAATAATTCAACAAATCTTGTAATACCGCCCAAGCTCTTCTTGTGAAACACGTGTATTATCGTATTTTAACCACCGTGTATTCCAACAATGTTAATTCAGTAACAACTACGCCCGTTATTTATAAAAATTCAAGCTTGTCGTTTTTTCTTCATGCAGGTTATTCCATTATGGGGCCCATAATTGATCGCATGGCGTCGCATTTAATATTCCCGATAAAAAGAATATTCCACGACCAAACGAATATTCCCAAACAACAATGATTATTTTATAACCACTTGCTTATTTTATAAAATTTGCACATTTCACCCATAACCAGAGCATTATATCAAATTAATCCTTATTATTTCAAAATAATAAATAGAGAAAACTCAATTTTATTTATAACAAGTTGGGGTCTTACATATGGGATGGAAGCAGTACTCCCCATAGAAGTGGAAATGGAATCCCTTATTAGAGTATTGATAGACGCTCAGTTGGATGAAGACCAATGGGTACAAGATAGGTATCACCAATTGTCACTAATAGATGAAAGGCGAGCCGCTGCTATCTTCCATGGTCAATTATATCAAAAAAGATCGCCAGGTCCTACAACAGAAAAGTCAGGCTACGACAGTTTTAATAACATGACTTGGTTTCGAAAAAGATCATGGACAACCAAGATCAGTCTAAGGGAAAATTCGCTCTGAAATGGGAAGGCCCATTTATTGTCAAGGAGGTATTGACAGGAGGTGTTCTCAGATTACAGGAAATGGACGGCGATGAATTTCCACAGCTTATCAACTCGAACACCGTGAAACGATAATATGTCTGAGGTCACCATCAAGCAAACATCTCGATTTTGGATCATCAAATCCCCAGTCATTTCAGGTTTTCTAACCCTTCATTACATAAAACTTCTCTTCATATTCATCTGCCCCATCAGGGACAAACAAACTTTTCTAACCAGTAGCTTTCTCTCAACTTAGTTTTGAACCCTTACTCAACTCCGGTTATCCCACCAGGGATTGAACCTTTCACACCCGCAGTTTTACCCCACTAGTGATAAGACTTTTCACACCCGCAGTTTGTCCTGTACATGGGATTAAACATTTTCCCCCGCAGTTTGTCCTGAACATGGGATTAAACTTTTCATTGGCTGCAAACCATCCTGAACATGGGGCAAACTACGCCGACCTGATCTCCTTGATACACGGGAGTACGTAGGTAGCCATATTTTATATGGTCCGGTCGTAATAAAATAAAAACAACAAAAACATTTCTACTCCCTTCTCACTACAAAAACAAAAACAAACACATCTATACACCCTTTTTGCCTCCATACATCGTTGAAACTCTTACACCAGGTTTAAACTACACAGACCTGATCTCCTCTTCAACATGAGCACGTAGGAAACCATTCTTGGTTCGGTCTAACCCTCTACCAAAACATAAAAACTTATCATCGGTACTGGGATCATCCTTCAATCCACCACATTTCATTGGCTTCAGACCAAAGAGATGGAACTACCCGACCTCCTCACGTAAATGGGAGAATCGACGACCATCTAAGCTGCGGTTGATTCCTCATAGAGAAACACCAATCCATAAGAGATGGAACTAACTGAGCTCCCTCATACAAAGGAGTACTGGCGACCATCTGTGGTGCAGTCAACCTCAGAGAGGAAAGACACACTCCTCTCCACATCTACATACAGAAACCAGTCCTAAGACACCAAAGAAGGTAGGGGATACACACAGATCAACAATCCATTCTAAAAAAAATCCCGAGACATCTCAATATCCGTCCATCAAGGAGGAATTCAGAATACATCAAGATCACAAGCCCTGAAGAAACATGTAAATATCAAGCAAGTAACAAAGTGCAACTAAAAGGGAAGTGAATCAAAATATATTTCCCTGCTATATATAATGATGTTTGATATATACAATATGAACTATACATGAAAAAATGGCTAAGCTAGTCTGTGCAGGAAAATATAAGACCATCTACAAATCAGTGTATATGCGAGCTATCAAGCCCAACATGGCATCCCTCTCAGAAGAAGGAGGTAACTCTATGATCTCCTGTACAAGGGTCTCTACGCGAGCTAACATATCTATAGCCATCTGTATAGTGACACTGTGCTCGTCAATATATGTACTCATCTCTGCAATGATGCCAGTAGTAAGGGACCTCACTGTGGTACTATCTGTAACGGCTATATCCCGGGCCGATATGGCGCTATTCCGCTCAACTATCACTGCATCTCTGGCCTCATCCTGCTCAACAGTAGCGATATATATACGAGTTAAGGCATCATCTCTCTCTAATAGAGTGGCATCTCTCCCATCAAGAGCTGTCAACATCAATGCCCTAGCCTGATCTCTCTCGAAGGTCATCAAATGCAAACTATACGCATAGAATACTCCGCAGGGGAGGAGTCACAAATTTGGCAATCTTGGGAGAACCAACAAGAGTCAGTTTGTCAAACTAGCAAATAACTCCTTCTCAGTGGGAGAATCAATGTCCTCCACGGGCTCCCCACCATCTGAATCAATACCTGGCACTGTGGATACTACCACAGCCGATGAAGTCTCTGTCCCCATCCACGTAGAATACTCTAACGAACAGCCCGAATGGCTAACAGAAGAATTATCTCTCTCACGCTGATCCCAACATGCATACACCCGGGATCTGTCCTCTGCTGATAAGTGACGAGAAGCCACACGCTGACCTAATGCCCCCTCAAAAGGATGGAAGTCTTGGAACTGATCAAACTATGACATCACAGCCAATGGGTGGTAGGTAGTCATGCCCCTCAAACCAGCCAGAGGGAGATAATTCATGCCAGGAACGTGAGTAATGAAGCTATAGGGTGAACTGAGCCCTGTACACGACAAGATGCCAAACGGATCTCCGATCCCCGCCAGGAATACCGACCAAGACATAACGTATGTACACTCTGATGGCTGAAAGGAGTAAGACATAGCTATATCATAGGTAAAGCAGTACCCGTGTCGTCGGAAAGTACCAATCGGTCTCAAGTGTGACATAAACCACACATATAACATGACCGAGCTGCCTGTAAATACCCCTGCAGGGTAGGTGCTGCAAAATGTGGCTGACCTCAACGTATCCACCACAATCATCGGGATGATGGTATGACCCTCCCTGAGAGCTCTCACTACCATGATGGCACTATGTCCATCTCATCCATATACCGTGGAATATACACATACGCCACTACGCACATCACGAGTACATCCACTTTGGCCAAATGCCACTGATCTTCTGGTGTGTTAAAATCCCCGGAATGTCGTGCGTAGCTATCCAATGAGCCAAATCTGTCTATCAGGAAACACTAGGACAATACATGGCCGGATGTAATCTCATCCTCTACTACTTTACGCCGCAACCTGATAAGGGTCATGAAATGTCGTTGCATATCTCCGACAGCCATCCGAGCGCAAGGTCTGTCTAAGGGCAAAGTCGTCAACCGCTCGTACTTCTCTAATATAGGAGTCAACTCCTGGGTCCCAAATCAAAAAACCTTCCTCTCTGGTACCCAATGCTCCAGCATACCCTCTACAAAGCCTGCGGAAACCTGAAACATCAAGAGGGTCATAGAATGCTGTAATAACTGATCAACGGTCACCCTATCTGGAGGTGACATGCTATCATACCACGACCTTAGACAGGAGGCTATCAACACTGGTGGGGTGTGATCTATGCGGTTTACTGTCGAAGAAGACATCTATGTATGCCGTATCATAAGACCATCCACGGGTCAATGCTGAATATCTATGGACATACATACATATGCATAATATAATACATACATGACAACTAATAGATGGCAATATGATGTAGGGAATGAGAAACAATACATACATTCCTAAGTACATCATCATCTATATACATCATCTCTGTACAACTAAAAATACAGGGAAATGGGGCACAAACGCCCTACTACTAACAGAGGCCTATCAAAAAATATAGCGAGAATGGGGCACAATCACCCAATATCTAACAGAGGCCTATCAAAAGAGATAACGAGAATACACATCAGAAGAAGACAATGGTGTCAATATCTATATTATCAATCCTGTCCACTTGATGTAACTCCTTTTGAGTCACTTTGGATCTCATCAGGATGTCGATGCCTATATCGATGGAGGGATGCCGTGAAAGCCATATGGGTCACCTGAGGGGCCATCACCTGAGCTGGAAAGATCAAAGTATTTGCCTCTGAAGGATCTCTGCCCAAGTGCCGAGTGAAGAAATATTCACAGTCCAACTGCCGGGTAAAACTATCAATCTGTGTCAAATGAGCCGGATCTCGGACACATGCCAGCCAATCCATCATCATCACGGATCAAGGAACCATATCCCCCATAAACCGAGTGGCGCGGGTCTGGGCTCCAATGGTACGAGGGGACCACCAGTGATAGAACATATCCTGAGTATGTGAACCCTCTGAAAAAGTGTATCCGTCCATAGCCATCAATGGGATGTCATCGACGGGCGACTACAACACAGGCCAATAATGTCTGGCAGGAGGCAAGATCCGAATATCTCATGTGGTGCTCCTAATAGCACGCTCTCCTAAATAGATCTCACATCCTCTATCTATGAAGAGAGGAATCCTACGGGTGGATATCATGTGCTCAACACCAGTCAGAAATCCATCCTCAAATCCAATTGTCAAATGTTCCCCCGAGTAGAGAACCCAAGTGATGGCATCAGCTGTCAACAACTCTAACTGTAAGCGACAATGGGTGAAACCCTCTGCTACAGGAACCTCCACCAAAATGGAGTGATGCCATCGCCGTCCTCGTGGATAGGTATCTAAACCTAACACACTCACAGGACGCAAACATGGAAGCCTCTCAAAGGCCCAAAACTTCTAACAGAAAGGCAAAACATCTACTATCAGTGAACACTCTTAACATGTACATGGGAAATCAAAAGAGAAATACTCACCAGCAGAAACGGGTAAAATCCTAGCCAAGACTCTGTTAAGCCCTATGAATGCATGCGCAATCCCCTGAGGAAATAGACAAAGGTGTAGGAGCCTCAGTCATACTCTCCAATACGGTCCACCTCTCAAGTGGCGCTAATCAAAGCGAATGACACCGTGGAAGGGTTGTATGCTATGAAACAACCCCCGATAATAACCAGGAACAATCTTCGAAGAATGCGATCCCTGACTCTCACATCAGAGGGTATGAGCTTACTCAACATCCCACTCATAGCATCTACACTCAATGAACCTATACGAACGGTCCTACATAGATCAACCGGAACTCATTCGCGCCTCAGCCGGAACTCCCAACAAGGATCTAACGGCAGTCGGGGTAATGTTCGCCAATCCATCAGTGTCATCATCACCTCACAATCCAACAAATGGAGAGATTAAGTCTGGTAAAACCAGTGCTCAGACAATGCCCTGAGGTAACCCCAGGGACAACGGCGGGGAAGAATAGAAAAGAACGCCCCAAAGCCCCAACCATGCACGATACCTTGGTAATCTGGATACAGAGCCTGATACAGAGAGTGTATGCTGAACCAGTTCCCTCGAGGCTAGGTAAAGCTGGGAACCTACATCATATGTAAATCAATGTCGAAATCCTTGCTCCTCCTTAATAGGAAAAAGGAAGATCCAACCCACCTTTTACCTCATTTGCATGCAAATAAACTGAGGGGTGGCGACTCAAATCACCTAGAAGATCTGGAATAGCCACCTGAATGTCTGGAAACTCCCTACAGGGAACATGAGCAGCAGGAGCTGGAGCCGCTACCGGTACATCCTCCTCCTCGTCCTTGACTTCATGTACATCAACCCGGATAGGACGTATTACTGCCTCCACCAAACGACGAGGCTGTCTAACTAAACGGGGTTGAGGCACTTCAGAAGCCCTCCTCTGCACACCTAAAGTGGTCCTGCGGGGACTACTCGACTGATCCGGATCCATAATATCAGGACAAGTCTCCAAATCACCTCAGAAAAGCTGTGGTAAATTCTAACTTGGAGCATTTTTATGCATTTTATGACTATATACACGCATGCATTATTTTAACATACGCCTATAGTAGAGTTAAAAATGCATGTCTACCCAATGTCTAGACTTTTGGAATTTTTTGCCAGAGTTTCCTTTGTAAATAGGACTATCCACATGCACATAGACATGACTAGGTGGCCATTCAGTAGCACACCTACCCATAGTCATACACATCCTATAATGCATGAAAATATCAAAGTCACAATCCATGACGGTAGATTAAATACCAGGATTGCTTTGCTTTATTACCTTTGCTCATTTGTCCTCAAATATGATAAGAAATAATAGAAAAAGGTAAAAATTTGATTATTTTAAAAGTCAAATTTTTTTTACATCATTATGTTCAGCATGGTTTAATACTAACATTTACTATGTTGAATATTTTTTATCAAGACATATGAGCATGCATATTCACTACTATGTGTTTAGACGTATTTCATATAAAAAGTCATTTTCCAACAGATAGAAATTAGAAAAGAAGACATGCATACGTTACCAGGATAATGTAGAACACTTGTACGATGATAGAATTTGCAGAAAGATGCCCGAACTTAGCAGATCTGAAGAAGAGCTCTCAGATTTCCTGTGCGGTGCTACTTGAAAATGACTTGTAAAAGCCACAGATGCCTTAAAGGCCACCCACGGCTGGCCGCAGATGTATTTACGACTGTCATAGGTGTACATACGGCTCCCTTAGGTGGGGCCCACCCCTCCATCTCGGTCCAGTTCGAGTTGCAAAGGAGTTCTCACAAGCTAAAAAAGTTAAATCAGGAAAAAAGATGCTACGCGATTGAGCGGATTAGCCTGAAATCTTGGTTTTTAGAGACCAAATTGCGGGTCTACATGGAATTCATTGATATTTGCCCAAACACAGGTTTAATATACCAATGATCACGACTTTTGTAAACAATAGTCGACAATACCTCACGAAGGCCGGATGCCATCAGTTATGGGTCGCAACTCCAAAGCACTTCTCCCCAACAGAAACTTCATATAATTTAGTCGTTGATGTACATGTCAACGAATGTCAAGTAACCTTGGCAACACTCAGCCGATGGCAAGTAAACCCATCAATGCATCGGAAGCCATCTGATGATTTCAGCCGTTGATGCACACGTCCACGAAGGTCAAGCAACCTTGACATTATCCCTAGCAGTGATTTCATCCATTGATGTAGATTTCAGCAAAGGTCAGGCAACCCTGACAAATAAAAACTATTGGCAGTAACTCCAACAGAACATTGGAAAGACTTGGTGATACAAACCAGGGAAGGACATCCTCATCAGGGAGGACCGATGATGGAATATGTTATACATATCCTAAAAAGGCAAAATAAAACCCCACAGGTCTCTCGTACATGAGAGGTACATCCTCAATGGGAAGTCTGTACCAAGGATTAAAGACTTTGGTGATAACCCCAATGTTAACATCCTTGAAGTTCCTGAGAACTTTGGATCACACATCCAAGCAGTTTGTCAGGGTTATCAGTGATAACTCCAGACCCCATCAAAAGTTATGGGGATAACGATCATCACATCCCGTTGGAAAATGGTCCAACAAACCACATGCATAATACATTTGCATCATGCTGCAGTACATTGCATCATGAATATCTTGTTACATTTTAAGTGTCTAGTATTCTTTATCCTATCCATGCTGTTACACTATATGAATATGATAAAGAGGGGCATTTGTAGACACTCGAAATTTTGTATTCTTGTTACTAACCTTGCAGGAGGGCAGAATCGTCTTTCAGAAATAACCCAGAAGGACAACTCAACTCAGTCCCAAAGACAACCCTGGGATCCCCCCTTCTTTTCCATCTCGGAGACAACCTCGAGATATTCCATCACAGTCCTAGAGACAACCCCGGGATCTTCAGTTTCAACCTCGGAGACAACCCCGAGGACTGCAGTCACAATTCCGGAGACAACCCCAAGGTATTTAGTCCTAATCTCAAAAACAACCCTGGGATATTCAATCCAACCTCGGAGAAAACCCCGAGGAATGCAGTTGTAGTTCCGGAGATAACCCCAGAAATGCTATTTTCCACTCCCAGCAGTTAGCTTCAACACTCGGTGATAGCCCCGAGGCACTCATTCCCCAAGCCTGAAGATAAGCTCAGGAGGTCAGGCACACGTCAGAGGTAACCCTGAGGATGGTCAACACCTGCAGCAGTCCAATCTCAGAGATAACCCTGAGCAACGATTGCTAAATCAGCTCAAATCGGAGATAACCCCGGTAAGGGAAAAAATTGTCATTTTTCCATCTCGATCCCACATTGCACCATCTCAACAACATTCAGACATACATTCTACATAGAAATGTCCTACAAGAACCAAAGAGCTCCAATCCCAAGTGACTACTACACAAGACAACACACCGGATACAATTTGAAACTTGAAGATCAAGGGCATGGTCCCATCTTCCTGACTTCGTACAATCTCTAATCCTATATTATTGTGTAGCTCTCGACAACATCATGACGTTAAAGGTCTTATACACCTCGATCGAATTCCCGGATTGAAGTTCTAAAAGTTTGAGTGGATAACACTTTGCACGCGTGCACGTGCTTTGAGATGATGGGACCCGTGGAGCCCGGGCGGGGATGCCGCAGTTACACCTGCGCCTCCCCCCCTCTATAAATAGAGGGGTTGGAGCAGCCATTTTGCATAGAGAAAAGACGAGGAAGCTTTGTCCAATTTTCTTTATACACATTATAAACTAAGGGCTTTCTCATTTCTAAGCACTTGTGAGCTTATACTTTGTTATATTTTACCGGCGGGAGCCGAGTGTTCATCCATTTAAAGCTATTGAAGTCTTCTTTGGCAGTCCACTGTAAGCCTTCTAACTTTTCTTAAGCCTTTCTCCACTCATGCACACAATCGTTCTTCACGTTGAGAGTCGTCGGCGTGTGTATGCAGGACTTCTATTCGTGGCTTTTATTTCTTTTTATATATATATATATATATATATATATATATATATATATATATATATATTTATATATTATATATACTAACATTATCGATTTATGCCTCGATTGAGATTGGATTTTATATTCGAGAGCGTTTATTCCTTTTATATATATATACTTATATATATACTGTTGTCGAACTTTGTTCGATGAGCCTGGATTTTACATCCGGAGCATTTACTGCTTATATATATATATATACACTTATATATATAAATTGTTGTTGAACTCTACGTTCGGTGAGCCACGGATTTTACATTCGGTGTATTTATCGCTTTTATACACACACACACACACACACACACACACATATATATATATATATATATATATATATATATACTCGAGTTGATGAATTGGTAGGGATCGATATATATCTCGTATGCTTATAGCTTATATATATATATATATATATATATATATATATATATATATATATATATTTACATTTTGTCCCGTCTCGAGTTTACTTCAAGGCGGTTGATCGCTTTATTGCTTTATTTACATTTTCGATCCCCCATTGAGGTGCTTCGTGGTGGTTGATCGTTTATATATATATATATATATATATTTACAGCTTATATATATATAACTGCTTACAACTTTCATATAAATTGCGGCACCATGTGAGCCTAGGAATCATGTGATCACAAATTCAGTTTTCTGAATCTAGATTCGGTTCCCGTGATGGACATTTTTAGCTGTAATCAGCTTGTAAATTATTCACGGTGTTTGAATTTTCTTAGACGACTCTCATGCCCATAAGGAATTAAACACTGTTATGTATATTATTTTCTCGAAGATGCTTTGCATCTCGAAAATAAAAGCAATCAAGCCGGACATTTAATAAAAAATGGAAGTATCAAAGGCCTCAATTAATATTGAGCATAAGGGTTTGAAAAACCTCTTTTTTTTTATAAAACATCATTGCTATATCTTGTTAAAACTGAATTTTTATACAGAGATTCAAACCCTTTGTTTATAGGTGCGAACGAGGCATAACACTTTTTCCAGATAATTGCACATTGATCTACACACACACACACATATTCATATAACAGTTTAATTGAAAAGTGGCGGTCACCGTGACAACACGGATGTCGGAGGGTGCCTAACACCTTCCATCCACATAACCAAGTCCCCGGACCCTAATTAATCTCGGTTTCACAGACCCGTTAAGCAGTGTCACATCACTAGGTCAATGTGCAAATCTTTTCTCGGTTGTGTTGGTACAACCATTTAAAAAACCAACTGGCAACTCTTACAGTCCGCTCGTCGACATATACATGTCGGACCTTTTCATAACTTATTTTTTCAAATAAATCTCACCTAACATGAGAACACCAAAAGACAAGAACAGAAAAGGGACAGATAAAAATCCCGACGTCGACACTCTTTTCTAATTTCCATTCCACTTTGGCCAAAGATTTATGAGTTATCATTCATCGAATTGTATATGGCATTCTCTCCCTTTACTGGAAGTAGTAGATCCTTTGTTGGTCATTCACTTACATCCACATATACTTTATTATATCTGAACATACCTTAAAATATACCCTAGAGTCTTAAGGAATTTGAAAAAACATAACTTAATATATATACAAGATACTATGATGATCTCAAGTCCAAGGATCACTTATACAACTATCACTATAGGACTCCAATTGTCAGGCAAGTAAAACTCCATTAGGGTTCCTTTAAGCGAATCATGTTCAGTGAACTTATTCATTAATAAGAACCTATATACTTATTTTAGTGTCTCAACACAAATGATTATGAGATCAATCATCCTCTTCAACAGAGCAAGCATAATATGTATCTATTCGAAATAACTAAACCCACGTTAGTCATCCAACGATTAGGAAAATTTTATTTTTGATGTATCTTAGAATTTAGATCTTATTAGCATGATCAACATCATGATTCTAAAAGCATTTCTCCAAAACTATAAGTTTATATTTATTATTTCAACTAATTAGCATGGATAAAGAATGCATTTTATGTTAAATAAATTCTATTATTAATAAATGAATAAGATTACAAAGTAAATGTTTATCACATCCAATGTGATTGGCTTGAGGGCATACTACTTTCAATCTCTCACTTGCACTAAAGTCAATCTCTTTGGTATCTCATACCCATCTTCTCTAAGTACGATCATCCTACTATTGGATAAAGCTTTAGTAAATGGATCTGCGATGTTATTCTTGAGATTTCATTCTTCCTAAGGTGACTTCTCCTCTTTCAATGATTTATCTAATAAAGTGAAAATGTTTTAACACATGTTTGGATCCTAGATGAGACTTATGAACTATTTCTAGTTTTGTAATGAACTTTTCATCCAAACAACCAACTTCACAGCTTCATTTATAACTATATACTTTATCTTTGTCATCTTTGTTAGTCCGAAAAACTTGAGCTTGTATAGCCCTCTAGTTTCTAGTCAGACCCACCATAAATTATTAACACATCCTTAGTTCCGGTTAAGTACTTTAGGATGTTTTTCATTGTCTTATAGTGATCTTCTTCAGAATATGACTGATCAACATCAAGTCTCTTATATTTCATTGCATACATGATAGTTACTCATGCGATATCTCTTTTCATGTGTCATTAGGGACAAGATACACACAATGTCTCATCATATCATGAGACCTTTCTTCAAGTCTGCCATGCTAAACTCCTTTAACATCGAATGAAAGTACGTTCCTTGGGTCAAGTCGAGAATCTTTTTAAATCTATCTATATAGATCTTAATCCCCAAAATATAGGATGATTCTCCTAGATTATTCATAGATGAATGTGTAGATAACTTTATCTTTACTGATTTTGGCATTGGTATGTCATTTCATATCAATAGTATATCAAAATATAGTGTTAAGAATCTAATTATAGATTAGAAGGTTGCTTTATTAAGGGGAGATTGATTAGAACCCTCATTAGATTCCAAATGTACATGATTTAATGATGAAACATTTAAAGTATATTTGTATGCATAAGTTTTGTACAATCCTTAACTGAGATATATATGTATAAGGACTTAGAATAGTATGATCAAACTTGTTAGGTCAATCTTTAACTTTGTATGTATATGTTATAGATAAAATCAATTATAAAAGCTTTTTTTTTTTTTTTTTTTTTTTTTTTTTTTTTTTTTTTTTTTTTTTTTTTTTTTTTTTTTTTTTTTTTTTTTTTTTTTTTTTTTTTTTTTTTTTTTTTTTTTTTTTTTTTTTTTTTTTTTTTTTTTTTTTTTTTTTTTTTTTTTTTTTTTTTTTTTTTTTTTTTTTTTTTTTTTTTTTTTTTTTTTTTTTTTTTTTTTTTTTTTTTTTTTTTTTTTTTTTTTTTTTTTTTTTTTTTTTTTTTTTTTTTTTTTTTTTTTTTTTTTTTTTTTTTTTTTTTTTTTTTTTTTTTTTTTTTTTTTTTTTTTTTTTTTTTTTTTTTTTTTTTTTTTTTTTTTTTTTTTTTTTTTTTTTTTTTTTTTTTTTTTTTTTTTTTTTTTTTTTTTTTTTTTTTTTTTTTTTTTTTTTTTTTTTTTTTTTTTTTTTTTTTTTTTTTTTTTTTTTTTTTTTTTTTTTTTTTTTTTTTTTTTTTTTTTTTTTTTTTTTTTTTTTTTTTTTTTTTATTATGCATGTTAGTAGTAAAGTTAGCAAAAGTAATCTACACGCGTTTGAAGAGAAATATGATTAATGTATATTTGTATAAATAAGTTTTGTTAAGTCCTTTCAAATTAATTGATATACAAGAACTTAGATTAGAAAGATCAATTAATGTTAGCTTGATCTTATTGAAATTGATTTGATGTATATTAGATAGGAAGTTGTTGATCGTAAAGTTTCTCTGCCAACTTGTAGTATGGAGATACTTCGCAAAGTTAACTTTGTTCGTAAAACCTCAGGAAAATCGCATAGTCCAATCCATCTCGTAAACGAAGATCAGCTCATAAAGTGATCAAATGATCTCAATGCTGCAAGGCTATCACAGAGTTGTAAAAGGAGTCAAAGAAGTTGTTACATATTGAACATCACCAAGCAAAGTCACGGTCAACTTATTGAGAGGTCAATTAATCATAAAGTCAATTAAGACTTGTTCAATAAAGGTTGATCGTAGAATACTCCAAGCAGACGCTAAATGAAATTAAATCGTAAGATAAATCAAAGATTGTTCATTGAAGTCAATATAGTAAATTTAGCCTCAGAATCATAACTGACCATAAAGTTAAAGGAGATTATAAAGCTTATGTTATGCCATGGATATAAGGTGAAGATCACACAAGAAGAAGTATATAGTAGAAGAATATACTCTGATGATATCTGAGTATAGCTCTCATCAGAAGAGATAACTTGAAGGAGTCTACAAAGGTCACATTTCAAAGAGCAACTAAAGTATTAAGAGCACACAGAAGAGTCTGCACATTAAGTCCAAGCATCATAAAGAAATCATAAAGTAGAACAAAAGCTAAAGTAATAGTAGCAGTGATAATACAAAGCACAAGTCTACGATCTCCATCATTATTATTACTATTATTATTATTATTTTGAATAGTGTTTGCCAGAATAATTTTATGGTGCCTGTCGGAATAATTTTAATTATTTTTTATTATAAAAAAAGTGGACCCTGATGTCCATGTCATCTTAGATGTTAGCCACCTAAGCATCCCCTATTTTTTAAGACAAAATGTTCGGTTAATGACCATTTTGTAAATTTTTTTGAGTATAGTAATGTGTTTATAACAAAAAAAAGTTTCGGTAACCATAATAAAAATCGGACCCTAGTACAGTGACTAAAAAGTCTATTATCCCATTGAGGAAGACGCTGGCAAATTAAAAATTCCATATATCAATTTAAGGAAATTAGTTGCTCCAGGATATTTTGTCCTAACACAACCTCATTTCCTTCTTCTAATTAGTCTAATATTTTTATGCTTAATTCTCATTGGCTAGGAGATGTTGGTTTGTCCCCTCCATTTAATTACCATATATTGCTTTCATTATAATACTAAGGAACTTAATGTCTGTTCATTTCTTCTTCCGTAACCCCCTAATTTTCCATGCAAAATGATGTTTTATATTCCCATGCATTCCTTCCTTAATTGGTTGATTGAATATTTAATGCACACTTGTTCCATTCTTGAGTTAGTAAACAATTTCTTCCCACTTAATTTTCTCCTCCCGTAGGCTCCTCCTATTCATTACTAAATGTTGATTTTCATCTCTTTCACTCACCCATTTTACCAATTTTAACTTCTTAGATTGGATTAAATTTGGGCTTACTTTAGAATTAGTTTAGGTCAATTAATTAACACATGTTTGTGCTACTTAACTCAAAGTGACTAATTTAATAGTTTATATATTTATACATTCAACCTGACATTCTCAAGTCCAAGGATCACTTATACAATTATCACTATAGGACTTTCATTGTCAGACAAGTAAAAATCTATTAGGGTTCCTTTAAGCGAATCACGTTTAGTGAACTTATTCATTAATAAACACATATATACTTGCTTTAGTGTCTTCACACAAATGATTATGAGATTAATCATCCTCTTCAACAAAGTAAGCATAATATGTATCTATCCAGAATCAGTAAACCCACGTTAGTGATCCAACGATTAGGAACATTTTATTTTTGATGTATCTTAGAATTTAGATCTTATTAGCATGATCAACATCATGATTCTAAAAATATTGCTCCAAAACTATAAGTTTACATTTATTATTTCAACTAATTAGCATGGATAAAGAATGCATTTTATGTTAAATAAATTCTATTATTAATAAATGAATAAGATTACAAAGTAAATGTTTATCACATCCAATGTGATTGGCTTGAGGGCATACTACTTTCAATCTCTCACTTGCACTAAAGTCAATCTCTTTGGTATCTCATACCCATCTTCTCTAAGTACGATCATCCTACTATTGGATAAAGCTTTAGTAAATGGATCTGTGATGTTATTCTTGAGATTTCACTCTTTCTAAGTTGACTTCTCCTCTTTAAATGATTTATCTAATCAAGTGAAAATTGTATAACACATGTTTGGATCCTAAATGAGACTTATGAACTATTTCTAGTTTTGTAATGAACTTTTCATCCAAACAACCAACTTTGCATCTTCATTTACAACTATATACTTTATCTTTGTCATCTTTGTTAGTCCGAAAAACTTGAGCTTGTATAACCCTCTAGTTTCTAGTCAGACCCACCATAAATCATTAACACGTCCTTAGTTCCGGTTAAGTACCTTAGGATATTTTTCATTATCTTATAGTGATCTTCTTCAGAATATGACTGATCAACATTAAGTCTCTTATATTTCATTGCATACATGATAGTTACTCATGCGATCTCTCTTTTTATGTGTCATTGGGGACAGGATACACACCATGTCTCATCATCATGAGACCTTTCTTCGAGTTTGACATACTAAACTCCTTTAACATCGAATGAAAGTACGTTCCTTGGGTCAAGCCGAGAATCCTTTTAAATCTATCTGTATAGATCTTTATCCCCAAAATATAGGATGATTCTCCTAGATCATTCATAGATGAATGTGTAGACAACTTTATCTTTACTAATTTTGGCATTGGTATGTCATTCTATATTAGTAGTATATCAAAATATAGTGTTGAGAATCTAATTATAGATTATAAGGTTACTCTATTAAGGGAGATTGATTAGAACCCTAATTAGATTCCAAATGTATATGATTTAATGATGACACATTTAAAGTATATTTGTATGCATTAGTTTTGTACAGTCCTTTACTGAGATATATTTGTATAAGGACTTAGAATAGTATGATCAAACTTGTTAGGTCAATCTTTAACCTGTATGTATATGTTATAGATAAAATCAATTATAAAAGCTACTATGCATGTGAGTAGTAAAGTTGGCAGAGTAATCTACATGTACTTGAAGAGAAATATGATTAATGTATATTTGTATAAGTAAGTTTTGTAAAGTCCTTTCAAATTAATTAATATACAAGGACTTAGATTAGAAAGATCAAATAATGTTAGCTTGATCTTATTGAAATTGATTTGATGTATATATGATAAAAAGTGGTTGATCGTAATGTTTCTCTGCCAACTTGTAGTATGGAGATACTTCGTAGAGTTAACTTTGTTCGTAAAGCCTCAGGAAAATCGCAGAGTTCACTCCTTCTCGTAAAAGAAGATCAGCTCATAAAAAGATCAAATGATCTCAATGTTGCAAGGCTATCATAGAGCTATATAAGGAGTCAAAGAAGTTGTTACATATTGAACATCACCAAGCAAAGTCACGCTCAACTTACTGAGAGGTCAGTTAATCGTAAAGTCAAGTAAGACTTGTTCAATAAAGGCTGATCGTAGAATACTCCAAGCAGGCGCTGAATGAAATTAAATTGTAAGATAAATCCAAGATTGTTCATTGAAGTCAATATAGTAAATTTAGCCTCAGAATCATAACTGACCATAAAGTTAAAGGAGATTAAAGCTTATGTTGTGCCATGGATATAAGGTGAAGATCATATAAGAAGAAGTATATAGTAGAAGAATATACTCTTATGATATCTAAGTATAGCTCTCATCAGAAGAGATAACCAGAAGAAGTCTATAAAGGTCACATTTCAAATAACAACTAAAGTATTAAGAGGACAACGAAGAGTCTGCACATTAAGTCCAAGCATCATAAAGAAATCATAAAGTGGAACTAAAGCTAAAGTAATAGTAGCAGTGATAATACAAACCACAAGTCTACGATCTGACATTGCGGGGGAGCAGGAAGGAGCACAAGAAGAAGCTATGCAGAGTCAAAAAAGCAAGATGGACAAGAAGAAGTAGAAAAAAGTTCAAAAAGACAAATGAAATGGAAAGTACATTTGAAAATGTTTTTGTGAAGTTTATTAAAACTTTTGGTTTAATTTTTTATGGGTTGTAATATTCTTAAGATTGTGGTTATTTGTTTTTTGTGTGGATGGAAGAATTTTATGGTTTTAACCATACATGAATTGGTTAATTACAATTGTTATATATATATATATATATATATATATATATATATATATATATATATGAATGTGATACTGAGTGTACATCATTTTATTTATATCCGTTGGTCTAGCAATACAATAGCTTACTGTATATTAAGTCATTCATAATAATGCATATGCTCTTAATGAAATTGATTGAATGGGTTGCTATAGTATTTTTGTCATCATTAAATTAGGGAAGATTGTTAGGAATCTAATTACAGATTAGAAGGTTGTTTTATTAAGGGGGAGATTGATTAGAACCCTCATTAGATTCCAAATGTATATGATTTGATGATGAAACATTTAAAGTATATTTGTATGCATAAGTTTTGTACAATCCTTAACTGAGATATATATGTATAAGGACTTAGAATAGTATGATCAAACTTGTTAGGTCAATCTTTAACCTGTATGTATATGTTATAGATAAAATCAATTATAAAAGCTATTATGCATGTTAGTAGTAAAGTTAGCAAAGTAATCTACACGTTCTTGAAGAGAAATATGATTAATGTATATTTGTATAAATAAGTTTTGTAAAGTCCTTTCAAATTAATTGATATACAAGAACTTAGATTAGAAAGATCAATTAATGTTAGCTTGATCTTATTGAAATTGATTTGATGTATATTAGATAGGAAGTTGTTGATCGTAAAGTTTCTCTGCCAACTTGTAGTATGGAGATACTTCGCAGAGTTAACTTTGTTCGTAAAACCTCAGGACTTAGAATAGTATGATCAAACTTGTTAGGTTGATCTTTAACTTGTCTGTATATGTAATACATAAAATCAATTGTAAAAGCTACTATGCATGTTAGTAATAAAGTTAGCAGAGTAATCTACATGTGCTTGAAGAGAAATATGATTTGCAATGATGGTTCAGGGCGAGATGGTATTATTCAGTGCCAACACCATTAATGAATATTATAACTTGAGGGCACCAATAATCTGTGAATATTCCCAATATTTGGAGTAAGGGTCGGACTATGATAAAATTGTAAAAGAGCTATGCAAACCAGAAACAACTTGGGCATCGAAGGGAGAAAGGGGTGCTACACTCTTTGACAACAAAGACTTGAGTAGATACGACAAGATTTTTTATAGTTTCTTCTTCACGAAGCTTCTACCCTCTCATCATGTCAGTGATGTTACGAAATAAAAAGTTCAACTCCTATATGTCATTGTGAAATATTTCAAGATCAATGTGGGGCCTATCGAGTGGGAGTAAGGTGGGGAGCTGATGAGGTAGTACAACAGCCTTTACGACTCTTGGATCACCGATTGATAGAGTGCTACAAAGTTTGGGAAGGGGAGTGTGACACCCCCAAATTCGGTCACCTCAATCCCACAAATTTGGTGTTCACTGTCCAATTAAATCATAACTAACTACCCATAAACAAAGGATATAATTAAACTCAAAAGTTTAAACAATCAATCTCCCATTAAAGGGTTACATAATCTAAAATAAATTCCAGGTCATCTAACCTTTAGTACAATCATTAGCGGAAAATTAAAACATGATCATAATTAAATCTATTACATAAGCTTCATAAATAAAAGATAAATTAAACATTATCGTCTAATCAAGCACTTTGTCCTTGCCCTTGCTTGTAAAAAGCTCTTCAAACTTCTTAACTTCATCTGCATTGTTTTGTGCAAGAGTGAGCAAACAATTGCCCACAAGAAGGATAATATACAATAACGTTTTATGAATGACAATTAACTGAGCTTTCAATGGTAAAGTGTTCTTACCAGAACAATAAACTTTAATTCAACAACTATGAGTTCAAAGGAATAACGAACGTTAAGTTAACAATAGATATCAACATCAAAGAATACACTGAAGGTCACAAGACCACAAATTATACTCTAGGTCTCAAGTATTTCTACTTTAACATTTAACAGTCTAAAAGACTATAATCATCATCTATGTCCTAGGTTAACATGTGTTTCTACTGTAACCTTTAACAGTCTAAACGACTATTGTGACACCCCCAAATCCGGGTACTTTAATTTCCACATGATTTGGTATTCACTATTCAAACATCATATATCTATCTACCCATAATAAATAAAAGCATAAATAGATAGAAATAAATTATCTCCTTAAGGAGTTACATCATTAACAAAATTACATCATTCCCAGGTCATACTAACTTTAAATCTTAACTACGGAAATATAAACAATTTATAGTCTTACACAACATCAACATAAGTCTTAACACATAAATTTAACATCACATAAAACAACAAGTCTTCATCACTTGTTAATGTTTCCCTTGCCTTTACTAGAAGAAGGCTCGTCGGATCTTTTGTTCTTAACTATAATGTTATTATTACGCAAGAGTGAGCACGATTGCCCACAAATATAATAATGAAATAACAATATAATAACATGCGAGTGAATGAAAGACTTCTGGAATAAAAACTCAACTTCTGAACTAAGAATGAATAACAAGAATCAGAAGATTTCTGAGGGTCATAAGACCTTGAACTATGTCCTAGGTTATCAAGGGTTATACTTGAAACCTTTAACAGTCATAAGACTATGGACTCTTCTACTCGTACTTAGGGAGATCAACCCTTAGTACCATACTGTGCACAATATCTTAACGCTAACGTATAAGTAATCCCTATACAGGGTTGTTCATCTCAGTTTGACATTAAAGTCCGCACCAAAGGAAGTTTGGTTTGGATAAATCAATAAGAGTTCTAAAATTTAGAATGTTCATCAACTATGGACTAGTCGAATCAAATAAGGGTTCACTAGTCTAATAAGGTTCAACAATAAATGATATTTAAATTGAATAATAATCTCAAGAGGTATACAATAGAACAAGTATTGTATTGAAAAGATAGATAATCTTTAATATAACAAACTGAACTGGATTTCTAAACTTTAATAATGATAACAAGTAGGGTTAGGAAACTTGCCTCGTGCGTAGGCTAAACGATTACTACTTCCGTTCACCACAAATCCTACACACATGCCATATGTATTCACGACATTCATTAGTTATTTTTTCACTTAATTATTTAATATAAACTCCACTTTATTTAACAAATCATTACCCTTCTAATTTAATTACTTAATTAAATTAGAATATTTTCATTCTCTTACTATTATTACACTAGAATAAATTATTTCATCATAATTTCCATCGAATATTTATTTTATTCCATAAATATCTCAATTAAAATATTTACTTTATTTTATAAATATTTTAATAATATTTTTATCGAATATTTATTTTATTCCATAAATATCTCAATTAAAATATTTAATTTATTTTATAAATATTTTAATAATAATTTTCATCAAATATTTATTTTATTCCATAATATCTCAATTAAAATATTTAATTTATTTTATAAATATTTTAATAGTAATTTTCATCGAATATTTATTTTATTCCATAAATATCTCAATTAAAATATTTAATTTATTTTATAAATATTTTAATAATAATTTTCATCGAATTTTTTTTTTTTTATTTTTATTTTTTTTTTTTTCACTAAGGAGTAGGGTAATTTAGTTACTGTAATGCTCACGCAAAGTGGGTTACCCAGACTCATTTCTCATAGTTTTCATAGGTTTGAGAAACATAACAAGGCCAAATTAAGCCAAAAATCTATCACAGGTAAAATTATACGTTCTGTGAAGAACACATAATATGACCATAACGTCCAATTAGTTTATTTTTACACGAATTTAGACATACCCAAATACTGTAATACACATATAACTACTACTCAACCCTTCTAGCATAATTTTAACATGTTAAAACACATAATTTGTAGAATCAATACATGTAGGGGGTGTATTCAATTAAGATTTTTAAAAACTTTTAAAGACTTTAAAAGTTTGGTTATATTCAATCAAGACATTTAAAGAGTTTATAAAAGTTTAGTGGTATTCAATTACAACTTTTTAATGTCTTTAAAAGTTAGGTGGTATTGAATTAAGATTTTTATAAAGTCTATAAAAGTATTTTGGTATTCAAAAAGTCATAGATTTTAAAGATTTCTATTAAATGGTAGAGTTTGACAGACTTTAGAAGAAGAATTATAACTATCAACCCATATCCAAAGTCTTACCTCATCACTAAAGATTTCTAAAGACTTTTAAATAAACACAAAGGTGGATAAAATTAGTTATTAATTGGACTTTGTCTTTTATTGGGTCAAATTAGTTATTTATTTTATATGGGCTAATAAATATTAATATGTGATGGATAAATAATTTGGTAAAATTTAAATATAAAAATAATTGGATTTATTATAATTTTATTATAAGAGAATTAACAAGATATATTAATAAGTAAACAAATAACTAGACCTAATCTGAATTGGTGAGAGAAAAAACAGCCGTTCGAAAGCTTCCAATAGAAAGAGGAAAGAGATTTGTTCAACAAAGGTGAGTTAAAATCATAAAACTCTCATATAAAGTGTAAAGATTATGTCTTATAATATATGAAAATAGAAAATATAAGATGTGTATGTGTATGTTTTTTTTTTAGTTTTTTGACATTTTAAACGAAGGAAATCACTGTTAATTTTTGAGACATCCTCCATATTTGTCTTCAAGTGTCTTTGGTGTATCATAGTGAAATAATGTAACATGTGGTTGTATTCATGCATGACAACTTGACAGAATCGTTATCTTTCCCTTATAAAAAAAGGGAAAAACGCACTGTTTTGATATATGTTAGGCGCATAAAAAAGGTCCACACAATCAAACAAAATTAGCAGCAGTTAAGATGGAAAATTGGGTTGATAGAATCACACAATCAACATATATATATATATATATATATATATATATATATATATATATATATATATATATATATTAGTAAAGCAATTAATAATAAAAAAGCAATCAATTATTAGTAAAAAGCGTACGCATATGCATAAAGTATATATATAGCTCAATGAAAAGTGAGCTTAATTTTTATATTGCGTCTGTAGTTTCTAAAATTTTATTGGTATCCGAGTATCCAAATGTATCATGAAATGAGTAGAATAATGTGAACGCTTTCAACATATATAAAATCTCATGCCACAATAATATAATGAGATTTACTCTAGTTCATGAAAAAAGAGCGAGGGGTTGTACACATGGGCTAATTAACAATTAATATAAGTTACAAGATATATTAGAAGTATATAAAAGTCTATCATAGTCTTGATAAAAAGTTTATAAAAGTCTGTTACTTATTTCATGGAGTCTATAAAAATCATTTTAAAAAAGTCTTTAAAGTATGTGAAAGTCATTAAAATCCCACAAATTCTACAAAAGTCTGTCACTTAAAAAAAGTCTTTAAAAATCTTAATTGAATACACCCCCCATAATTTACTGTTCTTGGTGTTTTTGAAAGTTTTGAATACATAACATGAAAATCAACACCACGGATTCGTTATAACACCGAATCCGTTCATTTGAAGTTTGGTCTCTTCGTTTTAATATGCATAATTATATACAGGTATAAAATTTATCACACAATATATGTTTGACGTATTAAAATTGCGAGTAAGGGCCATATGGTCATATTTCTATACTCTTCAATTTTTGCAGCAACAATATACGACATATATTTTATGAAACTGATGTTATGGTTCATACAACATAGTAAAAACATACTACGTTAACATATTAACACATATATGTAAATTTATAATACAACTTATGATTATCGTGATAAATTTGGTATGTATGTCCATATGGCCATATGGCCATATTTTCATACTCTGTAATTTTGTAGGAAGTATATACGACATGTTTTTATGAAACTGATGATATGGTTTATACAATATATATAATAAAACACGATATGATAACATTAATCACGTAATTAACACATAATCGTTACTCCTTTTTCAACTATAGAACTTTTACAGAACATAAAAGATATTTTATTAAAAACTTAAACAACGTAAATAAAAATTGGGTTGGAGAAATTACCCAAAGCATAGAGTGTAGATTAGTAGGAATTCTTTCTCCTTTCTCAGACACTTCTTAAATCAAACAACTCTCAAGTTTCTCTCTGACAAATTCTCAACCTCTCTCTGATTATTTTTTTCTAGACTTAGTAAAGAATGAAAATAAAGAAGACGTATTAATTTTATAAAAGAAACTGAGCGCAGAGTGGTGGTCAGTTAACCCATCAGGGTTAACTGTTACTAACTTCCCTTAGGGCCTCGTTTGGCTGGCAATAATAGACTCCAAAATCCTTTAATTTAATGATTCTCTTATACTATAGTTTAAATCATGTCACACCCTTATACAATAATTCAAATATCTTATTTAATTAATTTAAATAAAATATGATAATTTATCATTAATTCCCATAGTCATAAAATTAAATTTCTCATTTATTAAATAGGTCAAATTATTTAATATCTAATTAATTATTAAATTAATTAAAATAATATTATGCTTATTAAATATTTCATTTAATTCAATAAGCTCACATAAATACATAATCTGAGTAGTAAAATTCTCCGTATTAATTTAATAAATATAACACATATAATTAAATTAATCAACCACAACTTCATCAATTAATTATTAAATCTAATACTTAAATCATCAAAAATATTTATTTAATTCAATAAATATTAAAATTAAATTACAAAAATCTCGTTCGTCACAACTATATGAACCATCATCCCGTACTCCATGTGATTAGCCCTTTGTACTATGTATTGCGCAAACATTTTAACGTTATTGCGTAGTTCTAAAATAATCCCTAATATAGGGTTGTTCATCTCAAAACTTAGATTATCGTGTTCAACCAAATGAAGTTTGGTTGGGAATTAGCTTCAAAGGAAATTCTAGATCTTTAGAATGCTCGTCAACCAAGTACTGGTTGAATCAGATAGAGACCAATAACTATTCAAGAGTTTGATTATAATATTTTCATGAACAAGGTATATCGATGAATCAATAAGAGCTAGAGTATTAACAGTTTCTAAATTGAACAAATGTTATCATCGACAACATGCTTTCAAAATTGTGTGAATACATAAGCAAATCAAAGGAAGTTTGGTTTGGGTTGAATTCAAGGAAATTTAGAGTTTAGAATATTCATCAACTAAGGATTAGTTGAATTTGTAAAGAATCGCTAGGCAACTTAGAGTTTGGTACAATAATGTAAGATAGTACAATGACATTAGAGAACGAAGATCAAACAACAATTATTAGTAGCTGAATAAACACATTTCTTACAACAACATTACAGGCTTTGAATAACCAAAGTAATCTCGTTTGAAATAAATAAATAAAGATTAATTAACTTGCGCAATAGTAAATGAGGGTTAAAGAACTTGCATAATAATAAACTGCTCAACAAGAGATTAGAAATAGAGAATTTGCATAAGTATACCATAACAGTGAAAAGTAACCTTGCTGAATAATAAAGTAGCAAAGGTTAGGAAACTTGCCTCTTGTGTAAGCTACACAATTACAACTCACGTACTCAAATATCCTACACATACCATTAGGAATATCACATCAATTAGCTACATACATTAACCTAATAGATTTATTTCTTATCTTAGTTAAGTTATAACCTTTAGTTAAGGTCTATCCATAATACTAAACCACATAACACGAATCTGAAAACTCACTAACACTTACATAAGACTTTTAACATCAAAATCACATTTTTAACTCTTATTAATCAATACTACACTTCTCCTTAATCGAACTTGAAGTTCAACCAAGTATTTAAGTCTTCCTAGGACTCAATGATTTTATATTAATCACCTTCCATATCTTAGTGCTCATTTCAGAAATCACAAGTGTTAACATCACACGACTTATTCATTATTCATTGTATACATTAAGTCATAACGCGTTCGTAACTTACTAATCCTTTACAACTTTGAAATTATCAATGACATGACACGGTTCTGTTTTAACCTCCATGTTCCATGTTTACTACATTAACATATCAATAGACTAACGTATGTCGCTATCCCAAATCCAGCTAAAGAGCAGCAGATGTTTCATTTTATATCAGGTGTAAGTGCGCATTACACATAATACACAAGAACAAGATAGCTTTTAGCCTTAACCCAGTAGCATTGCTATTTGCATGTATAAAAGCGCATACGGCATGAATAGTAACAATTTTTAGCCCAACTAACACAAATTTCACCCATCAAACAGTGAAATTAACATATAAAATAAATATAACAATATCATAAACATGATTGCTAACATATTCCTCCACTTAGCACAATTTAACAACACTTCTAACTATTTTAAATTTTTCATATTTTCATACAAAAACTCCATTTTTGAGTTTCTAGACAAAAATGAACACTGTGATTTCGATTCTTGTCCAAATTACTTCATTCAAATTACGTTATGTTCGTTTCTTAATGAACTAGCATAATCAAGCCTCAATTCACACATTAATATACAAATTGACCATCAAAATTGATACTTACATGAGCCATATGAAAAAATACATACAAACATACACTGTCGATTTTTTTTACTGTAAACCGAAATTAGCATATAATTTCCTGGTTTAAATATAATCTCTAATCATCATAAACACATGTAATTATAACCAATTATAAAACACAATTTACAGACAATTTTGTAAAACTTTATACACATTAAGTGCACTTCAAGAACACAAAGAACGTAAAACATATATAGTTATATAGTATTAAGATTATAGGAAAAAATACCTCTTTGTTGCTTAAGAAGATACTTGTTAACCTTTAGAAAAGCTTGAAGAACTCAATATTTCTCTAGAATCCCAGCCTTTTCTCTCTCAACTTTCTCTGATAATTCTCTGTTTCTCAGACTAACCAATGGCCAAGCAAAACCTTATGCATAAATAAAACTATAAATTGATATGGCCTTAATACATATATTAAGTATATCAGTTAATACCTATAACGTATATGTTATAAATATATTATATTTATTATTTAATTTAATTTATTTATTTTATTTATATAATTCAAAATTAAAAAGGAAATCCAAAAGTGTAAGACCCCAACTTATTATTAATGAAATTTAATTTTCTCTATTTATTATTTTGAAATAGTAAGGGTTGATTTGATTAATGTGGATAGTTATGGGTAAAATATGCAAATATTTCAAAATAAGCAAGTGATTATAAAATATTCATTATTGTTTGGGAATATTCGTATGCGACCATGTAGCGACCACCATGTGTGGGCCCCATAACTGGAAAGTTTATCGGAGAAAAAAACGACAAGAATAAGTTGTTTAAAAATAACTGGCAGAAGTTAGTTGTTACAATTAATATCGTTAAAATACTCGGTGGTTAAAACACAAGAAAGACACTCAGATTGCACCAATTATTGATTCTTACGTAAGAAGGCACTACTCAATAATGGTTCTGAGTAATTATTGTTCAAGATTTTATTTTATTGATTCAATAATTACGTGTGTTGATATTTTATATTATTATTCGTTGTTTCAATAATTGTCACTACACAAGATTTTTCATTATCGAAGTAATAATTCATATTATCTGAATAATATTATTGGATAACATTATTGGCAATGTCTAGAAAGTTACATCTAAGGAGAGGTTTGGTCACCTAATTGCACGCCAAGAAGGAGTAATTCTTATTGGAAAGCCCTCTTTCTTGGGAACGTATGCAGTTTGTCAATATTGTGATTCGTAATATTATTCGTGAATAATTAATTATTGATTTATATGATGAGGAAAATATTGATTTTATGTGGATATAGATGGAGAAAATTTTTAATGTGACAATTGTTGAAAATTAAAATTTTATCTTTTTTCGATAAAATAATTCATTTAAATATATTATTATATTTTTAATAATATAATAATGGTGATATTTTTTACAATGAATGTGTGATATATGAGTATACGAGGAGAAAGAGTATTTTTGTTGCAATAAATGTTTAAAACATGTTAAACATGTCGGTGGACCCCATTTCTTGGATCGAAATTTGATTATAGCACGTAAAATCGCCTGCTTATGGATTTTTGGTCAATTTACATTTGGAATTTGGAAAAACTTTCTTCGCAAAGTTTTAGAGAATTGAATTTCCTATAAAACCACGCAAGATTTGAATTTTCTGACAAAAGGGCTATTTATTATGAATTATTGAAGTTCCGAAGCTCCGAAATAATTGATTTTTGAAAGTTTAAATTATTTTAAATTAGGAAAACGTTTTTGGAATGTTTGGGGACATCATTAACATGTGCTTGGTGGTTGAAATCGGATGGTCAAGAGGTGCGAGGAAATTTTGATATATATATTAATATTATATTAAATTTTCTAATTTGGTGTTCTAAGCATTTTCCTATAAATAGGGTCTTAGGTTAGAATTGAAAATCACACGTGAAATTGAAGTTTTCTCTCTATATTATCGAGTATTCTTGTGAGTATTTTGAGTATACTTTGAGTATTGCTATACTGATGCAAGTTGAGTTATAGCCTATATCCAAGATTCCGAGTTAAATCTTGTCTTTCCGAGGTAAGGGATATTATTTTTTTCGTAATGATATTATTTCTTCAATATCATTATGCTGAAATATTGATCTGAAGTTTTTTTTTTTTTATCAAATTTGGAACTTTTGGTGTCGGAGTTATTATTCACGTATATGGCACTATTCACGTATACGACACTATTCACGAATACGGCATTATTCATCGAAAAATGAAAATTTTCCTTTTCGTCTAAAATATCTATTGTGGATACTAGCTTTTATTGTATCCATCTTTTGATCATTCATGAATTTTACACCACTATGATTATTTTTGAGGTATTTTTGGACATGGATAAAACAAAGTACGAATCCTTAATCATTAATCCTTGACATTTTGTTTCACTGAATTCGTTTCTTTAAAAATATTTTTCATCATCCTCAGTCTTAAATGATGATATTATTGAATATCTTTGGCCTGTAGTGCAAAGATGAATGATTTCTTATGAATATCTTTGGCCCGTAGTGCAAAGATGAACAGGTGTTTAGATGAACATGACTGGTGATGAATATCTTTGGCTGTGTAGCCAAAAAGATGAATTTTGATTCAGATATATATTGATTGATGTTACGGGGATAAAAGATAGACAATGAACTTTTAAATTCATACATAGAAGATAGTAGTTTGCATTCTCTACTTAACTCTTCTAATGAATTATTATTTTCTTCTGTAATATTGATTTAAAACTTGTTGTCTATTGTATTCTATTAGATTTTTTTCCTGTTGAAGACTAACGATAATTTGTTGTATATTATCTTAGTCATAATATTCTTTCTCTTGGGCTAGTTGAGCTCACCTTTTCCTTTTTGTTCCATTTTTCTTCTCGGGGAGGCGAGAATGTAGCGAAAGCATTTAGTGGGGGTATGGAATGATGGTTATAGAGAGAGTTGTTTAGTAGTCCTCACCATTTTTTGTAAAATAATGTATCAATAAATGTGATGAGGATTTATTTGGGTATAGATATTGTCTAGAAGATAATATTTGTATTCAAACTCACGCTTTTACTATTATAATAATAAAGTTGTAGTTGTTTCGCATCATGTATTGACAACTCGTAATGGGTGATGTATACCTATTTTGGGGCGCCACGGGTTGGTATCGAGAGGTTAGGATATGATCTCTGGCGGAGATTGGGGAATAGAACTAGGAGGGGAGAGACGAGTAAATCCTTCGCTAATGTGTCCTACCTAAGCTTATTTGTTAGTTGGTCAGTATATAAGGATATTATGTGATGTATTGATTTGCTTAATTAACCCTTGTTTTATGATAGTATTTGAGAATGTCGACTGAGAATATTAACAGTGGAAATAAGACCGTGGAGACACCTGTACTCACCAACGAGGAGAACGTGCAACAGGCTGGTAATGTTCCTCCTGTGAACAACACTACTGAGCAGATGATGAACGAGGGGATGTTTAGAAGCTTTTTGCAGTTCATGCAAAATCAGACGAGGGAGACTCATGTTCAAAATACAGGAGGAAATGATAGCAATTCACGGGTTGTCACAACAAGCGATTCAAAGAGTTGGGACCACTGAATTTAAGGAAAGCCCGATCCGATCATGGCGGAAACATGGGTCAAGCAAATTACCAAGATATTCGATGTCTTGGGATGCACGGAGAACAGAAGGTTCCATTCGCCACCTTTATGTTAAAGTGGCGAGGGATCATTGGTGGGAGTCGTGAAGCGTACTCCATCCAATCGCACTCAACATGTCTTGGGAGACATTTCAGAACTATTTAATGACAAATACTTTCCTGAAAGTGTTCGTCATATGAAGGAAGTGGAGTTCATCAGATTAGAGCAAAACAACATGATCGTGTCTCGATGAAGAGGCAAAGTTTGCAGAGTTATCCAGGTTTGCACCTCATTTGGTGGAGAATGAGGAACGTATGACGCGGATGTTTCTTAGAGGTTTAAAACCCGGCATACGTCAGTATCTCATTTCTCATAAATTTTCTCTCTATTCAGATGTTGTAAAAGGGCTCAATTATTAGAGCGAGATAACGAGTACGGTCAACCGAGGGACAACAATCGAGGATCATAGGAGATAGCGATCAACAAAACAACGATAACCAAATGGAGAAAGAAAAAAGCGGACAAAATGGTAACCACTACGGTGGTAATCATGGCCATGAAAATAGAAGAAGCGAGTCGGGAGGAGATTTTAAAAGAGGAGATTTAACAACGACCATGTGAAGACGGCAAAGTCAAAAGAATTGGTTCTAAGGAGGAGAACGACCACCCCATCATATGCTACAAATGCGGAAAAGAGGGACATATCGATCCAAGCGCCCACAACAGATTCAAGGTATGCTATAATTGTGGAAAGGAAGGACATATCGCTCGGGATTGTACGGCAGCGAAAACTAGTTCAGCGGGGACGGTGACTCAAAAGACTATCCCAAAAAAGTCAAAGTCGACGGTTCCTGGAAGAGGGTTTGTTGTGACTGGTCAAAATGCGAGGAACCCAAACGAGGTGATCACTGGTAAGCTATTTATAAATTCTTGCGAAGTTTATACCTTACTTGATACCGGTGTTACCCATTCATTTATCTCTCCCGCTTGTGCTCAACGTTTAAACTTGACTCAGGAGAAATTAGACTTTGACCTATCTGTGGAAACTCCGTTAGAGAAACTTTCATCACATCCATCGTTTATAAATCTTGTTTGATTCAAGTTGGCACCATCACCTTACATTATTGACCTTATCTCTTTAAAGATACTTGCTTTTGATGTGATTTTAGGGATTGATTGGTTAACTACTCATCATGCCAAAATTGATTGTTTTTTCGTAAGGTTGTTAGTTTTCATATTCCTAACCAACTCTGTTTATGCAATTCAAGCAACTAAACCATTAAAATCAATCACCATCATATCTAATCATAAAGCTATTCGTTTATTGAAAAATGGATGTCAAGCTTTCTTAGCCCATGTTATGGATTTGAATAAAGACACGTCAAATTTGAATAATATTCTGTTGTTATTGACTTTCCGACGATTTCTCGAAGAACTTCTTGGCCTACCCCGTAACGTGAAGTTGAATTCTTTATTGATCTTGAACCCGTACAAAGCCCATTTCTAAAACCCCATATCGAATGGCTCTATTGAACTTCAGGAGTTAATGGTCCAACTACGAGGAGTTGTTGGACATCGATTTCATTTGTCCTAGTACATCTCCTTGGGGTGCTCTGTTTTATTCGTAAAGAAGAAAGACGGAGTATGCGACTTTGTATTGACTATCGGGGAATTGAACCATGTCACCATCAAGAATAGGTATCCTCTACCTCGTATTGATGACTTGTTTGACCAGTTGCAAGAAGCACAATTCTTTTCAAAAATCGATCTTCGTTCTGGATATCATCAGCTAAAGATTAGAACTGAGGATATTCCAAAGACCCGCTTTAGAACTCAGACGGCATTATGAATTCCTAGTCATGTCTTTTGGATTGACTAATGCTCCTGCGGCTTTCATGGATATGATGAACCGAGTATTCAAGGAATATTTGGATCAATTTGTTGTTGTCTTTATTGATGACATCCTCATATATTCCAAAAGTCGTGAAGATCATGAGCACCATTTGAAGCTGGTACTACAAAGGCTTCGTGAAAACAAGTTATATGCCAAGTTAAAGAAATGCGAGTTCTGGCTTGAGGAAGTAGCATTCCTTGGGCACGTGGTGTCGGAACATGGAGTATCTGTTGATCCGTGAAGATTGAAGCAATACAAAGTTGGGAGCAACCAAGCTCGGTGGATCAAGTACGTAGTTTTTCGGGCTTAATTTGGTTATTATCGGAGATTCGTGGAAGGGTTTTCTCGAATCGCTACTCCATCTTGACTAACTCGGAAGGATACAAAATTTGTATGGATCGAGGAATGCGAGAAGAGTTTCCAAGAGCTTAAGAGGAGACTTATTTCTAAGACTGTTTCTAACAATACCATCCGATACGGATGGATTTGTTATCTACTGGCGATGCTTCGTGCAAAGGGTTAGGATGTGTTCTCATGCAACGTGGGAAAGTCATAGCCTATGCCTCGCGACAACTTAAAGAATATGAGAGGAATTATCCTACTCATGATCTAGAGTTAGCGGTGATCGTTGCGCTAAAGATATGGAGGCACTATCTATATGGGGAGAAAGTGGAGATATATTCGGACCATAAAAGCCTTAAATATTTCTTCACTCAAAAGAACTCAACATGCGGTGTTGGTTTCGAGAGCTATTGAAAGACTATGACCACACTATTCAATACCATCCCGAAAAGCGAACATGGTAGGTGATGCGTTGAGTAGAAGATCATATGCGAGAAATGAGTGCGATGATGTCAAGTATACGACAGAGCCAACTTTAATAGAAAAGTTAAGGTTGCTCAAGCCACCAGGCCGGGGATCGATGCGTATGAAGAAGAAAGTACAAGAAGGTGCTATTCCTAAGCGAGAATTGATGAAGAAGGAATACTTGAGTCCACTCTAGACTTTGTGTTCCTAACGACTCGATTTGAAGTACAAGATTATGATGGAGGCACACAATACACCATTTGCAATCCATCTCGAAGTACCAAAATGTATCGTGATCTTGACATACATTTTGGTGGAACAATATGAAGAGAGAGATTGCAAAGTTTATCTCAACGTGTTTAACTTGTCAACGTGTAAAAGGCGAGCATCTAGTACCTAAGGGTCCATTGCAACCACTTGAGATTCGAAATGGAAGTGGGAACACATTACCATGGATTTCGTTACGGGTCTTCCTACGGTTTCTCAAGGCATCAATGATATTTGGGTTATTGTTGATAGATTAACCAAGTCCGCTCATTCTTTCGACACGGAGACTTATTCCTTGAATGTCTTGCTAGTATATATGTAAATGAGATTGTGAGGTTGCATGGCATGCCAAGATCCATAGTTTTGGATCGTGACCCAAGATTCACTTCAAGATTTTGGGTTAGCTTGCAAAAAAGCTATGGGTACGGATTTTACGATCTGGGATTCGCATACCATCCTCAAATGGACGGAAAATCAGAGAGGACTATTCAAACTCTTGAAGATTTATTAAGACTCTGTGTCCTAGATTTCAAGGGCAGTTGGGATAAGTATTTACCATTTGTGGAATTCTCCTACAACAACAGTTATCACGCAAGTATAGGTGTGGCTCCATTTGAAGCATTATATGGACGAAAATGTCGCTCTCCAGTATGTTGGGATGAGGTGGGTGAAGCAACATTGTTGGGACCCGAGTTAGTACGTATGACTACCGAAAAGATCCAAATGGTTCGACAACATATACAAACGGCACAAGATCGACAAAAGAGTTATGCGGATCTTCATCGAAAGGACGTGGAATTTAGTATAGGGGATCATGTATTGTTACGAGTTGCTCCATGGAAGGGAGTTACAAGATTTGGGAAGAGAGGAAAGCTCAATCCATGATTTATTGGTCCATTTCAAATTCTTGACCGAGTAGGAAATGTAGCCTATAGACTCGCGGTACCTCCGAGTATGTCTCGTGTTCATAATGTGTTTCACATATCTGTACTTCGTAAATATGTGAAAGACCCGAACCACGTTATAGAGTTAGAACCGGACGAGATAGCCGAAGACTTAACGTACGAAGAGGTACCTGTCAAGATTTTGGATAGGAAGGAGTATGTCCTACGCACAAAGGTCATACCACAAGTTAAAGTTTTGTGGAGTAACCATGCTATAGAGGAAATGACCTGGGAATTGGAAACGGAAATGCAAGCGAGGTATACTCACCTTTTCGAAACACCAGGTACGTACGTCAATTTCGAGGACGAAATTTCATAAGGAGGGGAGGTTGTAAAAGCCCAACTTATTATTAATGAAATTTAATTTTCTCTATTTATTATTTTGAAATAGTAAGGGTTGATTTGATTAATGTGGATAGTTATGGGTAAAATATGCAAATATTTCAAAATAAGCAAGTGGTTATAAAATATTCATTATTATGTGGGGAATATTAAATGATTGTCGGGAATATTAAATGCGATTTACAAGCGTGACCATAATGTGGGCCCCATAACTGAAAAGCGATTGGAGGAAAAAAACGACAAGAATAAGTTGTTTAAAAAAAATAACGGGCGTAGTTATTACAGAATTAATCTTGTTAAAATACTAAATTGGTTAAAACACAAGAAGACACCAGATTGCATTCAATTATTGATTCTTACGTAAGAAGGCACTACTCAATAATGGTTACGATAATTATTGTTCGAGATTTTATTTTATTGATTCAATAATTCTTTGTGTTGATATTTTATATTACTGTTGTTTCAATAATTGTCACTACACAGTATTTTTCATTATCAAAGTAATAATTCATATTATCTGAATAATATTATTGGATAACATTATTGCCAATGTCTAGAAAGTTCTGTCTAAGGAGAGGTTTGGTCACCTAATTGCACGCCAGTAAGGAGTAATTCTTATTGGAAAGCCCCCTCTTTCTTGGGAACTGCCTGGTTGTCAATATTGTGATTCTGTAATATTATTCGTGAATAATTAATTATTGATTTATATGATGAGGAAAATATTGATTTTATGTGGATATAGATGGAGAAAATTTTTAATGTGACAATTGTTGAAAATTAAAATTTTATCTTTTTCTGATAAAATAATTCATTTAAATATATTATTATATTTTTAATAATATAATAATGGTGATATTTTTACAATGAATGTGTGATATATGAGTATACGAGGAGAAAGAGTATTTTTGTTGCAATAAATGTTTAAAACATGTTAAACATGTCGGTGGACCCCATTTCTTGACTGAAATTTGATTATAATTTTGTAAAATCGCTTGGTTTATGGATTTTGGCCAATTTACATTTGGAATTTGGAAAAACTTTCTTCTGCAAAGTTTTAGAGAATTGAATTTCCTATAAAACCACGCAAGATTTGAATTTTCTGACAAAAGGGCTATTTATTATGAATTATTGAAGTTCCGAAGCTCCGAAATAATTGATTTTTGAAAGTTTAAATTATTTTAAATTAGGAAAACGTTTTTGGAATGTTTGGGGACATCATTAACATGTGCTTGGTGGCTGAAATCAGATGGTCAAGAGGTGCGTAGGAAATTTTGATATATATATTAATATTATATTAAATTTTCTAATTTGGTGTTCTAAGCATTTTCCTATAAATAGGGTGCTTAGGTTAGAATTAAAAATCACACCAGAAATTGAAGTTTTCTCTCTCTATATTATCGAGCGTATTCTTGTGAGTATTTTGAGTATACTTTGAGTATTGCTATATGGTGCAAGTTCAAGTTATAGCTTTATATCCAAAGATTCCGTTAAATCTTGTCTTCCGAGGTAAGGGATATTATTTTTTTCGTAATGATATTATTTCTTCAATATCATTATGCTGAAATATTGATCTGAAGTTTTTTTTTTTTATCAAATTTGGAACTTTTGGTGTCGGAGTTATTATTCACGTATATGGCACTATTCACGTATACGACACTATTCACGAATACGACATTATTCATCGAAAAATGAAAATTTTCCTTTTCGTCTAAAATATCTATTGTGGATACTAGCTTTTATTGTATCCATGTTTTGATCATTCATGAATTTTACACCACTATGATTATTTTTGAGGTATTTTTGGACATGGATAAAACAAAGTACGAATCCTTAATCATTAATCCTTGACATTTTGTTTCACTGAATTCGTTTTTTTAAAAATATTTTTCATCATCCTCAGTCTTAAATGATGATATTATTGAATATCTTTGGCACAGTAGTGCAAAAGATGAATGATTTTTCGATGAATATCTTTGGCGTAGTGAAAAAAGATAAAGCAGTGTGTTTAGATGAACATGAATTAATGATGAATATCTTTGGCACTGTAGTAAAAAAGATGAATATTTGATTCTAGATATATATTGATTGATGTTTACAGGATAAAAGATGAGATAATGAACTTTTAAATTCATACATAGAAGATAGTAGTTTGCATTCTCTACTTAACTCTTCTAATGAAATTATTATTTCATTGCTAATATTGATTTAAAACTTGTTGTCTATTGTATTCTATTAGATTTTTCCTGTTGAAGACTAACGATAATTTGTTGTATATTATCTTAGTCATAATATTCTTTTATCTTGGGCTAGTTGAGCTCACCCTTTTCCTTTTGTTCCATTTTTCTTCTCGGGAGGCGAGAATGTAGCGTAAAATGCGAAGTCTGGGGTATGGAATGATGGTTATAGAGAGAGTTGTTTAGTAGTCCTCACCATTTTTATAAAATAATGTATCAATAAATGTGATGCGGATTTATTTGGGTATAGATATTGTCTAGAAGATAATATTTGTATTCAAACTCACAGTTTTACTATTGTAATAATAAAGTTGTAGTTGTTTCTGTACCATGTATTGACAACTAAAAATGGGTGATGTATACCTATTTTGGGGGCGTCACAAAAAGCCATAGGGCTCTGTTTTGCAAACCATTTAAATTTAAAGAATTAATTTCCTTAAACCTTGTTTGGATAAAACTGAATTAAAACTACTTTAATTTATTTTAATACTCCTTATAATATAGTTATTTGTCACACTATATTTAATCAAGCTTTCATACTTAATTTAATTAATTCAAATAACAACTCTTTAAATAATTCATTTATTCACATAACTCAATACAAATAATTAACCATCAAATTGAAACATCAATATAATAATAATTTCCTTAATTCATTAATTATTTATTTAACGAATAATTAACCAGATAAAAAATCAATTCAATTAAACAAATATTTATTCAACGATAAACACATCCATTAAATATTTATATAATTTCAATAAATATTTAATATTACAATTAAAATTCTGGAATGTTACATCATTCCCTCCTTACAAGGATTCTGTCCTCAGAATCACAATTCAAACAATCAAATCGTCACAAGGAGAGTCGCACCCACGTGGACTAGGTTTCATTTTTCCTTCCGCTTTCAAGGATGATGAGGATGACGAGGATGATGAGACGAATGGTACATCTACTACTTCTTCATCACGAAAAAAGGCAAAATTTAGCAGTCAATTTCTCAATCTGCAAAAACACGTTGATGATAGGTTTAAGCAAGTAGAGAGACAAAATCTGAGGTTGGCAGAACGATAACGACATATTTTTGCATATCAAGCTAGGTGTAATATGGCATTGACTGAGCTGTTTGAAAGAATGAATCCCAATGCAGAGTTGTTCCAGTTTCAAGTTCCACAACCACTACCAAATTATCCACCGCTAGATTCAGACGAAGAGGATGAGGTCGAGCTCGACGCTTGACCATCCAGGGAATTCCTCAACTCTTAAATTCTTTCTATTTACACAATGAGGGCATTTTGAGCCTGAGTTTGGGGGTATTGTATGTTAGATAGTAGTGCATGTTTATTTTAGTTATGTATATATGTTTGTGATAGTTGCATCGTAATTTTTGTTTGCATTTTGCATTATAAGGGCATTTTAGGGTGTATGTTGCATTTACATGTAGTTCATGAATCAAGTATGATGCAACATAGTTATCTAAGTTTGGATAATGATAAGACATAATTTAATTGTAATGACTCGTGTAAGATGGAAAACCAATGTTTGGTGATAACTTTAACCATAAAATTGAGTATATCTGTCTGAAATTCATTTTAACAAGGAAATTACTTAATTGATTGATTGATTAATCTAAATTCAAATATTTACATAAGATGCTTCTAGTGAAAAAGTTAGGGATAAAATTAAAAAAATCAGTGAAATATCTAGGAAGACTAAAACATGCATGAAACTAATTTTGGGGGTACTTTAAGGTTTCTATATATATAAAAAAATACAAAAATATAATAAAAGATGGCTTAGTTTAACTCTGTAGCCTCTGTTACTCGGATAAGTAAGCCCTATAGGTGTCTCTACACCCAGTGCCCTAAAACCATATGGTTTCGGAGTCTTTGGCGGAAAGTTCGCTTAAAGGGTAACTTTGAAAAGCATAAGAGAGTTGAGCATTGCATAAGTTGGAATGAAAAATAAAATAAAATAATAATAATCACTTGACTGATTTAGTTTTGTGGTCTTTACTGCTCGAGTTATTAGATCTGTAGGGGTGCCTTAACACCTAATGCCCTAAAGCCAACTGGCATGGGAGTCATTGCTCAAAATCTTGCTACATGGGTAGTGAAAAGCCTAATAAAACTAGACATTTCACACGTCGATGAACTAATAAAGGTAATAAACCTTGTTGATACCCCTTGGATTAGAATTTTACTAGCTACAGTCGGATTGGATGTGTTTGTCGATGGAGTTAAGAAAAACTAAACTTTCTTTCTAAGAAATTAATTATGTAGATTATTTAAGTTGTGATTGATTAAATTAGTCGAATTACACACACACACACAACATGGATGATGATAGGTATATTGCAGTCATTGGTTAGAGTTGGATACTTTGCATTGGTTAAAAGTTTTATTTGAGATGTATATGATATCTTTGAGGCCTAAAAACTGGATGTTATGTTGATTAATAATTTGATTCGGAGGCATGTAGTTAGTGTGCATTTGTACTAGTTTTTCTTTCTTGAGGACAAACAAAGTCTTGAGTTTGGGGATATATGATGAGTGAGTTTTATAAATACGAATCGGCTATCTTTTGAGCTTGATTCGTTGTTACTTTGAGTGTTTGTAGTATCATTTTACTTGTTTTTGTGTTTGCATTATAAGAACTGTCTTTAGATGGTGAAAAGGGGAAAACTTGGAGATAAAGGCAAATTTGCATCTTCTAGGATTCATTGCGTAGTTTATTGTGATATACTTCCTTGTTAGTTTTGTTAACTATTATGGGATTGTCTATTATGGTTTCTGATTAATTGACTAATTGTCTGATCAACAATTACCGTGATAATTTATATGAAATTGGAAAACGGATTATATATTTAGATCTGATCATAATAATATTTGATTGTGTTTTCTGCATGGCGATGGAATCCATGATTTGTGTTTAGGATAGAGATATACCTATACATCGCATGTAATCTGATAAAGAACTTGAGCTTTAAATCCTTTTTAATTGTAATTCACATAGAGATATAGTGAATTAATTAATTAGGGTGTTCATCTTAATTTTATCATCTGTAGATTTAAGTTGATTTTTTATGGTACATCGAGAGATGGTCATAGATATTGATGTGTTCTTGATTAACAATCCTTTTAGGGTGTTTGGTTCTAAGTGAAACAACAAGTGAAATTTCAATATTAAGTCTTCATAATCTAATTTTAAACTAGTGGTAGTTAATATTAGTTTTGTTAAATAATTTAATTCACTATCTTAAATTATTTATTTAAATAAAATTAATTTGTTTAAAGGTTAGTACTTGGTAATTTTTATTAAAAAATTCCTCGTGGGAACAATACTCTACTTTCACTTTATTATTTGTTGACTGTGTATACTTGCACGTATTCATTGATTGCGAAATCGACCAACAGTGTGTCCACTGGATAGTTGAACAAAAGCAATTTGTCAGAAAAGTAAGTAAAACTGCTGATTGATGTGACAAGTCCCAATTCAGAAAGTACATTGACACAAAGCTTTAGAAAGCCAATATCATACATATCGAAGTATCTAAGCATTAAATGTTCCAATGGATACTTCTCAACGGGAAGATTTCAATCGGACTATAAATAGAAATATCATTTGAAATAAATAAATGATGATGGGCAATTGAATGAAAAATATAAGAAGATGATCATCATAGGAAAAAGAACACAGTGCTGAAAGATGAAAATTTTAAAGTAAGTATCAATTCTAAGATTGAAGATGTGTTCAAAGTTGCTGAGTACAGAAAGAGAAGAAGATTAAACGCAATCTTGGCAGCACCTCGTCAGACTACAAGAAGCTGATGAGCACTTAGAAAAGCTAGAGCCGTAGAGCCAAAGCCATAGAGTTAAAGAGCCGAAGAGCCAAAAAAAGAAGGACATGGAAGAACTGAAATTCTAAGTATGAAGAAGTCATGTAGTTGATGCTGGTAACGTGACAGTTGCATATTAGAAGGAAAATCTCAAGAACCACTCTACTTTTCACCAAGAACATTCAAAGCCAACCAGCTGAAGACGTAGAGAAGAAGTCTACTATCCAAAAAGTGTTCAAGGTTACTAAGCATAACAGATGTAGACCTAAATTGAATAACTTAGCAGCACATCAACCACGATCAAGAGTTTTTGCTGATAATCAAAAGAGTTCGAGCTTCAACAACAAAGTTCAGCAAGCACCAAAGAGATGATCAACAATGCTGCTAATTAACATAAGATGAAGAGCATACAAGTGACTGAATTGGGGTCGCTGGATTCTGTTCTATATGATCGACTTGGGGTTATAGGATACTGGTCTAAGTGACTGAATTAGGGTCAGAGGATCCTTGTCTTAGTGACCTAATTTCTGAGACTTAGTGACTCGAAGGAACCTTAGTGGTTCAGTTGTAAAATAGTTCGTTGGGCCTATATCCTTAGTGGCTATCCTACTTATTGAGTAGAAGAGTGGAGTATGAGTTTTTTAGTCTCCGAACCACTTAAAACCTCATGTGTCTTTTACTTTATGTCATTTACATTATCCAAACTATAACCGTCATATCTGCTATGTGTTTTCCTATTCATAGAACTTATTTTAGAACTGAGATTTCTTAGTAAATCTTCAAGGGGATTTTTCAAATTTATATTCCGTTGTGCATTTAGAATCTTGATTAATTAATTATTTGGTAATACTCAAATAATTAATTGAAGAAGTTTTAAAGATCTATTCAACCCCCTTGTAGATCTTTATTGTGCCTCTGGAAATAACATATAGTACTAGGAATATAACTGCGCTCCCACTGACCTTTTTTTACACACATGGTTCATCTTCGAGAAGCTTGCTTCAATTCATAAATGGAACGTTGTAGCTCACATACTTAATTTTCTCCAACCTTTGAAACAAATCCATATGGTTGTATCATATATATAGTCTCCTCTAATCACCATTGAAGAAGGGCATGTCCACATCCATTTTTCAGATTTTGTAATAATAAGTTGCAATCACAAGTAAAATTCGAATGGACTTAAGCGTTACTACCTGTAACGAATGAGAATTTTGTAATTTATTTTAAATATTTATTGAATTAAATAAATATTTTAATTGATTTATTTGTTGAGATAAATAAATAATTGTTAAAATTATGGTGTGATAATTTAGTTAAGTGTGTACATTAACTATATTGATTAATGGTAATTTTATTTTTGAAAATTTGATTTAATGAAATAATTAAATTAAACGAATTGTTTAATATTTAAGAAAATAATTAAATTAAATAAGTGATGTTCAGTAATTAATTAGACATATAATAATTTATTAAGCATAAGTATAATTATAATAAAAATTATAATTATTATAATTATAATTTTAAGTTATTTAAATAAACTAAATTAAAGTGTGACACATGAAACTATATAGTATAAATATTATTTAAATAAACTAGAATGGGGAGTGTGTGTATAGCCAAATAAGGTCGTGTGGCCTTTGGCTTATTTTAACTGACGCATATTGTTTGTTTTTATAACTGAAGTACGTGGGTTTATATGTTACGCGTATTTCTTTTCTTAATGGCTAACTAAGAGAACAGAGGTTAGAGAAATTGAGAGAAAGCTAGAGAGAAAATTGAGGGTTCTCTGTGAATTGAAAAGCAAGGAAGAACTTGCTATCATTGTTGCTAGTGAAAAACAAAGAATTCAAGGTAATCTATTCCTAATTTCTAATTTTTATTTTCAATATGTATTCTCTATAATTGAGTTTTTGTTGGATTGTTGTTGGTGATATGAATATATAATCTGATAATCATCATATATAAATAATTGTTAGTAATCAATTACGTGAAATTGGGTATGGAGAAGAAAGGATAAATAATAGTGTTATATGTGTGGAAAATGGCTTGTTTAAGTCCAAAATTTCATGTCCAATCCTTGTTATAATCTGTGAATTGATTGTAGATTGTGAACGCAATTGGAATGGTGTCAATTGATTAAGAAACAAATATTTGGCAATTGAATTCGCTAAAAGTGTTGAAATATGAAGAAATTGGTAAAAACAAGATTTTAATCCTCTAAATTTGGTTATGTAAGTTGTTTTAGGTATTAGAAGGATTGTGTATATATGCTATATGACTTTAGTTAAGTTTGTAGTATGTGGATTATCCATGTTATCGTGAAATTGGGATTTTTGGCCTAGAACAGAGACTGTGTTTGAGTTTCGCAAAAGCTGTTTTTTTGGTAAGCCACGTTAGAAGCGCCTCGCCTCTGCTGCTAATGGTGCACTACTGTGAGCATACAAGACTCTAAGTAAGTAAGGCATGGCATACAAGCGCCAATGGTCAATCGAGATCCAATGAAGAAGCTATATAAGCATATAGTCTGGAGAATGTTAACTTAACATATTTTAGTGATTATAAAAGGGCCTTATGTATGCTATAAGACGTAATAACATATAATAATCACAATGTTGAAACTAAAAGATTATGAATTAGTATGTTGTGAAAGTTCGTATGTGATGTCATGAGAATTGGAATTATTTTGCAATCACCATGTCGTGTACTATATTATAATTGAGAGTTTAGTTTTATGGTACATGAATGATTAAAATAATCAAATCTTAAGCTAGAGACTATGGACTTGATTAAATGAGAAGTAAGCCCATGAAGTTAGTTTTAATAAAACTAATTGGTATTGTGATCTTAATGGTATATGTAAGGTATTTGGCGAACATTTGTAATAGTTGTGTAGCTTACACACGATGCAAGTTTCCTAACTTCATTCTCTTTATAATGAATGCAAGTTTCTTAAACCCTAATTTTATATCAAGCAAGTTCCTAATGTTTGTTCTTGCCATTCAAAGCATAAACTATTCAAGTTTCATTATTTTAAATTAGATTTTCTAATTCGTTTGAATGTAACACTTTGTATACATAATGTTTATTCAATCGTATATTGTTGATATTCAATCTTCGACTTAATTATTGTTGTTCAATCTTATATTATTGTGTTGAACCTTCTCATAGCAAATAAACCTTTATTGATTGGACTTGTCCATAATTGATGAGTGTTCTAAAATCCTAGAATCAGTGTTAAAGCTATTTCAAACAAAACTTTCTTTAGTGCGGAAATCCTAAAGTCAAACTGAGATGAAAAACCCTAATATAGGGGATTATGTACGTGTTAGCGTTTAGATGTTTGTGCACAATACATGGTATGAAGGGCTGATCCCCCTAAGTACGAAAGTAAAAGTCTGTATAGTCTAATGACTGTTTAAGGTTGAAGTAGAAATACTTAATAACCTCAGGACATAGTTCATGGTCTTAAAGAACTTTAGATATAAACCTCAAACTTGTTTACTAGTTTGTCTTGAAGAACAAGTTCTTATTTAATCAGTATTCATTGCTTACTCTTATGTTACTGCTATTATTACTCTTTATATCAGTGAGCAATTGTTTGCTCACTCTTGCAATGAACACTGCAGCTAAAGTTGAAAGAGTTGATGAACCGTCTTCTATCAAAGGAAATGGCAAGATGTCCAAGTGATGAAGATTTATTTGATCTATTTAAATGAATTATGTTATAAGACTTATGTTATTTCTTGATGTATTTCGCAGACTTATGTAATAGTTTAAGGTTAGATTACCTGGGAATGTTTATAGTTGATGTAACCCTTTAATGAGGAAGATTATTGTTTCAGTTATTTAAGTTATGTCTTTATCCTTGTTTATGGGTAGAAAGATATAAATTGTTTTAGATAGTGAACACCAAATTCTGTGGGAATGGAGTACCCGGATTTGAGGGGTGTCACACTACCAGTGAGAAGGTTTTATTACAAATAACTCCTTGACTTTGTTTGAAACCTTTTTGTCATCAGTCTGGCCTTATAGGTCTTAACCTTTCCATTTTTTCCAGTCTTTATCTTAAAGACCTATATACACCCTTTAGGCTTTATGCCTACCAGAAGGTTAACCAAAGTCCACACTTGGTTTTAGTACATGGAGTTCATCTTGAATTTCATAGCCATTTGTCATTTCTTTGAGTGTCTACTACTCATAGCCTCATTATTTATTACTAGATCACCATCCTCTATGATTCGTACTTCATCATCATCATGTATGATGAATCCATACCTCCTAGGTATCTTCATTACTCTTCCAGAATTATAATTCAGTTGTGGTAGAATAGGTCTATCTTTAGGATCCTATCTGTCTTATAATGTTTTTTGGTTCTTGAACTCCTTCAAGATCTATTATCCTCTCACTAGCCCCTTCAATGATAAACTTCTTTATCCAAGAAAGCAGTGTGTTTCGCAACAAACACCTTTCGCTAAGTAGGATTATATAAATAATATCCTAAACTTACTTTAGGATGTCCCACAAATCTGCACTTGTCAGATCTTGTCCCAAGATTATCATTTTGAAATATTTTCACATAAGTTGGACAACCCCTAATCTTAACATACTTAAGACTAGGTTTTTTGCCTATCCATAACTTATATGGAGTCTTTGTAGCATCCCCAAATCCGGGTACCTTTTACCTCGGACCTGGTACATTACGATACATCATTTCTATAACTAATGCGGAAGATATAAACATGAATTGTTTATACAATAAACTTTTACACATAATCCCCAAGGTATGTAACCTTAACTTAATACATGCATTCAATATCCTACACGACTTACAATATCATTAGCATCAGAAAATTTAATAATTCTAACTGCATAATAATCCAATTCTGGAATTTGCCTTTGCCTCTGTCTTTATTCAAGCCTTTGTCTTAATCTGAAAATTTTATCATGATATAGTAAGGGTGAACAACTATTTTGCCCAATAAGTTGAAGTACAAGGAAGATATATCATGATTGAAAATGAATAAGCTTTCAAGTTTTCAACAATGTAATATAATTGTGAAAGAGCATAAATTAAAATTTCAATAACTGAATAATTATGTTGAATGGTCAACAATGACCATGAACAAATTTAACTGAACCTTATGGAAATGAAGGTGATCAATATTTCATACATGATGAACATATGCAACATGCACTAAGTGTGAATCAATAATCAGTATAGATGTGAATAATCAACAATAATTATTCACTAGCATGCTTTGAAAATACAACTCAAGTTTGAGTTATGGAAACTTGTATGTACCGCTGATTACCGCTAAGCAATCTAATTTAATCTCTTATGAAAGACCTATCATTAATAAGATCGATATTTTAATTAGCAAAATACATTTTATATCACAATATTGTTACTCGAATAATAAATTAACTAATATTTAGCCACGTAATCAAACATTGAACAATTCTTTAACTCATTAGTAATATCATTATCCCTTAATAATATTACTATCACTTAATCAATATCTTAAACTTTTGTATAATATTATTAACCCTTTAATAATATTTTAGTCACTTAATATTATTAACCACTTAATAATATTTTAATTATACTCCTTTAATATAATTTTAATCATTCACAAATATTATTAACTATTTAAAAAAAATTTAATCATTATCTAATATTATTAATCATTTAATAATATTTTAATTATCTAATAAAGGTCTCAACACGTTATCTAATATTTTTATTACTATATTTATGCATGTACTGAGTTTTCGTAGCATAACTTATCACATAACGTCAAAACTTATCTCTTGGGACTTTATTAGACTTAACATTGCTTAAAATCTAGCCCAAACAAGATCTGGAACGTCGAACGTCAAACATCCAATGGCGGTTATGTTCGGTGTCGCCCATTTTACCCATTCCGACATGCTCGTTCACGCATTTTTAATTCTCAAACCATTAATCGAATCGCAGTGACATTTTGGTTTGATGTAGGTAGTATATCCACCTATTTTTGAAAAAATGCTAACCATACATTTCGAACATTTTAAGCGAGTCAAATGCAAGCTCCAAAAGGGCAGCGGTAAAGATGTGGCTTATGTATTAGGTGCTATGGCACCATTTCCACCCATTTCCCACATACCGACTTCGCCATTTTCTAACTTTTAGTTCACACGTCGGATCGCGTTGATTTTTGAATATGACATACTTGGTGTATGAGACTATTTTTAAAAAATATTAGCCATGCATCCGGACACGTTCAACCACTCAAAACAGTGTGCCAAAGTGGCCATCTGCGATTGCTTAATGTCTTTCTTTGGCAAAGAAGCATCTGCGGTCGATCGATTCTTCCCCTTGCGTAGAAGCAACTTTGCAGATTTTTAGTTTCTATCTCATAAGTCCGATGACATCCAACTTTGGATATGCTATAAACATCATATTAACCTATTTTTAAAAGTTATTGGACACCCATTTCGGATAAAATAGTTATAGATTTGACACACCCTAGAACTCCACGTGAGTTCATCTCCTTATTTCCCCCACTAACTTCCTTAAGGTTATAGTCTAAGGTTCCCTACCTAAGGTTTATAACCTATGGCTTTGATACCAACCTGTGACGCCCCCAAATTCGTGTAACATCGATTACAGGACATGGTGCTCATGGTACAACATACATCATCATCTATCTAAGTAAACTCCAACAATTATAATAATATTAACTATTACATACTTATTCAAAATAAAATTCCAAGTCTTTACAATCTTTAATAAACTGAAACTTAAACTTAGCGTTTATCGCTATATTACATCATATGCTGAAATAAATAAACTTATTACATAATTAAATCTCAACATTTCATCTTAGACTTTCTCGTGTCCTTGTCCGATCCCTCGGCCTTTTCATCCTTAATTGAAAGGTTTAGCAAGAATGAGCACAAATTGCCCAGCAAGTATATAAAATAAATGGAAAGCATATGTCAGGAGTAAAATCATCTGAATAGCTAAATCTCAACAGTTGAAAGAAATATCAAGTGTTAGGCAGGAATATCAACAATAAGATTTGAAGAATTCTCAATATCATACTAAGGGGTGTAGAATACCCTGAACATTACTTTGTTTCATCGAAAACCATCAGACGGTTTAACAATCAAATAGATTGCAAACGGTCTCGCAAGTACTCAGTGATCAAATTTATCGTACCTACATTGTGCACAAGTATTAAGTTTAAACTACATAAGCATAAATGAGACTATTTGCCCGACATCTGTTTGCCCGTTTATTCGGGTTGTTCATCTTAGTAATCATGCGAGACCGCACCAAAGAAGTTTGGATTGGTAGACATTAAATAGCTTCAAAGGATTTGAATTTTTTAAACAATATACTATGTTTGCATTAATAACATCTAGCTAGAACGAAAGCTAAAAAGCATACTTGGATATAGTTCATTAAAGGAATAAGAACTTTAAAGCATAGCAGTTGCAATAGGAATTGAATAATCATCAATAATGTTTCGCAGAACAATTGAAGTTATAGAACTTTACAGTAAAGGAGCTTGCACGAATGATTAATTAATCACAAGCCCGAACTTACCCTCCCTGCAATCAACTGAATAAGAGTTAAATAAATTCATAATGAAAAATAGGGTAAGAAACTTGCCTGATAAGCCTGCTACAATTAACGTAGCAATTAACCTTCACGTAACCTAATCGTGTGAGTCACATTAAGCAACTAAGTATTCAAATACTAGTTTAAGGATAAATGATTCTTTTCATTTCAATTAAAATATATATTTAATTATCATTCTATTATCAATACAAATTAATCACATAACATGCCACATCACATGAGTTGAATTGTACAATTTTAAAATCTGAGAAAAAAAATCCCGACCTGGCATTGAAATTTTCGTTTCTTGCAGCCACTTTTACGATTTTATTCCCACTAATCTACAGATGATATGACCATGATACTTGGACACAATAAACTTCATACATCAAGGTATTTTACAAAAATATAACATTCATGAAACTAACATGTTAAGACCACAAACCAACTTCATAAATAAGCGTGCGCGGATTGTTTCCAGAGTTATAAATATTTCTGGATTTTTTAGATTTTTCCAGATTTTGATTATTTTCTTGCTAGTTCCCAAAATTCATATCTTGCTCGTTTTAATTCGGATTACATTCAAACTTAGTCAGGTTAGACATCATGCTACCTAGTATTTTACAAAATTAGTACCTACATCAAACTAGCATATTAAGACCACAAACTGGATGCCTAGTAAAGCCTTCCAGCACTGGTTCTATACTTCGAAAAAATTCTTGAAATTTCCAGAATTCTGCAGATGTTTATTTCCAACATGCATGCTTACGATTTTCATAACTTGCTCAATTTTACTCCTTTAATTATGAAATTTGGACAGGTTGTACCTCATGCTACATACTATTATATAAAATTATTACATACACTAATCGGGTCATATAAACCATGATTCTGAGGCTCCGAAAAACCCAAAAAGTCAAGGATTTCACATTCAACCAACTTTGACAAATTTTATGATTTTGATTCTAGCATGTATGGGCTCGATTCCTACTATCCAGATCACTTCTACCAATATATATGAACATGTTACAACAAACAAACTCACTAAATTACCATGATTTGAACAAATTAACAACTAAGAGGCATTTTATCAAACATATCGCATAAATACATGAAATCTTTGATTCTCTATGTAATTGCAACATGTTTAAACCAGAATTTTCATTCCTTATCATCCTCATAACAGAAACTAACATTAGCATAGCCTCACAAAATCAACATAAACCATTTACCATGGCTATACATGCTTTTTTTACTATTTTTCTTCAAGAACATGAAAAGAGAGTTTCATGGCTTACCTTTTTGGATGAATTTCCAGTGTGTTAATCTGATTATCCTTCTTCCTTGCTTGTTAGTTGCTATGTAATCTCCAGAATTCATTTTCCTCATCCTCTCACATTCTTCATCGCTGCTTTGTGCTTCCTTGATTTTTTCCAGAAGAGTCGGACGAACCTCCATTGCGAATAACTTCTCATCTGACTCTCTCGGACTCTTTACCTCGAGTTCCAAGCTGGCCATCTCCTTAATTAACTCCTGTTGAGCGGTTAGCATTGCCAACCTACCACTGCCTTTTCTGCTTAGCGCATCTGCTACCACGTTAGCTTTTCCCAGATGATATAAGATGTCGCAATCATAATCCTTTATAAGCTCCAATTCAACTCCTTCTGCGTGAAGATATACTTCAGACTTTTATGGTCCATGTATATTTCACACCTTACACCATATAAATAGTGCCTCCATATCTTTAGGGCAAATACAACCGCTGCCAATTCCAGGTCATGGGTAGGATATCCCTTCTCGTAATCCTTCAATTGACGCGATACGTACACAATACCTTTACCATGTTGCATAAGCACACAACCAAGTCCTTTGTGTGACGCATCACTGAAAAAACATGAAGTCACCTGTATCGTCAGGTAAAGACAACATTGGTGCTTCACTTAGTCATTTCTTGAGTTCCTTAAAACTCTCTTCACACTTCTTCGTCCAGACAAATTTTACCGACTTCTTCGTTAAATTGGCCGTCAATCCCGCTTATCTTGAAAAAAAATCTTGGATAAAGCATGCAGAATAGCTTTGCCGGTCTAAGAAACTTCTTACTTCGGCTGGTGTCTTTGGTTGTTCCTAATTCTGTATCGCTTCCACCTTCACTGGATCCACAGAGATTTTATCCTTGTCTGACCTAGAAATTGAACTTTCTCCAACCAGAACTCGCACTTCGAAAATTTTGCGTATAATTTATCCTTCCTCAACACCTCCAATACTAACCTTAAGTGTTCAACATGATCTTCCTGAGTCTTGGAATAGATCAGGATATCATCTATGAACACAACTACGAATTTATCTAAGTATTGCTTGAATACCCGATTCATCATGTCCATAAACGTTGCTGGCGCATTTGTTAACCCGAACGACATCACCAGGAACTCGTAGTGATCATAATGAGTCCTGAACGTTGTCTTAGGTACATCCTCCTTCCTCACCTTTAACTGGTGATATCCCGTCCTCAAGTCGATCTTGGAAAAATATTTCGCTCCCTTCAACTGATCGAACATATCATCTATCCTAGGTAATGGGTACTTGTTCTTAATCAGCACCTTATTCAACTCTCGATAGTCGATACATAGTCACATCGATCCGTCCTTATTTTTCACAAATAAAACTGGTGCTCCCCAAGGAGACGCACTCGGTTGAATATACTTTCTATCCAATAACTCCTGCAACTGTACCATCAACTCCTTCATTTCTGCCGGTGCCATTCTGTAAGGAGCTTTCAAAATCGGTGCCATTCTCGGTACTAAATCTATAACGAATTCGACCTCCCGATCCGGCGGAAGTCCTGGCAATTCCTCCGGAAATACATCCAAAAATTTGTTCACTATGGGTATCTAACCCATATCTATCCATGCTTTCTGCATATCGACGATATGGGCCAAATATCCTACACATCCCTTTCTTAGTAACTTCCTCGCTTGCATCATCGTCAGACAACTTGAGTGTCTCAGCAACCTATTTCTATAGAACGTTAACTTAGACTGATCTGGAGTCTTAAGGTATATACACTTCTTCTGGCAATCTATCATCGCTCCATGGTTAAATAATCAATCCATTCCTAGAATTACATCAAATTCTCTTAATTGAATTGGAATTAAATCCACAAATAACTTATATTCCCTTATGTCTACAACATAAATCATATAGACATGGCTAACGGGAATTATTTCCTTATTATCAACTTCTATGTTCATAGGATATTCTAATTCTTCCTAGGGTAAGTTTAATCGTTGGGAGAAGTCATGCGATACGAAAGAACAAGTAGCACCCGAATCAAATAATATGTAAGCAGATATATCATTGATCGGAATGATACTTGAAACCACGTCCATGGATGCTACCGCATCCTGAATCGTCATGTTGAAAGTCCTAGTTGTGGGTTGATTCTGAGTTGCTGGTCCATTAATCGTGAGATTTCCACCGCTTAGTCCCCTTCATCCATTTCCTCCTGTTGAGTTCTTCTTTAGGCAATTCTTTGCCTGATGATCCAATGCTCCATAGTTGAAGCATCTATTTCTCTTTGGTGCAGAGCAATTGGGAGAGATGTGCCCCTCCTGCCCGCAGTTGAAACAGACATTCTTCCCTTTTAGACATGCCCCCGAGTGATTCCTCCCACACTCCTTGTATGCCTCCGTTCTCTTCTTTGCTTCCTCTTATTTTCCCCCAGAGTTTCCCGAATTAAAATTGGTGCTGCTACTGTTGTTATTGTTCCACTTACTCTTGTTTGCACCACTACTGTTGCTACCTTCCCCACGATTCCCTCCTTCATTCTTTTTCTTTTTCTCCTTGTTAAATTTCATTAGGGCCTCACTTCCGGCCTCAGCGATTACAGCTTTCTCCAGGAAAGTCGCGAAGCTATTCGTCTGTAACACCGAGAGTCTGCTATATATCCATGGTTTGAGACCCTGCTCAAACCTCCTCGTTTTTCTCTCTTTAGTGTCGACCTGGTGAGGCGCGAACCTCGCCAGCTCGTTGAATTTTGCCTCATATTGAGGTACCGTCATGTCTTCTTGCTTTAGCTCCAGGAATCGCATCTCCATACGACTCTGCATACTAACCGGAAAATAGTTCTCAAAAAAGATTTTCTTAAACCCCTCCCAAGGTATCACACTTTCTCCAGCCCTGGTCTGGTTTGCCTCCCACCAGAAGTTGGCTTCACCCTTCAACATGTAAGTGGCGAATATTGTTTTTTGATCATCACCTAGGGCGATAGGGAACGCCTTTTCGATTTCTTTGACCCAAGTTTGAGCTTTGATGGGTTCAGTGGTTCCTTTGAACTCAAGGGGTCTCGCGCTCTTGAAGTCCTTAAAGTGTGCCACTTAGGCCACTGGAAATTTATTGGCATTCGGGGTTTGATTCTAAAGCGCCCCCACTAACATGTATACAAACTGTTGCATAGGGTTCGGTGGATCCCCAGCATTACCGCATGACCCCTCGGGTGTTTGACGACGTCTTCCTCTAGCCATCTATCTGTTTAAAATGAACTTAATGTTATTATCTTATAACTTACTCTACAGAATATATCATTCATAAGAAGAGAACTTAATCATCACATCACATACTTAAATAAAAGCATATTTATTTATAAACATAACACCTAAGGTATTTCATCGTCTTATGGCATTAAGCCATTTACATCACTTTAAACCAACATACTTGGTAAAAATCAAAACCAAGCTTTTTATTCATAGATAAGCGTTCTATACGCTAGTAGTAAAAGTTCATCATAATAAACTAAAAGCCCCGCCTAACGGCGTCTTCATGCTCCTCATCCGCTATCTCTAGTACCGACCCTAAACTTATAACATCGTCTAAGCCAGGTTGCTCCTCACGTGGAAAGTGATGCACCCTATGCTGGAACCTTCCATGTGCTGACTTAAACGCGTACTTCATCTTGTCTATCTTAACCTTCTTATCTCTCACCTCTCCTTCTAACTCGTCAGTTAGCTTCTCGGCCCTAACACAGTCTCTCCTCTTATCTCCCCAGAATGTGGTGATGATCTGCTTGTTGGTTTGAAGACTCTGTATCCTTGACTCTAACCCATTAATGGTATGTCCCAAGTGGGTCCTGATAGCTTATTTCTCATCTTCCAGCCTATCCGCCTTCTAGTCTGATGCACGCAGCTTGTCAACCAGATCTCTGTTCCTAATTAACAGGTTGGTATCAAAGCCATAGGTTATAAACCATAGGTGGGGAACCTTAGACTATAACCTTAAGGAAGTTAGTGGAGGAAATAAGGAGATGAACTCTCGTAGAGTTCTAGGGGTGTGTCAAATCTATTTTTTTTCTTAAAAAAAACATCTATTTTAAACTACTAACCGAGTTATTTTGTCTTGATTGAAGGATGTCAAGAGAAGAGGGGGTTAGAGATATCCACGTTGTGAGTGAGCCATTGATGATAGATGTACCTGAGCCTATAGCTAAGGCAGCAACTGACTCAGACCCAGAGGAGTATCCTGTAGAGGAAGAGGAGCCCGAGGACTCCGAAGAAGCACCTGAGGATACTTTGTTGGATGAGTTAATGGATAGGATTACAGAGTTGGACGACAGAGTCCATGAGTTAGAGGAGTTGTATCAGGGGGAGCAGCAGGCTGCAGCATTGTTTGAGGCATTGGTGCATCACCTGGTAATTAGGAACGAAGATCTGTCTGATAAGCTGTGGGCATCAGACTAGAAGGCGGATAGGCTGGAGGATGAGAAAGAAGCTATCAGGACCCACTTGGGACATACCATTAATGGGTCGGAGTCGAGGATACAGAGTCTTCAAACCGAAAAGCAGACCATCACCACATTTTGGGGAGATGAGAGGAGAGACCGTGTTAGGGCCGAGAAGCTAACTGGTGGGTTAGAAGGAGAGGTGAGAGATAAGAAGGTTAAGATAGACAAGATGAAGCACGGGTTTAAGTCAGCACATGGAAGGTTCCAGCATAGGGTGCATCACTTTCCACGTGAGGAGCACCGATCTAGACGTGTTATAAGCCGAGGGCTGGTACTAGATATAGCGGATGAGGAGCATGAAGACGCCGTTAAGCGGGGCTTTTAGTTTATTATGATGAACTTTTACTACTAGCGTATAGAACTCTTATCTATGAATAAAAATCATGGTTTCGGTTTTTACCAAGTATATTGGTTTAAAGTGATGTAAATGAATTAATTCCATAAGACGATGAAATGCCTTGGGTGTTATGTTTATAAATAAATATGCTTTTATTTAAGTATGTGATGTGATGATTAAGTTCTCTTCTTATGAATGATATATTCTGTAGAGTAAGTTATAAGATAATAACATTAAGTTCATTTTAAACAGATAGATGGCTACAGGAAAACGTCGTCAAACACCCGAGGGGTCAGGCAGTAATGTTGGGGATCCACTGAACCCTATGCAGCAGTTTGTAGACATGTTAGTGGGGGCACTTCAGAATCAAACCCCGAATGCCAATAACCTTCAAGTGGCCCAAGTAGCACACTTTAAGGACTTCAAGATGCGTGGGACCCCTTGAGTTCAAAGGAACCACTGAACCCATTGAAGCTAAAACTTGGGTCAAGGAAATCGAAAAGGCGTTCCCTATCGCCCGAGTAAGTGATGATCAGAAAACAATCTTCGCCACTTATATGCTGAAGGGTGAAGCCAACTTCTGGTGGGAGGCAAACCAGACCAGGGCTGGAGAAGGTGTGATACCTTGGGAAGGGTTTAAGAAAATCTTTTTTGAGAACTATTTTTCGGTTAGTATGAGTCGCATGGAGATGCGATTCCTGGAGCTACAGCAAGAAGACATGACAGTACCTCAATATGACACAAAATTTAACGAGCTGGCGAGGTTCGCGCCTCACCAGGTCGACACTAAGGAGAGAAAAACGAGGAGGTTTGAGCAGGGTCTCAAACCATGGCTATATAGCAGACTCTCGGTGTTACAAAAGAATAGCTTCGCGACTTTCCTGGAGAAAGCTGTAATCGCTGAGGCCGGAAGTGAGGCCCTGATGAAATTTAACAAGGAGAAAAAGAAAAAAAATGAAGGAGGGAATCGTGGGGAAGGTAGCAGCAGTAGTGGTGCAAACAAGAGGAAGTGGAACAATAACAACAGTAGCAGCAACAATTTCAATTCGAGAAACTCTGGGGGAAAACAAGAGGAAGTAAAGAAGAGAACTGAGGCATACAAAGAGTGTAGGAGGAATCACTCGGGCGCATGTCTAAAAGGGAAGAATGTTTGTTTCAACAACGGGAAGGAGGGGTACATCTCTCCCAATTGCTCTGTACCAAAGAGAAAAGGATGCTTCAACTGTGGAGCATTGGATCATCAGGCAAAGAATTGCCCAAAGAAGAACTCAGCAGGAGGAAATGGAGGAAGGGGACCAAGCGGTGGAAATCTCACGATTAATGGACCAGCAACTCAGAATCGACCCACAACTAGGACTTTCAACATGACGGTTCAGGATGCGGTCGCATCCAGGGACGTGGTTTCAAGTATCATTCCGATCAATGATGTATCTGCTTACATATTATTTGATTCGGGTGCTACTTGTTCTTTCGTATCGCATGACTTCTCCCAACGATTAAACTTACCCTAGGAAGGATTAGAATATCCTATGAACATAGAAGTTGATAATAAGGAAATAATTCCCGTTAGCCATGTCTATATAATTTATGTTGTAGACATAAGGGAATATAAGTTACTTGTGGATTTAATTCCAATTCAATTAAGAGAATTTGATGTAATTCTAGGAATGGATTGGTTATTTAACCATGGAGCGATGATAGATTGCCAGAAGAAGTGTATAAACCTTAAGACTCCAGATCAGTCTAAGGTAGCGTTCTATAGAAGTAGGTTGTCGAGACACTTAAGTTGTCTGACGATGATGCAAGCGACGAAGTTACTAAGAAAGAGATGTGTAGGATATTTGGCCCATATCGTCGATACGTAGAAAGCAAGGATAGAGATGGGACAGATACCAGTAGTGAACGAATTTTTGGATGTATTTCTGGACGAATTGCCAGGACTTCCGCCGGATCAGGAGGTCGAATTTGCTATAGATTTAGTAACGGGAACGACATCGATTTCGAAAGCCCCATACAGAATGGCACCGGCAGAAATGAAGCAGTTGAGATACAATTGCAGGAGTTATTGGATGGGAAGTATATTCAACCGAGTGTGTCTCCTTAGGGAGCACCAATTTTATTTGTGAAAAAGAAGGACATATCGATGAGACTATGTATCGACTATCGAGAGTTGAACAAGGTGACGATTAAAAACAAGTACCCGTTACCTAGGATAGATGATCTGTTCGATCAGTTGAAAGGTGCAAAATATTTTTCCAAGATCGCCTTGAGGACGGGATATCACCAGTTAAAGGTGAGGAAGGAGGATGTACCTAAGATAGCGTTCAGGACTCGTTACGATTACTACGAGTTCCTGGTGATGTCGTTCGAGTTAACAAACATGCCAGCAGCGTTTATGAACATAATGAATCGGGTATTCAAGCAATACTTAGATAAATTCGTAGTTGTGTTCATAGATGATATCCTGATCTATTCCAAGACTCAGAAAGATCATATTGAACACTTAAGTTTAGTATTGGAGGCGTTAAGGAAGGATAAATTATACGCAAAATTTTTGAAGTGCGAGTTCTGGTTTAAGAAAGTTCAATTTCTGGGTCACGTGATCAACAAGGACCGAATCTTTGTGGATCCAGCGAAGGTGGAAGCGGTACAGAATTGGGAACAACCAAAGATACCGACCGAAGTAAGAAGTTTCTTAGGACTGGCAGACTATTATAGATGGTTTATTTATGGCAGCCCTCTCTCTCTCTTCTCCCTATTTGGTCTTGTGTGTCAGAGAAAAAAATGAGAGATAAATGCTTCTTATTTGTTAAATGAATTAGAGGTTTATTATTAATTAAAGGGGAAACTAGATCCAATTTTTAGGGGAAATTATTGGGGGAGTTGGTGAGGTTAGGTGGGTTGCCCATGTGCTAGAATTTCCAGCAGATTTTGGTCAAGTGGGTCCTGCTTTTATTGTCTCGTTTTGCATGTGTAATCCCGTCTTTGACTTTCGGACCCAAAAAAGTCGAATTTTCAAGTTTATTGTCGATTCCTACTAAAATCGACGCTCCTAACGTCATGGTATTATGCATCTAGAACTATTAATGTAAATGACATTGTATACCTTTTAAGTTATTGAAGGTATGTCTTAAGTTAAGGTTATAGACCTTGGGGATTATGTTGTAAAAGTTTATTGTTTAAACAATTTATGTTTATATCTTTCGCAATAGTTATAGAATTCGGGTAACAGGTTCGTGGTGATTAGTACTGGAACACTATTCACCACGAATCAGGTACACTAATTCTATAACTATTGCGGAAGATATAAACATAAATTTTTTATACCATAAACTTTTACACATAATCCCCAAGGTCTGTAACATTAACTTAATACATGCATTCAATATCCTACACGACTTATAATGTCATTCGCATCGGAAAATTTAATAATTCTAACTGCATACAAATCCAATTCTAGAATTTGCCTTTGCCTCTGTCTTTATTCAAGCCTTCGTCTTAATCTGAAAATTTTATCATCATATGGAAAGGGTGAACAACTATTTTGCCCAACAAGTGTAAGTACAAGGAAGATATATCATGATTGAAAAGGAATAAGCTTTCAAGTTTTCAACAATGTAATATAATTGTGAAAGAGCATGAATCAAAACTTCAATAACTGAATAACTTAATAATTATGCTGAGTGGTCAACAATGACCATGAACAAATATTTTGGTAATGAAGGTGATCAGTCTTTCATACCTGATAAACATATGCAATGTGCACTAAGTGCGAATCAATAATCATAGATGTGGAATAATTGTCAATAATTAAATCACTAGCATTCTTGAAAATTATTAACTCGAGTTTGAGTTAGAAAACTTGCATGTATCGTTGATTACCACTATACAATCTAATTTAATCTCTTATAAAAGACCTATCATTAATAAGATCGATCCTCCAATTAGCATAATACATTTTATCTCACAACACTATTATTAAAATAATAAATTAACTAACATTTAGCCACACAATCAAACATTGAATAATTCTTTAACTCACTAGTAATATTATCGTCATTTGATAATATTATTATCACAAAACCATCATCTTAAATTCTCGTCTAATATTATTAATCTTTTAATAATATTTTATTTACTTCTCCATTTCTTAGTAATATCTTAATCATTTACAAATATTATTAATCATTTAATAATATTTTAATTACCTTATAATATTATTAATCATATAATAATATTTTACTTGTTTAATAAATAATAAAGGTCTCACACATTTTAATATGCAAATATTTTACATCTTGAAGCTTAAACCATTTAAATTTCAATTAAGAAATATCTTCTACCTTTACTCACAAATTCGGAGTTTAAACAAATTAATGCATAGCTTTCTTATAGTAAAATTCAATTTACTATATTATTTCTTTAATCAAAATAATTTTTATACCATTTTGTCCGTTCATAAGTCAACACAGACCATTTTCTCATATATACATATTTTATTCTGCTAGCACTTTTTTTGTTTTACGAATATTCGCATTTTCGCTGTATATATGTATATTTATTAATCAACTCAAAACCCTCACTTTGAACTCTGAAAACCTCAAAATATTATTTTTATGATTAATACAATTTTTCAAAGGTTTTACATTCTTCGTTGCACCACAAAATAATTTTATAGGCAACTATATTTTTTTATTTCGCTTAAGTATGTAATTTATATTTATTACATATTTTTATTGTTTTATTTATACCCGAAAGGAAGTTTCTCGGCATAAATATCACTTATAGCTAAATCTCGCCCCGTAGGATTTTATTAGAATTATTATGACTTATTATTTTTTCGGAACACGATTCGGAACATCGAACGTCAAAGTTACTCGACGCGCCAACGCTCGACGTTCGCTCAAATTTTAGTTCTGACATGCATGTTCACTCATTTTTAATTCTCAAATCATGAGTCATATAACAGCGAAATTTCAGGCGTATTATAACCTCATGGCATAGTATTTTAGAAAAATTTCACACCGTGAAAACGGATCACAGAAGCTCATCAAAACAAAGGTACTTAAAAGGACGTCAGTAAAGTAGATCAAGACAACAGAGTTTCAGCGCGCTAAGCTCGGTCATCAGTCATCTGCTGCTTTCATTTCGTCATGCTTCTTGAGGGCGGACACTTTGCGATTTTCTCACGCATTACTCATAACTCCGATTAATCTGCTTTTTGGATATGTTATACATGGCATACCAAAGTATTTTTAAAAAATATCAGGGCTGGGTTTCAGGTATGATAGGCTACCCAAACAGAGCACCAAAAGTGTGCATTCATCACATTTTTTCAACTTTTTGCCATATTTATCCTCTCTCGCTAAAACAGTCATAACGTTTTTGTTTCAAAACATTTTTGAGCGATTCTTGAACCTACGCGAAGCTAACTTCGGGGACTACAACTTTTATTCTTTGACCATTTCCAAATTCTAAACACAGAATTCCAGAAATTTCGTGTAAAGTGACTGACCCGAGTTGGTTTTCCAGTTTTGACTCGGCTACTTTAAAATAGCATAACTCTTTGCTCCGAAGTCGGAATTAGTCCGTTCCAGAGTCTATGGAAATCTTATTCAGCGTACGATAACATACCAAAAGCCCAGAATTTTTAGGGAATTCTAGCTAACCCCGAATTTTCTGTTTAGGGGCAGCAGTCACCAATTTTATTTCTAAGTTAAAAAATTGTTTTGGTTCTTCTTCTTTGTTCAAGCTCATCAACCCTTAAAATGGCAAGATCTAACCATAAAACATTATATATTATGTAGATCTACCCTCATATTATTCAAAATCATAAGTTCAACACTAGATATAAAACAACTATAACAAAACACATTAAACTAGCTAGAGTTTTGGGTTTTGGAAATTTTATACCTTTAGTGTTCGATCTTCCTCTTGATTTCTTCTTCCTCTCTTCCCATGGCTGACCTCCCCTTCTTTCATTTCCTCTCAAGCTCTAAAGCTTTCATTGGGGTTTTTGGGTGAGAGTTATGGAGAAATCCATGGTTTCTTCTTTCCCTTCTTCCTTTTTCCTCTCTTTTCTTTTCCTTCTCTCTTTCTTCCATCCATGGCAGCCCCCCCCCCCTCTCTCTCTCTCTCTCTTCTCCCTATTTGGTCTTGTGTGTGAGAGAAAAAAATGAGAGATAAATGCTTTTTATTTGTTAAATGAAGTAGAGGTTTAATATTAATTAAAGGGGAAACTAGATCCACTTTTTAGGGAAAATTGTTGGGGGAGTTGGTGAGGTTAAGTGGGCTGCCCATGTGCTGGAATTTTTAGCAGATTTTGGTCAAGTGGGTCCTGCTTTTATTGTCTCATTTTGCGTGACTTTCGGACCCAAAAAGTCAAATTTTCAAGTTTATAGACGATTCCTACTAAAATCAATGCTCCCGACGTCATGGACACATCCGTTTCTCCAAATTTGTCTCCAAATTTTAAGTTTGACTTTTCTCCCAAAAAATCAACTGTTGACTTTGACCAAAAAGTCAACCCCGACATATTTTGTGTTTACATGTTATTCTTACTAATTTCGATGTTCTGGACTCAAATATCCAGTCCGCGTCTCAAGATTCCACTCCTAACTCTAATTTTGATTTTTCTCCATAAAAGTCAACTATTGACCTTGACCAAAGAGTCAACCCCGACACATTTTGTGTTTACAGCTTTTTCTAACTAATCTTGACGTTCCGGACGCAACCGAAAAGTGCCTGCTTCAAAATTCTTTCCCTAAATCAAATTTTGAGTTTTAACGTACTCCCTTTTTTATTATTAATCATATCAACTAATCATCTATTGATTATTATTCATTTCATTGATTTACCAGTACATAATTTAAATACTAGCATTCTTCAATTACTATAACCAGTAGGTTATTTAATTCTCATATCAAATGTATAACATTAGGCTATAAAACTTTTTTTAATTCTTTTTATATAAAGAATAATTATATATACATATTTATAATAAGTTTATTTATTTAACCTTTATTTAATCATTTAAGATTTTATTAATCGTCTAAATTCTCGGGTTGTCACATTCACCCCTTCTAAGAATTTTGTCCTCGAAATTAAATCCTACTACACCTTACTCCTTTCATTCACCAAAACTAGGTTTTCAATACAACATTTATTCAATCATATCAGATTCTACCCGTACATAACGATTTCATACTCTTTCATACACATCATCATATGCTACCCAAAACATCACTCTCAAGAGTTAAAATTTTCAAATTATGCTGAGGAGTCATATAGACCATGAACTATTGAGGTTTATAGGTATTACTACCTGCGACCTATTTCAATTAAGAAAAATGTACTCTACCCCTTACAAAAGTTAACAGTATGTTTACAATCACGAAAAAGATAAACTACCGATCCTAGTACGTACGTTAATCATGTCTCGCCAATATTCTCGCTACTGAATAATTTTATCCAATCTGCATAGTTCACCTCAGTCATATCATAGAATTCTGCACCAAAACAATTCGGTTCGAGAAAATTTCAAAAAACACTTTGAATTTCATAAACGTTGGTCTAGCTAAATCAAATAGCTTAGACTCATACTAATAATTCAATTTCAATTGAAACATATATGGCCAAACCCCGTTGGCAATTGATTATCTTTAAAATTCTAAAAAAAATTTATGACGTCATGATACCGTACTGTGTTTACAGCCCATTTAAGGATTCCGTCATTGTGTGACTTTGTCATACTACATCATTCTATAGTGGGTTGACGATCTTTCGATCACATCCAACACTAAGTAATTCCGTATTGATAACTCCATCAGTTTTTTTATCATCTTTGCACCAGGTTACATGATACATTAATGATATAAAATACATTTTGATATTTTCAAAAAAAATCGTCTAGCCGAAATAAGTAGCATAGACTATTTTTTAAACAGTTCAAAAATCATTATAAATCAGGTTTATCAGTTCAACAGGTAACGATGTGTCAGTGTCCCGAAGTCCACACATACACACTGGTCACCATGCGTTGAGTGTAAAAATTCATTTTTTTAATAGGCACATAGTGCGTATTTAGCTTGATGTCAAAAATTTTAAAGTCTAGCATTGCTAGAAGATTTGAAAAAATCTATGTCTCCACTAATGATCCATTGTTTAATAATGTTATCTATTCTTATTATCCTTAATACTCCTTTCACACTTTGTTCTACCCAGTTCGTCAAACTTACCACATGTTATGAGTTCAGGAATTTTCCACAATCATATGAGTTTAAGAACTTGTCCTAGACAGACCTTTGGCGTCCATTCGCTGAGGGGTTCAAAAATATTTCATATAATTATGAGTCACGAACTTACCATAAGTATAAGTTTTAAGAACTCACAAATTAACTTCATATTCTCTAACTATACTATACCTATCTGTTATACACATGAGAAAAGAATCACCTTCTCAACACATATATAGTAAATAGCGCGACACAAACATTTTAATGATTATCAAGGTGATAGACTAAGTGGTCGTTAAACCAAGCACAAAACCTCTTCTCATACAAAGGCTTGTACAACTCAGCTATCACATGAGTCCTCAATTGAAATCCCACTTAATATCCTAGCTTTTCCTTACTCCATACGAATTTTGTTTAATCCGTATCTTATCATTCACCACTGTTTTCTGAGTTCAAATAGTACTAATTCATAGTACAATTGACACACAACAATTTTGCTGAAAATTTTATCAAGATATAGCAAGGGTGAGCAGCTATTTTGCCCAACAAGTTTAAGTACAAGGAAGATATATCATGATTAAAAAGGAATAAGCTTTCAAGTTTTCAATAATGTAATATAATTATGAAAGAGCATGAATCAAAATATCAATAACTGAATAATTATGCTGAGTGGTCAACAATGACCATGAACAAATATTTTGGTAATGAAGGTGATCAGTCTTTCATACCTGATAAACATATGCAATGTGCACTAAGTGTGAATCAATAATCATATATGTGGAATAATTATCAATAATTAAACCACTAGCATTCTTGAAAATTATTAACTCGAGTTTGAGTTAGAAAACTTGCATGTACCGTTGATTACCGCTAAACAATCTAATTTAATCTCTTATAAAAGACCTATCATTAATAAGATCGATCCTCCAATTAGCATAATACATTTTATCTCACAACACTATTATTAAAATAATAAATTAGCTAACATTGAGCCACACAATCAAACATTGAATAATTCTTTAACTCACTAGTAATATTATCATCATTTGATAATATTATTATCACATAACCATCATCTTAAATTCTCGTCTAATATTATTAATCTTTTAATAATATTTTATTTACTTCTCCATTTCTTAGTAATATCTTAATCATTTACAAATATTATTAATCATTTAATAATATTTTAATTACCTTATAATATTATTAATCATATAATAATATTTTACTTGTTTAATAAATAATAAAGGTCTCACACATTTTAATATGCAAATATTTTACATCTTGAAGCTTAAACCATTTAAATTTCAATTAAGAAATATCTTCTACCTTTACTCACAAATTCAGAGTTTAAACAACTAATGCATAGCTTTCATAGTAAAATTCAATTTACTATATTATTTCTTTAATCTAAATAATTTTTATATCATTTTGTCCGTTCATAAGTCAACACAGACCATTTTCTCATATATACATATTTTATTCTCGCTAAAGACATTCGCTTTTTTTTTGTTTTACTTAATATTCGTGATTTTACTTTGTATATATGTATATTTATTAATCAGCTCAAAACCCTCACTTTGAACTCTGAAAATCTCAAAATATTATTTTTATGATTAATACAATTTTTCAAAGGTTTTACATTCTTTGTTGCACCACAAAATAATTTTATAGGCAACTATATTTTTTTTATTTCGCTTAAGTATGTAATTTATATTTATTACATATTTTTATTGTTTTATTTATACCCGAAAGGAAGTTTCTCGGCATAAAATATCACTTATAGCTAAATCTCGGCCCGTAGGATTTTATTAGATTTATTATGACTTATTATTTTGCCGAAACACGATTCGGAACATCGAACGTCAAAGTCGCTCGATGTGACAACCCGAGAAATTAGACAATTTATCAAAATCTTAAATGATTGATTTAAGGTCAAATATTAGACCTAGATAGAAAAAAAGTGTATGCGTTTGATGTAATTGGGAAGGAATTTTGAGGATTTCAAAATTCTGTGAAGGATTTAGGTGAATTATTCAGAATTAAGTTTATATGTGTTTATGTTCTGTGTATATGGTTTTATATGTGTTCAGAATGTGGTTAAGGGTCATGGGTTGACCAGATAGATTATATCTGTGACAAACCCTAAGTTATATTAAGAACGACAACGTTCAGTTAGAAAACCCTAACATCTGATAAGAAAACCTAGAAATCGGTTCTGAAAACCCTAGTTTCAGTTCCGGGAGTCCGAAGCCCTAATTCGGATATTAAAAACCCTAGATTGGGAATGCAATGCTATATATAAGGTTTAACGTTATTAATTATAACTTTAATTAGTAAAAAAAACCCTAATGAATTACTTGAAACCCTAAGTGCTTACTAGAAAACCCCATTACCGGCTATGGAAACCATAATTACAGTTCGAGAATCCGTAACCCTAATTCGGGATATTAAAACCCTAAATGGGAAGTTTGAAGTTAAGTATAGAGTTTCTATGTTATTAATTGTAAGTATAATTAGGGATAACCCTAATTGATTAATTGGAAAGCCCTAATTTCTAATGTAGGAAACCCTAGCATGCAATTAGAGAAAACCTAATTATTAGCTTATAGAGTGTAATGTTAATTAGGAAGCTTTAACCCTAATTAGCAAGCTTGAATGAGATTAGTAAACTTTACTGTAATTAGGGAACCCTAATCAAAGAAACGAAGATTTCCATATTTGCCCTTAATACACAACTCTAGATTTAGAGCTTATAAAACCCTAGGGTCAAACCCTAAGGGTTAAAACCTAATATGTGTGAGAAGTTACCAAAGTACCATGCACTTTATGAGCCAAATGACCCAAATGCCCTTTTAGCATTATTTAATAAGATAACTTGTGTAGGTTGCCATAACTTTAGTTGGTGACCAACCTTTGCTAGGCATGAGGTCTATGTGCTAGCCTTTAATCATCAACCATCAACCATCTAGCATCCTATAAATACATTGGACCTAAGATCAAAGTTCAAAAGTAAGCAAAATTCACTTACTTTATTTTTTCAAGCTAGCCAAACCTTCTCTCTCTCTCCCATCCGAAATTGTAGAGTGAGAGTGACTAATAAGCTAAGCCAAGATCATGTGTTAGCTTGCCAAGAACAAACACCAAAGATCAGATTCAAAAATTTAGCATTTATGAGGTATAAACCCTAATTCTAGAAATCCTTGGATCTATTGTTAGATGTTATGATTTTATGTTTAAATGTGTGGTATGTAGTATATATTAGTGATCTGGGTTGTAATATCATAGATCCATAACGCTTAGATGCTCGGATTTGACATTTTAAGAAATCTGGAATATTGGAAAAAAATGGTCTGACAGTCGAATGTCAGAGGCCTTAGATCTATGTGTGTTTAATGTTTAGCGTGTTTGTTGTTTTAGATATGTTCTATGACATGAGGTCTTTACTCTGCAACTTGAATCAGGTTCATATCATGTCTAGATCAAAAGATATGAATGGTCAAACATGGTTGACCGAACACAAATCTGTTTCTGGGCAACCCAGAAAAAAAAAGTTTCCAAAATTTTGACATGATATTCATGGCCTCTGATCTTGCTAGTTTTTATGTTTTTGGTCATTTTGATAGTCGGATATTGTAGGTTGGTACATGAACTACAAATCCATGCCATCAAATCTCCTTGATTAGCAACAGAATCGTAGATAATCACGGTCAAACAACCGTTGACCAACTGTCTGGGTTCCTTTTTCTGGAAACCCAGATCCGTGAAGAACAGTTGTTGAGGCCAACTTTGACCGACCCAGATCTTGTGTATGTGATGTTTTTATGTTGTGATGATAGCACGTTATTCTACCCTGACACCTTTACTACACTTTTGAATTCATAGATCGCAGAAACAATGCTTAGAATCAAAATTAAAGAGCACCAAAGTAGGTACCCGATTACGGTAAACCTGAATTTGAAGAAAAACGATTCGACAAGGATTTACATTGCTTCGATCTTGCAGGTTGTTCAAGTTTTGATCTTGTAATTTGTTTAGGGTTGTAGTACTACATTAGTACTACAACATTATCGAATTATACAACACAGAACATATAAATATCACTGTTTTAAAGCTGGTCAAACCTACCCACTCGAAAGACCGATACGCTTTTCTAGAAATTGGCGAGAACACCTATAGCGATTTGCCTGTCATTATAGGCCTTTTTAGTGGCGCTTATTTTCCAGAAATTATTTATTTTATTTAATAAATTGAGAAAAATGATTTTTAATTATTAAAAATACATAATAAATTCTGAAAAATTATTTTAAAGCCTGAAAAATAGTTTTTAATTATTTGGAGTATATTTCAAAATATTTAATATTTTTGGAATATAAATGGTATTTATTTATTTAATTATAATATTAGATAAATTATTTAAAAATACTTTTAATTCATGAAAAATCGTGAAAAATTATATTATGGTGTTAGAAAATATTTTAAGTTATTTTTGATGACTTTTGATATTTTGTGATGAAATTCATTAATATTTATTATTAATGGTAGTTAATATATTTAATGAATATATTAGATAAATTATGGAAAAATAGAATTAATGCTTTAAAAATTATATAAAAATGATTTAAGTGTTATAAAAATATATATATTTAATGAATATATTCGATAAATTATAGAAAAATAGAATTAATGCTTTAAAAATCATATAAAAATGATTTAAGTGTTATAAAAATATTTTGAGTTATAAAATATAACTTTTGATATTTTGTCATGAAAATATTAATATTTTAATATTTATAGCAATTATCGGATAATGGATTTGATTGTTTAAAAATCATAGAAATATGATTTTAAGGTATTAAAATACTTTGTGATGTTATAATTATATTATAATATTATGTTATGATTTTCATTGATATTTAGTACTAAATTAATATTAATGATTAAAAAATTATGTGGTATTTAATTCATTTAAATGCGGTGTAAGTGATTGAAATTATGATAAATGATATTAATTATCTAAAAATTATTGCAAGTCTATGAAAATTGTTTTGACTGATAATATGATTATTTAAAATAATTGTTAAGTGTTTAGGCAGAGTTTAATTGAACTTAAACTCGTAAATTGTCCGACTAGTAATCATCGGGATGATAGAATTATGTGTTGGTTTCAACTCCCTGATGCAATAGTCTGATTTGATGCTAAGTCTTATGTGTTGTATAGACTGATAAGATTATGTGATAATGTGTTTAGGTTATTTTATACTGTGATGATATTATTCTAATATTTGGAGATCTAGATTATTTGTATTAGGTCTTGGATAAAGCTAAGTTATTTTTCAGTATCGGTAATCAACGGAGCATGCAAGTTTATTTTTCTTAACTCTACTAAGAGTGTTTCATTCAGATATGCTTATGGTTAATCACATCGATTACTATGTAGAATTGTACTCTGTACATCTTGTATGTATAAGTCGGTATGAAAAGGTCGATCACCTTCATTACCAGTTGGTCCAGATATATATTGTTCATGTTTAATACTTGTTCAGTCAAAGGTTTGTTCATGCTAATTCACAACTACATTGTAAATTATAGCCAGCTTATTATTCAGACTCTTTCAATCATGATATATCCTTAAATTGTATTTAAACTTGCTGGGCAACTTTCATGCTCACCCTTGCTATATCATGATAAAACATTGCAGATAAAGACAAATGCTTCGGATACAAGGAAAGTTAAAGACAGTTCCAGCTTAGAGTTAATATGCGCGATTAGATTTGTAATAGTCTTGTATGATGATAATATCATGTGTCAGATAAGATATGAAATGTGTATAAGTTATGGTTACTCGACCTTGGAGATAGTGTATAATGTTTAATGTATAAACAATTTATGTTTATATCTTCCGCAACAGTTATAGAAATAGCGTACCGGATCCGCGGCGATTCGGGGGCGCTACACTCGACGCACCAACGCTCGACGTTCGCTCAAATTTTAGTTCTGACATACATGTTCGCTCATTTTTAATTCTCAAATCATGAGTCATATAACAGCGAAATTTTGCACGTATTATAAACCTCGGGGCATAGTATTTTAGATAATTTTCACACCACAAAAATAGATCACGGAAGCTCATCAAAACTGTGCGCGAAAAGGACGTCAGCAAAGAAGCCAAGACAACAGAGCCTAGCACAGGCGGCTTTCGGCATGCTAAACAGCTGCTGTCACGTTTCTACTTCGTCATTCTCTTGAGGCGGACACTTTGCGATTTTCTCACGCATTACTCGTAACTCCGATTAATCTGATTTTTGGATATGTTATACATGGCATACCAAAGTATTTTTTAAAAAATATCAGGACTGGGTTTCAGGTATGATAGGCTACCCAAACAGAGCGCCAAAAGTGTGCATTCATCACAGTTTTTCAACTTTTTGCCAGATTTACCCTCTCGCTAAAACAGTCATAACTTTTTCGTTTCAAAACATTTTTGAGTGATTCTTGAACCTACGCGAAGCTAACTTCCGGGACTACAACTTTTATTCTTTGACCATTTCCAAATTCTAAACATAGAATTCCAGAAATTTCGTGTAAAGTGACTGACCCGAGTTGGTTTTCCAGTTTTGACTCGGCTACTTTAAAATAGCATAACTCTTTGCTCCGAAGTCGGAATTAGTCCGTTCCAGAGTCTATGGAAATATTATTCAGCGTACGATAACATACCAAAAGCCCAGAAATTTTAGGGAATTCTAGCTAACCCCGAATGTTCTGTTTAGGGGCAGCAGTCACTAATTTTTTTTCTAAGTTAAAAAACTGTTTTGGTTCTTCTTCTTTGTTCAAGCTCATCAACCCTTAAAATGGCAAGATCTAACCATAAAACATTATATATTATGTAGATCTACCCTCATATGGTTCAAAATCATAAGTTCAACACTTGATCTAAAACAACTACAACAAAACACATTAAACTAGCTAGAGTTTTGGGTTTTGGAAATTTTATACCTTTAGTGTTCGATCTTCCTCTTGATTTCTTCTTCCTCTCTTCTCTTCTTCCTCTCTTTCCATGGCTAACCTCCCCTTCTTTCATTCCCTCTCAAGCTCTAAAGCTTTCATTGGGGTTTTTGGGTGAGAGTTATGGAGAAATCCATGGTTTCTTCTTTTCCTTCTTCCTTTTTCCTCTCTTTTCTTTTCCTTCTCTCTCTTCCTTCCATCCATGGCAGCCCCCTCTCTCTCTCTCTTCTCCCTATTTGGTCTTGTGTGTGAGAGAAAAAAATGAGAGATAAATGCTTTTTATTTGTTAAATGAAATAGAGGTTTAATATTAATTAAAGGGAAACTAGATCCACTTTTTAGGGGAAATTATTGGGGGAGTTGGTGAGGTTAGGTGGGCTGCCCATGTGCTGGAATTTCCAGCAGATTTTGGTCAAGTGGGTCCTGCTTTTATTGTCTCGTTTTGCGTGCTTAATTTCGTCTTTGACTTTCGGACCCAAAAAGTTTATAGTCGATTCCTACTAAAATCAATGCTCCCAACGTCATGGACACATCCGTTTCTCCAAATTTGTCTCCAAATTTTAAGTTTGACTTTTCTCCCAAAAAATCAACTGTTGACTTTGACCAAAAAGTCAACCCCGACAAATTTTGTGTTTACATGATATTCTTACAAATTTCGACGTTCTGGACTCAAATATCTAGTCCGCGTCTTAAGATTCCACTTCTAACTCTAATTTTGACTTTCCTCCATAAAAGTCAACTATTGACTTTGACCAAAAAGTCAACCCCGACACATTTTGTGTTTACAGCCTTTTCTAACTAATCTTGACGTTCCAGACGCAACCGAACAGTCTGTGCTTCAAAATTCTTTCCCTAAATCAAATTTTGAGTTTTAACTTACTCCCTTTTTTTATTATTAATCATATCAACTAATCATCTATTGATTATTATTCATTTCATTAATTTACTAGTACATAATTTAAATACTAGCATTCTTCAATTACTATAACTATTAGGTTATTTAATTCTCATATCAAATTTATAACATTAGGCTATAAAGCTTTCTTTAATTCTTTTTATATATAGAATAATTATATATACATATTTACAATAAGTTTATTTAAGGGATAAATCAACTTTTGGTACCTGTATTGGGACACAACTTACAATTTGGTATCCGAAGTGAAAAAAATTACAAACTGGTGATTGAACTCGAAAAATGTTACACTATGTTAAACATTAGGGATACGACTTACAATTTGGTACTCGAAGTGAAAAAAATTACAAACTTGTGATTGTACTAAAAAAAAGTTTGTGATCTGGTGCTTGTACTTTCCAATTTTTAAATAATTGTTAAAATTGATCCAACGGGAGAGACAAACATACAGAGAGAGAAACGAAGTCGACGCGAAGAAGGTCCTCGATGTTTTGTTCCATCTTTTCTTGCCTCCCACATTCGCACCATTGCTCCACAGTGGCACCGACTTGGGAACTCTGGTTTAATCCATTCATTTTTGTTGCATGAACTACAATCTTCTTCCCCGATTTCATTTACGATTCCACTCCAAGACGAGCTCATCCTTTCAACTAAACATTGAAAACCCTTTAATAAAAATATGGGAACCAGTAATCAATGGAGAATCGAGATAATAAGAATGAGAGAAGAAGAAGGACAGAAGAAGAGAACCCTAATTTTTAAAAAGAATAAAGATGAAACCCTACTGTTTAACGGAGTGTAATATTTTTCGAGTACAATCACCAGTTTGTAACTTTTTTCACTTCGGGTACCAAATTGTAAGTCGTGTCCCTAATGTTTAACGGAGTGTAACATTTTTCGAATACAATCACCAATTTGTAACTTTTTTCACTTCGGGTACCAAATTGTAAGTCGTGTCCCAGTACAGGTAACAAAAGTTGATTTATTCCATTTATTTAATCACTCACATACTTCACATAAGTCACAATACACAAAAGGTGAGTTACATTTTTCGTTGCACCACAAAATAATTTTATAGGCAACTATATTTTTTTATTTCGCTTAAGTATGTAATTTATATTTATTACATATTTTTATTGTTTTATCTATACCCGAAAGGAAGTTTCTCGGCATAAAATATCACTTATAGCCAAATCTTGCCCCATAGGATTTTATTAGATTTATTATGACTTACTATTTTGCCGGAACACGATTCGGAACATCGAACGTCAAAGTCATTCGACGCGCCGACGCTTGGCGTTCTCTCATATTTTAGTTCTGACATGCATGTTCGCTCATTTTTAATTCTCAAATCATGAGTCATATAACAGCGAAATATCGAGCATGTTATAAACCTCATGGCATAGTATTTTAGAAAATTTTCACACCGCGAAAACGGATCACGAAAACTCATCTAAATAGTGCACAAAAAGGACGCTGTCATAGCCAAGACACACCCCACCCAACCCAAAGCGGCGGCGCTTTCGGCAGCAACCTTGTTGCTTCTCTACCCATTCAAGCATCATGAGGCAGCCACTTCACGATTTTCTCACACGTTACTCTTAACTCCGATTAATCTGATTTTTGGATATGTTATATATGGCATACCGAAGTATTTTTAAAAAATATCAGGGCTGGGTTTCAGGTATGATAGGCTACCCACATAGAGCGCCAAAAGTGAGCATTCATCACAGTTTTTCAACTTTTTTCCAAGGAGGAGAGAGGAAGTTTCGGCTAGTATAGGGAGAGGAGATAAATTGCTAAGCTCTCAATTTGCAAGTAATTTTGGCTTGACCTCCAAGAGAAATTCTTAATCCCTAGACTTTCTCTCATTCACGCCAATAGCAAAGGAAAATAAGGAGGAAAACTATCAACTTGGCCACCAAGTTTGGAATTGTAGTAGGGGCATTTAAGGAATTAACCAATATAACTTAATTAAATAATTAAACCAATTATTCTTTTAATGTTTTTGTTAAGTAATTTAATTACCCAATCTTAGTAACTTAATTTAATCAAATAAGTTACTACATAAATCTCCTTAAAGCGTTTTACCCTCTTGTAATCATATAATTTATATAGTCCATCTTTGATATATAAATTATATAATACATAACATAACATACTTAAATTACATATTTATTTTATAATTGCAAAATAAATATGTTGCATATAATTTCTTATGCAAATATAATTATTTACATACCCAAGATATTATAATATAATATCCTTATCTCATTAACATAAATTCAATTAAGAATTTAATTACTTCCTTAAGATATTGCGATAAATATAATATCTTTTTTTATTAAATTAATTTCATATAAGAATTTATTCTAATACTCTTGGGTAAAGTTTATATAAATATTATATGCTTAATCCGCCTCTTTTTGCCTCATTACACCAATTGTTCCCAACAATTTTATTTCCCCGCGTAATAAATAAATAAGTAAATAAGTAAATATATATATATATATATATATATATATATATATATATATATATATATATTAACTATCAATTACGATTACTCAAAACATGCACACATATTGAAAATAATTAATACTTTATTCTCTCACATTATAAATTATTTATATCAATTTATTTTCATAAAATAAATATAATTTAATATATTTACCATATTACGTCAACATACACATCCTTCATAAATCATAAAATAATTTGTATACTCGTAAATTAGACTAGACATTTAATTTAATGTTTAGTAAACCTCTTAATACGGTTTGCTACATTCAATAAGCCTTCTTCGTATGGCTTGCCATATTTATTATTACATAATCTCTTTCAATTACTAAACCGTATAGATTTTTCTTAAAAATTTTAAATAAATCCTCTATTTTCACTCTAGGTTTTAAACTTTAACATTTAATTTAATCATTTAAGATTTTCTAAATTTTTAGATTGTCACAGTCTTTGATACGGATTTTGAGGATACCTTATTTAGTAGATATGCAGTCATTTCTAGGGCATAACCCCAGAAAGATACTAGAATGTCGGTAAAAATCATTATGGATCGTACCATGTCCAACAATGTACGATTTCTCCTTTAAGATACACCAATCAAATATTGTATATCAGGAAGCATCCATTTTGAGAAAATACCATTTTATTTGAGATGATCTAGAAACTTATTTCTCAATTATTTCCTACCTCGATCCAATCGAAGATTCCTAATATTTATCAATTAGTTTCACTTCTGAATTCTTTGAACCTTTCAAATGATTCTGACTTGTATTTCATCAAATACACATATTCAACTCTTTGAATGATCATCTCCTTTTCTTTTACTAGTTTGTTCAATTTATAAAATATTTTCATGTAAGTAAAGTATACAAAGTCCATCAAGTAATCTTTCAGTTCTTAACAAAACATTATTATTATAAATAGAACAACCATTATTCTAAAATATAAAACCAAAACTTCCTTGTCTAACAACGGAATGAAAATTATATTTCTAATGAGAATTGGAACATAATAAAAACTTATTAACTTAATAGACTTGCCCGTAGGCATTGCTAAACTATAAGTTCCTACGGCTAATGCAGCAACCATTGCTTCATTCCCCACACGCATGATTACTTTCCCTTTATTTAGCTTTCTACTTCTGTTTAGGCCTTGCATGAAATTGCATATGTGAGAACAATAGCTGGTATCCAATACCCAATTAGAACCTTAACTTACAAAAAGATTTATTTCAATCATGAACAAACATGTATCTGTAACAGAAATTTCATTAAACTTCTTCTAGTTAGCCTCTGCAAGATACTCCTTTCAGTTTCTTTTTCCAGTGTCCAGGCTTATTGTAGTGGAAGCAAACTTCTTTGCTATCCGCATAAATTTTGTTCTTATTGTCCTTTGTTTTTGCCTTTCCTTTTGCCTTCTTGGGATTTTTCATCTTTTCAGAAGATCCTTTAGCCCGCAACCTTTTCTTAGTAAGTTCATTTACTAGTAAGACTTGGTCTTTCTTGGCTGAAAAATGACTCTCAGCATTTTTTCACATGTTAAGAAAATCAGACAGGCTGACATCTAGCTTGTTCATGTGAAAATTCATAACAAATTGTGAGGAGTCAGGGAGTGACTGCAAGATCAAATCTTGGCTCAACTCTCCATCCATTATAAAGCCAGTTATCCCAATTGTTCAATCAGATTGATCATCTTAAGGATATTTTTCTGTACTGTAGTGTTATCGATCATTCTAGATCAGAAGAACTTCTTAGATATATGATATCTGTAAGACATACTCTGTTCACCAAACAAATCTTGAAGGTGCAGCAATATAGTAGGCACATCCATTTTCTTGTGTTGACGTTGTAACTCGTTACTCATGGATACTAACATGATGCACTGAGACACATGTGTATCATCCTTCCATTTTTTAAAAGTAACAATTTCTTCCTCAGAGGCATTGTCTGCGACCGTTGTAGAGACTGGCATATTAAGGACATAAAATAGCTTTATAGTCGTGAGAACTATTCTCAAATTCCTTAACCAATCCATATAATTTGGTCCGGTTAATTTATTAACATCTAATATGTTTAGCAATGATAGTGAATAAGATATTTATAAAATTCTGTAAATGAATTTGTAATTCAAAAACATTAGCATGCATTCATTTTATTAATCACAAGATTAATTTAGGTCTTTATTAAAATGGTGTCTCCCACTATTTCTTCAAACTATATAACCCTCTTTATATATATAGTTCGACAAAATTTTTAATTTTGACTTTGTAAAATATGTTTAGTGAGAAAAGATCCAATTGTAATAAATATATAGTCTTGTGTGTGCACAACAAACTATGTACATATTTATTCAAAAGGTAGAAAACTCTTGTCAATTACATCTCTATGTAACTCCTTTTTGATTTTGCCTCTTAGATTATAATAGTCAAGTGTATACACATCCAAACTAAAATAATCTAAGTTAACTCAAACTCAACATTTCCATATAAGTGAATAGAAAATTGCATCCCTTGTGTGTGCACAACAAAACAGTATTGTTCAATTCCTTATAAACATCCAATGTAATAAAGCAAAATCTTAAATATTTAATACTTGCTGTCTTGCCTTATGTGTGGACAACAAACACATTAAATATTCAATACTCTATAGCTTCACTATGCTAGAAGGTACATTCGACATTCTCCAATGTATTTGAACGCACTCAACTTAATATATTTTCTTATAGGGTTTTTGTTATTAATTGTCTCATCTTGTTTTAGTGTCCATGCAAATATATCTATATATATATAGAAATACGCATCATATTAAATATACATCAACATGTATAATAATATATTTACTATATAATTAGCATGCACATATAGAATATTATATTCTACCTGGGATGATTATGGACTTAATTCTAATTTGGTTCACTAAAGCCATCATGAACCAAAAGGTCAAACTAAGGGTGCAAGAATAAAATTTGAATATAAATATTATATTCAACCAGAGCTTCATTACAAATGGGTCTTCAATGCTCCTACCCTTCAGCTCCAATTTCTTAAGTAATTCTATAAAATCTTATAACAGTCTATTTTTCATAAAACAAAAACATTGATCAACAGTCAAGATCAAAGTATACAATCGAATTGTAACGCAGCGGAAATAATACAATATAAATAATTTAAATTTTTTCTGCAAACTCATTAATCACCTTATGAAACATCATTTATTAAAGAAGGATAAAAGATATACCTTTAAAGAAGAACAACGCCTTGATGAAATCTTTAAATTCAAATCTTTTCTCCTTCGCGATCTCTCCAATCCTAGGATCAAACATTCGCTACTCAAAGTATGTAAAGCTCAAAAGGTGATCCACCAAGAAAAACTGATTGAGATGTGATGGCTAGTCCTAATTCTCTCTATCTTAACACGTTATGGTTTTGAGAATCCTTGCAAGAGAGATGCAAGTTGCATTAGCATTAGTATATCCCACAATAAGACTCTTCTTATTTATAGACTAACCCTTTTCCTAAACCTTTTAAAAATTAGGATTTTATTTAATTCCCAATCAAATTAGAAACTTTAATAATAATAATAATAAGATCTGATCATCTTATTTGTTTATAATATAGTATTTTTCCAAATACTTAATTATAAATATTAGTATTTTTTCAAATACTATATTATTATTATTATTTAGCCAATTTAATAATAATAATAATAATAATAGTAATAATAATAATAATAATAATAACAATAATAATAATAATAATAATACTAAGATGATTACTCTTATTAATTTATAATTGGTATTTCTCTAAATACTTAATTATAAATATTAAGCTATTTAATTTATTTCACTAATAAATAAAATACACTTAATTTACTATTATTAAGCCAATCACTTCTAAAATTATATTATTCCTTTCTCTAGGTTCAATATTGCTTTAGGTAAGTATAATAAATAAATTAGAATCATTTTAATATTATTTATAATAAATTAAACTCTTTTAATTCAAATATAAATAAATAATATTTATTCTACATCATGAGTGACACCTTATAAATAATGTATCAAGATTCACGACTATCCGGATAATATGAATTCAACTTTCAATCACAAAGATTACAAAGAACCTATTCTGTGAATAGCTACCATACAATTCAATTCTTTTACCATACAATGTTGCGATTAAACATAAGACGTGGAATTACTAATCTTATTTATTTAATCATATGCATTTCGATTCTAAATTGCACAACTTTGATTAATGTAAATTAGAAAGTCCATTCTAATTTTCATTCCACCTTGGCCAAGAATTTCTAAGTTGTCATTTATCGAATTGCATAGGACATTCTCTCTCTTTACTGAAGTGGTAGATCATTTGTTAATCATTCACCTATCTCCATATATACTTTATTATATTCGAACATACCTTACAATATACCCTAAAGTATTAAGGAATATGAAAAAACATAACTCAGTATATATAGAAGATATTATAATGATCTCAAGTCCAATTATCACTTATACAACTATCACTATAAGAACTCTCATTCTCAGGCAAGTAAAACTTCATTAGGGTTCCTTTAAGCGAATCACGTTCAGTGATTTTTTCTCCAATAAGCACCTACATACTTGTTTTAGTGTCTCCATACAAATGATTATAAGATCAATCATCATCTTCAACAGTGCAAGCATAGTATGTATCTTAAACGAGTAACGCCCCACATTAGTGATCCAACGATTAGGAACATTTTAGTTTTGAGCTATTTTAGAATTTAGATCTCATTAGCATGATCAACATCATGATTCTAAAAGCATTGCTCCAAGACTATGGGTTTATCACATTTATTAATTCAACAAATTAACATGGATAAAGAATGCCTTTCGTATTAAATAAATTCTCTTATTAATAAATGAATAATATTACAAAGTAAATGCCTATCACATCTAATGTGATTGACTTGAGGACGTACTACTTTCAGTAACAAAATTACTTTGAGTACTAAAGTATTAAGCATTCATTATTAACTCAATTTTATCATGTACTTATTCTCACAACGGAGTTATCCCCCGGCGGCCCCGACCGTCAACCTCCTCAGTGTGATTTTGTTTATGTTCAGTGTAACGCCCCTCAAAATAGGTCAACACGATCCATTCTGAGTCGCCAAATACATCACTATTAAATCCAAATATAAAATTCATTAATACAACTGTCGTGTAAAATACGACAACATATAAGCTGTGAGTTTCAATAAAAATATTGTACTGAATATAATACAAAAATATACACACCCAAATTATTACAATTCCATATAAAATACAACAACAAATATTTCAATTTCTCAAAGGAACACGAGAATATTTATATCTTCCTCATTCTAATGGGGTGTATTTTTGACGCTTTCAAAGTCGGGTTCTCATCACCCTATTGTTGTTCACCAAAATCAATTATTAAATGACGTATAAAATACGACACACGCATTTTAAGTTCTCGATATAATTATATATTGTTATGTTGTTTTATAATGTATTGAGAAACTTCAACAGTCACAGACCATCACTCTATTCCCTTGTTATCCTCACTCGACCTAGCTATACTATTATTACCTGAATGGAATTTTGAAGCAAAAGGGTGAGCACAAATAGCCCAGTAAGAATATTATGACTAAGATAATGTAGAACAAATTATCCTTGGTCCTCAACAGGAAAAAATCTGATAGAATATAATAGACAACAAGTTTTAGATCAACAACTGCAACGGAAACAGCAATCCATTAGAAGAGTCAAGTAGAACATAATGTCTACTATCTCCTCTAAATTAAAGGTCCATTATTAATATTTCATCCCTGTAATACCCATCAACAGTTCTTTGTTGTACCCAAGACAAAGAGAACTTTCATCACTTGTCTTCACCTGAACCACTAAAGATTATAGTTAAATTCATAATTCATGTTTATAATAATGTAAATCAATAGTTTGTCATTACTACAAAGTCTTAATAGAACTTTCACTTAATTTCCTTGCCACAAAGGTTAAAAATACTCAATAATCATATTGTCTTTACACCTTACACCAAATACATTCAAATATAACAACAGTGGTCATGATCATACAAATCAATTATCTATCTTTGCACTACGGGCCAAAGATGTTCAACTTTAAACCAATTATCAACAATTAATCTTTGCACTTCAACCAAAGACATACATTGTAAAACCAATAATCAACAGTCTGTCTTTGCACTACGGACCAAAGACATACAACTATAAAACCAATGGTTATGATTATACCAATACATAATTCCGGTCATGATTATAAAAATACACAATTCCTTGTCATAATTATACCAATCAACAGTTCATCTTTGCACTACGGGCCAAAGATAACTTTCCAACACAAATTTAAGTCTGATGATTATAACAATGATATAACGAATCAATCAAGTGAGATCAAGGATAAATACTAAATATTTATAATTCAATTTATCCATAGTTCAAGAATGGCCAAATTGTCAACGTGATAACTAATTGTGGAGTAAAATTCAAGATTTATATTCATGTATCAAAAATAATTTTGATAGAAAGAAACAATTTTTGTCGTGAATAGTACCCCTTCATGCAAAGTACCCCGAATGAATAGTACTCTGGTATGAATAGTACCCATAAATGGAGAATAAGAAAGAAAACAATATCCCTTCACGAGTACAAAAGAAATGATATCTCATACAAATATGAAAGAATATATGAAACTGCAAATGGATTTTCACTCGTCATATGGTAATCCGCGTAGACAGATCATTTTCACAATTTAATAAAGAATGAATACAAATGGTTATTCACCATGTATGCGGTAATCCGCATTGACAAGTTACTCCCGCAGATTAATAAAGAATGAATACGAAAGGTTATTCACCGTTCATGTGGTAATACGCGTAGACAGGTTACTCCCGCAAATTAATAAAGAGTAAATATGAATGGTTATTCACCATGCATGCGATAATCCGCGTAGATAGTTTACTCCCGAAGATTAATAACGAATGAATACGAACGGTTATTCACCATGCATGCGGTAATCTGCGTAGACAGGTTACTCCCGTAGATTAATAAATAATAGAATGACAACCCTTATAAGTATGAAGAAAATAATATCCTTTACAAATACGAAAGAAATAATATCCCTTACGAATACGAAAAATAATATCCCTTACGAAGACGAAAAATAATATCCCTTACCTTAGTAGAAGATTGGGTACTGCAATAGTGTAGTAGCAGAATACTCTTCTTCTTTCTCTCTTATTCTCTCTCTATAATTTCTCTCACTATAACTTGTGATTATAACTTCGCTCTTCAAAATTGGTAGGAAATAATGAATCGAAAAAGGATTATTTATAGGCTAGGAAAAGGTGGCAAATTACAAAGTTAATTATACTTTAGTACCTTCATCTTTGCCTCTATTTTTAATTTAGTACCTCAAGTATTATCATTATTGCATAACCTCCCCTAATAGTACTTGCATGTGAACCAATAGTTCCTTGCATGTGAACTAATAGCAATTAATTGTTCATTTATCTGATTAATTACCCGTTTGGTCAATTTAACATCTAGAAATCAACTATTATTGAAATAAATGTCGATTTCCACTAACATTAATATTCCCAACACAATGAAAATATTTTTATTAACAATTTCATCTTTGAATTTTCAAAGTTTGACTTTTTCTGAAAAAGTCAATTGTTGACTTTTTGACCAAAAAATCAACCCCGACAAATAATGTGTTTATAGTCTATTTTGACTAATTTCATCGTCCCGGACTCAAATATCTCATCCGCGTCTCCAAATTCAACTCCGAACTCAAATTCAATTTTTAATTTTATTTTTTTGTGTTTTATACACACTTTTGCTTTCTTAATTAGTTCAAAATATTTAATTAGTCTTGACTAACTATTAAATTAAATCTCATCATTTATCACTAATAAATATATATAACACATTTTTAATCTTTCAACAAGTATTCATCATTAATATTATAACTCACAATATTGACAACTAGATCCTTTCCAGGAAAGATGGGGCTTTCCGATGAGAATTTTTCCTTATTGGAGCGCAATTAAATAACTTAACCCATTTCCTCGACAGAATTTTCTACATATTTTCAATAATGCAAATAATAATATGAATAATTATGCTGTCTCAATGATTGATTTAATAATATAAAATATTGGGCAGATGATACTATGACAATAATGGAATCAATAATATGAGATACTATGCAACAACTATTGAGACAATTATTGGATAAAGTTAAGTGACTTCTTATGTAAGCATCAATAATCAGAGATATTGTGCGATATTGTGTGCAACTGTGCAATAATGTGTATTACTGTACTTTTATCATGAGGTATTTCAAAAGGTAACGGTAAAATTTTTGCCTTTATTTCAATAAAAAGGTTATTTCTGTTGTTTTCTCTATATCCGATAGTTATTCCCTTGTGGGGTCCACCAATAATTGCACCGTCGTAAGAATATTCCCTGACCAAAAGAATATTCCCCGACACAACGAATATTTTATGACAGCTTTTATAATTTACACATATCACCCTTAACTTTAATCTTTTATCAATTTAACCATTTACTAAATATAATAATAATTATAAAAAAAATTGAATACTCTTATTTCATAAAATTCGGGGTCTTACATTCAGGATTTAGCTCGATACTTTGGTGATTGGACATGTGGACAAATCTTGGAGTTAACATCTTTTTCAATGAATTTTTAAAAGGGTAATATTAAGATTTTATAACAATTTTGGTAAGTTTTCTAAATTATTAATCACAATTCTTAATCGTTGTGTTTTCTCCTAGAACATATATTAAAAAAGAACGCCAAAAGTAAGGGTGTAAATGAGTCGCATCGAAAGGAATAAAGAGATGCTCGAATTCGACTCGAAACGTTAAATTCATACTCGAATTCGAATTATATTTGAAATTTTTTACTCATTTTCAACTCGACTCGGATATTAATTTATTACTCAAATTTAATCCGATTCGGATCGAATTATATTCAAACTACTCGCGAACTTCAAATTCAAGCTCGAATTCGAGTCTCCAAATAAATAACTAGCTTTATAATAAATATAACTATAAATTTAATTTGTTATTTTACTTAGAAATGAGAAAATATATTTACTATTACACTTTACAAATATAAAATTAAAATTAAAATTTAAAACAAAACAAAATAATAATAATTAATTATCTTAATTTTATTTAATTATGTATATATTATAAGGGAATATATTGAGTATTTAATTAAATCTGTATCAATCGAGTATGTATCGAATCACAATTGAGAATTCGAATAGTTTGAATCTTAAACGAGTCGAGTATAACCTTACTCAGATTCTACTCATATTTTTATTCGAACTATTTTTTATGCTCAGATTTGGATCATATTATATTATTAACCTTACGCTCGTATTTTTTTGAGTTGAGCCTGAATCGATCCCAAATTATTTGGCTCGTTTACAACTTTAAGCAAAAGTATTAAACGAATCAAGTTTATTAGAGTCAAGTTTAAACGATTCAAGCTTGTGTTGAATAAGGTCTAACTTAAATTGTACCCAATCGTTTATCGCCCCCAAAATAGGTATACATCACCCATTCTGAGTCGCCAAATACATTGTACAGAATTCAAATACAAACTTAATTAATACAATTTTCGTGTAAAATACGACAAAACATAGCTGAGTTTTTACACGAATATTGTCTCATAAACAGTATCCAAACTCAGATTCAAATCTCATTACATTTATTATCACAATAAATAGTGAGGACTACTAAAACAACCATCTCGGACCGTCACTCCATTCCCCGAATAGTCCCGACTACGTTCTCATTTCCTGAAGAGAACAATGAAAGTAAAAGGGTGAGCTCAACTAGCCCAGTAAGAAATATTATGACTAAGATAATGCAGAATAAATTATCGTTAGCCTTCAACAGTGTTAAACTAATAAAATATAATAAACATCAAGTTTAACTGCAGCAGAACAAGCAATCCATTAGAAGAGTCAAGTAGAGCATGATATCTACTATCTTCTATGATTTAAAAAGTTTATCATCAATTTTATCGCTGAGACTCAGCTTAATAAATAAACCATATCATCGAATCATCCATGCACTAAAGGCCAAGGATATTCATTAGTATCACGACCACGAATTATCCATGCACTATGGGCCAAGAATATTCGTATTTTCACCAATGGTTATGATCATGCCAACAACTGTTCATCAATGCACTACGGGCCAATGATGACTTTTACCACATCATTTGTAACAGTACGGTCATAATTATACCGAATAATCCCTTGTCATAATCATACCAATCAATAGTCCATCTATGCACTATGGGCCACAGATGACTTTCATAACAATATAAGCACGAGGATGATGACAATGATATAAGAATTTAATTAAATAAAAGTAAAGGATAAATTTTAAAGATTTATAATAAAATTTATCCAAATTTCAATAATGTTCAAATTGTCAACATGATACTGCTTTGTGAAATAAAATTCAAGAATAATAATGTATCAAAAATGATTTGGACCGAAAAGAAATTAATTTTTGTCATGAATAGTACCTCGGGTGAATAGTACTCGAGTGAATAGTAGCCCGTGAATAGTAATTCGAGAATAGTACCCCGTGAATAGTACTCCGGCGTGAAAAAGTTAAAACTTATCAAGAATGTTCAGAATAATATTTTCATGAAAAGATATTGGATGAAGCGCAAATTTTAAGGATATTCTACTAATTTCATGGAGTATAGAAGCCAAAACTTAACAAAAATGAGTATAGAATTCGGAATCTGAAACGAAATAATATTACTTACATACTACAGAGTATGGAAGAAAATATTATTTCTTATGAATATTGAACAAAATAATATCCCTTACCTTAAAAAGAAGAGTATTCCAACTGGTATAGCGGGGATATTCTTGAAGAAAACTTTCACTGTTTTCTACGCTCAAAGCTTCTTAAAACTCTAAAGAAATACGCTCAATATTATAGAAGAAGAACTCTCTAATTCGGGTGGGATTTTCAATTCTAACTAAGCATCCTATTTATAGGAGAATGGAAGGATATTATTTAGAAACGGACTGCACAGTACTTTTATACGAAATCACGGGCGTAGCAACGTTCGGCTGAAAAAAAAATTCTAAATTCACTATACAGATACTATGTAAACACTATGTATAATAAAATATAATATATTCAATTTTTCATAAAAAAAAAAACAAAACTTATAAAATATATATATAACCTTTGCCTTACGGCAAATGCAATTCATTCACACCCCATTTTTCAAACCCACACATGTGTTTTTTCAAATTCCACCCATACCCCACATGTTATATATACATATATATTTATATCATCCCACACTTACACCACCATTCACACACACATTCACGGACACACACACAATTCTCCCACCCACACGTCACTTTCACACACATGTCCTTATCACACACATCTTTATCACACACATCCTTATCACACACATTTTATATATACTGAATAACTTTCTACCGATTATTTTGAAAAATGGGTAAATGGGGGTCCAAATAATGAGCAAAATTTACAACAAATACTTTATAAAAATTCCCTCAATATTTTTAACAACATTTATTAATCATTATTATAACTCGCAATATTAAAAACCAGATCGTTCCCAGGAAAGAGGGGGCTTTCCGATAAGGATTTCTCCCTATTGGTACGCAATTAGGTGACCAAACCCCTTTCCTCAACATAACTTTCTAGACATTGTTAATTATGCAGATAATAATATGAATAACTGGTCATCTCAATTATTGATTTAATAATATAAAATATTGACAATAATTGAATCAAATAACGTGAGATACTATGCAGTAATTACTGTAGCAATAATTGAGTATAAATGAGTAACTTATCACATAAGCATCAATAATCAATACTGTGTGCTACTATGCAACCACGCGTATTACTTTACTTTTATCATCGAGTATATCAATAATTAACGGTAAAACTTTTGCCGTTATTTTTATAAAAAGATATTTATGTCATTTTCTAAACTCGAAATAATAATTAGTTGTGGGGTCCATTAATGATCATATCGCATTTAATATTTCATGTTTAAAACGAATATTCCCCAACCAATCGAATATTTTATAACAACTTGCATACTTTGCAAAATTTATAAATATTACCCACAACTATAACATTATATCAAATCCACACCACAATATTCAAAAATATATTTCGAGAAAAATTAATCTTTATTCATGAAAGTTTGGGTCTTACAGTTTAAATTGTAAGTACAGTTAAGTCGAGTTTTTTTTATTTGCAAACAACTTATTTTATTTATAGCTCTAAATGAGAGAAGAGAGATAAGTTATTTATTTTTTTGCAAACAACTTAGGGAATGTTTGTGATGCCCCCAAATTCGGGTCCTTTCGAACCTCAAATCTGGTCTGCCACGATACTCCTATAGTCAAACTATTATATCATTTATTCATAACTTAATGAATATAACCTTGCTTATTACAATTTAGAATATAAATTCTTTCCATTTCCAGGATCTGTATAATGACCCCAAACTTTTATAAATTTCAATTCTTGGTCATTTACCATTTATGTCTTACATTATATTCGATGTTATATAAATATGCGGAATAATTTAAACTTTTTCAATCTCCTTTGAAAAATAAATCTTTTATTGATTTCTTAATTTGAATCAATTACAAATCCCTGAATCAAATTATTCTATGATTCAGTCTATTCGAATTACTGTATAAATCTTTACATCTCGATTCGAATTCCTCTATGTATCACATAGTACAACTTAACATGTATTACACATCATAAACTGCTATCATGTTCAAGAGTATATATTTAAATAAATGAATTAATATTCTTCGATACTATTGAACTTTATCAATCAAGAAGCACGTAATCTTTACCGTGAGTCCTTAACTTGCAAAAGTGGTTATTTGCAAGGGTGAGCTCGATAGCCCAGCAATTCTAACAGTTTTCATGAAGCATATAGCATATAATAAAATACTCAGTTTATGCATTCATAATCAATTAATATTTACTACGCATGTTACTTTCTCATATAACAGGCATATAGGTTTATTTCATAAACATATCATCAAAGATCAACTTTCACATCTCATACATATCTCGTATGCATTTCATATATATACATCAACATTCTCATAGCATAATATAGCTCAACTAATAGTTATCGAATTCATATAACAAATAGAAACTGAAAGACTTGCCTGATTCGTAGTTTATCAACTACAACTTAACTGCTTAAAGCTTATATGTACTGCGTGTATTCCTACACAGTTATATAATCATGGATTCATATCTATTATTCATACATTTCATACGTTCTTAATATAACAATAAATATTACATCGTTTCCTAATTAGGTTTGTAAAACCTTCCCTTTGCTTTCTTAGTAAACTCTTAGAATAGCTATGTATACCTTAGCTACACATGTTCAATATCAACATTCATAAGTCTTTATCATACACTTGACTCGATATGTGTTCGTTACACATTTAAAGCTCATAGATGAATGTTTCACATAGTTTTTGCATTTTGCAAACTTTAATAAAATTTAACAACTCTGTGTTTTATATAACCATTACTTGTTCTTATACTTAAAACATCATCTATGTCAAGTATTATAGCTTTAGACATTCATTACACATATGCTTTAAAGTTCAGATCAAAGTTAAAATAGTCGAAGCATCATTGCTTATGTGGCGCAAATGTATATTATAAATAGTCTGGGATGTGCTTGAACTTGCCATCCAACCCGCCTGAACTAAAGTTGAGATTTTATCTTTTGGGTTTCATTCCACTTTTTTTTAGTATACCTGAATATTAACACATAGCAAGCATACATCTTAAGAGATCTTGGACTTTCTCAAAGTCGTATCAAGTCCACTTTTACACAATATGTCTCTAGTTGGAAATTTCTACGAAGTTAAGGACAACTAAGTTCATGAAATCATGAGGTTAACTATATTATCCATCTATTCATATGAGAGGGTTATATAATGCACGCTCGCAAGTATTCATATTATTTATACATAACTAGTTTCGTCCATCACTTTAAACTCTTTTTAAAATCATGTTCCAATGACTTACATTGTGTCAAACTATGTGTTTGCACTTATAGGTTATGCTTAAAGACCCAAAAGATACTAGTATGCCATCCTACAAGTTCAGACGTTTAGACCACACAATGCTCACGAATAATGTTTTCAAAATGTCTAAGTTTTTTTTCTTCAAATCTATGTCATGCCAACCAAATCATGTAAGACAACTTTGAATCATATGTCATATTAATTTATGCATGTTTCTACACAATCTTGTAAGGTCGAAATGTAAGCAACACCATACTTATGATTATTAGTTTTCAAAACATGAATTTCTCAACTCTTAACATAGTAGGCATATATGTGTGATACCTTAGCAACCCTAAAAGTATCATCAAACATGTTCATAAATGTCAGGTTCTAACTCTCAAAGTAGCATGTTAACATTCACGTTCAAAGTTTGTATTTTCATTAGTAAAGTTTACTAATAAGTTCAACATGTTCATGCTTCCTTACGAATCATATAAACACAAGTTAACGGGTTATTCATGCATTTCTAAACCATACCAACATACTTACCAAGTCAGTATATAGACATGGCATACATACCTATCAAGTTCATTTCTAAAGTTCTAAATCCATTTTAAACTACACTTTCGTTAATCATGTATGTTAATCTAGTAAAACATGCTCACATTAGGGTAACATACTTGTGTATACACATTACACATACTTGCATGCTAGTTTATGTCATAGTACTTTACCAACACTGATCAGACTTTAAAATAGAAAGCAAAAATTAAACTCAGAGACCGGCGTGCTTTGACAGAACTTCAGCCCAACCACAGAAATTATTCATGACTTCGATTCTAATTACTCATATATTAGTTTAAACATGCTTATATGGTTATATAACAACTATGTAATCATTACCCAATCCTTATTATCATCTAACTCCACCTAATTTAGAATTTGATAATTCAAGAATGGAAATTTAACAGAAACTGAAAATGAAGAACAAGAATGAATTTTATACCTTTGTAATTAGCTTGGTAATTCACACTTCTTCTACTGATATGTATACAATCACTCACTCTATCTATGCTTTCAATCACACTCCTTAGCAATTCTCAGCAATGGAATTTAGAGAAGGAGAGTTCATACTTATAGAAGAAATTTTACACAGATATTGCAATTTCCTATTGAATCAAACCCATGGATTCAAGGATTGCATGGAGGTTAACAAATAGTTGTTAGATGTTAGTTGAAAATCATCATCACCACCACTCCTTACATAATCATCAGCTAAAAAGAGCTTGGAAGAAGAAAAGGAAAATATGCCTTAGCCTTTTTGCTATGCACGTGAATGAGAAATATGGAGCAATTGCACACTAAATTTGGGACAAGCCAAATAACTCAGCAACTTGTTATTCTAAGGCTTGGTTTGGTTCTTTAAATTCCCAAAATGAAATTTTAATGTATAATTATTATCACATTAGGACATTTAGGGATTATTTAGGTACTCACCTCATAATATCCATGTACATTAAATACACGCAATTAGAATAACACAGTTAGGTATTATTGTCCGGGTATCTCCATAATTATATTTTACTACTCACATAAACACATTATCACATTATTTAATATTATCTATCCAGTGTACACACATAATTTCTCTTCCCAATTTCTGGAATATACAGATATTTAATTATTTCTGTATTAAAATCCCTTATGATTTTATTATATCACTTGATACCTTATATCATTAATCCCAATTAAATGTCACACTTCATGTATTCTTAGGTCATAGGTATTATATATTAATATTTTCCATATTACACATAGTAATACTATTAATATTTTTATTGGGCTAAATATTATTCAGTTGGGTACTTTCAACCCATTATCACATTTTAATATCACAACAATTAATTAATATTAATCATTTAGTTTCTTTTCAATAATTATTATGCACTCCACTAATTAATAGAATATAATATTCCATAATATCACTTAATTAACTAATATTTATTCTGGGTTAATTAATTAAACCTTATTCAAATCCATTCATAGATAACTTAATCATCATTTAAGATTTTTATTATCCTTATGAGTCCTTAATACCCATTTCTTAATTTTAAATTCCAAAAACTGATCCTACAGAATAGAAGGCTACAGCATTATTTGGTCATAAGCTGAAATGGCGCTTGATTAAGCGCCATACCAAGTTCAGAGGAAGACAAGTTCTGCATCAGCAGAAATGAAACCTACGCTTCTAAATACTTTACACATCCTCCTTAAGTGTTAACTCGTCTAACATCAATCCCCTCTTTGATTTCACATCATCGGTTACTATTTTCCTTAACAATTTAAAGATCACACTTCGAGTTTTAAAACTCTATTTCCCTTATGAGTTTAACCAACTATACATCTCCTTTACGGTTTCTTACCACCAATAACACAAAACTCGAATATAACTCATACATATATTCCTTTTATCTTCACTTCTCGTTGTGTATCAATTTACTTAATAATTCTCTAACCAATTTAAAGGTATATCAATTTCCTTCTCTCGTCAACAACGTATACGCATACAAGTCTAAACCTAGCACACATCAAGTCTTTAATAGTATTCAATATAGTACACTTAGTGGTTTCCCACAAAAAACCAACAAATTAGTTTCCATCTCGTCTACACTGTTTTCACAGTGAGTTAGATTGGTTACTAATTCGTATATACCTCCGCTCTCTAAAGGAATCGTTTAGCTCAGCTCCTATACATCCACCATTAAAGAGTACAGTTGCACTGCCTTAGACTTGATACTTACTCATACATATACACAAGAAATTGGTGATTATCAAAGATATTTAATATCACCAGCTATGATAAAATAATTCTATAAATTATTTAATGCCGATAGATAAATCTTATCCATCTTCTTACTAATTCATCTCTACAATTTATGACAAATATATAATAATGATATATATTTATTAAACACAACATCACTTATTACATAGCTCATATTACCATATGTAACACAATACCACATTTCTCGCAACATATATATATTCTTGTTAGAACCCATCTCATGCTTTCAGAATTTTATTTACTAAATTCTTATTTTAATATTTTCTAAAAACTCGGGTTCTTACAGTGTTTGTTTAGATCTAAATGAAACTAAATGGCTGAATAAATTGGTCTATTCGTTCATGCGCTTTGTTTTGAATAAAAATAAATGCGAATGGTTGAATCTACGATTTTTTTTGGTTGAATGGCCAAGTATAATTTTTTTGGCTAAATGATTGCTAAATGAAGTATTTTATATTTAAATTTTTTTTACAATATTAACTATTATATTAAGTAATATTAAATAATTTACAACAATTTTGAATGTTTTTAAAGGGGTAAAATAATAAAAATATGTTACTCAAATGTTTCAGACTTGTCAATTATCAAATAATTTTTTTTCATTCAGTATTCAGAATTCTGGTTCATTTAGCTCATTCAAACTACTTAAAGATTCAGAACTATTTCATTCAATTTTATCAAACCCTTAGTTTATTTATAGCTCTAAGTGAGAGAAAATAGATAAGTTATTTAATCAAAACAAAATGATTGAAACAATGAGATAGAAATAAATATAAAAAGGAATAGAAGGATAATACGTTCTTTTTAAAAATATATATTCTTGAAACCTATTATATTACTATTCAATCATTATATAGTGTTATGTTAGGCCATAATACTTTAGACATGTTAGGGTGGGGCCTTGAAAGTATTGGGTCGGTTCATTGGGCCGACCCATTGGGTGAATAATATATTTATTTGGGCTTTGACCGGTGATCATTACATGGATGAACTTTGACTGTTATCCCTGCAATGCATTAATGAGGATTGGACAGAGTGGGCCGGCGGTGGAAAAAGGTGACAAACAGTGATGGGAAGAGCATGTGAACTGCCGGCATTGGGATGGGGTCAGCATAGGTCGGTTGCATACAGGACAAACGTGAGAGTATATGAGGCCATAACAGAACATGAGAGAGGTAACTGATATTTCTTTTATCAAACACTAGAGCTAGTATCCTCCATTGTTATCCTTGTATCTGCATGTACTGACTCTCACGCCGGAGCTATCCCCCGATGGTCCAAGTCGTCAAGCTTCTGGTATTGACGTGTTTACTGTGCAGGATTGGACGCTCTTTTACGTGATTGAGGCGCGTGGAAAGATCTTGGCGTTAACATTGGCGCTAGAAGGAGGGTTGTTTTCTAGTGTTCTTGAGTTTTCAATCACATATTTTAGTTGTTCTATGTCGGAAGTTATGGTGAGGAGTAGAACGGTTACCCCTGAAGGACAGCCGATGGCTGTGAGTTTGTCTATACAACGAGTCTCTGTCAAGGATAGGTTGGGTCCTTTAAAAAGAAAACATGATTGTACTACATCCCGGGACATTTCTAGAGGTTCTCATGCAGAGTTCCACGGTGATGTCAAAAGAAGATAGGTTTATACTGTTGATAGAAGAGCTGACCAAAATCGGAAAAGGGTAGAAGGCACACCGCCTAGAACCCAACACCAAAGTGGTCAGGTTGATAGAGCATCCAAGTTGGCCGTGATGGCCGAAGAAGCTGACAAAGCTCTAGAAGTTCTCCTGAAGCAAAGGGAAGAAATTGTTGAACAGATAGTTCGTTTGGCTGAAATGGAAGATGAAGCGTCTAGCCATACTCGACCTAAGGAACGAGGTAGATCTCTTAAGAGACGATCTAGAAGAGGAAAAGAGCCTATATACTCTGGGGGAGTATCTCAAAGTCGCTCTCGTGACCGAAGAAGATCGAAAAACCATACTCCTGAAGATTCAAAGAGGGTACACCGCCCTATGGATTCTCGGGAATATGTTCAAGTAAAGAGGAAGCGAGTTAAGAGGGCGCTTTTCGAGAATACAAAGAAGGCACCCCGCCTTGAGTATTCTCACCATAGTGAAAAGGCTCGACGCCAAAGCAGATCCAGAAGTCGTACTCCTGGGAATCTGAAGAGGGTACACTGCCCTACGGATACTCATCCTCGGGGAAGTCCGTCTAAAGTTGCAGGTTCAGTAGGGAAAAGCCAGCTTGTTCAGAAGAAAGAAGCCTCCCCACAACTGGAAGTAGTGGAGTTCTTGGTTAAGGAGTTAAAGGAGCTTCGAAAGCAGCTAGCCGAGGTTCAACAGGTAAAGGACAATTTGGGGAAAAAGGCGTCTCCTTTTTCCTCGGATATTCATAAAGAGAAAGCTGACCCTACCAAAAAGCTTCCTCACATGGAGAGTTATGATGGATCTGGGGATCCCTATGACCACAGTCAGGCGTTTGATAGGTTGATGGATTATTATGATTTCTCGGATGCTGCCAAGTGTCAAACGTTCGTGACGACCTTGAGGAAAGATGTGAGGCAGTGGATGGGAACTCTACCTTTGGATTCAATCTCGTCTTGGATGGATCTATGTAGAAAATTCCATACTCATTTTGGGAGCAACATGAGGAGAGGAAAGCCTACCGGCTCATTGGCTCAAGTTTGTCAATTTTTTATTGAGTCTTTGAGTCAGTATGTGAAGCGATTCAGAGAAGATGTTGGCCAAGTTTTCGATCTTAATGATCTTCAGGCTGTTGGGTTATTTCAGAATGGATTGGACCTGGTCAAGTCAGAAAAGCTGGTGAAGGAGCTGATGTTCCACCATTCGAAGAGTTTAGCCAAAGCCTTCGATAAAGCAGAGGGCTATATTGTGGTAGAAGAAGCTATGAATAGCTTGAAACGTCCTTCTACGGAGAGGTTGAAGGATAAGGACAAAGACAAAGCTGAAAGCGATCAGAAGAAGAACGGTGGGAATAATGATCGGTCAGAGGGGGGTTCTAAGAGATTCAACAACAACTGGCGTCAGGGAGGAGGTCATCCGCCTGTTCCAGACCAGAAGGTAAACAAAGTATACACTCATTTGAACACGGATAGGGCCACCATTCTGGATCGAATTAAGGACCAACCTTATTTCGAGCTTCCTTGGGACAATCTTAAGCCCGGGTCTAGTAACTCTCAATGGTATTGTGATTATCATCAGGCATCTGAGAATAGAACTAATGAGTGTAGGAGTTTGAAGGAATTCATTGAAAATAATGTCCAGAGCGGTATGTTGGTTCAATATGTGGCAGGAAGAAGGCCTCCACGAGATCAGCAGAGGGATATGAGGCTTGTTCAGGTTGCTCAACCGGTTCAACCTGCATTACCAGCTCCTGATCAGCCAGTGAGATATGTGGTTGATGTTATTACTGGGGGTACTTCTGGCTAAGTTATCGGGAGGAAGCATCGAGGATATCTAGATTCGGTTATGTCAGTGGAGGGTACACTCCCGAAGACTGATAGACCTTATCCAGGTACGATAATTTCCTTTACTGATGAGGATTACCCTTCGGAGCCCATTGAACCCCATAAAGGAGCCCTGGTAATTACAGTACAAGTGGGTTTGGTGGATATGAAGTGGATGATGATCGATAATGGGTCTTCTGTTGATATTCTATACGCATATGCTTATCAGAGGATGCATCTGGATGGGCGAAAGATGGAGGTCAGGCCGGAGGCTCCTTTATATGGCTTCAGTAACGATCCGGTCAAAGTGGCGGGGACTATTGAGCTGCCAGTCATCTTTGGTACAACTCCACAACAGGTAGAAATAATGTGTAAATTTTATGTTATGCATGTAGATTCGGTCTACAACGCCATTCTAGGGAGACCAACCTTGACTGCTCTTCAAGCCGTGACATCAATTCCCACTTTAAAATCAAATTTTTGACATCTCATGGAGTTGGTGAAGTAGTTGGGTATCTTGATTTGGCTAAAAGGTGTTATCAGAATGTTATGATTGCTTCTGGAGTAGGGGTTAGTAAGCAAAAGCAAACTCTGGCTATCGAGATTGAGCCCTTTATTGAAAGAAGTTCAGAGCCGTTAGTCATGCCGGCTGGAGAGATTGAGGAGTTCTAGCTGATTCCTGGTAAGAAGGACAAGACGGTAAAGATAGGTTCAGGTCTGCCGGAACCTCTCCGGATGAACCTAATAGAACTACTTCGATGTTATGTTGACATCATCGCCTGGGTACCTAGTGATATGCCTGGGGTGAACAAAAAGGTTGCGGAGCATAGGCTATATATAGATCTAGGGAAGAAACCAGTTCGGCAGAAGAGGCAGATATTTGCACCAGAGCGACAAAGGATTATTGATGAAGAAATAGCCAAGCTTTTGGCTGCTGATTTTATATTCTAGATTGACTATCCGGAGTGGATGGCGAATGTGATTCTGGTGCAGAAGCAGAACGGAAAATGGCGAGTCTGCATAGATTACACGGACTTGAATAAAGCTTGCCCGAAGAACTTTTATCCCTTAACTCACATTGATCAGCTCATCGTGTTAGAGTTTATGCTCTAGAGGCCAATTATTTGATATAATTCCTTAACATTTTCATATTATATTTGATTAAATAAATGAATGATTTTATTATGGTTTTATTTACTGCGTTATATAAATGTTAACATAATAAAATTCCTTAGAATAGTGATACAATTTTTATAGTTTCAAGTATGTGACTTGAACATGAGATTATATAATTACAATTAGTATCATTGCTATTAAATATCCCTAGTCGAGTACCATTGTTGATAGGACAACAATGATGCATTGAGACTAGTATGTGGATTGACTGATGACCAAATCTCATTGGTCATAAATATATGAGATATTAAGTCAATGCATGGGTATGTGTTAGAGAACGATGTCTTTGGATGGATTCCACCATGAGAATTCTATGTGGAGCATCAAGTGTCATTAGCGATTCTCATAGTGACAATGATGTAATGGTCCTCCAGGCACGAAATCACTATATTTCTACACGAGAATTTATGTACTTTGATATCATCAAATGTCACCTTTAATAGGGTGGACTATAAAGGTGATTATTGGGTACATCATGAATCATGTGAGGAATATGAGTGATCTAGATGGAATTTAACCATCCTATATATTGGGGTGATATCCATAGGCCTCTTGATTGAGTAGACTATGAAATGCATGGCCATGCTCAAATAGTGATTTGTTTCATATAGTCTACTCATTGATCAAGAAAACTCAGATTAAATTATGAAGAGTATGACATATTCCATGACTCGAGTTTAATCTAGGATGTCAAGGTTAAAAGGATTAAATTACATTAAAACATTGGTCACTTAAAAGGTTGCATCGAATCATCGATCTTATTATTACTGGGTAGCGTTGATGCATTACTAGATGTCATTTCACTTCGCTTATAATTTTATAATATGATTTTAAAATTATTGCCAACGTAATAATAACCTATAGGTCACACACAAAGAACGTAATTAAAAGGAAATTAATTTAAATTGTAAAGATTTAAATATGTCAATATGATTGATAGAATTTTAAATTACTTAATTTAAATTAATAGGATAATTTATATATAGGTATATTAATTAAGTAAGACTTAATTAAGATATATATATATATATATATATATATATAAATTTCGGATTTTATTTTAATTGGATTAGGGTTTTGATTAATTCCTATTAACTACTATATATGTGATATATAGCAACCATTTTAAGGAACGATCATAAACTCACAAACCCTAGCCGCTCTTAGAGAGAGACTAGAGAAAAGTTCAAAAATCTTGTTCCTTTGGTGGCTAGTACCGCAGCTCCTTTTATTGCAGAATCGTGCGACGGTTTGTGTGCGTTCATATGGATACCATAGAGACGTAGTACCGTGAGGAATTGCGTTGGAGATTCAGAGCGTTTCAGAAAATTCTATAATCGGTATAATATGTATCCACTGAATTAATTGTTTTTCGCATGGATCCTGTTTTAGGGTTTCGGAAATTGCTTTAAAATTTTAATTTTCGCTGTGCGTTTCTATGCCGAAACCCAACACATCAATACGACCTCGGGGTATGCCTTGTTTAGCTTTATGGATGCTTTTTCTGGTTATCAACAAATTTCTATGTGTAAAGAGGATATACCAAAGACAGCGTTCATTACGCATCGGTCGGTATATACTTATAAGAAGATGACATTTGGTTTGATAAACGCGGGGGCCACGTACCAACGAATGATGAACTTCGTTTTCACAAGGCAACTGAGGAGAAATATGGAGGTTTACGTTGATGATATGATCGTAAAGAGCATGACAATGCAAGGGCAGTTGGATGATTTAGAAGAGTGTTTCTAGATAATTCGTCATTACAACCTGAAGCTGAATCCTACCAAATGTACCTTCGGTTTAGGTGTAGGTAAATTTCTGGGTTATCTGGTTAGCAAACGGGGTATCGAAGCTAATCAAGAAAAGATCCAGGCCATTCTGAACATGAAGACTCCTCAATCTTTTAAAGATGTTCAACGTCTAACGGGAAGAATTGCAGCTTTGAGGAGGTTCATGTCTAAGTCGGCAGAGAGATGTTTGACATTCTTTGATACGTTGAATGGGCCGAAGAATTCAAAGACGTTCCAGTGGACTTCAGAGTGTGAAGACGCCTTCCAGAGAATAAAGACGTATCTATCTTCGGCGCCTTTGTTGGTGAAGATCGCTCCTGCTGAGCCATTTTACTTGTATTTAGCAGTTGGCTCATTGGCGGTAGGAGCAGTATTGGTGCGTGAAGTTGGGGGTAAGTAGCACCTGGTTTACTATGTAAGCCATGTCCTTAGGGATGGTGAAACAAGGTACCCGAACATTGAAAAGTTTGCCTTTACTTTGATAATAGCTAGTCGAAAGCTTAGGCAATATTTTCAAGTTCGGTTGTTAGTAGTATACACAGATCAGCCTCTGAAGAAGGTTCTAGGCAAGCCTGAGGTTTCGGGGAGACTTGCTACTTGGACGATGGAGTTGTCTCAATTCTTCATAGAGTATTATCCCCGGACGGATATTAAAGGGCAGGCTTTGGCTAATTTTGTGGTCGAGTGTTCGTTTTCTAAAGCTGATGATAGTTTGGGAGAAGCTGAAGAGTCTGACGGAGTAGTTGCAGTACTTCAGTAGAAGTAGAGTTCGTGGATGCTGTATGCAAACGGATCTTCTACTTCGGACATCAGTGGAACAGGGATTATTTTGACAAGTCTGGAGGGATTCAGAGTGCAACAGGCTATCAAGTTCGGATTCAGAGCAACGAACAACGAGGCAGAATATGAAGCAGTGCTAGCAAGATTACGACTAATAAAGAGTCTCGAAGTTCAGAGGCTAATCATTTACAGTGACTCTCAGTTAGTCAACAAGCAGATTTCAGGGGAATATGAAGCTCGAGGTTCAAGAATGATCAAGTATCTCACTGAGTTAAAGGATCGACTTCAATATTTCCTTTCTTATGAGTTTCAGGGAGTTGATCGGAATGATAATTCCATTGCCGATGCGTTGTTAAAACTGGCTACTACGGATGCAAGTACTTTTGATGGATCGGTGTATTTGGAGACTCTACAACAACTTAGTATCCATCATGAATCAGTAATGTGTGTCGAGCGTTCTAACTGATGGATGACTCCATAGCTGAACTATCTGGCAGATGGCGTACTTTCTTCGGATCAGATGCTGGCTAAGAAAGTAAAGTATAAAAGTGCTAATTTTGTACTTATTGATGGAGATCTTTTTCGAGGGGCTTACTCATCTCCATTGTTGAAGTGTTTGGTTCCATCTGAGGCTGAATATGCTCTTTGCGAAGTTCATGAAGGTATCTATGGAGATCATATGGCAGCAAAGTCGTTAGCCTACAAAGTACTTCAGCAGGGGTATTATTGGCCTACAATTTTTAAAGAGGCTACGGAGTATGTGAAGAAGTGTCAGAAGTGCCAGCTGAATAGTCCGATCCCATATCAGCCACTGGAGGAGTTGTACTCAATTTTATCTCTTATACCTTTTGTTGTCTGGGGGGTAGATATAATGGGTCTGTTGCCGAAAGCTAAAGGTCAAGTCGGTTTTGTTATAGTAGCAATTGATTATATGACCAAGTGGGTCGAAGCAAAGCCACTCAGGTTGATAACAGAACAGGAATGTTTAAAGTTTCTAAAGGAGTCTGTGGTATTTCATTTGAGCATCCCAATGGTGGTGATTTCTGATAATGGACGCCAGTTCGTGGGGTCAAAGTTTGAAGCTTTCTTGAAGGAATTGGGAATTCATCACAGAAGGACTTCGGTAGCTCATCCACAATCTAATGGTCAGGTTGAAGTAACTAACAGAACGCTTTTAAATGGGATCAAGTGAAGACTGGATGAGGCGAATGGGAGATGGCCAGAGGAGCTCCTTAGTGTATTATGGGCTTATCGGACTACTACGAGGACTACAACGGGAGATTCACCTTTCAGGTTGGCTTATGGTACAGATGCCTTAGTCCTTGTGGAAATTGGATCTACAAGTATTCGAGTCGGTCAGTTTAAGGAGATATATAACGATGAAAGATTGAAGGTCAGCATGGACTTGCTGGAAGAAATCAGAGAGACAGCTTTGATAAAATTGGCAACTTATCAGTGACGTGTAGCTAAACACTATAACAAAGGGGTAAAGCTTCGAAGGTTTGAAGCAGGAGATTTTGTCCTCAGGGAAGTCGAAGCTTCTATGCCTCAGAATTTGGGAAAGTTGATGCCGAATTGGGAAGGTCCTTATGAAGTTATTAAAGTACCGAAGCCAGGGACTTATCGATTGCGAGCATTAGATGGGTCTGAAGTCAAGAATACTTGGCATCTTTGGTCAAGAAGTTTCGTAAGTATTTTCGAGAGCGATATTTGAATTGTCATCTATAAACAGAAGTCTCAGAATATTTAAATCATCATCAATAAAAGAAGTTTTTTATCCAATGATGTTGTGTTCATTAAGTTCTTATGGTGTTCATAGGTTCGGTTGGAACCATCCGTCTTAAAGGTGGCGAATTGGTTGATTATAGAATTTGTTAGGCCTTTCATTGGTAAACAAAGTTCTTATGGCGTTCGGAGGTTTGGTTGGAACCATTCGTCTTAAAGGTGGCGAATCGGTTGATTATGGAATTTGTTAGGCCCTTCGTTGGTAAACAAAGTTCTTATGGCGTTCGGAGGTTCGGTTGGAACCATTCGTCTTAAAGGTGGCGAATCAGTTGATTATGGAATTTGTTAGGCCCTTCATTGGTAAACAAAGTTCTTATGGCGTTCGGAGGTTTAGTTGGAACCATTCGTCTTAAAGGTGGCGAATCAGTTGATTATGGAATTTGTTAGGCCCTTCATTAGTAAACCAATTTCTTATAGTGTAAGGAGGTTCGATTGGAATCATTCAACCATTCGATGGCGAATTGGATTGATACAGATATGTCTCACACTTCGGTAACGAATAAGTATTTCATTACTTTATTATCTAATTTTATTTAAGTGTTGAGTTTGGATTATGTTATTACTTCATCTTATTTGTTGTTTAGTTTGCTTAACTATTGATTAACAGTTTAAGAAAGAGCTTGTACATTTTTTGAATGGATTAATGGTGAATTATTGACAAGAAACGATCAAAAAGGAGTAATAAGGAATAAATTTGATAATCATTCATTGATATTTAACTGTTTACAAAAAAGATATGAATTTTTACAGAAGTTCTAAGGCTAAGGGTAAGGGGAGTCATCTTCGCCTTCGGAGGAGTCGAGGATAGCTGGATCTACCTTGTCCGCGACAATTTTTGCCTTGCCTTTGCTTCGGCATACCTCATAACCTTCGGAGTACATCAGGACGATTTCCTCATTTAACTCAGCTTCTATCCAGAATCTTCAATCAAGGGTGGACCCAGCTCCTTAAGTGCTCGCAGTTTCTCTTGAAGCTTACGACGTTTAGCCAGATGTCTTTCTTCTTTGGCTTGGACATCATTGACCTGTTTCGCTAAACTCAAGTTGGCATGGGCGAGGTCTTCGTTCTTCTTCCTCAAGGCTTTGTTTTTCTGAACTAAGTCGACATTCATGTCAACTGTTGTTCGTTGAATGGCCTTGGTTGTTTCTAGCTGCTCTTTAATTTGAGCCAATTCTTTTTGAAGACCTTCATTGTTGAAGAGAGCATCCCCATGTTGGCTTCTCTCCTTGGCCAAGGCAGACTTTAGAATTGCATTTTCTCTCCGGGTGGCATCTTCTTCGGCTTCAGCTTCTTTGTATTTGGGACGGAGGCACCCAAAGATACCATTTGCCTACAGATGATCAATGTTAGTCAAATCAGTTTCAAATAGATGTGCAGGAATATAAATGTATATAGTAGATAACCACTTACTTTAGCATGTTACTTCATTCCTTCATCGATCAAGTCCATGATGGAGCTATTGCCGAACTGATGATCATCGGTGTCACGGACGAAAGAGTTGTAGAGTTGGACTGGGAAACTTTCATTAGGTTCTGACCATAGTGTAGGGGATGCTACGGTTTCGAGCCTATTCTTGGAAGAAGTTGGTTTTTGAGGGGAAGGTATGGGTCGTATAGGAAAAGGTGGAAGTTGAGTATTGGTATGATCAGGGGAGAGGATTGATTGGCTATCATCAGGATGTTTTCTTTTGCGAGTGAGTGAAAAAGTGGGTTCAGCTTGTTCTTCTTCGGAGACAACAATTTCTATTGGAACCACTGTGGGATGATTGGCTTCAGGAGGAGCTTCGGTGGAAGGTACTTGAATTTCTTCGGCGGAGAGAGGGGTTATATTGGTTTTCCTCTTTTTGATATGAAGGACTCGGGTGCTTTCGTCAAGAGGCATGTCGAGGAGACTCTCGTTAAAGGCTGGTAGGGGAACTTGTTTAGGCTTTCGGGCGGTTCTTTTCTTCAGGAGAGGTTCGTTAGATTCCTCGGCAGGGATGAGTTCGGTGGTTGGGACTTCAGCGGCCTGAGGTTTCGAAGTTGAAGGTTCTTCAACTGGAAGTTCAGTAGAAGTTGGCAAAGATTTACCCAAAAGGAATTTGTCTAAATCCTTTCGGTCAATCGATGTTGGTTTGATAAGAGACACTGTAAAGAAGAAGGAATAATAATTCAGAATAAGTGTTAATGGAAATTGGAAAAATTATGCATCAACAGAGTTCGGGACTTATGTTTGTGGTCATACAACCATGCTTGCTTGGTAAGAAGTCCATAGCTCCACTCCTTCTTTGGAAAGTTTTCCAAGAGCTCTATCATCTCATTAACACGCTCTTCGGCGATGTCCCCAAAGTCTGTAGAGACTTTTTCCAAAGTAGTCCAGTCTGGAAGAGAAGCGATTTGTGGTCTTTTGACAAAGAGCCACTTCTTATGCCATCCTTTGTTACTGGAAGGGGTGTTGATCAGAGAACGTCTTTCGAAGTTCTCACCAGGCTTCGAGGCTAGTTTACTTAGAACTTTAAATCCTTTTTCTCAGGATTTATTGATGGTGTAAATGGAGAAGAAGAAATCGAGGGTAGGTGCAACGCCCACCTCGTGACAGAAGGCGATGAAGGCTAGGACGTGGATGTACGAGTTTGGGACAAGTTGGGCGAATCCGACGCAAACAAACCCTAGGAGGGTGACTAGAAAAACTTGGAGAGGGAAGCGAATCCCTTTCTCCAGGAGTGTGAGTGGCATGGCAGTCCAACCCTCTAGACATTGGTACATCCTTTCAGTGGGAGAAGGACGTCTTAGGTGGTGGGTCTTCTGTATTTGATATCGTTCTCGAATAATGCGAATGTCTTTCTCTGTTAGGGAAGATGGAGTATTGACGTGAGGAAATTCTTCTTCGCTTTTGAAGAACTCAGAAGGGTTTGGAAGAGGTTTTGGTGTTGGATTCTTGCTCGGAGTAGCAGTTGGGTTGGGGTTTGACCCTAAAGCCACTTTAGTAGGGCTTAGGGAAGGAGGAACAGTGGAATGGGGAATTACAGGAATGGGGATTGTGTTATCAAAACTTTTGGAAGCCATTGATGATGATTTGCAGGGAGAAATCGGGAGGAAGAAGAAGGCTAATGCTCTGATGTTCAAAATTAGGCGAGTAAAACCGTCAAATATGGAAAAACTAGTTTTTATAGTGGTTGTCTTTTCAATTTTTTACGAAGCTCGAGGGCGGCTCATTTAATGCTAGCAATGATGGTGAATTTGAAGAGATATTAACCGGATTGGGCTTCCGGTTTTAATTTATCTTGCTATTTCAGTTCCTTACCAGTTGGACCTCAGTGAATTTCATTTTGGGCCTCTTTTAATCCTATCATAATTCCTTTCGTCATGGGCCAATGTCATTTGTACTCTTTTATTAAACATATTGTTTTGTAAAAGTCTGGGGGGCAATGTTGGGCCATAATACTTTAGACATGTTGGGATGGGGTCTTGAAAGTATTAGGTCGATTCCCCATTGGGTGAATAATATATTTATTTGGGCTTTGACCGGTAATCATTACATGGATGAACTTTGATTGTTATCCCTACAATGCATTAATAAAGATTGGACAGAGTCAGTCGACGGTGGAAAAAGGTGACAAACAGTGATGGGAAGAACAGGTGAACTGCCTGCATTGGGATGGGGTCAGCAGAGGTCAGTTGCATACTAGACAAACGATATAGTATATGAGGCCAGAACAGAACATGAGAGAGGTAACTGATATTTCTTTTATCAAACACTAGAGCTAGTATCCTCCATTGTTATCCTTGTATCTGCCTGTACTAACTCTCACGCCGGAGCTATCTCTCAACGGTCCAAGCCGTCAAACTTCTGGTATTGACGTGTTTACTGTGCATGGTTGGACGCGCTTTTACGTAATTGAGGCGCGTAGAAAGATCTTGGCGTTAACATATTGATATTAATTTGTTGAAAAATGTATTCAAATTAATTTGCAACATTAAGGAGTAAAAATGTCTTTACCATAAATATTCCTTTTTTAAAAATCAAAATCATTAGCATTGTTTAGTCCAACTATAAAACTCGAAAAGATTCATTTTCCACAAGAGAAAACCTTGCGACTTTTAAGTATCACAAGTAGGGGTGATCATTCGGTTATAACCGAACCGAAATGGCTATTCGGTTATAACCGAAAACTGAACTATCAATAAAACTACTATCCGAAACACTAACCGAAATTTAAAACTAACCGAATTATCGAATACCGAATTACTGAATATACAATTTGGTGATTCGGATAATAACCGAACCTTACATACAGAACATGAACATGAAGAAACTAGTCTATGGTGCTTAATTGTAACCAACACACTTCAAGCTCCAAACAAACCTTACATACAGAACATGGTCTTTGCTTCCTCAAGCATTTCAAGAATCCTAAAAACCCTTAGTCTACAAAAAAGTCGATGTAAATTGGCAATTCTACATTTTTATTGTAACAAGAAGTATATGCCTTTTGAAACAGAATCTTAAATTAAGGAGCTGCGACGCGGACGGTGGAGCTGCGATTGCGAACGCCGAACGAAGGAAGACCGTGAGAGTGAGAGATCGAGAAAGGCTGGCGTCATGAATGAGGTCGGACCGCCAAGAAGTTGGAGACTAAATCGAGAGAGAAGCGACTAGCGAGAGCTTAAACCGAGAGAGACAGAGAGTCCGAGACTCGAGAGAATCTCTGATAAAGAGGAAAGGAATCGGGAATGGAAGGGCTAGGCAAAATCAAGAGAGATCGGATTGGACTAGGAGTGATGAGTGTACATATAATTATAAAATTATTATTTTTAATTAAAGAGTTCGGTTATTAAGTATCAAGAATAACTTTTTTTTGTAAACCTAACCAAATCGAATATTGAATAATAATTCGATATAACCGAATTTAAAAAAAATCAAAAACAGAAATAATCTGATTCTTTAATTCGATTTTATCCATTTTTTGCTCACTCCTAATCACAAGTCACAACTCACATCAATTAATTAATATATTTGTTTTGACAATATTGTCTTTTTCCTTTCTGATTAATACTACACTCTCCGGCCTTTAATATAAGTTATTTTAAAATAATATTTTTATCTCTTAATATTTGTCTTTTAAAAATGTAAATAAGTATTAATGGCTTAGTTTTAAAAATTATCTCAAGTATTAAATATAATTTTGATTCTCTTACTATTTTCTGTCTAATAAATAACACTTTCTTTTTTCAATACAAAAATAATATAAATAATTAATATTATATTTAATATTATATAATTATTTTTTTAATACTTATGTACACTCTAAGACTGACTTATATTAAAAGACGAATGGAGCAATATAATATTCTCTCCGTCCCAAATTAATTGCTCAGTTTTGACTTTTTAAAGTCAAATTGACCATTTTTAAAATTAATCTTTTTACTATTTTTGCTAAAATATAAGTGAAGAGATTATAACCAAAAGAAAGTATATACAATTTATTATTAATCCTAATTTTTATAATTTTAGAAATATATTTATATATGCTTAATTATTAATTCTAAAAATAATTAATTTGATTAAAAAAAATCAAAATTGAACAATTAATTTAGGACGGATGGAGTATAAAAAGATGTCTTAATCATTCCAAGATTAGTAATTTGCTCGCAAAGCAACGAGCATATGAGATATCCGAGTAAGATTCTCCCAATAGCTAATAGAGTACGACATAGGAGTATAATAGTCCATATATAAATTTTTTATATTCAGTGCATCCGGAAAACGTGGCGTGCTGAGTTATCTTCATGTGCTGCGTCGATTACGTACGCTAATCATCACCTGGAGGGGCCCCGCAACAAAAAAAAAGGAGAGAGAAAAAGAACGCGGGTTCCCATTTGGCACGTGCATATCGTGGCCGACCTGTCTCAATTACTCATTCCCCAGTCAACCCCTTCAAGAAACTCTACGCGAACATAAAAATTAGACATGAGTGTATTTAAATTTTATTTATTTATATTTTAATTTTTAATGATAAATAAAAATATAAATAAATAAAATTTAAATCTTATCCAATTTTTATGTCTAATTTTTATGTTCATCTAGAAGAGCTCAACTCCTTTCATTTGCAATGCAGAGCTGGATTCTAATATGTGGAAATTATTTATTACATTTAGTCTCTTTTTTTTGTATTTTTATTACTCCATTTATTTTGTTAGTTTTTTTCAGCCTCAAATTTTGCATTAAACAAGGTATTTTTTTCCTCAATTGATAAAGAAAAAAAATAAAGTGATAAATAAAATAATACTCCTTCCGTCTTATAGTTATAGGCTGATTTTCTATTTTGAGATGTCCCAATATATAGGCTACTTACTATTTATAAATTTTAGTTGGTTTATTATTTTACTTTTATACCCTTATAATAAATATTCAACCATTATTTTTTTTTGAAGAAACAACATTCAATGTCATTATTTTTGAAGTTAAGAGTTCTTGTGTGATAAGTAAGGAATAATTAACTTATTCATTAATTCCATATTAAGGGGTATATGTGGAAATTTACTGTTAAAAATTGTCACTTAAACTGATTTTCTTAAACTATGTGCCAAAAGAAATCAACCTATAACTATGGGACGGAGGGAGTAATAATATTAAGAGAAATAAAATAAAATTAAGGAGTGTTATAAGTAAGGTTGAGCAAGTAATCAAATTAGAACCGAAACCGCACCAAAAATCGCACAAACCGCACTAATTAAAATCGCACCAACGATTCCGACGAATGTGACGGTTTTAGGTGGGTTAAAAAATTAAATTTACGATTTCGATTTGGTTACTAGCCAAAATCGCACGCATAAAATCGAAACCGCACCATGTGTGTGTATGTATGTATGTATGTTTGTAGGGGCAGATGAAGTACAAGGGCAGGAAGTATGCGAGGAGTATGCTGGATGCGAGGAGTATGCTGGATGCGAGGAGTCAACAACTCGTCTCTCGCTGCTCTTTCATGTTTGTTTCTTATAAGTTGTATTACTCAGTTTGTAGTATGAATGCCTCTTTTATATAATTCTCTTCAAAGAAGCTATTATTAATATTGTCTACTAATTATAACAAAACAATTTACTTCATGATTTTCGAAACTAATTAGCATCTACATAATTAGTCTTCCTCGATTGGCCAAGTAAGATTGTCCATTAGTTTGATTTGTTTATTATTATCTTTGACAATGATATTGATAGTAATTAAGCATGATCAAAAGTTGTTGGGATTAGTCTTTGTTATTATGCATTTCTCATTGTTTCCTATCATTGTTTGTGTAATAAATTACATAAAAATTTATTGTTTCAATTAGTTTTGGAACTGAAACCGCATCGCACAGTTTAAAACTATACCACACCAATTACAAACGATTTCATGTAAGATTTTAAAATTTTCAAATTGTACCTAAGCGGTTTCAAGTATGGTTTAGGTTTCAAACCGCACCTTACTCACCCTTAGTTATAGGCTACTCGATTTTAAATTTCTAATTGACATCCTTAACTCGCTTCCTCTTTTTGGTTTTTTTTTTGGGACATCCTTGAGTCTTTCCTATATAAGACCACAAGATTTTTGTAATATTCTTCTCTTTATATGTTTCTTTTCAGAAAATTGACTTTACAATTAAAATGGCAGTCTTCTGTCACAACTAAGGAGTTAAAAATTATTTTATATTCTAATTAAGGTCTTGATCCAAAATTATGTAGACATCACTTGGAGAAGGATACTAATATTTGATTTAGCTAAAATTTTATTTTGAAAAAGTATGCATACTCAATTATGTTGATAATTTATCTCCATGTCCGGTTTACTAACTCTCATATTAGAAGAGACCAACAACAAAAAAATCCGTTAATCACTATAAAGACGTTTGTACACGTATGAACAAACAAGAGTCCACCGCTAAACACTATTTCGAAAGGTTAAGTGGTGGTTTGATAAAAAAATGGATTAATCTGAATTTGAATGAGCTGAATCTGAATAAAAAATATTATTTGATAATTGACATGTCTGAAATATTGAATAACATATTTTTATTATTTCATACAAAAAAATTTAAAATTATTGTAAATTTATTTAATATTACTTAATATAAGTTAATATTGTATATAAAAAAACTTCATTCAGCCAAAAAAATCACACTAAATCATTCAGTCCAAATCGTCTGAATGACTGACTGATTCAGTCATTCAAACTATTTTTTTTTCAAAACAAATGTAATGAATAGCTAACCGATTAAATCATTCAGTCCTAAAAATAAATTGATATTTTTATATTATTTTTTTTAAATTTATGCATAAATATCAAAAAATTACGTGAAAATATCAGTTTCCAATTAATATTTTGAATGACAAAAACACTTTGGATAAACTAAGATGTACATAATAGTAGAAGAGGCAAAGGGTCAAAAAAGTCCCTGATGTTTACCGCAATGTCCCACTTGCACCCTAAACTAATTTTTTTTTTCAAAAGTACCCTTAAAGTTATATTTTTGGGTCATTCGTGCCCCTGCCGTTAACAAAAGACAAACGGGGTTAAAATATATTATAAATAAAATAATATATCATTTAATCAAAATAAATAAAGCATAACATATTTACATCATTTATTCAAAATAATAAAATTCAAATTATTTTGTTAACTAATCAAAACAACTAATTAAATAAAATAAGTTGTATAACATATTTACATCATTTAATCAAAATACTAAAATTCAAAACATAACATATTTATATCAAATACTAATTTAAAAAAATACTAAAATACTAATTTAAAAAAAATACTAAAATACTAAAAAAAATCAAATTAAAAAAATACTAAAATTCAAATTATTTTGTTAATTAATCAAAACAACAAAAATTCAAATTATATCATTAAAATACTAAAATCATAATACTAAATACTAATTGATATAAAAATTTTAAATTACTAAAATCATAATACTAAATAATATTTTTAAACTATATAAAATTTTGATGATGTAATAATCTATACATAATATATATATGTTATAAATAATATAAATAATTTGATGATGTAATAATCTATACATATATAAAAGTATATGTTATAATTTGATGATGTAATAATATTTTAAAAATGTATTAAAAATTCAAATTACATCATAATATTTTTAAATTGATATGATTTTAAAAATTAATATTAAAATTACTAAAATAATCATAATACTCAGCTTTTGAATTTTAAAATATTATTTAATATTAAGATTTTAGTAATTTAAGTATTTTGATTAAATGATGTAAATATGTTATACAACTTATTTTATTTAATTAGTTGTTTTGATTAGTTAACAAAATAATTTGAATTTTATTATTTTGATTAAATGATGTAAATATGTTATGCTTTTTATTTTGAATTTTAATATTTTTTGTTTTGATTAAATGATATATATTATTTTATTTAGAATATATTTTATATTTCGATCGCCACATCATCACATTTTAACCTTGTTTGTCTTTTTGTTATGGCGGAAACGGATGATCAAAAAAATATAACGTTAAATATTTATTTTTTAAAAAGTGTGTTTTGTGGGACGATGGGATAAAGCAGTGACTTTTTTTTGACCCTTTTCCCATAGTAGAAGTGTTAGCAGCGACGACAGCTGACCGGCTACCGAAGACGCTGGTCGCTGCCCTAACTTGCATTACTACGAAAAAAAAGCAAAAATAAATAAAATTTAAAAAATAGAATTTTATTTTCCTTACTTTATGGATATAAAGACTTTTTGCTGCTGTGTAATTCCAGCCAGAGAAAATCCTCTCTCCTCTCTCCTCTCTCCTCTCTCCTCTCTCCTCAAATACGGAAGATTTTCTACAGCAGAGAGAGAAAGGGGATTCGAAAGCAAGGAAGAAGATACCGTATTAAGGTATAATTATATCTGTATATATAGATTTATATATATTGAATTGAATTGTGGTTTTAATTGTTTATAATTGTCTGTTTGTTTTGTTAAATTGAATTGGATAAACAGAATTGAAGAAGAAGAAGATGGAACAGGCAGAATCACCATCTTCTTCTTTCAAGGGAAATAATGGAAATGGTGGTGTTCTGAATAAATCATTATCATCATCATCATCGAAGTTTCCATTAACTTTTTGGGAGATGGCGATGGCGTCCGGCGTCGTATTGGGGTTCGTTCTAGGTCTTTTATGCGTCTACCTCACCATGCCAGCTTCCGATTATAGCTTCCTCAAGCTTCCCCGTACTCTCCAAGACATTCAAATCCTCAGGTATTATCGATACCCATTACACATTCTCTATATGTATGTGTCTTTATTTTCTGGTTGGTCTCTGGACTCTGGTTTTTGTTTGTTTTTGATTGCCTTGGCTGTGGTTGTGGAAAGGGGATTTTTCCTCTTTTTAGTAAGATTCTTCCAAGTGAAAATATTCCCTGAAACTATTTCCTGTAAGATATAGATACCTACATAATTAATAATTTCAGTGGTTAAAGATAGATTCTTTATCCAAAAGTAATAAATTTTTCATGTTTGACTCTGTCTTTGGTTTTACATATTTATTATTTTGTTTTTTTCTTCGTTTTAGCTGTTATATTTGTGAATCTACAAATTTTATTGTATTTTTCTTATTAATTTGGGTTGAAGCCATATATGGAAGAGGAATAACATAAATCCAAAAGCTATATTTGAATCTTCTTACTCTTGCAATTTCCTGTGAGCTATGGTTCCAATATTTGCGAGGAGAAAACTATGGGGCAGACGGGCAGTACTGGAGGTTTGGTTTAAGTTGATGTTTTGGGAAGATGTTTCTGTATCTGATGTCTTTAAAAAATTGGCTAAACTTTGAATGATTTTATCCAGTTAGGTGTAAGTTTTTTGTTTATTGAATGTTTAATGGGTGAATGGTGAATTTTTTTACATACTGTTAGATATAATAGTTGGATGCATCTGTACTTTGCAGTAGTAGTTGGAGTAACTAACTGGGATAGCATCACATTCAATTGGGTTGACTGAGTTGTCAATGTATAGTATTAGCCGATTATTGCACCAATGAGATGGAGATACTTAGTGACGCCGGGCGGGATAACGATTATTCTGCGGGCTGGTAAACAAATGAATTCACAAATAAAAGAACAAGAGATTCATCAGAAAAATACAGAGAAACTCTCTCTAATGTGTAAATTTATATTTATCAAAATCAAAGTTTATCTAATTCAACCCACAAGCCGGGTTTATTTATAGCTAGCAAACCTTTCTCTCCAAGTCACTCTAGAATCTTCTTAGAGATGTGAAAATAAAATCCTCCTAGAGATACGGAAAGATATCTTAACAAACTTTCTAAAAATACGGAAATAAAATCTTAACAAATAACAACTTGCTAAAAATAAAATATTATTAATTAAAGAACTAATTAATATTAATAATAATAATAATAATAATAAAGTCCATCGACTTCCGAAGTCATGACGCCTCTTTGGAAGAAGTTTGCCACACTCGAAGTCATGATGCTATCCGAAGCCGAAGTCATGACGCCATCCGAAGTCGAACTTCAACCCCGAAGACACGAACCGAACGTCTGACCCCGAAGTCAACCGATACCGTTGCGCTGATCTCTTAACTTTTGGTCCTTTAACATCATCATCGTACTATCCGACCATTCAGGATTTTCGTCCAGAAATCCTCCTGCATTAGTCTCACCGTGCTAGAAAGAACTCGTCCTCGAGTTCGACACAGATAAAATGGAAACTGTACGAGAAGATACTTTGGCAGCTGAGCCTGAAATATTTTCTTTTTGATTCGATCCTGGGGCAAGATATATCTGCTATTGAATGTCCCTCATCGCCAATAGTCCTGATGGAAGCTCTTCAGGCAATTCCTGTACGTCGGCTGACACTTCAGTGCTTTCAGCTATCGAACCGCTCCCACAAAGAAGTGGAACATACACCACACCTTCACAATCGGCCTTTGTTAGGAATCTAGTCATGGATAATAGGTTCGGACTCCCGACTGCTCGAGCCGAACTATCCTCTTCTCGCCGAGTACAACCTTATCTCCTTTAAAACGAAGGGAATATGTATTCTTCCGACCATTATGAATGACTCTTCGTTTATATTGCCAAGGTCGGCCCAACAACACATTACATGCGTCTATTGCCACCACATCGCACCACACACTATCAAAATATTTATTGCCGATGGAAAAAGACAATAAGCACTTTTTATCCACTCTTACTTCATTGCCTTTTTTTAACCACGACAACTTAAATGGTTTAGGATGCCGATCCATTTTCAACTGCAATTTCTTGACAGCCTCTTCGGACACTACGTTCTCACAACTGCCACCGTCAATAATTAACTTGCAGACTTTATTTGCTATGGTGCAAGTTGTTTGAAAGATATTGGTTCTCAACCAATCCTCTTCGGAATCAACTTTATGATTTGGTACTCTTGCGAACGATCAAGGTCTCCTGACTATCTTCATACGATCCATTCTCCTCTTCGTCGCCATCATCATATTCGTCATACTCAGGTTCTCCATAAGGTTCTCCTTTATCTTTATATTCATCATAAATTTCTTCTTCATCTGCATATTCATCATATATTTCTTCTTCATCTGCATATTCATCATCTACAGATTCTCCATACCCATCTACTTCTTCCTCAACCAACTGTTCATCAAAATCGGAATTAAAATTATAAAATTCCTCATCACGATCAAGGTGCGAGAAATATTCCGGGACTTCCTTGGTCGGATACTGTCCACAAGAATAATACCCTTCCTCGTCATAATTAAGGTGTGAGACTTTCTCAGCCGGAAACTGTCCACGATAGTGATCAAGGTGCGGGACTTCCTCCTTCAGAACCTGTCCACGTCGACCCCGAGTCAGCGCCTTAAGACGCTTGGTTAACTCTGCAACTTGTCTTTGTAAATCCTCAATCACCGTGTCTTGAATGTTGCGATCCTGGTCAGGGACTTCCTTAGCCGGAATATGTCCTCTACGACCACGATCACAACCACCAGCCATTAAAATCGATGAGTCTATTCCCATAAAGATGTTTGAGCTTTGATACCAACTAACGCTGGGCGGGATAACGAGCTGGATAAACAAATGAATTCACAAATAAAGGAACAAGAAATTCATCGGAAAAACACAGAGAAACTCTCTCTAATGTGTAAATTTATATTTATCAAAATCAAAGTCTATCTAATTCAATCCACAAGCCGGGTTTATTTATAGCTAACAAAACTTTCTCTCCAATTCACTCTAGAATCTTTTTAGAGATGAGAAAATAAAATCCTCCTAGAGATACGAAAAGATATCCTAACAAACTTCCTAAAAATACGAAAATAAAATCTTAACAAATAACAACTTGCTAAATATAAAATATTATTAATTAAAGAACTAATTAATATTAATAATAATAATAATAAAGTCCATCGACTTCCAAAGTCATGATACCTTTTTGGAAGAAGTTCGCCACACCCGAAGTCATGACGCTATCCGAAGTCAAAGTCATGATGCCATCCGAAGCTGAACTCCGACCCCGAAGACACGAACCGAACGCCTGACCTCGATGTCAACCGATACCGTTGCGTTGATCCCTTAGCTTTTGGTCCTTTAACATCATCATCCTTCTATCCGACCATTCAGGATCTTCGACTAGAAATCCTCCTGCATCACTTAGTTAGAAGGTTTTGCGAGCAAGGAAGGTCGAAAAGGACATGTTTAACTTCAAAGGTTCTTAGTTTCTTCTTAGGTCACTGATAAAGTTTTGCAAAGAGTTTGTATCTACAAATAAGATGACGAAGTTGCATTTTCATTTGAATAAAGTCCAATGATGTAAAGAGAAGTTCTTCCTTATGTCTATTCTCTACATATGATACTTTTAGTTGAAAGTTTGGGTCACCATAAGATATGAAAGTTATAAAATGGAGTCACAGATAATGAGGGAAATTTATTTGGTTACCCTAATTTCTCTACTTGGTATATTTGTTAAACATTGTTATAAAGTACAAGAATATAATTGATGCACTCTTGAAACCCAAATTTGGGTAATTACAAAAAGTTAATTCAAGAGTCATCATGCCCATATGAAGTTCAATATTAGTTCAGAATCACAAAATGTTTTCATAATAGTATTGTCTCCCAAGTAGAATCTCAGATTGCATTCAAGTTTTCTTGTAAGGCAAGAAAAACCAGCACATTACGTTTTTTAGCCGACAGATCGTGTAGATATATCTCCCTGAACTACCTGGTAACTGTTTGTTTAACTGAAATTAAATTTAAGCTGATAGTCTTGTGATATCCTTGAGTTGTCCCACTGAGTACTGTTTTCATGGAGTTATTTCTTTGGACTTCTAAAACAAAATGATATAGTCTTTGCTATTGTTTGGTTTGCTGGCATCTAGATTCTGTTATATGGGTATCTTAATTAGACTGCTTATGTGGCTTATCTCCCACTACTTTTAAATTTGGATTTATTTTCTTTGTGCTGTTTTAAATACATTTTACTGTCCTATTATGATCTGGGTTCATGGAATTATTTCTTCAGATTTCTAAAACAAAAGTGTATAGTATCTGCTATTGTTTGGTTTGTTGGCATTTTCTTTTTCCAAATAAAATTGAAGTTTGTTTGGAGCAATTTCCACACGATCCTCATTTTCTATAATTTGTGTTTAGTTTGGAATTTAGAAATGTCAACAAGTAAAAAGATAAAGGAAAAAGTGCCCTGTTCTTTGCCTTCCCTCATTATTTTCATATAATTTTGGTTTTTTATTCTTTTATGACATCAAAAAGACTAAAAAAATAATCAACAACCGCATCTATATTTTTAGTCATTTACTTTTTATTTTTTGTATCTTTCTCTTTAGCTGCATTTTACAAATCCACTATCCACACACACTCTAACTAGGTAGTTGATTCTCATTTTGGAATTGTGATTGTGGTAGTTCTATGAGAAAACAGTTCATGAGACAACTTGCATCTTCCAACTCAATGAGCCTGGTTGATGTAGTGTGTACTGATTCTGACTAGAGTTTGTGTTATATAGAGAGGTTGGCGTTCAAATTTACTAGGTTTTACATTGTTCATCTATGTAATTGTACTATACTACTGGTCTGGAAAAGCTTTATACTCAGTAAACTTGTTTAGAGAAAGAATGTTAATCAGTGTGTTTGATGATTTTAACTGGCGCAAGCCATTCCAAATTATTTGTAGATGTCATCTAATTCAAAATCTCCTTTTCATGTTTCATTTGCCATGCCTTGCCTCGCATTTCTTTTAGGGTAACTGTCCATTGCAAAAAATGATCTGTTTTTGTTTTTTCATTTTATTCCTGCATAAGGGTCTAATCTAGCTTGTTTTGGGATAATCATTAATTTGTGTTGGATATTTCTGTAGAGGTCACCTGGAGAGCTACACAAATGACTACACCATTCAGGTTCTAGTGGGATACTGCTTGGTCTACATCTTCATGCAAACTTTTATGATTCCTGGTACTGTTTTCATGTCACTGCTTGCGGGGTCCCTTTTTGGAGTCTTCAAAGGTGTAGCTTTGGTTGTGTTCACTGCTACAACCGGTGCATCGTCATGCTTTTTCCTATCCAAATTAATTGGACGGCCACTTGTCTTCTCTCTCTGGCCCAATAAGCTAAGTTTCTTTCGAGCCCAGGTGACTATCAACTCATCCCTTTACACTCATATTTGCTGTGTCAACCAGTTTATTTGAATAATGTCTCTCTGTTTACTCAGGTGGCTAAAAGGCGTGACGGGCTTCTGAACTACATGCTTTTCCTAAGATTGACCCCAACCTTGCCAAATACATTTATTAATGTTGCCTCACCAATTGTAGATGTACCTTTCCACATATTCTTCCTGGCAACTTCGATTGGGCTTATACCTGCTGCTTTTGTTACTGTCAGGGTATTTTCTAGGCTATAAATTGAGCTTTTTCCATAACTCCTGGAGTTTGTTTATATATATGCTTGCTTAGTCTAAAAGTTGTTATATTACCCATTGGATTACATGCATAAAGAAAAATATAGTTTGAAGGGGAAAGGGGAGAGAGGGTTGTTTATGCTTGTTTGTGTTATTTTATTGATGAGAGATTAAACACAACGAGATTATTGGCATGGGGGAAATAGAATGATTAGTTGTCATAGCATATTCCCGTACTAGATTTAAACCATCAAGTGGCAACTTTTGTGCTGAAATGTCCATACAAGTAATGACTGTCCTGTTACTCCTATGTTTTATTGAAGAATTTGAAAATAAATTGTTGTGAAGCGTCTAAATATACCTTTTTCCCTCTATTTTTTCTCCAGGCTGGAATAGCTCTTGGTGAGTTGCGCTCGATGGGCGACCTTTATGACTTCCACTCAATAGCCACCATGTTTCTTATCGGAATTGTATCAGTTACCCCTACATTAATGAGCAGCAAGAACAAATCATAGCATTCCGTTGGCCGAATATGTTGGGTTTGTGCCGTACCCTCAACATCCAGTCAATCTCCTTGGTGTCACTTTTGTACAGATTAGCATCAATTAAACAGAAATTGGAGCTCTGATTCAGCTTACAGATTACACGTTTGGTGTTGCCCGATTGTTGGAGATGGTGTGGAGGCGGGGTTGGGCATTAAATTTTCCAATACCACTTTCAGATATGGTCAGAAACTATATCAAGTGTAAGAAAATGAATCATTGTTCGCATTTAGGTTTATTATGCTTTGGTGCTACAATGAAAAATCATTAGATAGCAACATCATTGTTTTACATATGAAGGTGTTACAGTTTACTTCCCAAGTAGAGATTGTATAGAATTAATATCAACACATACCAGCTTGTTTTCAAATTTTGGCATGTGAATTTGGTCTTCCTTCATAATAGCACTAGGCAATGCTTAGTGAAAATTAGTCATAATATCAGAATACTTTCAGAAAGGGTCCAGCTATATCTTGTGTCTACTCGGATATGCATTGCAATTTGATATAATGGCACAATACGTAAATTAGTACATATACACAACAGAATTCGTAATTTTCATGTTGCAAGTTATATCATTTTTCTTTTAAGAAATACCTTTTTTGTTTGGTAGAACCTTAAGAAATACCTTGATTAGGCACAATTCCTTTGTCATAATTTCATAATACTTGAGAAATACTTTGATTATGCAATCGGGGTTAAATACACTTTTTTTCGCTCCACTCGATCTCTGTTTACAAATATATCACTAGATTGAATTTTTTTACGATCAACTCATTGTACTGTTATTTTTTACACAAATTTGAAAAACGGTCTATTCTGTTTAAAACTTATTAGAAAGTTTACATGACACCACATGACCACGCTTACGTGGAATATAAGACTCACCTTAAGAGGAAAAAAATTTATAATAAAAACAAAATATATTTAGTTTAATTTTTTGGGTTTTCAAGCTTGGACTCTTTTTTTTTAAAAATAACAAATAATTAAATTAATTAAATAAATTAATGTATAATTTTTACAATTGTATTTATATAAAATTAATGAATTCATATTATTTTTTTAATTTTTAAATATATTAAATTCACTTTAAATATATAAAATTATCTAATATTTTGAAATTAAAGGATTATTATTATTATTATTATTATTATTATTATTATTATTATTATTATTATTATTATCTCTCTGTTTTTTTCTTGAAAATCCTAAAATCAAGATGAAATATTTAAAAGTCATGAAAAATTTAGAAAAAAATTGCTAATTTTTTTATTTTAAAATATATATTTTTAATATTTTGCAAAGTTCAAACTAATGATATTTACATAATTAAACTTAATTAAAATCTAATCTCTTCTTTTTTTTCTTCTTTTAAATTTTGGCTATTTTTTTTTTAATTTTACCTACTTATCTGGTTTATTTTTCAGGTCTAGTTTTTGTTTTTATTTTTTTGAATTTTGTTGCTTGGGCGACGGTGAACTCATTGGACTCGTGTAGTGAAATCATAGATTTTGGGACTTTAAGATCTAGATTTGTAAGTTCTATTTACCTAAACTTCCCTAATTTCTTAAAATCGGTATATTCTGGATATCCATTGTGTTTGAAGACAGAGAGAGAGGACATGTGATGGGTGAAGGGATCTAAGTTCCAAACAAATCTTGTGAAAGAAATTCTTACCATTTATTATGGTTGGTCGGACGAGTAGATCAAAGATTTTTCAGATTTGATTTTTCGTAGAGTTTTTTCAGATTTTTTTCAGATCTGTTTTATCGTGTACTCGGGATGAAGATCGAATTCATGGTAATCAGTGAGCTCTTCGTGAAGAATAGAAGGAGATGCTCATCAATTTAATGGAGCAATAGGAGATTGATGGTTGGAGGTTGAAGATGGACGAATGATTGAAAGAATAGGTTTCCCGTTCCTGAGTTTTGATTGTAGTCAATGGTATTTTTTTTTCAACGACACTCGAATTTTGCACCGCCACGGAGGTGGTGTACGTTGCAGCCACCGCTAGGATGAAGAAGAATAGAGCACCGGAAAATCCCCACTTTGATTTCAACTGGTCTCTCAGCTTTCCCTCTTTACAAACCCCATTAAATTTGTTCATTTGTTACCATTTATGCCCCTATCACCCTTGAAATAGCTTCGCTGCTAATTACAGATTCCCAATAAATAAAAATGTTATGTGCTTCTTATGGTTTGATTTGAACATATTTTGAGTTTCGATTTGATGGGAATGACTTTTGGGTTTGGTTTAATCTGTTCAAATTTTGAGTTTTGATTCTTGATGTAAACGAATTTGGGTTGTCTTAGATGGGAAAGAATTTTGGGTTATCTTTCTCTCTTCATATCTAATGGTTTGGGATTTTAAAAAAAAATTGATGTTTGAAATGTTTTAATATTTCTTTTTTTATATAAAACCCTAGATTTAATGATTTCATAATCTAAATAATAATTACATAAATTTTCAAAAAATACAAAAATAATTAATTTTCAAAATTTTAGTTTTATTTTTGAAGTTTGTATTTATTTTATGATTTTTAATTTTTAATTTATTCTTATTATAAAAATACTTATAAATAATGTTAAAGACATTACTCAAATTCAAAATTTACTTAAATTTCTTTTATTTTTATAATATATGTAGGAGGGTATGCATCGGTAATTAACCGTTCCTGACCGGACCGACATCGAATATATTTGAAAATTGGGCATCGATACCAATACCAAAGATATCTGAACTGATTAACCGGCCCGATACCGGTTTTAATCCCATATTGTGCCGGTTGTTTTTTCATCCGTTTTTTCTTCTATGAAAAGTTTCACAATTTCAGCCATGATTCTATAGAAAATTTTTATAAATCATAAATTACATGAAGCACCAAGACAGGGCAGTGGACAACAATCCAAGTAGACATAATAAATTATGTGAAGGCATATCTGCCGATGGGCTGGCAACAATCCAAATAGACAGTGCTCAACAAATTATCAATCCATCCGTCCAAAATCCAAAAAACCAAATAGAGTATAGACATACCACGAACAAATTAATGATGCAAGCAATTGCAATTTTGCAAGCAGGCAAAAGAAGAGACCCTATTGCAAGCCGACAGAAGAGAAACAAATTGAAAGCAGGCAGAAGAAGAGACGCAAACAAATTACCATTTATTTATTATTGAACAAATTCAGAACCCCCAAATCACAAATCCAAATTGTTTTGCTCAAACCCATGAAGAAAAAATCAAAAATACACAGATCCATTACGCTAACGAAGATATTAATGGGGGAGAAGAAGATGGAGAGCCATAACAGTCAAACCCCTTCTCCACGACTCTTTTTCGGACTAAATTACAAATTTAACCCTCTTATTTATCATATTTTTACTAAATCGTTTCTAAACTTTTTTTTTAAGATAAGCTTTATTCATGTGCGTAAGTCAAGTTAGTCATGCAAATGTGTTCCTTCAGTGTTCCATAAACTTTTTTTTTATATAACTATTCCTCATAGATGCGTTAATCATGCAAATGTGTTCCTCTAATTTTTTTAACCTATTAAATTTGATTTTCTCTATCCTCCCTCCTCATTTTTTTTATTTTTTATTTTTAAAATATATGTAAAAAGTATACTCTTCTTCTTTTTATTTATTTATTTTTATATTGACATTTTAAATTCAATATAAAATATCTTTAAATTCAAAATTAGTATAAATTAATTATTTTTAAACAATATAACTACAAAATTATAAACTTTACTATTTTTTATTTTATCTAAATGACACTAATAAAAAAATAGTAATGTTTATATAAGCTAATATTTATTTTTATTTTTATTAATTATATTTTTTTTCATACCGTTATTAGTACCATTTAGATAAAATAAAAAAATAATAAAGTTTATAATTTTAAAAATTATAGTCTAAAATTATTTAATTTATACTAATTTTGAATTTAGAGATATTTCATATTAAATTCAAAATGATAATATAAAAATAAGCAATTAAAAAGAATAATAAGAATATACTTTTTACACAAATTTTAAAAATAAAAAATAAAAAAATGAGGAAATGAGAGAGAAAATCAATTTTTAATAATTGAAAAAAATTGAAGAAACACATTTGCATGACTAACGCATATATGAGGAACACTTGTGCTAAAAAAAAGTTTGGTGAAGATTGGAGGAACACTTTTGCATGACTAACGCATCTATGAGGAACAGTTATGCTAAAAAAAAAATTTAGAAAACAGTTTAGCAAAAACATGACAAATAGGAGGGTCAAATTTATAATTTAGTCCTCTTTTTCGGTGCTTCTAACGAATTTTTCGATCTGTCGATGAAGAGTGGAGACGAGAGTGCGAGACTAGGCCACCAAGGGGTCGATTGTCGATGACGACGATGAGCAGGCGAGCGCCGAGCAGTAGTGGAGATCCGGAGATGAGATGGAGATTTGGAGTTGGAGTTGGAGATGGAAAGAGCGATGAGCAGCAGACGAGACACGAGAGAGTGAGAGACGGTAAACGTAAATCTGAGATTTGAAAATTAGAAAATAAAATGAAAATTAGGAAAATAAGTAAGTAAATAAAATTAAGGGTTGTTTACAATAGTATACAACATTTAATAAATAATTACAACAATAATGCACTCATAAAATATTTACACAATTAATATATTTTTCATATTTATTTACAATATTAGTGCAATTAAAATTCCTTAATTTAGGGAATTAGTATATGATTCAATTCATAAAAATAAGGAAACCTAAAATCAAGGAGAAATAACTGTCATAATTAATAATTCAAATATCTTGGATCTAACAACAGAAACAAATTCAAATTCAAAAATAATTACATACTAATTCCCAGCAAAAACAGAGTTACCAAACAAATCAAAAACAAAACAAAGAGAAAATCACGAACAACCAAAACAAATCGAAAAAGAAAAAGTCAGAGTTACTAAACCAGCAAGAACAGATCCAAAACGAATTCGGAGTAGCCCAACAAAGAGGAAATCACAAACAACCAAAACAAAACAAATCGAAGAAGAAGAAGAAGAAGGCGGAGTTACCAAAACAAATCAAAGAAGAAGAAGTCGGAGTTACCAAACCAGCAAGAACAGATCCAAAACGAATTTGGAGTAGCCGAACAAAGAGGAAATCACGAACAATTTTTTTTTATAAATATTTGGTTACCCACAAAAACTAAAATGGTTACCTTTTTATAAAAGTTTGGCTACCAACTGCACCATATTCAAAATAATTTTATTTTTAAAAGATTATTTATAAGTAACTAACAGCTACATAAATGGAAACTTAAACATAACATTTCAGATACCATCTGCACGTAACACTTGGAAACTGTTCTTAATTTTTTTTATAATTAATTGGTAACCTAATAAAACTAAATTGGTTACCGTTTTATGAAGGTTTGGCTACCAACTTATAAACAACATTTTAAAAATAAAATTATTATAAATATGATGCAGTTGGTAGCCAAACCTTCGTACAAAGGTAACAATTTTAATTTTTGTGGGTAACCAAATATTCATAAAAAATAAATCGTGCCTCTGCATTTGCTAGTTGCGCTGATGGAGCATCCGATTCGAGCGCCGGCTTCGCATTGCTGGATGATTTGGGACTTGCAGGATTTGTATGCGGAGGCCAAGGATTGCGGGTCTTTGAATCCGAAGCACGAAGGGTCCAAGAGATGGGTTGTGGGCATGCAGCCGTGAGGATGGGTTGTTTGAAAGGAGGGATTGGACTGGTCGAAGGAGATGAGAGTTGAGGATGGTGAGTAGTCGTCTGCCTTAGTTATTTGGAGTTGGTGGTGAAAAACCATTTTTTTTTCTTCTTTGATAAAGACCCAATTCCTTACCATTTCTATTGTTCGTGAGATTTTGAGGGGAGGACATGGAAAGGGAAAAAAGGATTGCTATGTAGTTTTAGAGAGAGAAACTGAGATGGGTTTGCCTTGAGATTACTCACATTTCCCTGATTGATTGATCGGTACCAGCATAAGTATAACAACAATCATGTTAAAAAAAATTATACAGTTGGTTGACTCATAAACATATATATATATATATATATATATATATAGAATACGTTGAATGAAGAAGAAGGGTGATGACTAAGTAATACAGTTGTTCTAGATGAGGAGAGAGAGAAGAAGTCATGTGGATAACTAATCCTTAAATTAAGGAATCTTAATTGCATACTAATTCTCTAAATTAAGTCCTAATTGCACTAATATTGTAAATAAATATGAAATTGTATTAATTGTGTAAAATATTTTATGAGTACACTATTGTTGTAATTATTTTCAAAAATGTAATAGAATATGTAATTCATCCTAAAATGAATAAAATATTAAGTAACCGGTATAACCGGTCCGATCCGATTTATACCGAATCATCTAAAGCATGTCCCGGCTGCATCATTTAATCTGGTATATCCGATTCAATTCAACACAAGATCAACCGATTCACATTTATCCCGAATAATTAATTAATTGGCCCAAAACCGAAAAAACCGGTTTTTTTGCCTAACCCTAAATATATGTAATATATGTGAATACAATAAAAGACAAAATACTACTAATTTTTCATTATTAATGTTGAGGGTTTTATGATAATTTGCAAATAAAAAGTCAACAAAAAAGTAGTTAAACCCATTTATTTTCTAATGTGGCAAGTGACAACAACTAGGATGATAAGTGGATATTCTGTTAAAAATCAACTCATTTAACGAATTTTATAACGATTTAAAAATAATTTGTAGTTCAATAAATAAATTGTAAAAAAATTCAGTTCAGTGATGCATTTGTAAATCGAGATCGAGTAAATCGAGAAAAAGTGGATTTAACCCTTAGGCAGTCATTTCCGGTGACTATTAAAACAGAAAGAAAGCCATATATAAATATGATACATCTAATTAGCAAAAAAAATAAAATAAAAAAAATGATCCATCTCTCTTAGCATTTTGAGACAATTTGAAATAGTAAAAAGCAAAAGAAATGCCCTTTTTCAAGTGAAATGGTTTCAAAACCACCTGGCTGAGTAAAAGATTGCTTGCCTTCTGCAAACACTAAAAGGGGAAGAAGTTTACTACAGAAAAATTCAGGTTACACTACTTAACTAAAAGGGAAAATGAATTCGCAAATGTTAAAAATTATATCTTGTAAACCCCTAAAGCAAATGTTTACAAAATAATGGCATTATAGTCACCAATCACAAGGTAAATAGAAACAAGAAAATTGAGTTGCAAATTATTTAGATACAACTAAATAGAAACAAATCTCAGACCTCCCCACAAGATGCTGAAGGTTCCCAATGAAGATTGTGAAAACAATGAGAAAGATATTCAACATCTCTATTTATTCTCTGTCCATGATAGCTCGTGGAGAAGATTGGGAAACATTTCTAGCAGTCTGCTCCGAGGCGGTGGCGAGACCCTGCAACATTTTTAATATCTCACTGGTATCCTCCAAGTAATATTTGGCCTTGCTGGGCTTTTGGCCAACAGTACAAGCAAACACTTCAGCAACTGGGGACAGAGACGGGCCTGCCATTGCGCTCATTATCACTTCAAACATATCCTCGTCAGAACGGTCATCCCCGACACAAAGCACAAAATCCGGAAGCATCCCTTTCTCCTGCATTGTTATCAGGAGGCGTTCTGCTACAAGACCTTTGTTGACACCCTATATGATATATAAAATTTGAGTATAAAGAAGGTTATAAGTACATAGAAGTACGATAGCTAGAATTATCGCTAAAAAGATTTCGAAATATATGATAATTACAATAACAGTTAACTGGAGAACCATACTGAAAGTAATGAAGGGGACATTAAGTATTCATAAAAGGAAACTGGTGTTATGGTTATGGACTGCAAAGTACACGAAAATATATGGACGTTGGGCTATAATCATTATCTTAAAAAGTATCCAGATTAGTATCAATTTAAGAAAAAGGGAAACGAAGGGAAAGGACTTCTTGGCTACTAACACTATTTACACGAACAAACCACTATAGTTGAAAGACAAACGCATCAGCTATTTATCATCAACGTCAATCTCAACTCCAAGATATAAGGGTAAAACGAGAACAATAATAACTATAATTGCAGATGAACAATAAGGATGCCGGTGCACTTATAATTGAAAACATAATAATAATTGCCAGGGGTGGAGCAAGTTGTATCATAGGAAACAAAAAAAAGAGGTCACATACACCACAGAACCAAGGTTCAACTCTTCGATTAACCTGTTCTCTTCTATGATTTGCAATGTGATTATGTGAACATCATTACCAAGAAAAAAATCCTCTTTCTCTACTAAAATGGTTAACTGGTATTATTGTTTTTCTTGTATTTCTCCAAAGTGATAAATTCAAACCAACCTGTGATAGTTTGGAGTAAAATTGAACCTCAATGGCTTAACTTTATAAACATGAGAGAACCTGTAGAGATTTATTAGTTCAATAGACTGCAGATTTACTGAATCACTTTATAAAGCCAACAAACTAAGGTGTTCTCTTGAACAAAAAATTAAGTGGCTATATCAATAAACTATTCTCTTCACAACTGGCTAGTAATTTTGCAAAGTATATTTCAGATGAGAGAAAGAAAAAAGGATGTCTACAAACCTGAGGTTTAACTTCTACAATGTGAAGGCCACTCTTGACAGAAACTGGTTCATTGGCAAGAACACTCTCCAGGTGATCTAAAAGCTCCTTAGCCTGACATGAACCAAAATCTGGATCTGCAAACTGATAATTCCAAACAAGTGCACTCTCTCTGGTTTCTATGGTAGAACCATCAGTAGTCTCTGTGTACAGTTTCATTACTGGCTCTGCAATTTGTTTCCAGTAAAAGTCTGGTAGAGCAACACAAGTTTCCCAGTCTGCATCACCATTTGGCCTGAAAAAAGAGAGAACTTCATTTGGTTTGAATAGAGCATGTGGTCTCAACCCTGGAGGATCTTGTGGAAGTTGAATGTAAGATGTTATGAAAATATTTTTCAAAGAATTTTCCAATTGGAATGCCTACAAACAAAAGGCTGCATAAGAGAGTGTATCCAGTAAAAATTGAAGGGGTAATTGGAGATAATTGATCTATGCTAGTGGCCCACAGGAAGTGTGATTATGGCTTGCTTTTTGAGTTGCGCAGAGTGTATACAATTGTTCACACAGAGCTTCATGCTGTTCAGGTTAACTGTTACCAAGAGTGTTCGGACATCTTTTGGGAAATAAACTAAAACTGGAAATGTACAAATTATTTCATGGAACAGAGTCAATTTTTTTCAAAATCTTCATATTTCTCTCCTCTCTACCATGTGTTCAAGGCTCTTTCCAGTTTTTCCCTCCCCCAACTAATCAAAAGCAATATACATCAGAAGTTAAGAATTCTGGATAACAACATATACGATCCAACATCTACACGTCCACATTTTGGTGAAACTGTCAACTGTGAGTGACCCTGCCATATTTGTATAGAGCATGGGTCCAGCCAATCTCACTAAGGCTGAACTTTGGGATATCATTGTCCTAACCAGGAATGATCTGGTTCATATGGAATATATTTCCATCTTTAAACATGTTGCAGAATCTAACTTGTTAACATACTAAATTACTATCTTGATGTTCTTTACTCAACAAAGTTCCAACAATGAGTTTAATATAAGAATGAACTCAACTTTAATAGAGGGAGGTCACAATATTAACTCTTGTCAAATCCAAGGGATACATACTTAAGTTTGAACTTGCACGGTGCATGGCTCTTGTGGCCTGTGGGTGATTAATGAGCCCGACAAATTAAATGGATGCTTCAAGAGGTTCAGATACAATTGCTTCCAAAACAAAGTATTAAATATAAAGGTCAAAGAGAGTAAAATATAAGGTTCGTACCTTAGAAAATAACCATGCTCTGCTGCAATTCCTAGTTTTCCACAAGAAGAAAACCATTCAGTTAAAGTCTTCTTATCCTTTCCACTAACAATGAACACTACATTCTTGGGGTCCCTGCACAGGTTGTTTAACAATCCAACAGCCTCTGAATTGGGACTCGCGCTGATTGAACGCTGCAGCATCATAGTACCATCATAATCTAAAAGAATTGCTCGGTTTTTTGTTCTCTTATAGGCCGACACAATATGCTCAACTGTGAGCTTCCTGAAATTTGGATCCAAAGCAACTACCCGGAACCCTAAACCAAAACCAATACCCCAGCATCTCCTCCTCACATGATCTCTACATGCCCTTTCAAGATCTTGCAAAAAGCTGCGTGTCCAGTATGGAACATCATGGGTGCTCACATACCTATAGTGCTTGTCATGCCGCAATTGTTTCTCTGCCTCAGAAACTATTAAGGCAGAATCCATAGCTTCAGCCACAGCGTCAATATTCCAAGGGTTGACTCTAATTGCACCACTAAGTGATGGGGAGCACCCAATAAACTCAGAAACAACCAGCATGCTCTTCTTTGGTGCGGATGGATTGAGGCCCAAAGTACCATCAAGCTTATCAGTTCCTTGCCGACAAATAATATATTCATATGGTATTAGATTCATCCCATCCCTCACTGCTGTAACAAGACAACACTCTGCAATTACATAATATGCAATTCTCTCATAAAACTGAAGTGGGGTATCAATCAAAACAACTGGCTCATATCCTGGTCGTCGAAAAGTCCGATTTATTCTTTCAATTGTGGCATGAGTTTCGGACTGAACCTCCTGTACATCTTTTCCACGGCCTCTGGCAGGGTTTGCAATTTGAACCAATACAACCTTACCCCTCTTGTCAGGATGTTGTGTGAGCAATTGTTCAAAGGCCAAAAGTTTTAAGCTTATTCCTTTAAATATGTCCATGTCATCAACCCCAAGCAAAACAGTCTGATCCCCAAACTGATCCTTTAATTCAGCGACCCTTGACTCAGTCTCAGGAAGGTCCAGCACATTTCGGAGTTGGCCCATATGTATACCAACGGGGAGAATCTTAATGCTCACGGTGCGGCCATAGTGCTCAAGGCCGATGTAACCTCGCTTAGACTGATAAGAAAGGCCAAGCATTCTACTACAACAAGAAAGAAAGTGCCTTGCATAATCAAAAGTATGAAAGCCAATGAGGTCAGAGTTCAAGAGTGCTCGCAGAATCTCGTCTCTTACAGGTAGAGTCCGGTATATCTCTGAAGATGGAAATGGACTATGGAGGAAAAAACCAAGCTTGACTCTATTAAACCTCTTCCTCAAAAATGTTGACAAAACCATCAAATGGTAATCATGAACCCAAACAAAATCATCATCAGGGCTGATCACTTCCATTACTTTGTCTGCAAAAATCTTGTTGACCGAGACATAAGCTTGCCACAAAGACCTATCAAAACGGCCTCCAAGATCTGGCGAGAGAGGGAGCATGTAGTGAAATAAAGGCCAGAGATGCTGCTTACAGAAACCATGATAGAATTTACTGAAAAGGTCGGGAGGGATGAAAGCTGGCACACATTTGAAGGTTTCAAGCAAAGTTTGGGCAACCTCATCTTCTTCATTTGGGTCAATCTCTTCTCTAAGACAACCAACATAAATGACTTCTACATCTTCCCCAAGGCCATCTTTGAGTTGTAGAAGAAGGGAATCCTCATCCCAACTAAAGTTCCACCCTCCATCACCCTCCGATCTTCGATGTGCCCGAAGTGGAAGTTGGTTCCCCACAATGATCATTCGTTCTTGAGAGATGGATGAGGGAGCATCAGAGCCAACGCTATTCGTACTTTCATCATCTAACTCAGATAACACCCCGGCAACGGTTGCAACTCGAGAGAGCCTCTTACCCCCTCGTCCAAAAGTTGGAGAATTTCCCGAAGTAAGATCAAACAGGTTTGAATAAGATCTTGAAACCATTATCCCTAAGGATATATAACTTGGGGTTGATTTTAAGTAGCAAGAATAGTATGTAAGGCAGTAAATCAAGTTCTACAAAAGCCAATAACAGTACGGAATTAGAAAGCCAATAACACACTTAATTATATTTATTAAGAAAATCCCCTCTTCCCCTTCCCCAAAAGAGAGAGAGAAGAAAGAAAAAAAGAATAAGAGTCCACTGTTTATGCAAAATTATCAAATCCTAAATGTAATATGAATATAAATACACAGAATTCCTCATCTTAGCCAAAGTAACAATATAAGAAGGCATAAATCAGTGACACCAACATAAGTTGAGCCTTTGATGCAAACCCAGAAAACCCAGAAAAAATATGAGGAAACTGAGGAATCATATAGCTGTAAGAAGCATCCAGAAGCTAAATCTAAAATTGAGGTGATGAAATCAAGGAATTTTTTTTTAAAACTACCCAAAAGCTAGATTTTAATGTATTGTAATAAATATTGACAAAAATCACCTCTTCAACAAAATCAACACAAAACCCAGACCTTAACAACTAAACTGGCCAATCTGCATATAGCAAAAATGGATCAAATAGAAATGTCCAATAAATTACAGTCCATCACAAATTCACAACCATCTACTTTTAAAAAGAAAAAGAGAGTCAACTTGGCAAGTGCTAAAGGGAACATTGAACAATACCCAAAGTCCATTTTAGTAGAGGAAATGGAGAAGCATAAAGTGGGCATACAACAAAAAACACCATAAAAAATAGTTGCAGAAATTAAGAGTAGAAAAATGGTAGTGAAGAAGAAGAAGAAGAAACTTACCTTTCAAGTTCAGTAGAATATCTGAGCCTAAAATAATGAAATAATTGCTCCCATCTTCTTTCTATACCTATCAATCAAAGATTTGATTCTTTTTTTTTCTCTCTCTACCACCTGCAACAATGGCACTTAAATTATAGACCGACAAGTCTGTTTTTCTTTATAATGTGTGCATAATGCAAATGCAAATGCAAAAGAGACGTCTTTTCCATTTTCCCTTTACAAATGAGTACAAAAGAGACATCTTTTTACAAAGCATTTGTTTTTTCTCTCTCTTTCCTCTCACTATGAGTGTATATGATGCAAAGTAGGAAAAATGGGAAAAAAAATAGTTAGCTCCTAATGCCTCCTAACATCTTGCAACTATTTGACATGAGTTAATTAATTACTATACATCCGTTCCTAAACTATTATCGTTTAAAGTTTTTATACATCTGGTTATAGTATTTTAAATAATTAATTACTGTATTTTTAAAATATTCAATTAACTCATTGTATTTTTTAAAAATATTCAATAAGCTCACTATACTTTTATTATTTTAATAAATATTATAAATATTTAGGTAAAAAAAAAAAAAGAAATATTCATTATTTCTTTATGTTTATAAATATTAATTTATTTATGTTTGTAATTTGCATTATTTTTTTTTTGTCTAAAAAATTCAAAAAAAATTTTGGTCTTATACAATTAAATATAAAGTCAACATGTATTGTACATGCCACATAATCAATGGTGTTATTTTATTTTATTTTTTTATGTTGCCACATCAGAAAATAATATTTTTTTGTTTTTTTTTCAATTCCACGTGTGCAATTTATTAACGTCCGTCCAAAAAATTGGACGGAATGGGCTTATTGAATATTTTTTAAAAGTACAGTGAGCTAATTGAATATTTTAAAAGCACAGTGGCTAATTGCTTAAAACACTATAACCACAGTGGTGTAAAAGTGCTTTTTGCCGATTAAGAAAGTACTATCATTTACTAATGGAAAGTTGAAAACTATTAATAGAAGAGAGAGAATTTATTGGGACAATGAGAGAAGGTAAGAGTAATATAATAAAATAAATAATTTATTCTCCTCGAAAGTTGTAAACGACAAATATTTTAAAACAAATTTTTACTTCTAAAATGATAATTTTTTAAGAACGGAGGGAGTAATTTTTAGGGTGACAAAGAAGAGCCCAACATTATTCTTCATATATATTCTAAATAAATCATGGATGTACATAAAATTTGCAAACAATGTACACTAAATATCATAAATAACATTTGTTTTCATATTTTAATGTTAGATACATACTTTGACTTTTTGAAGTAATTTGTAAAATATTACTCTATCTCATAATATATGACATTTTAGAGTTGTGCAGAAGAATTAAGAAAATAATTGTATATCATTAAATATAATATTAATTATCTATAATACCTTTAAATTCATATAATTATCATACTTATCTCATACTCTCTCATATGTAACATTTTCTCATGAGGAGTAATTTTGGAAAGATTGTAGTTAATTCTCCTAGATTATATAAAATGACAAATAATTTAAGAAAAATAAAATCATCTAAAACATCATATATTATGGGAAGGGAGAGAGTAGAAAAATATAAGATTGAACTAATTCTTTTAAAACTCGAAATAATATATCACATAAAATATGACTTAAAGTACATTAAAATAATATACAAAGATAACTTTGTTTCAAAGTACTTAAGGTGAGGTCTATTAATTTAAATAAAAAAAATAAAACAAATTCTTTATTATACTATATGTAGTGTTTACCAAGTAAAAATAGATCTTATTTGATACTCTTTTCTACTTTAAATTTATTCATATGCATCAAAAGTATACTTCAAATATATTTTTTAGGAATGAAATGAGAAATAATTAATATTTTAAATTAGTTTAATAGTCAAAATACATCTTCTAATTTTATTTTTCTTTTAGAAGCTATACTTAGTTCAATTTTATAGATGCATTTCAATAGTAAAAGTTTAGGGAAAATATGAAAAAGATGTCAAAAGAAAAACATATAGTATTTTTACTTTCTCAAATACTCTTCTCATTCCAAAATTGAAAATAAATTTTACATAAAAATATTTTTAAAAATAACTTTACACGTTTAATATATATATATATAGGAAATCGATCCAGTCTAGGAGTCTGGACTGACTTAAAATGCAGACCAATTTTTTTTTGTTTTTTTTAAAACAACTAAAAAAAAGTTTAATATGTTATGGAACTTGAATTTTTTCATAATACAGTGTTTTGGGCGTGATTTAGATACACATAACAAAACAAGTCTGTACAGTTTGTACATCTTGTTTTTGTTATATGTATCCAAATCACACCCAAAACACTCAGACATGTAAAAATTTCGGGCCCATAAAATATTAAATTTTTTTAGTCGTTTTAAAAAAAAAAGTAAAAATAAATAAAAAAGAGTACATTTTAAAAAATATCGGAGTTCGGATAGGAACAGGACCATTATATATATATATATATATATATATATATATTATATATATATATATATATGTATATGTCTTGAGAATTTAGTAATAGTGGTATAAATAAGTATAATGTTAGAGTTGAAAGTTTAAAACAAATAATAAATTAGAAATAAAGTATATTTTATTTTAAAATGAACAATATATATATATATATATATTTAAATTTGTAGCAGAGAGAGTATTTATTTTTGTTTTTATTTTTACTCATTCTTTGGAGGGAATTTTGTATTATTTTAAATACATAAATGTTAACCCATAACTTCTAAGCTTATTGATTTTGACACGTATGACGAGGCTTGGTTTAATTAATTAATACCCTTACACTTATGACTTAACTATGACCAGATCAATTATTATTAAACGTAATGATTATTATTCGGTTCATAACTCAACAAATGAAGTAGTAGTATCTACGACACGTAACTCAACCTACAATTAGTACTAGTCCACGAACGACAAGAGCGCGTGTTGTACTTTCGCATTGCAATTACTAGTTATGGTTTTAAAATTCGGATTGTACTGTGCGTTCGACCGATAAAAACTAGAATCGATCTGTAAGTCAGTTCGAATTGGATTAATAACTTGTTTTTGGTTAAAATCCGGTAGAATCTGATTAAGTTAACCCAGTAAATCGATTTTAATTTTTTTTTAATATTTTTTTATACTAATTTTTTTTAATATTAAAATTAAGTACTTTTAGTAATATTGTAACTCAACTTTATTATGTTTTAGTTCATAAAAAACGAGATTTTTTTAAAATTTATTAATTGTTAATAATATTTTTTTTATATATTAATGACATCATTGAGTCAATAATGATTCGATCATTGGTTGCACAAGATTTTTAATTCTTTTATTATTATTATAAATGGAGTTTTTTTATTTTCTTCGTCCAAAACTCAAAAAACATAGGGTTATGAAAGTGATAATTACAATATTTTATTAAAATATTATTAATTTGAAAGTAATTTCAGAAGAATTTTGATGTTGTAAATAGTTGAGAATAACAAACTAAAATACTTAAAAAATCCTTTATCTAATATATTTTGGTTTCAATTGTTTACAAATATATACGTATTTCCATAAAGCTATATATATATATATATATATATATATATATATATATATATATATATATATTACAAATTAATTTTTTTAGTAAAATTATAGACGAAAAAAGGACTTACAATTAAAACATTTGTAACAAAAACTAATAATTTTAAATATGTTAACTTAATTATATACAGTTTATTTAGAGAGGGTTTGTGACACCCATAATTGTCTTATGAATAATTGTTGAAACATAATTCTTTAAAAAAACAAATAAACATTTATTTGTAATATAATGCATTAATCATAGAAACTTTTTATAAAAGTATAAAAAAAATACTAGATTATATGTGTAATTTTGTCAATAACGTTTTATAATTTTCAAGCCTATTTTTCTAATTTATTTCACTGAAAATTTGAAATTTGGACAGAAATATAATTGTTTTCTTGGTATAATAATAATTTGATAGTTAAAAAATAAAATAAAAAATAATCTAACAAAATTATGTTTTGTAATAATATGCAAAGTCTAAATAAAAAACCTTCCTCTCGGCTTAAGAAAATTAAGCAAGTTGTGTAGGGCCGTTGAATTGGGAAGATTCTGTCAGATGCTGACGTTTCACCATTAACTTGGACCCATAACGGACGGTACTCGTACCTCAGTGTCACAGTCCGTGGGGCCCCCTATTCTAATTTGGTCCGAACACGTGTCACGTACTCATTTTTCCTTCTCAATTAAACCAGTTTTTAAATTCTATTTCGGGTATAAGGAAGCATTTTTATATATATTTATATACATTCAATTTCAATTATTTCTTTTTAGTTTTTTTATCAAGCTATATATTACAGTTTTTATATTTTATAATAATTATGATTTTTTGAAGTTGTTATTTTCATAAAAAAAAAAGTACACCTACCCAAATTAGTAGCTTAGTATTCCCTCAGTCCCAGAATGATGACTTAATTGATAAAAAAGAAATTATCTTTAAAAGCGATTAGTTAAATGTTTACATTAATTAATTTGCATTTGACTGAGAGCAGATCTTCTGTCTCCTTGTGTCTCTCCACTTAAATTTTGACACCTAATCTCTTACTTAACACTAATTAATTCTAAAATTAAATAAAAGGACATGTGTCAAAATTCAAGTGGAAGGACACAAGAGTGACATAGAATTTGGGGACATAGGATCTGCTCTCCATTTGATTATACATTATACTCGGAGTCCGTTCATTAATATAAGTCGTTTTAGAGAAATATTTCCGTTCTTTGATATAAATCGTTTGAAAATTTCAAGTAAGCATTATTTGCGTAGTTTTCAATATTACCCCAAATATTAAATATAATTTTGGTTCTCTCACTATTTTTTGTCAAATAAATAACAATCTCTTATTCCAATGCAAGGGGAATATAGATTGATATTATAGTTAATACTATACAATCATTACCTTAATATTTATACACAACTTTAAAACGACCTATATTAAGGAACAGATGGAGTAACTTACTTAACTAAATAGTTAATCACTCAAATCACAAATGAATGTATAAAATAGATTTGAATTATATAATAATAAAAAAATAATATTTTTATATGTATTTTTGATATTTTCACACTATTTTCTTTCAGATTAACATACAAAGGATCCTACTTTCATGCGAAAAGGAACTATTAAAAACAAATGAGAAAATAATGTTTTCCATAATAATATTGTAATATGGAGTCCATATGTAAAGATAAATTAGGAAAAAAAATTTATATGATCTAATAACTTTTTGACTACATTAATTTATGTGAAAATTGTCCTCGAGTCATTCCTTTGGGGATGTGGAGGGAGTAATTTTTTTCATTTATTTGTGACTTTATGAGTGAAAAAGTAATTTATTTTCTCTAATAAATGCTTTGTTTGTTTTATGTAATTTTTTCAATTTTCTTCTCTCTTTTTTTGTATGAATATCAGTGAGAGGGATATATTTTCATTGTTTGTTGGTATACTGGAAAGCAATAGAGAAAATAAGATGCATGCACATATGAAAGCAACAATTTTGTTCTAAGATGTATAGGAAAAAATGTATATACACAGCTGTGTAGTATAAGGTCTGGACGTGGCTATGATGACAGCTTCTGGCCTATGGCGACAATCCATATACTATATCGATGGTTTATACCCTATGACGACGACTTTAGCGACGGTATTGTGACGCCCCCAAAATAGGTCCATTCCATCCAACCCATTCTGAGTCGCCAAATACATGGTACAGAAAACAACTACAACTTTATTACAACAATTGTCGTGCAAAATGCAACAACTCATGTGTGTGAGTTTGGATACAAATATATACCAACTATGACTCGTGTCCCAACCGTAATGTGACAAATGTCCCATCAGTGGACAACACCTCACAGTGATACCTACATAAATGTATAGTCAAAAACTGTTTTAGAAATTAGAATCTTTGGGAAGTGCTCAAGGAAACCTTCGTACATGGGAGACCATGCTTCCAGGTTATGATAGATATCATATGGCCACAAAATTATCCTTGGTTGACCCAATAGACCCCAAAGAAAAATGAGAAGATTACTATCATATTCTTTCCAATGGTGAGTCTTCTCTTGACATATCATTATCTCCACTGTCTCTAATTGAGAATTATACTTCAAACAAACACCAAGATCATATAGGTATGCTTGGCGTAGATATACTCGAGAATTGGATGTGCACAATCGTCTTATGATGACACGAGGTTGTATGTCTTTAGACATCTTGTATGATAGTGGCAAAACACCCTTCCAACGTTGGGTTCGCTTCACCTATTTGATTCACCAAATATAACTACTAAATGATGACCACCGCTCTATTCCTCGTTATCCCCACTCGACCCAAACTACACTTTTATTACGAAAGGAATTGTGAAGCAAAAGGGTGAGCACAACTAGCTCAATAAAGAATATCATGACTAAAGATAATTAAATTATCAATAGCCTTCATCAGTAATAAATCAGAGATTTAGAACATATGGTAGATGATAAAAATTTCAACCATAGTTGCAGCGGAACGAGCAATCCATTAGAAAAGTCAAATAGATTATGAAGTCTATTATCTTCTCCATGTTAAAAATCCACCAACAATGTTTTATCCCTGTAACATCAATCAACAATTCTGGTCCACAATCATATGAATAACTCATAATCATAATTGTAGTTCTAAATTCCTCTTCTCATCCAGGACGAAGATAATTTTCATCACCTATCTTTACCTGAAACATCAAAGATCATGGTTATACCAAATCACAGTTCCTGTTTATAATCATACTAACAATTTCATCTTTGCACTACGGGCCAAAGATATTCATCAACAGACCATCTTTGCACTCTGTGCCAAAGATATTCAATAATGATTCATCTTTGCACTACGGGCCAAAGATATTCAATAACAGTTCATCTTTGCACTACGGGCCAAAGATATTCAACAACAGTTCATCTTTGCACTACGGGCCAAAGATATTCAACAACATGTCAGTATAATGATATTGGAGAAAATAACATCATTACAAAAAAAAATAACATCCCTTACAATCCCTTAAAATTCCTTACTATCCCTTACCTCAAAAGAGCAGCACTTCTGACTGGATATCGAATATAACGCTGAAGGAAACTTGCACTGATGAATAGCAACTCACCAAGTATCTAAATACTCACAAAATACACTCGATAATCTAGAGAGAAAAAGAGAGAAAACTATGAATTCTGGTGTGATTTTCAATTCTAACTTAGTCCTCTATTTATAGGAAAAATGTTAGCACGCCGAAGCAGACTTGACCTGCAACCTGATGGCTTTACCTGCTACTATTGCTGCAACCTGATGGCTTTACCTGCTACTATTGCCACCCACCACATTTGAAATAAAATTCAGCACATTTCTTCACCAACCACAAGTGGGGCCCACCAATTCTAGAATTTTCCACCAAAATCATTAATAACCTAATTTCCGAATCAGTCACCTCTTAAAATTCATAACAAATTATATGCTCATTTTTAACGGTTCAAAATTTGTGAACATATACTCAACTTATATATGTATAACATATCCAAAAATTACAACGATCCAACGGTCGGATTAAATATTATAACTCACACAATAAAGTCAGTAATAATAACCGATTTGATCTTTTAATACCTCCAATCCAGACAAAAATCGATAAAATACCTCAACATTAACTCTTTCATTTATAACCACATAAATAAATCCATCATTTATATCCACGTCAAATAAATATTTCCTTATCATATAAATCAATAATTAATTATTCACAAATAATATTACAAAATCACAATAATGATAACCGAGGCGGTTCCGGGAAAGAGGGGCTTTAGATAAGGATTTCTCCTCATCGGGCGCCGCAATTAGGTGACCAAACCTCTCCTCGATGTAACTTTCTAGACATTGCCAATAATGCTATCTAATAATATTATTCAAATAATATGAATTATTGATCTGATAATGGAGATACTGTGCAGTGACAATTATTGAACAATAATAATATAAAATATCAACACATCAATTATTGAATCAATAAAATAAAATATTGAACAGTAATTACTGTAACCATTATTGAGTAGTGCCTTCACGTAAGAATCAATAATTCAAAAATCATGCAATACCATGTCATCTTGTGCAACAACGCGTATTACTTTACTTTACCCACCGGGTATTCCAACAGTGTTAACGATAACAATTACGCCGTTATTTATAAAAACTCAAACTTGTCATTTTCTTCATCCAATAGTTATTTTGTTATGGGGCCCACAAATGGTTGCTCCGTCGTACGAATATTCTTCGACAGAAAGAATATTCCACGACCAAACGAATATTCCCCGACAATAATGAATACTTTATAACCACTTGCGTATTTTGAAAAAAATTCATATATCACCCTTAACTTTAACTTTTATCAATTTAACCATTTACCAAATAGAAAAATTGAATACTTTTATTTCATAAAATTCGGGGTCTTACAGGTATGGTCTGTCATTATAGGTGGTCCGCATACGGACCACCCGCATAAGAAGCGCTTTGTATAAAGTAATCCTTACAACAGATCTCAGTCGTCTTTTCGCTTATCGAATGGTAAGGAGGATCTCCAATCCGCAGTTTAATATGGGGATTCCGCAGTTTAATACTACGGATTGGATGATGTCCAAAATACCCCATCGTTAATCCGCAGTTTAATTCTATTGGATCTCATCTCATTTTGTGGCAGTAGCGATCTGGAACTAGAAGAGTTTGATTTAAAGTTATTAAATTTTCATTTCTTATTGCATATTATTGTTCTTACTGATTCATGTTATCTGGGCTGATGAGAAACATGTATGGTTAAACAATTGTAAGGATATATACCACAATATGATGTCTCTCATGCTTTATACTATGAGAAAACACTTCACCCCATTGCTAGAGTCAATTTATTTAGCCATTCATGTTTCTCATTAGCCAATATAACATGAATCTACAATAAAAATATACAAAAACGACGTAATGGAAGAATTATAACTTTAAATCAAATTTCCCTAATCCGCAAAATTAAACTGCGAACTTTAAAAGGCCAATGGAGCAGTGTTGGGCTCCTAATATCAGAAGACTTGCAATGTGCTTCTCCCCTTTTGTATCCCATGATTTATATTTCTTAACTTCACTAACACCTTCTTGCTTATTCAGATATCAACCACTGACATTTTAGTTGTAGGAAGTGTCTAGATGATTCTTTTGCCCTTAGTTTTCATTGTGAGCAATGCCATTTTGATATCCACGCCTATTGTCTCCCACTATTATCACTTACCGCAAAAGCTATATGGCACCGACATCCTCTCACATTCACCCATGATCATATCAAAGATCATTCTGATGAAGATGAGAAATAAATTTTTTACTGTGACAGTTGTGAAGAAAAACAAATTAAATTTAAAATATTCAACTTATTACTGTGCATAATGTCACTTTGTTATTTATGTTCATTGTGTTATGTTAGAGTTACTACTTCTATACTCTCGAATTTAATTTCATAATTTATAATCTAACTTGGTCCCTTTATCAATTCCTATCAAGTTTTCTTTTGATTATCTTTTTCAATATTATGAAGAGAAAATTAAAGAAATATTGACTTGATTATTGTTTATTTTGAAGGTGCTAAATCATTTACAAGAAAAGTTGATCTTGACCAAGGAATTTGGTGATATGAAGCTCAAAACATCAATGATTCGAGTTGAAAAAGTAATAACAATAAGTGGTAGTTATGATGAAGTGGAAGCTAAAATTAGAATGGAAGATGTTGATCAAGATATAAAGATTGAAGATAATATATGTTAGTTCCCAGAGGCACAATAGTTATCTAGAAGGGGGTTGAATAGATATTTTAAAATTCTTTTCGAAATACTTGTTAGTTTTGATAATGACTTAAACATAGCGAAATTATGAGTTGTTTGTTTCCCCTTTAAGATATAACAAGTTAATGAGAGATAAGCAGTTATAGCTGTTATGACAGTTATAGCAATAATATAAAAGACATAGTATTTTAAGTGGTTCAAAGCACTTAAAGCTCCTAGTCCACTCTTTTACTCCTCGAGTAGGAAATCCACTAAGGATATCTTTACACTTTTTGAATCTCACAGATTCCTTCAAGATCAACAGTCTTGGAACTTCTTAGTTCATTTTTGAACTCTTCAAGTCCAGCAGACTTGGTTCTTCACAGTTCGCTTAGAACTCTTCAATTCCTTCTGACTTGGAAACTTCTTACTTCACTTGATAGTAGTTGATGAGTTCTTGAATGGTGCTACTCAGTTGCCGTTAAGCTCTTGTTCGAAAGAACTGAGTAGCTGAGCAAGCTTTCTCTTTTCAGATCGTAGAGTTGAGCGTTGAGTGTTCTCCATTGTTTTTGTTCAATGCTTGCTTGATTTGCAGACTCTACGCTTCCAAGAGCACACTACGACCTCTGATTTGGCTCGGCAAGCGTTTGGACTACTCTACGACTCCGGAGAGTCCCTTCAAAGCAGATACACTACGATCCTCGATGCTCAACGATTCTGCCTTGTCTTCTACAATCTCTTGATCATCTCGATAGACTATGATTCAGTTGAAGCCCATCTATTACATCTCAAGATATAGATCAACCTAATAACTTTGATCTTTTCTTCTATACATTCATTTACAGAATGATAAACATTAAAATCCAGATCAACCTAACAAGTTTGATCTATCACTAAGTCCTTGTACATGTGTTTCTTTGAAGGACTTTACATATAATCATGAATATTTACTTACAAGATCAAATTTTAAATATGCAATCTCCCAAAAATCTCCCCCTATTTGATGTTGACATAACCAAGGAGATTTATACCATGATTATTAATTTCTAGATGCAGTTGCTAGAAAGTAAATATGACTTAGTGTTTCAGTGAGCAGCTGAAACCTCTAGAGAATAAGCATGAATTTATTGATGTTTGTAAAGACAAATATTACAATTAAGCTTAGTTACATCAATAAAAAATGAGTTTAAACTTATCTCTATTTCTTCTTCCTTTTGTTCCTTGGAGGATTTGCATACTTTTGAGCTATTATTCTCCTACTGACTTCATCTCTCCACGCTATATCTTCCATCTCACTTCGACTTAGCCTTGGTGAATGATCGTGTCTATTCATGAATGCATGATCTCCAATTGGCATTCTTAGACCAGTGGTGGTCACTTCTTGTGAGCTTGGAGAAGGCCTTTGACTCCTTAGTGGTTGTGCCATGAGAATTTGCTGCTGTTCAGGTCTGGAGTCTGATGAAGAGACTGTCTTGCAGGAGAACTTGTAGGAGAACTTCTTGAGAAGTGAGCAATTTTACCTTTGCCTCCTTTGCCTTTTCCTTTGTCGCCTCCTTCCCCTTTATTCTCCCCCTTTATGTCAGCATCAAGGGTTCGAATATCTTCATATAGGCGAGTCATGCCTTGTACGAGTTCGTTAGTTGAGTTTGGGATTGAACAATGTCTACATGATTTTCCTGGATCAGAGAGTCAGTTCGAGCTTCTCTCTTTTGCAGAATGGCCAAGACATTTTCTATTTGTTCCATTTGACCCATGGAGAATGCTTGAAATTCTTTCATTTGGGTCTTTAGACTCGTGAGATTTTCCATCAGAAGTTGATTTTGGGATTCTTGAGTATTTTGTAAAATAAGAACAACATCCATGTGCTTCTTGGCAGCTAGAAAGTGGATTTGATCCCTTTCATTGATACTCTGAATCATCTCTTTTATTATCTCCCTAAGCTTCTTTATCAGTACAGAACTTAGGTTACTTGGGAGAGTATTGGAAGCATCAATCAAATGAGTCAGCCTCATGTGAACAAGTTCGGAGTGAACTTCAAGATCTTCTTGTATGTCCTTGGTCACTTTCTTAGTTGCTTCTGACAACTCCGTTTTGGTAAGGAGATCAGATATAAGCTCAAGGAGTTGCAGATTATTTGGAGGAGAGACTCTTGTGTATTGATCTTGCATGTTGTAGAGAGCAAGATCAAGATTGAAATATTCATTTGTTGATGAGGAATGGACATCTGTTGGAGGGGTTGGTGTGTGTAATTGAGCTGTAGGAGAGGGTGACTCAGCAGGTGACTCTACGATTAGATGTGGCTCAATGATCGTAGAGTGAGAGATGATATGAGATGGGATTAACACAACATTTGGCACATTGGGTTCATCAGTTACAGATTAATAGAATTCTGCAACTAGAAATTGATTGAGTGGATGAAGTATCACTTCCAACCATCTTGGTGATCCATAGAATTGATTGAAAATGACGGTGGACAGTGATTTTGTGACGCCCCCAAAATTAGGTATACATCACCCATCTTGGGTTGTCAGATACATGGTACAAAATTCAAATACAACTTACTAATACAATTGTCGTGTACAATACGACAAAACATAACTGTGAGTTTGAATACAATTATTGTCTACTAGAGATTATACAAACTCAAAAGGAGTCCTCATTACAATTATTAACACACTATTTCACAGAATAGTGAGGACTACTAATGCTATCCTCTGGACCGTCACTCCATTCCCCGACTAGTCCCTCCTATGTTCTCATTTCCTGAAGAGAATAGTGAAAGAAAGGGTGAGCTCAACTAGCCCAGTAAGAAATATTATGACTAAGATAATGCCGAATAATTATCGTTAGCCTTCAACAATGTTAAACTGATAAAATATAACAACATCAAGTTTAACTGCAGCGGAACAAGCAATCCATTAAAAGAGTCAAGAAGAAAATAAAATCTACTATCTTTTATGATTTAAAAGGTTTTTCATGACTTTTATCGTTGGGACTCAGCTCAATAAATAATCCACATCATTGAATCACCCCTGCACTACGGCCAATGATATTCTTTAGTATAACGACCACAAATTATCCATGCACTACAGCCAAGGACATTCGTGTATTCATTAATGGTCATGATCATGCCAACAACGGTCCATCAATGCACTACGGGCCAATGATAACTTTTACCACATCATTTGTAACATTACGGTCATGATTACACCTAAAAATCCTCGATCATAATCATACCAAGTCCATCTATGCACTTTAACAGCCCTGAGATGACTTTCAACATAATATAAACATGAGGATGATGACAATGATATAAGAATTCAATAAAACAAGTTCAAGAATTAATTTATCCAGAACTAATAATGTCCAAATTGTCAACATGATCTTGATTTGTAGAGTAAAATTCAAGAATGATCGGAAGAATATTTCCATGAAAAGATCTTTGGATGAAGCGCAAATATCAAGGATATTCTACTAATTTCATGGAGTATGTAAGTCAAAACTTTAACCAATTGAGTATAATAAAGAATGGAATAACAAAAGAAATCACCATGCATGCGGTGATTGCAGATAGACGAGTTATTCCAACAGAATAATAATAATAACGGAACTAAGTCGAGGCAAAATTTGCAAGCAGGATGTTCCAATGAGAATAATAAAGAGCGGAACCAGTCGGTGTAAAAACACATGATGAGGATGTTCCAATGAGAATAATAATAAAAAGACAGAACCAGTTAAAGGTGTAAAAACACATGAGACATGATGTAAGACCCCAAAAATTAATAAATGAAATTTAATTTCCTCTAATTATTATTTTGAAATAGTAAGGGTTGATGTGATTCTGTGTAGATAGTTATGGGTAAAATACGCAAATATTTCAAAATAAGCAAGTGGTTATAAAATATTCATTGTTGTTGGGGAATATTCGTTTGGTCGTGGAATATTAAATCTTGTCTTGGGAATATTCGCATTTACGACAAGTAGCGACCATGTGTGGGCCCCATAACGAAAAAGCGATTGGAGGAAGAAAAGCGACAAATATAAGTTGTTTAAAAATAACGGTACAGTAGTTGTTACCATTTACCTTTGTTGGAATGCGGTGGTTAAAACACGATGAATCTGCGTTGTTGACTTGCGGTAGCACTGCAGTATTGCACCAATTATTGACTCTTACGTAAAGAAGGCACTACTCAATAATGGTTAGAATAATTCTTTATTCGGTGTTTTATTTTATTGATTCAATAATTCTTTGCGTTGATATTTTATATTCTTTGTCATTGTTTCAATAATTGTCATTACAAGATTATTTTTCTTTATCGAAGCAATAATTCATATTATCCGAATAATATTATTAGATAACATTATTGGCAATGTCTAGAAAGTTACTGTCTAAGGAGAGGTTTGGTCACCTAATTGCGGCGCCAAGATAAGAGAAATTCTTATTGGAAAGCCCCCTCTTTCCTGGGAACTGCCTGGTTGTCAATATTGTGATTCAATAATTTTATTTGTGAATAATTAATTATTGATTCATATGATGAGGAAAATATTGATTTTATGTGGATATAGATGGAGAAAATTTTTATAGTGACAATTGTTGAAAATTGAAATTTTATCTTTTTTTGATAAAATAATTCATTTAAATATATTATTATATTTTAATAATATAATAATGATATTTTTACGGTGAATGTGGGATATATGAGTATATGTGGAGGAGGAGTATTTTTGTTGCAATAAATGTTTAAAACATGTTAAACATGTCGGTGGACCCCATTTATTGACTGAAATTTGATTATAGCCTCTAAAATTGCCCGTTTGTGAATTTCGGTCAATTTCTGTTTGTAATTTGTAAAAACTTTCTTCTGCAAAGTTGTAGAGAATTGAATTTCCTATAAAAATTCGCGAGATTCGAATTTTCTGACAAAAGGACTATTTATTATGAATTATTGAAGTTCCGAAGCTCCGAAATAATTGATTTTTGGAAGTTTTAATTATTTATTTTATGAAAAATGTTTTTTTTACTTCTTCTAGAAGGGAGCATGTGGTTTGTATTAAGATTTTCAGATTCTAAGAATGGGCATATAAATTTTTTATATATATTATTATTATAATAAATTTTCTGCTTTGGTGTTCTAAGAATTTTCCTATAAATAGGGTGCTTAGGTTAGAATTGGAAATCACACCAGAAACTGAAGTTTTCTCTCTCTATATTATCGAGCGTATTCTTGTGAGTATTTTGAGTATACTTTGAGTATTGCTATACGGTGAAAGTTCAAGATATAGCCTATATCCAGTATTCCAGTTAGAAGTACTAATTTTTCGAGGTAAGGGATATTATTTTTTCCGTAATGATATTATTTCTTCAATATCATTATCTTTGAAATATTGATTTGAAAGTTTTATCAAATTTAGAACTTTTGGTGTCTGAGTTCTTATTCACGATACGGCCTTTATTCACGATATCTGATGATTATTCACGAATAAGACTATTCATTGAAAAATAAAATTTTTCTTTTCGTCCAAAATATCTATTCTGGACACTAGCTTTGATTGTATCCATGTTTTGATCATTTTTGAATTTTACACCACTATGATTATTTTTGAGGTATTTTTGGACGTGGATAAAACAAAGTACGAATCCTTAATCCTTAATCCTTGTCATTTTGTTTCACTGGATTTGTTTCTTTAAAAAATATTTTTCATCATCCTTAGTCTTAAATGATGATATTATTGAATATCTTTGGCCTATAGTGCAAAGATGAATGATTTCTGATGAATATCTTTGGCCTGTAGTGCAAAGATGAATGACTTATGATGAATATCTTTGGCCTGTAGTGCAAAGATGAATGATTTTCGATGAATATCTTTGGCCCGTAGTGCAAAGATGAACAAGTGTTTAGATGAAACATGATTAAGTGGTGAATGTCCTGGTTTGTAGTGCAAGGATGAATATATGATTCGGATATATATTATTGATTGATGTTACGAGGAAAAAAAAATAGAGCGATGAACTTTAAAATTCATACATAGAAGATAATAGTTTGCATTCCTACTTAACTCTTCTAATGAATTATTATTTCATTGCGAATATTGATTTAAAATTTGTTGTCTATTGTATTCTATTATATTTTTCCTGTTGAAGACTAACGATAATTTTGTTGTATATTATCTTAGTCATAATATTCTTTCTTTGGGCTAGTCGAGCTCACCCTTTTCCTTTTTGTTCCAATTTTCTTCTCGGGGAGGCGAGAATATAAGCGAGTACGAAGTGGGGTATGGAATGAAGGTTCTAGGGAGAGTTGTTTAGTAGTCCTCACCATTGTTGTAAAATAATGTATCAATAATTATGATGAGAATTTATTTGTATTTGGATATTGTACAGATGGCAATATCTCGTATTTAAACTCACGATTTTATTATTGTAATAATAAAGTTGTAGTTGTTTTCTGCATGTATTGACAACTCGAGAATGGGTGATGTATACCTATTTTGGGGGTGTCACGGTTGGTATCGAGCTTAGGATATGATCTCTGGCGGAGATTGGGGAATAGAACTAGGAGGGAGAGGCGAGTAAATTCTTCGCTAGTGTGTCCTACCTAAGCTTATTTGATAGTTGGTCAAGTATATAGGGATATTATGTGATATATTGATTTCTTAATTAACCCTTGTTTTTAGCGACAAGATTTGAGAATGTCGATTTGAGAATATTAACAATGGAAATGAGGACCGGTGGAGCGCTTTGTACTCACCAACGAGGAGAGAACGTAACAGCAGTGACAATGTTCCTCCCTGTGAACAACACCTTTGAAAGCGAGATGATGAACGAGGGATATTTAGAAGCTTTTGCAGTTCATACAAAATCGACGAGGAGACTCGTGTTCAAAACATAGGAGGAAATGATAGCAATTCACGGGTTGTCACAAACCAAGTAGTTCAAAGAGTTGGGACCACCGAATTTAAGGAAAACCAGATCCGATCATGGCGAAACATGGGTTAAGCAAATTACCAAGATATTCGATGTCTTGGGATGCATGAGAGAACAAAAGGTTCCATTCGCCACCTTTATGTTCCGTGGCGGGCGACTTCTTGGTGGGAGTGCGTGAAGCGTACCATCCAAATTAAGACTCAACATGTCTTGGGAGCGTTTGAAACTATTTAATGACAAATACTTTCACGAAAGTGTTCGCTATATGAAGGAAGTGGAGTTTATTAGGCTGGAGCGAACAACATGGCGGTGTCTCAAGACGAGGCGAAGTTTGCAGAGTTATCCGGTTTGCACCTCATTTGGTGGAGAATGAGGAGCGTATGACGCGGATGTTTACGAGAGGTTTCAAATCCCAGATACGTCGATATCTCATCTCTCATAATTTTTCTCTATTCAGGATGTTGTTAATGTGGCTCAATTGTTAGAAGCGAGATAATGAGTATGGTCAACCGAGGTACCACAATCGAGGATCATATCTAGGAGATAGCAATCAACAAAATAACAATAACCGGTGGAGAAAGAAAAGGCGAACAAAAATGGTAACCACTACGGTGGTAATCATGGCCATGAAAATAGAAGAAGCGAGTCGGGGAGGAGATTTTAAAAGAGGAGATTCAACAACGACCATGTGAAGACGAGCGGTGCAAGAAGAATCGGTTCCAAGGAGGAGAAACGACCACCCGGTCATATGCTTTATAAATGCGGAAAGAGGAGATATCGGTCCAAACCGCCCACAGCAGTTCGGGTATGCTATAATTGTGGAAAGGAAGGACATATCGCTCGAGATCGCCTGCATAGAATAAAACCTAGTTCAGTGGGGATGGTGACCTAAAAGATCATCCCAGAAAAGTCAAAGTCAAGCGGTTCCTCGGAAGAAGCGTTTGTTGCGATTGGTCAAAATGCGAGGAACCTAAACGAGGTGATCACGGGTAAGCTATTTATAAATTCTTGTGAAGTTTATACTTTACTAGATACCGGTGCTACCCATTCATTTAGCTCTCCTGCTTGTGCTCAACGTTTAAACTTGACTCCGGAGAAATTAGACTTTGATCTATCCGTGGAAACTCAGATTTAGGAGAAACTTTCATCACATCCACTATTTATAAATCTTGTCTAATCCAAGTTGGCACCCTTATCTTTTGTTGTCCTTATCTCTTTAAAGATACTTGCTTTTGATGTGATTTTAGGGATTGATTGGTTAACTACTCATCATGCCAAAATTGATTGTTTTTCGTAAAGTTGTTAGCTTTCATATTCCTAAACAACTTTGTTTATAATTCAAGCAACTAAACCATTAAAATCAATCATCGTCATATCTAATCATAAAGCTATTCGTTTATTAAAAAGCGGATGTCAAGCTTTCTTAGCCCATGTTATGGATTTGAATAAAGACATGTCAAATTTGAATAATATTCTGTTGTTATTGACTTTCGACGTATTTCTGAAGAACTTCCGGTTTACCCCGTAAGCGTGAAGTTGAATTCTTTATTGACCTTGAAACTCGTACAAAGCCCATTTCTAAAACCCCCATATCGAATGGCTCCTATTGAACTTCAGAGTTAAAGGTCCAACTACAGTGAATTGTTGGACATCGGTTTCATTCGTTCTAAGTACATCTCCTTGGGGTGCTCTGTTTTATTCAGTAAAGAAGAAAGAGCGGGAGTATCGCGATTTTGTATTGACTATCGGGAATTGAACCATGTCACCATCAAGAATAGGTATCCTCTACCTCGTATTGATGACTTGTTTGACTAGTTGCAAGGAGCACAATTCTTTTCAAAATCGATCTTCGATTCGGATATCATCGGTGAAGATTAGAGGCGAGGATATTCCAAAGCGCTTTAGAACTTCGATGACGGGCATTATGAATTCCTAGTCATGTCTTTTGGATTAACTAATGCTCCTGCGGCTTTCATGGATATGATGAACCGAGTATTCAAGGAATATTTGGATCAGTTCGTTGTTGTCTTTATTGATGACATCCTCATATATTCCAAAAGTCGTGAAGATCATGAGCACCATTTGAAGCTGGTACTCCAAAGGCTTAGTGAAAACAAGCTTTATGCCAAGTTAAAGAAATGCGAGTTCTGGCTTGAGGAAGTAGCATTCCTTGGGCACGTGGTGTCGAAACATGGAGTATCTGTTGATCCGGCGAAGATTGAAGCAATACAAAGTTGGGAGCAACCGAAGTCGGTGACTGAAGTACGTAGCTTTCTGGGCTTAGCTGGTTATTATCGGAGATTCGTGGAAGGGTTTTCTCGAATCGCTACTCCGTTAACTCAGTTAACTCGGAAGGATACAAAATTCATTTGGAGCGAAGAATGCGAGAAGAGTTTCCAAGAGCTTAAGAGGAGACTTATTTAAGACTGTTCTAACAATACCATCCGGTTGGATGGATTTGTTATCTCTACAATGATGCTTGAGGCAAAGGGTTAGGATGTGTTCTTATGCAACGTGGGAAAGTCATAGCCTATGCCTCGCGACAACTTAAAGAATATGAGAGGAATTATCCTACTCATGATCTAGAATTGGCGCGATCGTTTATTTCTAAAGATCCTGGAGGCACTATCTATATGGGGAGAAAGTGGAGATATATTCGGACCATAAAAGCCTTAAATATTTCTTCACTCAAAAGAACTTAACATGCGACAATGACGTTGGCTTGAGCTATTGAAAGACTACGACCACACTATTCAATACCATCCCGGAAAGCTTTAACGTGGTGGTGACGCGTTAAGTAGAAGATCATATGCGAGAACGAAAGTGCGATGATGTCAAGTATCGCGATAGAGCCAACTTTAATAGAAAAAGTTAAGGTTGCTCAAGCCACCGATCCGGGTGATGATCATATGAAGAAGAAAGTACAAGAAGGTGCTATTAGGGCGAGAATTGATGAAGAAGGAATACTTGAGTCCACTCCGGACTTTGTGTTCCTAACGACTACGATTTGAAGTACAAGATTATGATGGAGGCACACAATACACCATTTGCAATCCATCCTGGAAGTACTAAAATGTATCGTGATATTCGACATACATTTTGGTGGAACAATATGAAGAGAGAGATTGCAAAGTTTATCTCAACATGTTTAACTTGTCAACGTGTAAAAGCGGAGCATCAAGTGCCTAAGGGACCATTGCAACCACTTGAGATTCCGAAATGGAAGTGGGAACACATTACCATGGATTTTGTTACGGGTCTTCCCACGGTTTCTCAAGGCATAAATGCTATTTGGGTTATTGTTGATAGATTAACCAAGTCTGCACATTTCTTGCCGATACGGGAGACTTATTCCCTTGAACGTCTTGCTCAAATGTATGTAAATGAGATTGTGAGGATGCATGGCATGCCAGTATCCTATCTATAGTTTCGGATCGTGACCCAAGATTCACTTCAAGATTTTGGGTTAGCTTGCAAAAAGCTATGGGTACGGATTTACGATTCAGTTCGGCATACCATCCTCAAACGGACGGACAATCAGAGAGGACTATTCAAACTCTTGAAGATTTATTAAGACTCTGTGTCCTAGACTTCAAGGCGGTTAGGATAAGTATTTACCATTGGTGGAATTCTCCTACAACAGCGATTATCGAGCAAGTATAGGTGTGGCCCCATTCAAGCATTATATGGACGAAAGTGTCGCTCTCCAATATGTTGGGATGAGGTGGGTGAAGCAACAATGTTGGGACCCGAGTTTAATACGTATGACACCAAGAAAAGATCCAAATGATTCGACAAGCGTATACAAAGCGGCACAAGATCGACAAAAAGAGTTATGCGGATCTTCATCGAAAGGATGTGGAATTTAGTATAGGGGATCATGTATTGTTGCGTGTTGCCCCATGGAAGGGAGTTACAAGATTAGGGAAGAGAGGAAAGCTCAATCCACGATTTATTGGTCCATTTCAAATTCTTGACCGAAGTAGGTAATGTAGCCTATAGACTCGCGTTACCTCCGGAAGTATGTCTCGTGTTCATAATGTGTTTCACATATCCGTACTTCAGTAAATATGTGAAAGACCGAACCACGTTATTGAGTTAGAACCGAATGAGATAAAGAAGACTTAACGTATGAGGAAGTACTGTCAAGATCTTGGATAGGAAGGAGCATGTCCCCACGACGAAGGTCATACCACAAGTTAAAGTTTTGTGGAGAAACCATGCTATAGAAGAAATGACCTGGGAGTTGGAAACGGAAATGAAAGCGAGGTATCCTCATCTTTTCGAAACACCAGGTACGTATGTCAATTTCGAGGACGAAATTTCATAAGGAGGGGAGGTTGTAAGACCCCAAATAATTAATAAATGAAATTTAATTTCCTCTAATTATTATTTTGAAATAGTAAGGGTTGATGTGATTAATGTAGATAGTTATGGGTAAAATACGCAAATATTTTAAAATAAGCAAGTGGTTATAAAATATTCATTGTTGTTGGGAATATTCGTTTGGTCGTGGAATATTAATCTTTGTCGGGGAATATTAAATGACGACCCAAGTAGCAGCCCATGTGTGGGCCCCATAACTAAAAAAGCGATTGGAGGAAGAAACGACAAATATAAGTTGTTTAAAAATAACAGCGTAGTTATTCTGATTTTAATTGTTGGAATACCGGTGGTTAAAACACGAGAATCTGGCGTTGTTGTTGCGGTAGCACTGCGGTATTGCACCAATTATTGACTCTTACGTAAGAAGGCACTACTCAATAATGCTTACTGATAATTATCATTCGGTGTTTTATTTTATTGATTCAATAATTCTTTGCGTTGATATTTTATATTCATCATTGTTTCAATAATTGTCATTACACAAGATTTTTCTTTATCGAAGCAATAATTCATATTATCCGAATAATATTATTAGATAACATTATTGGCAATGTCTAGAAAGTTACATCTAAGGAGAGGTTTGGTCACCTAATTCTTGCGCCAATGATGAGAGAAATTCTTATTGGAAAGCCCCTCTTTCTGAACCGCCTGGTTGTCAATATTGTGATTTCGTAATTTTATTTGTGAATAATTAATTATTGATTCATATGATGAGGAAAATATTGATTTTATGTGGATATAGATGGAGAAAATTTTTATAGTGACAATTGTTGAAAATTAAAATTTTATCTTTTTTGATAAAATAATTCATTTAAATATATTATTATATTTTAATAATATAATAATGATATTTTTTACGGTGAATGTGGGATATATGAGTATATGTGGAGGAGGAGTATTTTTGTTGCAATAAATGTTTAAAACATGTTAAACATGTCGGTGTGGACCCCATTTATCGATGAAATTATAATTTCTAAAATCGCCTGCTTGTGAATTTGGTCAATTTTTGTTTGGAATTTGGAAAAACTTTCTTCCGTAAAGTTGTAGAGAATTGAATTTCCTATAAAACTCTCATGAGATTCGAATTTTTTCGACAAAATGACTATTTATTATGAATTATTGAAGTTCAAGCTCAAAATAATTGATTTTTGGAAGTTTTAATTATTTATTTTATGAAAAACGTTTTTTTACTTCTTCTAGAAGGGAGCATGTGGTTTGTATTCAGATTTTCAGATTCTAAGAATGGGCGTAAATTTTTTTATATATATTATTATAATAAATTTTCTGCTTTGGTGTTCTAAGCATTTTCCTATAAATAAGGTGCTTAGGTTAAAATTGAAAATCACAATTTAAGCTGAAGTTTTCTCTCTATATTATCGAGTGTATTCTTGTGAGTATTTTGAGTATACTTTGAGTATTGCTATACGGTGAAAGTTCAAGATATAGCCTTTATATCCAAGTATTCCAGGTTAAATCTCGATCTTTCGAGGTAAGGGATATTATTTTTTTCGTAATGATATTATTTCTTCAATATCATTATGTTTGAAATATTGATCTGAAGTTTTTATCAAATTTGGAACTTTTGGTGTCTGAGTTCTTATTCACGTATCTGACTTTATTCACGATCTGATTATTCACGAATCACGGCTTTATTCATCGAAAAATAAAATTTTTCTTTTCGTCCAAAATATCTATTACGGACACTAGCTTTGATTGTATCCATGTTTTGATCATTCTTGAATTTTACACCACTATGATTATTTTTGAGGTATTTTTGGACGTGGATAAAACAAAGTACGAATCCTTAATATTTTTGTCTATTGTATTCTATTATATTTTTCCCTGTTGAAGACTAACGATAATTTTGTTGTATATTATCTTAGTCATAATATTCTTTACTGGGCTAGTCGAGCTCACCCTTTTCCTTTTTGTTCCATTTTTCTTCTCGGGAGGCGAGAATATAAGCGAGTACGCAGTCGGGGGGTATGGAATGAAGGTTCTAGGGAGAGTTGTTTAGTAGTCCTCACCATTGTTGTAAAATAATGTATCAATAATTATGATGAGGATTTATTTGTATGTGGATATTGTCTAGATGGCAATATCTGTATTTAAACTCACAGTTTTACTATTGTAATAATAAAGTTATAGTTGTTTCTGTACCGTGTATTGACAACTCAGAATGGGTGATGTATACCTGTTTTGGGGGTGTCACACATGATGTTCAAACAGAATAATAATAAAGACGGAACCAGGTCTGGTGTAAAACACACAGACAGGATGTTCCTACAGAATAATAGAAGAATGTCACCAAGTATAGGGTAAACCGCGTATATATGTTATTCCAACAGAATAATAAGCAATGGAATAACAAATGAGTTCTCTTCATGAATAAGAAAGAATAACACCCCTTACATTAGTAGTAGATTGAATCTCGCAAGAGTGTACTAACGAGAATACTCTTCTTTTTTCTCTCTTATTCTCTCTATACTTTCTCTCTCTATAGCTTGAATGAATTCGTGAAAAATAATGAAGCACTAGGCCTCTATTTATAGAAGATTTCTAGCTTAGCACTTGAAATGTGAAAAGGCAAGTGGCTCGATTTATTGGTGATGCGAAAAGAAAAGTGGTTTGGCGCTTTGTAATGTGAAACGACAATTGGTTCGACGCCTGTAATATGAAACGACAAGTGGTTTGACGTCTGGTAAAGGTAGTTACTATTGACGAAGGTAATTACTATTGATGAAGGTAATTACTATTGACGAAGGTAATTACTATTGACGAAGGTAATTACTATTGACGAAGATAATTACTATTGACGAAGAGACTCTTAGATGATGACATATGGCCCCCCATAAAATAACCAAACTTACCACAAACGTCTCATAATAGACTCTTTATATACATCAAGGATTGAATAAATATTACCACAAATCATTTTATTTTTAATCAACACATATTTAATCTTTCAACAATTATTAATCATTTATAACTTGTCGTCTCAATTATTGATTTAATAATATAACATATTATCTGAGATGATATATTGTGACAATAATTGAATCAATAATATAAGAGATATGATGCAAGAATTCTTTGAAGCAATAATTGAGTATAGTTGAGTGACTTCTCACGTAAGCATCAATAATCAATACTGGTGTGTTACTATGCAACCACGCCAGACATCTTTGTACTTTTACTACGGGTAGTTCAACAGCTTTTAATGGTAACACCTCCGTCATTATTTTTCATAAAGTATTTTTGTCGTTTTCTCAATCCGACAATAATTCCATTGTGGGGTCCACCAATGATTGTGCCGTCTTACGAATATTCCCCGACAAAAAGAATATTCCCCGACCAAACGAATATTTTATAACAACTTACTTACTTTGCAAAATTTATAAATATTACCCATAACTATAACATTATATCAAATTTACTCCATAATATTCAAAAATAATATTTATAGAAAATTCATCTTTATTTATAAAAGTTGGGGTCTTACAGATTTATCCTAAAAGAGATGGGAATAGTTTGTAAAAATTGTACCTCATGCCCATTTTCTGAAGAGAGGCTATTGGTGATCAGCTTTCGGGCAAAGTTGAGTTTACTTGGGAATCCATGAGCTAGCATCGAGATTGCTGGATAGGCTTTGAAGGTCTAGAATATGTGATCCCAAGAGTTGAGGATTTGGGCTCTGTGAAATGGCATCATAGGTGGATAGGAGAACAGTTGATTGTAGTTGGCTCTCCTATATTCATCATAGCCCACAACAATGATCTCAACTTCGTCATCCTCTTCTTCTTCTTTGTCTTCATTTGAAATTTCCACCACATCAATTATCTCAATTTGACTTCTTTGTTCTTCTGCTCTCACATCCTCCATAGCTTCAATCCTTTCCATTTCTACAGTTCCTGCAACTAGATTCTCTTGAGGGACTGTGGAAGATTCTTGATGATCTCTTGGCAATTCTTCCTTAGTTGCAGTCTTTTTTGATACAGGGACTTCATGAGGCTCCCCCTCAACTTGATCAGCCATTTGAATTTCAAACGACTCCCCCTCAGCTAGAACATTCTCTAGTGAAAGAACTTCAGGAAACTCCCCCTCAACTTGAGCTGTATTCTCCTTATTAACTTTGGGTAGTCCTTTGTTAGCAGATATCCTTTTGTCATCCTCTTTTAACACCTTTTCATTGACAAGGATGTACTTCTTGACCAATTTTCTCTTTGACCTTTTAGGTTGAGCTACAACCTTAGTACTTTTACCAGCTTCAGCTCTAAAAGGTTGATCAGTCTAAGAAACTGTTGCATAATCTTCTTCCAGAGTGGTATCAAGTCTGGATTCTACGATCGGTAGAGACTCTACGATCGAAGAGAAAGATGGCTTTTTTGATTTGTAACTCTGCTTTCCTTTCTTGAGCAATTGAGAGATGGTATCTCTGTCTTCATCTTCCTCAGACTACTGTTCTTTACTTTTTAGTTTCTTCAGAGTTTCAGTGCCTGAACTCTCTTGAGGTGCCTCAGTAGTTGAGCCTTAAGACTCTTCTACCATTGGAGCCTTCATTTTTCTTTTACCCTTGCTTTTTCTAATTAAAGCAACGGGTTCTTCCTTGTTGATTTCTTCTTCTTCTTCTTCTTCTTCTTCTTCTTCTTCTTCTTCTTCAGTTTCCTTTACAACAGACATGTTTCTTGGTACTCCAGACTCCTTTGCATCACCAGTTCTTCCACTGGATTCAAATATCATCCTGACATTTTCAGTTGGATTTCTTTTCCAGTTTTCAAATAGCTGCTGAGTCATCCTCCTATTGGGATTGATGTATTCTCCTTCATTATCCCCAATTTTGTCACCCAGTGCAGACTGCAGGATGATGCTTATAAATCGCCCGTAGAGAATCTTACCAGAGCTCTTTGATTTCTTCGAATTGAGAATCCACTTCTCAATCCAATCAATGAGTAGGGCTCCAAAGTTGAGTTGGATCCCATAGCATATTGCTGTTATAAGCTTCAGTTGTACTTCATTCACGGAGTCGTGGCCAGAGCTTTTGCAACATATTCACTTTCCAACAATGTCAACCAAAAACTCATATTTTTGGGGAAACTCCTTCTTGACAGTCTCATTCTTTTTATGATGCATCCTCTTCAGTCCTTCATGGAAGTCGATGACCTCTATCGATAGGAGTCCCTTTGACTTGAAACCTAGGGCCAGGTTTATATCCTCATCTTTGATTTTAATTTCCACGTCCTTGACCCTTGTGGTGATGACATCGTTTTCAAACGTTCCATTTTTTTAGAACTCTTTTACCAGCTTAGGGTAGATCCACGTGCTTGTACCCAGAGCCTCTTCAAGACCAACTTTCTTCAATAGAGTCAGAATCTTATGGAATTGAGAGTCAGCTGTCTTGAACTCGTCGAAGCACAGTCTGTAACCAGTGATAACATTTAAAGCCGCCATTGATTTCTTTACACTGAGGTAGATTTAGCTTTTCTGAAGGTTAGGGTTTTTGCTGGTAGTGAGAGAGAGGAATAAGCTTTTTGAACTTCTGATTTCAGAAAGATATTTTCAAACTGTACTTGTAGCTTCCCTCCTCTCCATTTGCTTAGTGGGGCATGTGTCATGTTCTGTTTGGCTCCATGATTTTAACTAAAGTGGAATGTACTAAATTGCCCTTAGCTCCTCCTGAGCTAGTGTATCCTTTAGGAGGACTACGATCGTTGAGGTGGAAATATGTTCATTGAGGTAGTCTTTATGATCGTTGAGTCTGCACTGTGATTGTTAAGTCCACTGTCGAGTCTGCTCTGGTCGTTGTGATGAACTTTTGACTTAGCATTTCTCTCGAGTTAAGGTATCTTAGGAAGGGCCAACCTCTTAGAGTGAATTAAGGGTTAGGTTTTTTCTTGAGGCGCTTGATAGAGAGATTGCTTTGATTTGTTAAAACTTTGTTATCACATTATGCTTCTTTGTTCTGTTGATGGAGCTTTGCGAATGTGGTCTTTTATATCACTGCAACTCTACGATCGTGGACTTCCTTTGGTCATGTCTACGATTTCGAATATAGCCTTTATATCTGCATGGTTAGCACAAACTCTAGCATAGATTTTATGGTTGTAAATTTAGCATGCCTAGCTCACTTATTAATTTATTAAATCTGGATTCATCTAGAGGCTTTGTAAAGACATCATCAAGTTTATTTTCAGTAGGGATGTATTGTAAAGATATGGTTCCATTTTGAACATGATCCCTAATAAAATGATATCTAATTTCTATATGCTTAGTCCTAGAGTGCATGACAGGATTGTGTGTTATTGCTATGGCACTTGTGTTATCACAATGAACATGTATAGTTTTGAAATCAAACCCATAATCTGCTAACTGATTTTTCATCCATAAGATTTGAGCACAACAATTTGCCAAAGAACAATGTATTAAACCTGCCAGTTGATGTAGATACTGAGTTTTGCTTCTTACTGAACTAGGACACAAGTCTGTTTCCCAATAGTTGACAGGTGCCACTATTACTTTTTCTATCTATTTTGTAGCCTGTAAAATCAGCATATGTATATCTTGTCAGTTCAAAAGAGGACTCCTTGGGATACCAATGCCCCAAGTGAGGTGTGCCTTTGAGGTACCTGAAAATCCTTTTTACAGCAGTTAAGTGTGATTCCTTAGGATTAGCTTGAAATCTAGCACATATTCATGATTCAAACATTATGTCTGGTCTACTGGTAGTTAGATATAGAAAAGAGCCTATCATAACTCTGTATTGAGTTATATCAATACTTTTACCTTTTTCATTTTTGTCAAGCTTGGTTGCTGGAGCAATTGGGGTTTTCATGGGAGATGCTGATTCCATGCCGTACTTTTTAAGCAAGTCTTTAATGTATTTGGCTTGGTATATGAAGATTCTTCATCAGTCTGCTTTACTTGCAATCCAAGAAAGAAGTTCAGCTCGCCCATCATGCTCATTTCGAACTTGCTCTGCATAAGCTTGGCAAATCTCTTACACAATTTTTCATCAGTAGAGCCAAAGATAATGTCATCAACATATATTTGAACTAATAAGATTTTGTCTTTATGCTTTCTAAGAAATAATGTGGTATCTACCCTACCTCTAGTGAATCCATTTTCAATAAGAAAGTTAGTTAATGTTTCATACCTTGCTCTTGGTCTATAGACATAATTAGAGAGAGATGGATTGATGAAACCTGGAGGTTGCTCTACATATACTTCTTCTTGAAGTTCACCATTCAGGAATGCACTTTTGACATCCATCTGAAAGACTTTGAATTTCATGTGAGCAACAAAGGCAAGGAATATTCTGATGGCTTCTAATCTGGCAACAGGTGCAAAGGTCTCATCGCGGTCAATGCCTTCTTCCTGAGAGTAACCCTTGGCCGCTAGTCTTGCCTTATTCCTGGTTATTACTCCATCTTCATCCATCTTATTTCTGAAGACCCACTTGGTCCCAATGACAGGATGACTCTTTGGTCTTGGAACTAATCTACATACTTTGCTTCTTTCAAACTGATTTAGTTCTTCCTGCATGGCTTCTATCCTGCAGGAGTCTTCCATAGCATCTTCTATCTTCTTGGGTTCCATTTGTGACAGAAAGCTCAGATAGAAACACTCATTTTGGGTGGCAGCTCTTGTTTTGACTCTTGCATTTAGGTCTCCAATGATTAAGTCTTGAGTGTGATCTCTTGTGCATATATTTCCTGTTGGAACATCTGTCCTGATGCCTTCTTGTCTAAGACCTTCAAGATTAATTTTTGCTTCTTGATGTGGAGGTTCGTTGTCTTGCGTAGTTCTCTATACGATCTCCTCTTCTTGCTCGACGATTTCTTTTTTGGAACTACGATCGTGGTGTTGAGCTCTACGAATTCATCTAAATTATCGTTTGTAGTGTCTTGAGGCACTGTTTTGCCCAAGTGTGTTTCATTGAAAATGATGTGGATCGAGACTTCAACACTCAGTGTCTTTTTGTTGAACACTCTATAGGCCTTACCGTCTGTGGCATATCCAACAAAGATTCCTTTGTCTGACTTGGGTTGGAACTTTGTCAGATACTGCTTCCCATTATTGATAATGTAGTATGCACAGCCGAATACATGGAAGTAGCTGACATTTGGTTTTCTTTCTTTCCACAGTTCGTAGGGAGTTTTCTTTATCGTAGAGTGTATCAGCGATCCGTTCTGAGTGTAGCATGCAGTGTTGACAGCTTCTGCCCAGAAGTATTTAGGTAGATGGGCTGCTGCTAGTAGAGTTCTTCCAGCCTCTATCAACATTCTGCTCTTTCTCTCAGCTACTTCATTTTGTTGAGGAGTTCATGGAGCTGAGAAGTTGTGGATCGCTTGCCATTGTCATCTTGAATCGGTCCATCTCGGAGAAGTCGAATTCTCTACCATGATCACTCCGTATAGCCTTGATTTTCTCCCCTTTCTCGTTCATCACTAGTCTGACCATCTTGATTAGTTGGGAGTTCGTTTCATCTTTTGAGTTTAGAAAGAACACCCATGTCAATCTGGTGTAATCATCCACTATGACTAGTGAGTATCTCTTCCCTCTAAGGCTTGTTGTTGGAATTGGTCCAAATAGATCCATGTGAAGCAGCTACAGAGGCTTGTCAATTGAGTTGGTAGTTTTGCTCTTAAATACGCTTCTAGTCTGCTTTCCAAGCTGACAGGCATTGTACGACATTTCTTTGACGAAGCTGAAATTGGGTAAGCCTGCAACTAGATCTTTTGAGGCTAGTTTAGACATGTTTTTGAAGTTGAGATGAGACCGTCTTCTATGCCATAACCATCTCATTTCTTCAGATGTTCTAGCCAGAAAGCATATCGTCTCGTCCGAGCTTAGTTGACCAAGATTTACAGTGTAGAAATTTCATTCTCTTGTTCCGGTCAGCTTTATAGCGGATGTCTTCAGATCTTTGACTTGACATTGATTGTTGAGGAATGTGACTTGATGACCCTTGTCGCAGAGTTGGCTTATGCTCAGAAGATTTGTGACGCCCCCAAAATTAGGTATACATCACCCATCTTGAGTTGCCAGATACATGGTACAGAATTCAAATATAACTTAATAATACAACTGTCGTGTACAATACGACAAAACATAAACTGTGAGTTTGAATACAAATATTATCTACTAGAGAGTATACAAACTCAAAAGGAGTCCTCATTACAATTATTATCACACTATTTCACAGAATAGTGAGGACTACTAATGCACCATCTAAGACCATCACTTCGTTCCCCGACTCGTCCCAGCTATATTCTCATTTCCTGAAGAGAACAGTGAAAGAAAGGGAGAGCTCAACTAGCCCAGTAAGAAATATTATGACTAAGATAATGCAGAATAATTTATCGTTAGCCTTCAATAGTGTTAAACTTATAAAATATAATAACTATCAAGTTTAACTGCAGCGGAACAAACAATCCATTAGAAGATTCAAGTAGGGAATAAAATCTACTATCTTCTATGATTTAAAAGGTTTTTCATCACTTTTATCGCTGGGACTCAACTTAATAAATAATCCACATCATCGAATCACCCCTGCACTACGGCCAAGGATATTCTTTAGTATCACGACCACGAATTATCCATGCACTACGGCTAAAGATAACCACGTTTTCATCAACGATCCTGATCATGCCATAAAACAATTCATCTTTCCACCCTTGGCCGAAGAGAATCCATAACCATAATCATACCAAAAACTGTCTATCAATGCACTACGGGCCAATGAGGACTTTTTCCACATCATTTGTAACATTACGATCATGATTATACCGAATAATCCATGATCATAATCATACCAAGTCCATCTATGCACTACAGGCCACAAATGACTTTCAACATAATATAAATATGAGGATGATGACAATGATATAAGAATTCAATAAAACAAGTTCAAGAATTAATTTATCTAGGAACCAACAACGTCCAAATTGTCAACATTATATTGCTTTATAGAGTAAAATTCAAGAATGCTCAGAAGAATATTTCCATGAAAAGATACTGGATGAAGCGCAAATATCAAGGATATTCCACTAATTTCATGGAGTATAGAAGTCAAAACTTTAACCAACTGAGTATAATAAAGAATGGAATAACAAAAGAAATCACCACGCACGCGATATCAGATAGTATGAGTTATTCCAATGAATAATAATATCGGAACCAGTCGTGCAAAATTACGCAAGACCGACAGGATGTTCTAACAGAATAATAAAGGCGGAACCAGTCCCGGCGTAGCGCGCATGCATATGATATTCCAACATAATAATAATAAAGAATGGAACCAGTCCCACAGAATAAATGCATGACGGATATTCCAAATGTAATAATAATAAAGAATGGAACCAGTCCCAAGATAAACGCATGCAGCGGGATATTCCAAATGAATAATAATAAAGGCGGAATATTAGAAGAATGTCACCAAGTATTGGGTAGTCGCGTGATATTGGTTATTCCAGCAGAATAATAAAGAATGGAATAACATAAGTTCTCTTCATGAATACAAAAGAAATAATACCCCTTACGAGTACAACAAATAATATTCCCTACCTTAAGAAGAAAATCATCAGTATATATGAGTAGTGAAGTAGCAGAATACTTTTCTTCTTCTCTCTATAGTTTATCTCTAGAGTTTCGTTGAATTCATAAGAAATAATGAATGAATGAGCTTTATTTATAGAAAAATGGACTGCATAGTAACTAACGCATGAACGGTCCAGATTGATTTACTTTAATCTGACGGTCCATATTTAAAGCAAAATATTTTAAATAAAATAATATATTCTATTTATAATCTAATAAAATGAATAACTTTATAAAAGATTTTACTATGCAAACACTATGCAGACACTATGCAAACACTATGCATAATAAAATATAATATATTCTATTTATAGAATAACTTTATAAAAGTATTCTGTTTTATATAAAAGATTTTACTATGTAAAACACTATGCAGACACTATGCAACACTATGCATAATAGAATATAATATATTCTATTTATAGAATAACTTTATAAAAGTATTCATTTTATATAAAAAGTTTTTACGTTTTATTACATTAATAATACCAATAACACAAAAATGAGTGACTTATCACGTAAGCATCAATAATCAATACCGTAGTGCTACTTATGCAACATGCATTAGACATCGTAATTTTACTTGAGAGTAGTTCAACAAGATTAACGGTAAAACTTCCGCCGTTATTTTCATAAAATATTTTTGTCGTTTTCTCAATCAGACAATAATTCCGTTGTGGGGTCCACCAATGATTGTCGCGCATCGAATATTCCCCGATAAAATATTCCAGACCAATCGAATATAATATGACAACTTGCATACTTTGCAAAATTTATAAATATTACCCACAACTATAACATTATATCAAATTCATACCATAATATTAAAAAATAAATATTTTGAAAAAATTAAATCTTTATTCATAAAATCTGGGGTCTCACAATCTCCCCTCCTTATGAAATTTACGCCTCGAAATTTACGACGATACTGGTATGTCGAAGAGGTGAGGATACCTTGACTTCACTTCAAATACTAACTCTTGAGGTATAACCTTTGTGCGTCGAATATGATCCTTCTTATCCAAGATGTTAACACGTATCTCCTCATACATTAAATTTTCTGCTATCTCGTCTAGTTTTAATTCAATAATGTGGTTTGGGTCGTCCACATATTTACGTAACATCGATACGTGAAAAAAAACGTAATAAACACGTGACATACTTGGCGGTAAAACGAGTCTATAGGCCACAGTTCTTACTCGATCAAGGATTTCAAATGGGCTAATAAAATCGAGGGTTGAGATTTCCTCTCTTCATCGATTCTTTCTTCTAGAATAACACCCTCTTGAACCTTCTTCTTCACATTCATCAGCTCTGAGTATGTAGCTTGAGCAGCTTTAACTTTATCGATTCAAGTCTATTCTAATCGTATATTCGTTATCTTCACGTGGGTCCCTAGAGTCTTTAACTCTATCTCCATCATTTGTAAGTTATACGAAATGGGTCTTTGTGTTAACAACATCACACTCGTAAACGCATACGATCTTCTACTCAACGCGTAAGCTACCACATTCATTTTTCCTACGATGATATTGAATGGTACGATCGTAATCTTTAACAGCTCGAGCTAACATCTTTGGCACATTACACGTTCGTTTTAGGTGAAGAAAATATTTGAGGGTTTTAGAAAATGGTTTTCAGATCGGGTCAATACAAAATTCGATTTCACGCCTAGGGGTAGGCTAAGAAGTCTTCAAGAATACGTCAGAAATTTATTAACAATAGAAATATCATTGGCGTGACTCTCATCCAAGACTTGGATAGCACGTCACATTGATACTTATCAACTTTCCACCGTCATTCACGATGTTACCTACAGAAAGTCTGGCTTCGGTGCATTCCACACAAGAAAGTCAACAACAAAAGGCTCGGGGCTCTTTACTTATGGCTTGATATGACAGTGATTGACTTTAGTGGTTTGGTTGCTTGAATTCACATAACAAAGTTGGTTAGAGTATGAAAGCTAACAACCTTTCTTAAAAGAATGATGACTAGTTAACCAATCGCTTCCAAAAATCACATCAAAGGCAAGTATTTTCAAAGAGATAAGATCGACAGGTAACGTGAAAATGTTGATTTGAACAAGATTTATAAATAGTGGAGGTAACGAAGGTTTCTCTTAACTGAGTTTAAACAAATATATCAAAGTCTAACTTCTCCAGAGTTAACTTCAAATATTGAACACATCTAGGTGCAATAAAAGAGTGAGTAGAACCGGTATCTAACAAGGTATAGACTTCGAAAGAGTTTATGACTAACATACCCGTGATAATTTTATTCAGGTTCTTTGTCACGAAAAAAAATGCTATCTCTTAAACTACCGGCTTTAGCTTGTCTGGGACATCCTTTGGCATCACTATCCCAGCTGGACTTGACTTCACCATACGACAAAATCGAGCTAGGTGACCTTCTCTTCCGCAATTAAAATACGTTTTGGATTGTCTGCATAGCTTTGAGACGGATGTGTCCCTCCGGTCGCATTTGAAACATACGACCGATGGTCGTTCTTCTTCCTTTGAAACGGTCTTTGGTGCCGACGCGTCTTTACGTCATTGTTGAACCTTCTCTTCTTGAAATGTCCATTCTTATTGTTTTGACCATGATTACCACCAAGTGGTTACCGTTTTAACTCGTTAATTTCCTCCACGCTTGTTGTCACCGCTCGATGATCGCTCTCTCACCGGTATTATCATTTCTTTGGCTCTCTTTTGGTTGCGTTGACTCATTATCGCGCTCCACTAATCGAGCCCTATTTACAACATCGAATACAAAACACGGTTTATGAGAAATAAGATATTGGACGTATCTCCAACTTCAAACCTCTTAAAAACATCCGCGTCATTCTCTCTTCATTATCAATCAAGTGGAACGCAAATCGGGACAACTCAGCAAACTTGGCTTCGTACTGCGACACAATCATGTTGTTTTGCTCCAACTTGATAAATTCCACCTCCTTCATGTGATGAATGCTTTCGGGAAAGTACTTGTCATTGAACAGCTCTTGGAACTTCTCCCAAGACATCTTGAGTGCGTCAGGCTGGGTACATTTTATAGATTCCCACCAGTGATCCGTCTCTTCACGCAACATAAAGGTGGCAAAGGGAACCTTTTGCTCCTCGGAGCATCCCAAGACATCAAATATTTTGGTGATCTGCTTTAACCACGTCTCCGCCTTAAGTGGTTCTGGCTTTCCTAAAAACTCCGGTGGTCCTAGCTCCTTGAATTGCTTAAGCGGTGACCAACCGTGGGTTGCCATTGTTTCTCCTCTGCATTATGAGCAGGAGGAGCCTTTCATTGATGTTGCATGAATTCTAAAAAGCTCCTAAACGCATCGTTGTTTGTCAATTGATCGTGTTGTTGTTGTTTACGGGAGGATTATCGCCATCCTGTTGCACATTGTCCCGATTATTGATCCGTGGAGAATCAACGGTCTCTCACGTGCTCCATTGCTATCTCAACATTCTCGGATGTCATTTTCAGACATCGCCACAAAACAAAGGTTAATTGACATGTAACATATTATCCCTATATTCGACCGACCAATTAAATACCAAATAAACTTAGGTAGGTCATACTAGCGAAGGAATTCCCGCTCTCTCCCTCCTAGTTCTATTCTCACATCCCAGCTGTGGATCATATCCTAAGCTCGATACCAACTGTGACGCCCCCAAAATTAGGTATACATCACCCATCTTGAGTCGCCGGATACATGGTATGTAATTCAAATACAATTTAATAATACAACCTGTCGGTACAATACGACAAAACATAAAGCCGTGAGTTTGAATACAAATATTATCTACTAGAGAGTATACAAACTCAAAAGGAGTCCTCATTACAATTATTATCACACTATTTCACAAAATAGTGAGGACTACTAATGCACCATCTAGGACCATCACTCCGTTCCCCGACTCGTCCCAGCTATATTCTCATTTCCTGAAGAGAACAATGAAAGAAAGGGTGAGCTCAACTAGCTCAGTAAGAAATATTATGACTAAGATAATGCAGAATAATTTATCGTTAGCCTTCAACAGTGTTAAACTTATAAAATATAATAACTATCAAGTTTAACTGCAGCGGAACAAACAATCCATTAGAAGAGTCAAGTAGGAAATAAAATCTACTATCTTCTATTATTTAAAAGGTTTTTCATCACTTTTATCGCTTGGACTCAACTTAATAAATAATCCACATCATCGAATCACCCCTGCACTACGGCCAAAGATATTCTTTAGTATCATGACCACGAATTATCCATGCACTACGACTAAAGATAACCATGTTTTCATCAACGGTCCCGATCATGCCATAAAACAATTCATCTTTGCACCCTTGGTCAAGAGAATCCATAGCCATAATCATACCAAAACTCGCCCATCAATGCACTACGCCAATGAGGACTTTTTCCACATCATTTGTAACATTAAGATCATGATTATACCGAATAATCCTCGTTTCATAATCATACCAAGTCCATCTATGCACTACATGCCACAAGATGACTTTCAACATAATATAAACATGAGGATGATGACAATGATATAAGAATTCAATAAAACAAGTTCAAGAATTAATTTATCCAGAACCAACAACGTCCAAATTGTCAACATTATCTTCGCTTTGTAGAGTAAAATTCAAGAATGCTCGGAAGAATATTTTCATGAAAAAGATTTGGATGAAGTGCAAATATCAAGGATATTCCACTAATTTCATGGAGTATAGAAGTCAAAAACCAATCGAGTATAATAAAGAATGGAATAACAAAAGAAATCACCATGCATGCGATACTTGCGATAGGCAAAGTTATTCCGAGAATAATAATAACGGAACTAAGTCGAGGCAAAATTTGCACCGATAGGATGTTCCAACAGAATAATAAAGAGGCGGAACCAGTCCCGCCGAAAGCGTCTGCACGAGGATATTCCAGCAGTAATAATAATAAAGAATGGAACAGTCCCGCAGAACGCATGTATGGATATTCCAAATGTAATAATAATAAAGAATGGAACCGGTCCGACGTAACGCACGCATATGATATTCCAAATGTAATAATAATAAAGGCGAAATATTAGAAGAATGTCACCCACGATAGGGTAGTCGCGATAATTGGTTATTCCAAAGAGAATAATAAAGAATGGAATAATGTAAGTTCTCTTCATGAATACAAAAGAAATAATACTTTCTTACGAGTACAACAAATAATATTCCCTACCTTAAGAAGAAGAGTCTTGGATATATGAGTAGTGAAGTAGCGAGAATACTTTTCTTCTTTCTCTCTATAGTTTATCTCTCTAGAGTTTGGTGACTTCGTGAAATAATGAATGAATGAGCTTCTATTTATAGAAAAATGGATTGCATAGTAACTAACTCATGAAGCGGTCAGATTGATTTACTTTAATCTGACGGTCCATATTTAAAGCAAAATCTTTTAAATAAAATATAATATATTCTATTTATAATCTAATAAAACGAATAACTTTATAAAAGATTTTACTATGCAAACACTACGCAAATCTATGCATAATAAAATATAATATATTCTATTTATAGAATAACTTTATAAAAGTATTATGTTTTATATAAAAGATTTTACTATGCAAAACACTATGCAGACACTATGCAACACTATACATAATAGAATATAATATATTCTATTTATATAATAACTTTATAAAAGTATTCTGTTTTATATAAAAAGTTTTTCTATTTATTACATTAATAATACCAATAACACAAAAATGAGTGACTTATCACGTAAGCATCAATAATCAATACCGTGTGCTACTATGCAACCACGCGCCAGACATCAGATTTCTTTACTACCGAGTAGTTCAACAAGATTAACGGTAAAACTTCCGCCGTTATTTTCGTAAGTAAAATATTTTTGTCGTTTTCTCAATCGCATAATAATTCCGCTAGGGTCCACCAATGATTGTGTTATTGCATCTAATATTCCCCGATAAAATATTCCCCGACCAATCGAATATAATATGACAACTTGCATACTTTGCAAAATTTATAAATATTACCCACAACTATAACATTATATCAAATTCATACCATAATATTAAAAATAAATATTTTGAAAAAATTAAATCTTTATTCATAAAATCTGGGGTCTCACAAGATTATGTTGTAGTCCTTCCACATAGGCTACTTTACTGAACGACACTGTACCAATCCCAGTTGAGCCATATCCTCTTGTCTTGCCAGAGCCATTGTCTCTAAAGATGACTGAAGGACCCTCCTTCTTTATGTAGTTAGACAGAAGGGCTTTGTTCCCAGTAATGTGCCTTGAGAATCCACTATCTAGATACCAGGTTGTGATCGTGGAGCTCTTTTCATGTGGTAATATTAAACTTTCATTTTGGTACCCATACTTGGATGGGTCCTACTTTGTTAGTACCCCTGGGAACCCAAATCTGCTTGATTTTGGGTTTTACATGCATAAGATTATGATAACATATTGCAGCCTTATGACCAACCTTATTGAATCCAAAACATCTAATATGATGTATGCTTGTGTGTGTATGTGGATTCTTCCTCCATTTGGACTTACATGGGTTCTCAACCATCCTTCTTTTAAACTGGTTCTCCTTCTTCCATGTATCCTTGTGTTTTATGATTTGTGAGGAGTGTACCTTTCCTCTACTGTTCCTTCCCAGTTGGCTCGTGGAGTTGATTTTACTCGACTCTACGATCCTTCGAGGTTTTGGAAAGTAGTGGCTAGGTTACTCTTCTCTTTTCTGAAACCCAGGCCAACATGAGATCCTTTATTCCTTGGAATATAGATTGAATCAGAAGAGCAGGGTTGGACTGGTTCTTCCTTCTGTGAGGATTTCACAAATATAATGCTTATACTGAAACTTGAAGCATTACTAGGGCTAGTTTCCTTTATCTTTTCCACATATGGCTCTAAGGTGGATTCCCCAAAGCCTAAACCTGTTCTGTCAGATGCACTTCTCTGACTGGAGATCAGGGTGTCCATGGATGAAGATGATTTATTCTATGTAGAGATTGTCCTTTCTAGCTCCTAAATTTTAGAGGTTAGACTTGACTCTCTTTGTGCATTGAGCTCATTAGTCTGTTTTAAGAACTTATTCTCAGCTTCAAACTTAGAGAGAGAGTCAGTACTCAGAAGGGCTGTTTCCAGTTCTTCCTGGACTTTCTCTTTCTCCTTTTGAATATGAGAATAATCTTTAGACAGAACTCTGAACCATTTCATGTATTGATGCAGATAAGATGTTATGCCATGTAGTGCAGTTCTTAAATCATCAATGTCTACATCAGGAGAGTTAAAGTTAAATACCTCATCTATACTTACTTCATGAATGTCAGAGCTCTTCTTATCCTTTGCATGTTTGGCTATCAGGCATAGGTTACCATTTGAGGATCCTCATCATCTCCAGATTCGGGAATTGTGTCATTGTCTGAGTCACTCCACGATCCTCCAGCCACTAGACCTTTATCTTTCTTCTGATGTCTTTTGTTGCCTTTGAATTCTTTCTTTGATTTCTTCTTCAGTTCTTCTCTAAGAGGTTTGTTGTAGTTTGCAATGAAATGGCCAGGCTTTTTGCAGTTGTAGCATAAATCGTTTGTTTTCTCCTGACTGTTGTAGTTATTGATTTTCTTAGGTTTGCTGATTCTGCCTTGACGTATGAACCTTCTGAGTCTTTTCACTAGCATTGCAAAGTCCTCATTGTGACGCCCCCAAAATAGGTATACATCACTCATCTTGAGTCGCCAAAAATATGGTACAAAATTCAAATACAACTTAATAATACAACTGTCGTGTAAAATACGACAAAACATAAACTGAGAGTTTTAATACGAATATTGTCATCTAGACAATATCCACTCTTAATGGAGTCCTCAATACATTTATTATCACACTATTTCATAGAATAGTGTGGACTACTAATGCAAACATCTGGACCGTCACTCCGTTCCCCGACTAGTCCTTGCTACGTTCTCATTTCCTGAAGAGAACAATGAAAGCAAAAGGGTGAGCTCAACTAGCCCAGTAAGAAATATTATGACTAAGATAAAGCAGAATAATTTATCGTTAATCTTCAACAGTGTTAAACTGATAAAATATAACAAACATCAAGTTTAACTGCAGCGGAACAAATAATCCATTAGAAGAGTCAAGTAGAGAATAAGATCTACTATCTTCTATGATTTAAAAGGTTTTTCATCACTTTTATCGCTGAGACTCAACTTAATAAATAATCCACATCATCCTCGCACTATGGCCAAGGATATTTTTTAGTATCACGACCACAAATTATCCATGCACTACGGGCCAAGGATATTCGTGTTTTCATCAATGGTCATGATCATGCCAACAACTGTCCATCAATGCACTACGGGCCAATGAGGACTTTTACCACATCATTTGTATCATTACGGTCATGATTATACCGAATAATCCCTGGTCATAATCATACCAAGTCCATATATGCACTACATGCCACATATGACTTTCAACATAATATAAACATGAGGATGATGACAATGATATAAGAATTAAATAAAACAAGTTCAAGGATAAATTTTAAAGATTTATAATTTAATTTATTCAGAATTCAATAACGTCCAAATTGCCAACATGATACTGCTTTGTGGAGTAAAATTCAAGAATAATATTGTACCAAAAATGATTTGGACCAAAAACGAATCAATTTTTATCATGAATAGTGCCCCAGGTGAATAGTACCCGAGTGAATAGTACCCTGTGAATAGTAATTCGGGAATAGTACCCCGTGAATAGTACTCCGGCATGAAAAAGTTAAAACTTATCAAAAATGCTCAGAATAATATTTCCATGAAAAGATACTGGTGAAGCGCAAATATCAAGGATATTCTACTAATTTCATGGAGTATAGAAGCCAAAACTTTAACCAAATGAGTATAGAATTCGAAATATGAAACTAAATAATATTACTTACATACTACAGAGTATGGAAGAAAATATTATTTCAAGCGAATATTGAACAAAAATAATATCTCTTACTTTGAAAAGAAGAGTATTCCGACTGGTATAGCGGGGATATTCTTGAAGAAAGCTTTCACTATTTTATAAACTCAAAGCTTTCTAAAACTCGAAAGAAATAAGCTCAATATTATAGAAGAAGAATTCTCTGATTCTGGTGTGATTTTCAATTCTAAATAAACATCTTATTTATAGGAGAATGGAAAGGATACTATTTGAATTTAATTTTTCACGGATCAACAGAAGAAATCACGGGCGAACGAATCGTTGATTTTCTGATTTTTACTATTCATTACTGTGTAATAAAATATTTTAATAAAACAAAAACTTTTAAATAAAATAAAATATATTCTATTTATAATCTAATAAAACAAACTTATATATATATATATATATATATATATATATATGTATATATAATCAGTCGTTGCATGCCATCCAAGGCATATAAACATACATATATCATATATATAAATCCCACGTGAAGATATCCCTTCCCCCCATTTCATTTACCAGCATCAAATGTATATATTTATATATATAAACACTTCCCTGCCATTAAGGCAAACTAAACCCCCCCCTTTCAAATTCAATACTTCCCATATCATTAACATATATATATATATATATATATATATATATATATATATATATATATATATAACACATTTACCCCCCCCCACACACACACATTTATTTAATACATATATAACACTAACATTCCCTTCCAAACACATTTTCTCCCACCTTCAATTTTCTTCCCACATGTGGCCCCACCTTTATTATACTGAATAACTACCGATTATTTTGAAAAATGGGTAAATGTGGGTCCATAAAATAAGTAAAATTTACACAAATACTTCATAAAAATCCCCTCAATATTTTTAACAACATTTATCATCATTATTATAATTCGCAATATTTAACAACCAGGTAGTTCCCAGGAAAGAGGGGGCATTCCAATAAGGGTTTCTCCCTATTGGTGCGTAATTAGGTGACCAAACCTCTCCTTGACAGAACTTATAGACATTGTCAATATTGTAAATAATAATATTAATAAATATGTCATCTCAATTATTGATTTAATAATATATAAAATATCGACAATAATTGAATCAAATAACGTGAGATACTATGCAACAATTACTATAACAATAATTTAACAAAACTGAGTGACTGACTTCACATAAGCATCAATAATCAATACTGTATAGCTTACTATGCAACAACGCCAGACATCGTACTTTTGACACCGGGTGTTTCAATAGTTAATTCAGTAAAACTTAAAATCGTTATTTTCATAAAAGATATTTTTGTCATTTTCTCAATCCGGCAATAATTCCGTTTTATGGGTCCACTAATGATTGTGGCGGCGTCATTTAATATTCCTCGTTAAAACGAATATTCCCCGACCAATCGAATATTATATAACAACTTGCGTACTTTGTAAAATTTATAAATATTACCCACAACTATAACATTATATTAAATTTACTCCATAATATTTAAAAATGATATTCATCTTTATTCATAAAAGTTGGGGTCTTACAAATTCTCCTTCTTATGAAATTTCGCCCTCAAAATTAGGGTACATACCTGGTATGTCGAATAGGTGAGGATACCTTGATTTCATTTCAGATTCTAACTCCCAAGTTATTTCCTCAATATCATGGTTTCTCCATAAAACTTTGACTTGAGGTATAACATTGGAGCGTAGAACATGCTCCTTCTTATCCAAGATTTGAACAGGTACCTCTTCATACGTTAAATCTTCTGCTATTTCATCCGGTTCTAACTCAATAACGTGGTTCGGGTCTTTCACATATTTACGTAATAAAGATATGTGAAAAACGTTATGAACACGAGACATACTTGGCGGTAAAGCGAGTCCATAGGCCACAGTTCCTATTCGATCGAGGATTAAAATTGGGCCAATGAATCGAGGATTGAGCTTTCCTCTCTTTCCAAATCTCGTAACTCCTTTCCATGGAGCAACACGTAACAACACATCTCCAATATCGAATTCCACGTCCTTTCGATGAAGATCAGCATAACTCTTTTGTCGATCTTGTGAGATTTTAATACGTTGTCGGATCATTTGAATCTTTTTCGTAGTCATACGTACCAACTCCGGTCCCAACAACGTTGCTTCACCCACTTCATCCCAGCATACTGGAGAACGACACTTTCTTCCATACAACGCCTCGAATGGAGCCATGCCAATACTTGCTTGATAACTGTTGTTGTAGGAAAACTCCACCAATGGTAAGAACTTGTCCCAACTTCCCTTGAAGTCAAGTATACAGAGTCTTAATAGATCTTCAAGAGTTTGAATAGTCCTCTCTGATTGCCCATTCCGTTTGAGGATGATAAGCCGAACTAAATCGTAAATTCGTGCCCATAGCTTTTTGCAAACTAACCCAAAATATTGAAGTGAATCTTGGGTCTCGATCAGAAACTATGGATACTGGCATACCATGCAATCTTCCAATCTCATTTATGTACATACGAGCAAGACGTTCAAGTGTATAAGTTTCTCGTATAGGTAATAAATGAGCAGACTTGGTCAATCTATCAACGATGACCCAAATTACATTTATGCCTTGAGAAACCTTGGGAAGACCAGTAACGAAATCCATGGTAATGTGCTCCCACTTCCATTCTGGAATTTCAAGTGGTTGCAATGGACCTTTTCGTACTTGATGCTCCGTCTTGACTCGTTGACAAGTTAAACACCTTGAGATAAACTCCGCTATCTCTCTCTTCATATTGCTCCACCAAAATGTTTGTCGAAGATCATGATACATTTTGGTACTCCCAAGATGGATTGCAAACGGTGTGTTATGCGCCTCCATCATGATTTTATACTTTAAATCAGGGCCGTTAGGAACACAAAGTCTGGAGTTGACTCGAAGTATTCCTTCTTCATCGATTCTTGCTTCCGGTATAGTACTTTCTTGCACTTTCTTCCTCATACACATCAGCTCTATGTCCGTAGCTTGAGCATCTTTAACTTTATCGATTAAAGTTGGTTCTACTCGTATATTCTCCATCATCACGTGGGTCCCTAGAGTCTTTAACTCTATCTCCATCCTTTGCAAGTCATATAAAATAGGCCTTTGCGTTGACAATATCGCACTCGTACCCGCATATGATCTTCTACTCAATGCGTCAGCTACTACGTTCATTTTACCAGGATGGTATTGAATGGTATGGTCATAAACTTTCAATAGTTCAAGCCAACGTCGTTGCCTCATGTTGAGTTCCTTTTTGGGTGAAGAAATATTTGAGGCTTTTATGATCCGTAATGATCTCCACTTTTTCCCTATACAAGTAATGCCTCCAAATTTTTAGTGCGAAGACAACAGCTGCCAACTATAGATCATGAGTAGGATAATTCCTCTCATATTCTTTGAGTTGCCGAGAGGCATAGGCTATGACTTTTCCATGTGGCATGAGAACACATCCTAACCCTTTGCCCGAAGCATCATTGTAGATGACAAATCCCTCCAAGCCAGATGGTATTGTCAGAACAGGTGCTAAAATGAGTCTCCTCTTGAGTTCTTAAAAACACTTCTCACATTCCACGCTCCAACCGAATTTTGTATCTTTTCGAGTCAGCTGAGTTAATGGAGTAGCGATTCGAGAAAACCCTTCTATGAATCTCCGATAATAACTAGCTAAGCCGAGAAAGCTACGATTTTGGCCATCAACGATTTAGGTTGCTTCCAAACTTTGAATAGCTTCAATCTTTGTCGGGTCAACAGATATTCCATGACTTGATACTACGTGCCCAATGAATGTTACTTCCTCAAGCCAGAACTCGCATTTCTTTAACTTGGCATAAAGCTTGTTTTAACAAAGCTTTTGATGTATCAGCCTCAAGTGTTGCTCATAATCTTCATGGCTTTTGGAATATATGAGGATGTCATCAATAAAGACGACCACAAAGTGAACCAAATATTCCTTGAATACTCGGTTCATCGTATCCATGAAGGCAGCAGGAGCATTAGTCAATCCAAAAGACATGACTGGGAACTCATAATGCCCGTACCGAGTTCTGAAAGCCGTCTTTGGAATGTCATCGGTTCTAATCTTTAACTGATGATATCCGAAATGAAGATCGATCTTTGAAAAGAATTTGGCGCCTTACAATTGGTCAAATAGGTCATCAATACGTGGCAATGGGTACCTATTTTTCATAGTGACATGGTTCAACTCCCAATAATCAATACAAAGTCGCATATTCCCATCTTTCTTTTTCACGAATAGAACAGGAGCACCCCAAGGAGACGTACTAGGACGAATGAAACCGATGTCTAACAATTCCTGTGGTTGGGTCTTTAACTCCTGAAGTTCAATAGGAGCCATTCGATATGGGGCTTTGGAAAGGGGTTTTGTACCGGTTTCAAGGTCGATACAAAATTCAATTTCACGCTCTGGGGGTAGGCCAGGAAGTTCTTCAGGGAATACGTCAGGAAATTTGATAATAATAGAAATATCATTCAAAACTGACGTATTTTTATTTAAATCCGTGACATGAGATAAGAAAGTTTGACATCCATTTGTCAATAAACGAATAGCTTTATGGCTTGAGATGACAGTGATTGATTTTAATGGTTTGGTTGCTTAAATTCGCATAATAGGTTGGTTAGAAATATGAAAGCTAACAACCTTATGAAAATAATCAATTTTTGCATGATGAGTAGTTAACCAATCAATCCCTAGAATTACGTCAAATGCAAGTATTTTCAATGAAATAAGATCGACAGGTAATGTAAGGGTACCGATTTAAACCAAATAAGACTTATAAACAGTGGATGTAATGAAGGTTTCTCCCAACGGAGTTTCAACAGATAAGTCAAAGTCTAATTTCTCTGAAATCAAATTTAAACGTTGAGCGCAAGTAGGAGAAATAAAAGAATAGGTAGAACCGGTATCAAATAAAGTATAGACTTCGCTAGAGTTTATGATAAGCTTAACCGTGATGACCTCATTCGGGTTCCTTGCTTTCTGGGAGGTCACGACAAATGCTCTCCCTTGCACTACCGGCTTTGACTTTTCTGGGAGGGCCTTTGGTGCCTCCATCCCAGCTGGACTTGTCTTTGGTGAATGAAAAAAATGGGCTAGGTGACCTTCTCTTCCACAATTATAATATGCTTTGGATTGCATCGCGCAGTTTGGACTGATATGTCCCTCCCCTCCGCATTTGAAGCATATGATAGGTGGTCGTTCTCCTTCCTTAATAACGGGTGCTGATGCTGACGTCTTTCCATCACTGTTGAATCTCATTTTCTTGAAATTTTCACTCTTATTGTCTTGGCCATGATTACCACCGAAGTGGTTACCATTCCTGGCATGTTGATTCCCTCCACGTTTGTTGTCACAACTTCAATGACTGCTACCACTGGTATTATCATTTTGATGGCTGCTTTCTCTTGGTTGAGTTGACTCGTTATCGCGCTACAATAAGTGAGCCCTATTTACAACATCTGAATACAAACACAATTTATGAGAAATTAGATATTGACAAATCTCAGGTTTCGAACCTCTTAAAAACATCCGCGTCATTCTCTCCTCATTATCAGCCAAGTGGGACGCAAACCGGGACAACTCGACAAACTTGGCTTCGTACTGCGACACTGTCATATTGTTCTGCTCCAACTTGATGAACTCTGTAAGACCCCAACTAATTATAAATAAAATTGAGTTTTCTCTATTTATTATTTTGAAATAATAAGGATTAATTTGATATAATGCTCTGGTTATGGGTGAAATGTGTAAATTTTGCAAAATAAGAGTGGTTATAAAATAATCATTGTTTTCGGGGAATATTCGTTTGGTCGTAGAATATTCTTGTTGTCGGAGAATATTCGTACGACGGCGCAGTCATTTGTGGACCCCATAACAGAATAACTGTCGGATGAAGAAAACGACAAGCTTGAGTTTTTATAAATAACGACGTAGTTGTTACCTTTAACACTGTTGGAATACCTGGTGGTTAAAATACAGTAATACGCGTGGTTGCACAAAGAAGACATTACCAGATTGCACACAAAGATTGTTGAATTATTTATTCTTACGTAAGAAGACACTACTCAATAATTGTCACAGTAATTACTGTTCAATATTTTATTTTTATTGATTCAATAATTGCTGCGTTGATATTTTATATTATTGTTATTTCAATAAATGTCACTGCACAGTATTTCCCATTATCAGATCAATAATTCATATTATTTGAATAATATTATTAGATAACATTATTGGCAATGTCTAGAAAGTTCTGTCAAGGAGAGGTTTGGTCACCTAATTGCGCGCCAGTAAAGAGAAATCCTTATTGGAAAGCCCCCTTTTTTCTGGGAACGGCCTGGTTGTCATAATTGTGATTCTATAATATTATTTGTGAATAATTAATTATTGATTTATATGATAAGGAAATATTTATTTGATGTGGATATAAATGATGGATTTATTTATTTTATGCGGTTAAAAATGAAGAAATTTTAGCATGAAATAATTGTTGAAAGTTTGGCATATTTTCGTGGAATTATAATTATTTCTCCGATAGAATATTCATTCAAAATATTGTTATAATATTTTTTAAAATTGTTTAAATAATAATATTATTATTATATATATATATATATATATATATATATATATATATATATATATATATATATATATATATATATATATTTATGCATGTGGTAAAAGGGGACGATATGTTTTAATTTTATTTGAAAGACTTTTTTTTTAGGTGGTGGGTGGAAGAAATCCCGCACAAATGCTTTGAATGACCATTTATTTCTCGCAAAGTTGTGCTCCTAACTTGTATGGGCCTCAAGGATGAAAAATAAGAATGACATGATTAATTGATTTGTTAAGTTAGTGGGTTGGTGAGAGTTGCCTGCAAATTGTCTCAAAGAGTGGCACCCACTCATTTTGAATTTAAGATGTTAGGTATTGAAAAAGTGTGGCTGATAGAGAAAAGTTAGGCTGCATGTGACTTTTCTTCTTCCTCCGATTGCTATAAATAGGGGTAATCCCTCTATCCTAAAATCACACCTTCATAATCAGAAATTCTTATTCTAAAGTATTGTGCGTATTTTTCTTGAGTATAAGAATATTTTGAGCGTAGTTTTTCTGCAAGATTTTCTCAGAATAATATCTGATATTCCAGTCAAATCCAGTTTCTACCAAGGTAAAGGATATTATTTTATTTCCATACTTGTAAGAAATATTATTTTCTCTCATACTCCATAGTATGGAAGGGATATTATTTCATTTCATATTCTCTAAATTTAAACTTACTATGGTAAGTATTGCTTCTAAAATTCCTGAAATGATTAGAAATTTCGTTTCATCTAATATCATTTCATAGGAATATTGGTCTGAACTTTTTATCAAATTTGGAACTTTTCATGACTAGGTAATCGTTCACGCCATCGCTCACTACATCGCTCATGGTTATCGCTCATAATTCATCGCTCACTTGCATCGTTTCACAAAAGAAAAAAAAATTATTTTTTTTTCTCTTCCAAGTTATCTGTTGTGACCCTTATTCTTGAAATTTAGTCCATGTTTTGATCTTCATTCTTGAATTTCACTCCACTATAGTTTATTATGGAGTATTATTGAACTTGGATAGACTGAAATATGAATCCCTAATATTTGTCCTTCTGTCTCACTGGATTCGTTCTTTAAAATATTTTTCATCATCCTCAGTCCTAAATGATGATATTACTGAATATCTTTGGCCTGTAGTGCAAAGATGAATGATTAAATGATGAATATCTTTGGCCCGTAATGCAAAGATGAACAGGTATTGAGATGAACATGACCAACTGGTGATACAAATGAATATCATTGGCCTGTAGTGCAAAGATGGATATTTGATTAAAGATGTATATTGATTGATGTTACAGGGATAAAATATTGATGATGGACTTTTAAATCTTAGAAGATAGTAGAACTTATTCTCTACTTGACTCTTCTAATGGATTGCTGTTTCCGCGCAGTTGTTGATCAAAAACTTGTTGTCTAATATATTTTATCAGATTTTTCCCTGTTGAAGACTAATGATAAACTGTTGTATATTATCTTAGTCATAATATTCTTTACTGGGCTAGTTGAGCTCACCCTTTTCCTTTTTGTTCCATTTTTCTTCCGTGAGGAGAAACATAGCAGAACTAGCTGGGTAATGGAGTGATGGTTCGTAGATAGATGTATTAATAGTCCTCACTATTTTGTAAAATAGTGTATCAATAATTGTAATGAGGACTCCTTTTGAGTTTGTATACTCTCTATTAGACTATATTTGTATTCAAACTCACAGTATATGTGTTGTCGTATTTTGCACGACAATTGTATTACTGAAGTTGTATTTATTTCTGTACCATATATTTGGCGACTCAGAATGGGTTATGTATACCTATTTTGGGGGCGTCACAGTTGGTATCAGAGCTAAGGGATATGGTCTCTGGCAGAGATCGGAGAATAGAACTAGGAAGGGAGAGATGAGTAAATCTTTCGATAGTATGTCCTACCTAAGCTTATTTGTTGGACAGCCATAATATAGGGATATTATGTGATATGTTAATTTGTTTAATTAACCCTTATTTTATGGCAGTATTTAAGAATGGCTACTGAGAACGTTAACAATGGAGTGTATGAGACTGTAGAACAACCTTTAGTCATAAACCAGGAGAACGTACAACAAGAAGGCAATATTCCTCCTGTAAACAACACTACCAAGCAAACGATGAATGATGGAATGTTTAGGAGCTTTTTATAGTTCATGCAAAATCAGACGAGGGAGACTCGTGCACAAAATATGGGTGGAAATGGTAGCAATGCACGGTTTGTCACAGCCAAGCAGTTCAAAGAGTTGGGACCACCAGAATTTAAGGGAAAGCCGGATCCGATCATGGCAGAAACGTGGGTCAAGAAAATTACCAAGATATTCGATGTCTTAAGATGCACGGAGGAACTGAAGGTTCCATTCGCCACCTTTATGTTCCATGCAAGTGAAGCGCATCATCGGTGGGAGTCTCAGAAGCGCACTCACCAGCAACACTCAAAGATGTCTTGGGAAACATTTGAAACTATTCAATGACAAGTACTTTCCGAAAGTATTCGCTATATGAAGGAGGTGGAGTTTATCGACCGAACAAAACAACAATATGACGGTGTCCCAGTACGAGGTGAAGTTTGCAGAGTTATCCAGGTTTGCACCTCATTTGGTTGAGAATGAGGAACGAATGACGATGATGTTTCTGAGAGGTCTAAAGCTCGAGATTCGGCAATATCTTATCTCTCATAAATTTTCTTTATATTCAGATGTTGTAAACAGGGCTCAATTATTAGAGCGAGATAATGAGTATGTGCAACCGAGGGACCACAACCAGAGTCATACAGGTGGCGGTAGCCATCGGAGCAATGAAAACCAAGCAGGGAGGAAAACATTCGGAAAAAAGCGGTAACCACTCTGGTGGTAATAGTGGCCGTGATAATAGAAGGAGCGAGTTGGGAGGAGATTTCAAAAAGAGAAGGTACAACAATGATAACGTGAAGACGTTAACACACACATCAACTATTTTTAGGGGAGGAGAACGAGCACCGGTCGTTTGTTACAAATGCGGGAAGGAGGGACACATCAGCCCAAACTGCCCACAACAATCCAAGGTGTGTTATAACTGTGGAAAGGAAGGTCATATAGCTAGAGATTTTCTAGTTGCGAAACCAAGTTCAACAGGGATGGTGACTCCAAAGGCTGTCCCGGATAAGTCGAAATCAGCGGTTCCTGGAAGAGCGTTTGTCGTGACTGGCCAAAACGTGAGGAACCCGAACGAGGTGATCACGGGTAAGCTAATCTTGAACTCTTGCGAAGTTTATACCTTACTAGATACCGGTTCTACCCATTCTTTTATCTCTCCTGCTTGTGCTTAACGTTTAAACTTGACTCCGGAGAAATTAGACTTTGATTTATCAGTGGAGACTCCGTTGGGTGAAACCTTCGTTACATCTACAGTTTATAAATCTTGCATGATCCAAGTTGGCACTATCACATTACCTGTTGATCTTATCTCTTTAAAGATACTTGATTTTGATGTGATTTTAGGAATTGATTAGTTAACCACTCATCATGCTAAAATTGATTATTTTTGTAAGGTTGTTAGTTTTCATATTCCTAACCAACCCGTCATACTTAATTCAAACTACTAAACCACTAAAATCACCATCGTCATATCAAGCCATAAAGCTATTCGTTTATTGAAAAATGGATGTCAAGCTTTCTTAGCCCATGTCACGGACTTGAACAAAAACACGCCGATTTGAATAAAATTTTCGTTGTTAGTGAATTTCCGATGTATTTTCAAGAACTTCCTGGCCTACCCCGTAACGTGATGTTGAATTCTTTATCGACCTTGAACCGCACAAAACCCATTTCTAAAACCCCATATCGAATGGCTCCTATTGAACTTCGTGAGTTAAAAGTCCAACTACATAATTGTTAGACATCGGTTTCATTCTGGCCCTAGTACATCTCCTTGGGGTGCTCCTATTTTATTCAGTAAAGAAGAAAGATGGGAGTATGCGACTTTCAGATTGACTAATGAGAATTGAACCATGTCACCATCAAGAATAGGTATCCGCTACCTCGCATTGATGACCTATTTGACCGCCATAAGGAGCAAAATTCTTTTCAAAGATCGATCTTCGCTCGGATATCATCACCAAGATTAAAACCGAGGATATTCCAAAGACCGCCTTCGTAACTCCCCCAGACGGGCATTATGAATTCTTAGTCATGTCTTTTGGATTGACTAATGCTCCACCGCTTTCATGGATATGATGAACCGTGTATTCAAGGAATATTTGGATCGGCTTTGTTGTTGTCTTTATTGATGACATCCTCATCTATTCCAAAAGCCGTGAAGATCATGAGCACCATTTGAAGTCGATACTTGAAAGGCTTCGTGAAAACAAGCTTTATGCCAAGTCAAGAAATGCGAGTTCGCTCGAGGAAGTAGCATTCCTTGGGCACGTGGTGTCAAAACATGGAGTATCTGTTGATCCGCCAAGATTGAAGCAACACAAAGTTGGGAGCAACCAAAGTCCATGGACCCAAGCAAGTGTAGCTCGGGCTTAGTCGGTTATTATCGGAGATTCATGGAAGGATTTTCTCGAATCGCTACTTCGCTAAATCGCTTAACCTGAAAAGATACAAAATTTGTATGGAGCGAGGAATGCGAGAAGGGTTTCCAAGAGCTCAAGAGGAGACTCATTTCGGCACCTGTTATAGCAATACCATCTGGTACAGATGGATTTGTTATATACAGCGATGCTTTAGGCAAATGGTTAAGATGTGTTCTCATGCAACATGGGAAAGTCATAGCCTATGCCTCACGACAACTCAAAGAATATGAGAGGAATTATCCTAATCATGATCTAGAGTTGGCAGCAGTCGTTTTTGCATTGAAAATCTGGAGACAGTACCTGTATGGGGAGAAAGTGGAGATCTATACGGATCATAAAAGCCTCAAATACTTCTTCACCCAAAAGGAACTCAACATGCGACAACGACGTTGGCTCGAGCTGTTGAAAGATTACGATCATACCATTCAATACCATCCTGGAAAAGCAAATGTAAGAGTCGACGATTGAGTAGAAGATCGTATGCGGGTACGAGTGCGATGTTGTTAACACAAAGACCCATTTTGTATGACTTGCAAAGGATGGAGGTAGAATTAAAGACTCCAGGGACCCACATGATGATGGTGAATATACGAGTAAAACCGACTTTAATCGATAAAGTTAAAGCTGCTCAAGCTACGGACCTAGGGCTAATGCGTATGAAGAAGAAAGTACAAGAAGGTGTTATTCCAGAAGCAAGGATCGATGAAGAAGGAATACTTCGAGTCAACTCTAGACTTTGCGTTCCTAACGATTCTGACTTGAAGCATATAATCATGATGGAGGCACACAACACCCCATTTGCAATCCATCCCGGGAGTACCAAAATGTATCATGATATTCGACACACATTTTGGTGGAACAATATGAAAAGAGAGATCGCGGAGTTTATCTCGAGGTGTTTAACCTGTCAACGTGTAAAGGCGGAACATCAAGTGCCAAAAGGTCCATTGCAACCGCTTGAGATTCCGAAATGGAAGTGGGAACACATTACCATAGATTTCGTTACAGGTCTTCCCAAAGTTTCTCAAGGTATAGATGCGATTTGGGTTATTGCTGATAGATTAACCAAGTCTTCTCATTTTTTACCGATACGTGAGACTTATTCCCTTGAACGCCTTGCTCGTATGTACGTTAATGAGATTGTGAGATTGCATGGCATGCCGGTATCCATAGTTTCGGATCGTGACCCAAGATTCACTTCAAGATTTTGGGTTAGCTTGCAAAAAGCTATGGGCACGGATTTATTTATCTGGATTCGCATACCATCCTCAAACAGACGGAGACAATCAGAGAGGACTATTCAAACTCTTCAAGATCTATTAAGACTCGTGGTCCTAGATTTCAAAGGGATTTGGGATAAGTACCTACCCATGGTGGAATTCTCCTACAACAACAGTTATCAAGCAAGTATAGGCATGGCTCCATTCGAGGCGTTGTATGGAAGAAAATGTCGCTCTCCAGTATGCTGGGACGAGGTGGGAGAAGCAACATTGTTGGGACCAGAATTAGTACGCATGACTACAGAAAAGATCCAAATGATTCGACAACGTATAAAGACCTCACAAGATCGACAAAAGAGTTATGCTGATCTTCATCGAAAAGACGTGGAATTTAATATTGGGGATCATGTATTGTTACGTGTTGCACCATGGAAAGGAGTTACAAGATTTGGGAAGAGAGGAAAACTCAATCCATGATTTGTTGGTCCATTTGAGATTCTTGACCGAATAGGAAATGTGGCCTATAGACTCGCGTTACCTCCAAGTATGTCTCGTGTTCATAATGTTTTTCACATTTCCATGCTTCGTAAATATGTGAAAGACCCGAACCATATTATTGCTTTAGAACCAGACGAGATATCCGAAGATTTAACGTACGAAGACATACCTGTTAAGATCTTGGATAGGAAAGAGCATGTCCTACGCACGAATGTTATACCACAAGTTAAGGTTTTGTGGAGAAACCATGCTATTGAAGAAATGACTTGGGAGTTGGAATCGTAAATGAAAGCGAGGTATCCTCACCTTTCAAAAACATCAGTACGTACGCCAATTTCGAGGACTTAAATTTCATAAGGAGGGAGGTTGTAAGACCCCAACTTATTATAAATAAAATTGAGTTTTTTTCTATTTATTATTTTGAAATAATAAGGATTAATTTGATATAATGCTTGGTTATGGGTGAAATGTGCAAATTTTGCAAAATAAGCAAGTGGTTATAAAATAATCATTGTTGTGGGAATATTCGTTTGGTCGTGGAATATTCTTGTTGTTGGGAATATTCGCGATGATTTACGCAAGACATCATTTGTAGGCCCCTATAATGTAATAAGCGCTTTCGGATGAAGAAAACGACAAGCTTGAAGTTTTTATAAATAATAAGTAGAAATTGTTACTGCTAACAATTGGAATACCCGAATGGTTAAAATACAAGAATACGCTGTGGTTTAAAGAAGTACACCAGGTGCACACAAAGATTGTTGAATTATTGATTCTTACGTAAAGAAGACACTACTCAATAATTGTCACAAAGAATTAATCGTTCAATATTTTATTTTATTGATTCAATAATTGTCTGCGTTGATATTTTATATTATTGTTATTTCAATAAATGTCTTCGCACAAGATTTCCATTATCAGATCAATAATTCATATTATTTGAATAATATTATTAGATAACATTATTGGCAATGTCTAGAAAGTTCTGTTAAGGAAAGGTTTGGTCACCTAATTGCGCGCTAGTAAGGAGAAATCCTTATTGGAAAGCCCCCTTTTTTCTGGGAACGACCTGGTTGTCATAATTGTGATTCTATAATATTATTTGTGAATAATTAATTATTGATTTATATGATAAGGAAATATTTATTTGATGTGGATATAAATGATGGATTTATTTATTTTATACGGTTAAAAATGAAGAAATTTTAGCATGAAATAATTGTTGAAAGTTTGGCATATTTTCGTGGAATTATAATTATTTGTCCTATAGAATATTCATTCAAAATATTGTTATAATATTTTTTTTAAATTGTTTAAATAATAATATTATTGTTATAATATATATATATATATATATATATATATATATATATATTTATGCATGTGGTAAAAAGGGGACGTATATGTTTTAATTTTATTTGAAAGACTTTTTAGGTGGTGAGTGGAAGAAATCCTGCACAAATGCTTTGAATGACCATTTATTTCTCGTGCAAAGTTGTGCTCCTAACTTGTATGGGCCCTCAAGGATGAAAAATAAGAATGACATGATTAATTGATTTGTTAGGTTAGTGGGTTGGTGTGAGTTGCCTGCAAATTGTCTCAAAGAGTGGCACCCACTCATTTTGAATTTAAGATGTTAGGTATTGAAAAAGTGTGGCTGATAGAGAAAAGTTAGGCTGCATGTGACTTTTCTTCTTCCTCCGATTGTTATAAATAGGGGTAATCCCTCCATCCTAAAATCACACCTTCATAATCAGAAATTCTTATTCTAAAGTATTGTGAGTATTTTTCTTGAGTATAAGAATATTTTGAGCGTAGTTTTTCTGCAAGATTTTCTCAGAATAATATCTGATATTCCAGTCAAATCCAGTTTCTACCAAGGTAAAGGATATTATTTTATTTCCATACTCGTAAGAAATATTATTTTCTCTCATACTCCATAGTATGGAAGGGATATTATTTCATTTCATATTCTCTAAATTTAAACTTACTATGGTAAGTATTGCTTCTAAAATTCCTGAAATGATTAGAAATTTCGTTTCATCTAATATCATTTCATAGGAATATTGGTCTGAACTTTTTATCAAATTTGGAACTTTTCATGACTAGGTATCGTTTCGATTCATCGCTCACACTGCTTTATTCACGATTCATCGTTCATGGTTATTGCTCATGCCATTCTTCGTTTCATTGGCATCGTTTCACAAAAGAAAAAAAATAATTTTTTTTTCTCTTCCAAGTTATCTGTTGTGACCCTTATTCTTGAAATTTAGTCCATGTTTTGATCTTCATTCTTGAATTTCACTCCACTATAGTTTATTATGGAGTATTATTGAACTTGGATAGACTGAAATATGAATCCCTAATATTTGTCCTTCTGTCTCACTGGATTCGTTCTTTAAAATATTTTTCATCATCCTCAGTCCTAAATGATGATATTACTGAATATCTTTGGCCTGTAGTGCAAAGATGAATGATTAAATGATGAATATCTTTGGCCCGTAATGCAAAGATGAACAGGTGTTGAGATGAACATGACCAACTGGAGATACAAATTAATATCTTTGGCCTGTAGTGCAAAGATGAATATTTGATTAAAGATGTATATTGATTGATGTTACAAGGATAAAATATTGATGATGGACTTTTAAATCTTAGAAGATAGTAGAACTCATTCTCTACTGAATTTCTTCTAATGGATTGTTGTTTCTACCGCAATTGTTGATCTAAAACTTGTTGTCTAATATATTTTATCAGATTTTTCCCTGTTGAAGACTAATGATAAATTGTTGCATATTATCTTAGTCATAATATTCTTTACTGGGCTAGTTGAGCTCACCCTTTTCCATTTTGTTCCATTTTTTCTTCCCAGGAGGTGAGAACATAGCAGGAACTAGCCGGGGTATGGAGTGATGGTTCAGGATAGATGTATTAATAGTCCTAACTATTTTGTAAAATAGTGTATCAATAATTGTAATAAGGACTCCTTTTGAGTTTGTATACTCTCTATTAGACTATATTTGTATTCAAACTCACAGTATATGTGTTGTCGTATTTTGCACGACAATTGTATTACTGAAGTTGTATTTATTTCTGTACCATATATTTGGCAATTCAGAATGGGTGATATATACCTATTTTGGGGGCGTCACAATTGGTATCAGAGCTTAGGGATATGGTCTCTGGCGGAGATCGGGGAATAGAACTAGGAGGGGAAAGATGAGTAAATCTTTTGATAGTATGTCCTACCTAAGCTTTTTTGTTGGTCAGCCATAATATAGGGATATTATGTGATATGTTAATTTGTTTAATTAACCCTTATTTTATGGCAGTATTTAAGAATGGCTGCTGAAAATGTTAACAATGGAGTGTAAGAGACTGTGGAACAACCTTTAGTCATAAACCAGGAGAACGTACAACAAGAAGGCAATATTCCTCCTGTAAACAACACTACCAAGCAAACGATGAATGATGGAATGTTTAGGAGCTTTTTGTAGTTCATGCAAAATCAGACGAGGGAGACTCGTGCACAAAATATGGGTGGAAATGCTAGCAATGCACGGTTTGTCACAGCCAAGCAGTTCAAAGAGTTGGGACCACCAGAATTTAAGGAAGCCGGATCCGATCATGGCAGAAACGTGGGTCAAGCAAATTACCAAGATATTCGATGTCTTGGGATGCACGGAGGAATAGAAGGTTCCATTCGCCACCTTTATGTTCATGGTTAAGCGGACATCTTGGTGAGAGTCCAGAAAGCGTACCAACCCCGCACTCAAAGCATGTCTTGGGAAACGTTTCAGAAATTATTCAATGACAAGTACTTTCCTGAAAGTATTCGTCATATGAAGGAGGTGGAGTTTATCAGACTGGAACAAAACAACATGATGGTGTCCCAGTACGAGGTGAAGTTTGCAGAGTTATCCAGGTTTGCACCTCATTTGGTCGAGAATGAGGAACGAATGACGAAGATGTTTCTGAGAGGTCTAAAGCCCGAGATTCGGCAATATCTTATCTCTCATAAATTTTCTTTATATTCAGATGTTGTAAACAGGGCTCAATTATTAAAGCGAGATAATGAGTATGTGCAATCGAGGGACCACAACCAGAGTCATACCAGTGGCGGTAGCCATCAGAACAATAAAAACCAGCAGGGAGGAAAACATTCGGACAAAAGCGGTAACCACTCTGGTGGTAATCGTGGCCCTGATAATAGAAGGAGCGAGTCGGGAGGAGATTTCAAAAAGAGAAGGTACAACAATGATAATGTGAAGACGTCAGCACACACATCAACTATTTTTAGGGGAGGAGAACGAGCACCGGTCGTTTGTTACAAATGCGGGAATGAGGGACACATCAGCCCAAACTGCCCACAATAATCCAAGGTGTGTTATAACTGTGGAAAGGAAGGTCATATAGCTAGAGATTTTCTAGTTGCGAAACCAAGTTCAACAGGGATGGTGACTCCAAAGGCTGTCCCGGATAAGTCGAAATCAGCGGTTCTTGGAAGAGCGTTTTGTCGTGACTGGCCAAAATGTGAGGAACCCGAACGAGGTGATCACGAGTAAGCGGTTCTTAGTCATGTCTTTTGGATTGACTAATGCTCCAGCTGCTTTCATGGATATGATGAACCGTGTATTCAAGGAATATTTGGATCAGTTTGTTGTTGTCTTTATTGATGACATCCTCATCTATTCCAAAAGCCGTGAAGATCATGAGCACCATTTGAAGTCGAGCACTTGAAAGGCTTCGTGAAAACAAGCTTTATGCCAAGCTGAAGAAATGCGAGTTCTGGCTTGAGGAAGTAGCATTCCTTGGGCACGTGGTGTCAAAACATGGAGTATCTGTTGATCCGACGAAGATTGAAGCAACACAAAGTTGGGAGCAACCAAAGTCGGTGACCAAAGTGCGTAGCTTTCTGGGCTTAGCTTGTTATTATCGGAGATTCGTGGAAGGATTTTCTCGAATCGCTATTCCGTTAAATCAGCTGACTCGGAAAGATACAGAATTTGTATGGAGCGAGGAATGCGAGTAGAGTTTCCAAGAGCTCAAGAGGAGACTCATTTTAAGACTTTGTTATAGCAATACCATCCGCATGCGGATGGATTTGTTATATACAACGATGCTTCAGGCAAAGGGTTAGGATGTGTTCTCATGCAACATAGGAAAGTCATAGCCTATGCCTCACGACAACTCAAAGAATATGAGAGGAATTATCCTAATCATGATCTAGAGTTGGCGTGATGCTTTTTGCATTGAAAATGGAGACAAGATACTGTATGGGGAGAAAGTGGAGATCTATACGGATCATAAAAGCCTCAAATACTTCTTCACCCAAAAGGAACTCAACATGCGACAACGACGTTGGCTCGAGCTGTTGAAAGATTACGATCATACCATTCAATACCATCCTGGAAAAGCAAATGTAGTAGCTGACGCATTGAGTAGAAGATCGTATGCGGGTACGAGTGCGATGTTGTTAACACAAAGACCCATTTTGTATGACTTGCAAAGGATGGAGGTAGAATTAAAGACTCTAGGGACCCATATGACTATGGTGAATATACGAGTAGAACCGACTTTAATCGATAAAGTTAAAGCTGCTCAAGCTACGGACCTAGGGCTAATGCGTATGAAGAAGAAAGTGCAAGAAGGTGTTATTCCAGAAGCAAGAATCGATGAAGAAGGAATACTTCGAGTCAACTCTAGACTTTGCGTTCCTAACGATTCTGACTTGAAGCATAGAATCATGATGGAGGCACACAACACCCTATTTTCAATCCATCTTGGGAGTACCAAAATGTATCATGATATTTAACACACATTTTGGTGGAACAATATGAAAAGAGAGATCGCGGAGTTTATCTCGAGGTGTTTAACCTGTCAACGTGTAAAGGCGGAACATCAAGTGCCAAAAGGTCCATTGCAACCGCTTGAGATTTCGAAATGGAAATGGGAACACATTACCATGGATTTTGTTACAGGTCTTCCTAAAGTTTCTCAAGGTATAAATGCGATTTGGGTTATTGTTAATAGATTAACCAAGTCTTCTCATTTCTTACCGATACGTGAGACTTATTCCCTTGAATGCCTTGCTCGTATGTACGTGAATGAGATTGTGAGATTGCATGGCATGCTGGTATCCATAGTTTTGGATCGTGACCCAAGATTCACTTCAAGATTTTGGGTTAGCTTGCAAAAAGCTATGGGCACGGATTTACGATAATAAACTCCGGTGGTCCCAGCTCCTTGAACTGTTTAGCGGTGACCGTCTGAGAGTTTCCAGTGTTTCCACATGTATTTTGGACATGAGTCTCTCTTGCCTGATGTTGTACGAATTGCAGAAAGCTCCAAAATATTTCGTCGTTCGCCATTTGGTCGGTGTTGTTGTTCACCTGAGGATTATTGCCTTCCTGATGTACATTATCCTGGGTGTTGATTTGTGGTGACTCAACGGTCTCATGTGCTCCATTGCTATTTTAAACATTCTCGGATGTCATTTTCAAATACTGCCACAAAACAAGGGTTAATTGACATGCAACATATTATCCCTATACTCTGACCGACCAATTAAATACAAAATAAACTTAGGTAGGTTATACTAGCAAAGGAATTCCCCGTCTCTCCTCTCCTAGTTCTAGTCTCACATCTTAGCCAGGGATCATATCCCTAAGCTTTGATACCAACTGTGACGCCCCCAAAATAGGTATACATCACCCATCTTGAGTCGCCAAAAATATGGTACAAAATTCAAATACAACTTAATAATGCAACTGTCGTGTAAAATACGACAAAACATAAGTTGAGAGTTATAATACGAATATTATCATCTAGACAATATCCACTCTTAATGGAGTCCTCAATACATTTATTATCACACTATTTCATAGAATAGTGAGGACTACTAATGCAAACATATGGACCGTCACTCCGTTCCCCGACTAGTCCCTGCTACGTTCTCAATTCCTAAAGAGAACAATAAAAGCAAAAGGGTGAGCTCAACTAGCCCAGTAAGAAATATTATGACTAAGATAATGCAGAATAATTTATCGTTAGCCTTCAACAGTGTTAAACTTATAAAATATAATAACTATCAAGTTTAACTGCAGCGGAACAAACAATCCATTAGAAGAGTCAAGTAGGAAATAAAATCTACTATCTTCTATGATTTAAAAGGTTTTTCATCACTTTTATCATTTGGGACTAATTTTAATAAATAATCCACATCATCGAATCACCTACGCACTATGGCGAGGATATTCTTTAAGTATCACGACCACGAATTATCCATGCACTACTACTAAAGATAACCACGTTTTCATCAACGATCCCCGATCATGCCATAAAACAATTCATCTTTGCACCTTGGTCAAGAGAATCCATAGCCATAATCATACCAAAATTGTCCATCAATGCACTACGCCAATGAGGACTTTTTCCACATCATTTGTAACATTACGATCATGATTATACCGAATAATCCATGGTCATAATCATACCCAGTCCATCTATGCACTACAGGCCACAGATGACTTTCAACATAATATAAACATGAGGATAATGACAATGATATAAGAATTCAATAAAACAAGTTCAAGGATAAATTTTAAAGATTTATAATTTAATTTATCTAGATTTCAATAACGTCCAAATTGTTAACATGATACTGCTTTGTGGAGTAAAATTCAAGGATAATATTGTACCAAAAATGATTTGGACCGAAAATGAATCAATTTTTATCATGAATAGTGCCTCAGGTGAATAGTACCTGAGTGAATAGTAATTCAGGCATAGTACCCCGTGAATAGTATTCTGGCATGAAAAAGTTAAAACTTATGAAAAATGCTCAGAATAATATTTCCATGAAAAGATACTGGATGAAGCGCAAATATCAAGGATATTCTACTAATTTCATGGAGTATAGAAGCCAAAACTTTAACCAAATGAGTATAGAATTCGAAATATGAAACGAAATAATATTACTTATATACTACAAAGTATAGAAGAAAATATTATTTCAAGCGAATATTGAACAAAAATAACATCCCTTACTTTGAAAAGAAGAGTATTCCGACTGGTATAGCATATTCTTGAAAAAAGCTTTCACTATTTTATAAACTCAAAGCTTTCTAAAACTCGAAAGAAATAAGCTCAATATTATAGAAGAAGAATTCTCTGATTCTGGTGTGATTTTCAATTCTAAATAAGCATCCTATTTATAGGAGAATGGAAAGGATACTATTTGAATTTAATTTTTCACGGATCAATAGAAGAAATCACGCAAGTGAAACTAATTCGATTGAATTCGTTGATTTTTCGATTTTCTTTATTCATTCTTGTTGCAATAAAATATTCTAATAAAACAAAAACTTTTAAATAAATAAAATATATTCTATTTATAATCTAATAAAACAAAACTTATAATATATATATATATATATATATATATATATATAATCAGTCCTTGCCTGCCGTCCAAGGCATACAAACATACATATATCATATATATAAATCCCACGTGAAGATATCCCTTCCCCCCATTTCATTTACCAGCATCACATGTATATATTTATATATATAAACACTTCCCTGCCTTTAAGGCAAACTAAACCCCCCCCACCCACCCACCCACCCACCCACCCACCCATTTCAAATTTAATACTTCCCATGTCATTAATATATATATATATATATATATATATATATATATATATATTACACTCCACCTTTTCCACCATCTTCCACTAACATTTATTTAATACATATATAACACTACATTCCCTTCCAAACACATTTTCTCCCACCTTCAATTTTCTTCCCACATGTGGGTCCCACATGTGGCCCCACCTTTATTATACTGAATAACTACCGATTATTTTGAAAAATGGGTAAATAAGGGTCTATAAAATATGCAAAATTTACACAAATACTTCACAAAAATCCCCTCAATATTTTTAACATTTATCATAATTATTATAATTTGTAATATTTAACAACTAGGTCGTTCCTAGGAAAGAGGGGGCTTTCTAATAAAGATTTCTCCCTACTAGCGCGTAATTAGGTGACCAAGCCTCTCCTTGACAGAACTTCTAGACATTATCAATATTATAAATAATAATACTAATAACTATGTCATCTCAATTATTGATTTAATAATATATAAAATATCCACAATAATTAAATCAAATAACGTGAGATACTATGCAACAATTATTGTAACAATAATTGAACAAAATTGACTGACTTCTCACGTAAGCATCAATAATCAATACCGTGTGCTACTATGCAACAACGCGTATTACTGTACTTTTAACACCGGATGTTTCAACAGTTAATAGTAAAACTTCCGCCGTTGGGTCCACCAATAATTGTGCCGTCGTACGAATAATCTCTGTTAAAACGAATATTCCCCGACCAATCGAATATTATATAACTGATAAGTGGATTTTATATACACGAATCAATATTCATTTCAAGTTTAAATTCATAGTTATCTTCGTGTTTTGTGTTCGTTTTCACTCGTTTCGTGTTGTTTTATGTATAGGGTGGTCATGGATGCAAGAGGTGAAGAATGGCGGAGTTTTGGAGCAAAAGTGGAAAACTCATGAAAATGGAAAAATTCGAAGTCAGTAGCTTTAGTCGGTAAAGCTTTTTTTTTAAGCGATTACCCACAAGTGGGGTCCCGCTTCTGCGGTCTCTGTTTGATTTTGATGTCTTCTGGTGCATGGTTTTTGGGACTTTGTTAGGTGCCTGGACTCTATAATAGCAGGTTTCGGCTGGAACATAAAGGAGAACTGAATATTACTTAGAAAACGACTAATCACACAACACAAGGAGCAGATTACAAGAAAAATTCCAGGATTCAAGTGCGAGCTTTGGAGGAGTAATTTTTAGAGATTATCGTGACGGTTGCAAATCGAGGCTACGTGAAGGGGTTTTCATTATTCTTCTTCTATTTAGTTCTTTATTTGTAATCGAAAGGATGTTTTCAGTATATTATTCAGTTTTTAATTCATTCGTTATTGAACTAATTCGCTTATTAGACTTGTGATGGATCTTTGGGCGAAACGATGATTATATAACTTTGATTTCCAAATCAATAATATATTCTCAATTTATCTATGTTTATTCGAGCATGAACTTATAAATTGCCTGATCAACAATTCCTTGTGGATTTGAATGGAATCGAGAGAGGAGATTCAAATCTAGACCTAGTTAATATAACATGTGTCATGAATTTTGTCAATAGCAGATTTTTGATTATTGTTAAGGTAGAGATATGCTTAACATCATATGTAATCGAATAGAGAACTTAAGCTTAAACCTTCTTTAATTATAGTTCACATAGAGATATAGTGAGTTGGTTGATTTAGGTGTTTAACAGATTTCTATCTTAATTGTGGATTGACGTTAATATGGTATTAGTGCATCGAGAGGTGGCTAGTATTACTTTCGTGTTCTTGATTAATAAACTGGGATATTAAATTGAGTTGGAATAAAGGTTTGCAAATCAGAGTGAAGCTCAAGGTGAAATCATAAGTCTAATTCTCCATTAATTGTTTGAAATTCTAGATTTTGCTATTAGCGGTTGTTTTTGTGATAGTTTACTTATTTATTAATTTAGTTTCTATAATTTTAAACCATTGATTTGAATAGTTTTATAGAATTAGGATTAATAGAAAATTAATAATTGTGAAGTTAAAATTATTGATAATTTGTCCTCGTGGGAACGATACTTTATTCACTACTATATTACTTGTTGACCACGTACACTTGCGTGTTTTGTGCGTATTGATTTTACCCAACAAGTTTTTGGCGCTGTTGCTGGGGATAATTTAGCCGAGATTTTAAATATTTTTACGATATCAGTTTAATTAGTCCAGTTTTAATTATCAGTTTACACGATCGAAACATCCAGACTTGCTTCCTTTTGAGGACGACATTGAAAGGAAATTTCAGAGGTTAAGTAAGTGGATTGAAAAAATGAGGAACGAATTCGAAAATTCTGATAAGGAGGAAACAATGGCTGCCGAAGACCAGAAAGCGTTGAGAGACTTTGCAACACCTAAGGTGACTGATCTGTAGTCGAGCATCACTAGGCCTGTAATAGGTGCTAATACTTTTGAAATCAAGCCTGGGACCATTCAGATGATGCAGAACTCATGTCAGTTTGGGGGAATGGCAAACGACGAACCGAATGAGCATTTAATCAGTTTTCTTGAAATGTGCGACACGTTCAAGTACAATGGGGTGTTGAATGAGGCAGTGAGACTTCGCTTAATTCCATTCACTTTACGGGACAAGGCGAAGAGTTGGTTACATTCTCTGCCACTGGGGTCGATTACTACGTGGGAAAACTTGGCTCAAAAATTCCTTGCCAAATTTTTCCCATCGGCGAAAACTGCTAAAATGAGGAATGACATTACGATGTTTGAGGCATGGATTGCCCAAATGGTTGCAACTGAACACCTTTTACAACGGACTAAATAGGGATGTCAGAACCAGTATTGATGCGGCGTCGGGCGGTGCATTCATGGCTAAGACCTACGAGGAAGCCTACAATTTGATCGAAATCATGTCAGCAAATAACTACCAGTGGCCCACAGCAAGGATGACACAGGCAAAGGCGGCTGGGATTTTGGAATTAGATGGGGTGACAGCCATACAAGCACAGATTTCCGCACTTTCTAAGAAGTTTAATACTATGAATGATAAGGTTGATCTTATGATGGGGTTCAAATTCAAGTGAGTTGCAGTAGTATGTGAATTGTAATGCGGGTGATCATCCTTCGGATCGAAGCGCAATTAATCCAAAGATCCGTCCAGTTCATCTGTAGAATTACAATGTAATTTCGTAAAATACATACCAAAACACCTAAAACCAGGGGAATAGGAACCACCCAAACCTCTCATGGAGCAATAACCAGCAAACTCAAGCTCCACGACCATCATATCCCCCTGGTTTTCAGAGTCATCAACAACCGATTCAACATCAGGAAAGGAAATCAGATTTCGAGGAAATGGTGTCGAAGTTCATAACCAGCGCTGAGGCATCAATAAAAAATCAAGCAATGGTGATGAAAATTCAAGAGATGTCGATCAAGAATTTGGAAAATCAGTTGGATGAGACAAGCGTTAGCGTTGAATAATAGACCACAAGGAACATTACCTAGCGATTAACCGAGAGAAATCCGAAGGGTAGTCATGAGCAATGTCAAGCAGTTATGTTGAGAAGTGGAAAACATCTCGGGGGTAATAATGCAGAAAATTCAGCGACACCGGAGGAAAAAGTTGATGACAGTAATGTGGTGGAAGCTAACAAGGAAGAGGGAATAAAGTTAAATAATAAGCCAATTGTTTATCCTCCACCACCGTTTTAGCGAGAGGGTTCAAAAACAAGTCGATAAGCGATTCGCAAGGTTTTTAGACGTGTTCAAGAAACTCAGATTAACATCCCATTCGCGGACTTACTAAAGCAGTATGTCGAGTTATACAAAGTTTATGAAAGGAAATCACGAGGAAAAGAAATGGGAAGAATTTGAAGCAAGTGGCACTAACAGAGGAGGTAGAAGTGGTTATTCTGTAAAAAGCTACCACCAAAACTTAAAGACTCGGGGAGCTTTACTATCCCATGCACGATCGGGAAAATGTGGTTCAATAAATGTCTATGTGATTTGGGGGCGAGTGTGAATCTCATGCCATTGTCGGTATACACAGGATTGGGTTTGCCCGCGCCAAAGCCTACGAATATTTCATTGCAATTGGCGGATAGGTCAGTCACATATCCGAGAGGCATAATAGAGGATATTCTGGTGAAAGTGGATAAGTTTATATTCTCGACAGACTTTATCAATCTGGATTTCGAGGAGGATAAGAACATACCGATTATCTTAGGGAGACCTTTCTTGGCTATGGGAAGGACACTCATAGACGTGTAAAAAGGAGAAATTACTATGAGAGTCCAAGATCAAGAAATCAAATTTAATGTGTTCAAGGCCATGAAATTCCCTACGGATGAAGAAGAATGTTTTCAGATGGATTTAATTGAGCAAATCATCAGTGAAGATATGAGCAAGAGTTTGGTCAACGATCCATTAGAAACAACCTTACTGGGGGATGAAGAAAAGGATGACCCAGAATTTGTGGAACTCTTACAGATGCTAGACTCATTGCCGCAAGGTTAGCCGATTGATAACCAGATTTGAACCTTTGCACACCGAGGAAATAGCTACAGAAAAATTGAAACCGTCTTTGGAGGAGCCACCAAAATTGGAACTTAAACCACTCCCTAAACATCTCAGGTATGCGTTCTAGGCAATTCAAATTCTTTACCTATAATTATTTCTGCTGCACTTAACGAATTGCAGGAAGAAAAGTTGCTTCTGCAAGCCGGGATCACAAATCAGCAATTGGATGGACGATTGCGGACATAAAGGGAATTAGCCCGTCATTTTGCATGCACAAGATTCTGATGAAGGATGATGCGAGACCGTCAGTCGAGCATCAACGTCGACTTAACCCAATTATGAAGGAAGTGGTAAAGAAGGAAATTCTAAAATTATTGGATGCCGGTATTATATATCCAATTTTCGACAGTAAATGGGTTAGTCCGGTTCATTATGTGCCGAAAAAGGGGGGAATGAATGTGGTACAGAATGAGGACAACGAGTTAATTCCAACAAGAACAGTTACAGGATGGAGGGTGTGCATCGATTATAGGAGATTGAGCAAGGCAACCCAAAAAGATCACTTCCCGCTATCATTTATCGATCAAATGTTAGACAGATTAGCGGGACATTGAATCTTTCGTAGGTGGAAGTGACATTTTCTCCTTGAACGTGTGCAAATATTTCATATTGCTGAGTCAGGAGAGATTGCTTGTTTTCTCTGACTTCTCATGTTCCTTCATGCATGATGAGTAATGCTTCCCATACTTCCTTTTCTATTTTGCTATTAACCACATTCTCAAACAGGTCATTTTCAAAAGATTAGAACAAAATGTTCTTGGCCTTTTTATCGAGTTGGACAGCTTTCTTTTCGTTGTCTGTCCATTCTTCTTTGACCTTGATCTAGATTCTATTTGGATCATCTGAAGTTGGTGCAAGCTTTGTAGGAATGTAGAGCCCATTCTGAACAGTCTCAAATAGATCTTCATCTATTGAGTCAATGTAGGCCTGTATACGAACTTTCTAGTTGGCGAATTTGTCTTTGTTGCACATAGGAGGCTGGCTGCCTCCTCCAGTCTTTGATTCACTTATCAGATGTTCCATTGGATCTACTTAAGTTTTGTAGGCTATTTGATATAACCTGCTCTGATACCAATTGTTAGTTCCCAGATGCACAATAATTATCTAAAATGGGGGGTTGCATAGATATTTTAAAATTCTTTTCGAAATACTTGTTAGTTTTGATAATGTCTTAAACACAGCGAAATTGTGAGTTTTTTGTTTCCCCTTTAAGATATAACAAGAGAGATAATCAATTATAGCAGTTAGGGCAGTTATAGCAATAATGTAAAAGACACAGTGTTTTAAGTGGTTCAGAGCACTTAAAGCTCCTAGTCCACTCTTCTACTCCTCGAGTAGGAAATCCACTAAGGATATCTTTACACTTTCTGAATCTCACAGATTCCTTCAAGACCAGCAGTCTTGGAACTTCTTAGTTCACTTTTGAACTCTTTAAGTCCAGCAGACTTGGTTCTTCACAGTTCGCTTAGAACTCTTCAAGTCCTTCTGACTTGGAAACTTCTTACTTCACTTGATAGTAGTTGATGAGTTCTTGAATGGTGCTACTCAGTTGCCGTTAAGCTCTTGTTCGAAAGACCTGAGTAGCTGAGCAAGCTTTCTCTTTTCAGATCGTAGAGTTGAGCGTTGAGTGTTCTTCATCGTTTTTGTTCAATGCTTGCTTGATTTGTACTCTACGTTTCCGAGAGCACACTACGACCTCTGATTTGTCTCGACAAGCGTTTGGACTACTCTATGACTCTGGAGAGTCCCTTTAAAGCAGATACACTATGATCCTCGATGCTCAACGATTCTACCTTGTATTCTACAATCTCTTGTTCATCTCGATAGACTATGATTCAGTTGAAGCCTATCTATTACATTTCAAGATATAGATCAACCTAACAACTTTGATCTTTTCTTCTATACATTCATTTATAGAATGATAAACATTAAAGTCCAGATCAACCTAACAAGTTTGATATATCACTAAGTCCTTATACATGTGTTCCTTTGAAGGACTTTACATATAATCATGAATATTTACTTACAACATCAAATTTTAAATATGCAATCTCCCAACAATATCTTTTCTTGAAGTGGTTGATAAGTCTGGGAAGAAATTATTCTGACGCATGCATGTCATGTACTCAACATTATGGTATTTATTTATGTTATCTTGAAAATCACCGCTCAAAAAGAGAAAGGAGAAAAGGTTGTGAGGGTATTTGAACTTGAGCCAAAGAAGAGGAAATTAATAGAGAAGTCTGAGAAGAAGATGAAGAATGCTTCAGATCCTAAGAAGAAAAAAGAAGAAGAAGAAGAAGAAGAAGAAGAGAACCCCAGAATTAGCTAAGCTAGTTGAAACTACTTCTAAGGGGGATAAGTCAATGGAAATCTCTTCCAATGATTCCTTAGAACTTATAAGGATCATTGATTCAGTGGTACATGACATCAGACGAGAGCCCAGTTAACTTGCTTCTGAGCCCGAAGATGCTAAATCTTACGGGGAAAAAATTGATGTTGTCCCTGAAGAGATAGAAACATGACAAGTTAATATGAAATTTTTTGGTACATGAATATGTGTTGATACTGAAGACTTGGATAGAAGAACTATTACCTATCAAAGTAATAGAGACTTACTGTTCTACTTCATTCCAATCATGCTTTGGTTGAAGGCCTTTCTTATAAGAGAATTGAGTTACATCACATGGACTTGCTCGAAATATCCTACTGTCAAAGCTGTTTATCAAAATTTCCCTAGGGTAATCAATTTTTCCAGAAGAACAATCTTTGATGGCAAAACCTCTTCTCATTCAGGTGCATATAATAAATTCACTTTCATCCCTTATTCTTTATTCTTCAAAATTAAACCTATTTCTCGTGATAACGCAGTAGTAGAGCCTAATAGTACTAATATTGAGTGATCGTCGAGCCAATCTCCTTAATCCTTCATCGTAGAGTCCCAAGACCCTATGATCGAAAACCAAAATACTCCAACCCGCTTACCTTTTCAATCACCCACTTCTATACATATATCATCTTCACCTAACATCTCTCCTGCACATATACATTTTACCTTTCCAACTCCTCAACTCTCTTCGATTGCAAAATTATTTAAAATTCAGTGTGTGCACACTTAGAACGGGAGTTGAATAGGTGTTTCTGATTCTTGAATAACATTGACACTTTTAAATTTTCTTCTACAGAAATTATGCAGACAATGGGCTTGTCTGCTTAGGATTTTTATATGAACCAGTTAACCAAATCCTTCGTAGATTTTACCGGTGCATAATATGTGTCGACGCTGGGAAAATTTTGTTTCCTAATTGTTTCATTTTTTCTTTTTTCCTCTTTTTGATTTGTTTCTACCCTTTATATTTTGATATGTCGATTGATTTGATTAAAGGATGAGGTTTTAGGAAAAGACTGACATTAGTCGACTTATTTTACAAAGTTTGATTTTATTGATTAATTTTGATTATTGGACCAAATGAGACAAAGTCGCTAGTTGGTATTATTTAAATGGATGTACTAACTCATCCGAATTTTGAAATTTTTTCAATATGGTCTAATATATGACTCTGTAGGATTGGTTTGAAAACCAACTATTTGTTGGTCCATTTGAGATTCTTGACCGAATAGGAAATGTGGCCTATAGACTCGCATTACCTCCAAACATATCTCGTGTTCATAATGTGTTTCACATATCTGTGCTTCATAAATATGTGAAAGACCTAAGCCATATTATTAAGTTAGAACTAGATGAGATAACCGAAGATTTAACATATGAAGAGGTACCTTTTAAGATCTTGGATAGGAAGGAGCATGTCCTATGCACAAAGTTTATACCACAAATTAAAGTTTTGTGGAGGAACCATGCTATTGAGGAAATGACCTGGGAGTTGGAGTTAGAAATGAAAACAAGGTACCTTCACCTTTTCGAAATACCAGGTACGTACGTCAATTTTGAGAACAAAATTTCATAAGGAGGGGAGTTTGTAAGACCCCAACTTTTTATTAATAAAAAAAAATCAAATTTCCTCTAATTAGTATTGTGAATAATAAGATGTTAATTTGATATAATACTTTGGTTATGGGTGAAATGTGCGAATTTTGCAAAATAAGCAAGTGGTTATAAAATATTCATTGTTGTCGGGGAATATTCGTTTGGTAGTGGAATATTCTTGCTATCGGGGAATATTCGTATGATGGCGCAGCCATTTGTGGGCCCATAACGGAAAACGATCGGATGAAGAAAACGACAAGTTTGAGTTTTTACAAATAACGACGTAGTTGTTACCGTTAACACTGTTGGAATACCCGATGATTGAAATACTGAAGAATACTGCGTGGTTGCACAAAGGCACCACGGTAAGACAAAGATTTTTGAATTATTGATTCTTACTTAAGAAGACGCTACTCAATAATTGTTACAAATAATTCTTTGCTCAATATTTTATTTTATTGATTCAATAATTGCTATGTTGATATTTTATATTATTGTTGTTTCAATAATTGTCACTGCACAGTATTTCCCATTATCAGATCAATAATTCATATTATTTAAAAAATATTATTAGATAGCATTATTGGCAATGTCTAAGGAAGTTTTGTCTAGGAAAGGGGTTTGGTCACCTACTTGCGCGCCAGTAAAGAGAAATCATTATCGGAAAGCTCCCTCTTTCTTGGGAACGACTTGGTTGTCATAATTGTGATTCTGTAATATTATTTGTGAATAATTAATTTTTGATTTATATGATAAGGAAATATTTATTTTTATGTGGATTTAAATGAAGGAATTAATGCTAAGGTATTTTATCACTATTTTGTCGGAATGGATGTATTAAAAATCGTCCGTATGTGGATTTCGAGCATTTTCTGTTTAGAATTTGGAAAACCTTTCTTTTACAAAGTTGTAGAGAATTAAATTTCCTATGGGATAGACATAAGATTCTAATTTTTCTAATAGAAGGGCTATTTTTTTTAATGAAATGTTGAAGTTTCAGATATAAATGTTTTTATTTAAAACATGGTGGGCCTCATATTTGGTTGGTGAGAAATGTGCTGAAATTTTATTTCAAAAGTGGTGGGCGTGTATAGTAGCAGTTAAAGCCATCAGGTAGTAGGTTAGTCTCCTATAAATAGGGTGCTTAGTTAGAATTGAAAATCACGCCAGAATCGTATGTAACGAATGATTTGTTTGAGTTGTGATTCTGAGGACATAATCCTTGTAAGGAGGGAATGGTGTAACATTCCAGAATTTTAAATTATAATATTAAATATTTATTGATTTATATAAGTATTTAATGGATATGTTTATTGTTGAATAAATAATTGTTCAATTTGAGTTGATGTGGTTTAGTTAATTATTTGTTGTATAAATAATTAAGGAGGAAAATTAATTGTTATGAGATTATATACCAATTTAATTTAATATTAAGTTAGAGAGCTAATAATGATTAAATGAATTATAATATTTTAATTGGAATTTGTGATTAAAAGAAAGTGTTAGTTGGTTCATTAAAATTATAATTATAAAGGAAATTATAATTATGTGATAATAATTTATATGTTAAAGTAATTTAATAGATTAATATTTGAATTGATTGATTATTTAAATTATTGAAAGTGTGACGAATAACCTTGCTATAAAGGAGTTATTAAAATAAATTAAAGGAGTTAAATTCAGTTTTGCCAAACAAAGCCTAATGTCTATTAAGTCTTTATTCTAATTGTGTTTTTCCAAACAAGGCATAATGATTAATTGATTATATTTTAGTGGTTAGCCAAACAAGCCTTATGGCTTTTGATTTTCAAATAAAACATAACTGATATAAGTTATATCTATATTTATATTATATTATTACTATATACGTTATATTATTAGTACGTATGTTAGAAGAGAGAAGAAGACTCAGTTGAAGAGTTTACAGAGAGAAAAGAAGAGAGGAAGGAAAGCTAGAGAAATTGAGAAAGGAATTGGGGGAAAAGAATCTTGATAATCAAAAGGATAACCATCTTCTTCTAACTCTAGGATATCATCTTCTTAATCAAAGGTAGGAGCTTAATCTTTTTCTTTAAAAGTTTAGTTTTTCCTCTTCCCAAAAAGTCTCTGTAAAATAATTGTAAAAGATGAATTGTTGATATGTATATAGTTTAGTATGATAATTGTTTGTAAAAGGTTGTTTCATGAGTTTATATTTGATTATAGAGAAATTAAGTCATGTATATGCAATTTGTGAAGAAAACCATATTACAGTGTTTATATGAAAATATATGAGTATGGCTTAGTTTAAAATGAAATTAAGATTTGATTAATTGTTAATATATATAAATTGACTATTGAATTTGATAGAGTATGTATAATCATAACCATGGTATTTTGAATTTACTGTTTTGATTGAAAAACAAAATCACGATGTTGATTTTCATTAAAATGTCAAAATGGAGTTTTTGCCAAAAGTAGTGAAATTGAGTGTTGTAAAGTTGATAATTGTGTTGTTATATGTGTATAATCATGCTAGAGTCTTTACAATATGTTTACAGAAAGTCTCTATATATATTACATGTAGTTAGTTTGTTAGATTAGAGCTTATAGGCCAATTTGACTTTTTGTTCATGTTGTTTGTTAGAAGCTTGGTGTGAAGTTTTGGACTTTAGTATTTGCAGTTGCTGCCCAAAGAACTGACACAAGTTTCGTCATGTATGGCTATAATCGTTAACTTTGTGACTTCGCGTCATGTCCTTGACTCCATGTGCCATGTCATTGGCCAACCACGATGTAAATCTGTGGAAATAAGAAATGATGAGTTAGCGTAATGTTTACGACGATTTTAGCTTATTACACAAAGTTTGAAAATAAATGTTATGTGTTAATAATAGGAATGTTAAATGATGATTTCAGTAGTATTAAACTATGAATGAGCATGTTATCAAGGGTTAACTTGTATTAACATAGTTTGATTATGTGAATTGGTAATTTAACCTACATGATGTATATATTTGTTTATATAGATAGAAAAGGATTGGTAATGACTAATTATGTCATGATGACATATATATAGGGTATTGAGATTCAAGTGGTAAGGGTTAGCTTGTGCTAAAGGCAAGTTCTCTAACTCTACTTTTATAATTGTGCGAATATTTAAACTCTTTTGAGCAAATTTCTAACTCCATACTTTCATTGAGTTAGTTGTTTATGCAAGTTTTCTAACTCCATACTTCATTATGCAAGTTCAATTTCGTTGAGTACATTATTGTTTTTAGTTCAAATTCAATTATACAAGTGGCTAACTCTACACTTTCGTAGAGCTAGATGGTTTATTATTGAGAAAGCTCTTGTATCTAATTGTTCATAGCAAGTATTCTAAATCGTATATTTAGTATTGAGCAAGTTTCTTTTATATGTAACTTGTTATTTAGCATGCAAATCGCTATATTTTAATATTCTAGTGTTGAACAACTTTATCGTTCAAATTACTATTCATTATGCATGCTTGGTATCCAATTATCAATAACTTTGACTTAATATTGTTCAAAGCAAATTATGTTATGATTATTCAATGTTTATGCTATTAAATTATTCCTAAAGCATGATATTAATTTACAAATATCGATTCAGGTTATGATTATTCCATAGCATACTGATTATTTCTTTTTGTATTCAACTAGTCCTTAGTTGATGACCGAATTTAATTCTAAATTACCTGTAATGTATCCAAACCAAACTTACTTTTAGTGCGGACTTGTATTCTAAATCTTTGAGATGAACAACTCTTTTATTAGAGGTTTACGCTTAGCGTTGAAATGGTTGTGCACAATACATTGTCTGAAGGGTTGATCCCCTAAGTCACGTGGAGTCCTTATAGTCTTATGGTCATTAAAGTTAAAGTTGAAAGATTACTTATAATTGTGGACATGATTCGTGGTCATTAGACCCTCGAAGAGTATGTTTTAAAATGTTAATAGAACCTATCATTTCATTCTATTGAGCCTATTTCTGGCAAATGTTGTAATGTTGTAAAGTTATTCATTCTTATTTCAAGTGAGACTTGTTTGCTTACTCTTGCATATTATATACTTATTGCAGCTAAGGTTGAAAAGGTCAATTAACCTACCACTAGCAAAGAAAAGGGAAAAATGTACAAGTGATGAAGACTTGTAATTTTATTTTATCGTTATAGACTTTTGAATGATGTAATAATTTAATTTCCGCATTTGAATGATTGTAATTAAAGGTTAGATAACCTGGGATATTTTTATTTAAGTTTAATCCTGTATGGGTAGGTTTTTATTATTCAATTTTATTATGATTGGGTAGTTAGAAATGAATGTTTTTGATTAAGTGAACACCAAATCTTGAGGAAATGAAGTACCAGGATTTGGGGGTGTCACAGGTTGGTATCAAAGCTTTAGGTTATGAACCTTAAGTGGGGGGGAAAAGCCTTAGGAAGTAACCTTTGTAAAGATAGTTGAGATAACTCTTATCGAGTTTTAAGGAAGAAGTAATACAACACTTATGTGCTTATGTGTTTATAACTTATGTGCTCGTGAGTGTTGAGTAAGAATGATTAATAACTAAAACTTTAAAATTTTGTTGTCAAGATGACTAATATCGGAGAATCCAGTCAGGCTAGGGAGGAGGGACCTCAAATGCCTATAGAGGAGGAGCCTCGCGACATTCAGGTAGTTTGGGAACAACTACTGCCACGGGAGTCAGCCCCGTTGGTCACAGTAGTTGAAGATGAGGATGATGACATAAAAACGGATGAGGAGGATCCCATTGAGTTACCACAGGAGGATGAGGATGACGAGGACGAGGAGACTCCATTAACCTTGATGGCTGCTCGTATGTACGATGAAGTCTACGACCGTAACGTAGAACTTCAGGATACAGTTGAGGAGTTGCAGGAGATAGTAGTTGAACAACAAACTGTAATGACACAAAAAGACGGCAAGATCCAGGATCGTGAGGAACGATTGTCAAATGCCGAGGAGAAACTAGTACAGACTGAAGGAGAAAAAGAACAATTGATCGAGGTGGTCGTTGAACTGAAGAACAAGCTGAAGGAAGAAGCTACCAAGAGGGCGAGAGCTGAAGATGCATATGAGGAAGCTTATCAACGAACTGGAAGAGCAGTAAGGAACTCACAGGCAAAGAGGATGAAGATGGAAGAGATGGATAAAGTATTTAACACCGTAATTAATCGAGCTCAAGATCGGGTCATGGGATATCCTATTCAGTTCAAGACACTGCCATCATACGTATTAGATCGCAGAACAATGTTTCGGATCATGGAGGAAGAACGTGATAGGGCTAAGAAGTATCTTAATAGAACATCGTAGTTGTTGTACGATGAGTGAAAGGTTAAATAAATTGTAAATCCCAAGTGTTGTGCAACCTATGGGATATGACTATAATGTTGTCCTGAAACTTTTGTAGTTCAGGAAAGTAATGTGAATAGCAGTGTATTGTTTTATGTTTTCAAAAGGGTTATGAATAAATAAAAGTTGTTACTTTATTCAAAGTGTTATATGTTATGTGGTTATTTCTTTTGGAGGTAAGTTAAGTAGAAATTTCTTAAAAGAGTTGAATAATAATCTAATGAATGTATTTTAACAGAAAATGCCTCCCAGACGTCAACCACCACGATAGAGAACCACTGAAGGAACCAATAACGACAATGTTGATGGTAACCCCGTTCAACAACTAGTGACGCTACTGACAGGAGCGTTGCAGAATCAACCACAAAACCATGGTACAACGTTTAAGGATTTCAAGGCGGTTGGACCACCTGAATTCCGTGGGTCCATGAATCGATTGAAGCACAAACCTGGATTATGGAGATAGAAAAGGTATTCGATGTCGCTAGGGTAGGGGATGATCAGAAGACTGCTTTTGCAACATTTATGTTGAAAGCAGAAGCTAGTTATTGGTGGCAGGCCAATAAAACTCGTGAAGGGCCAGGAGTGATGACCTGGGATAGGTTCAAGGAGTTGTTCTTCGAGACCTATTTTTTGGAGAGTTCGAAGAGTTAGTTAGAAGTGCAGTTTCTGGAATTAAAGCAGGGAACGATGACGGTATCTGAGTATGCCGCAAAATTCAACGAATTGGCGAGGTTTGTGCCATATCAAGTTAGAACAGACGAGTGTAAGGCGAAGAGATTTGAACAGGGACTGAAGCTCTGGTTGTACAGTAGGGTTTCCCAGTTCCAATTGAAGAAGAAGAAGAAGAAGGAAAATGAGATTAAGAATGGAGGTGGTAGCGGTGGAAACAACAACAACAACAGTTTGAAGAGGAAGTGGAATGGAAATATGGGTGCTGGAAACCAGCAGGGTAACCAACAAAACAAAAAGTTTGAAGCATGTGCGACATGTGGGAAATTTCATAAGGGTGCGTGCTTGATGGGGAAGCGAGTATGCTTCAATTGTGGCCAGGAGGGTCACATTGCCCCAAATTGCACTCAACCGAAGAAAAATGTATGCTTCACGTGCGGATCTAAGGATCACTTTGCTCGTGAATGCCCTAAGAAGAAGGATGGAGTGACTACTAGAAGCAATGGAGGTAACAATGGAGGTACATGGGCCATTGCAGGACCTGCAGCATTAAACAAACCCACAGCCAGAACCTTCAACATGATTGTGCAAGATGCTGTGCAATCAAAAGATGTAGTGTCAGGGATTATCCCAATCAATGATATAAATGCTTATGTATTATTCGATTCGGGTGCTACTTGTTCGTTTATATCTGATGAATTTGCTAAGAGGTTAGAATTGCCTAGAGAAGAACTGAATTTTCCTTTGAACATAGAAATTACGAATAAGGAAGTAATCCCTGTTAGATTCGTATACAAGAACTGTAGGGTGAATATTAAGGAGAATAACTTGTTGGTAGATTTGATTCCGATTAGACTTAGAGAGTTTGATGTTATTTTAGGAATGGATTGGCTGTTCAAATATGGAGCGGTAATTGATTGTCACAAGAAGTGTAAACCTTATGACTCAAAGTCAAAGGTAGTATTTTATGGTAGCAAGTCGCTTTAGACAAATGAAATGTCTGACGACTATGCAGGCCAAGAAATTGTTGAGTCAAGGCTGTGTGGGCTATTTAGCTTACATAGTCGATACTCAGAAGAAGGGTGTGAAACTAGAAGAAATACCAGTGGTGTGGGAATTCGAAGACGTGTTTCCAGAGGATTTGCCAGGACTTCCGCCTGACAGAGAAATTGAGTTCGTGATCGACCTAGCCCCGAGAACAGCACCAATATCGAAGGCCCCGTACATAATGGCTCCGGTAGAAATGAAGGAACTGATGGTACAGTTGCAAGAGCTGCTAGACAAGAAGTATATTCAACCAAGCGTATCGCCGTGGGGAGCACCGATTTTATTCGTGAAGAAGATGGATGGATTAATGCGTCTTTGCATTGATTATAGGGAGTTAAACAAGGTCACTATTAAGATTAGGTATCCGTTACCTAGAATAGATGACTTGTTTGACCAATTAAATGGTGCTAAGTACTTCTCGAAAATTGATTTGAGAAGTGGGTATCACCAATTGAAGGTAAGAAAAGAGGATATACCTAGAACGACATTCAGAACTCGGTACGGACATTACGAGTTTCTGGTGATGTCTTTTGGTTTAACAAATGCCCCTACTGCGTTCATGGATCTGATGAACAGGGTGTTTAAATCATTCTTAGACAAGTTTGTAGTGGTATTTATCGATGACATTCTGGTGTATTCCAAAACTCAAGAAGAACATGTGGAACATTTACGTTTGACATTGGAGACACTAAGAAAGGAAAAGATGTACGCAAAATTCTCTAAGTGCGAATTTTGGCTAGACCGTGTACAATTTTTGGGTCATGTGATTGACAAATATGGGATTTCAGTGGATCCATCAAAAGTGAAAGCTGTAATCAATTGGGAAAAACCAAGAACACCGTCAGAAGTGAGAAGTTTCTTGGAATTTGGTTTGGTTATTATAGAAGATTTATTCAGATTTTTCTAAGATAGTTACTCGCATTAACAAATTTGACAAGGAAAGTCAGAAATTTGTTTGGACGGAAAAAGTGTGGAGAAAGTTTTCAAGATTTGAAGAAAAAGTTAAGTATGGCACCTGTGTTGACATTACCAGATAATACAGGAAATTTTGTGGTGTATAGTGATGCCTCACACAAAGGGTTGGGTTGTGTTCTTATGCAGAATGATAAAGTTATTGCATATGCATCAAGATAACTGAAGGATTATGAGAAAGGGTATCCTACTCATGATTTGGAATTGGCTGCAGTAGTATTTGCTCTCAAGATATGGAGACACTATCTTTATGGAGAGAAATGTGAAATCTACACAGATCATAAGAGTCTGAAGTATATTTTCACTTAGAAAGATTTGAACATGCGTCAAAGAAGGTGGATGGAATTGATAAAAGATTACGATTGTGAGATCTTTTATCATCCTGGCAAAGCGAATGTGGTTGCAGATGCTTTAAGCAGGAAAGGTCGGGAAAAGTTGATGCTGATAACAACTCAGGAGGAGCTCATTTCAGCAATGACAAAACTGGAGTTGGAAATCAAATTTCCAAAAGAATCTGACGAACAACTATTCCAGATAGAAGCTGGTCCAACTTTAGTGGACAAAGTGAAGAATGCTCAACTAAAGATGAAGAGTGTGGGAAAATCAAAGAGAATCTGATTGAGGGTAGTGATGTAAAATACAAGATCGATATCGAAGGACTACTACGGTTTGAGGGAATAATCTGGGTTCCAGCAACACCAGAGCTGAAAGAAGAAATTTTGACCGAAGCTCATAGCTCAAGATATTCAATTCATCTAGGAAGCACGAAAATGTATCAAGATTTGTGCCAACATTTTTGGTGGCCGAATATGAAAAGGGACGCTGCAGAATGCTTAGCGAAATGCCTGACATGTCAAAGAGTAAAAGTCGAACATCAAAGACCCAATGGATTACTTCAACCGTTGGAAATACCAGAATGGAAGTGGGAACACATCACGATGGATTTTGTGGTGGGTGTTCCAACTACTCAGAGAGGATACGATGCGATTTGGGTGATAGTGGACAGACTGATGAAATCAGTGCACTTTCTACCAATAAAGATTAGATTCAATCTTGATCAGTTGGCAAGATTATACATTAAAGAGATCGTTTCGAGGCACGGAGTGCCAGTATCAATTGTGTCGGATAGAAATCTGCGATTCACGTCAAATTTCTGGAAGAGACTATAAGAATGCATGGGGACACAGTTGCGAATGAGTACGGCTTATCATCCATAAACAGATGGCCAAAGCGAACGAACAATTCGGACATTGGAAGATATGCTAAGAGCATGTGTCATGGACTTTAAAGGAAGCTGGGAAGAACATTTACCGTTGGTGGAATTTGCTTACAACAACAGTTACCACGCAAGCATCGGCATGCCACCTTACGAGGCATTGTACGGCAGAAAGTATAGAACTCCACTGTACTGGGATGAAGTCGGTGAACGTCAACTGCTAGGACCGGAACTAGTGCAACAAACTGTTGACGTTGTCAAACTCATCAAGATAAGATTGGTAGCAGCTCAAGACCGACAGAAGAAGTATGCTGATCAACACAGGCAAGATCGTGCATTTGACGTAGGAAGTTATGTATTCCTAAAAGTTTCTCCTTGGAAGGAGAAAATTCGTTTCGAAAAAAAGGGAAAGTTAAGCCCAAGGTTTATTGGACCCTTTGAAGTGCTGCGAAGAGTGGGAGAAGTGGCTTATGAGGTAGCTCTACCTCCAGAGTTGGAAAATATTCAAAATGTTTTTCACATTTCGGGGTTACGACTATATAAACCCGACTACAAACACGTGATCGAGTACGAACTATTTCAGTTCAAGAAAAAATTTTCTTATGAAGAGATTCCTATCCAGATAGTTGACAGGAAAGAACAGGTGCTCATGAATAAAGTTATACCTTCTGTGAAGGTGATATGGAGGAACCACAACGCTGAAGAAGCTACGTGGGAACTCGAAGAGAAAATGTTGAAAGAATACCCTGAGTTATTTGTTTAATCTGTGTCTTCGATTCTGGATGCAGAATCTTTGTAAGTAGGGAAGAATGTAATGAATGATTTGTTTGAGTTGTGATTCTAAGGACAGAATCCTTGTAAGGAGGGAATGATGTAACATTCCAGAATTTTAAATTATAATATTAAATATTTATTGATTTATATAAGTATTTAATGGATATGTTTATTGTTGAATAAATAATTGTTCAATTTGAGTTGATGTGGTTTAGTTAATTATTTGTTATATAAATAATTAAGGAGGAAAATTAATTGTTATGAGATTATATACCAATTTAATTTAATAATTAAGTTAGAGAGCTAATGATGATTAAATGAATTATAATATTTTAATTGGAATTTGTGATTAAAATAAAGTGTTAGTTGGTTGAATAAAATTATAATTATAAAGGAAATTATAATACCAAGTGTTAGTTGGTTGGAGTTAGAAATGAAAGCGAGGTACCCTCACCTTTTCGAAATACCAGGTACGTACGTCAATTTCGAGGACAAAATTTCATAAGGAGGGGAGGTTGTAAGACACCAACTTTTTATTAATAAAAAAAATCAAATTTCCTCTAATTATTATTGTGAATAATAAGGTGTTAATTTGATATAATGCTTTGGTTATGGGTGAAATGTTCGAATTTTGCAAAATAAGCAAGTGGTTATAAAATATTCATTGTTGTCGGGGAATATTCATTTGGTAGTGGAATATTCTTGCTATCGGGGAATATTCGTATGATGGCGCATGTGACGCCCCCAAAATTAGGTATACATCACCCATCTTGGGTGCTTGAGATACATGGTATGTAATTCAAATACAACTTACTAATACAACTGTCGTGTACAATACGACAAAACATAAACTGTGTGTTTGAATACAAATATTGTCTACTAGAGATTATACAAACTCAAAAGGAGTCCTCATTACAATTATTATCACACTATTTCACAGAATAGTGAGGACTACTAATGCTATCCTCTGGACCATTACTCCGCTCCCCGACTCGTCCCCGCTTATATTCTCATTTCCTAAAGAGAAAAAAGGAAAGAAAGGGTGAGCTCAACTAGCCCAAGAAGAAATATTATGACTAAGATAATGCAGAATAAATTATCATTAGCCTTCAAACAGTGTTAAACCGATAAAATATAATAAACATCAAGTTTAACTACAATGGAACCAAAGAATCCATTAAAAGAGTCAAGTAGAAAATAAAATCTACTATCTTTTATGATTTATAAGGTTTTCATCATCGTTATAATTTGAGACTCACTTAATAAATATTCCACATCATCGAATCACCCCGCACTACTACGGCCAAGGATATTCTTTAGTATCACGACCACAGTTATCCATGCACTACGGGCCAAGAATATTTGTGTATTCATTAATGGTCATGATCATGCCAACAACTATCCATCAATGCACTACGGGCCAATGAGGACTTTTAATTTTCACATCATTTGTAACATTACGGCCATGATTACACCGAATAATCCTCGGTCATAATCATACCAAGTCCATCTATGCACTCACAGCCACAGATGACTTTCAACATAATATAAAACATGAGGATGATGACAATGATATAAGAATTCAATAAAACAAGTTCAAGAATTAATTTATCCAGAACCAATAACATCCAAATGTCAACATGAAACTACTTTTGTAGAGTAAAATTCAAGAATACTTAGAAGAATATTTCCATGAAAGGATCTTTGGATGAAGCGCAAATATCAAGGATATTCCACTAATTTCATGGAGTATAGAAGTCAAAGTTTTAACCAACCGAGTATAATAAAGAATGGAATAACAAAAGAAATCACCATGCATGCGATAGATCCGCACAGCAAAGTTATTCAAATGTAATAATAAATAACGGAACTAGGTCCCACAGTAAAACGCATGCATGACGAGGATATTCCAACAGAATAATAAAGAATGGAACCAGGTCCGGCGTAAAACACACAAACAGGATGTTCCAATAGAATAATAATAAAAACAGAACCAGGTCCGGCGTAAAACACACAGATATGATTTTCCAACAGAATAATAGAAGAATGTCACCAAGTAAAGGGTAAACCGCGTATACAGGTTATTCCAACAGAATAATAAGCAATGTAATAACAACAGTTCTCTTCATGAATTAGAAAGAATAACACCCCTTACTTTAGTAGGAGATTGAATACTGCAGTAGTGTAGTAATAGAATACTCTTCTTTTTTCTCTCTTATTCTCTCTATACTTTCTCTCTCTATAGCTTGAATGAATTCGTGAAAAATAATGAAGCACTAGGCCTCTATTTATAGAAGATTTCTAGCTTAGCACCTGCCATGTGAAAAGGCAAGTGGCTTGATTTAATCGGTGATGAGAAAAGAAAAGTGGTTTGGCCTTTGTAATGTGAAAACGACAATTGGTTGACGCGCTCAGTAATGTGAAATGACAAGTGGTTCGTCGTCTTTGTAATATGAAATGGCAAGTGGTTTGACGTCCGGTAAAGGTAATTACTATTGACGAAGGTAATTACTATTCATGAAGGTAATTACTTATCGATGAAGGTAATTACTATATTATTGTGAAGGTAATTACTATTGACGAAGAGACTCTTAGATGATGACATATGCCCCCCCATAAAATAGTCAAACTTACCACAAACGCGTCTCATAATGTACTCTTTATATGCATCAAGGATTGAATAAATATTACCACAAATCATTTTATTTTTAATCAACACATATTTAATCTTTCAACAATTATTAATCATTTATAACTTGTCGTCTCAATTATTGATTTAATAATATAACATATTATCTGAGATGATATCTTGTGACAATAATTTAATCAATAATATAAGTGATATGATGCAAGAGCAATTATCGTAGCAATAATTGAGTATAATGAGTAACTTCTCACGTAAGCATCAATAATCAATACCGTGTGCTACTCTTATGCAACCACGCCAGACATCGTACATTTTTACTAACGGGTAGTTCAACAGTTTTAACGGTAACACCTCCACCGTTATTTTCATAAAGTATTTTTGTCGTTTTCTCAATCTGACAATAATTCCATTGTGGGGTCCACCAATGATTGTGCCGTCGTACAAATATTCCCCGACAAAAAAAATATTCCCCGACCAAACGAATATTTTATAACAACTTGCTTACTTTGCAAAATTTATAAATATTACCCACAACTATAACATTATATCAATTTTTTTCCATAATATTCAAAAATAGTATTTATAGAAAATTCATCTTTATTTATAAAAGTTGGGGTCTTACAACCTCCCCTTCTTATGAAATTTTGCCCTCGAAATTAGGGTACGTACCTGGTATGTCGAAGAGGTAAGGATACCTTTATTTCATTTCAGATTCTAACTCCCAAGTCATTTCCTCAACATCGTGGTTCCTCCACAAAACTTTGACTTGAGGTATAACCTTGGAGCGTAGAATATGTTCCTTCTTATCCAAGATTTGAACAGGAACCTCTTCATATGTCAAATCTTCCGCTATTTCATCCGGTTCTAACTCAATAATGTGGTTCGGGTCTTTCACATATTTACATAACATGGATATGTGAAAAACGTTATGAACACGAGACATACTTGGCGGTAAAGCAAGTCTATAGGCCACAGTTCCTACTCGATCGAGGATTAAAAATGGACCGATGAATCGAGGATTGAGTTTCCCTCTCTTTCCAAATCTTGTAACTCCTTTCCATGGAGCAACACGTAACAACACATGATCTCCTATATCGAATTCCACGCCCTTTCGATGAAGATCAAGATAACTCTTTTGTCGATTTTGTGAGGTTTTTTACGTTGTCGGATCGTTTGAATCTTTTTCGTAGTCATACGTATTCAACTCCGGTCCCAACAACGTTGCTTCACCCACCTCATCCCAAAGATAATCGAGAATGACACTTTCTTCCATACAACACTTGAATGGAGCCATGCCAATACTTGCTTGATATAAGCATTGTTGTAGGAAAACTCCACCAATGGTAAGAACTTGTCCCAACTTCCCTTGAAATCAAGGACACAGAGTCTTAATAGATCTTCAAGAGTTTGAATAGTCCTCTCCGACTGTCCGTCCGTCTGAGGATGATATGCCGAGCTAAATCGTAAGTCTGTGCCCATAGCTTTTTGCATACTAATCCAAAATCGTGAAGTGAATCTTGGGTCTCGATCAGAAACTATGGATACCAGCATACCATGCAGTCTTACAATCTCGTTTATGTATATACGAGCAAGACGTTCAAGTGTATAAGTTTCTCGTATCGATAAGAAATGAGCAGACTTGGTCAATCTATCAATAATGACCCAAATCGCATCTATGCCTTGAGAAACCTTAAGAAGACAGGTAACGAAATCCATGGTAATGTGCTCCCACTTCCATTCTGGAATTTGAAGTGGTTGCAATGGACCTTTTGGTACTTGATGCTCCGCTTTAACTCGTTGACAAGTTTGACACCTTGAGATAAAGGCGCTTATCTCTCTCTTCATATTGCTCCACCAAAATATATAGTATTTAATATCATGATACATTTTGGTACTCCGGGATGGATTGCAAACGATGTGTTGTGCTTTCGCATCATGATTTTATACTTTAAATCGTGGTCGTTAGGAACACAAAGTCCGGAGTTGACTCAAGTATTCCTTCTTCATCGATTCTTGCTTCCCAGACATAGCACCTTCTCGCACTTTCTTCCTCATACGCATCACTCCAGTCTCAGTAAGCTCGAGCGACTTTAACTTTATCGATTAAAGTCAGTTCTACTCATATATTCACTATCATAACATGCGTCCTTGGAGTCTTTAACTCTATCTCCATCCTTTGCAAGTCACACAAAATGGGCCTTTGCGTTGACAATATCGCACTCGTACTTGCATATGATCTTCTACTCAATGCGTCAACTACCACGTTCACTTTTCCAGGATGGTATTGGATGGTATGATCATAATCTTTCAACAGTTCAAGCCAATGTCGTTGTCGCATGTTGAGTTCCTTTTGAGTGAAGAAATATTTGAGGCTTTTATGATCCGTAAAGATCTCCATTTTCTCCCCATACAAGTAATGCCTCCAAATTTTAAGTGCAAAGACAACAGCTGCCAACTCTAGATCATGAGTAGGATAATTCCTCTCATATTCTTTGAGTTGTCGTGAGGCATAGGTTATGACTTTCCCATGTTGCATGAGAACACATCCTAACCCTTTGCCCGAAGCATCACTGTAGATGACAAATCCCTCCGAGCCAGATGGTATTGTCAGAACAGGTGCTGAAAAGAGTCTCCTCTTGAGTTCTTGAAAACTCTTCTCACATTCTTCGCTCCAATTGAACTTTGTATCTTTTTGAGTCAGCTGAGTCAATGGAGTACCGATTCGAGAAAATCCTTCCACGAATTTCCGATAATAACCAGCTAAACCGAGAAAGCTACGTACTTCGGTCACTGATTTAGGTTGCTCCCAGCTTTGAATAGCTTCAATCTTTGCTGGGTCAACAGATATTCCATGACTTGATACCACGTGCCCAAGGAATGCTACTTCCTCAATCCAGAACTCGTATTTCTTCAACTTGGCATAAAGCTTATATTCACGAAGCTTTTGGAGTGTCAGCCTCAAGTGTTGCTCATGATCTTCACGGCTTTTGGAATAAATAAGGATGTCATCAATAAAGACGACCACAAAGTGATCCAAATATTCCTTGAATACTCGGTTCATCATATCCATGAAGGCAGCAGGAGCATTAGTCAATCCAAAGGACATGACTAGGAATTCATAATGCCTGTACCGAGTTCTGAAAGCCCTCTTTGGAATGTCATCGGTTCTAATCTTCAAGTGGTGATATCCGGAACGAAGATCAATCTTTGAAAAGAATTTGACTCCTTGCAACTGGTCAAACAGGTCATCAATACGTGGCAATGGGTACCTATTTTTGATGGTGACATGATTCAACTCCCGATAATCAATACAAAGTCGTATACTCCCATCTTTCTTCTTCACGAATAGAGCAGGAGCACCCCAAGGAGAAGTACTAGGATGAATAAAGCCAATGTCTAACAATTCCTGTAGTTGGGTTTTTAACTCCTGAAGTTCAATAGGAGCCATTCGATATGGGTCTTTGGAAATAGGTTTTGTACCGGGTTCAAGGTCGATACAAAATTCAATTTCACGCCTGGGGTAGGCCGGAAGTTCTTCGTAATGTCGTCAGAAATTTATTAACAATAGAAATATCGTTCAAAACTGACGTATTTTTGTTTAAATCTGTGACATGAGCTAAGAAAGCTTGACATCCGTTTTTCAATAAACGAATAGCTTTATGGCTTGAGATGACCGTGATTGATTTTAATGGTTTGGTCTCTTGAATTCGCATAATAGGTTGATTAGGAATATGAAAGCTAACAACCTTACGAAAACAATCAATTTTTGCATGATAAGTAGTTAACCAATCAATCCCTAGAATCACCTCAAATGCAAGTATTTTTAATGAAATAAGATCGACAGGTAATGTGAGGGTACCGATTTGAACCAAACAAGACTTATAAACAGTGGATGTAATGAAGGTTTCTCCCAACGGAGTTTCCACAGATAAGTCAAAGTCTAATTTCTCCGGAGTCAAATTTAATCGATGAGCACAAGTAGGAGAAATAAAAGAATGGGTAGAACTAGTATCAAATAAAGTATAGACTTCGTTAGAGTTTATGATAAGCTTACCCGTGATGACCTCATTCGGGTTCCTTGCTCTCTGGGAGGTCACAACAAACGCTCTTCCTTGCACTACTGGTTTTGACTTTTCTGGGACGGCCTTTGGTGCCTCCATCCTAGTTGAATTTTTCTTCGATAAACGACAAAATCGAGCTAAGTGACCTTCTCTTCCACAATTATAACATGTTTTGACTGAGATCATACAGCTTTGGTGATTTGTCCCTCCCCTCGCATTTGAAGCATACGATATTGGTCTTTCTCCTTCCTTAACAACGGTCTTTGGTCTTTGACGTCTTTCCATCATTGTTGAATCTCCTTTTCTTGAAATGTCCATTTTCATGTTTGGCCCCGATTACCACCATCAAGTGGTTACTATTTCTGGCCTGTTGATTCCCTCCACGCTTGTTGTCACCGCTTCGATGACTACTCTCGCTGGTATTATAATTTTGTCGGCTGCTCTCTTTTAGTTGCGTTGACTCGTTATCGTGCTCCACTAACTGAGCCCTATTTACAACATCTGAATACAAACACAGTTTATGAGAAATAAGATGTTGACATATCTCCAGCTTCAAACCTTTTAAAAACATTCGCGTTATTCTCTCTTCATTATCCACCAAGTGGGACGCAAACTGTGATAACTCCGCAAATTTTGCCTCGTATTGCGACACGGTCATATTGTTTTGTTCCAACTTGATAAATTCCACCTCCTTCATGTGGCGAATACTTTCGGAAAAGTATTTGTCGTTGAACAACTCTTAGAACTTCTCCCAAGACATCTTTAGTGCGGCAGGTTGAGTACGTTTTACCGATTCCCACCAATAATCCACCTCTCCTCGCAACATAAAGGTGGCAAAGGGAACCTTTTGCTCCTCAGAGCATCCAAAGACATCAAATATCTTGCTGATCTGCTTTATCCATGTTTCAGCTATAAGTGGTTTGGGCTCTCCCTTAAACTCCGGTGGTCCCAACTCCTTAGACATCAAATATAAGTGATATGATGCAGCAATTACTGTAGCAATAATTGAGTATAGCTGAGTGACTTCTCACGTAAGCATCAATAATCAATACCGTGTGCTACTATGCAACCACGCGCAGACATCTTGTATTTTTTTACTAGGGTAGTTCAACAGTTTTAACGGTAACACCTCCGCCGTTATTTTCATAAAGTATTTTTGTCGTTTTTCAATCCGACAATAATTCCGTTATGGGGTCCACTAATGATTGTCTTGGTCGCATCGAATATTCCCCAAAAAAAGAATATTCCCAACCAAACAAATATTTTATAACAACTTGCTTACTTTTTGCAAAATTTATAAATATTACCCACAACTATAAGATTATATCAAATTTATTCCATAATATTCAAAAATAGTATTTATAGAAAATTCATCTTTATTTATAAAAGTCGATTGCACAGGCGTAGTTGTTCTGAATTAACATGTTGGAATACCGATGGTTGAAATATAGTAATACACATGGTTTACTGAGAGATACTGTGATATGTATATAATATTTTGAATTATTGATTCTTACGTAAGAAGACACTACTCAATAATTGTTACAATAATTACTGTTCAATATTTTATTTTATTGATTCAATAATTGCTACGTTGATATTTTATATTATTGTTGTTTCAATAATTGTCACTGCACAGTATTTTCCATTATCAGTTCAATAATTCATATTATTTGAATAATATTATTAGATAGCATTATTGGCAATGTCTAAGGAAGTTTTGTCTAGGAAAGGGGTTTGGTCACCTAATTGCGCGCCAGTAAGGAGAAATCCTTATCGGAAAGCTCCCTTTTTCTTGGGAACGACCTGGTTGTCATAATTGTGATTCTGTAATATTATTTGTGAATAATTAATTTTTGATTTATATGATAAGGAAATATTTATTTTTATGTGGCTTTAAATGAAGGAATTAATGCTGAGGTATTTTATCAGTATTTTGTCGGAATGGATGTATTAAAAATCGTCCGTTCGGGCATTTTCTGTTTAGAATTTGGAAAACCTTTCTTCTACAAAGTTGTAGAGAATTAAATTTCCTATGGGATAGACATAAGATTCGAATTTTTCTAATAGAAGGATTTTTTTTTTTTATGAAATATTGAAGTTTCAGAAATAAATGTTTTTATTTAAAACATGGTGGGCCCCACATTTGGTTGGTGAGAAATGTGCTAAAATTTTATTTCAAAAGTGGTGGGCGTGTATAGTAGCAGGTAAAGCCATCAGGTAGTAGGTTAGTCTGCTTTGGCATTCTAAGCATTTTCCTATAAATATGGTGCTTAGTTAGAATTGAAAATCACACCAGAATCGTAAGTTTTCTCTCTCTATATTATCGAGTGTATTTTGTGAGTATTTAGATATTTTGAGAGTTGCTATTCAGTACAAGTACTGTTCTTTTGAGGTAAGGGAAGTTATTTTCTTCGTAAATGATGTTATTTCGTTCAATATCATTATGCTAAAATATTGGTATGAATATTTGTGACGCCCCCAAAATAGGTATACATCATCCATTCAGAGTCGCCAAATACATGGTACATAAATCAAATACAAACTTCTTTTATACAATACGACAACAGCGTAACTTGCAATTTTTATACGAATATTGTCTCATAGACAATATTCAAACTCAAATGAAGTCCTCATTACATTTATTATCACACTATTTCATAAAATAGTGAGGACTACTATAGCCACCATCTCGGATAATCACTCCACCTGCTCCCGACTAGTCCCGGCTACGTTCTCATTTTCTGAAGAGAACAATGAAAGTAAAAGGGTGAGCTCAACTAGCCCAGTAAGAAATATTATGACTAAGATAATGTATAATAAATTATCGTTAGCCTTCAACAGTGTTAAACTGATAAAATACAATAAACATCAAGTTTAACTACATCGGAACAAGCAATCCATTAGAAGAGTCCAGTAGAGCATGATATCTACTATCTTCTATAATTTAAAAAGTTTATCATCAATTTTATCGTTGTAATACCCATTAACAGTTCTTTGTTATACCCTAGACAAAGAGAACTTTCATCACATGTCTTCACCTGAACCACCAAAGATTATAGTTAAATTCACAATTCATGTTTATAACAATGTGAATCAACAGTAATTCCTTGCCACAAAGGCTTAATAGAATGTTTATTCAATATCATTAACCCAAAGGCTAAAGATATTCAAATGTAATAATAATGATCATACCAACCAGTTGTCTATCTTTGCACTACGGGCCAAAGATATTCAACTATAAAACCAATGGTCATGATCATACCAATCAATTGCATGTTAGTGCACTACGGCCAAAGACATTCAACTGTTAACTAATGGTCATGATCCTGCCAATCACATCATCGAATTATCCATGCACTACGACCAAGGATATTCGTTAGTATCATCAGTGGTCATGATCATATCATAGACATGTCCATCTTTGCACTACGAGCTAAAGCAATCAATCAACAGTTCATCTTTGCACTACGACCAAAGATATCAATCAACAGTTCTTCTTTGCACTACAGGCCAAAGACATACAAATCAAAAACTAATAACCAACAGTCCATCTATGCACTACGGGCCAAAGATGACTTTTAACGCAATATAAGCATGAGGATCATGACAATGGTATAAAGAATCAATCAAATGAGATAAAGGATAAATATTAAACATTTATAATACAATTTATCCACAGTTCAAGAATATCTAAATTGTCAACATGATCACCAATTGTGGATTAAAATTCAAGAATAATATTTATGTATCAAAAATAATTTGGTCAGAAAAGAAATATATCTTCCGGATGAATAGTACCCCATGAATATATCTTCGGGAATAGTACATCGTGAATAGTACCCCCGGCATAAAAAGTGCCCCAAATACCCGAATGAATAATATTCGAGTGAATAGTAACTCATGAATAGTACTCTGGCACGAAAAACGTCCTGAATACCCGAGTGAATAATATTCGAGTGAATAGTAACTCGTAAATAGTAACTCGTGAATAGTAACTCGTGAATAGTATTCCGGCATGAAAAGATCAATAATTATCAAGAAAGCTCAGAATAATATTTTCATGAAAAGATACTGGATGAAGCGCAAATATCAAGGATATTCTACTAATTTCACGGAGTATATAAGCAATACTTCAACAAAATGAGTGTAGAAATAGGAATACGAAACAAAATAATATTACTTACATACTACAGAGTATGGAAGAAAATATTATTTCATACGAATATTGAATGAAGATAATATCCATACGAATACCAAAAATAATATCTCTTCTGAATACCAAAAATAATACATATTACCTCAAAAGAAGACTGGATACTGGAATAGTAAAATATCAGACTTCTCTTCTTCTATCTCTCTATAACTTCTCTCTCTCTATAGCTTCTATCTCTATAATTGCTCTTGTAAGTCTTAGTGAATTGGTGAGAATGAAAGAAGAATGAGCTTCTATTTATAAGAAAATATAGTTTCGATAATTGCACATTTTGGGGCTCGAAATATTACAGTATAATACCTTCATCTTTTTCTTCTTTTTTAATTTAGTCCTGCAAGTATTATCAAACTTGCACCACCTCCCCTAATAGTATATCATGTGAATCAATAGTACAGTCATGTGAATCAATAGTTCTATACATGTGAAAAAATAATTACAGTATAGTACTTTCATCTATACCTCTATTTTTAATTTAGTAATGCAAGTATTATCAATCTTGCACCACCTCTCCTAATAGTACATGCATTTGAATCAATAGTACACAAATGTGAACAAATAGTTATAAGCATGTGAATTAATAGCAATTAATTACTCATTTATCCTATTAATTACCCGATTGGGTAATATAACCTCCAGATATCAATTATTATAGAAATAGATGTCGATTTTCATTAACACTAATAATTCCAACACAATGAAAATATCAATTTCATCTTTAATCAATACGAACTTATTCATCATTAATATTATAACTCACAATATTTAATAACCAGATCATTCCTAGGAAAGCGGGGGCTTTTCGATAAGGATTTCTCCCTATTGGCGCGCAATTACTTGACCAAACCTCTCATTGACATAACTTTCTAGACATTGTCAATATTACAAATAATAATATGAATAACTTTGTCGTCTCAATTATTGATTTAATAATAATAAAATTATGCAGATGATACTGTGACAATAATTGAATCAATAATATGAGAGATATTATGCAGCAATTACTGTAGCAATAATTGAGTATAACTGAGTGAGTTCTCACGTAAGTATAAATAATCAATAGCGTGTGCTACTATGCAACCACGCCAGTATTCATCGTACTTTTACTAATGGGTAGTTCAAGCGGTTTAACGGTAAAACTTTCGTCGTTATTTTTAAAAATATTTCGATCGTTTTCTAACTATGACAATACCTCATTGTTGGGGTCCACCAATGATTGTGTCATCGCATTTAATATATTCCCACACAACCTAATATTTTATATCAACTTGCTTACTTTGTAAAATTTTCAAATATCACCCTTAACTTTAACCTTTATCAATTTAACCATTTACTAAATAAAATAATAATTATAAGAAAATTGAATACTTTTATTTCATAAAATTTGGCGTCTTACAATATTATTGTGAAAATTTTACATTTTCATGTCGAGGTTACTATTTACGTATACGATACTATTCATGTATACAACACTATTCACGAATACGATACTATTCACGAGTACTATTCACGAAGTATGAGTTTTCTTGTAGAATTTCTACCTTTTCGTGTCGGGATTACTATTCACGTATACGGCATTATTCACGTATACGGCACTATTCATGTATACGACACTATTCACAGAAAAATTATATCAACTTGTTTACTTTGCAAAATTTTCAAATGTCACCCTTAACTTTAACCTCTATCAATTTAACCATTTACTAAATAAAATAATAATTATAAGAAAATTGAATACTTTCATTTCATAAAATTTGGGGTCTTACAATATTATTGTGAAAATTTTACCTTTTCATGTCGAGGTTACTATTCACGTATACGACACTATTCACGAATACGATACTATTCACGAGTACTATTCACGAAGTATGAGTTTTCTTGTGGAATTTCTACCTTTTCGTGTCGGGATTACTATTCACGTATACGGCACTATTCACGTATACGATACTATTCACAGAAAAATGAAATTTTCTCTTCTTTGTCCAAGATGTCTATTATGGTTACTATCTTTGATTATATCCATGTTTTGATCTTCATTTTTGAATTTCACTCCACTATGGTTTATTATGGAGTATTTTTGAACTTGGATTATCTAAAGTACGAATCCCTAAACTTTGTCCTTTTATCTCACTGGATTCGTTTCTTTAAAATATTCTTTATCATCCTAAGTCCTAAATGATGATATAACTGAATATCTTTGGCCTGTAGTGCAAAGATAAATGATTTCCTGATGAATATCTTTGGCCCGTAGTGCAAAGATGAACAGGTGTTGAGATGAACATGACCAACTGGTGATACAAATGAATATCTTTGGCCCGTAGTGCAAAGATGAATATTTTATTCAAGATGTATATTGATTGATGTTACAGGGATAAAATATTGATTATGGACTTTTAAATTCATAGATGATAGTAGATTTCATTCTCTACTTAACTCTTCTAATGAATTATTATTTCCGCTGCTAATATTGATCTAAAACTTGTTGTCCATTATATTTATCTGATTTGTTGAAGGCTAACGATAATTTGTTGTTCATTATCTTAGTCATAATATTCTTTACTAGGCTAATTGAGCTCACCCTTTTTCTTTTTGTTCCATTTTTCTTCTCAAGAGGGGAGAATATAGCGGGAACTAGTTAGGGTATGGAATGATGGATCAAGATAGTTTGTTAGTTCCCAGTAGGCACAATAGATCTAGAAGGGGGGGTTGAATAGATCCTTTTGTTTCAAATACTTTTCTCTATTATTTTGTATAGCTATTAAATTGGCATATGACAAACATAAGAATCTTTTCAAGCACAGCGGAATAAGTAAAAGATCCCCTTCATTGATATATTCATAATTATACATACATTATTCGTAGAGTAAGTTCAGTTGTAAGCAGTTAAAACATACATAGCAGTTATAGTACATAATGTAAATGACATAGTGTAAAAGACACAAGGGGTTTTAAGTGGTTCAGAGACTCAAGCTCCTAATCCACTCTTCTGCTTTCAACTAGCAGGATTTCCACTAAGGAAGGGCAGCACCCTGAATCACTAGGATTCCTTCAAGGCCAGCAGCCTTGGGACTTCAGTTCACTAAGAACTCTTCAAGGCCAGCAGCCTTGGGACTCCTCTAGTTCTCTAGGAACTCTTCAAGCCCAGCAGGCTTGGAACTTTGTTTAGTCCCTCCGGACAAGGACCCTTCTAGCCCTGGCTTCATTTAGTCCCTATGGACAAGGATCCCTCAGGCCCTGGCTTTTGTTGTGTTGTTTATTTGTTGGAGTTAGTGCTGAGCTGCTAAGATGTATTCATGCTCTGAACATCTTCTATACTTAGCAGCTTAGCGTGATCATCCTTGAAGTGCAGTTGAGTGTTGCATGATGCTCAGCTTCTTCAGTTACTCAACCTCTTCGGATAATCCCTTGATAAACTGCCTTTAAGATCATTCTCTTGATACATGATGGCTACACATGATAGGTTTCCAAGATGACTGTAAGTTCTTTTGCTTGGTACTTAGAAACTTTCTCATGCTTGCTACCATGATGACGTTTGCGATCTTCCTTCTTAATACTTGATGTCTTCTCATGATGGACTTGCCTAGATGACTTGATTCTTTTCTTTCTCTCGGCAGTTCAGAACACTCTTCTTGTAGTAGAACTCTCACTTCTACTTCTTCCTTTGCATGTATCTAAGTGTTCTTGGTGGATCGTAGAGTAAGCCTTCGGACTCACTATTTCACATGGTTGGAACGGTCCACCTTCTCTCCAAACTTGGCAACTCCAGCAACCCTCGATCTTTGAAGCTCTTCCTAATTTATACTCCTTCCCAATCCTTCCGTTGGAAAGTAGTCGTTGAAGGCTATTCAGATATCTTCACAGATCTCGAGTTGACATAGGTAGACTGCTGATGTGACATATCATACTTTATCTGACATTGCAGTCTACTGTTTCACCTACCCATCAGAGTTGTCACTTTAATGTCTTGGGCAGGTCGAAGACTTTATTATCTCCTTCTGATTTCTTGATCAGAGGTTGTCCTTTTGCATCGATGCTCTCAATAAGCTTTTGTCCGAATACCATCCTTGATTGAACCGTTGCGGTGCTTCAATCTTGGTGTTCGAACTCTACGATTTCGATGCATGTCTTGAGGACTCGATCGTAGTGTCTTGTTGAGTGTTGCTCATATTTAGTAGAGTTAACACTACAATCTTGAAGAGTGTTGATTGGATCTCCAATGTAGTACACCTCTTCCTTCTATTGTGCAGTGCTTCAATACTTCTGTTTGTTTTGACTATTCTCAGATACTGATGGCCTAAATCCTTGCTCTGGTTCCCTCTGAATAGCAAGACACTTCCGATTTGTGGCGCGTCCAGCTCACTTTCTCCTTGTGATCTCCCGTTCACTTATCATCAATGGAGTGACCCTACACTTAATCACTCTCCCTTGTTCTTTGAGGCTACCCGGTATCTCGGTTCACTTTCCATCGGGTTCTTTCTTTGTTTGGCAAAACACTACGATCTCGGTTGCTTCCAAGATCGTTGTCTTCATTCACTTGCGACATCGTGACTTCTTCGACTTTCCTTAGTCGATTCATGAAGTCTTCTTATGATTATCTTGTGGAAGACTTCATCTCGAATGGCTTCACAACTCAATCTTGATGCTGATTGGGTTGGTGCTTAGATCTTCTTTTAGCTTGCATGCCATTCGTTGAGTGCTCTCTGGTTCCCTTCAGTTAGGATGTATCTTTTCATTGCCAACCAGAGGCTTTGTTCCTTTGGATATTCTGGGAGTGCTCATTAATTGAGAATCGTACTTGCTGTGACACCCCCAAATCCTGGTACTTCATTTCCTCGAGATTTGGTGTTCACTTAATCAAAATTCATTTCTAACTACCTAATCATAATAAAATTGAATAATAAAACACCTTGTGTGATTAAACTTAAATAAAAATATCCCAGGTTATCTAACCTTTAATTACAATCATTCAAATGCGGAAATTAAATTATTACATCATTCAAAAGTCTATAACGACAAAATAAAATTACAAGTCTTCATCACTTGTACATTTTTCCCTTTCCTTTGCTAGTGGTCGGTTCATTGACCTTCTCAACCTTAGCTGCAATAAGTATATAATATGCAAGAGTGAGCAAACAAGGCTCACTTGAAATAAGAATAAATACTTTACAACATTACAACCTTTGACAGAAATAGGTTCAATAGAACTGAATGATAGTTTCTATTAACATTTTAAACATACTACTGAGGGTCTAATGACCACAAATCATGTCCACAGTTATAAGTAATCTTTCAACTTTAACTTTAACAGTCATAAGACTATAAGGACTCCACGTACTTAGGGGGATCAACCATTCGTACAATGTATTGTGCACAACCATTTCAACGCTAAGCGTAAACCTCTAATAAAAAAGTTGTTCATCTCAGTATTTAGAATACAAGTCCGCACCAAAGTAGGTTTGGTTTGGATACATTACAGGGTAATTTAGAATTCAACGATCATCAACTAAGGATTAGTTGAATACAAATGCAATAACTGTATGCTATGGAACAATCATAACTGAATCAACATTTATAAATTAGTACCATGCTTTAGGAATAATCTAATAGCATAAACATTGAATAACCATAATATAAATTGCTTGAACAATATTAAGTCAAGGTTATTGAGAATTGGATACTAAGCATACATAATGAATAGTAATTTGAACGATAGAGTTGTTCAACACTAGAATATGAAAATATAGTGATTGCATGCTAAATAACAAGTTACATATTAAAGAAACTTGCTCAATACTAAATATATGATTTAGAATACTTGCATCCCTATGAATAATTAGATACAAGAGCTTTCTCAATAATAAACCATCTAGCTCTACGAAAGTGCAGAGTTAGCCATTTGTGTAATTGAAATTGCATTCAAAACAATAATGTACTCAACAAAATCAAACTCGCATAATGAAGTTTTAGAGTTAGAGAACTTGCCTTTAGCACAAGCTAAACCTTACAACTTGAATCAATACCCTACATATGTCATCATGACATAATTAGTCATTACCAACATTTTATATCTATATAAACAAATATATACATCATGTAGGTTAAATTACCCATTCACATAATCAAACTAGGTTAATACTAATTAACACTTGATAACATGCTCATTCATAGTTTAATACTACTGAAATCATCATTTAACATTCCTATTATTAACACATAACATTTATTTTCAAAATTTGTGTAATAAACTAAAACTGTCACACCCATTCGCTAACTTTCATGTACTATGGTATTTACGCTTTTACATTGTGGTTGGCTATTCTGTTATTGATAATTGCTTGCCGTAAGCCTTGATCATGAGCCAAAAGATTGGTGTCATGGTATGAAAACTTATCTTTGTTGAAATTGCATTGCTTATTTGAGATCGAACTTCGGCGACCAAGCTTCTGACAATGACATGATGACAAAAAAGCCAAATTGGCCTTCAAGCTCCAATCTAATAAGCTAATTAACATGTAATTCACATATAGACTTCATATAAACATAATTTCGTTACTCTTAACATGTTTTAACACATATAATAACATAAACATCAACATTACAACAACCAATTTCATTGTTTTTGATAAAAACTCTATTTTTGATGTTTTCAATGAAAATCAACACTGTGAATTTGTTTTTCAACCAAAACAGTAAATTCAAAATACCATGGTTATGATTATACATACTCTATCAAATTCAATAGTCAATTTATCAATTTAAAAACTAACTAAACCTTAATTTTTACTTTAAACTAAGCCATATTCATATATATATTCATATGAACACTCTGTAATATATTTTTCTTCACAAATTGTATACATACATCAATTCATTGACTATGCTCATATATAAACTAATGAAAATAGTTTCACAACACTAATTTATCATATAAAGCCATATATAACAAACAATTTATCCTTCATGAAGATTTTTATAAAGAACTTTTTAGAAGAGGAAAACTAACTATAAAAATAAAAGGATTAAGATCCTACCTTTGATTAAGAAGATGATAGTTATCTTGGATTCTCAAACTTCTTTTCCCAATTTCTTTCTCAAATCCTCTCTAGAATCCCTCAAGTTCTCTATCTTTTCTTCTTTTCTTTCTTCTTCTTCTTCTGAGTTTCTCTTCTCCCAACTCTAGTTTACGTATTATCATATAACGTATAATAATAATAATAATAATAATAATAATAATAATAATAATAATAATAATAATAATAATAATAATAATAATAATAATAATAATAATAATAATATATTAAATATAGGATTTTAACTGACATCAGTTTTAAAATTTTAAAAATCAAAAGCCATAAGACTTGTTTGGCTAGCTAACTAAAAATAACTCATGGATTAATAATCCTTATACCTTGTTTGGTAAATCTACTTAAAACAAATGGATTAATCCTTATACCTTGTTTGATAAAACACTATTAGATTAAAGACTTAATATGCATTAAGACTTGTTTGGCCAAAACTAAATTAAGCTCCTTTAATTTATTTTAATAACTCATTTATAGTAAGGTTATTTGTCACACTTCTAATAAATTAAATAATCAATTTAATCAATTCAAATACTAATCTATTAAATTACTTTAACACATAAATCATTATCACAAAACTATAATTTCTTTATAATTATAATTTTATTTAATCCAACTAACACCTTATTTTAATTACAAAAATCTAAATAAAATATTATAATTCATTTAATCATTTTTAGCTCTCTAACTTAATTATTAAATTAAATTAGTATATAACCTCATAACAATTAATTTTTTAGCTCCTTAATTATTTATTCACAATTAATTAACTAAACCATATCAACTCAAATTGAACAATTATTTACTCAATATTTAATTATTTAATCAATAAATAATTAACAAAACCACATCAACTCAAATTGAATAATTATTTATTCAATAATAACATATCCATTAAATACTTATATAAATCAATAAATATTTAATATTATAATTTAAAATTCTGGAATGTTACATCATTCCCTCCTTACAAGGATTCTGTCCTCAGAATCACAACTCAAACAATACATTCGTTACACTTGCTCTACAATTCTTCCTATGCATTGTAAGCACTTCTGTTGAGGTCTTAGTTCTGCACTCTACGATTCAGCTTCGGCTGTGCAGACACTATGATCCCGAGATCAGATCTTGACAGTCTACGGTTTACGCCTTGTGTTTGTTGTCTTCATCCGATCTTGCTCGACTCACGATCTCGCATGTAATCAATCATATTGTAAGACCCCAACTTATTATAAATAAAATTGAATTTCCTTTATTTATTATTTTGAAATAGTAAAGGTTAATTTGATTAATGTGGTTAGTTTATGGGTAAAATCATAAATATTTCAAATAAGCAAGTGGTTATAAAATATTAATTATTGTCGGGGAATATTCGTTTGGTCGTGGAATATTCTTCTTGTCGGGGAATATTAAATGCGACAAGTAGTGACCTTATGTGGGCCCCATGTGAAAAAGCGATTGGATGAAGAAAAGCAACAAGTATAAGTTGTTTATAAATAGCAGTGGCGTAGTTATTATCGTTTATCTTGTTGGAATACTAAATTGGTTAAAACACGATGTCGCGTTGTTGCTTGCGATAGCTGCGGTATTGCACCAATTATTGATTTTTACGTAAGAAGGCACTACTCAATAATTATTACGATAATTCTTATTCAATATTTTATTTTATTGATTCAATAATTGCTACGTTGATATTTTATATTCTTGTTGTTTCAATAATTGTCACTACAATATTTTTCATTATCGAGACAATAATTCATATTATCTGAATAATATTATTAGATAACATTATTGGCAATGTCTAGAAAGTTACATCTAAGGAGAGGTTTGGTCACCTAATTGCTGCTGCAGCGATAAGGAGAAATCCTTATTGGAAAGCCCCTCTTTCACAGGAATTGCACTGGTTATCGATATTGTGATTCTGTAATATTATTTGTGAATAATTAATTATTGATTTATATGATGAGAAAATATTCATTTTATGTGGATATAGATGGAGAAAATTTTTAAAGTGACAATTGTTGAAAATCGATATTTTATCTTTTACGATAAAAAATAATATTTTATTATATTATATATATAATAATGATGATATTTTTACAATGAATGTGGGATATATGAGTATATGAGGAGAAAGAGTATTTTTGTTGCATTAAATGATTAACACATGTTTTTGTGTGTCGGTGGACCCCATTTCTTATTTGAAATTTGATTATAGCTTTGTAAAATATCATGAGTTTGTGGATTTGGTCAATTTTTGTTTGAAATTTGGAAAAACTTTCTTACGTAAAGTTGTAGATAATGGAATTTCCTATGAAAAAGACATGAAGTTCGAATTTTTTACGAAAAGGGCTATTTGTTATGAATTATTGAAGTTAGAAGTTAGAAATAATTGATTTTTGGAAGTTTTAAATATTTATATTAACAAAAACATTTTTTTACATTTTGTGGGCCTCATTTGCATGTGTTCAATGTTTTTGAATTGATTCAAAGTTGTGCATAGGAATTGTTATTATATATAATAATATTTTATTAAATTTTACATTTTTGGTGTTCTAAGCATTTTTCTATAAATAGGGTCTTGGGTTAGAATTGAAAATCACACGAAACTAAAGTTTTCTCTCTTTTCTCTCTATATTATCGAAGCGTATTCTTGTGAGTATTTTGATACTTTGAGTGTTCTTTATCTGGTGCAAGTTTCCTTGACACTATATCCGATATTCGATCGAAATCTTTGTCTTTACGAGGTAAGGGATGTTATTTTCTTCTTAAATGATATTATTTTCTTCAATATCATTATGCGAAATATTGGTTTAACTTTTTATCAAATTTGGAACTTTTTTGTGTCGGGGTTACTATTCACGTATCTGGTCTTATTCACGTATCTGACCTTTATTCACGAATCGACCTTATTCACAAAAAATTAAATTTTCGTTTTTTCGTCAAAATATCTATTATGGATACTAGCTTTGATTGTATCCATATTTTGATCATTCTTGAATTTTACTCCACTATGATTATTTATGAGATATTTTTGGACATGGAATAAATTGAAATCTGAATCCTTAATATTTATTCTTTTGTTTCACTTTAGATTCGTTTTCTTTAAAATATTTTCATCATCCTCGGTCCTAAATGATGATATTCTTGAATATCTTTGGCATGTAGTGCAAAGATGAATGATTTTCGATGAATATCTTTGGCGTAGTGCAAAGATGAGCAGTGTTTAGATGAACATAATGATGAATATCTTTTGGCTGTAGTGCAAAGATGAATATTTAATTCGAGATATATATTGATTGATGTTACGGGGATAAAATATCGACGATGAACTTTTAAATTCATATATAGAAGATAGTAGATTGCATTCTCTACTTAACTCTTCTAATGAATTATTATTTCATGCTGCGAAGATTGATTTAAAAGCTGGTTGTCTATTGTATTCTATTAGATTTTTTTCCTGTTGAAGACTAACGATAATTTGTTCTATGTTATCTTAGTCATAATATATTCTTTCTTTGGGCTAGTTGAGCTCACCCTTTTTCTTTTTGTTCCATTTTTCTTCTCGGGGAGGCGAGAATGTAGCGAGTACTAGTCGGGGGTATGGAATGAAGGTTCTAGGAAGTTGTTTTAGTAGTCTTCACCATTTTTGTAAAATATTGTACCAATAATTGTAATGAGGACTTATTTGGGTATGAATATTGTCTAGATGGCAATATTTGTATTTAAACTCACGATTTTTTATGTTGTATTAATAAAGTTGTAGTTGTTTACATACCATGTTTTTGTGACTCAAAATGGGTGTTGTATACCTATTTTGGGGGCGTCACGGTTAGTATATCGAGCTTAGGGATATGATCTCTGGCGGAGATCGGGGAATAGAACTAGGAGGGGAGAGACGAGTAAATCCTTCGCTAGTGTGTGTCCTACCTAAGCTTATTTGTTGGTCGGTCATAATATAGGGGTATTATGTGATTTGTTAATTTATTTAATTAACCCTTGTTTTATGGCGGTATTTAAGAATATATGGCCGAGAATGTTATGATTGGAGTAAATGAGGCCGTGGAGCGCTGTACTCACCACTGAGGAGAGCGTGCAGCAGTGGCAATATTCCTCTGTGAACAACACCTTTGAAAGCGAGATGATGAGCGATGGGATGTTTAGAAGCTTTTTGCGATTCATGCAAAAATCGAGACGAGGAGACTTCGTGTTCAAAATATAGGAGAAATGATAGCAATTCACGGTTTGTCACATGAACAAGCGATTCAAGGAGTTGGGACCACGAATTGCAGGAAAAGCGGATCCGATTAAAGGCGGAGGCGTGGGTCAAACAAATTACCAAGATATTCGATGTCTTGGGATGCGGAGAAACGAAGGTTCCATTCGCTACCTTTATGTTAAGTAATGAGGGCGATTCTTGGTGGGAATCGTGAAGCGTACCCATCCGGCCTTTTCGGCATGTCTTGGGAGACGTTTGAAGCTGTTCAATGACAAGTACTTTCACGAAAGTATTCGTCATATGAAGGAAGTGGAGTTTATTAAATTTGGAACAAAACAACATGGCGGTGTCCCGATCGCGAGGCAAAGTTTGCGAGTTATCGAGTTTGCACCTCATTTGGTGGAGAATGAGGAGCATATGGCGGATGTTTACGAGAGGTTTGAAACCCGACATCGTCGATATCTCATTTCTAATAAATTTTCTCTCTATTCGGATGTTGTCAATAGGGCTCAATTATTAGGCGAGATACTTGAATACGATTCAACCGAGGGACCACAACCGAGGATCATACCGGTGGCGGCGAATCATCGAACAACGATAACCGGCGGAGAAAGAAAAATACGGACAAAAGCGGTAACCACTCTGGTGGTAATCATAGCCATGAGAATAGAAGAAAAGCGAGTCGGGAGGAGATTTTAAAAAGAGGAGATTTAACAATGACAATCTGAAGGCGTCGATTACCAGCGACAACAAGCTGGTTTCGAGGAGGAGAAGCGACCACCGGTCATATCTTTATAAGTGCGGAAAAGAAGGACATATCATTAAGCGCCCCACAACAGTTTAAGGTATGTTATAATTGTGGAAATGAAGGACATATCGCTCGAGATTGCTCTGTAGCGAAACCAAGTCCAGCGGCGATGGTGACTCAAAAGGCTATCCCAGAAAATTCAAAGTCAGCGGTTCCTGAAAGAGCGTTTGTCGTGACTGGTCAAAATACGAGGAACCCAAACGAGGTGATCACGGGTAAGCTAATCATAAATTCTTGCGAAGTTTATACCTTACTGAATCTGGGGTGCTACCCATTCATTTTTATCTCTCTGCTTGTGCTCAGCGTTTAAACTTGACTCAGGAGAAATTAGACTTTGATTTATCTGTGGAGACTCAGATTAGGAGAAACTTTCATCACATCCTTTGTTTATAAATCTTGTTTGATCCAAGTTGGCACCATCACCTTACACATTGACCTTATCTCTTTAAAGATACTTGCATTTGGCGTGATTTTAGGGATTGATTGGTTAACTACTCATCATGCCAAAATTGATTATTTTTTGTAAGGTTGTTAGTTTTCATATTCTAACCAACTTTGTTGTGCGAATTCAAGCAACTAAGCCATTAAAATCAATCCTTTGTTATATCAAGTCATAAAGCTATTCGTTTATTAAAAAGCGGATGTCAAGCTTTCTTAGCCCATGTTATGGATTTGAATAAAGACACGTCATATTTGAATAATATTCTGTTGTTATTGACTTTCTCGGCGTATTTCTGAAGAACTTCCGGTCTACCCCGAGCGTGAAGTTGAATTCTTTATTGATCTTGAACTTTGGTACAAAGCCCATTTCTAAAACCCCATATCGAATGGCTCTATTGAACTTGAGGAGTTAAAGGTCCAACTCAGGAGTTGTTGGACATCGGTTTCATTAAATCTAGTACATCTCCTTGGGGTGCTCTCTGTTTTATTCGTAAAGAAGAAAGGCGGGAGTATGCGACTTTTGTATCGACTCTAGGGAATTAAACCATGTCACTATCAAGAATAGGTATCCACTACCTCGTATTGATGACTGTTTGACCGATTACAAGGAGCACAATTCTTTTCAAAAATCGATCTTAGATTTGGATATCATCAATTTGAAGATTAGGCGAGGATATTCAAAAGGCGCCTTTAGAACTCGATGCGGGCATTATGAATTCTTAGTCATGTCTTTTGGATTGACTAATGCTCTCTGACTTTCATGGATATGATGAACCAAGTATTCAAGGAATATTTGGATCGGTTTCGTTGTTGTCTTTATTGATGACATCCTCATATATTCCAAAAGTCGTGAAGATCATGAGCACCATTTGAAAATTTGGTACTCAAAGGCCCGTGAAAATAAGTTATATGCCAAGTTGAAGAAATGCGAGTTTTAGCTTGAGGAAGTAGCATTCCTAGGGCGCGTGGTGTCAAAAAACATGGAGTATCTGTTGACGGTGAAAATTGAAGCAATACAAAGTTAGGGAGCAACAAAAAGGCGGTGGCCAGAAATCGTAGCTTTACGGGCTTATTTGGTTATTATCGGAGATTCGTGGAAGGTTTTCTCGAATCGCTACTCCGATTAACTTCGGTGACTCGGAAGGATACAAAATTCGTATGGAAGCGAGGAATCGAGAGAAAAGTTTCCAAGAGCTCGAGAGGAGACTCATTTCGGCACTGTTTTGACCATACCATCTGGTTCGGATGGATTTGTTATCTCTCTGATGCTTGAGCAAAGGGCTAGGATGTGTTCTCATGCACATGGGAAAGTTATAGCCTATGCCTCGCGACAACTTAAAGAATATAAGAGGAATTATCCTACTCATGATCTAGAGTTAGCGTGATGTTTTTCGTTAAAGATCTGGAGGCACTTATCTATATGGGGAGAAAGTGGAGATATATTCGGACCATAAAAGCCTCAAATATTTCTTCACCCAAAAAGAACTCAACATGCGGCAAACGGCGTTGGCTCGATTTGTTGAAAGACTACGACCATACCATTGATACCATCACTGGAAAAGCGAGCGTGGTAGTGGCGCATTAAGTAGAAGATCTTATACAGGAATGAGTGCGATGCTATCAACACAAAGGCCCATTTTGTGTGACTTACAAAGGTTGAAGATAGAATTCAAGACTCCGGGGACCCATGCGATGATGTAAAGTATATGCATAGAACCAACTTTAATCGAAAAAGTTAAAGTTGCTCAAGCCATAGACCCGAAGCTGATGCGTATGAAGAAGAAAGTACAAGAAGGTGATATTCTAGAAGCAAGAATCGATGAAGAAGGAATACTTCGGGTCCACTCCAGACTTTGTGTTCCTAACGATTCTAATTTGAAGTACAAGATCATGATGGAGGCACACAATACACCATTTGCAATCCATCCTGGAAGTACCAAGATGTATCGTAATCTTCGACATACATTTTGGTGGAACAATATGAAGAGAGAGATTGCAAAGTTTATCTCGAGGTGTTTAACTTGTCAACGTGTAAAGGCGGAGCATCAAGTACCTAAGGGTCCGTTGCAACCACTTGAGATTTTGAAATGGAAGTGGGAACACATTACCATGGATTTAGATTCTGGGTCTTCCTACGGTTTCTCAAGGAATAAATGTTATTTGGGTTATTGTTGATAGATTAACCAAATACGCTCATTTCTTTGCGATATGAAAGACTTATTCCTTGAGCGTCTTGCTCGTATATGCGTAAATGAGATTGTGAGATTGCATGGAATGCCGGTATCCATAGTTTTGGATCGTGACCCAAGATTCACTTCAAGATTTTGGGTTAGCTTGCAAAAAACTATGAGCGCAGTTTCTGATTTAGTTCGGCATACCATCCTCAAACGGATGGACAATCGGAGAGGACTATTCAAACTCTTGAAGATCTATTAAGACTCTGTGTCCTAGACTTCAAAGGGAGTTGGGATAAGTATTTACCATTGGTGGAATTTTCCTACAACAAATGGTTATCGAGCAAGTATATAGGTGTGGCTCCATTTGAAGCATTATATGGGCCGGAAGTGTCGCTCTCATTATATGTTGGGATGAGGTAGGTGAAGAAACATTGTTGGGACGAGTTGGTACATATTACTACGAGAAAAGATCCAAATGATTCGACAACGTATACAACGGCACAGGAGCGATAAAAGAGTTATGCGGACCTTCATCGAAAGGACGTGAAATTTAGTATTGGGGATCATGTATTGTTGCGTGTGGCTCCATGAAAGGGAGTTACAAGATTCAGAAAGAGAAGAAAGCTCAATCCACGAGTTATTGGTCCATTTCAAATTCTTGACCGAGTAGGAAATGTGGCTTATAGACTCGCGTTACCTCCAAGTATGTCTCGTGTTCATAATGTTTCATATATCTGTGCTACGTAAATATGTGAAAGACCCGAACCACGTTATTGAGTTAGAACCGGACGAGATATAGAAGACTTAACGTATGAAGAGGTACTGTCAAGATTTTGGATAGAAAGGGCATATCCTACGCACAAAGGTCATACCACAAGTCAAAGTTTTGTGGAGGAACCACGCTTATTGAAGAAATGACACAGGAGTTGAAAGCGAAATGAAAGCGAGGTATCCTCATCTTTTTGAAACACAGTGCGTCACGTCAATTTCGAGGACGAAATTTCATAAAGAGGGGAGGTTGTAAGACCCCAACTTATTATAAATAAAATTGAATTTCCTTTATTTATTATTTTGAAATAGTAGGGGTTAATTTGATTAATGTGGTTAGTTATGGGTAAAATGCGCAAATATTTCAAATAAGCAAGTGGTTATAAAATATTAATTGTTGTCGGGAAATATTTGTTTGGTCGTGGAATATTCTTCTTGTCGGAGAATATTAAATGCAACAGTAGCTTGACGACTAATATGGGCCCCATATGAAAAGCGATTGGATGAAGAAAGCGACAAGTATAAGTTGTTTATAAATAATGGCGTCTTGTTACCTTTTATCTTGTTGGAATACCGGTGGTTAAAAAACACGATGTCTGGCGTTAAACACGCGATAGCACTGCGGTATTGCACCAATTATTGATTCTTATGTGAGAAGGTACTACTCAATAATTATTACGGTAATTCTTATTCGATATTTTATTTTATTGATTCAATAATTGCTACGTTGATATTTTATATTCTTTGTTGTTTCAATAATTGTCACTACGGTATTTTCCATTATCAGACAATAATTCATATTATCTGAATAATATTATTAGATAACATTATTGGCAATGTCTAGAAAGTTACATCTAAGGAGAGGTTTGGTCACCTAATTGCTTGGCGTCGATGAAGAAATCCTTATTGGAAAGCCCCTCTCTTTCAGGAGAATTGCTGGTTGTCAGTATTGTGATTCTGTAATATTATTGGTGAATAATTAATTATTAATTTATATGATGAGGAAAATATTCATTTATGTGGATATAGATGGAGAAAATTTTTAAAGTGACAATTGTTGAAAATCGATATTTTATCTTTTCTGATAAAATAATATTTTATTATATTATTATAGTATAATAATGATGATATTTTTACAATGAATGTGGGATATATGAGTATATGAGGAGAAAGAGTATTTTTGTTGCATTAAATGATTAACACATGTTTTGTGTGTCGGTGGACCCCATATCTTGACTGAAATTTGATTATAGCCTGTAAAATAGCCCGTTTATGGATTTCGATCAATTTCTGTTTGGAATTTGGAAAAATTTTCTTCTGCAAAGTTGTAGATAATGGAATTTCCTATGGAAAAGACATAAGGTTTGAATTTTTCTGATAAAATGGCTATTTGTTATGAATTATTGAAGTTTCGAAGTTCTGAAATAATTGATTTTTGGAAGTTTTAAATATTTATATTAACAAAAATGTTTTTTACATTTTGTGGGCCTCATTTGCATGTGTTCAATTGCTAAATTCAGATTCAAAGGTGTGCGTAGGAAATGTTATTATAAATAATAATATTTTATTAAATTTTCTGCTTTGGTGTTCTAAGCATTTTCCTATAAATAGGGTGCTTAGGTTAGAATTGAAAATTACACCAGAAACTGAAGTTTTCTCTTTTTTTCTCTCTCTATATTATCGAGTGTATTCTTGTGAGTATTTTGATACTTTGAGTGTTGCTATATCGGTGCAAGTTCCTTGACACTATATCCGATATTCGGTCGAAATAAATCTTTTACGAGGTAAGGATGTTATTTTCTTCTTAAATGATATTATTTTCTTCAATATCATTATGCCAAAATATTGGTTTAAACTTTTTATCAAATTTAAAACTTTTTTGTGTGGGGTTCTTATTCACGTATACGGTACTTATTCACGTATCTTGTATATTAACGAATCTGGCACTATTCACGAATCTGACCTTATTCACGGAAAAATTAAATTTTTCATTTTTTCGTCAAAATATCTATTATGGATAATAGCTTTGATTGTATCTATGTTTTGATCATTCTTGAATTTAACTCCACTATGATTATTTATGAGGTATTTTTGGACATGGAATAGGTGAAAATACTGAATCCTTAATATTTATTCTTTTGTTTCCTTTGGATTCGTTTTCTTTAAAATATTTTTCATCATCCTCAATCCTAAATGATGATATTCTTGAATATCTTTGGCATGTGGTGCAAAGATGAATGATTTTTCGATGAATATCTTTGGGCGTAGTGCAAAGATGAGCAGTGTTTAGATGAACATGAACAGTGATGAATATCTTTGACACTGTAGTGCAAAGATGAATATTTAATTCAGATATATATTGATTGATGTTCTGAGGATAAAATATCGACGATGAACTTTTAAATTCATATATAGAAGATAGTAGATTGCATTCTCTACTTAACTCTTCTAATGAATTATTATTTCATCTTGAAGATTGATTTAAAACTGGTTGTCTATTGTATTCTCTTAGATTTTTCCCTGTTGAAGACTAACGATAATTTGTTCTATGTTATCTTAGTCATAATATTCTTTCTTTGGGCTAGTTGAGCTCACCATTTTCCTTTTTGTTCCATTTTTTTTCGGGAGGCGAGAATGTGGCAGTCTTAGTCGGGGGGTATGGAATGAAGGTTCTAGGAAGTTGTTTTAGTAGTCCTCACCATTTTTGTAAAATATTGTACCAATAATTGTAATGAGGACTTATTTGGGTATGAATATTGTCTAGATGGCAATATTTGTATTTAAACTCACAATTTTTATGTTGTATTAATAAAGTTGTAGTTGTTTCTGTACCATGTTATTGACGACTCAAAATGGGTGTTGTATACCTATTTTGGGGGCGTCACACATTATTCATTCATATATATATCATAATCAAATCATATGTAAACAGGAATATCATTCATATGTTTATTCCTGACATTGTTGTTTAGCAGTCCTCACTATTTTGTAAAATAGTGTATCAATAATTGTAATGAAGACTTATTTGAGTTTGAATACTGTCTAGAAGACAATATTAATATTTAAACTCATAGTATATGTGTTTTTCATATTTTTCACGACAATTGTGATAATAAAGTTGTAGTTATTTTTGTACCATGTATTTGGCAACTCAGAATTGGTGATGTATACCTATTTTGGGGGCGTCACAGCGTCACAGTTGGTATCAAAGCTTAGGGATATGATCCCTGGCTGAGATGTGAGGCTAGAACTAGGAGGGGAGAGATAAGTAAATCATTTGCTAGTATGACCTACCTAACCTTCTTTGTTATTTAATTGGTCGGTCAGAATATAGGGATAATATGTGGCATGTCAATTAACCCTTGTTTTGTGCCAGTGTTTGAAAATGACATCTGAAAATGTTGAGTTAATCAATGGAGCACATGAGACCGTTGAGTCACTGATGATCAATAACCAGGATAATGTGCATCAGGAAGGCAATAATCCTCAGGTAAACAACAACACCGACCAAATGATAAACAACAGAATGTTTAGGAGCTATCTGCAATTCATGCAACATCAGGCGAGAGAGACTCATTCAAAATGCAGGTGGAAACACTGGAAACTCACGGATGGTCACTGCTAAGCAATTCAAGGAGCTGGGACCACCGGAGTTTTTAGGACAGCCAGAACCACTTAAGGCAGAGACGTGGATAAAGCAAATCACCAATATATTTGATGTCTTGGGATGCTCCGAGGAGCAAAAAGGTTCATTTTTCCACCTTCATGTTGCGAGGAGAGGCATATTATTGGTGAGAATCTGTAAAACGTACTCAGCCTGCCATACTCAAGATGTCTTGGGAGAAATTCCAAGAATTGTTCAACGACAAGTAATTTTCCAAAAGTATTCGTCACATGAAGGAGGTGGAATTTATCAAGCTAGAGCAAAACAATATGTTCGTATTGCAGTATGAGGCTAAGTTTGTCGAGTTGTCCTTGTTTGCATCCCATTTGGTAGATAATGAGGAGCGTATGACGCGAATGTTTCTTAGAGGTTTGAAACCTGAAATACGTCAATACCTCATTTCTCACAAACTTTGCTTGTATTCAGATGTTGTGAATAGGGCTCAGTTATTGGAGTGCGATAATGAGTCAACCCAACCAAGAGAGAGCTACCGGCAAAACGATAATACCAGTGGTAGCAGTCATCGAAGCGGTGATAACAAACATAGAGGAAATCAACATGCCATAAATGGTAACCACTTCGGTGGTAATCCTGGCCAAGATAATAGAAGTAGAAATTTCAAGAAGAGGAGATTCGACAATGATGGGAAAATAGCAGCACCAGCACCCGTTTTCAAGGAAGGAGAACGACCACCGGTCGTATGCTACAAATGCTTATAGGAAGGACACATCAGTCCAAACTGTACGCAACAACCCAAAGTGTGTTACAATTGCGAAAAGGATGGTCATTTAGCTCAATTTTGTCATGCAGCGAAGTCAAGTCCAGCTGGGACGGTGACACCAAAGGTTGTCCCAGACAAGTCAAAGTCGGTATTTCAGGGGAGAGCGTTTGTCGTGACCTCCCAAAAAGCGAGGAACCCGAACGAAGTTATCACGAGTAAGCTAATTATAAACTCTTACAAAGTCTATACCTTATTTGATACCGGTTCTACCCATTCTTTTATTTCTCCTACTTGCGTTTAACGTTTAAATTTAACTCCGGAGAAATTAGACTTTGACTTATCTATTGAAACTCCGTTGGGAGAAACCTTCATTACATCCCTTGTTTATAAATCTTGTTTGATTTAAATCGGCACCCTCACATTACCTGTTGATCTTATCTCTATGAAAATACTTGCATTTGATGTGATTTTAGGGATTGATTGGTTAACTACTCATCATACTAAAATCGATTGTTTTCGTAAGGTTGTTAGCTTTCATATTCCTAACCAACCTATTATGCGAATTCAAGCAACAAAACCACTAAAGTCAATCACTGTCATATCAAGCCGTAAAGCTATTCGTTTATTAAAAAATGGATGTCAAGCTTTCTAAGCTCATGTCACAGATTTAAACAAAAATACATTAGATTTGAATGATATTTCTATTGTTAATAAATTTCCTAACGTATTCCCTGAAGAACTTCCTGGACTACCCCCAGAGCGTGAAATCGAGTTTTGTATTGACCTTGAACCCGGTACAAAACCCATTTCCAAAGCACCATATCGAATGGCTCCTATTGAGCTTCAAGAGTTAAAAATCTAACTGCAGGAATTGTTAGACATTGGTTTCATTCGTCCTAGTACGTCTCCTTGGGGTGTTCCTATTCTATTCGTAAAGAAGAAAGATGGGAGTATGTGACTTTGTATTGATTATCGGGAGTTGAATCATGTCACCATCAAAAATAGGTACCCGTTTCCTCGCATGGATGACATGTTTAACCAGTTGCAACATGCCAAATTCTTTTCAAAGATCGATCTTCGTTCCGGATATCATCAGTTAAAGATTAAAACTGATGACATTCCAAAGACTGCTTTCAGAACTCGGTACGATCATTACGAATTCCTAGTCATGTCTTTTGGATTGACCAATGCTGCTGCTGCCTTCATGGATATGATGAACCGAGTATTCAAGGAACATTTGGATCATTTTGTGGTTATCTTTATTGATGACATCTTCATTTACTCCAAAAGCCGTGAAAATCATGAGCAACACTTGAGGCTGATACTCCAAAAGCTTCGTGAAAACAAGTTATATGTCAAGTTGAAGAAATGGGAGTTCTGGCTTGAGGAAGTAGCATTCCTTGGGCACGTGTTATTAAATCACAGAATATCTGTTCACCCAGCAAAGATTGAAGCAATACAAAGCTGGGAGCAACCTAAGTCAGTGACCGAAGTACGTAGCTTTCTGGGATTAGCTGGTTATTATCGGAGATTCGTGGAAGGATTTTCTCGAATCGCTACTCCATTAAGTCAGCTGACTCGAAAAGATACAAAATTCGGTTGTAGCGAGGAATTGGAAAAGAGTTTTCAAGAACTCAAGAGGAGACTCATCTGGTTCAGAGGGATTTGTCATCTACAGTGATGCTTCAGGCAGAGGGTTAGGATGTGTTCTCATGCAACATGGGAAATTCATAGCCTATGCCACACGATAACTCAAAAAATATGAGAGGAATTAGCCGACCCATGATCTAGAGTTGGCAGCAATCGTTTTTACGCTTAAAATCTGGAGGCATTACTTGTATGGGGAGAAAGTGGAGATCTATACGGAAAATATTTCTTCACCAAAAGGAACTCAACATGCGACAACGACGTTGGCTCGAGCTGTTGAAAGATTACGATCATACCATTCAATACCATCCTGGAAAAGCGAACGTGGTAGCTGACGCGTTGAGTAGAAGATCATATGCGAGTACGAGTGTGATATTGTCAACGCAAAGGCCCATTTTGTATGACTTACAAAGCATTGAGATAGAGTTAAAGACTCTAGGGGCTCGTGTGATGAAGTCAAATATACAAGTAGAACCATCTTTAATCGATAAAGTTAAAGTTGCTCAAGCTAAAGACCTGGAGCTGATGCGTATGAGGAAGAAAGTGCAAGAAGGTGCTATTCCGGAAGCAAGAATCGATGAAGAAGGAATACTTCGAGTCAACTCCAGTCTTTATGTTCCTAATGAATTTGATTTGAAGAATAAAATCATGATGGAGGCTGCACACCGTTTGCAATCCATCTTGGGAGTACCAAAATGTATCGTGATCTTCAACATACATTTTAGTGGAGCAATATGAAAAGAGAGATCACGGAGTTTCTCTTAAGGTGTCTAACTTATCAACGTGTTAAGGCGGAGCATCAAGTGCCTAAAGGTCCATTGCAACCACTTGAAATTCCAGAATGGAAGTGAGAGCACATTACCATGGATTTCGATACTGGTCTTCCCAAGGTTTCTCAAGGTATAGATGCAATTTGGGTCATTATTGATAGATTATCCAAGTCTGCTCATTTCTTACCTATACGAGAAACTTATTCACTTGAACGTCTTGCTCATATATACATAAATGAGATTGTAAGACTGCATAGTATGCTAGTATCCATAGTTTCTGATCGAGACCCAAGATTCACTTAACGGTTTTGGGTCAGTTTGCAGAAAGCTATGGGCACGAATTTACGATTCAGTTTGACATATCATCCTCAGATGGACGGACAATCGGAGAGGACTATTCAAACTCTTGAATATCTATTAAGACTTTGTGTCCTAGACTTCAAGGGAAGTTGGGACAAGTTCTTGCCATTAGTGGACTTCTCCTACAACAACAGTTATCAAGCAAGTATAGGCATGGCTCCATTCGATACGTTGTATGGACGAAAGTGTCGTTCTCCGGTATGCTGGGACGAGGTGGGTGAAGCAACGTTATTGGGACCGGAATTAGTACGCATGACTACGAAAAAGATTCAAATGATCCGACAACGTATAAAATCCTCACAAAATCGACAAAAGAGTTATGATGCTCTTCATCGAAGGGACGTGGAATTCAATGTTGGATATCATGTGTTGTTACGTGTTGCTCCATGGAAGGGAGTTACGAGATTTGGAAAGAGAAGAAAGCTCAATCCTCGATTCATTGGCCCATTTGAAATCCTCGAGTAGAAACTGTGGCCTATAAACTCGCCTTACCGCCAAGTATGTCTCGTGTTCATAACGTTTTTCACATATCTATGTTACGTAAATATGTGGAAGACCCGAACCATATTATTGAATTAGAACGAGATGAGATAGCGGAAGATTTAACGTATGAAGAGGTACCTGTTAAAATCTTGGATAAGAAGGAACATATTCTACGCTCCAAGGTTATACCTCAAGTTAAAGTTTTGTGGAGAAACCACGATGTTGAGGAAATGACCTGGGAGTTAGAATCTGAAATAAAATCAAGGTATCATCACCTCTTCGACATACCAGGTACGTACACCAATTTTGAGGACTAAATTTCATAAGAATGGGAGGTTGTAAAACCCCAACTTTTATGAATAAAGATTAATTTTTCTCGAAATATCTTTTTAAATAATAAGGTGTGGATTTGATATAATGTTATAGTTGTGAGTAATATTTACAAATTTTGCAAAGTAAGCAAGTTGTCATAAAATATTCGTTTAGTCGGGGAATATTCATTTTATCAGAGAATATTAAATGATGACGACACAATCATTAAGTGGACCCCAAAAGCGGAATTCTTTGTCGAAGTTAGAAAATGACATAAATAACTTTTTATAAAAATAACGGCAAAAGTTTTACTGAATTCTTTGTTGAAATTCTCGGTGATAAAAATACGATAATACACATTGGTTGCATAGTAGCACACGGTAGATTATACGATATCATGGCGCCCCAAAAAATAGGTATACATCACCCATTCTGAGTCGCCAAATACATGGTACAGAAACAAAATACAATTTCAGTAATACAATTGTCGTGCAAAATACGACAACACATATAATGTGAGTTTAAATACAAATATTGTCTAATAGACAATATATAAACTTAAAAGAAGTCCTCATTACAATTATTGATACACTATTTTAAAAAATAGTGAGGACTACTAAAATAACTATCCTGAACCATCACTCCATATCCCGACTAGTTCGTGCTATGTTCTCACTTCCTGACTGAGAAGAAAATGGAACAAAAAGGAAAAAGATGAGATCAACTAGCATAGTAAAGAATATTATGACTAAGATAATATACAACAAATTATCATTAGTCTTCAACAGGGAAAAATCTGATAAAATATAATAGACAACAAGTTTTTTAGATCAACTGCGCAGTGAAACAACAATCCACTAGAAGACTTAAGTAGAGAATGAATTCTACTATCTTCTAAGATTTAAAAGTCCATCATCAATATTTTATCCTCGTAACATCAATCAATATACATCTTGAATCAAATATTCAACTTTGCACTACAGGCCAAAGATATTCATTTGTATCACCAGTTGGTCATGTTCATCTCAATACATGTTCATCTTTGCACTACGGGCCAAAGATATTCATCAATTAATCATTCATTTTTGCACTACAGGCCAAAGATATTCAGTAATATCATCATTTAGGACCGAGGATGATTAGGGATTCTTACTTTAGTTTATCCAAGTTCAAAAATACCTTATAATAATCAATTATGGAGCAAAATTCAAGAATGAAGATCAAAACATTGATACAATCAAAGATAGTAACAATAATAGACAACTTGGACAAAGAAAGAAAAAAATTATTTTTCTATGAATAGTGTCGTATTCGTAAATAGTAACTCTGACATGAAAAAGGTAGAAATTCCACAATAAAATCCATACCAATATTTCGGTATAATGATATTGAAAGAATAACATCATTATGAAAAAAATAACATCCCTTACCTCAAAAGAACATTACTTCTGGCTGAAATATAAGGTATTAGGCTGAAGAAAACTTGCACTGAATAGAAATTCACAAAGTATCTAAATACTGACAAAATACGCTCGCTAATATATAGAGAGAAAGCTTATGATTCTGGTGTGATTTTTAATTCTAACTAAGCACCCTATTTATAGGAAAATGCTTAGAACGCCATAGCAGACTAACCTGCTACTATTCACGCCCACCATTTTTGAAATGAAATTTCAGAACATTTTTTCACCAACCAAAAGTGGGGTCCACCCATGTTTTTAATAAAAAAACATTTATTTCTGAAACTTCAATAATTCATAATAAATAGCCCTTTTATCAGAAAAATACGAATTTTATGTCCATTCCATAGGAAATTAACTACAACTTTGTAGAAAAAAGTTTTTCCAAATTCCAAACAGAAAATTTCTGAAATCCATATACGAACGATTTTTAATACCTTCATTCCGATAAAATACATCAACATTAATTCCATCATTTATAACCACAATAAATATATCCATCATTTATATCCACATAAAATAAATATTTCCTTATCATATAAATCAATAATTAATTATTCACAAATAATATTACAGCATCACAATAATGACAACCACGTCGTTCCCAGGAAAGAGAGGGCTTTCCGATAAGGATTTCTCCTTAATGGCGCGCAATTAGGTGACCAAACCCCTTTCTTAGACAGAACTTCCTTAGACATTGCCAATAATGCTATCTAACAATATTATTCAAATAATATGAATTATTGATCGATAATGGAATCTTGTGTCGATGACAATTATTGGAGCGGTAATAATATAAAATATCAACGTAGCAATTATTGAATCAATAAAATAAAATATTGAACAGTTATTATTGTAACAATTATTGAGTAGTGCCTTCTTACGTAAGAATCAATAATTCAAAAATATTTTGCAATACCGTGTGCTAATATGCAACCACACGTATTACTGTATTTTAATCACCGGGTATTCCAATAGTGTTAACGGTAACAACTACGCCGTTATTTATAAAACATCAACTTGTCATTTTCTTCATCCGACTGTTTTCCGTTATGGGGCCCAAAAATAGCTGCGCCGTCGTACGAATATTCCCGACAACAGTGACTATTTTATAACCACTTACTTCTTTTGCAAAAATTACACATTTCACCCATAACCAAAGTATTATATCAAATTAACACATTTTGTTATTCACAATAATAATTAGAGGAAATTTGATTTTATTTATAAAAAGTTGGGGTCTTACAACCTTCCCTTCTTATGAAATTTCGTCCTCGAAATTGACGTACGTACCTGGTGTTTCGAAAATGTGAGGATACCTCATTTTCATTTCTAATTCCAACTCCCAGATCATTTGTAAGACTCCGAATTTTATGAAATAAAAGTATTCAATATTTCTTATAATAACTCTTCAGTAAATGGTTAAATTGATAAAAGTTTAAAGTTAAGGGTGAGATATGAATTTTTCAAAATATGCAAGTGGTTATAAAATATTCAATTGTCGGGAAATATTCGTTTGGTCGTGGAATATTCTTTTTGTCGGGGAATATTCGTACGACGGCGCAGCCATTTGTGGGCCCCATAACGAATAACTGTCGGATAAAGAAAACGACAAAAATTGAGTTTTTAAAAATAACAGCGTAGTTGTTACCATTAACACTGTTGAAATAATTCGGTGGTTAAAATACGATGAAATGTTTGCACAAAGAAGATTACGATTTTATATGATTTTGAATTATTGATCCTTACTAAGAAGATACTACTCAATAATTGTTACAGTAATTACTGTTCAATATTTTATTTTATTGATTCAATAATTGCTACGTTGAAATTTTATATTATTGTTGTTCAATAATTGTCATCGCACAAAAGATTCCCATTATCGATCAATAATTCATATTATTGAATAATATTATTAGATAAGCATTATTGGCAATGTCTAGAAAGTTTATCGAGGAGAGGTTTGGTCACCTAATTGCGCCAAGAAGAAAAATCCTTATCTGAAAGCCCCTCTTTCCTCGAACCGCCTCGTTGTCATTATTGTGATTCGTAATATTATTTGTGAATAATTAATTATTGATTTATATGATAAGGAAATATTTATTTTATGTATATAAATGATGGATATATTTATTTTATGTGGATAAAATGAAGGAATTAATCTTTGAGGTGTTTTATCAAGATTTTTTTAAGGTGTGGAGGTATTAAAAATCATCGCTTTAATGGATTTCTTGGATATTTTTGGTTTGGAATTTGGAAAAACTCAAAGCCACAAAGTTGTAGAGAATTCGATTTCAGGCAGAATGGACATAAAATTGGTATTTTCTGATAAATTTTCTATTTTCTATGAATTGTTGAAGTTTCGAGGAAAATAAAATAATTTTATTAATTTATGGGTGGGACCCACTTTTACTTTTCAAACCATGTGCTGAATTGATTTCAATGTTGGTTGCTCGATTTTTTCAAAGAAGAGTGAGCGTGGAATGAGGAAGAAGATATATTAATATTTTATTAATTTAGTCTCCTCTTTGGCGTTAAAGCATTTTCCTATAAATAAGGTGCTTAAGTTAGAATTGAAAATCACACCGTAAAACATAAGTTTTTTCTCTCTATATTATCAAGCATATTTTTGTTAGTATTTAGATATCTTGAGTGTTGCTATCTGACATAAGTTAGATTCGTGATTATATCTCGATATTCAAGTTTAAAATCGCTCTTTTCGAGGTGAGGTAAAGGGATTTTAAGGGTTGTTATGTTTTTCATGTTTCGTAACTTTTCAAACCTTCAAAAATTCTGAAAAAATTTGAAATGATAATTTGATGAGTTTTATTGATTGTGTCCAAAAATGGCGATTTTTGGATGTATAGATTAAGAGTTATGAATTTTACGGGAAAAGACTATTTTAAAAGTAACCGCTTATAATTCCTTGTGGTTAACTCCAAAATTGATGAAATTTTTATTGGGAGTACATCTATATAATATCAGTGTACTCTGTGAATTTCGGAATTGTTGGATAAAAGTACAATTTATGATAAATGTCTAAATATTCGGCGGTTTTGGCTATATGAAAAATAGTAAATGAATTTTAAAAATTCTGAGAAAAATATATGTTCAATATGGGACTATATTCTACTAAATCCCAGAAAAGAAATATTTTTTGGAACTGATTTGGTATTTTTCATAAAAATGGTCTAGTTATGAGTAAAAGAATTAAATATGTTATGTGAAGTAAGAAATTTGGAAAATATGATTTTATGGCTTGAGAATCATACATGAGTTATATGCAGATTTTTTATGAGGGTTTTGGTTATTGGTGATGAAATCTTATGAGTTTGGCATTTTAGAATGATTAAATGCATTATTTAGTAAAGTGTAAACAATTAAAATAAATTGTTTATAAGTTTAAGAAATGTTATTTCAATATCATTATCTTAGAAATATTGGTATGGATTTTATTGTGGAATTTCTACCTTTTTGTGTCGGATTTACTATTCATGAGTTCTTATTCACGAGTTCTATTATTCATGAGTTATCATTCACGAGATTCTTATTTATGAGTTCTTATTCAAAGTTACTATTCATGGTTCTTATTCACGAGTTAATATTCATGATAAAATTGGTTTCTTTTTCTAACCAAATTATAGTTGATTTATGAATATTACTCTTGAGATTAAAATTATATGTTGATCATATTATTTTTATTATCATATATAACATTTTTATAACTCTAATGGTGATATTTCTCTTTGACTTGAGTGTAAAGATGGGTAGATTTTTGGTATGATCATGACTATGGGTTCTCTTTGGCCAGTAGTGCAAAGTTGAATTGTTGACTGGTATGATCATGACCATTGAATTTATAATTGAATATCTTTAGCTTAAGTGCAAAGGTGAAATGATCAACATGGTTATAATTGTTTATATAAACTTTGAGATATTAATATATTTGACCTGTAGTGCAAATATGAACTGTTGATGAATATATTTGGCATGTAGTGCAAATATGAACTGTTGAGGAATATCTTTGGCATGTAGTGCAAAGATGAATTATTGATGAATATCTTTGGCCCGTAGTAAAGATGACTGTTGTTGAATATCTTTGGCACGTGTAGTGCAAAAGATGGTGCATTGATGAATATCTTTGGCCCCGTAGTAAAAAGATGAAATTGTTAGTATGATTATAAACATGAACTGTGATTTGGTATAACCATGATCTTTGATGTTTCAGGAAAAGACATATGATGAAAATTATCTTCGTCCTGGATGCGAAGAGAAATTTAGAATCACAATTATGATTATGAGTTTTTCATATGATTGTGGACCGAGCTGTTGATTGATGTTACGAGGATAAAACATTGTTGGTGGATTTTTAATATAGAAGATAATAGACTTTATGGTCTATTTGACTCTTCTAATGGATTGCTTCGTTCATTTTGCAACTATGGTTGAAATTTTTATCATCTACCATATGTTCTAAATCTCGATTTATTATTGATGAAGGCTATTGATAATTTAATTATCTTTAGTCATGATATTCTTTCTTTGGGCTAGTTGTGCTCACCCTTACGTTTCATAATTCCTTTCGTGTAATAAGAGTGTAGGCATTTGGGTCGGCGGGGAGTATGAGGGGAATAGAGCGGTGGTCATCATTTAGTAGTTATATTTGGTGAATCAACTAGGGTGAGGCGAACCCAACGTTGGAAGGGTGTTTTGCCACTATCATACAAGATGTCTAATGATATACAACCTCGTGTCATCATAAGACAGGTTGTCTTTTGTTCACTTCTTTGAGTATATTTCTGAGCACTACCTATATAATCTGGGTGTTTGTTTGAAGTATAATTCTCAATTAGAGACAGTGGAGATAATGATATGTCAAAAGAAGACTCACCATTGGGAGGAATATGATAGTAATCTTCTCGTTTTTCTTTGGGGTCTATTGGGTCAACCAAGGATAATTCTGTGGCCATATGATATCTATCATAACCTAGAAGCATGGCCTCCCATGTACGAAGGTTTCCTTGAGCACTTCCTAAAGATTCTAATTTCTAAAACAATTTTTGACTATACCTTTATGTAAGGTGTCATTGTGACGTGTTATCCAAGGTTGGGATAAGAGTCACAGTTGGTATATATTTGTATCCAAACTCACAGCATATGTGTTGTTATATTTTGCACGATAATTGTTGTAATAAAGTTGTAGTTGTTTTCCGTACCATGTATTTGGTGACTCAGAATAGGTTGGATAGAATGGACCTATTTTGGGGTTGTCACATCATTTCTTCAATAACATGGTTCTTCCACAAAACCTTAACTTGTGGTATAACCTTGGTGCGTAGAACATGCTCTTTCCTATCCAAGATCTTAACAGGTACCTCCTCGTACGTTAAATCTTTGGCTATCTCGTCTGGTTCTAACTCAATAATGTGGTTTGGGTCTTTCACATATTTACGAAGCATAGATATGTGAAAAATATTATGAACACGAGACATGCTTGGAGGTAATGCCAGTCTATAGGCCATATTTCATATTCGGTCAAGAATCTCAAATGGGCCAACAAATCGTGGATTGAGCTTTCCTCTCTTCCCAAATCTTGTAACTCCCTTCCATAGAGCAATACGTAAGAATACATGATCCCCAATATTAAATTTCACGTACTTTCGATGAAGATCCGCATAACTCTTTTGTCAATCATGTGCCATTTGTATACGTTGTCGGATCATTTGGATCTTCTCTGTAGTCATTCGTACCAACTTTGGTCCCAACAACGTTGCTTCTCCCACCTCATCCCAGCATACTGGAGAGCGACACTTTCGTCCATACAATGCTTCAAATGGAGCCACACCTATACTTGTCTGATAACTATTGTTGTAGGAGAATTCCACCAATGGTAGGTACTTATCCCAACTCCCTTTGAAATCTAGGACATAGAGTCTTAATAGATCTTCAAGAGTTTGAATAACCCTTACTGATTTTCCGTCCGTTTGAGGATGGTATACCGAACTGAATCGTAAATCCGTGCCCATACCTTTCTGCAAGCTAACCCAAAATCGTGAAGTGAATCTTGGGTCACGATCCAAAACTATGGATACTGGCATGCCATGAAATCTCACAATCTCATTCACGTACATACGAGCAAGATGTTTAAGGGAATAAGTCTCTCGTATAGGCAAGAAATGAGCAGACTTGGTTAATCTATCAACAATAACTCAAATTGCATCTATGCCTTGAGAAACCTTGGGAAGACCCATAACGAAATCCATAGTAATGTGTTCCCACTTCCATTTTGGAATCTCAAGTGGTTGCAATGGACCCTTTGGCACTTGATGCTCCACCTTTACACGTTGACAAGTTAAACACCTCGAGATAAACTTCGCGATCTCTCTCTTCATATTGTTCCACAAAAATGTATGCCGAAGATCATGATACATTTTGGTACTGCCAAGATGGATTGCAAACGGTGTGTTGTGTGCCTTCATCATGATTCTATACTTCAAGTCAGAATCGTTAGGAACACAAAGTCTGGAGTTGACTCAAAGTATTCCTTCTTCACCGATTCTTGCTTCTGGAATAACACCTTCTTGCACTTTCTTCTTCATACGCATCAACTCCATGTCCGTAGCTTGAGCAGCTTTAACTTTATCGATTAAAGTCGGTTCTACTCGTATGTTTGATATCATCATGTGGGTACTTGGAGCCTTTACCTCTATCTACATCCTTTGCAAGTCATATAAAATGGACCTTTGTGTTAACAACATTTCACTCGTACCCGCATGTGATCTTCTACTCAATGCGTCAGCTACCACGTTTGTTTTTCCAAGATGATATTGGATGGTATGATCGTAATCTTTCAACAGCTCGAGCCAACGTCATTGCCGCATGTTGAGTTCTTTTTGGGTGAAGAAATATTTGAGGCTTTTATGATCCGTATAAATCTCCACTTTCTCACCATACAGGTAGTGTCTCCATATCTTCAATGCTAAAACGACTGTTGCCAACTCCAGATCATGGGTAGGATAATTCCTCTCATATTCTTTGAGTTGTCGCGAGGCATAGGCTATGACTTTCACATGTTACATGAGAACACATCCTAACCCTTTACCTGAAGCATCGCTGTTGATAACAAATCCATCCGAACCAGATGGTATTGTCAGAACAGGTGCCAAAATGAGTCTCCTCTTGAGCTCTTGGAAACTCTTCTCGCATTCCTCGCTCCAACCGAATTTTGTATCTTTACGAGTCAGCTGAGTTAACGGAGTAGCGATTCGAGAAAATCCTTCAACGAATCTCCGATAATAACCAGCTAAACCCAGAAAGCTACGTACCTCGGTCACCGACTTCGGTTGCTCCCAACTTTGTATTGCTTTAATTTTTGTCGGGTCGACAGATACTCCATGTTTTGACACCATGTGCCCAAGGAATGCTACTTCCTCAAGCCAGAACTCGCATTTCTTCAGCTTGGCATATAGCTTGTTGTCACGAAGCCTTTGAAGTACCAGCTTCAAATGGTGCTCATGATCTTCACGGCTTTTGGAATAGATGAGGATGTCATCAATAAAGACAACAATGAACTGATCCAAATATTCTTTCAACACACGGTTCATCATATCCATGAAAGCAGCAGGAGCATTAGTCAATCCAAAAGACATGACTAAGAATTCATAATGCTCGCATTAGAGTTCAAGGCGATCTTTGGAATATCCTCGCTTTTAATCTTGATTGATGATATCGTAATCTAAGATCGATCTTTGAAAAGAATTGTGCTCCTTGCAACTGGTCAAACAAGTCATCAATGCGAGGTAGCGGATACCTATTCTTGATGGTGACATGGTTCAATTCTCGATAGTCAATACAAAGTCGCATACTCCCATCTTTCTCTTTACGAATAACACCTGAGCACCCCAAGGGGATGTACTAGGACGAATGAAACCGATGTCTAACAACTCCTGAAGTTGGACCTTTAACTCCTAAAGTTCAATAGGAGCCATTAGATATGGGGTTTTAGAAATGGACTTTATACCAGGTTAAAGGTCAATAAAGAATTCAACTTCACATTCTGGGGGTAGACCGGGAAGTTCTTCAGGAAATACGTCAGGAAATTCACTAACAATAAAAATATTATTCAAATCTGACGTGTTTTTGTTCAAGTCCGTGACATGGGCTAAGAAAGCTTGACATCCATTTTTCAATAAACGTATAGCTTTATGGCTTGATATGACAATGGTTGACTTTAGTGGTTTGGTTGCTTGAATTCACATAATAGGTTGGTTAGGAATATGAAAACTAACAACCTTACGAAATTAATCAATTTTAGCATGATGTGTGGTTAACCAATCAATCCCTAAAATCACATCAAATGCAAGAATTTTCAATGAAATAAGATCGGCAGGTAATGTGATGGTACCAACTTGGATCAAGCAAGATTTATAAACAGTAGATATAATGAAAGTTTCTTCTAACGGAGTCTTAACAGATAAGTCAAAGTCTAATTTCTCCGAAGTCAAGTTTAAACGTTGAGCACAAGCAGGAGAGATGAAAGAATGGGTAGAACCGGTATCTAATAAGGTATAAACTTTGCAAGAGTTTATGATTAGTTTACCCATGATCACCTCGTTCGGGTTCCTCGCGTTTTGAACAGTCACGACAAACGCCCTTCTAGGAACCACCGACTTTGACTTGTCCGGGACAGCCTTTGGAGTCACCATCCCCATTGAACTTGGTTTCGCAACAAGACAATCTCTAGCTATATGACCTTCCTTTCCATAGTTATAACACACTTTGGATTTTTGTGGACAGTTTGGGCTGATGTGTCCCTCTTTCCCGCATTTATAACAAACGACCGGTGCTCGTTCTCCTCTCCTAGAAATAGCTGATGTTTGTGCTGACGTCTTCACGTTATCATTGTTGTACCTTCTCTTTTTGAAATCTCCCCTCGACTCGCTTCTTCTACCATCATGGCCATGATTACCATCAGAGTGGTTACCGCTTTTGTCCGAATGTTTTCCTCCCCACTAGTTGTCATTGCTCCGATAACTGCTGCCACCGGTATAACCCTGGTTGTGGTCCCTCGGTTGAACATACTCATTATATCGCTCTAATAATTGAGCCATGTTTACAACATCTGAATATAAAGAAAATTTATGAGAGATAATATTGCCGAATCTCGGGTTTTAGACCTCTCAGAAACATCTGTGTCATTCGTTCTTCATTCTCTACCAAATGAGGTGCAAACCTGGATAACTCTGCGAACGTCAGTTCATACTAGGACACCGTCATGTTGTTTTGTTCCAGTCTAATAAACTCTACCTCCTTCATATGACGAATACTTTCAGGAAAGTACTTGTCATTGAACATTTTTTGAAACGTTTCCCAAGACATATTAAGTGCGGCTGGCTGGGTACGCTTCACAGACTCCCACCAGTAGTCTACCTCACCACGGAACATAAATGTGGCGAATGGAACCTTATGTTCCTCTGTGCATCCCAAAACATCAAATATCTTGGTAATTTGTTTAACCCACGTCTCCGCCTTAATCAGATCCGACTTTTCCACAAATTCTGGTGGTCCCAACTCTTTGAACTGCTTGGCTTTGACAAGCCGTGCGTTGCTATCATTTCCACCCGTATTTTGTACACGGGTCTCCCTCGTCTGATTTTGCATGAACTGCAAAAAGCTTCTAAACATCCCATCATTCATCATTTGTTCGGTAGTGTTGTTTAAATGAGGAATATTGCATTCATGTTGCACGTTTCCTGGGTGGTGATTAAAGGTGTCTCCACGGTCTCATTCAATCCATTGTTAATATTTCCAGCTGCTATTTTCAAATACTGCCACAAAATAAGGGTTAATTAACATATCACATATTAACCATATGCTCCGACTGACCAACCAAATAAGCTTAGGTATGACACACTAGCGAAGGATTACTCGTCTCTCCCCTCTTAGTTCTATTCCCCGATCTTCGCCAGAGACCATATCCCTAAGCTCTGATACAACCTGTGACCTCCAAAATAGGTATACATCACACATTCTGAGTCGCCAAATACATGGTACAGAAACAAATACAACTTCAATAATACAATTGTCGTGCAAAATACGACAACACATATATTGTGAGCTTAAATACAAATATTGTTTAATAGACAGTATACAAACTCAAAAGGAGTCCTCATTATAATTATTGATACACTATTTTACAAAATAGTGAGGACTACTAAAACAACTATCATGAACCATCACTCCATACCCCGACTAGTTCCTGCTATGTTCTCACCTCCTAAGAAGAAAAATGGAACAAAAAGAAAAATGATGAGCTCAACTAGCCCAGTAAAGAATATTATGACTAAGATAATATACAATAAATTATCATTAGTCTTCAACAGGGAAAAATCTGATATAATATAATAGACAACAGGTTTTAGATCAACAACTACAGCGGAAACAGCAATCCATTAGAAGAGTCAAGTAGAGAATGAATTCTACTATCTTCTAAGATTTAAAAGTCCATCATCAATATTTTATCCCTGTAACATCAATCAATATACATCTTGAATCAAATATTCATCTTTGCACTACATGCCAAAGATATTCATTTTTATCACCAGTTGGTCATGTTCATCTCAACACATGTTCATCTTTGCACTACGGGCCAAAGATATTCATCAGTTAATCATTCATCTTTGCACTACAGGCCAAAGATATTCAGTAATATCATCATTTAGGACTGAGGATGATGAAAAATATCTTAAAGAAAACGAATCCAGTGAGATAAAAGATTAGGGATTCGTACTTTAGTTTATCCAAGTTCAAAAATATCTTATAATAATCAATTGTGGAGCAAAATTCAAGAATGAAGATCAATCCATGGATACAATCAAAGATAGTAACCATAATAGACAACTTGGACAAAGAAAGAAAAAAATTATTTTTTTGTGAATAGTGTCGTATTCGTGAATAGTGTCGTATACGTGAATAGTAACTCTGACATGAAAAAGGTAGAAATTCCACAATAAAATCCATATCAATATTCCGGTATAATGATATTGAAAGAATAACATCATTAGGAAGAAAATAACATCATTATGAAGAAAATAACATCTCTTACCTCAAAAGAACAGTACTTCTGGATAAAATATCAGGTATAAGGCTGAAGGAAACTTGCACTGAATAGTAACTCACAAAGTATCTAAATACTCACAAAATACGCTCGATAATATAGAGAGAGAAAGCTTATGATTCTGGTGTGATTTTCAATTTTAACTAAGCACCCTATTTATAGGAAAATGCTTAGAACGCCATAGCAGACTAACCTGCTACCTGATGGCTTTACCTGCTACTATTCATGCCCACCATTTTTGAAATAAAATTTCAGCACATTTTTTCACCAACCAAAAGTGGGGTCCACCCATGTTTTTAATAAAAAAACATTTATTTCTGAAACTTCAATAATTCATAATAAATAGCCCTTTTATTAGAAAAATACGAATTTTATGTCCATTCCATAGGAAATTAAATTCTCTACAACTTTGTAGAAGGAAGTTTTTCCAAATTCCAAAAAGAAAATGCCCGAAATCCACATACGAACGATTTTTAATACCTTCATTTCGACAAAATACTGATAAAATACCTCAACATTAATTCTATCATTTATAACCACAATAAATATATCCATCATTTATATCCATATAAAATAAATATTTCTTTATCATATAAATCAATAATTAATTATTCACAAATAATATTACAGAATCACAATAATGACAACCAGGTCGTTCCCAGGAAAGAGGGGGTTTTCCAATAAGGATTTCTACTTATTGGCGCACAATTAGGTGACCAAACCCCTTTCCTAGACAGAACTTCCTTAGACATTGCCAATAATGCTATCTAACAATATTATTCAAATAATATAAATTATTGATCTGATAATGGAGATACTGTGCAGTGACAATTATTGGAACAACAATAATATAAAATATCAACGTAGCAATTATTGAATCAATAAAATAAAATATTGAGCAAGTAATTACTGTAATAATTATTGAGTGGTGCCTTCTTCACGTAAGAATCAATAATTCAAAATATTATGCGATACGGTAATACCTTCTTTATGCAACCACGCGCCAGACATCGTATTTTAACCACCGGATATTCCAATAGTGTTAATTTGTAATAACCACGCTGTTATTTATAAAAACTCAACTTATCGCTTTTCTTAATCCGATAGTTTTTCCGTTATGCTGCCCACAAATAGTTCTATGTAGTGCATTTAATATTCCCAAACGAGAAAAGAATATTCCACGACCAAACGAATATTCCCCGACAACAATGAATATTTTATAACCACTTACTTCTTTTGCAAAAATTGCACATTTCACCCATAACCAAAGTATTATATCAAATTAACACCTTTTATTATTCACAATAATAATTAGAGGAAATTCGATTTTATTTATAAAAAGTTGGGGTCTTACAACCTTTCCTTCTTATAAAATTTCGTCCTCAAAATTGACGTACAAACTTGGTGTTTCAAAAAGGTGAGGATACCTCGTTTTCATTTCTGATTCTAACTCTCAGGTCATTTCTTAAATAGCATGGTTCCTCCACAAAACCTTAACTTGTGGTATAACCTTAGTGCGTAGGACATGTTATTTCCTATCCAAGATCTTAATAGGTACCTCCTCGTACGTTAAATCTTTGGCTATCTAAATCTGGTTCTAACTCAATAATGGTTTGGTCTTTCACATATTTACGAAGCATAGATATGTGAAAAACATTATGAACACGAGACATGCTTAGAGGTAATGCGAGTCTATAGGCCACATTTCATATTCGGTCAAGAATCTCGAATGGACCAACAAATCGTGGATTGAGCTTTCCTCTCTTCCCAAATCTTGTAACTCCCTTCCATAGAGCAATACGTAACAATACATGATCTCCAATATTAAATTTCACGTCCTTTCGATGAAGATCCGCATAACTCTTTTGCCGATCATGTGCCATTTGTATACGTTGTCGGATCATTTGGATCTTCTCTGTAGTCATTCGTACCAACTCTGGTCCCAACAACGTTGCTTCTCCCACCTCATCCCAGCATACTGGAGAGTGACACTTTCGTCCATACAATGCTTCAAATGGAGCCACACTATACTTGTCTGATAACTGTTGTTATAGAAGAATTCCACCAATGGTAGGTACTTATCCCAACTCCCTTTGAAATCTAGGATACAGAGTCTTAATAAATCTTCAAGAGTTTAAATAGTCCTTTCGATTGTCCGTCTGTTTGAGGATGGTATCTTTGAATCGAATCGTGAAATCCGTGTTTCATAACTTTTCGCAAGCTAACCCAAAATTGTGAAGTGAATCTTGGGTCACGATTCAAAACTATGGATCTTGGAATGCCATGTAATCTCACAATCTCATTCACGATATACTGAGCAAGACGTTCAAGGAAATAAGTCTCCCGTATAGGCAAAAAATGAGCAGACTTGGTTAATCTATCAACAATGACCCAAATCGCATTTATGCCTTGGGAAGACCCGTAACGAAATCCATAGTAATGTGTTCCCACTTCCATTTCGGAATCTCATTTTTCAAAATCATCGGTAGAAAGTTATCTCAGTTTGTTATAAAGTATATTAGTATATATATATAAATAAGTATTATATATATATATATATATTATATAAATTTTTGTTTTATTAGAATATTTTATTACATAGTGCTGCATAGTTAAAATCAAAAAAAAAAATTCAGCCGAACGAAATTCGCCCATGATTCTTTTCACTGTGCGATAGTGATTTTTTTTTTCTTAAATATTATCCTTCCATTCTCCTATAAATAGGATGCTCAGTTTAGAAATGAAAATCACACCAGAATCATAGAATTCTTCTTCTATAATATTGAGCGTATTTCTTTAGAGTTTAAGAAAGCTTTGAGTGTAGAAAATAGTGCAAGTTTTCTTCAAGAATATTCACGCTATACCAGTCAGAAGTACTCTCTTTTTAAGGTAAGGGATATTATTTTTGTTCAATATTCGTATGAAATAATATTTTCTTTCATACTCTGTAGTATGTAAGTAATATTATTTCGTTTCAGATTCCGAATTCTACACTCATTTGGTTAAGTATTGCTTCTATACTCCTTGAAATTAGTAGAATACCCTTGAAATTTACGCTTCATCTAGTATCTTTTCACACGAATATTTTTCTGAACATTCTTGTTAAATTTTAAACTTTTCATGTAGGGATACTATTCACGGGATACTATTCACTGGATACTATTCACTCGGGTACTATTCATGACAAAAATTAATTTTTTTTTCTGTCCAATTTGTTTTTGATACAATATTATTCTTGAATTTTACTCCACAAAGTAGTATCATGTTTACAATTTGGACATTATTGAATTCTGGATAAATTGAATTATAAATCTTTAAAATTTATCATTGCTTTCATTTTATTAAATTCTTATATCATTGTCATCATCCTCATGCTTATATTGTGATGAAAGTCATCTTTGGCCCGTAGTGCATAGATGGATTGTTGATTGGTATGATTATGACTATGATCAGTATAATCATGCATGACATGTAATGTCATAAATGATGTGGTAAAAGTCCTCATTAGCCCGTAGTGCATTGATGGACAATTGTTGGCATGATCATGACCATTGGTGATAATAACGAATATCCTTGGTCCGTAGTGCATGGATAATTCAGTGATGTGGATTATTTTATTGAGCTGTGTTACAACGATAAAATATTGATGATGAACTTTTAAATCATAAAAGATAGTAGATATCATGCTCTACTTGACTCTTCTAATGGATTGTTTGTTTCGCTGCAGTTAAACTTGTTGTCTATTGTATTCTATCAGTTTAACTCTGTTGAAGGCTAACGATAATTTATTCTGCATTATCTTAGTCATAATATTCTTAACTGGGCTAGTTGAGCTCACCCTTTGCTTTCATTATTCTCTCCAGGAAATGAGAACATAGCCGGGACTAGTCGAAAAATGGAGTGACGGTCCGAGATGGTGGATGTAGTAGTCCTCACTATTCTATAAAATAATGTGATAATAATTATAATGAGGACTCTATTTGAGTTTGGATATTGTCTATGAGGCAATATTCGTGTTAAAACTCTCAGCTACGTTTTTATTGTATTGTATAAATGAAGTTGTATTTAAATTATGTACCATGTATTTGACGACTCAAAATGAGTTGTGTATACCTATTTTGGAGGCGTCTCAGGAACTGAGTATCTCGATGTTATCTCTGAGATTGAAAATTAAGTATCCCCGGATTATCTCCGTGATTGAGCTGATTTGACTTCCAAGATTATTTCTGCTAGACGATTTTACCTTTTTGCAAGATTAATAACATTAATACAAAATTTTGAGTGTCTACCATATTTTTATTAATAAATGGATGTCCAATATAAATAGATAAATATGATTTTTATGGTAAAAAAATCTAACAATATCCAAATTCAAACCCTAACTTTCTTCAAAAATAAATTCGATTAGCATTTAATTGGTCGAACAATTATTTTCTCACCTCCGACAGCATAGAAATTCACAAACCTAGTCAATAAACCCTCTTTCAGCTCTGAAAATCAGCTTTAACTGTACCCATCTAAAGTGTCTGATCGTCAATTCTTTCTTCTGCAAATCCGCCATGGGAAAGGGTGACAGACGAAAACAAACCTACCATCATCCTCATCAGAGCGATGAAAATTGGAGGCTCAAACCTTTACACGAACAAACATCATCTTCATCATTATCATTAGTACTTTCCACTCCTGAGCATGACCTTGAACCCTCAACGGCAGAACCCAACTCAGAATTCGTCCCGAAAATCGCGAATTTGCCTCGGAATCGCCGAAATTCCAAGTGGGCATCGCGAAACAGACGAGATTCTTGGGTCAAATCTGATTTTGTTAAATCTGAGGTGGGTTCATTGAATTGTTGCGAAGGAGATGGGGAGGAGAATTCTAGAGGGGTGAATGAATTAAGTTGTTCGAATTCTTGTGAGCAAGAAAATTTACAGAAAGAGGAAGAGGAGAAGAATAATGTGTTAGTGTTGAATAAGGATTTGTATGGTGATGAAATCAAGAATAAGTGTTCTGATTTAGAGAAGGATGCTGGTGATATTGCGAGCAGGCTAGAGGAGTTGAGGTTAGGTGAGGAACAGCTAGAGTTGTCAGAGGAGCTTTTGGGAATCAATGATCAATTGCAAGAGGATGAGGTAAATTCAATAGGCTTTTTATGCATTGTTATATATTTTATTCAATAATGAATTCATGATAGGTTAGGTTCTGTTGAAATTAAATGGTTATAAAATTGTAGCAAAGTGAATTCTTAAGGTATTAATAACAGAAACTTTTAGAACTCCTAAATTAACTCTTATACACTACAATGCTAAAGCAATGGCTTCTCGAAGTTTGCTGCAATATATATTATGTTTGTTATGGTTTTCAAGTTTATGCCGAAATTTATCACCGATTATTTGAACTGTGCCGTTTCTCATCCAATCTAAACCAAAGAGATGTTTGTTTCCTCTTACCTCTATTCACTCTAATTTATTACTAAAGAAGACACTTTTTAATAGTTTTATGCTCTTTGAGAGTTTATTACTGCATGCAATTTTTGTAAAACTGTTTCCTACTTCCACCTTGAATTTCTTTATACAAATGTACATCCGATTTTGAAGACACGATCATGCCAACTATATTGTCCATTTATTTGGTATCAGTTATGATTATTCGCTAGATGCCTAGTGGAATGTGGATTGTTTTCTCAAATATTAAGACTAATTTGTGAGAAAAAGGTTTGTGTTGCGAAGTCCCATTTAACTTTGATCCTAGTTAATTTGCTAAATCCTAAAATTCAAATTGTCGTGTGAACTTATTTAATTTCCGAACTACCAGTCTTATACTTAATAATACATTTTAAATAGTTTACAACATTAAGTATTGCATTTATCAAAATCAAATACACTCGCATAAATCTCTAATCTTAGGATTTTGGCAAATTGACTAGTAAAAAAAACAAATGGGCCTCTTTTTGTGGAACAGAGGGAGTACCATAATACTAAACTAATACTCCCTCCGTCCCTTTTTAAATGTTGTTTTAGAGAAATGTTTTTGTCTCTTAATATTTGTCGTTTGAGAATTTCAATTAAACATTAATTACTTAGTTTCTAATATTACCCTAAGCCCTCTATTCCTAAAAGATTGTCGTTTAAGGTTAATGCACACAGATTAAGGAATACAATTAATACCTAGCGAAAATACTATATTACCCTTATTAATTGTCTCAACCAATTATTCCATTCCCAATGTTTCTTATTCAATTCAACCAATTACTACTTGGATTATAGCATTGAATTGAATAAGAATCATTGGGAAGGGAAGACAATTTTAAATAGGAGAAAACTTTAAATAAGGGTAAAGTAGGGAAAAAATAGTTAATGTGTATTGATAAACTCAAAACGACAATCTTTTTGGAACAAAAATTATTTCCTAAAACGACAATCTTTTAGGAACGGAGAGAGTATTAAATATAACTTTGGTTCTCTCACTATTTTATGCCCAATAAATAACACTCTTTTTCAAATACAAGGACAATATAGACAATTTATATTATATTTAATGTTGTGCAATCATTTTCATAATACTTGTGCACAACTCTAAAACGACATATATTAAGGGACGGAGGGAGTATTTTATTGAAGGGGAAGGTAAACAGTTAGAATCTACTTGAACTTGAAAATCGGATCAATAAGATGGATAATAAACTCTCTCTGACTTCTCTCTCTCTCTCTCTCTCTCTCTCTCTCTCTCTCATATTTACGTGTGGTTGTTTTCATGCAGTTACTTGCAATGGAATCCATTTATGGCGACAACGTATTCATCCTTGACAAACAGAGTGGGTTACAATCTTTTCAGGTATCGTAGTGATTTTTAAAAATCTCCCTCGTGTATAAAAGCAGTAATCTTACTACTGTGATTGTGATTTATATTGCAGATTCATGTACATATTGAAACCCCTAAGGATCTTACCATCTCCACACGACTGAATTCTTCCAGTGATATTGAGATGAAACCTGATGGTTTCCCCGAGTTTTCATATTCTTTCAAAGTTCAATTTATTCCACCAATTGTGTTAACATGCTTATTACCTAGATCATATCCGAGCCATCTACCTCCCCATTTTACAATCTCTGTTCAGTGGTTGAATTCCTCTAAAATTTCCAATCTTTGCTGCATGTTGGATTCAATTTGGAAGGAACAGCCAGGGCAGGAGGTTTTATACCAATGGGTAGAGTGGTTACACAGTTATTCTCTTTCTTATCTTGGTTTTGATGAAGATATAATTCTTGGTCCTTATGGCACGAGACACTCTGGAGATAAGCGTGCAATTTCAGGATGTGTCTCCCCAGATGTTGATATTCCTTCAGTGAAGAGTTACAATGATGAGCAGCGAATTGAATTTTTTTGCAAAAACTTACAAGAATGCTGCATATGTTTTAGTGAATTTCCAGGTAATTTTTACCTTCTGTCTTGACAAAAATTCTACCTTCAAAGTGGCTTATAATTTTTCCAGAATTGGAAATGGGGCTAATTCACCTTCGACTGAGATATGTGTGTTTTATAACTTAAGAATAAAAAGACAGTATCAAAAGTCATGGATGTCGGGAACTGTTAGAAGTTATGGAAGCTATTTCACAACATGAAATTTCTTCAAGGAAATTGTTATCTCCACAAGTGTTTTTACTTTTTTGATATTTTCACAAGTTCTCTCCCCATTTACTATTAAATTGGGATAGCCCTTCTGGAAATATAAAAATGCTCGTGGAAATATCACATCCTTTTTCTTAATTATCTGGTGCAAGTTTCTAAAGTGTCTTTAGTAATCTTGAGCATATTCAAACAGAATGGCGGACCTTGATTTTCTAATGCTATTGTTCCTATCAAGAATATAATATTCTTAAATTAGTATAAAAGAAGTTTGTGATTGGCAGCATGTTTCATGTCGCTAAAGTATTACTGTTGTAAAATTCATCATGTGTTTCTTTATATGATTTTAGATGTTGATATTTCAATTAGAATTATTATGTTCATAATCCTGGTATCTACACTTGAAGAAGTTTGAAAAATATATGGATCAGTGTCTCAATTATCGGTTGAGCTTTGAAATTGTCTATCCCTTCCCTGAAGTTTTAGGTTTGTGATATGATAAACGGACATAGTGCAATATATTATTCTCAAATTTTCCGTTTATATCTTTCTTTTCCAATTATTATCTATTTCCAGCCATGAATCACCACCCACTATCTCAATGAGTCAATTCTCATGAAATTCACCACAAACTACCCCCAAACACTAGTACTGTTCCTCCATTTGTGTAGCATCAGCAAGCATCAAAACTGTCATATTCTTTGTCAGGCCTCCTGTGGAGTCCTGACTGTGTTGTGTGATTTTTAGAAGCCGTGGTGAGCAATGTTCGAAATAGCGCCGAGGCGACGCCGAGGCGCTCAGAAATGAGGCGGAAGAAGGAGTTCTTGAGGTGCCGCATATTTTGGAATTGGAGAAACCTGCGCCTTTTCCTGTTGAAGCTTACACCTCGTGGCGTTGCGCCTCGATTTGGCGAGAAAAAAAGCCCTAAGTATCAGATTTGGCTTGACTTACCATTACCGAAGAGGCGAAGACTTTCGCGACTGCTCCTTTCTCCTCTGCGATCGCGACTGAAGACTTTACAGGTATCTTCCTTCTTCTTCTGACTGTCACGGTGACTGTCGTCGTTCTCTGGCGTCTCTGTTTCTCCTTCTTGCGTCTCTGTTTTCTTTTTCTTTTCTTCCTCTAGCTCTTCTCCTTCTCTGTTTTCTTTTTTCTTTTTCTGTTTTATTTTCTTCTGTTTTGAGTTCTGAATGTAGTTACTAGTGTATCACAATAGTGTATCACAATAGCATTAACAGTTACTAGTGTATCACTTTTTGTGTACATGAATTGCTATTTGCTAATGTCACCAAAATAATTAGTTAGGACTTACGATTGCCAAGTTTATAAAATCATGTTATCAAAATTTAATAACAATATTTTTTTATTATTACAGTGAATTATTATTATTATGGGCAAGAAAGATCTAGCTTGGAAATATGGCACCGTAGCTCCAAGAGTTAATAAAGCTCATTTATATGTGGAATGCAATTTTTGTAAGAAAATTTGTAAAGGAGGGATTACAAGGCTGAAAAATCATCTTGTAGGTAATCATAGTAATGTTGAGGCTTGCAAAAAAGTACCAAATGAAGTGAAGGAAGAGCTTGCTTCATATATGAAGAAAAATATGGACTCCAAGGAGGAAAGACAAAGAAATGAAGCTGAAAAAATACAAAGTGGGTCTTATTATGGTGGTCATCCATCCTTGGGAGGTTCAAGTGTGGGTAGTGCCTCCGTGAGGGGAGTTCGGGGGCCCATGGACAGATTTTTTGCTGATGTTGTTGATGATGATGCTACTACAAATCGTACCGTATTTTAAAAAGAAGCATGTAATGCAGTCTGTCTTGATATTGGTAGATTCTTCTTTGAAAATGGGATTCCTTTTAATGTTGCAGATAGTCCTTCATTTATAAATATGTGTCGGTCAATTGGGAACTATGGTCGTGGTTTGAAACCCCCTACTCCATACGAGCCTAGCTCTTGGATATTGAAGGAGGAAGAGAAGACTACAAAGGCCTTTGTTGAGGAGGTAAAGAAGACTTGGGCACATACGGGGGTGTCAATCTTATCGGATGGTAGGAAAGTTATTAGGGGAAGACAACTAATAAACTTTCTTGTAAACAGCTCCCATGACACTGTATTTTTGAAATCTGTTGATGCATCTGATGCAGTTAAAGATGCTAATTTGATGTTTAAACTACTTGATGAGGTTGTTGAGGAAGTGGGAGAAAACCTTGTCATTCAAGTAGTCACTGACAATGCATCTAATTATAAGGCGGCGGGGAGGATGTTAATGGAGAAGAGGCCACGTATGTGGTGGACACCGTGTATCGCGCATTGCATCGATTTGATGCTTGAGAAGCTTGGAGAGTTGCCTCAACATAAAAATGCTTTGACAAAGGCAAAGAAGGTAATTACTATTATTAATAATAATAATAATAGTAATTATAACCAAATAATAATAATAATAATTTATTATTATTATTATTTGGTTATAATTTTTTTTATTCAATGAATACTTGAATTATTATTATTTTTTGATAAATGTCATTATGTAATTGTAGGTAAGCAATTTCATATATAATCATGGATGGGTCTTGGCATTGATGAGGGCCAACACTAATAAAGACCTTGTTCGATCAGCCGCTACTAGATTTGCCACGACTTATTTAACTTTGCAGAGTATGCATAGTTTTTGACAGCCTTTGGAGGTTATGTTTACATCTAGGGAGTGGGCAAATTGTGCTTGGGCAAAACAACCTGAAGGTAGAGAGGCGAGAAAAATTATTTTAAGTGATAGGAATTTTTGGGATAGTGTGGGATATGCAATTAAGACCACAAAACCTCTAGTAAGTGTATTGAGGATGGCAGATTCAGAGAAGGTGTCGGGAATGAAATTTTTATATGGTGCCATGGACAATGCAAAAGAAGAGATTGCAATAAATTTGGATAATGAGGAAGGGGCATATAAAGAGATATGGAGCATAATAGATGCTAAGTGGGACAATCAGTTGCATCGGCATTTGCACGCTGTTGCATATTTTTTGAATCCTCATTTTCAATATGATGACAATTTTTGTACCAATGCGGAAGTTAAGGTTGGATTGTACACTTGTATGGACAAGCTCATTCCTAACTACGAGGAAAGAGAGAAAGCTGATTTGCAATGGGATGCATTCCGATTGAGGTTATTTGGCTACACAAATGCCAAAAACACGTGTAAGAAACGTGCTCCCGGTAAGTACCGGCGATTAATGTATGTATATGCTTTCATTTTGATTAAACGTGTTATTGATAAGTATTGTTGTACCGGTAAGATTGATATATGTTTTAATATTGATCCAGCTAATTGGTGGATTGCATTTGGAGATGAATCTCCAGAATTAAGAAACTTTGCAGTGAAGATTTTGAGTTTGACTTGCTCATCTTCTGCGTGTGAGCGTAATTGGAGTACTTTTAGTCAGGCATTTATTAGATATAAATCATTTATATTCTCAAATATATTTATTAATATTTTATGAGATGTCGCTAATGCTCAATTACTTGTAATATAGATACATACAAAGAGAAGGAATCGACTGTCTGCATCCAGGCTTAACTCATTGGCTTACATAATGTACAATAAAAAATTGAAAGATCGACACATAAAAAAAAAGGCACCAACGGCAGAAGAGGATCCATTGGTTGTTGATAGTGTGTCATCTGATAATGAGTGGGTTACGGGGGAAAATGATGAAAATATCTCGGAAATGACTTATGGGAATGATGATATGGAGGAGGGTGAAGGGACTCATGAGAATGAAAAGACAGTTGGAGGAGAAGAGACTAATGTGAGGGAAATTACACTTGGAGGGAAAGGGACTTGAGGAACAACTAGTAAACAAGGAAGTCAAAAGAGAAAGACTTTGCAGTCAAAAACTAAAACAAAAGGTTAGTGCTATTACTTAAGTTGTCTTTAAAGTGTTCTTTAAAAAAGCATACTCATTTGGATTAAATATATATTCACTTGTTTATTTATAGATAAAGGGAAGAGATTACAATTGGTAGATGAAGAACCGGAGTTTGAGGATCTTAACACTGACAATGAGGAGGATGACAGAGCTATTAGATACGATGATGATTCCATGGAGGATCCTCTTAGTGATGATGGGGATGATGGTGGGGATGATTTAGGATTTGATCTATTTTTCAGGCCGCTGGATACAAATGATACATTACTTATATAGTGATGGATTTGATATTATGTTGTTTTGATGTTTTGTAATGATACATTAACGTGACATTGTTATTTATGTCTTTTATGACCTTGGTTATAATGATAGATTATTTTATGATTTTATTAGTATTTTCTTATAATTTTTTGGAGACTTTTTCTTCTTTAAACCGAGGCTTCCGCCTCGCTCCGCCTCACCTTGTCCGGAGAAAAACGTCTCGTACCGCTTTTAGCTTTTTCAAACATTGGTGGTGAGACCTAGAGTGAAGGGGATGAGAAAACAGAAAGAGGAGATGAGAAGTTTGATGAATTGGGGATGAGGAATAGAAGAATTTTGAGTGGAACTTAGAGAGAATGGCATGAGAACTCAGGTGAATGGGGAAGAAGAGAGAGAGGTAGGGATGAGTCACAACTGTGATCTCACACATTTCATTCCTATCATGATCTCTAATACAATGCTTAGCTAACTATATTTATAGGAGAGAATTCACATGGATTCTTAGTAACAAGGAAACAAATTAAAAGACTCTAGTACCCTTCTAACAACTTCAAATGCATAGTACTTATTCTAGAAATCACTAACTGACTACTCTTTCTATTTTTATCCTTGGCCTTTTTCTGATGAATTTGTTATGCTTGACATTCTTCTTCTCTAATTTTGCATTCTCTTTTTGTCTCTTCAATTGAACCCCTGGCACATAAAATGCTACCCTGTTTGTTCATACTAATTCCTATAGGAAGATTCTTGTTGGCTACATCAATTGTTACCCTTATGTATATAGCAAAGCCAATCCCCCAAATATGAGCTTCATTGTCAGTGTGGTACTTATATTCCATTGGCTAGAAATGCACTGCATCTGTTTTTATATATATATATATTTTCATGCTTCCGCTGTTTGTCATGATAACAAGCAAGAGCTAGACTGAGAGAGAGGGGTTGGTTGGTTGGTGGATAATAAAATGATGGTGCATGGTTGGTCAGTGAATGTTGTGGTTTGTGGGTTTCAACTGTAGGGACCAGAAGATGCACATCCCCCCCCCCCCCCCTCTTTCTCTCTAGACATGCACACACATAGACAGAGAGAAAGGAGTCAACAACAGCAGTTACGGTGCCTCATGGGAAGTTACGGGAAATATAATTGGTACTATAAATGGTGAGATTGAAATGGACGGGTGGAATGCCTTTCATATCTCTGAAGTATTGAAATCCTATTGGACGAGTTTCATCAATAGGTTATGGGGAAGAATTTCATTACATACTCCTAGGAAAACATCTGCAAAATATGCATTGTGTTCCATAAATTTAATTAACACGTCACATACACCTACTTTATGTCTGCTATGTTTTTTCCTGTAAAGTAGTTTTTTTTCCCTTATATATATTATTAGGTTTCTTTTTCTTTCTTTTTTTTGGGGGCGGGGTGGGTTGAGGAGGTGGAGAAATCATTATTGAAGCTCAGTTGGTGCCATTTGGATCTGTAGTTCAGAGAATGAGTATTAATCTCAGACTTGATTTGTGGATTAATTTAATGAACAGACTCTGATCTTTATTTTACAACATAAACATCACTGTTCCCTACCTATTAACTCTGATTCAGTAAAAGTTTTTGTTATAGTGTTATGAATCATCTCTTTTTGATTTGCTAGTTCTTCCTTATCAGGTACAGAGTTCATTAGATTGCCATGCCAGCATTTCTTCTGCTTGACATGCATGAAAACTTTTGCTAACATTCTTGTAAAGGAAGGTACAATAACCAAGCTTCTGTGCCCTGATGCAAAATGTAAGGGCATGGTCCCACCTGGTTTATTGAAACGATTGCTTGGTGATGAGGAATTTGAACATTGGGAGTCACTAATGTTAGAGAAAACACTTGAGTCGATGTCTGATGTGGCCTATTGCCCAAGATGTGAAACAGCCTGCATAGAAGATGAAGACCAGCATGCACAATGCTCTAAATGCTTCTTTAGCTTTTGCACGCTTTGCAGGGAAAGACGTCACGTTGGAATTGCATGTATGACACCAGAAATGAAGCTCCAAATTTTGCAGGTAAGATTCGTGACCTGGTGTCTTTATTGGATGCATATTGTTGTGATTGTATGGTGCATCTTTGAATGATGTGGCATGCTTTTCACTTGTCCAGAAGCAGGATAATTTGCTTAATAAAACCACTTCACCTAGAAAATGACAGTTGTCCTTTTTCAAATGTCGATGTGGTGTTTTGAACAGGATGTATTAAATTGTCAAGAGAACCTAGAAACGTTAAGTCAAAATTTGGTATTATCATGACTGTTGAGAATTGCTCTTGAATGGGTGTCGCTAATGGTTCACTAATTAATTTGGCTCAATTTTTCACCCCCATGCCCCCCAAATCCCCGCGCGCGCGGAGAATATACTGGACTATGTTTAAGTTCATAACTTAATCTTGTTGATCCGTTCTCCTGGTATTGGTGGACATCCGAGTCTCCAAAGTCATACATGAAATACTGTTTTACTTATCTATCAGGAAAAAAAAATGAAAAAGAAAAGACTTTTCTAACCTGTGCATACATAATCTTATCTAATGAGCTTTAATATGAAAGGAAACTGTCTGGTACTATTGTATTGTTTTGCATGGTTCAGTTTGAGCTATATTAATGTCTCGACCCACTATAAATTTCTTTTTCTAGGCTTATCATATAAAATGAAAATCTCTTCTAGATCCCACTATCATGAAAAACTTCGGTTTGAGTTGGAAGAGGATACAATCGTGTTTGGAAATTAGATGGATCACAAAGAACAATTCATTGTTTTGAGTTATATAGTGTTTCTCTGGAAACGATTCATGAGTCTGTTATTAAGTGAACAGTTAAACTTGTTCACTTTATTCTTTAAAACACCTCTTTCGACATGGTCTGTCTGTTGTGTGGGATCCATTAATATCATCAAGTTTCACATGGCTGTTCTACAACTTCCAAAGTTCTAGTTATTCTGCAATGGACTTTGAAGTATCAGTTCTTGCACTTGTTTTTTCATCTAAAAGTTTCTCAGTCTCAGCATGATTAACTGTATCACATCCCTATAGTTTGAGTAAATTCGATTGGCTTAATGAACAAATTACTCAATTTAGTGTCAGATGTTAGTTGGAGATTTCCTTTTATCTTGATTACAGTTTTTGTTGTTGTAGGCTTTGCCTTATTTCTTTGCAGATGCTTTTTCCATGAAAGAAATCAAAGAATATTTTTGATAACCCATTTTAAGAAAGATGTTGCTTCTAAATTCTTTTCTTGCAGGAGCGGCAGAATTCAACTCAACTGAAGGGTGAACAAAAGCGTCGTGAGCAAGAAATGATAAACGAGCTTCTTAGTATCAAAGAAATATTTCGTGATGCCAAGCAATGCCCATCCTGTAAGATGGCAATCTCACGAACTGAAGGGTGCAACAAGATGGCATGTAATAATTGTGGGAAGTACTTTTGCTACCGCTGTAATCAGGCAATTAGTGGATATGAGCACTTTAGGTACATGATTCACTATGGCATGTTTAAGATCGATTCTGTCCGCTTGTCTTTTGTCTGGCTGACTGTATATGTTACATATTAAGATAAACTAATCAGCTTGTTCCAATTGAAGGGATGGGGGTTGCGAACTTTTCCCACAGCAAATGATTCAAGACTGGGAGGAGCGGGATATAGGACGGCAAGAATGGGGTCTTATTCAAGCTCAGCTTTTTGCTGATCGTGGTCATTCATGCCCTCTTTGTGGACAAATCAATATAAAGGTGAGTGGATTTGAGGTGATAATAATATCATGGTTGTGGACTTCTCATGATTTTAGTCTTGGTGACATGTCCTAGCTGTGAAAGAACAATGCAATGATGAATTATTAATCAACGACAAAAATCACAGACATGACAAATCTGGATATAAAATGTATTTTTCAATACAGATAAATGAGAAATGCTTGTATGCTCTTATGTCACTATGACTAGATCAAAAGATCATGATGACCATAAACCATCCAGATTAACAATATGAGCAAAATAAATGCATGTGCTAAGAACCGCTAGAATCTATGTTGTTTTAATGGAGGAAAAGAAAAAGAGACACAAGGACCCTGCTTTGTCTATTTGGAAAATCTGTAGTTTGACTTGTGTGTATGGAAGTTTAGTTTGGTGATGTGCATAAATTGCACTTGTATAGTTTGAGACTAACTTGTGCAAAATGTTCAGGGTAAAATAATAGAAAGTGAATTTGTTAAGTTTGTATCATTGTCTTTGTCTGGCACGAGCACCTGTCAGATGATATGTAAAGTCATGGCATTCTGACACTACAAAGTCTATGGACTAGTGGGAAACTTCTAACTCATAGGAAATGATTTATTTACTGGTTGGTTCGAATTGGAAGTGGTTAGCATGAAGTTTATTTTTGGGTAAGTTGGTCAATTGACCAATAGAGTGCTGACAAGCAGGCAAGACTCTGTGTGTCAGTATTCTATTGGCTAATTGACCAACTTACCAAAAAATAAACTTCATAGTAACCGGATCCGTTGGAATTGCATCACTTGTAACAGTTAACATTACTGACCACCCTCTAAAGTATGGTCGTCATAGATATTAGTTGATAATCTTGTTTTGCTCGTCTCTGTTCCCAAATGTAAAGTTATAATATCATTCTCCCTTTCTATAGTGATTTTTGCACAATACTCTCTTTTATTGACAGCTGTCAAACAAGAACCCTGAACAAACAAAGATGTGTTTCTTGAATGTCCTTGCTCCTCCATCTGACCCAATTTTAATTTTCAATGTTAGTACTAGCTGCCAGGATGGTTAAAAATGTCTACAGAAAGTTTACCTAATATGTGGATGAGAAAAAACAAATCTTACATATGGCTGTTTATCATCACAAAGCCAAGTAAAATCTAATATTAGAACATCTGACCCTTCACTAGATCAATCCTTTATTGCATAATAGTATATCCCATAGCTTCGATATTTAGCTTTTCATTCTGGAAGAAGGTAAGGGTTTGTCTCATTCAATAGTTTTTATTTTCCGCCCTTGTTCTTTACCATACTAATTCTAATTCCATTAAAGCAAACAATAGATGAATAAATAGGTCATCTGTTGGGAGCATGTTACTCCTCAAAGATTACTTTATTAGTAAATTAACATAAAGGGATCTTTACTTGGATCAAGTTAGGGATTTTTTTGCTTCTTTGAAGTATGGCCAATAAGGCTAGTAGCATCACGGTCATTATTACTAGAGATGGACACTTTATATGTGCTCTCGCCCATACTAATGTAATTGGCTCATTTCACTATTGTAGGGATTTAAAATAAAAACTACTTTTAAAACTAGTGGAAAGACCCTTCTACTAAAGTAGCAAAACAGCTTCACAATGTAGAAAAAGCCCATAATTCAGTGTATTAACTATGTTTTAGTTGTTGGCATTGGGTCGTGGATTGGGTGACAACCTGTTTTTGGGTATCATTTAAGTTCATACCGTTGGCAAATGCGGAGCTTAGCTTTTCTTGTTTACATTATCATGGTTGGCATATGATTTTATATTGTTTCTTCTTTTGAGTATGGTTGGTTTTTAATGGGTGCAAAATATTAAAGCTTTTGGATACACTTTACTTTAAGAGATGCTTAAATTATAGCTTTCTGGAATGTCCCTTTTCCCTGTTAACAGGTTGGCAATAACAATCACATCTTCTGCTGGGCATGCCAAAACCATTACTGCTATCTTTGTAAAAAGGCAGTGAAGCGCAGCTCCAATCATTATGGGCCGAAGGGTTGCAAACAACACACAGCGGGATAGTTTCAAGTTTCAGCAACATAGCTGATTAGCTATAAAGGCAAAAAAAACATTAAAAACAGCATGTGCTGTTCATGACAGAATGTGCTTTTTTCTATTACAGCAGATGAAAGACCTGATGCAACCAAATTCAGCGGAGTCGGTCTATTAATCTCGATTTTATTTTACTAGCAACAGTCCCGTGCATCCGGCACTATGGACGGTGGGATTTATCTCAAATTTTGGACGGCCCAGATGATTTATTAGAATGAGCGAGAAATTCAAAATCATTTGTATTTTGTTATATAAATTTTATTTTTTCTCTATTCGGGAAATTGAATTGCACTTCTACCAGAGTAGTGATGTGTATAATTTTCCTTGTTCGAGTTCATCATTCATTTCTTACTGGGGATCTCTCTTGTTGGTTCTTTTAGGGAACATATTTATGTCTTTGTTTAAGTAGTATTAAAAAAAAATTGAGCAAAATTGATGCTGAAAATAAATTGGAATTCGCTATCATTTGCAGTTAATAGAGAGCTTCATATTTCATGAAGTCGGTTTTATTTTCATTTCATTAGTCGTTTTTATTGAGAGCATATTCCTAACTTTATTATTTAATCAAGTGGCAGGTATGTAAGTTTATGGAGTTTCCATATGAAACTAGACCTGCATCCATGGAGAATGATATAGTACATGTACTAAAGTAGTGTTTACTGTTTAGCACAATAAAAAAAACAGATATTATTAATATTGTGTTTGTATGTTTATATTCGAAGAAAAAGAAAAAAAAAAGAACTGAAAATTAAAAAATGTGTTCAATTCTTTTGTTTGAGTTTTTTGAAGGACAAAAAAGAATATTAAGAAGAAAAAAAAAAAGAAAATTGAAATTTGGGTTATTTTTCTTGCCGTAGTTTTTTTGGTCCAAGAATAAATCTTATTTGTAAGAAAAACACAATAATATAAGCTAATTTTTTTAGAGTAAAATACAGTGACACTCCTTCTAGATAATTATAATAACACTCACCTCCCCTCTAGTTTTTGAAGTAACAGTTAGTACCCCTGCAAGTTTTTAGGGTTGACTAAATAGATAAAGTTACATATTTACCCTTGTATTTTATCAAATTTTAATTACTAAATATATATATATATATATATATATATATATATATATATATATTTTAATTATTCTTTTTTTAATGCAATACATTTTAATTATAGTTTTATTTTTAATTTAAACTATCTCATTTAAATTGTTGGTAACTTATAAAAACTAATTTAGTTTAATTAACACATATATTTTGGAAAAGTGATACAAATATTAAAAAATTAAAATTAAATTATTAATGAAGCTATTCTAATTAGAGTGATTGAGTATATTGATAGTTTAGTTTTGATGCTTAACAACAAAAAATATTATTTGAATTTTTAATTTCATATTATAATTTTTATATGTTAAATTTTATTGAGTATATATAAAAATTGGGATGTTTATGATTTTGATTACATTTTTTTAGTATACAATTGACGTTTTTATGCAATGTTAAATAAAAAAATATATAATTATATTTATTACTACCTCTATCTTGTAAAAAAATTATTTTAATTTTTTTTTAGTAACAACATTTGTCATTTTTATTATAAATAATTATGTTTAAGTATGGCTTATGTTTAGTTTAATATATGAGAAAATTAATTAATATAATTTTTAATACTTTTTTATGAGTAATAAGATTCGTCTAAATTGTAATAATAAGTTTGTTTTACGTAAATTTTAATATTTGAAAAAATTATTATTAGTATTTTATTGCGTTAATTTGTAATTTTTATGGGTATTAACATTATACTTTTTAATTACAAAAAAATATATTTGAATATATATCACGTAAATTTTAATATTTGAGAAATTTAATTAGTAAAAATTGTATGATTTTATTTTCACGATAAAATGAATATTTATTATTTTTTGACTTTTATGTTATTTATTGCATAATTTCATAATTTAATTAATTAGATCAAGTAAAGTAAAAATTATGATATACAAATTTATATTTAGTGGAGAAATTAAATATTATAACTTGAAGGGTGTATCAGACATTATATTAAAAATGTTTTTAAATATTAGTTGGTCAACCACACTAGGGATAGTGAATGTTACATATTATAGACTAGAGGGGTACTAACTGTTACTTGAAAAACTAGAAAGGTGGTGAGTGTTATTATTATTATCTATAGGGGATGTCAGTGTATTTTACTCATTTTTTTATAATCCCTCGTTACCCCTTGTTTACAAACACAAGAAAATAAAAGGTTAAAGTAGTAATCCAACTTTAAAACTTAAGTTTTATTTCCTATCCCTATATAAACTCACAAATCCCAGTCATAAATTTTTTAATTTTTTCCGTCCTAATTTAAGTTGAAAGTATTTAAGTGGAACCTATTTTCTTAATTTTGAGCATCAAAATAAGATATTCTATATAATATTATACACTTCTTACAATGTATAGATTTGTTATACTATTTTTTAAAAAAATAGCATTCTTATAACTGTTGCAAAAATGCCATTGGAATAATTAAGAAAAAGGGGGAAATTCAATAAGTTGAAAATGATTTTCTCATATTAAAAATCCTTTCCACAAACCTTAAAAAGGGATCCGTGGGTAGCACGTCTGACTCCTGTTCAGAAGGTTGCATATGTTTGATTCACGTCGGGTTCAATCCCCCAGTCCCTAAATGAAATTCATTACTATTAATGGTAAATAGTAATTATAAATTCATCAAGATAACAACATGACCTTCATTCCATATATAACAATTTTTTTTTCTTCTGAACTCCCTACAGATCAACAAGGACAGGACAATTTTCAATTTTTTGATTCACCTATGAATTGTTTGCGTCTTCTTCATCAACCTCTGGCTTGACGAAGAACTCAATATAAGCAATTCTGCATGGTTGCAGATAGCCAGCACAGTCAATGTGGGGATGTGTGTTAGTTGATCTTGCAACTGAAACCAGGTGCTGAACTTTTAACATTCCACCTCTTCCAATAGTCACCTTGCTTCCTCGATTATCTTTGATAACACTACTTGGTATATTTGAAGTTGTTGCACGAAGGAACTTGTACTTATACCTGTTGCATCGAGGAAAGAACTAGTGTCGCAAGCATAATGTAAGTGGCGCTTTTCAAGTAATGCGTCAAAACTGTTACCTGTAAGAGACTTGACGATCACAATGGAATGCAGTCAACAGATCAGTATTTGCATAATACATGAAGTCAATCTGCAAGAAAGACATAGGTCAAAGTGCTCAGAGGTTAAACCCCTGGCAACATATGTTTGCTCGTTATTGAAGGACAACCGGACAACCAACCTGCAAGTCCCCATGGCCTTCACCTTTAAATATAACAGACGGAGGAACTGGTTGCAGGATTATCTGGATGCTTGAACCGGGCCATTCCAGATCATCAATAGCTTCCTTCAACGCTGCCGACTGGGAATTAATTGCCAATAGTCAAAAGCTTAATTTTGCTTTAATAAAAAGAGACAAAATAGTGGAACATAGCATTTTAATACCAATTCTAATGATTGCAATAGATGACTAGGGCAGAAAAAATAGGCCAACTATACGGAATGATAAATGATCAAGTAATGAAAATGCCAAAATAACCATGACTAAGCTTGCTACTCCAATCAAAGGCTAAGTTTAGTGTTGGTGCCCGTTAAGCAAGGATGTAACATAAGACTGGGACATTTGTAAGCCAGATAATGAATGAACTTGTCAAAAGTGAAGTGAAAGATGATTAAGAAATGAACTTCCCTAACAATTCCAAGATGTATGATGTATTTCATTTGTGAAAAATAAAACAAAGAAAAGAACTTTAAATAATGGAAAAAGAAAACAAAATAAACAAAGAAGAAAATGTTTGCTGTGATAAAGATTAATGCAGAGTAGCCGCTGAAACACAACTAAACATCCAAACTTGTAAGGTTTAATGTCATAAACACTTTTATTGTTCTCTACATCTACCATGTTCTATATTTTCTGAGACAATAATGAATATACTATTTTTAGTTTATAAACTTTGAGGCCTCAACTTTTAGTTAGGCACTGCTAACAGAAGAAAGAAATACCTTAACAGTAAAACTGAGAGGAGTGCTTCCTGCAGGTTCAAAGTTGTTGTCCCATGAAATTGTTTCCGGGATTCTTGTTCTGATCTCCGCATAAATACAAGCATCTAATGAATCAACAGATCTAACAAAAGAAAATGAGGGAAGATGAGTATTTTACATTTGTACTCAAGTATGAAGAACAGAATGTACCAAACTTTAAACCAAAAAAAAAGTGATGCAATATTTGGCAACTCAATTCCAAGCCTTGGAATTGGTATTGAGCATCAAATTTTAACTAAATTTCAATTAATTGCAAATGTGCTTTTAATTCCAATTCAAAAATATAGAATTGAGTTGCCAAACATAGCGTGAATGGATTTAGGTCAATGTTAACAAGCAGTGGCGAAGCCAGAAAAATTTAGTAGTGGAGTCAAAATTAGTAATAAGTTATAAAAAATTTATGGGGGGTTGAAGCCCAACCAATTTTTTTAATAATTTATACTTTAGGAGTTAGACAAATGCATCCAAATATCCAATTTAATAATACTAACAAAAGGGGGAAATCACAATTGATTTATGAAAACAAAACTGAGGTTGGAGAAATTGAAAAGAGAGTAATTTCTGTTATCTGCAAGAGCACAAGGCTGCAAGAGAGTCACAGCAGAATAGAGTCGCACTCCAGTCTCCACACTCGTGGCTCGCCAATCACGAGTACTAACTCCGACCACTCGCGAAAGGCTTTGATGGTTCACGGTTTGCCTTTTGAGTGGGGTCAAAAATTGAGTGGGGGTCAAAAATTGAGTGTGGTAAAAAAAAAAAAATTCAAGTGATCTCAAAAATTGAGTGGGGTCAATTGACCCCCCTGTTAACAAGAATCCAACTAAAAGCTATGCTTACAAATTTAGCGTGAATAATTGGTGCAATTAACAAACTTAAGAGGTGCTTTAAAAGTATAAAAGAGGTGATTTCTTCAGTGTCCAATCTGAACAACTAACATCAAATTGGATTGAAAAGACACATTCAAATCAGTAATCACAAAATCAAATCAATGAATAAAATGATTAGTCAAATAATTTTCTTGGTTCACAACAAATCCAGACAAGAACCTCTAATGGATTCAAAAAGAAGAAGGAGAAAGAACATATACTTGAGAAGAAGCTGCATGTCAGGCCCTGGATACTGGATTTCAATAGTACTAGCATGACCGGGAACTGAAAATGTGTTGAGAGAATCCACAAATAGACCCAAGCTCAATCCAAATCGATGCCGCGCTTCTGCACTGTATTCATAGCGAACAAAAAGCTACAAAATTGAAATCAAAATTTAAGACCAAGAAGTAAGATTTTAGCTCACTAATTTTGGGGAGCCAAGAAATTAAGAATAATACTCCCTTCGTTATAAAATTAGTTATACACTTTCCATTTTAATCTGTTTTAGAATTAAAGTTTACATCTCTAACTTTAGACTATAAAGTGATATGATGATATAAAGTCCTAACATGCCATTACTTGTACATTAGGTAGGGCTTGTTCGTGTACTACTTAGAAGTTGACCAGCTCATAAGTAGTTTTTTACTATTTGAGTGTTCGTATGTGATTTGTTTTTGAACTTATAAATTGACTTATAAGTAGCTTTTGAGAAGTAACAATCTCTTAATTCTCAAAACAATGACTTATAAGTCATTATAAAATAAGTAGGTTTGACAAAATATAAAGACTCTTTTGCCCTCCTTTTTAGTAATCTCTTTACAACTTATTTTAACTTATACTCATTTCAGCCAAACACTTATTTTAGCTTAATTTCTAATTTATAAGTCAAACTGGTGCCAAACACTATTATCTATAAGTAACAGCTAAAAATAACTTATAAGTTATTTAAAAAAAATTAACTTATGAGCCATTGCCAAACATCCCAATATTATCATTCTACCGCTACTATATTTCTAGCAAATGTGATGTTTGAAAAAACAAAAGTTTCTTGGTTTTATAAATATATCTCTAATTTTGGAATACAACCTAAATTCTAGAAAAATCAAAGGAAAAAAAATACCTCGCGCTGGATATAAACTTTAGCTTGAAGACAGGAGGATTCCTCAACAATCAACACGATTCCATGCTCAGACAATTCCACAACTGCGCCCTAAGCATTAGAAACAACGAAAGGACATGAACTGTATAAAACCCTAGAGGACAAATTTGGTATTTGGCGGAAAGAAGTGTAGTATATGAGTAAAATTGGAAAACTTACCTGATGGCGTTTCCAACGGACGGCGGAGAGCGCATCGACCATGCCTTGGACGTTATCGAGCTGACACACAAGGTCCGGCGACTCCGCCTCAACCCCCGACGAGCTCATCTTCCCAATTTCCTACTCCTTTCTTATTTCCCGCCTAAATTCCTAACAAAAGTGCTTGCTCTATAGACTATACATATCTAATTTCGGAGGGTTAAATCGGAAGGAAATACGGAAAAAATAAGTGTAACGTTTCCTATTTCTATAAAATCATATACTACTTTAAAATAAAATTATAGAAGTAATTACATCAACGGTCCGGATATTATTATTATTATTATTACAAAGTAATAATAATAATAATAGTAGTGTTATATTAAATTAATGGCTAGAATTAGGTTATTAGTTTTTAAATGAAGTTACTAGAGTTAGGTTACTGAATTTTAAATGCGATGTTTAGAGTTGAATTAGTAACTTTTAAATGAGATGACAACTTTTAAACTTTAGATCTAATCATTTTAAATCTGAATTTTTAAATTGAAATTGAGAGTATCCCGATCCAAATGGAAGATACACTAATAAAAATTGGGTAATTGGGTTAGTGATTCACGATTAAAGGGAAAGTGACTAGGTGGCAGCTAAGTCGTGCAACAACTCTATAAATAGGAGAAATTCATTTTGCACAAAGAATACACACACTGACACACATCTAGTCTTGAACATCCAAATTTTTTTTTTAGCTTTTTCGGTAACAATAACTTAATTTCTATAGTAATTAACTTGTTACGCCAACACATAGCTTAATTAATTATTGTATTAAGTAGTTTACTGGATTTACAACTTGTTACGTCCACACATATTTAATTGTATATTCAATTGTAGTTGTTTTCTTGCATACAGACCTTCAAATGGTATTGATGATTTGCTCTATACTTTGTCAACGATGTATTGATTCCGATTGTAATGGTTACAACATATCCCAACAATTATTATCACGTTTTTATTCAATTATCTAATAAGTTAATTGATTTTAATTCAACAACTTGACATTTAAGTACTCCCTCCGTTTTTTAATATAGGTCGTTTTAGAGTTATACACAAGTATTAAGGAAATGTTGTAAAACATTAAATATACTATCAATTGTCTATATTGCCCTTGTATTGGAAAAAAAGAGTATTATTTATTGGTAAAAAATAGTGAGAGAACCAAAGTTATATTTATTACTTGGGGTAATATTAGAAACTAAGCAATTAATATTTACTTGAAATTCTCAAACGACTTATATTTAGGAACAAAAATATTTCTCTAAAATGACCTATATTAAGGAACGGAGGTAGTTCTGTAAGACCCCAACTAATTATAAATAAAATCGAATTTTCCTCTAATTATTATTGTGAATAATAAGGTGTTAAATTGATATAATATTTTGGTTATGGGTGAAATGTGCAAATTTTGCAAAATAAGCAAGTGGTTATAAAATAATCATTGTTGTCGGGGAATATTCGTTTGGTCGTGGAATATTCTTGTTGTCGGGGAATATTAAATGCTGACTAGCCTTGATCATTAGTGGGCCCCATATGAGAATAATGGTGGGATGAAGAAAGCGACAAAATTTCAGTTTTTACAAATAACTTGGCGTAGTTATTCACAATTAACACTTTGTTGAAATACTAAATTGGTTAAAATCTGATGTCTGGCGTGGATGCACAATATTTTTGAATTATTGATTCTTACGTACGTGAAGGCACTACTCGATAATTGTTACGATAATTCTTTATTCAATATTTTATTTTATTGATTCAATAATTCTTTGCGTTGATATTTTATATTATTGTTGTTTTGATAATTATCATCGCATGATATTTCCCATTATCGGATCAATAATTCATATTATTTGAATAATATTATTAGATAGCATTATTGGCAATGTCTAGAAAGTTCACGTCGAGGAGAGGTTTGGTCACCTAATTGCGCTACCAAGAAGAAAAAATTCTTATTGGAAAGCCCCCTCTTCTCAGAAGCGGCACTGATTGTCATAATTGTGATTACGTAATATTATTTGTGAATAATTAATTATTGATTTATATGATAAGGAAATATTTATTTTATGTGGATATAAATGATGGATATATTTATTTTTATGTGGATAAAAATGAAGGAATTAATGCTGAGGTGTTTTATCAGTATTTTGTCGGTGTGGAGGTATTAAAATCGTAGTTTATGGATTTGGATATTTTATGTTTGGAATTGGAAAAACTCAAAGCTACAAAGTTGTAGAGAATTCGATTTGAGCGAGAATGGACATAAAATTAGTATTTTTACGATAAGCGGCCTATTTTCTATGAATTCTTGAAGTTTTGAAAAATAAAATAATTTTTATTAAATTATGGGTGGGACCCACTCTTATTTGAAAACATGTGGGCTCTTGATTTTTGGTTCAAAGGTGGTTTGGTCTTTGTTGGCAACTTAGGTTGCGTAAGAGAAAAATGAAAGAAATAATATATTTTATTATTTTAGTCTCTATGTGTTCTACCATTTTCACGTAAATAGGCGCTTAGGTTAGAATTGAAAATCACACCGAAACAAGTTTTCTTTCTCTTTAGATTATCGGCGTATTTTTGTGAGTATTTAGATACTTTGAGAGTTCTTTATTCAAGACAAGTTTACATCAAGGTATTATATCAAAATTGATGAAATACGGTTATTTTGAGGTAAAGGATGTTATTTTCTTCTTAAATGATATTATTTTCTTCAATATCATTATCTTTAGAAATATTGGTTTGAACTTTTTATCAAATTTGGAACTTTTTTGTGTGGAGTTACTATTCACGATATCTGACCTTTATTCACTTTGAAAATAAAATTTTCTTCTTTTTATCCAAGATGTCTATTATGGTTACTATCTTTGATTGTATCTATGTTTTGGTCTTTATTTTTGAATTCTGCTTCAAAATTGGTTATTATGGAGTATTATTGATCTTAGATAAACTATTATACAAATCCTTAATATTTGTCCTTCTGTCTCACTGGATTCGTTTTCTTTTAAATATTTTTCATCATCCTCAGTCTTAAATGATGATATTACTGAATATTTTTGGCCTGTAGTGCAAAGATGAATGATTAACTGATGAATATCTTTGGCCTGTAGTGCAAAGATGAACACGTGTTGAGATGAACATGACCAACTGGTGATATAAATGAATATCTTTGGCATGTAGTGCAAAGTTGAATATTGATTAAAAATGTATATTGATTGTTGTTACAGGGATAAAATATTGATGATGGACTTTTAAATCTTAGAAGATAGTAGAACTCATTCTCTACTTGACTCTTCTAATGGATTGTTGTTTCCGCTGCAGTTGTTGATCTAAAACTTGTTGTCTATTATATTTTATCAGATTTTTCCCTGTTGAAAACTAATGATAATTTGTTGTATATTATCTTAGTCATAATATTCTTTCTTTGGGCTAGTTGAGCTCACCCTTTTCCTTTTTGTTCCATTTTTCTTCTCAGGAGGTGAGAACATAGCAGGATCTAGTCGGGGTATGGAGTGATGGTTCTAGAAAGATGTTTTAGCAGTCCTCACTATTTCTGTAAAATAGTATTTGAATAATTGTAATGAGGACTTATTTGAGTGTGGATATTGTCTAGAAGACAATATTTGTATTTAAACTCACAGTATGTGTTGTCGTATTTTGCACGACAATTGAATTATTGAAGTTGTAGTTTGCTTTATGTACCATGTATTTGGCGACTCAGAATGAGTGTTGTATACCTATTTTGGGGGCGTCACAGTTGGTATCAAAGCTTAGGGATATGGTCTCTGGCGGAGATCGGAGAATAGAACTAGGAGGGGAGAGATGAATAAATCCTTCGCTAGTGTGTCCTATCTAAGCTTATTTATTGGTCAGTCATAATATAGGGATATTATGTGATATGTTAATTTGTTTAATTAACCCTTATTTTATGGCGATTTAAGAATGGTTTGTTGAGAAGCGTTAACAATGGAGTGTATGAGACTATGGAACAACCTTTAGTTACAAACCAGGAGAACGTGCAACAGGAAGGCAATATTCCTCCTATAAACAACACTACCGAGCAAACGATGAATGATGGAATGGTTTGGAGCTTTTTGTAGTTCATGCAAAATCGGTGAGGAGACTTCGTGTACAAAATACGGGTAGAAGTGATGATAGAACGAGCGATCCATCACAATGCGATTCAAGGAGTTGGGACCACGAATTTATTAGAAAGCCGGATCCGATCGGCGGAAACATGGGTCAAGCAAATTACCAAGATATTCGATGTCTTGGGATGCACGGAGAATAGAAGGTTCCATTCGCCACCTTTATGTTCCATGGTAAAGCGGATTCTTGGTGGAGAGTCGTGAAGCATACCGACTGCTGCGATCAACATGTCTTGGGAAGCGTTTGAGAACTATTCAATGACAAGTACTTTCACGAAAGTATTAAATATATGAAGGAGGTAGAGTTTATCGATTTGGAACAAAACAACATATGATTTGTCTCGATGCGAGGTGAAGTTATTTGAGTTATCGGTTTGCACCTCATTTGGTAGAGATTGAGAGCGAATGACAAGGATGTTTTCGAGAGGTCTAAAACCCGAGATTAAATCGATACCTTATCTGTGGCGCCCCCAAAATTAGGTATACATCACCCATCTTGGGTCGTCGGATATATGGTACGTAATTCAAATACAACTTACTAATACTGTTGTGGTATGCAATACGACAAAACATAAGCTGTGAGTTTGAATACAAATATTGTCTACTAGAGATTATACAAACTCAAAAGGAGTCCTTATTACAATTATTATCACACTATTTCACATAATAGTGAGGACTATTAATGCTATCCTCTGGACCATTACTTCGTTCCCCGACTCGTCCCAACTATATTCTCATTTCTGAAGAGAACAATGAAAGCAAGGGTGAGCTCAACAAGCCCAAGAAGAAATATTATGACTAAGATAATCTGAATAAATTATCATTAGCCTTCAACGGTGTTAAACCAAATAAGCTAAAGTGTTAAGCGATTGTTCAAATTTGAGTTAATGGAGTAATGATTCAAGAAAATCCTTCCACGAATCTCCGATAATAACCAAATTTAAACCGAGAAAGCTACGTACTTGATCATCGATTTAGGTTGCTCCCGACTTTGAATAGCTTCAATCTTTCTTTGGGTCAACAGATATTCCATGACTTGATACCACATGCCCAAGGAATGCTACTTCTCAAGCGAACTCGCATTTCTTCAACTTGGCATAAAGCTTATATTCACGAAGCTTTTGGAGTGTCGACCTCAAGTGTTGCTCATGATCTTCACGGCTTTTGAAATAAATAAGGATGTCATCAATAAAGAGGCGACCACAAAGTGATCCAAATATTCTTGAATACTCGGTTCATCATATCCATGAAAGGCGGCGGAGCATTAGTCGATCAAAGGACATGACTAGAATTCATAATGCCCGTCTCAATTCAAAGCCGTCTTTGGAATGTCGCCGGTTCTAATCTTCAATTGGTGATATCCGGAACGAAAATCAATCTTTGAAAAGAATTTGGCTCCTTGCAACTGGTCAAACAGGTCATCAATACGTGGCAATGGATACCTATTTTTGATGGTGACATGATTCAACTCCCGATAATCAATACAAAGTCGCATACTCCCATCTTTCTTCTTCACGAATAGAACAGGAGCACCCCAAGGAGAAGTACTAAGGCGAATAAAGCTAATGTCTAACAATTCCTGCGATTGGGTCTTTAACTCCACGAAGTTCAATAGAGTCATTCGATATGGGGCTTTGGAAATGGGTTTTGTCTGGGTTCAAGGTCGATAGAAAATTCAATTTCACGCCTCGGGGTAGGCCAGAAGTTCTCTTGGGAATCGTCAGAAATTTATTAACAATATAAATATCGTTCAAAAGCGGCGTATTTTTGTTTAAATCGTGATATGAGCTAAGAAAGCTTGACATCCGTTTTTCAATAAACGAATAGCTTTATGGATTGAGATGACCGTGATTGATTTTAATGGTTTGGTCGCTTGAATTCGCATAATAGGTTGATTAGGAATATGAAAGCTAACAACCTTACGAAAACAATCAATTTTTACATGATGAGTAGTTAACCAATCAATCCCTAGAATCACGTCAAATGCAAGTATTTTTAATGAAATAAGATCGACAGGTAATGTGAGGGTACCGATTTGAACCAAACAAGACTTATAAAGCGAGTGGATGTAATGAAGGTTTCTCCCAGCGGAGTTTCCACAGATAAGTCAAAGTCTAATTTCTCCGAGTCAAATTTAATTGATGAAGCGCAAGTAGGAGAAATAAAAGAATGGGTAGAACCGGTATCAAATAAAGTATAGACTTCGTTAGAGTTTATGATAAGCTTACTCGTGATGACCTCTCATCGGGTTCCTTGCTTTACGGGAGGTCACAACAAACGCTCTCCCTCAGACTACTGGCTTTGACTTGTGCAGGGACTGACCTTTGGTACCTCCATCCTATTTGAATTTATCTTGGTGAATGACAAAATCGGGCTAAATGACCTTCTCTTCCACAATTATAACATGCTTTGACTGACATCGCATAATTTGGTGATGTGTCCCTCCCTCCGCATTTGAAGCATATGATAGGTGGTATTTCTCCTTCCTTAACAACGGTGTTAGTCTTTGACGTCTTTCCATCATTGTTGAATCTCCTCTTCTTGAAATGTCCATTCTTATTGTTTTTGTACGATTACCACCGAAGTGGTTACCATTTACGGCCATTGATTCCCTCTACGCTTGTTGTCACCGCTTCGATGACTACTCATTGGTATTATAATTTTTGCTTACCGCTTCTCTTTTAGTTGCGTTGACTCGTTATCGTGCTCCACTAACTGAGCCCTATTTACAACATCTGAATACAAACACAGTTTATGAGAAATAAGATGTTGACGTATCTCCGGCTTCAAACCTCTTAAAAACATTCGCGTCATTCTCTCTTCATTATCCACCAAGTGGGACAGAAACCGTGATAACTCCGTAAATTTTGCCTCGTATTGCGACACGGTCATATTATTTTGTTCTAACTTGATAAACTCCACCTCCGTCATGTGTCGAATACTTTCGGGAAAGTATTTGTCGTTGAACAGCTCCTGGAACTTCTCCCAAGATATCTTCAGTACAGCAGGTTGAGTACGTTTTACCGATTCCCACCAAGAATGTCCGCCTCTCGCGCAACATAAAGGCGGCGTGAAGGAACCTTTTGCTCCTCGGAGCATCAAGACATCAAATATCTTGGTGATACGCTTTATCCATGCTTCCGCCATAAGTGGTTTGGCTCTCCCTTAAACTCCGGTGGTCCCAGCTCCTTGAATCATTTAAGGTGGACCTTGCGAGAGTTTCGAGTGTTTCCACCTACGTTTTGGACAGGAGCCGCTCTCGCCTGCTGTTGTATGAATTGCATAAAACCTCTGAACATTTGATCATTCATCATTTAGTAAGTGTTGTTGTTTGCATGAGGATTGTCGCCTTCCTGATGCACATTATCCTGATTATTGATATGTGGTGAATCAACGATCGCCTGTGCTCCATTGCTATTCTCAACATTCTCAGATGTTATTTTTGAGATCATCGCCATAAAACAAAAGGTTAATTGACATGTAACATATTATCCCTATATTCTGACCGACCAATAAAATAGCACATAAACTTAGGTAGGTCATACTAGCAAAGGAATTCCCCGTCTCTCCCCTCCAAGTATTATCCTCACATCTTAGGCAGGATCATATCCCTAAGCTTTGATATCTGTTATGGCGCCCACAAAATTAGGTATACATCACCCATCTTGGGTCGCCGGGATACATGGTATGTAATTCAAATACAACTTATTAATACAATTGTCGTGTACAATACGACAAAACATAAACTGTGAGTTTGAATACAAATATTGTCTACTAGAGATTATACAAACTCAAAAGGAGTCCTCATTACAATTATCATCACACTATTTCACAGAATAGTGAGGACTACTAATGTTATCCTCTGGACCATTACTCCGTTCCCCGACTCGTCCCAACTATATTCTCATTTCCTGAAGAGAACAATGAAAGCAAGGGTGAGCTCAACTAGCCCAGTAAGAAATATTATGACTAAGATAATGCAGAATAAATTATCATTAGCCTTCAACAATGTTAAACTGATAAAATATAATAAACATCAAGTTTAAGCTGCAATGAACCAAAGAATCCATTAAAAGAGTCAAGTAGAAAATAAAATCTACTATCTTTTATGATTTAAAAGGTTTTTCATCTTTGTTATATATTTGAGACTCGTTTTAATAAATATTTCACATCATCGAATCACCCCACTACTTCTGACGAGGATATTCTTTAATATCACGACCACAATTATCCATGCACTACGGGCCAAGAATATTTTTGTATTCATTAATGGTCATGATCATGCCAACAACTGTCCATCAATGCACTACGGGCCAATGAGGATTTTTACCACATCATTTGTAATATTACGGTCATGATTACACAGAATAATCCCTGGTCATAATCATATCAAGTCCATCTATGCATTACAGGCCACAGATGACTTTCAAAAAATATAAATATGAGGATGATGACAATGATATAAGAATTCAATAAAACAAGTTCAAGAATTAATTTATCTAGGAACCAATAACATCCAAACTGTCAACATGATACTGCTTTGTAGAGTAAAATTCAAGAATACTTAGAAGAATATTTCCATGAAAGGATACTGGATGAAGCGCAAATATCAAGGATATTCCACTAATTTCATGGAGTATAGAAGTCAAAGTTTTAACCAACTGAGTATAATAAAGAATGGAATAACAAAACAAATCACCATGCATGCGATAGATCGCATAGCAAGCGAGTTATTCCAAATGTAATAATAAATAACGGAACTGTTAGGACGTAAAACGCATTGAGCAGGATATTCCAATAGAATAATAAAGAATGGAATCGGTTCTACGTAAAACACATGAGACGAGGATGTTCCAAGCAGAATAATAATAAAGAGGCGGAACCAGTTGTGTGTAAAACACATGACGAGGATGTTCCAATGTAATAATAATAAAGAGCGGAACCGGTCAGGTGTGTAAAACACACACAGATGAGGATGTTCCAATGAGAATAATAGAAGAATGTCACCAAGTTAGGGTAAACCGCGATATCTGAGTTATTCCAATGAGAATAATAAGCAATGAAATAACAATGTTCTCTTCATGAATAAGAAAGAATAACACCCCTTACTTTAGTAGGAGATTGAATCTGCGCATGGTGGTGTAGTAATGAATACTCTTCTTCTTTCTCTCTTATTCTCTCTATACTTTCTCTCTCTATAGCTTGAATGAATTCGTGAAAATAATGAAGCACTAGGCCTCTATTTATAGAAGATTTCTAGCTTAGCACTTTGCCATGTGAAAAGGCAAGTGGCTTGATATTTAGTGATGTGAAAAGAAAAGTGGTTTGACGCCTGTAATGTGAAACGACAATTGGTTCGACGCCTATAATGTGAAACGATAAGTGGTTTGACACCTGTAATATGAAACGGCAAGTGGTTTGACGTCTGGTAAATGTAATTACTATTGAGGAAGGTAATTACTATTGACGAAGGTAATTACTATTGACGAAGATAATTACTATTGACGAAGGTAATTACTATTGATGAAGAGACTCTTAGATGATGACATATGGGCCCCCCATAAAATAACCAAACTTACCACAAACGTCTCATAACAGACTCTTTATATACATCAAGGATTGAATAAATATTACCACAAATCATTTTATTTTTAATCAACACATATTTAATCTTTCAACAATTATTAATCATTTATAACTTGTCGTCTCAATTATTGATTTAATAATATAACATATTATCTGAGATGATCTTGTGACAATAATTGAATCAATAATATAAGAGATATGATGCAACAATTACTGTAGCAATAATTGATTATAGCTGAGTGACTTCTCACGTAAGCATCAATAATCAATACCGTGTGCTACTATGCAACCACGCGTATTACTGTACTTTTACTATCGGGTAGTTCAACAGTTTTAACGGTAACACCTCCGCCTTTATTTTTATAGAAAGATAATTTTGTCGTTTTCTAACTACGACAATACTTCCGTTGTGGGGTCCACCAATGATTGAGCCATCGTACGAATATTCCTCGACAAAAAGAATATTCCCCGACCAAATAAATATTTTATAACAACTTGCTTACTTTGCAAAATTTATAAATATTACCCACAACTATAACATTATATCAAATTTAATCCATAATATTCAAAAATAATATTTATAGAAAATTCATCTTTATTTATAAAAGTTGGGGTCTTACATTATCTCTCATAAATTTTCTTTGTATTCAGATGTTGTCAACGGGGCTCAATTATTAGAGCACGATAGTGAGTATGTTCAACTGAAGGACCACAACTGTGGTCATACCAGGTGTGGCAATGATCATTAGAAGCGATGATAACCAACGAGGAGGGAAAAATACGAACAAAGGTGGTAACCACTCGGGTGGTCATCGTGGCCATGATAATAGGAGAGGTGAGTCAAGTGAGAATTTCAGAAAGAGGAGATTCAACAATGACGGGAAGACATCAGCAGTAGCACCAACACCAACAACAAATTCTAGGGGAGGAGAACGACCGCCAGTTAGATGTTATAAATGTGGGAAAGAGGGACATATCAGCCCAAACTGTCCACAATAATCCAAGGTATGTTAGAACTGTGTAAAGGAAGGCCACATAGCTCGGGATTGTTCTGTAACAAAACCAAGTTCAACGGGGATAGTGACTCCAAGGGCTATCCCGGATAAGTCAAAATCAGCGGTTCTTGGAAGAGCGTTTGTCGTGACTGGTCAAAACGTGAGGAACCCGAACGAGGTGATCACGGGTAAGCTAATCTTGAATTCTTGCGAAGTTTATACCTTACTAGATACTGGTTCTACCCATTCTTTTATCTCTCCTGTTTGTGCTCAACGTTTAAACTTGACTCCAGAGAAATTGGACTTTGACTTATCTGTTGAAACTCTGTTGGGAAAACCTTCGTTACATCTACAGTTTATAAATCTTGCATAATCCAAGTTGGCACTATCACATTACCTGTTGATCTTATCTCTTTAAAGATACTTGCTTTTGATGTGATTTTAGGAATTGATTGGTTAACCACTCATCATGCTAAAATTGATTGTTTTTTCGTAAGGTTGTTAGTTTTCATATTCTAACCAACACATAATACAATTCAAACTACTAAACCACTAAAAATCCATCGTCATATCAAGCCACAAAAGCTATTCGTTTATTGAAAAAGCGGATGTCAAGCTTTCTTAGCCCATGTTATGGATTTGAACAAAGACAAGTCGATTTGAATAATATTTACATTGTTAGAGAATTTCCGATGTATTTCTGAAGAGCTTCCGGCTACACCCCGAACGTGATGTTGAATTCTTTATTGACCTTGAGCGGGTAAAACCCATTTCTAAAACCCCATATCGAATGGCTCTATTGAATTTGAGGAGTTAAAAGTCCAACTACTGGGAGTTATTAGACATCGGTTTCATTCGTCCCTAAGACATCACCTTGGGGTGCTCCTGTTTTATTCGTAAAGAAGAAAGACGGGAATATGCGACTTTGTATTGACTATCGAGAATTGAACCATGTCACCATTAAGAATAGGTATCCGTTATATGAGACTCCGAATTTTTATGAAATAAAAGTATTCAATTTTTTTATTTTAATAAATAATTAAATGAATAAAAGTTTAAAGTAAAAGGGTGATATTTGAACCTTCAAAATGAATACTATCATTAATTCACCATAATGATTAGTATATACTATGCACTACTATAATTAGTACCTGTTATTATAATATTCATGGAATCCAACTAATAATAGGATAATTGATGTTGCTAATATTATCTGACTAGGCTAATTATGATAATGAGGTACCCTGTTATTGTTGTAGGGAATTATGCACGAATATCAATTGGACCGTGAATTATGGGATCATACTAGCAAATCATTGATCAATACTATGCCCATTATGAGCTGTCCGTAATCCTTATGAGCATGATAATATTAATAATAGAGCAGGATAATTGTAGCACACGAAATAATGGAAAAGATTTGTCAGGATGAATATTATTATATCAAATATGTCTCATAATGACAGAACTAGCCCGGTCGGTATCCTATTATTTCTTTGTTATTTATGTGGAAGGATGGGAGCTAATCTCTATTTTTCTCTCACCAAAAACTCCCTTGATAAAACATATTTGCCAATCTCTCTCTCTCAGATAGACACCTACTAAAAATGGGTGGCGACGGCAAGCTTTATTCTTTGGCTCAGGTCTCCGATCACAACACGCCCAATGATTTTTGGGCTCAACCTTATAGGCTGCTGCAACGAGCTCAACGCCGGGTACGCTGCCGATGGCTACGCCCGCTCTCGTGAAGTCGGTGCCTGCGTTGTCACCTTCACCGTCGGCGGACTGAGCGTGCTCAACGCGATCGCCGGCGCTTACAATGAGATTCTCTCCCTCATTTGTATCGTCGGTGGATCCAATTTGAATGATTATGGGACTAACAGAGTTCTCCACCACACGAACGGACTGACTAGCCAACGACCACCACCTTCATTTTCGTGCTCCTGCACCATGCGTACTGTTGTGTGATGGTCGTCACTTTTGGTTTCATTTTCCTTCTTCTATTAATTGAATTACTTTTCTAGAATGGTGGCAGGCTCATTTCGGTTGGAAGTTCTCGCAAGTTCCGCTAGATGGTACATCGTAATGGCAGCTAAAGGGAATGGAAATGTAAGCATGGCCGGAGGTAGAACGGAATATGCCACGACGATAGTTCGGCACCGGTGAAGGCTCAAACCAGGGACGGAGCCAGGATTTGATCTTGAGTGAGGCCAAAATTAAACTTCCAGCCTTCAGATTTTTCAAGATAAAAGGCTATGCCATTGAGCTTCCCAAGTCCCAACTCTAGAAAATAATCCTATTTCCTAGCATTATTTCTTCTAACCACAGGTCCATAATTTCACTGTATTCTGAAACGGTCAATTTCATTAGCCCACCAATCCTAATTCCTAAGCATTATTTTGAGACTTGGGAGTGCATATAAATCTCAATAAAAGCAAATCTAACAACGCAAATAATCAAGAATGACAAATTATAACACATAAACAAATATAAATTGAATTGATAACTCCTCGTATCAACAATTTTAAACCCCAATTTGTTTCTGCACATACATAATATATATATGTAAAAAGTAAAGAATGAATAAAGTAAAGAATCTCTACTTGACTACTTTCATCTTCAAGCTGGAAACCAAGGAGGCATGGACAAAATGGTGGATGGGCTGGGGGCGAAAATGGAATGGCAAATGTTAAGACAAAAGTAAAACAAGACTTTGTTTGTTGGTGTGTATTGTGTAGTGGAGAATTTGAGATAATGAAATAAAATGAATTGACACAAGACTCACAAAACACAAATTTAATCTCACAATTCAAGTGGGTAGTACTTAACAATTTTTTAAATTTTTTTTTTTTTTGGGGGGGGGGGGGGCATGGCCCCCTGCAAAGAAGCCTACCTCCGTCCCTGGCTCAAACCATAGACAAGCTTCACTCTCTTCTACCTTAAACGGAACTGAAGTTGCTTTTCTTTTCGTGCTGAAGAGGAACGCCAGAAACAGCAGCTCCAGTCCATCAGTAACTCATTGGCATAGCTAATGAGGGAAACCGGACCCAAGTTGGTAAAGGGGGTAATACTCGATCTCTGGTATTGGAAGAAAACCAAGGGCAACACCTTCTCCATGCTCACTCAATACGATATTGAAGAAGTCCAAGAACACTACAATCATACTTTCTCGCTGCAAGAGATAGTACCTCTGTATTAGAGTTTTTGTCAGCTGGATCGCAACGGTGTTTGGCCGGAGAGCAAGAGCTTCGACGATACCGAACTCGGACCCATCCCAAGTTAATGGAAGGGTTAATGCGAATCCGGCAACAACTTCAATTCATCCAACTGTAACCGTAAACTAATTGGTGCTAGGTTCTTCTCCAAAGGTTATACGGCAGTCGGATCAGTTGTCTGGGATGCTAATCTATTAGCCTATGCATCCGGAACGACACGTGGGATGGCAACTACTGAAAGAGTTGGAAGGTGAATTTCTAGAGGTTATAGTTGGCACCGAAGACATGATTAATCAAGTCACATACTAAAAGTAAGGGAGGTCATTACTGTGGTAAGAGGATGTCATTTTTATGGTATAAAGGATAATCTATATACGCGGACTACCCGATACATGGTGAAATTCTTCTATTATTTCATTCTTTATTATTACATTGGAATATCCATGCGCTCGTGTGTTTTACACCGGACTGGTTCCGCCTTTTATTATTACATCTTTATTATTACATTTGGAACATCCATCGATTGTGAATTTCACGACACGGTTCAGATTATTTAGCATTCTATTAGAATAACCTGTATACGTGGATTACCGTATGCCTGGTGATTTCTATTGTTATTCCGTTATTTATTATTCTGTTGGAATATCGCTGCCGGTCATTATATTACCTTGATTCTGGTTCCATTATTTATTATTATATTGAAATAACTTGTCTTTGTGGGTTATTGAATTATTAGGTCATTATCAATATTCTCATGTTTATATTATGTGAAAGTCATCTGTGGCCTGTAGTGCATAGATGGACTTGGTATGATTATGACCACGAATTATTTGGTATAATCATGACCGTAATGTTACAAATGATGTGAAAAAAGTCCTCATTGGCCCGTAGTGCATTGATGGACAATTTTTGGTATGATTATGGCTATGGATTCTCTTCGGCCAATGGTGCAAAGATGAATTGTTTTATAGCATAATCAGGACCGTTGATGAAAACACGATTATCTTTGGCACGTAGTGCATGGATAATTTGTGGTCGTGATACTAAAAGAAATCCTTGGCCTGTAGTGCAGAGATGATTTGATGATGTGGATTAATTATTGAGCTGAGTCCCAGCGATGAAATATTAATTCATAGATGTGATAATAATGAATATCCTTGGCCGTAGTTCATGGATAATTCATGGATGTTATATTAACGAATATCATTGGCCGTAGTGCAGGGGTGATTCGATGATGTGAATTATTTATTAAGCTGAGTCTCAGCATTTTTTTGGTTTTTACAGTTGTATACCTTTGACTGTAGTACAAAGATGAATTTAAATAGTATGATTGTTAGCAGAAATTGTGTTTTGGTATAACCATAATTTTTGATATTTCAGGTGAAGATAAGTGATTAAAATTATCTTCGTCCTAGGTGCGAAAAGGAATTTAGAATCACAATTATGAATATGAGTTATTCATATGATTGTGGACAGGAATTGTTGATTGATGTTACAGGGATAAAACATTATCGGTGGACTTTTAACATAGAGAAGATAATGGATCTAATGGTCTATTTTGTAAGACCCCAAATAATTAATAAATAAAATTTAATTTCCTCTAATTATTATTTTGAAATAGTAAGGGTTGATTTGATTAATGTGGATAGTTATGGGTAAAATACGTAAATATTTCGAAATAAGCAAGTGGTTATAAAATATTCATTGTTGTCGGGGAATATTCGTTTTGGTCGTGAAATATTACGTATTATTTGGGAATATTCATACAACACAGTAGCGACCATGTGTGGGCCCCATAACGGAAAACGATTGGAGGAAGAAAACGACAAATATAAGTTATTTAAAAATAACGGCGGTAGTTATTCTGTTTACGCTTTTGTTGGAATACCCGGTGGTTAAAACACAATAATACACGCGTTGTTGCACTTGCGATGAAGCACTCAGTATTGCACCAATTATTGACTCTTACGTAAGAAGGCACTACTCAATAATGGTTACGATAATTATCGCTTCGATTATTTTATTTTATTGGTTCAATAATTGTTGCGTTGATATTTTATAACGCTATTGTTTGATAATTGTCATTACACGTTATTTTCATTATCGAAGCAATAATTCATATTATCGAATAATATTATTAGATAACATTATTGGCAATGTCTAGAAAGTTACGTCTAAGGAGAGGTTTGGTCACCTAATTGGCGCTTGAGAAGGAGAAATTCTTATTGAAAGCCCCCTCTTTCTTTAGGAATTGCACGGTTGTCAATATTGTGATTACGTAATATTATTTGTGAATAATTAATTATTGATTCATATGATGAGAAAAATATTGATTTTATGTGGATATAGATGGAGAAAATTTTTAATGTGACAATTGTTGAAAATTGAAATTTTATCTTTTCTCGATAAAATAATTCATTTAAATATATATATTATTATATTTTAATAATATAATAATGGTGATATTTTACAACGAATGTGGGATATATGAGTATACGAGGAGGAAGAGTATTTTTTGTTGCAATAAATGTTTAAAACACGTTAAACATGTCGGTGGACCCCATTTATTGGTGAAATTTGATTATAGCCTCTAAAATCGCCTGATTTTTAGATTTGGTCAATTTCATTTGGAATTTGGAAAAACTTTCTTACGTAAAGTTGTAGAGAATTGAATTTTCTATAAAAACTCACGAGATTCCAATTTTACGATAAAAAGCTATTTATTATGAATTATTGAAGTTTCAAAGCTCCGAAATAATTAATTTTTGGAAGTTTAAAATAATTTTAATTACAAAAAACATTTTTTTCATTGTTGGGACTCATTTAACATGTGTTAGGATGGCTGAATTCAGATTTCTAGTATGCGTAGGAAGATGTGGAAAATTAATATTATTAATTTATTAAATTTTCTACTTTGGTGTTCTAAGCATTTTTCTATAAATAGGGTGTTTAGGTTAGAATTGAAAATCACACAAGCTGAAGTTTTCTCTCTATATTATCGAGCGTATTCTTGTGAGTATTTTGAGTATACTTTGAGTATTGCTATATACGGTGAAAGTTCAAGTTATAGCTTTATATCCAATATTCCAGTTAAATTGTCTTTCGAGGTAAGGGATATTATTATTTTTTTCGTAATGATATTATTTCTTCAATATCATTATCTTTGAAATATTGATCTGAAGTTTTTATCAAATTTAGAACTTTTGGTGTTGGAGTCTTTATTCACGTGATATCGTACTTATTCACATTATCTAGATTATTCACGATATCGACTATTCATCAAAAATGAAAATTTTTCTTTTCGTCAAAATATCTATTATGGATACTAGCTTTGATTGTATCCATATTTTGATCATTCTTGAATTTTACACCACTATGATTATTTTTGAGGTATTTTTGGACGTGGATAAAACAAAAGTACGAATCCTTAATCCTTAATCATTGTCATTTTGTTTCCTTTGGATTCATTTCTTTAAAAATATTTTTCATCATCCTCGGTCTTAAATGATGAATATCTTTGGCTTTATAGTGCAAAGATGAATGATTTCGATGAATATCTTTGGCCCGTAGTGCAAAAGATGAGCAGTGTTTAGATGAACATGACCGGTGATGAATATCCTTGGCTTTGTAGTGCGAGGATGAATATATGATTCTGATATATATTGATTGATGTTACTGGGGATAAAATATTGATGATGGATTATTAAATTCATAGATATTAGTAGATTTCATCCTCTACGTAACTCTTCATGAATTAATATTTTCATTCATGAGTATTGATTTAAAACTTGTTGTCTATTGTATTCTATTAAATTTTTCCCTGTTGAAGGTAGCGATAATTTGTTTCGTATTATCTTAGTCATAATATTCTTTCTTTTGGGCTAGTTGAGCTCACCCTTTTCCTTTTTGTTCCATTTTTCTTCTCGGGAGGCGAGAATGTAAGCGAGTGCGAGTGGGGTATGGAATGATGGTTTTAGAGAGTTGTTTAGTAGTCCTCACCATTTTGTAAAATAATGTATCAATAATTATGATGAGGATTTATTTGTATGTGGATATTGTTTAGATGGCAATATCTCGTATTTAAACTCACAGATTTCTTGTTGTAATAATAAAGTTGTAGTTGTTTACATGCAGTGTATTGACAACTCGGAATGGGTGATGTATACCTATTTTGGGGTGTCACAATTGGTATCGAGCTTAGGGATATGATTTTGGCGGAGATCGGGAGAATAGAACTAGGAGGGAAGAGGCGAGTAAATCCTTCGCTAGTGTGTCCTACTAAGCTTATTTGATAGTTGGTCAATATATAGGGATATTATGTGATATTTTAATTTCCTTAATTAACCCTTGTTTTATAGCGATGATTTGAGAATGTCGATTGAGAATATTAACAATGGAAATGAGAGGTGGAGACGCCTTTGTACAACAACAAGGAGGAGAGCGTGCAACAGTCGGCAATGTTCCTCCCGTGAACAACACCACCGATCGACGATGAGCGCATTTAATGTTTAGAAGCTTTTTGCAGTTCATGCAAAATCGACGAGGAGACTCGTGTTCAAAACATAGGAGGAAATGATAGCAATTCACGGGTTATCAATGCCAGCGATTCAAAGAGTTGGGACCACGAATTTAAGGGAAAGCCAGATCCGATCATGGCGAAACATGGGTCAAGCAAATTACCAAGATATTCGATGTCTTGGGATGCACAGAGGAACGAAGGTTCCATTCGCCACCTTTATGTTCCGTGGTGAAGGCGGACTCTTGGTGGGAGTCGTGAAGCGTACTCCATCCGTACCGACTCGGCATGTCTTGGGAGACATTTCAGAACTATTTAATGACAAATACTTTCACGAAAGTGTTCGTCATATGAAGGAAGTGGAGTTTATTAGGCCGAGCAGAACAACATGGCGGTGTCTCAAAGACGAGGCGAAGTTTGCGAGAGTTATCCGTGTTTGCACCTCATTTGGTGGAGAATGAGGAAGCGTATGACGCGGATGTTTCGAGAGGTTTAAAACCCAAAGATAATCGTTAGTATCTCATCTCTCATAAATTTTTCTCTATTAGGATGTTGTTATTGAGGCTCAATTGTTAGGCGAGATAACGAAAGTACTGGTCAACCGAGGTAATTACAATCAGGATCATCTAGGAGATAGCGATCAACAAAACAACAATAACCGGTGGAGAAAGAAAAAGGCGTTCAAAAATAGTAACCACTCTGGTGGTAATCATGGCCATGAAAATAGAAGAAGCGAGTCGGGAGGAGATTTTAAAAGAGGAGATTCAACAATGACCATGTGAAGGCAGCGCGGTGCAAAGAAGAATCTGGTTCCAAGGAGGAGAAACGACCACCGGTCATATGCTCTTATAAATGCGGAAAGAGGGACATGTCGGTCAAACTACCCACAACAGTTCGGTATGCTATAATTGTGGAAAGGAAGGACATATCGCTCGAGATTGCGGTAGCGAAACCTAGTTCAATGGGGACGGTGACTCAAAAGATCATCCCGAGAAAAGTCAAAGTCAAGCGGTTCTGGAAGAAGCGTTTGTTTGTGGTGGTCAAAATGCGAGGAACCCAAACGAGGTGATCACGGGTAAGCTATTTATAAATTCTTATGAAGTTTATACTTTACTAGATACGGTGCTACCCATTCATTTATCTCTCCTCCTTGTGCTCAACGTTTAAACTTGACTCCGGAGAAATTAGACTTTGACCTATCTCATGGAAACTCCGTTAGGAGAAACTTTCATCACATCCACTGTTTATAAATCTTGTTTGATTCAAGTTGGCACCATCACCTTACCAGTTGACCTTATCTCTTTAAAGATACTTGCTTTTGATGTGATTTTAGGGATTGATTGGTTAACTACTCATCATGCCAAAATTGATTGTTTTCGTAAGGTTATTAGCTTTCATATTCCTAAACAACCTGTTGTACAAATTCAAGCAACTAAACCATTAAAATCAATCACTATCATATCTAATCATAAAGCTATTAGTTTATTAAAAAACGGATGTCAAGCTTTCTTAGCCCATGTTATGGATTTGAATAAAGACACGTCAAATTTGAATAATATTCTGTTGTTATTGACTTTCCGACGATTTCAAGAAGAACTTTGGTCACCCCGTAACGTGAAGTTGAATTCTTTATTGACCTTGAACTTTGTACAAAGCCCATTTCTAAAACCCCATATCGAATGGCTCCTATTGAACTTCGTGGAGTTAAAGGCCCAACTACGTGGAGTTGTTGGACATCCGGTTTCATTCGCCCTAGTACATCTCCTTGGGGTGCTCTGTTTTATTAAGTAAAGAAGAAAGGCGGGAGTATGCGACTTTTGTATTGACTATCGGGAATTGAACCATGTCACTATCAAGAGTAGGTATCCTCTCACCTCGTATTGATGACTTGTTTGACCCGATTGCAAGGAGCACAATTCTTTTCAAAAATCGATCTTCGTTCGGATATCATCGACTTAAGATTAGAGGCGAGGATATTCCAAAGATCGCCTTTAGAACTCGAGACGGGCATTATGAATTCCTAGTCATGTCTTTTGGATTGACTAATGCCCTCGCTGGCTTTCATGGATATGATGAACCGAGTATTGAGGAATATTTGGATCAATTCGTTGTTGTCTTTATTGATGACATCCTCATATATTCCAAAAGTCTGGGAAGATCATGAGCACCATTTGAAAAGTCGGTACTATAAAGGCTTTGTGAAAAAATAAGTTATATGCCAAGTTAAAGAAATGCGAGTTCGGCGGCGAGGAAGTAGCATTTCTGGGGCGCGATGGTGTCAAAACATGGAGTATCTGTTGACCCGGCGAAGATTGAAGCAATACAAAGTTGGGAGAAATCGAAGACGGTGGATCAAATGACGTAGCTTTCGGGTCTAATTTGGTTATTATCGGAGATTCGTGGAAGGGTTTTCTCGAATCGCTACTCAGCTAACTTCAGTTGACTCGGAAGGATACAAAATTTGTTTGGAGTGAAGAATGCGAGAAGAGTTTCCAAGAGCTTAAGAGGAGACTTATTTTAAGACTGTTCTAACAATACCATCTGGTTCGGATGGATTTGTTATCTCAAATGATGCTTCGTGCAAAGGGTTAGGATGTGTTCTCATGCAACATGGGAAAGTCATAGCCTATGCCTCATGACAACTTAAAGAATATGAGAGGAATTATCATACTCATGATCTAGAGTTAGCGTGATCGTTTTCACGCTTAAAGATATGGATGCACTATCTTTATGGGGAGAAAGTGGAGATATATTCGGACCATAAAAGCCTTAAATATTTCTTCACTCAAAAAGAACTCAACATCGGCGGTGACGTTGGCTCGAGCTATTGAAAGACTACGACCACACTATTCAATACCATCCCGGAAAAGCAAACGTGGTGGTGACGCGTTGAGTAGAAGATCATATCACGAGAACGAGTGCGATGATGTCAAGTATACGCATAGAGCCAAATTTAATAGAAAAGTTAAAAATTTCAAGCCACCCAGGCCGAAATGATGCATATGAAGAAGAAAGTACAAGAAGGTGCTATTAGGAAGGAGAATTGATGAAGAAGGAATACTTGAGTCCACTCCGGACTTTGTGTTCCTAACGATTCTAATTTGAAGTACAAAATCATGATGGAGGCACACAATACACCATTTTCAATCCATCACGGAAGTACTAAAATGTATCGTGATCTTGACATACATTTTGGTGGAACAATATGAAGAGAGAGATTGCAAAGTTTATCACAACATGTTTAACTTGTCGGCGTGTAAATCGCGAGCATCAAGTGCCTAAGGGACCATTGCAACCACTTGAGATTCCGAAATGGAAGTGGGAACACATTACCATGGATTTCATTCACGGGTCTTCCCACGGTTTCTCAAGGCATAAATGCTATTTGGGTTATTGTTGATAGATTAACCAAAGTACGCACATTTTCTTGCCGATCACGGAGACTTATTCTCTTGAACATCTTTCTAGTATGTATGTAAATGAGATTGTGAGGTTGCATGGCATGCCAGTATCTATAGTTTCGGATCGTGACCCAAGATTCACTTCAAGATTTTGGGTTAGCTTGCAAAAAGCTATGGGTGCGGATTTACGATTGATTCTAAGCATACCATCCTCAAACGGACGGACAATCAGAGAGGACTATTCAAACTCTTAAAGATTTATTAAGACTCTGTGTCCTAGACTTCAAGGGCATTTGGGATAAGTATTTACCATTGGTGGAATTCTCCTACAATAACAGTTATCAGGCAAGTATAGGTGTGGCCCCATTCGAAGCATTATATGGACGAAAATGTCGCTCTCCAGTATGTTGGGACAAGGTGGGTGAAGCAACATTGTTGGGACCCGAGTTGGTACGTATGACCACAAAAAAGATCCAAATGATTAGACAACACATACAAACGGCACGGGATCGACAAAAGAGTTATGCGGATCTTCATCGAAAGGACGTGGAGTTTAGTATAGGGGATCATGTATTGTTGCGTGTTTCCCCATGGAAGGGAGTTATAAGATTTGGGAAGAGAAGAAAGTTCAATCTACGATTTATTGGTCCATTTCAAATTCTTGACCGAGTAGGAAATGTAGCCTATAGACTCGCGTTACCTCCAAGTATGTCTCGTGTTCATAATGTGTTTCACATATCTATACTTCGTAAATATGTGAAAGACCCGAACCACGTTATTGAGTTAGAACCGGACAAGATAGCCGAAGACTTAACGTATGAGGAGGTACCTGTCAAGATCTTGGATAAGAAGGAGCATGTCCTACGCACGAAGGTCATACCACAAGTTAAAGTTTTGTAGAGGAACCATGCTATAGAGGAAATGACCTGGGAATTGGAAACGGAAATGAAAGCGAGGTATCCTCACCTTTTCGAAACACCAGGTACGTATGACAATTTCGAGGACGAAATTTCATAAGGAGGGGAGGTTGTAAGACCCCAAATAATTAATAAATAAAATTTAATTTCCTCTAATTATTATTTTGAAATAGTAAGGGTTGATTTGATTAATGTGGATAGTTATGGGTAAAATACGTAAATATTTTGAAATAAGCAAGTGGTTATAAAATATTCATTGTTATTTGGGGAATATTCGTTTGGTCGTGGAATATTCGTGATTGTGCTTGGGAATATTCGTATAACCACGTAGTAGCGACCATGTGTGGGCCCCATACGGAAAGCGATTGGAGGAAGAAAGCGACAAATATAAGTTGTTTAAAAATAACTACAGTAGTAGTTATACTGAATTTAATTGTTGTAATACCCGGTGGTTAAAACACGATGAATGGCGTTGTTGCACGGTAGAAACACGGTATTGCACCAATTATTGACTCTTACGTAAGAAGGCACTACTCAATAATGGTTACGATAATTCTTTATTCAAGTATTTTATTTTATTGGTTCAATAATTGTTGCGTTGATATTTTATCTTCGCTATTGTTTCAATAATTATCATTACGAAGATTTTCATTATCGAAGCAATAATTCATATTATCTGAATAATATTATTAGATAATATTATTGGCAATGTCTAGAAAGTTACATCTAAGGAGAGGTTTGGTCACCTAATTCGGCGCCAAGATGAAGGAGAAATTCTTATCGAAAGCCCCTCTTTCACAGGAGGCTATGCAGGTTGTCGATATTGTGATTCGTAATATTATTTATGAATAATTAATTATTGATTCATATGATGAGGAAAATATTGATTTTATGTGGATATAGATGGAGAAAATTTTTAATGTGACAATTGTTGAAAATTAAAATTTTATCTTTTTCTAATAAAATAATTCATTTAAATATATATTATTATATTTTAATAATATAATAATGGTGATATTTTACAACGAATGTGGGATATATGAGTATACGAGGAGGAAGAGTATTTTTGTTGCAATAAATGTTTAAAACATGTTAAACATGTAAATTGGACCCCATTTATTATTTGAAATTTGATTATAGCCTCTAAAATCGCCCGTTTGTAAATTTTGGTCAATTTCTATTTGGAATTTGGAAAAACTTTCTTCTGCAAAGTTGTATAGAATTGAATTTCCTATAAAAACTCACGAGATTCCAATTTTCTGATAAAAAAGCTATTTATTATGAATTATTGAAGTTTCAAAGTCTCAAAATAATTAATTTTTGGAAGTTTAAAATAATTTTAATTACAAAAACGTTTTTTTTCATTGTTGGGACTCATTTAACATGTGTTAGGATGTATTTGAATTGATTTCTAGTATGCGTAGGAAGATGTGGAAAATTAATATTATTAATTTATTAAATTTTATGCTTTGGTGTTCTAAGCATTTTCCTATAAATAGGTGCTTAGGTTAGAATTAAAATCCTTTTTAAGCTGAAGTTTTTCTCTCTATATTATCGAGCGTATTCTTGTGAGTATTTTGAGTATACTTTGAGTATTGCTATCTGGTGAAAGTTCAAGTTATAAATTTATATCCGAAGATTTCGGTTAAATCTTGTCTTCCGAGGTAAGGGATATTATTTTTTTCAGTAATGATATTATTTCTTCAATATCATTATCTTTGAAATATTGATCTGAAGTTTTTATCAAATTTGAAACTTTTGGTGTCTGAGTTCTTATTCACGATATCTGGCACTATTCACGTATACTCAGATTATTCACGAATCTGAGACTATTCATCGAAAAATGAAAAATTTTCTTTTTCGTCAAAATATCTATTATGGATACTAGCTTTGATTGTATCCATATTTTGATCATTCTTGAATTTTACACCACTATGATTATTTTTGAGGTATTTTTGGACGTGGATAAAACAAAGTACGAATCCTTAATCCTTAATCATTGTCATTTTGTTTCACTGGATTCATTTCTTTAAAAATATTTTTCATCATCCTCAGTCTTAAATGATGAATATCTTTGGCCTGTAGTGCAAAGATGAATGATTTCGATGAATATCTTTGGCCCGTAGTGCAAAAGATGAGCAGTGTTTAGATGAACATGACTAATCGATGAATATCCTTGGCTTGTAGTGCGAGGATGAATATATGATTCCGATATATATTGATTGATGTTACGAGGATAAAAATATTGATGATGGATCATTAAATTCATAGATATTAGTAGATTTCATCCTCTACGTAACTCTTCTATGAATTAATATTTTTCATTCATGCAGTATTGATTTAAAACTTGTTGCCTATTGTATTCTATTAAATTTTTCCTGTTGAAGACTAACAATAATTTGTTCTCGTATTATCTTAGTCATAATATTTTTCTTTGGGCTAGTTGAGCTCACCCTTTTCCTTTTTGTTCCATTTTTCTTCTCGGGAGGCGAGAATGTAGCGAGTACTTAGTCTGGGTATGGAATGATGGTTTTAGAGAGTTGTTTAGTAGTCCTCACCATTTTATAAAATAATGTATCAATAATTATAATGAGGATTTATTTGTATGTGGATATTGTTTAGATGGCAATATCTCGTATTTAAACTCACAGATTTCTTGTTGTAATAAAAAGTTGTAGTTGTTTACATGCAGTGTATTGACAACTCGAGAATGGGTGATGTATACCTATTTTGGGGGTGTCACATATTTGACTCTTCTAATTGATTGCTCGTTCCGCTGTAACTATGGTTGAAATTAAAGTTTTATCATCTACCATATGTTCTAAATCTATGATTTATTATTGATGAAAGCTATTGATAATGTAGTTATCTTTAGTCATGATATTCTTTACTGGGCTTGTTGTGCTCACCCTTTTGCTTCACAATTCCTTTCAGGTAATAAGAGTGTAGTTGGGTCGAGCGGGGATAACAGGGAGATAGTGTGATGGTCCGAGACTGTCGAAGTTTCTCAATACCTTATAAAATGGCATGACATACAATATATAACTGTATTGAGGACCTGAGATGTGGGTGTCGTATTTTATACGTCACTTAATAATTTATTTTGGTGAACAACAATAGGGTGATGAGAACCCAACTTTGAAATCGTCCAAAAGTGCACCTCATTAGAATGAATGTGATAGTAATCTTCTCGTTCTTCTTTGGGGTCTTGAAATATTTGCTGCTGTATTTTATATGGCATTTTAATAATTTGAGTTTGGATACTGTCTATGAGACTATATTGTATTAAAACTCACAGTTAACTGTGGTCGTATTCTATGCAACAGTTCAACAGTTGTATAAATAAAATTTGTATTTGATTTTTATAAAGTGATATCTGACGACTCAGATTGGGTGATGAATACCTAATTTTAGGGGCGTCACACGTTACCTCGCATTGATGACATGTTCGACCAGTTGCAAGGAGCACAATTCTTTTCAAAGATCGACCTTCGTTCTGGATATCATCAATTTGAAGATTAAAAGCGAGGATATTCCAAAGGCCTTTTCGAGAACTCGATGCGGGCATTATGAATTCTTAGTCATGTCTTTTTGATTGACTAATACTCCAGCTGCTTTTATGGATATAATGAACCGTGTATTCAAGGAATATTTGGATCACTTCGTTGTTGTCTTTATTGATGACATCCTCATCTATTCCAAAAGCAGTGAAGATAATGAGCACCATTTGAAGCTGATACTTGAAAGGCTTCGTGAAAACAAGCTTTATGCTTTATTTGAAGAAATCACGAGTTTCGGCTTGAGGAAGTAGCATTCCTTAGGCACGTGGTGTCAAAACATGGAGTATCTCATTGACGAAGAAGATTGAAGCAATACAAAGTTAGAGAGCAACCAAGTCGGTGGCCAAGTCTGTGACTTTTCTCGGGCTTATTTGGTTATTATCGGAGATTCGTGGAAGGATTTTCTCGAATCGCTACTCTGATAACTCGGTGACTCGGAAGATACAAAATTTGTATGGAGCGAGGAATGCGAGAAGAGTTTCCAAGAGCTCAAGAGGAGACTCATTTTAAGCACTGTTTCGCAATACCATCCAGTACGGATGGATTTGTTATCTACAAATGATGCTTGTGCAAAGGGTTAGGATGTGTTCTCATGCAACATGGGAAAGTCATAGCCTATGCCTCACGACAACTCAAAGAATATGAGAGGAATTATCCTACTCATGATCCGGAGTTAGCAACTTGATCGTATTCAGCGTTGAAAATTTGGAGACACTACTTGTATGGGGAGAAAGTGGAGATTTATACGGACCATAAAAGCCTCAAATATTTCTTCACCCAAAAGAACTCAACATGCAAGAACGACGTTAGCTTGAACTATGAAAGATTACGATCACACTATTCAATATCATCTTGAAAAGCGAACGTAGTAGTCGGCGCATTGAGTAGAAGATCATATCGCGATACGAAAAGTGCGATATTGTCAATGCAAAGGCCCATTACGTATGACTTGCAAAGGATGGAGGTAGAATTAAAGACTCTAGGGACCCACATGATGATGCGAATATCTGAGTAGAACCAACTTTAATTGATAAAGTTAAAGTCGCTTTCAAGCTACGGACTGGAGGCGATACGTATGAAGAAGAAAGTGAAAGAAGGAGCTATTCCAGAAGCGAGAATCGATGAAAAAAGAATACTTAGATTCAATTCCAGAATTTGTGTTCCTAACGACTCTGATTTGAAGCATAGAATCATGATGGAGGCACACAACACACCGTTTGCAATTCATCCTGGGAGTACCAAAATGTATCATGATATTCGACATACATTTCGGTGGAATAATATGAAGAGAGAGATCGCGGAGTTTATCTCAAGGTGTTTAACCTGTCAACGTGTAAAGGCGGAGCATCAAGTGCCAAAGGGTCCATTGCAACCACTTGAGATTTCGGAATAGAAGTGGGAACACATTACTATGGATTTCGTTACTGGTCTTCCCAAAGTTTCTCAAGGCATAGATGCGATTTGGGTTATTGTTGATAGATTAACCAAGTCTGCCCATTTCTTACCGATACGAAAAACTTATTCCCTTGAACGTCTTGGTCGTATGTACGTGAATGAGATTGTGAGATTGCATGGCATGCCAGTATCCATAGTTTCGGATCGTGACCTAAGATTCACTTCAAGATTTTGGGTTAGCTTGCAGAAAGCTATGAGCATGGATTTACGATTCAGCTCGGCATACCATCCTCAAACGGATGGGCAATCAGAGAGGACTATTCAAACTCTTGAAGATCTATTAAGACTTTGTGTCCTAGATTTCAAAGGGAGTTGGGATAAGTACTTGCCATTGGTAGAATTCTCCTACAACAACAGTTATCAAGCAAGTATAGGCATGGCTCCATTTGAGGCGTTGTATGGATTTAAAGTGTCGTTCTCAAGATATCTTTGGGACGAGGTGGGAAAAAAAACGTTGTTGGGACCAGAATTAGTACACATGACTACAGAAAAGATCCAAATAATTCGACAACGTATTCAAACCTCACAAGATCGACAAAAAAGTTATGCTGGAAGGGAGTTACAAGATTTGGAAAGAGAGGAAAGCTCAATCCAAGATTTGTTGGTCCATTTGAGATTCTTGATCGAATAGGAAATGTGGCCTATAGACTCGCATTACCCCCAAGTATGTCTCGTGTTCATAAAGTTTTTCACATATCTATGCTTCGTAAATATGTAAAAGACCCGAACCATATTATTGCTTTAGAACCAGACAAGATAGCCGAAGATTTAACGTACGAAGAAGTACCTGTTAAGATCTTGGATAGAAAGAACATGTCCTACATACGAAGGTTATACCACAAGTTAAGGTTTTGTGGAGAAACCATGTTATTGAAGAAATGACACAGGAGTTGGAATCGAAATGAAAGCGAGGTATCCTCACCTTTTCAAACACTAGTATCGTCACGTCAATTTCGAGGACGAAATTTCATAAGGAGGGAGGTTGTAAGACCCCAACTTATTATAAATAAAATCAATTTCCTCTAATTATTATTGTGAATAATAAGGTGTTAAATTGATATAATATTTTGGTTATGGGTGAAATGTGCAAATTTTGCAAAATAAGCAAGTGGTTATAAAATAATCATTGTTGTCGGGGAATATTCGTTTGGTCGTGGAATATTCTCATTTGTTGGGGAATATTAAATACGATGGCCTTGATCATTAGTGGGCCCCATAATGTGAATAAAAGGCGGATGAAGAAAACGACAAATTCGGTTTTTACAAATAATGGCAGTAGTTATTACCGAATTAACAATTGTTGAAATACTCGGTGGTTAAAATATCTGAATGTCTGGCGTGGATGCACAATATTTTGAATTATTGATTCTTACGTAGAAGGCACTACTCAATAATTATTACGTAATTCTTGTTCAATATTTTATTTTATTGATTCAATAATTTCTTTGCGTTGATATTTTATATTATTGTTGTTTCAATAATTATCATCGCACAAGATTTCCCATTATCGGATCAATAATTCATATTATTTGAATAATATTATTAGATAGCATTATTGGCAATGTCTAGAAAGTTCATCAAGGAGAGGTTTGGTCACCTAATCAGGCTGCCAAGAAGAAAAAATTCTTATTGGAAAGCCCCTCTTCTCAGAAGAGCTACACGATTGTCATAATTGTGATTCTCGTAATATTATTTGTGAATAATTAATTATTGATTTATATGATAAGGAAATATTTATTTTATGTGGATATAAATGATGGATATATTTATTTTTATGTGGATAAAATGAAGGAATTAATCTTTGAGGTGTTTTATCGATTATTTTGTCGGTGTGGAGGTATTAAAATCATCCGTTTATGGATTTCGGATATTTTATGTTTGGAATTGGAAAAACTCAAAGCTACAAAGTTGTAGAGAATTCGATTTCAGGCAGAATGGACATAAAATTCGTATTTTTCTGATAAACGGCCTATTTTCTATGAATTACTGAAGTTTTGAAAAATAAAATAATTTTTATTAAATTATGGGTGGGACCCACTCTTATTTGAAAACATGTGGGCTACTGATTTTTGGTTCAAAGGTGGCTGGTCTTTGTTGGCAACTTAGGTTGCGTAAGAGAAAAATGAAAGAAATAATATATTTTATTATTTTAGTCTCCTATGGCGTTCTACCATTTTCCTGTAAATAGACGCTTAGGTTAGAATTGAAAATCACACCAGAAACAAGTTTTCTTTCTCTTTAGATTATCGAGCGTATTTTTGTGAGTATTTAGATACTTTGAGAGTTGCTATTCAGTACAAGTTTCTGTCAGTATTATATCCGAAATTCAGTCAGAAGTACGGTTATTTTGAGGTAAAGGATGTTATTTTCTTCTTAAATGATATTATTTTCTTCAATATCATTATGCCGAAATATTGGTTTGAACTTTTTATCAAATTTGGAACTTTTTGTGTCGGGGTTACTATTCACGTATACGGCACTATTCACTGAAAATAAAATTTTCTTCTTTTTATCCAAGATGTCTATTATGGTTACTATCTTTGATTGTATCTATGTTTTGGTCTTTATTTTTGAATTCTGCTTCAAAATTGGTTATTATGGAGTATTATTGATCTTAGATAAACTATTATACAAATCCTTAATATTTGTCCTTCTGTCTCACTGGATTCGTTTTCTTTTAAATATTTTTCATCATCCTCAGTCTTAAATGATGATATTACTGAATATTTTTGGCCTGTAGTGCAAAGATGAATGATTAACTGATGAATATCTTTGGCCTGTAGTGCAAAGATGAACACGTGTTGAGATGAACATGACCAACTGGTGATATAAATGAATATCTTTGGCATGTAGTGCAAAGTTGAATATTGATTAAAAATGTATATTGATTGTTGTTACAGGGATAAAATATTGATGATGGACTTTTAAATCTTAGAAGATAGTAGAACTCATTTCTACTTGACTCTTCTAATGGATTGTTGTTTCACCGCAGATTGTTGATCTAAAACTTGTTATCTATTATATTTTATCGATTTTTCCTGTTGAAAACTAATGATAATTTGTTGTATATTATCTTAGTCATAATATTCTTTCTTTGGGCTAGTTGAGCTCACCCTTTTCCTTTTGTTCCATTTTTCTTCTCGGGAGGTGAGAACATAGCGAGGATCTAGTCGGGGTATGGAGTGATGGTTCTAGAAAGATGTTTTAGCAGATCCTCACTATTTCGTAAAATAGTATTTGAATAATTGTAATGAGGACTTATTTGAGTGTGGATATTGTCTAGAAGACAATATTTGTATTTAAACTCACAGTATGTGTTGTCGTATTTTGCACGACAATTGTATTATTGAAGTTGTAGTTTGCTTTATGTACCATGTATTTGGCGACTCAGAATGAGTGTTGTATACCTATTTTGGGGGCGTCACAAGTTCTCCCTCCATTCCTATATGTAGGTCGTTTTAGATTATTTTTTTTATTCCTAATTATTTGTCGTTTGTGGTTATCTAGGAGAATTGATTACTATTTTCCCAAATTGCCCCTTATTACTCCATCTAATTTTTTAATCCATATTTATGAGATAAGTGAGGTGAAGGGTATTATAGACAATTAATAATATAGTTAATGTTTTTCAACCATTTCCTTAATTCTTGTGCACATGTCTAAAACGACCTATATTAAGGAATGAATGAAGTATAATTTAGCTTAACTCTGACTATCACAAGCATGCCAACTAATGAAAAAAGCTATTTGATAATTGACATGTCTGAAACATTTGAATTGTGACGCCCCCAAAACAGGTATACATCACCCATCTTGGGTCGTCAGATACAAGGTGTGAGTTTTAATACAAAATATAGGCTGTGAGTTTTAATACAAATATTATCATCTAGACAATATCCACACTCAATAGAGTCCTCATTACATTTATTATCACACTATTTCACAGAATAGTGAGGACTACTAATGCACCATCTAGGACCATCACTCTGTTCCCCGACTAGTCCCAGCTACGTTCTCATTTCCTGAAGAGAACGGTGAAAGAAATGGTAAGCTCAACTAGCCCATTAAGAAATATTATGACTAAGATAATGCAAAATAAATTATCATTAGCCTTCAACAATGTTAAATTGATAGAATATAATAGACAACAAGTTTAACTGCAGCGGATCAAGCAATCCATTAGAAGAGTCAAGTAAGGTATAAAATCTACTATCTTCTATGATTTAAAAAGTTTTTCATCAACTTTATCATTTGAGACTCAAATTTTAATAAATAAAATTGAATCATCCTCGCTCCATGGCCAAGGATATTCATTTAATCATCAATGGTCAGCGACTATACCGAATAATCCTTGTCATAATCATACGAACAACCTGTCCCACCAATGAACTACAAAGCCAATGAGGACTTTTACCACATCATTCGTCACATTACGGCCATGATTATACCAAGAATAATCCTCGGTCATAATCATACCAAGTCCATCTATGCACGTAAGTCAAATATGACTTTCATCACAATATAAGCATGAGGATGATGACAATGACATAATAATTCAATAAAACAAGTTCAAGAATAAATTTTAAAGATTAATAAGTTAATTTATCACGAACTCAATAACGCCCAAATTGTCAACATGATCTTGCTTTGTGGAGTAAAATTCAAGAATGCTCGGAAGAATATTTCCATGAAAAGATATCTTTGGATGAAGCGCAAATATCAAGGACATTTCACTAATTTCATGGAGTATAGAAGCCAAAGCTTTAACCAACCGAGTATAATAGAATATATGAAACCGCAAATGAATTTTAGCTTCGCCATGCAAGAATCACGTGAGACAGATCATTTCCACAATTTAATAAGGAATGAATACGAAGGATCATTCACCATGTATGTGGTAATCCACATGTATGAGTTATTCCAATGAATAATAAAGAATGGAATAATGAAGGATTCACCATGCGTATGCGATAGATCGCATGCATGAATAAAGTTATTCCCAATGTAATAATAAATAATGGAAACCAGTCCCAGATAAACGTTACGTACGTAATATTCGGCGAATAATAAATAATGGAACCAGTCAAGGCGTGAACGCGACGCATGTGATATTCTCGACGTAATAATAAAGAACGGAATATTAGAAGAATTTCACCATGTATGCGGTACTTCGCATAAACAAGTTATTCCAACAGAATAATAAGAATGGAATAACAACATAATTTCACTATGTATGCGATACTTGTGACATGATAAAAGTTATTCCAACATAATAATAAAGAATGGAATAACAGAAGAATTTCACCAAGTATAGGGTAGACCGCGTATACAGGTTATTCCAACAGAATAATAAAGAATGGAATAATAGAAGCTCTCTTCATGAATAAAATAATACCCCTTACGAGTACAACAAATAATATCTCTTACCTTAGAAGAAACTGGATAGTGGAAAAGTGAAGTAGCAGAATACTTTTCTTCTTTCTCTCTATAGTTTCTCTCTTTAGAGTTTCAGTGAATTCGTAAGAAATAATGAAGGAATGAGCTTCTATTTATAGAAGAACTGAAAGTGGCTCTTGGTCTTAACGAAGGGTCAAAATGACTCTTGGTAATATTGAAGAGACAACTACTATTTGCGAAGGGGCAATTAACTCTTGAAACACCGAAGGGGCAAATAACTCTTGAAACACCGAAGGGACAAATAATTCTTGAAAAACTGAAGGGACAAGTTACTATTAAAACTTTAAATCAACGATCCATATTGATTTACTATTATAATTTCAACCAACGGTCTGAAAAATTAGCACATCTCCTCATGGAATAATATTGTACCCAAAATAATTTGGACCGAAAAGAAATATATTTTACGGGTGAATAGTACCCCGTGAATAGTAACTCATGAATAGTAACTCGTGAATAGTACTCCGACACGAAAAGTGTCCCAAATACCCGATTGGTCAATATAACCTGCAGACATAAATTATTATCAAAATAAATGTCGATTTCTACTAACACTAATAATCCCAACACAATGGAACTATCAATTTTATCTTTAATCAACACGAACTTATTCATCATTAATATTATAACTCATAATATTTAACAACCAGATCATTCCTAGGAAAGAGGAGGCTTTCCGATAAGAATTTCTCCTTATTGGCGCGCAATTAGGTGACCAACCCTCTCCTTGACAGAACTTCTAGACATTGTCAATATTGCAAATAATAATATGAATAACTTTGCCGTCTCAATTATTTATTTAATAATATATCATATTATGTAGATGATACTGTAATAATAATCGAATCAATAATATGAGAGATTTGATGCAACAATTACTATAGCAATAATTGAACAAAACTGAGTGACTTCTTACGTAAGCATCAATAATCAATACCGTGTACTACTACTACGCAACCACGCCAGACATATCTTTGTTTTTTTACTACTGAAAGTAGTTTAACAGTTTTAACGGTAATACTTTCGTCGTTATTTTTATAAAAATATAATTCTGTCATTTTTCTAACTACGACAATATTTCCGTTGTGGGGTCCACCAATGATTGTGCCATCATACGGATATTCCCCGACAAAAAGAATATTCTCCGACCAATCGAATATTATACAACAACTTGCATACTTTGCAAAATTTATAAATATTACCCACAACTATAACAGTATATCAAATCCACACCATAATATTTTAAAAATATTTCGAGAAATTTAAATCTTTATTAATAAAATTTGGGGTCTCACATGAATGACAAAACTTTATTATTTTACCTTATCTAAAAAAATTCAAAATTATTGTAAATTTATTTAATATTACTTAATATAATAGTTAATATTTTTTTTTAATTTTTTTAATTTTTTTTACTTCATTCAGCCATTCAGCTCAAAAAATCTGACTTGGCCATTCAGCTCGTTTATCTTACCGATTTAGCCATTCAGACCAAAAGAAACGCACTGACCGATTCAGCCATTCAGATTCAGCTCTAAACAAACACCCCCTAAAATCAATTAACTTTTTAATTAAATGTCTAACATCGGTGTCCTAAATCAAAGTTATCTAACTAATTCTGAATCCACTAATTCAACAAGACCAAGTGAAAGCATAGAGAAGTTGTTCTTTCTTTTCTTTAATCGTCTGAGCAACTTCAGTTAAGTAACTGGCCTAATATGAAGGACGATGTTAACTGAATACTCCCTCCATCCCGAATTATCTGCTGTTTTAGCAAAAAAAAATTTGTCCCACAATATCTGTTTTTTCAAGATTTCAATGCATTTTTCCTTTATTTTCCAAGTTTGCCCCTTTACCCTAATTGTTCACACCTCTCCTCTTTTTTTAAGCATCCTTTTCATATTTCCACCAATAAAGATTCACGCCTTCTCATATCCTTGATTCAATCATTTAGCAGAAGGCATAACATATGCCCTCTATGTATTAAAGTAAAATCCTAAAGTATCAGGAACCTTGTGCAAGCTCTCTCACCAACTGGGATCTGAAACACGATACCCATGGCGGAATTAATTACACCTTAACTGAGTATCCGCCTTCTTTTACATTTGAAAAACAAAGACAGAGGCTATGAAGTTGTTTCCGTATAAAATAAAATGCAAAGGAATTAGGAAGATGAAGAGAAAAAGAAACGATGATGTCTTGAGGAGTATGAAGTAGTATTTCACAGTTTTTGTGGAAAGAAATTTAGGAAGACGAAAAGTTGCATAGTACGTGGGTTTTTTGTGAAAAATAAAAAAGTCAGCATATAAGGGTATTTTAGTATTTTTATCACATATATTAATATCTGTGTGGAACTCTAGAATAACATATAATTCGGGACAGAAGGAATATTATTTTAGCAATTAGAAATACTCCACAATAACATATAGCTCAAATTCAAGGTTTCACCCACATTGTGACCCAAAAATTGAAATTTGATTAAATTAATTATCACTCTTTCGCAAAATAAAATGATAGCATGAATTTTAATGTTCGTTAATAGAAATATTGATTCAAAAATAAATAAAAAATAAATTTAAAAATATAACTACGTTAAAAATTAAGATAATAGACCTAATGTAGTAGAGTACTATTCCCTCCATCCCAGAATAAAAATTTTTATTATTATTTTGGATAGTCTCATGTTAAATGTTGACTTTTATTTAATAACAAAATTTTTACACAATTTTTTCTATTATATCCTTAGCATTAAATATCTCATATTTTTTTTATTTTAATTCTCTTTCCATATTTAATAAGCATAATTTATTATGTGGTAAAAATATTTTAAATTAAAAAACTAGAAAATCACTTTCTCGATTATATAATTTTACTGAAGTAGTTATTTTACCCTTTCAAATACTATTACTACCGGTAGCCATTATTCATTTCTCCCGTGACCGTACAACAACCCCCCTTTCTCCTCACTATCTCTATCTCCCTGTTAAACCTAGGGTTTATAATCCCAATCAACGGCACACAATTCAACCATCTCTTAACCCTAACAAAGATTATATCTCCGCTCTTTTCTATCAGAAATCAAAATCTTGTTGGCGCTCCTCTGATTTGCCCATTGATTAACTTTTTCCACTGGGGATATGGCCACCGCGAACGGCGGGATATATTCTGCAGACGGCGGAGCTCCGCCTGCTCCGGCTCCAATGACAACGGCGAATGCTCCACCTCCGTTCCTCGCCAAAACTTATGATATGGTGGATGATCCTTCGACTGATAAAATCGTGTCGTGGAGTGCCACAAACAACAGCTTCATCGTTTGGGACCCGCCGGAATTTGCTAGAGACCTTTTGCCCAAGTACTTCAAGCACAATAACTTTTCAAGCTTCGTGCGCCAGTTGAATACTTATGTATGAAAATTCCTTTTTTCCCTTTTCATTCTCTTTTTTTTTTGAATTGTCTTCTTGTTAGTTCTTGACATCTTGGATAACTTCTTGTTTATAATGATGATTTACGCAAGCAAAAAATAAAACTATTACAAATTAACTTCACTTTTGAAAAATCATACTTCCTTGGATGTCCCAAAATTAGTGATTTAATTAAATATTTAAAGTTTTTTTTCAAGGATAATAAGTATGAAGTTATGGTGGAATCAGAATAGCAATAGGCAGATATTATATTGTTGGAAGATCTTGTATAATTTTTCTGTTTTAAACTCCAAATTTGTTTTAGTTTTACGCGAAGGAGCATGCTACACTTCTATAGGGATTTTGGAGAAAAAGAAAGTATTGTGCTTTCAAATGGAGCACTTTTTAGTTTTTTTTTTATTTGATTTTCTATTTCTGTGGGAGTTAGTTTGGTTAATAGCATCCTGTATTAAATGTGCTTTTCTGGGTGTTTTGGTGAGTAGAAGACATGGTTCAAAGATGCGGTAGCGGCTTATGTTTCGGAAGGTCATTTTTTGACTTGGTATTAGTTTCGGTATTGCTTTCAAGTGATATGCACGTTAGCTAGTTAGGGGCTTCAAAAAAAAGTTAAAAAATTATGAAAAAATTCTAAATAATAAGAACATCAAAATGAATCAATTAAATTCACAAAAAATACTATGTAGTGCATTGTCCAAATCATAATACAAACATCTCGCATATATGTTTAATCAAATTTACGTTTGAATAAAGTTGATATTGATGTTGTCTTAGGTCAAATGGTTGAGCACACATGTTCAAATAGAGCACACATGTTATGTAGAATTTAAGTACAAATAACTTAACCAAGTATATTTAAGGGCAAATTTTTCAAAAATTTTCAAGTTGTACTTAATTAGATACTATTTAGGTATAATTTCTGTACAATTTAACATAGTAAGTATATTTCAAGTGCAGTTTTTTCTAAATTTTTCAAGTTGTACTTAACTGGATACTATATAGGTACAATTTAGCTTAACTAATTATATATTAAATACAATTTTTTTTATATGTTTTAGGTATATTTAAATAAGTGCTATATAAGTATATTTTTAAGTACAATTAAACTTAATTATGTACAGTTGAAGTACAATATTTTTGGTTTTTTTTTAAGTTATACTTAACTAGGTATTACATAGGTACATTTAAGTTTAATTTATAGGGAAAGGTTTGTTTTCTTTTGTCATCTTCCTTTTATAGCTTTTAATATATTCGATTTTATTTGGTGGCGTTTCTCCTCTTTATGCCGTAATTTCTCTATTATTTGGTCAAAAACTGCAATGTTATGCCAAGTTGCCGAAACTTCACCGAAAGCTACCTTTACGATGTGATTTCTCCTTTATTTGGTCTGAAGCCGCTACGTTACGCTGAGTTGCCGAAATTTCATTGAAAGTGACCCTTTACATGAATAACTAACCGATAAGCCAATATGTTGGCGTAACGGCCGATACTTTGAATCATGGTAGAATATGTATAGAAACCAACTAAGGGGAAGTTGTGAAGCTTCAAAGATGGCAAATGCTGCAAAGTATGATTTGGATGCAGGTCAGTAGATTACATCAAACTAGTGTGATTTTGGGAAAGATATTGATTTTTAAAATATAGTTGTTGCTTTTGTTGGTGGTTCTTCTTAGCTTGCAAATTTGGGTTAATTACTTTTCTGGAGTTATATCTTCTGATTGATTTCTTCTTGGTTGATATAGTTTATGTTATTAGTTAAATACGTTCAAGTTGAATGTGGTTGGTAGACTCTAGAATGTTTCATCAGAACTCTAATTGAGGACAAATTTAGGCCAAAGCCTTGATACCCGGGCCAGTTATGTTTTCTTAATATCTTGGTATCAAAATATTTAGCATTAGTACTCCAGACAAACTTGGACAGTTTTGGGTCCGTATATCGATATATGCTATTGGCCAGTGTTGTCTTTCTTATGCATTGTGTGGGAGGGGTAAATTGGCCAGGCTGAATGATTTAGGTAATGTTAGAAATAAATCAGAAACACATGAGAGTGGAGCTGAAAATTAGTACAAAGTCAAGAGTACATAACAACTTGAACGTCCAAGAACTACTATGAGTCTATAAGGCTTAATAGTTTTTCGATGCGAAACAGGGAGCAATGAAATGCTATGTTACAATTTAGTGAGGAAACTAATAAAAACAGTAAAAAAAGAACTGGAGGAACAGAAAGTATAAGAAAAGAGGAGCAGTGAGAAGCCAATATAGTTTGTATTTAATCACATAACAAGAAGAATAGTCATTGCCAGCAATGGGGTGGATAAAATAAGGAGACATAAACCCCTGTTAAGGACCGATTATAAAGAAATGCTAAAGGGAAGGGTGTTTATGCATTAGAGGGGTAGCCTGAAGAAGGTTTATTAATGTTTGACATGTTATTCCAGGATTTAAATGGACCAGAAAATAGGATAAATGGCTAGTGTCCCCCAAACACTTGAGGCCAACCAATAAACTATATATGTAAAAGCAGTAGATCATTAAGGTTGATATCTGGATTCTGGATCACAATATGAGATCCAGATTGGTTTGAATTAGTGTGATCCTAAGATCTGAACTGCGATCTTAACAACCATGGTTGGTACTTGGTTCTACCTCTCAATATGTTGGATTAAAATATGATTTGAGACTTTGCACTATGGTTACTTTGTGTGTTTCAGACAGACAGATTGGCGAACTCATTAAGTGCATTGCTTTTTGTTTATTTGTTTTATTCTTAAATTCCACTTTGGGATGGCTCCTTGTTCACCGTTCTATCTTTCCCTCTTCTATTAACAAAATCTTTTTTCTCTATCTAAATGATAAAAGATACAATTGGAAGGATAGGCGGATATTGAAATGTGATAGTTAGGAATAGTGTTTTTTTGATAAAAGGGTTATGGATGTCCTCTGAGAAGCAAAAGTCATTTTCATATCTAGTTATAAAGAAAATATGATATTTGGAAGAATATTGGGGATACATACTGCTCTGGTCTTGGACCGGAAAATCCCAGGAATATTCAGATCTATCTTTCCTATTAGGTTCATGTTTGAGTAGTATAGGGAATTTGTTCTGGAAGGAGTTGTGGCTGGAATTGTAAGAATTCCTAGATTTCTTCTCTCATTATTATAGACTATTCCAAGGAAAATCAGCTCAATGTTTGAGATTTATTTCTATGGTCTATTTACGGGCTAGGGAGCTGCGGTTCTCTGAATTTTGCGTTTTAGCATAGATAAGGGTGATTTGGAATGAAATCCTTGTAGTAAGCATAGACGATTGAAGACTTTGAATTTGGGTATTGATTTCTTCAAAATTTGATCATGAGGAATTCAATTGTGGTTTGTCTTTCTAGGTGGTAGGTCAAGCGTTGGCCTATTTGGAGATCCAATTACCTTTTTTTAATGAATATTCCCTTTCTACAAGGATAGTTCAATTTACCTATTATGGTTCTCTACTTTTCAGACAGATACACGAGGTGTTACAGTCCTCTATATGCAGTTAAGAATTAAGATTATTTCTTTGAGTGTGTTATTACCTATGCGGGATTTGGTCAGGTAGGCCTGTCATGAACCCTTTTGTCTAACTCTTGCATCTTGGCCCAATAAGAAAATATCACAGAAAGTACAAATATCTTATTTGTTGCCAATTAGCACATTGGAAGATGAAAAAATGCCTATAGATAATGGGATAACAACCTTATTTCTTCCTGAGGGAGCAAGCTTTTATTATCTCTGCCCCTCCTATTTTTTTCTTCCAAATAATGAAGTTGCGACAAGAAGCATATACAAGTCTACTCCCTAGTTTTGTGCATGTTATAAAGATGGGTTGGTTGTGGTTGTGTGCTGGTCTTTGTTTTCCCCCTACTTTCAATAGCCAAACATTTGGACACTGCCAATCCTCTCTTGTGAACTCTTTATCTTTTTCCACTTACTGGGTTATTGTCTTGTGGTTCATTTTTTCAAACTTCTTATGTTTGCAAAGCAAACTACCCTAAAAAATTAATGCTATTCTGTGGTCTTTTGTCCTTGGTTGACTTCAAACTAACGATATGTGTCAGTTATAGTCCTAAAAAGATTGTGTGTTATGTGTATGCACGATGGTGAGTCTCATTCTCATTGTTTGTTTACTGTCAGACCCTCTTCTGTGAAGATCTTCTCCAGATTAAGGGGTTTTAACTGTGGGGTAGGAGAATTCTTTGGAGATGTGCTTGTTTCCCCACTGTGTGGAGTTTGGATCTAGAGAATGCTAGTATATTTTGTGGTCGGGTAATGCATATAGGTTAGCCTTGGAACAGAGTGCCGTTTTTTGCAGCGCTTTTGCCTTATGCATTGGGAGCTTTTCAATGAATATTTTGTCAGATCTTTATAGGAATTCGTGCTGTATAGGGCAGGAACAATCATAGTTGTTATGGCGACGCCTTGGCGTCCCGGCGATAAAAAGTGTCCAAGGCGTACGGCGACTTAAGTCGGTGCTTCCAAGGCGGCCGCCTCGAGCTGCCTAGGCGGCCGTCTTGGAAGCACTGACCCAACTGATTTTACCCATGGGCTAACCCATGACCCATCAAATAAAAAATAAGACAAAACCCTTATCTGCTGAAATCGATCGCGAAGAAGATAGAAGAAGACCCATCGCGACAGCTCTGACCAACTCTATCCTCTGCAGACCCACACCCATCGCGAACCTCCGACCAGCTATCACCTTCGACTTCGTAGCCCATCGCAGTGAGATGAGAATGACGACGACCATGACGCCTCCCAGGACCCAACTCCAAGTTGACGAGGTTCTTCTCTTCTCTTCTCCTCTGTTTCTAGACTTCTCCTTTTTTATCGACTGATTCTCTTCTCTTCTCCTCTATTTCTTTTTTTCCCTAGTTTTTCTCTGTTTCTAGACGTTTCTAATGTATTTTTTTTGCTTTGCTGCTGGGTCGTATACTACTGGGTCTCTATATATAATATAAATTTATATATGTATAAATTTATACATATATAAATATATATATATATATATATTTATATATGTATAAATTTATTTATATATTATATATATATAATAAAATAAAAAAAAATATATTATATTTAATATATATCATATATATTAAAAAGAAATTAATATATATTTAAATAAACAACAAATAATATGTTAAAAATAATTAAATTTCTATAAATTTCTATAGGTATTAATTAAATAATTATGATACCATAAAAAATAAGATAAAATAAAATAAAATAATATTATATACATATATTTAAATAAACAAAAATAATAAAAATAAAATAAATACTAAAAAATAATTTAATGATAATGAAATAAATACATAAAAAATAACTATGATATTAACTAAAATAAATGCTATATACACTTAACTATTAACTATATATAATATTTTAAATAAAATATAATATTTAATTAACTATGTATATTTTAATTTTAAAAATAAATATATTTAATATGTAGGATAGTTGCATGAAATAATTTGAAAATAAATACTATATAGTATATACACTTAATTATTAATTTAATAATACACTATATATATATATATATATTATATAACACTATCAATGGGATTTAAAAATATATTTAATGTTATTTCATAGTGTTATGTTTTTGAGTTTTAATGTATATGAAATTTTATTGCTAATATAGTTATGTAAAATAAATAATATATAAATTACATATTGTAAACGACTTATCGCTATACGGACGCCATGGCGGTTGTCTTGTCGCCTAGGCGTCCAGGCAGTCGGCTACCGCCATGACTCGCCGTGGCGCCGTAACAACTATGGAAACAATCATTTGAGAACAGAGGATTTGGTGAACCAGACATCAGTTCTTTTCTGTTGCTTATATTTCCTACATTATGCAGCCTAATTGCCTTCACTTGAGAATAATTTAAGATAGAACAAAAGGAAAACCTTATACAGTCTAAATTTTTCTGCTTGATTGTGCGACACTCAATGATATTGTGATTTTTTAGCATTTTCTGTTGCTCGTCTCTATATAATTGTGATTCTAGTTTTAGTTAGACAATGCATAAGAACTGTTTCAAAACATATACTCTTTTATAGATGACCTGCTCTTAATTCATATTCTTTGTTTGAGTTGTAATATTATGGACAAATTGACATTCTCTCGCTATTGATTAGACTGATTAGATTGTGATTCTATTCTCCCACCGTATTATCTAATTTCTTTTGCGGACTTGGATGAACAGGGATTCAGGAAGGTTGATCCAGACCGTTGGGAGTTTGCTAATGAGGGATTTTTAAGAGGTCAAAGGCATTTGCTCAGGGGTATTGTCCGCCGGAAACCAGCTCAGGGGCAAAATCAGCAACCACAACAAGCGCATGGACAAAGCTCTTGTGTTGAATTGGGGAAATTTGGGCTTGAGGAGGAGGTTGAGAGGCTAAAAAGGGACAAGAATGTGCTTATGCAAGAGCTTGTCAGGTTGAGGCAGCAGCAACAGACTACTGATACTCAGTTACAAGCGATGGTGCAGCGCCTTCAAGGGATGGAGCAAAGGCAACAACAAATGATGTCATTCCTGGCAAAAGCTGTGAATAGCCCTGGCTTTTTGGCGCAATTTGTACAGCAGCAAAACGAGAGCAACAGGCGCATAACTGAAGGCAACAAAAAAAGGAGGCTTAAGCCAGATGTTGTTCCAGACGATGATTTGGTCTCTCCTGCTGGCGGACAGATTGTCAAGTACCAGCCTTACACAAATGAGGCGGCAAAAGCAATGCTCAGTCAGATTATGAATCTGGATGCATCTCCTCTGCGGGAGACCTTCAACAATGGTTCTGACAGTTACCTCTTTAGTGATGTTTCATCGCCATCCAATGCATTTGTAGACGATGGAAGTGCTTCAGTTCATGCCTCAGGAGTGACGCTTCACGAGGTCCCACCAACTTCTGGGCAATCATATATGCCATCAGCTTCTGGGGTTACATCTAGTGGCTCTTCAGCTTCAATGTCTGAGGTTCAGTCTTTACCTCTTGGTGTGACTTCTGATGCGGTTAGAACTACAAATTTTCCAGATATAAGCCCACTAGTTGGGTCACAAGAGTTGTCCTCTGTCAGTATTCCTCCCAGCGGCATCCCTATCCCTGAGCTGTCTAAGTTACAAGGAATGGTTCCGGAAAGCAATGTTGATAATCCCAGTGTATTCCTGGATCCAACCCAGTTACCTGACGATGGAAACCTGCCCTTAGACATTGACAGTTTCTCTCCTGATGAGGATATCGACTGGGACAAGTCTTTGCTTGATGAGATGCAAAAGCTATTTAGTTCAGGTGACCCCTCATGGGAACAGTTTCTCGCGCAGAGCCCGCTAGCCACAGACACCGAGGAGATGGATTCTACTCCACCTATAGAATCTCCGCAGACAAATGAATTGAAGCCATTTGCAAATGGGGGGCCAAAGGCTCAGATGCAAAAGCTTACGGAGCAGATGGGGCTTCTTTCGTCAAATGCTAAAAAAGTTTGATCTTGTTTTTACCAAATGTAAATGTGTGATATTAGCCAAGGTAAACCCAAACAATGATAAATTAGAGAAGCTTGTACTAATTTGTACTATTTCGCTGTCTTTGTTTTGCACATACGGGGATAGTTAAAATGTCTAATTTTGGAATAAAGCAGTATACGAGTATTCATTAAGCTTGGAAGGCGATGATGGATGAAGCAAAGCAAAACCAACTTGGTGTTCAGAATGTGATCCTTTACTGAAGAAATGATATTTCTTAATAAACTCTCTTAAAGTAAAAGTTGCTCTGCTTGACAGAAACAATACTCAGATTTCCTAGAGCCCTAACTATAAAGGCTTGTTGGAAAATCCGTTGTTGAGTGTTGATTAATCGTCCTTTATTTATTGTTCAAAATGAATAATTTTGTTTTTGTGATTTTTTTTAGTACAGTTCTATCTCAGAGAAGAGTATCCATTCATAATGATAGTAGGGTCCGAATATCCCCCCACCCCCTCCCCCTACACGCAGCATTTTGAGGTTTAAGAAGTCATCTATTGAAAAGCTAGTAAAAATACATCCATCTTTAAATTTCCATCAATACTCATTCAGCAACACAACAAATACGTGACAAAATAAATTCTGCAATTAGTCTCTTACAAGTCGCACTAAAGTTGCTGAAGCCATCTAAAGTGCAAGTAAATCTCTATTAAAAGCTGACAATTCAAATGAAATAATTGATACCACTTCAAATTTCAAATGCATCAAGTAAGAACTTCCAAATTATAATCTTTATTTGTTTGTTTTTTTTAAATAAAACATACACAACAAACTGGAGCAAACCCTAAACCCCCAAACACCGAACAATTTACAAGAGTAGAAAATGCACCCTGCAAACAGAAGCAACTTACTATCAATACCATGCCATATGTTTGTCATATAAAGAGTGGCACAATCCACTAATCCAACCACTTGGAAATCGACATTAAAAAACAATAGAGATCTACGAAGAAATCATCTGTGCGTTCCAGAGCACAGGCCTTCAGTTTTACTTTTTGTTGTCAATCATCAGTTATCTTTAAGAAAAAATTGAAATAATCTCCTGCTTAGGCTACCAGTACTACAATGACAATGAGAAGCACGATTCCGAAAATTACCAAGAGCAAGCTAGTCTGCATAGATTAGAAGAAAAAAATTGCAAAAGTTAATATCTACCTTAAAAAATTTAAGCATAAAGATAAGAGAGATTGCTATCATTGACAATATAATATGGATATTGTGATCCAACATAAATGGGCAAATTAAAGACCATTGGGCCAAATGTCAGTTGTTAAAGTGAAGTCAGCCAGTAAGACCATTTCTTGTGATACCTAAGCAACAACTATGCTTGTAGTAGGTGCGTCGGACCAAAATATAACTGCCCCACACCCAAAAACAAACAAAAAAACCACCCCACCATAAACACACCACCTTTTTCTGATAAGTGGCAATTAGAAGTAGAAACTATAATGGCAATTAAGGCTCGAAATACTAACAAAAGGGATGCAAAGCGGATATTTAACACTGGTAATGAGAATTCTCGGATGGCAGCAGTAATCAAGTAAAATGTTAACCTAATGAAAAATGGAACTGTCGTAGTTTCTAGTCTTTAGAGTTTAAACAATGATATCCACACTACAACCCCACTGAAAAGAATGTTCAGGTGGATCTTCTAAATTAATGCCGGATAAACAACAATCTACAGATCAGAGATATAGTCTAGTATACCAGAGATGAGTTCGATCTTTGTGTCTTTGCTGCTTTGACAAGTTGGGATTTTCCCTGCGCAGTTGCTGCATGAGAATTCTCAACATTGGAGCCAATATCATCTGAAAAATAGAGTTTGTTTGCATTAAATATCATGAATATCAAAATAAAATAAAAAATCAATAAAAAAGAGAGAATAAATTAAAAGAATATTGGTTCCAAAGAAAGCATGTCTCACCAATCATAGCTCCTTGCTCGTGAACCAGAACAGCAAGATCTTTGAAAATCTCATTTACTTCTCCAATCTGGTTCTGGATTTCTTGTATTCCCTGCTCCCTTTCGTCTATTATAGCCTCATTGAAGGCAATCTCATTATCCAACAGCAAAACTTCTTGCCTGTAGTACAATAACTCGGAAGCTAAGGGAGACAAGATTTTTACAGAACTTTCTTAATGAAGTAGAGAGATAATTTGAGGTCATTTTAGTCAATTACATCATAATTAATTGTTTCAGTAATAAGTATATCCTGAGCCCACTCCTTCATTTTTTATGTAAAATCAGCACTGCCACCATTTTGTTAACACACACTTCAGACAAATCAATCTAATATTGATTAATCCATAATCGACCAAACACTACTTGAAAACGGCTCTTAATCTGATGAATAACTGCTTCTTCCCTGCTAAATTGTTCCACTTTGTGCTCAACTCAATACTATTCAAAGCACACATTACATTGTAAATATCAAATGATGTCCTTACAAGTGAGAATAGGAACCGGAGAGAGGTTGTCATAGTGAATGAACTATAGAAGAAAGCAAGCAGAAAATCTACTGATATCTACTCGTTGAATATTTGGAAGTGTTTATAAAATTAAGGCAACTGAAAAAGGAAATGCAGACCATATTCTACAGGCAGCGGATTATAACTTAAAGAGCTCGGTACCTAAACCATTCTAGTCGTATGCTTTCCATAATTTGTGTTCATATAAGTTATAATGAAAGTTAGCACGTTTCCCCTCCCCATGGACCTTGTTTTTGGGGGTAGCATGAAATTTAATATATCTAATAAGCTTCAAAATTTTCATAACCTTCAGCAGTGTCAGAGTTCTCCAACATTGTAATGACCAAAGGAACCGTTTACAAAAAAAGTTCACCTTACAATAAATGAACGACCAAACAAACTTTTGACAAATCTAGGAAAATAAGATGTGGATGAAGTTTTAATTCTTACTTTTACACCTAGATAAGTTCAATGAAAAAAATAATATTGGCAATTCAACTTATAAACACAAAAACTCAAGTAGAATTTACCTTCTAGATTCCACAAGAAGAGCACGTTGTTCTGGATTCTTATCTGAGGGTACATTTATCTCGCTTTCTGTATAGCTGTTCACAGAATATTGTCAAAGCAAAACATGCGTTAGGAAAAAACATACAATTTCATAAACCATGCATCCATTATGGGAAAAATAAGAAAAATAAGGAACCTTGAACCTAACCATGCATCCATTATAGGCTGCTGAGTAATTATTACCTGGACGGAAGAACTGCTTGAGGAACAAAAGGAGTATATGCTGTTTCCCTCTCAGCAGCAAGCCGCTGAGCCTTCTGAAACTCTTTCAAAACTGCTTGGAAATCTTTTGCTAGTTTGGCATCTGTAATTTTCTTGCTGGCCTACAGATAAAAATATAGACTGAACATCATAAACCATCCATGAGTTTTTAGAATGGCCAAAGTAAGTATTCCCCTGGGAAGAGAGGAGAGGAGAGGAGAGGAGGAAGCAGAGTAGAAGGGTGACCAAAGTTCTAAAAGTGACGGGATCCTAACATTAGGACTTTTATATAGAATAAAGAATAGAATTGAAAAAACTATAAACCAAGCATAGCTGAGAATTTGGTGTACAAGTTCTGGATGAGAATTATGGATTACAAGGGACTCCATTATAGTTTGTAGATTTCACTAAGGTACAACAAGTTTTGTCATTGTAGAAATAACAAGAGCTGAAGGAAAAATAAGTAGAAAGAGATGTAGGAGAAAGCATGAAGCAAGCACAAATACTCAACCAAACAAGAAAGCTTGATCACTAAATTCAATATTCTTTTTTCTTTTCTTTTTTCTGATTAAATATCATCATTTTTTTTATATTTTTATTAACCCAGGAATCAGGAGAACCAAAAACTTAAAACACCTCACTGGTTGAAGTGTCAGCATGTTGAGGGTATTCAAGCTATGGTATATGTGAGCTCTTAAATCATTAACCCAGAGAAAGCCAGAAAAAGCTCTTTCAAAATTTAGCAACCTTATAATCAAGCAAGAAATCTGCATTTATAAAACCAAAAATAGACTATGACAAGCCTGTGAAATTTTTTTGATAACCTAATAGAATAGACTCTTGCCCTTCCTGCTATAATCAAAACTTAATAAAATCTATGAAAAGGATCTGATGGAGCAAAAAATCACTAAAAATAACTTCCTATTAGGAGAAAAAACAAACAAAACTAGAATAAGTAGAGAAGTCCACTAGTTGTAATGAAAACGAAGAGAGAGAGAGAGAGTTAGTAGTACATCAAGAGTGACCCCAAGATGGCCAACTTACACTGACTTCCGCGTGATGATCTGTTTCACTAGCTTGCTTAAGTTTAGCTGAAGTTTCCTTTACCAACTGCACAATATGTAGTCTTGTCTTATGCCTGCAAAAGTGCAAATTAAGTGTGAGGGCCACCAAGCTATTTTGGAATAAAAATGTCATTTAATATGTTAAAATGGTAAACAGTCTAGTAATAGAACAGATGAAATCAACGAGGTGATCCCTAGGTGTAATTATTTCTTCCTCTTTTACCTTGCCATTGATGTAATCCCTAGGGCCACCAAGCTATTTGTTCTTCCTATTTAGACCTGGCAAACGGGCCGAGCGAGTGGCGGGCCGGGCCAAAAACGGGCGGACTAAAAAGACCCGGATTTTGCTGGGCTAAAAAACTGCAGCCCAAAGCCCGGCCAGCGGGCCGAGACCAATTCGTGACTATTTTATGCTATTTTTTGGGTCTGGCCCAAACGGGCAGGCCAAAAACGCCCGGAATTTACAGGGCTAAAATTCTGCAGCCCGGCCTGCGGGCTTGGGCCATGTTTTCCAGGTAAATCCTGCTTCTACTTAAACAAAAATTCTTCTTTTTCATGTAGCAATTTTTTTTTTTTATTTCTTCCTCTTTTACCTTGCTATTGATGTCTATTGATGCATATTTGTTCTTCCTGCTTCTGCTTTAAACAATCTTCCTTTTCATTTTTTATACGTAACCTCAACAAAATGTTCTTCTTCACAAATGAATAATTTCAAAAGAAAATTCAAAAATGTGTTCCATTGTACGCATAAAAGGAGGCAAATTTTGTTCTACAATGAAGCGAATGCAAAATTTGGAGTGGAAATATCATTCCCGTTTCTAAAAATTTATACAAATAAAAAAATGATGATCTCGGAAGTGCAGCGGAAGTGCAAGAATCTATTGCAAATACTATCAAATAGCCTTAATTGGGAAGAAAAATACCATGGCTGAAAATGAGTTTTAACTATGATTGCTACTTATTAATTTATGTGATATACTCAGCAGCCACCGATTTTACATTTGCATAAGAAAGTTTAGATCAATTGTCCATGTTAGAAACAATAAAATCCCAAAGCACAGGCGACTTTCAGCCTTGCACAATTTCAGAATTTCTTCCATCCCATGGTCAGCAATCTGAAAGAATTATTTATATAATGGAGAACCCACAACCACTATCCTTTGGGTGCATGGTCAGTAGGTATACTTACCATGCACACAATACCGCACAAACCAAACACACCGGATAAGCCCACGGATAACCTAGTGTGGCCAAAAAGAGAGATTCCTGTTTACAAGGAGTTTTGAACCCATGACAAGTACATACTTGATGCACTTAACACAGATGTCCCACAACCACTTGGGCTAACCCTTGGTATTAGACTTCAAAAAGTATATTAAGGGCCCATTTGGTATGATAACTCCGGAATCCCTTCATATGCTTTCAAGGCATCTACTTCATTTTGAACTTCTTCTTGATCTACAATTTAGTGACATTATATTTCAAAGGATCAACTTCAACTTAGTTCAGCTTTCAAGTTGGAGAAAGGATTTTCAGGCACAAGCACCATTTACTAATATCCACAAGATTACATCTGCTTCCATGTCGAGCAAAAGGCCTTCTATTCTATCATAATTCTTTATATGCACTCAAAAGTCAAATCTCTTCATCAATATATACATATGAAATGGAAATGAATTCTCGTGTCAACCACAATACTATCTAACTGACCAAGGCAAGCTCAGAAGTATATAAATAAAATCCATATAAAGAGATTCAAGATTAGCTGAATAGCTTTGGTTAAGCAGTAGCATTGGGTATGCCAAGGAGGCCATTGTTCAGTCCCCACTCTCAAACCCCGACTGCAATCCCAAGAAAAGAATGATCCGCTTTGACTACTAAACACGTCTTGCCTACTTCCTTTAGCTCATACAGACCTTCAGCATAATTCATTTACATAAGCATGCACGACATCATATCCACTCCTCAGGATGTAAATCTTGTGGATGAAACACTGTGGTATCCACAAGTTGACTTCATGCAAGTGATATTGTGAAAATGATAGGTTCTTGAAACCTAAAGTAACTGACTATATTAAATTGATCTTAGCTTCTTCCATTGAGCAAGAGGTAAATAATTAAATAAAGTCTCCTAATATGTCACAATTGTACAATTGTTGAATTAAATTTTATAATTAGATCAATTGAAGTCCATGCACGTCGAAAAAAATAAAAATTCAAAGTTAAATATTTAAATCAAGAAGATCCAACACAATCCATTTGAGTATTGACAATATGTAATTCACATATAGTACACAAACTCCACAAAATTAAGGAAAGAGAAAAAGAAAAAAGAACTCACAGCTTCTCCCGGAGCTCTGGTGTGTCCTTAGGGGTTCCGAGGGTATTGACGAGCCTCTGAAAGGTAGAAACTACTGTGTTGATCTGAAAGATACCCGAAGCCACGGCTTGGGTCGGATCTTGTTTTCCATTTGCCAAACCCCTTCTCAAACCCACCGAACGACCCGCTTCGAGATCTTGGAAGCTCATCTCTCTCAGTCCTAACCACAATTCCCAAAAGATATGTCTGTATTACCTGTAAAAACCCTAGATAATTGGGTGGAATTGGGGAATTAGGGGAGCGAGAAAAAAAGGTTTAATTAGAGCAAAAAGGTGCTGGAAAGAGGGAGAAAAGCGAATTTGATAATTTAGGGGAGAGAGAGAGAGAGAGAGAGAGAGAGAGAGAGAGAGGGGCAGGGGGAAAGGGTCACAATGATTTGATATGCTTTTGGCGATGTGGTAGTATATCGTTATTTTGACGATGGCTCGCCTCTCGAGGTGGACTAAGGATGCGACACGTGGACAGTTGACTGTAGATGTATATGAAAATTAAATATTAGTCTATTTGAATTTCACTTAAATGAATTTCACTTGCGAAAACTAAGAGAGTGTCGATATTGCTTTTACATTGAAATAAGAAAGTATTACAATAAAAAATAGTAAAAAAATCAAAATTATATTTAATATTTAAAATAATATTAAATAGTAAACAATCAATACTTAATTGAAATTCCGACTAAGGGAGTATCTATTATTTCAAAATTAAAGCTATAGTATTTGGCATAAGTGACACACATTGCATGTAATTAGCATCCAATTATTGTATAAAAACAATGTCATTATATATCTATAAAATAATCTGATGAGATTTTAACTTAGTGATTAAGATTGATGACGGTTCTCAATTATATTTATGAAATGCTTATTTATGAGTTTATTTATTTATCTTTTATGTGAATCTTGATATTGTAATAGTAATAATATACTCGTTTTATAAAAAAAGGGTATAGAAAAGAGAATATAATGGAGTGTAATGATTCATTCAATTATAATTAGAATGAGTTGTGACGCCCCCAAAATAGGTCCACACAACCCATTATGAAGTCAAATCGAATACAGATACGAAACTAAATACAAACTTATTAATACAAATCGTCAGATAAAATAACGACAAACACATACACTGAGAGTTTTAATACAAATATTATTTTGTAAACAATATCCAAATTCAAATAAAGTATTCATTACAATTATTATTACACTATTTTACAAAATAGTGAGGACTGCTATAATAATCATCTTGGACCATTACTCCACTCTCCGACTAGTCACAACTACATTCTAGCCTCCTAAGAAGAACAATGGAACCAAAAGAAAAATGGTGAGCTTAACTAGCCCAGTAAAAAATATTATGACTAAGATAATGTAGAATAAATTATCATTTAGTCTTCAACAGGGAAAAATCTTATATAATACAATTAACAACAAGTTTTAGATCAACAACTGCAGCGGAAACAACAATCCATTAGAAGAGTCAAGTAGAGCATGATATCTACTATCTTCTATAATTTAAAAGTTCATCATTAATTTGTTATCCCTGTAACATCATTCAATAATTATTTCAAATCAACGAATTATTCATGCACTACGGGCCAAGGATATTCGTTAGTATCATCAGTGGTCATGATCATGTCAAACACCTGTCCATCTATGCACTACGGGCCAAAGAGGACTTTCACCACAACCTTATCTATAACATTAAATGTCATGATTATACCAATACATAATTCCTGGTCATAATCATACCAATCAACAGTCCATCTTTGCACTACGGGCGAAAGATGACTTTCAACACAACATAAGCATGAGGATGATGACAATGATATAAAGATTCAATCAAGTGAGATAAAGGATAAATATTAGATATTTATAATTCAATTTATCCAGAGTTCAAAAATGTCTTGTCAACATGATAATTCGTGAAGTAAAATTCAAGAATGATATTCATGTATCAAAAATAATTTGGACAGAAAAGAAAATTAAATTCTGTTGTGAATAGTACTCGTGAATAGTACCGTATGTATGAATAGTACTTAGGCATGAAAAGTTTAAAATTTAATAAGAAAGTTCAGACCAATATTCTAGTGAAATGATATTAGATGAAGCGCAAAACTTAAGGAATTTCTAATTATTTCAGGAATTATAGAAGCAATACTTACCATAGTAAGTTTAAATTTAGGAATATGAAATGAAATAATATCTCTTACATAATATATAGTATGAAAGAAAATAATATTTCTTACGAGTGTTGCAATAAAATAATATCATTTACCTAAGTAGAAATTAAATTTGACTGGAATATCGGATATTATTCTGAGAAAATCTTGCACAAAAAGCTATACCCAAAGTATCCTTATACTCAAGAGAAATACTCACACTACTATATAATAAGAATTTCTGATATTGAAATGGTGTGTTGAGGAAGGAGGGTTACCCCTCCATTTATAGCGCAACGGAGGGAGAAAAACAATGCATTCTGCCTAACATTTCATTTTTTTTTCTCCAAGCCCAACTTTGCCTAACTTCTTTTCTGCCTAACTCCTTTCATTTCCTTGGGGCCATACTTTGAAACAAAGCTTTATAGACAATTCTCACATTTTACAATGGTTGGGGCCCACGCTATTTGAAAACAAAAGCTTTGCAGGAGAATATTTCAACTTTAGAAAATAATGTGCAGAATTCAAAACGTGCACGGAATAAAAATGATAACATTCACTCCACTTTTATTCACATGTTAAAAATTATATATTATAATAATAATAATAATACCATTTGAATTATAAAAAAATTATTTTATTTTATTATCACATTATTATAATGTAATATTATAATAATATATTTAAATGAATATTTTATCAAAAAAAATAATTGCCAAACTTTCAACAAATTCTTTCATTTATATCAAAATTGAGCCAATATTCACCACATAATAATTATTCATAAATAATATTATAAGCTCACAATATTAACAACCAGATCATTCTCAAGAAAGAGGGGGATTTCCGATAAGGATTTATCCTTATTGATGCGCAATTATATAACCTAACCCTTTTCCTCGACAGAATTTTCTAGACATTGTCAATAATGCTTACTAATAATATGAATAATTGTGTTGTGTCAATTATTGATTTAATAATATAAAATATTGTGTAGATGATACTGTGACAATAATTGAATCAATAATATGCGATACTATGCAACAATTACTGTGGTAATTATTGAACGAAATTGAGTGACTTCTTATGTAAGACCCCGAATTTTATGAAATAGAAGTATTCAATTTTTCTTATAATTATTATTCAGTAAATGGTTAAATTGATAAAAAGTTTAAAGTTAAGGGTGATATATGTAAATTTTTCAAAATAAACAAGTGGTTATAAAATATTCATTGTTGTCGGGGAATATTCGTTTGGTCGTGAAATATTCTTGTTGTCGGGGAATATTCGTACAACGGCGCAGCCACTTGTGAGCCCCATAAAGGAATGAATGTCGGATATAGTAAGAGACAGAAATAACATTTTTATAAAAATAATGGCGTAGTTATTCACGAATTAACCTTTCGTTGGAATACCCGGTGGTTAAAGAAATCACGATGTCTGGCGTGGTTGCATGAAGAGCAGCACCGGTATTGCACATTATTTTTGGATTATTGATTCTTACGTAAGAAGGCACTACTCAATAATTGTTATAGTAATTATTGTTCAATAATTTATTTTATTGATTAAATAATTACTACGTTGATATTTTATAATATTGTTGTTTCAATAATTGTCATTGCACAATATTTTCCATTATCAGATCAATAATTCATATTATTTGAATAATATTATTAGATAGCATTATTCGTAATGTATAAGAAAGTTCTGTTTATGAAAGGAGTTTGGTCACCTAATTGCGCGCCACTAAGGAGAAATCCTTATCGAAAAACCCCCTTTTTTCCTAAGAACTACCTGGTTGTCATTATTGTGATTATATAATATTATTTGTGAATAATTAATTATTGATTTATATGATAAGAAAATATTTATTTATGTGGATATAAATGAAGGAATTAATGTTGAGGTATTTTATCAGTATTTTGTAGAAATGGAGGTATTAAAAATCACCCGTATGTGGATTTCGGTCATTTTTTGTTTGGAATTTGGAAAAACTTTCTTCTACAAAGTTGTAGAGAATTAAATTTCCTATGGAATGAACATAAAATTAGTATTTTCTGATAAAATGGCTATTTATTATGAATTATTGAAGTTTTTGAATTTTGTTTAAATTTAAAAGATTTTGGTGAGATTTTCTAGAAGGTGGGCCCCACTCTTGTCCTTGTTGGTGTGCTGAGAAATTTCAAGAGTGGTGTGCGTGAAAAAATTGTATAGAAAATTATTTTATTAAATTTTAGTCTGCTTTGGCATTCTGGCATTTTCCTATAATAGGGTACTTAGTTAGAATTGAAAATCACACAAGAATCAGAAGTTTTCTCTTTCTATAATATCGAGCGTATTTTTGTGAGTATTTAGATACTTTGAGAGTTGCTATTCAGTATAAGTTTCCTTCAATATTATATCTAATATTTCAGCCAGAAATAATATTCTTTTGAGGTCAGGGATGTTATTTTCTTCGTAAATGATGTTATTTCGTTCAATATCATTATGTCGAAATATTGGTATGAATTTTATTATGAAATTTTACATTTTTATATCTAGGTTATTATTCACGTATACGGCACTATTCACGTATACAACACTATTCACGAAGTATGATTTTTCTTATGAAATTATTATATTTCATGTCGGGGTTACTATTCACGTATACGACACTATTCACGTGTATGTCACTATTCACAGAAAAATTAAATTTTCTTTTCTTTGTCCAAGTTGTCTATTATGGTTACTATCTTTTATTGTATCCATATTTTGATCTTCATTCTTGAATTTTGCTCCACAATTGATTATTATGGAGTATTTTTGAACTTGGATAAACCAAAGTACGAATCCCTAATCTTTGTCCTTTAATCTCACTGGATTCGTTTCTTTAAGATATTTTTCATCATCATCAGTCTTAAATGGTGATACTAGATGAATATATTTGGACTGTAGTGCAAAGATGAATGATTACCTGATGAATATCTTTGGCCCGTAGTACAAAGATGAACATGACCAACTGGTGATACGAATAAATATATTTGGCTCGTTGTGCAAAGATGAATATTTGATTCAAGATGTATATTGATTGATGTCACAGAGATAAATTAATGTTTTGATCATATTGTTTTTATTATCATATATAACATTTTTATAATCCTGATGATGAAATTTCTCTTTGACTTGAGTGTAAAGATGAATAGATTATTGGTATGATCGTGACTATGGGTTCTCTTTGGCCAGTAGTGCAAAGTTGAATTATTGACTGGTATGATCATGACCATTAAATTTATAATTGAATATCTTTAGCTTAAGTGTAAAGGTGAATTGATCAACATGGTTATAATTATTGTTTATATAAATTCTGAAATGATTATGTATTTCTTTGAGATATGAATATCTTTGGCCTGTAGTGCAAAGATGACATGTTGTTGAATATCTTTGGCATGTAGTGCAAAGATGACCTGTTGTTGAATATCTTTGGCCTGTAGTGCAAAGATGACATGTTGTTGAATATCTTTGGCCCGTAGTGCAAAGATTACCCGTTGTTGAATATCTTTGGCTTGTAGTGCAGAGATGAATTGTTGATAAAAATCTTTGGCCCGTAGTGCAAATATGAATTTATTAGTATGATTATGAACAGGAACTGTGATTTGGTATAACCATGATCTTTGATGTTTCAGGTAAAGACAGGTGATGAAAATTATCTTCGTCCTGGGTGTGAAGAGGAATTTAGAACCACAATTATGATTATGAGTTATTCACATGATTGTGGACAGGAACTGTTGATTGATGTTACATAGATAAAACATTGTTGGTGGACTTTTAACATGGAGAAGATAATAGACTTTATGGTCTATTTAACTCTTCTAATTGAAAAGTTTTATCATCTACCTTATGTTCTAAATCTCTGATTTATTACTGACGAAGGCTATTGATAATTTAATTGTCTTTAGTCATGATATTCTTTATTGGGCTAGTTTAGCTCACCCTTTTCCTTTTTGTTTCATTTTTCTTCTCAGCAGGCGAGAATATAGCGGGAACTAGTCGGGGTATGGAATGATGGTTCTAGACAGTCGTTTTAGCAGTCCTCACTATTTTGTAAAATAGTGTATCAATGATTTTAATGAGGATTTATTTGAGTTTGGATATTCTCTAGAAGATAATATTTGTATTTAAACTCACAGCGTATGTGTTGTCGTATTTTGCACGACAATTGTAATAATGAAGTTTGTAGTTGTTTCTGTACCTATTTTGGGGGCGTCACTACTTACGTAAGAATCAATAATCAAAGATACTATGCAATACTGTGTGTTACTGTGCAACCACGCATATTACTGTATTTTTATCGCCGGGTATTTTAATAGTTAACGATAAAAGTCTTGCCGTTATTTTTATAAAAGTCTATTTATGTCGCTTTCTATATCGGAAAAATTATTCCGTTATATGGTTTACCAATGATTGCGTCGTCATACGAATATTTCCCGACCAAATGAATATTTTATAACAACTTGCTTACTTCGCAAAATTTGCACATTTCACCCATAACTAAAGCATTATATCAAATCAACACCTTATTATTCAAAATAATAATTAAATCTTTATTCATAAAAAGTTGGAGTCTTACAACCTCCCCTCCTTATGAAATTTCGTCCTCGAAATTGATGTACGTACCTGGTATGTCAAAAAGGTGAGGATACCTTTTTTTCATATCAGATTCCAACTCCCAGGTCATTTCCTCAATATCGTGGTTTCTCCATAAAACTTTGACTTGAGGCATAACCTTTGAGCGTAAAATATGTTCCTTCTTATCCAAGATTTTAACAGGTACCTCCTCATACGTTAAATCTTCTACTATCTCGTCTGGTTCTAATTTAATAACGTGGTTCAGATCTTTCACATATTTACGTAGCATGGATATGTGAAAAATATTATGAACACGAGACATACTTGGCGGTAAAGCGAGTCTAGGCCACAATTCCTACTCGATCGAGGATTTCAAATGGACCAATGAATCGAGGGTTGAGCTTTCCTCTCTTTCTGAATCTCGTAACTCCTTTCAATGGAGCAACACGTAACAATACAAGATCTCTAACATTGAACTCTACGTCCCTTCGATGAAGATCAGCATAACTCTTTTGTCGATCTTGTGAGGTTTGTATACGTTGTCGGATCATTTGAATCTTTTCCATAGTCATGTGTACCATTTCTGGCCCCAATAACGTTGCTTCACCCACCTCATCCCGGCACACTGAAGAACGATACTTTCATCCGTACAACACCTCGAATGGAGCCATGCCTATACTTGCTTGATAACTGTTGTTGTAGGAGAATTTCACCAATGGCAAGTACTTATCCCAACTTCCTTTGAAGTCTAAGACATAGAGTCTTAATAGATCTTCAAGATTTTGAATATTTCTCTCCGATTGCCCATCCATCTGAGGATGATCTACATAACTGAATCGTAAATCAGTGCCCATAGCTTTCTGCAAACTGACCCAAAATCGTGAAGTGAATCTTGGGTCTCGATAAGAAACTATGGATACTGGCATACCATGCAATCTCACAATATCATTTATGTACATATGAGCAAGACGTTCAAGTGAATGAGTTTCTCGTATAGGCAAGAAATGAGCAGACTTGGTTAATCTATCGACAATGACCCAAATTGCATCTATGCCTTGAGAAACCTTGGGAAGACCGGTAATGAAATCCATGTTAATGTGCTCCCACATCTATTCTTGAATTTTAAGTGGTTGCAATGGACCTTTTGGTACTTGATGCTCCACCTTGACACGTTGAAATGTTAAACACCTTGAGATAAACTCTGCGATCTCTCTCTTCATATTTTTCCACCAAAATATATGTTGAAATGGATTACAAACAGTGTGTTGTATGCCTCCATCATGATTTTATACTTCAATTCAGAGTCGTTAGGAACACAAAGTTTGGAGTTGACTCGAAGTATTCATTCTTCGTCGATTTTTGCTTATGGAATAACTCCTTGTACTTTCTTCTTCATACTCATCAGCTCTAGGTTTGTAGCTTGATCAACTTTAACTTTATCGATTAAAGTCGGTTCTACTCGTATATTTTCCATCATCACATGGGTCCCTGGAGTCTTTAACTCTATCTCCATCCTTTGTAAGTCATACAAAATGGGCCTTTGTGTTGACAATATCGCACTCGTACCCGCATATGATCTTCTACTCAACGCGTCAGCTACCACGTTCGTTTTTCTAAGATGGTATTGATTGGTAAAGTCGTAATCTTTGAACAGCTCGAGCCAACGTCGTTGCCGCATGTTGAGTTCCTTTTTGGTGAAGAAATATTTGAGGCTTTTATGATCTGTATAGTTCTCCACTTTCTCCCCATACAGGTAGTGCCTCCAGATCTTTAACGCGAAAATGACTACTGCCAACTCTAGATCATGAGTAGGATAATTTCTCTCATATTCTTTGAGTTTTCGTGAGGCATAGGCTATGACTTTCCCATGTTGCTTGAGAACACATCCTAAATCTCTGCCTGAAGCATCGCTGTAGATGACACATCCCTCCGAACTTGATGGTATTGTCAGAACAGGTGCTGAAATGAGTCTCCTCTTGAGTTCTTGGAAGCTCTTCTCACATTCTTCGCTCCATCCGAATTTTGTATCTTTTTGAGTCAGCTGAGTTAATGGAGTAGCGATTCGAGAAAATCTTTCAACGAATCTTCGATAATAACCAGCTAAGCCCAGAAATCTACGTACTTCGGTTACTGACTTAGTTTGCTCCCAACTTTGTATTGCTTCAATCTTTGCCGGGTCAACTGATATTCCATACTTCGATATCACGTGCCCAAGAAATGCTACTTCCTCAAGCCAAAACTCGCATTTCTTCAACTTGGCGTATAGCTTGTTTTCACGAAGCTTTCGGAGTATTAGCTTCAAGTGTTGCTCTGATCTTCACGACTTTTGGAATAGATGATGATTCCATCAATAAAAATAACCACAAAATGATCAAAATATTCATTGAATACTTGGTTCATCATATCCATGAAAGCCGCAGGAGCATTAGTCAATCCAAAAGACATTACTAGGAATTCGTAATGTCCGTACCGAGTTCTAAAAGCAGTCTTCGGAATATCATCAGTTTTAATCTTTAACTGATGATATCCGGAACGAAGATCGATATTTGAGAAGAATTTAGCACCTTGCAACTGGTCAAACAAGTCATCAATGTGATGCAACGGGTACCTATTTTTTATGGTGACATGATTCAACTCCCGATAGTCAATTTAAAGTCGCATAATTCCATCTTTCTTCTTTATGAATAGAACAGGAGCACCTCAAGGAGACGTACTATGACTAATGAAACTGATGTCTAACAACTCCTGCAGTTGGGTTTTTAACTCCTGAAGTTTAATAGGAGCCATTCGATATGGGGCTTTGGAAATGGGTTTTATACCGGGTTCAAGGTCGATACAAAATTCGATTTCACGTTGTGGGGGTAGGGCAGGAAGTTCTTCAGGGAATACACCAGGAAATTTATTAACAATAGAAATATCATTCAAATCTGACATATTTTTATTTAAATCTGTGACATGGGCTAAGAAAGCTTGACATCCGTTTTTCAATAAATGAATGGTTTTATGGCTTGATATGACAGTGATTGACTTTAGTGGTTTGGTTGCCTGAATTCGCATAATAGGTTGGTTAGGAATATGAAAACTAACAACCTTACGAAAATAATCAATTTTAGCATGATGAGTAGTTAATAAATTAATCCCTAAAATCACATCAAATGCAAGTATCTTTAAAGAGATGAGATCAACAGGTAATGTGATGGTGCCAACTTGAATCAAGCAAGATTTATAAATAGTGGATGTAATGAAGGTTTCTTCTAACGGAGTTTCAACAGATAAGTCAAAGTCTAATTTATGGGTAGAACCGGTATCTAATAAAGTATAGACTTTTTAAGAGTTTATGATTAGCTTACCCGTGATAACTTTGTTCGGGTTCCTCGCCTTTTAGGAAGTCACGAAAAATGCTCTCCCTTGAACCACCGGTTTTGACTTGTTTGTGACAGCCTTTGGTGCCACTATCTTAGCTGGACTTGACTTCGCTACAAGAAAAAATCGAGCTATGTGATTGTCTTTTCCACAACTAAAACATACCTTGGAAGGCTGTGTACAGTTTGAACTTATGTGTCCCTCCTCTCCGCATCTGTAACATCTAACCGGTTGTCACTCTCCTCCCCTAAAAATTGTTACTGGTGATGGTGCTGCTGCCGACGTCTTCCCGTTATTGTTGAATCTTCTCTTCTTGAAATTTTCACTTGACTCACCTCTCCTATTATCTTGGCCATTATTACCACCGAAGTGGTTACCATTTCTGGCACGTTGGTTATCACTAATTTGATGAATGTTGCCACTGGTATGACTATTATTGTGTTGCCGGTTCCCGTCTTTTGGTTGAGCTGACTCATAATTCCGCTCCAATAATTGAGTTTTATTTACAACATCTGAATACAAACAGAGTTTATGAGAGATGAGATGTTGACGAATTTCGGGTTTCAAACCTCTTAGAAACATTCGCGTTATTCATTCCTCATTATCTACCAAATGGGATGCAAATCGGGATAACTCTGCAAACTTTGCCTCGTATTATGATACAATCATATTGTTCTGCTCCAGTTTGATGAATTTCACCTCCTTCATGTGACGAATACTTTTTGGAAAGTACTTATCGTTGAAAAATTATTGGAACCTCTCCCAAGACATCTTAAGTACGGACAGATGAATACGTTTTATAGATTCCCACCATTAATCTACCTCTTCGCGCAACATAAAGTTGGCAAATGGAACTTTTTTGTTCTTCGGTGCATCCCAAGACATCAAATATCTTGGTAATCTATTTAATCCATGCCTCTGCCTTAAGTGGCTCTGGTTTTCCCAAAAACTCTGGCGGTCCCAACTCCTTGAATTGCTTAGCAGTGACCAGCCGTGAGTTGCCATTGTTTCCACCTGTATTTTGAACAGGAGTTTCTCTCGTTTAGTGTTGCATGAATTGTAGAAAGCTCCTAAACATCCCATTTAATGGTGCACAAATGGCCTGTGCCTGCGACTTAGCCTTGGTCCAGCTTGAGCCCGGCCTGGTCAAAGCTAGGCCTGGAAAGGTCCGGCCTGGCCTGCAAGGCTATAAACAGACCATAATTTTTTGGCTAATGCATGCCCCGCCCTGGCCTTTCAAGAAACCTGGCTCGGCCTGGCCTTCAGACTTGTCTGGCCCGAAGACTGAAACGGCCAAAGGCCTAATTTGGCCTAAAGATATTGGACCCCAACTAGAGTCTATTTTATTTTAACTAATGTAAGTTGCCTAAGTCCAGCAGGATTGACCTGCCAGCAGATGGACTCATACAAGTAGGGGTGTTCAAACCGATCGGTTTATTCAATTTTAAGGGAAATCGAACCGGTTTGAACCGGTCGGTTTGGTGCAAATATGAACCAGTTCGGTACCGGTACAAAAAATCTGTACATACCGAATTTTTGGTTCCGATTTCAGTAAGGTGTTTGGCTTGGTCGGTAAATACCGAAATGAACCGATTGTACCGGTTATTTAAATAATATATTTAAAAATAACTTGAAACATCAATTCTTTAAGACTTTTTTGTCTAACCATGTAAAAAGTCTCCTCTATTTGTAAAATAGAGGTAAGACAAGAGATGGCATACTAGACAATGTGGGATAGTTTTGTCTAACCATGTAACATTAACTTGAAAGTCTCCTCTATTTATAGAATAGAGGTAAGACAAGAGATGGCATACTAGACAATGTGGGATGTTTTTTTGTCCAACCATGTAAAATTAACTTGAAAGTCTCCTATATTTATAGAATGGAGGTAAGACAAGAGATAACATACTAGACAATGTGGGATGTTTTGAAATTTGGTGTGGCTTAGTATTTGCCTATTTGGTTGTCTCCAAGTCCCATATTGGCTAAATTGGTAAAACTTTAAGGAAATGTTCCTTATAAATAGAATTACCATGTAATAATGAATTCAAGATAACAAGTAATCAAAGCATGATTATTTATTAATTATATTAATATTGGGATGTAAATACCAACTTTACCCTCATCAAATCCGCTATAATGACACTAATAGTGATGTAAATAACTTGACCCTTATAATGACACTATTGAATAACTTATGGCACTATCTCACATAACTTGTTTCTAAGTCCCACATGTAATAATGAATTCAAGATAACAAGTAATTAAATTATTATTATTTAATATAGGGATGTAAATTTAATATTGGAATGTAAATACCAACTTAGACTCTCATCAAATCAAATTCACACACTAAGAGCATTAACAACAGTTTCCCTAATTAACTCTTTATCTCCAATTTTGAAGAATGCATCAACAAATCATTATCCAACAGCTTCCTTATCCTTGTTTCACTCTCTATTTTAATCCTTATATAGGATTTTATTCCCCAGAATGAGGGAGTTAAAAGACCATTTTCTATATATACAAAATGACAGTTCACACCCTCATTTAAGTAGACAACTCATCAATCATACACATCTGGACATTTTTTTACTACTTTATTTTCAAATTATAAACTTAATATTAACTTATATTTTAAAAATTAATTTCAAACATATTCAAATTTAAAACTGATATAAATTTATTTAATTTATGTCAATATAATTATAAATATTATAAACGTAATAATAATTATAAAATTTATTATTTTCAAATTTTAAATGAATCATATTAAATTTAAATTTAAAAATATCACAAATTAACTTTTTAAAAGTTAATATTAATCTTATGTACATTTGCAACTACAATCCATTCAATACTCACTTCATAAATTACTTAAAATATAAAATAAAATAAACATTATTTTTTAGTGAAATATAATTGATAAATTATACTCTCTCTTTTATAAATTATAATAATATTATTAATTTGATATTTTGGCTATTGGAAATTTTAACTTTTAACTTTTAAATTTCATTATTTAAGGAATCAATATAAGGAACCAGTTGGGTACATAGTGAAAAAATTGAATCTCTATTTTGCAAATGACCCAATAACACTGCAGAGTAGGGATAAAGATAAGGAAACTGTTACGAATGCTCTAATGAATGCAAGGAAATTGCATAAGAAAACTTATTGCACCATCTTACATAACTTGTTTCTAAGTCCCACATTGATTAGATTATAAAAATTTAAGAAAGTTTTCTTTATAAAAACACTACCAAGTGAAACCTTTACTATTTACTTGTCTCCAAGTCTCATATTGATTAAATTGGTAAAAATTTAAGGAAATTTTCTTTATAAAATGATTACCATGTAACAATAAATACCAATTGGGGGCCAATTTTTGGCTTATATTTTTGGGTTTGGGCTGTAAAGGGTCTATCTTACTAAGCCCTATAATTCAAGTCAGTATTTAAGTTTGGGTCGAAAGTTTTTGGGCTAAAAATCCAATTTTTGGGCTGAAAATAGTTTTGGCTTGAAATTTAATACAAGCAAGGCAAAACCGAATCGATCCAAGAATGACCCATTAATCGGTTGGTAGATACCGGTTCAACCGGTATCGGTAGTGGTACCCAATTTTCGATTTTAGATTATTCGGTTGGCTTAGGATTCGATTGGTTTTTTTACCGATGAACACCCCTACATACAAGTATATTTAATTCACTGAAGGATGAATGTTTATTTTAACTAATGTAAGCTGCCCATGTGACGCCCCCAAAATAGGTATACATCAACTGTAACACCCCAGTCCCACATCGAAAGATAGGGGAAAAATTTGTCAGTATATAAGAAAATAAGTTACTACCAATAGTACCTTCAAGTCAGCGACCTTTTGGGAACTGTGGTGGGCTAAGATGACCCAAGAAGATCTTATTGGGCCGATGAGTTTGAGGCCTTATTGTGATGGATTTGATTCGATTCGGACTTGGGATTTGACCCAAGATTTGTTCGAACTCGGGATTTGACCCGGGTTGTTTCATATGGTATCAAAGTCGACTCTCGAAAGCTCGGGTCGGGTCATCCGATCGAGTTGCCGGAGGTGGGGACACGAAGGCTGGTGGTATTATCCCACAATGAAGAGATGGAGGTCCGGAGGTGGTGACACGAAGCCAGCCGGTATTATCCCACAATAGCTAGAGAGGCAAAGATCTTTGGGCCTTGTGTGTGATCGGTTCTGACGGGGACGTCAGAAATTTAAGTGGGGGAGTTTGTAACACCCCAGTCCCACATCGAAAGATAGGGGAAAAATTTGTCTGCATATAAGGAAATAAGTTATTACCAATAGTACCCTCAAGTCATGACTTTTTGGGAGCCTGTGGTGGGCTAAGATGACCCAAGAAGGTACTATTGGGCAAGTAGTTTGAGGCCTTATTGTGATGGATTTGATTCGATTCGGACTTGGGATTTGACCCAAGATTTGTTCCAGACTCGGGATTTGACCCGGGTTGTTTCATCAACCATCATGGGTCACCAAATACATGGTACAAAATTCAAATACAAACTTAATTTACACAATACGACAAACATAAATTGAGAGTTTTAACACGGATATTGTCTCGTAGACAATATCCAAACTCAAATGTAGTCCTCATTACAATTATTATCACACTATTTCACAGAATAGTGAGGACTACTAAAGCAACCATCTGGACTGTCACTCCATTCTCTGACTAGTCCCGGCTATGTTCTCATTTTTTGAAGAGAACAATGAAAGCAAAGGGTGAGATCAACTAGTCCACTAAGAAATATTATGACTAAGATAATGTAGAATAAGTTATCGTTAGCCTTCAAAAGTGTTAAACTGATAGAATACAATAAATAACAAGTTTAACTGCAGCGGAACAAGCAATCCATTAGAAGAGTCAAGTAAAGCATAATATTTACTATCTTCTATGATTTAAAAGTTCATCATCGATATTTTATCGCTGTAACACAGCTCAATAAATAATCCACACATCGAATTATCCATGCACTACGGGCCAATGATATTTGTTAGTATCACATCCATGAATTATCCATATACTACGGGCCAAGGATATTTATTAGTATCATCAGTATTTAAGATCATGCCAACAATTGTCTATCAATACACTATGGGTCAATGATGACTTTTACCACATCATTTATAACATTAAATGTCATGATTATAACGATACATAGTCATAATCATACCAATCAACAGTCCATCGATGCACTACGGGCCAAAGATGACTTTCGTCACAATATAAGCATGAGGATGATGACAATGATATAAGAATTTAATTAAATGAGAGCAAGGATAAATTTTAAAGATTTATAATTCAATTTATCCAGAATTCAATAATGTCCAAATTGTCAACATGATACTGCTTTGTGGAGTAGAATTCAAGAATAATATTGTATCAAAAATTATTTGGACGAAATTAATTTTTGTCATGAATAGTACCCCGAGTGAATAGTACACCATGAATAGTACTTTGGGAATAGTACCCCGTGAATAGTACCTTGACATGAAAAGATTAAAAATTATCAAGAATGTTTAGAATAATATTTCCGTGAAAAGATACTAGTTGAAGCGCAAATTTCAAGGATATTCTACTAATTTTAAGGAGTATAGAAGCAATACTTAACAAAATGAGTGTAGAATTCAGAATCTGAAACGAAATAATATTACTTACATATTACAGAGTATGAAAGAAAATATTATTTCATACGAATATTAAAAAAAAATAATATCCCTTACTGTAAGACCCCAACTTTTGAATAAAGATTAATTTTTTTAAATATTATTTTTTAATAATAAGGTGTGGATTTGATATAACGTTATAGTTGTGGGTAACATTTACAAATTTTGCAAAGTAAGCAAATTGCTATAAAATATTCATTTGGTCGGGGAATATTCATTTTATCAGGGAATATTCATACGACGACACAATCATTGGTGGACCCCACAACGAAATTACTGTCGGAGTGAGAAAACGACATAAATATCTTTTTATAAAAATAACAGCGAAAGTTTTACCGTTAACTATTGAAATACCCAGTGATAAAAGTATAGTAATACGCGTGCTTGCATAGTAGCACATGTTATTTCACAATATCTTTGGTTATTGATTCTTACGTGAGAAGTCACTCATTTTTATTCAATTATTGTCACAGTAATTGATGCATAGTATCTCACGTTATTGATTCAATCATTGTCACAATATTTTATATTATAAAATCAATAATTGAGACGATAAAGTTATTCATATTATTATTTGTATTATTGACAATGTCTAGAAAGTTCTGTCGAGGAAAGGGGTTTTGTAAGACCCCAACTTTTATGAATAAAGATTAATTTTTCTCGAAATATATTTTTGAATATTATGGTGTGGGTTTGAGATAATGTTATAGTTGTGGGTAATATTTACAAATTTTGTAAAGTAAGCAAGTGATTATAAAATATTCGATTGGTCGGAGAATATTCGTTTTAACAGGGATTATTCGTACTATGACACAATCATTGGTGGACTCCACAAACGAAATTATTGTCGGAGTTAGAAAACGACAGAATTATCTTTTTATAAAAATAACGGCGAAAGTTTTACCGTTAAACTGTTGAACTACCCGGTGGTAAAAGTACAAGAATACTGTGGTGCTTGTATATTAGCTTTAGCGGTATTAATTATTGATGCTTACGTGAGAAGTCACTCGATTATACTCAATTATTACTACGAGAATTCTTCCGATAATATCTCTCATATTATTGATTCAATTATTGTCACAAAGATTATCATCTCGCATAATATTTTATATTATTAAATCAATAATTGAGACGAAAAAGTTATTCATATTATTATTTGCAATATTGACAATGTCAGAAAGTTCACATCGAGGAGGTTTGGTCACCTAATTGCGCGCATGATAGGGAGAAATCCTTATCGAAAAGCCCCCTCTTTTCTGGGAATGATCTGGTTGTTAAATATTGTGAGTTAAATATTAATGATGAATAAGTTCGTGTTGATTAAAGATGAAATTGATATTTCCACTGTGTTGGAATTATTAGTGTTAGTGGAAATTGACATCTATTTCGATAATAATGGATGTTTGGAGGTTATATTGACCAATCGGGTAATTAATCGGATAAATAAGTAATTAATTGCTATTAATCCACATGCTTATAACTACATGTGTGTACTATTGATTCATATGCATGTACTATTAGGGGAGGTGGTGCAAAATTGATAATACATGCATGACTAAATTAAAAATGGAGGTATAGATGAATGTACTATACTGTAATTGTTTGGGAGTGTTTTCATGAGCCCCATGATTGGTCATGAGGCACGGTGCGGAGTTAATGAGGTTGGTACCGATATATGGTCAAGGCTTATAGGAGGTCGAGGACGTTCGGAGTTGGATACCGAGCCTAGTAAGTAGGATTGGTTGTGATCAAAGATCAAAGAGGTCTGGCCTCGCCTTCGTGTCCTTGGGGTCGAGGCCCAAACCGGTGCTTATGATGCTTGTTGGGATGGGCCTGTGTAAATGGGACTGACCCACATGCAGAGTCGGGCGTAATAATGGGATTATATGGTTAAGGGTCCTAACCCTAATCATGTGTTGATAAGGCAACTCCAAAGGCAGTATTGAAAAGGGATTCTACTTGCACCTTTTAAGGAGATTGTGTTGTGTTGGGAGAATGCATATTATGATTTGATGTTTTAATGCATGTGTTCATGATTATTTATAAGGTCCTTAAATGAATATGTGTACAAGGACTTAGTGATAGATCAAAACTGTTAGGTTGATCTAAGCTTTCAACGTTGTATCATTCTTAAAGAATGTATAGATAGAAAGATCAAAAACTGTTAGGTTGATCTTAAGATGTAATAGATTAGTCTTGAAGAAATCATAGTGCATCAACTTGATCAACATTGCAGAAGTCAAGGCGCGTAAAACGAGAGCACGAAGATCGTAGTGTGCCTGCCTTGAAGGAAACTCTTCGGACTTCGTAGAATGGTCCCAACGAGTGCTGAGTTAACTCCACGATCATAGTGTGCTGAAGGAAACATGAAGTTTACAAGTCAACGATTGTAGTGAGCTCTCGGGAACGTAGAGTCAACAACACGAGCAAGAGAAGATCGTAGTGTGCGAAGGATAAAGGGAAATTGTAGTGCTCTCGACTAATAGCATCGTAGTGAGCAAGTCAAAGACACTACGATCTAAATCGTAGAACATCACGATCCGAATCATAGAGCATCATCTGTCTAATGTCAGAAAACGTCGAGCCTCATAATCTGTGTTTTCAACAAGTGAGAAATGGATCTCAGATGCTGCAGTACTCATCAGTCCCAGATTGTATGAAATATCCTTAGTATGCAACAAAGAAGCGTATTGAAGAAGCTAAGGATAGTACTATGGATAAGAGGGACAAAACACCTTTTCAGGTGGTAGGTGAGAAAGCAGCCTGCAGTGTCAGGGGGCCAGAATGTAGAATTCAGAAGATGTGCAGAAATGTCTCCATCACAGTACAGAAAGTTCAGATGCATTTAATGCCACAACGGATGGATCCAACGGATAGTTTTCAACATCACATATATACAGATCAGACAGATGAGAGAGAAAGTAAGCAAGCAATCAAACATTCAACGTGAAGAATTCTCTAAGACTCAACTCTACGATCTGAGAAATATCAAAGCTTGCTCAGCTACTCAGTTCTTAACGAACCAGTGCTCACACAGCAACTGAGTAACAATCTTCAAGAACGTAACAATAACCATCAATCAACTGAAGAAGAGTACCAAGTCTCTTTGGACTTGAAGAGTTCAGAGTGAATCAGAAGAAAGCCAAGTCTCATTGGACTTGAAGAGTTCAAGAGTGAACTAGAAGAAGTTCCTAGACTTCTGGTCTAGAAGGAATCTGTGTGATTCAGAAGATTGTAAAAGACATCCTTAGTGGATATCCTACTTTCGTTGAGTAGAAGAGTGGAGTAGGAGCTTTGAATGCTCGAACCACTTAAAAACAATGATGTCGTTTACATTCATGCTATAATCGCTATAATCGCTATATCTGCTATAATCGCTTTACTCGCCATAACTCCATTGCTTGGTAAAGAAGATTAAAACAAATACTAAATTCAAGAAAGTTTAAATCATTATCTAAGAACTAGTTAAAACGAAAAGATTTTCATATATCTATTCAACCCCCCCTTCTAGATAACTTGTGCCTACTAGGAACTAATATGTTGGACCCAAATATAGGTAACTACCATATTTAGGAATCCTATTCCGACTCGGAGAAGGATTCTAAGGTAGTGAGAACACTATAAATACAAGGCCAAGGTTACAATTATTAGGTAATACCTACTTTTGAGCACTAAACACATAACCTCCATTGTTAAACCTTGTGAACGGCCTGTACTTATTCTCACACCGGAGCTATCCTCACGGCAACACTACCGGCCAAGCTTCAATGTAATTTGTTATTGTGCGGGTTTGTTAGCGTGGATTCTCGGGATTGGACGCTTACGAATTAAACTTGGCGTTAACATTGGCGCTAGAAGGAGGGCGAAGTGCTTAATCAATCACGCTCACGCTTTTCCGGCAGCAGGCTATGGCAAGTAAGGCAAACAATGTCTCTGTCCCAGAAAAAGCGAAGGCCCAGCAGTTCCACCAGATCACACAGGTGAGAGGGTTGGTGAAGGATCGCTTGGGTCAAGAATTCCAGACGTAGAAGAGGTGTCGGCTCCTCCTCTCCAATGAAAACTCTTCCACGACAGCTACCACACCGCTTATTATGTTAGCCGAGCGGATGAGAACCAATCTCAGGCATTGGAGGTGCATGGAGAGACCCGAGGAGAGGACAGCCGAGATCAGAGAGAATTCATCTTGCAGAAGAAGATGCAACAGAATAAAGATGCCATGATGGCCCTGCGACTTCAGCAATATGAACTTGAACAACAGATGGCGAAGGTGGCTGAAGAGCAGGAAGCCACCTCAAAAAGGCGCCAACATAGGAGCCGATCCCGATCACCTCGACGGGGAGAGGCAGGAAGAGAAAAAAGCAGGCACAGAAGCCACTCTCAAGATGGCAGGAGCCGAAAACGAAGTCGTTTGGCCGAACGCAGATCAGAGCGTCCGGGCAGATCGGGACAAAGGAGGCGGGACCCGTCTCCTGAATATGGGAGGGATAGACACAGAACATCCCCTCGTAAAGAGGAGACCGATCCCCTCGCTCGTAGGGTGGCTGAATTGGAGAAATTGTTGTCGACAAAGAATTCAGGGGGTACGCCTACGGCTTGCGCTGGGTCACCCTTCTCGCCAGAAATCAACCTTGTAACGGCAGACCCCAAAAGGAAGATGCCCCCAATGGAGACCTATGATGGGCTGGGGGATCCGTATGACCACTCGGATGGGTACGACAGGCTGATGACATACTATGGCCATTCTGATGCGGCCAAGTGTCACATGTTCGCCACCACTCTGAAGAAGAGCGCCCCAGAATGGATGGGGACCTTGACGGCAAGGTCAATTAACTCGTGGAACGATCTTCGGGAGAAGTTTCATGCCCGTTTCGGGAGCAACAAAAGGAGGGGAAAGATCACAGCTTCCCTCATGCAGGTCAGGCAGAAGTCGGATGAAAGTTTGGGTCAGTACGTCAAAAGGTTCCGAGAGGCTGTGGGGTCAGTAGTAGAGTTAAATTCCCCTCAAGCCTTGGGGTTCTTCACAACCGGACTGGATATCGGGAAATCGAAGAAGCTAATGAAAGATCTGGTGATCAACCCCCCAGCAGATTTGACAAAAGCTTTCCACCGAGCCGAAGGATATATAGCGATTGAAGAGGTGATTGGAAACTTTAAACCTCACTCCCACTCTTACGAGAAGTCCAAAGACCGGGACAAACAGAGTTACCAAAAGTCCAATAATCAGGGGAAATCGGATAATTACAATAAGAAAAACTATTATGGAGGGGGTTCAGGCAGCGGACGACCACCTTTCCCGAATAAGAGTGTCAGTAAGGTTTACACCGCGCTCAACACTGACTGAGCCAAAATACTGGAAGAGATGCGTGATAAACCCTTCTTCGAACCAAGCCCAGAGATCCCGAAGCCTAGGAGGAGGGGTCGAAACAAATATTGTGCTTATCATCAGAGTTGGGGGCATACAACGGAGGATTGTAACAACCTGAAAGATCTGATAGAGAAGAACATTTAGAATGGGCAACTGGTGCAGTATGTGGTTGGACGAGAAGGTTCAGAAGCCCCCCAGGAGGTCAACAAGGCACCAACTCAGGAAGCACAGCCACCACCGAACCCACAACCCCGAGGGGTTATTGACGTGATTACGGGCGGGTCGGTAGGGCGTGTAACCGGAAGAAAGAGGAGTGGGCATCTTGAAGCGGTGTTATCAGTGGCAAATTCATCACCCTGAAAGGACAAGGTCCACTTGGGAGTCTCCATCTCCTTTTCAAGCTACACATGGACACCGATCACATCAAACCACATGACGGGGCTTTGGTGATAACGGTACAGGTCAGATCAGTGGATATGAAAAGAATGATGATCGATAACGGATCTTCGGTTGACGTATTGTACACGCATGCCTATCAAAGGATGGACTTGGAAGGAAAGAAGATGGAGTTGGGAGGAGAGGGTCCATTATATGGGTTCGATTGGGAACGTGCACGATCCGAACGATAGAGCTCCCCTCGTCAGTTCGGAATATCACCTCAAAGAAGCGAGAGATCATGGTCGATTTTTGTGGTTGTGGATTCTATATATAATGCAATACGGGAAGGTCCGACCCTAAAATTTCTTCAAGCCGTGACATCCATTCCACACTTCAAGATCAAATTTCCAACTACGAACGGGATCGGGGAGGTAAAAGGCGACCTCGATATTGCTCGAAGGTGTTACCGAAACACTCTAATCTCCTCAGGGGTGGGAGTCAGCAAACAGAAACATACGGTGGCTATCGAAATTAAGCCATTCACCGAAAGAAGTACGGAACTATTGGCGCTGCAGGCAGGAGAAACGAAAGATATTGAGTTGGTACCAGGAAACACAGACAAATTGGTCAAGATTGGGGCTGGATTGACATTACCATTACGGACTGGGTTGGTAGATTTGCTTCTAGTATACGCCGATATTTTTGCTTGGGAGCCTAGCGACATGCCAAGGGTAAGTGAGTCGGTGGCGCTGCACAAGCTACACACGGACCCGAAGAGAAAACCAGTGATACAGAAAAGAAGGACCTTCGCCCTAGAAAGACAGAAGATCATAGATGAAGAAATTACAAAACTACTGGAGGCGGGGTTCATCTTCGAAATCGATTATCCTGAATGGCTGACAAATGTGGTACTGGTTCAGAAACAAAATGGGAAATGGAGATTATGCATAGACTACACAGATCTTAATAAGGCATGCCCAAAAGACTTCTATCCTCTACCCAACATAGACCAATTGATCGATGCCACTTCGGGACATGGCATGTTGAGTTTCATGGACGCTTTCTCGGGATACCACCAAATTTCAATGCATAAGGAGGATATCCCAAAGACGAGCTTCATCACGCATCGGGCCATATATGCATATCGGAAGATGACCTTCGGATTATTGAACGCGGGTGCAACCTATCAACGGATGATTAACTTTGTATTCAAAATGCAGCTGGGCCGAAGTATGGAAGTGTATGTGGACGACATGATCGTAAAAAGTATGTTAGTCAGGGATCACTTGGAGGACCTAGAAGACTATTTCGAAACAGTAAGGAAACAAAAACTGAGATTGAACCCTACCAAATGCACCTTCGGCTTGGGAGCGGGCAAATTTCAGGGATATTTAGTAAGCAAAAGGGGAATTGAGGCGAACCCGGAAAAAATTACGGCGATCTTAGATATGAAATCTCCAAAGACATATAAAGATGTACAAAGGTTGACGGGCCGGATAGCGGCCCTTCGGAGATTCGTGTCAAAATCAGCCGAGAGATGTCTACCCTTCTTTGACACTCTTAAGGGACCAAAGAACAATAAGAGTTTCCAGTGGACTTCAGAGTGCGAAGATGCGTTCCAAGGGATCAAGAAATATCTGAGTTCGGCACCATTGTTGATGAAACCAATCCCTTCGGAACCATTATATTTATATTTGGCTGCAAGCCCGATGGCAGTAGGGGTAACATTGGTGAGGAATAAGGGAGGGCAACAATTTCCGGTATACTATGTCAGCCACGTGCTTCGAGACGCAGAAACAAGATATCCTAACCTAGAAAAATTTGCGTATGCCCTAATCATTGCAAGCAGAAAGCTTCGGCATTATTTCCAAGGTCGGATGGTGGTGGTGTATACGGATCAGCCATTAAAGAAAATATTGCATAAACCGGATGTGGCGGGTCGACTTGCAGCATGGGATATGGAGCTAACGCAGTTTGCTATAGAATATCACCCCCGAACAGCAATCAAGGGTCAGACGTTGGCAGACTTCATCATGGAATGTTCTTTCTCAGAACCAGACGTGAATACAGTGATCGAAACCCAACAAGGATCGACCGTATGGACTTTATACGTAGACGGGTCATCGACATCGGATCTCAGTGGGGCAGGAGTCATCCTGACGAGTCCCAAAGGATTCAAAGTCCAGCTGGCGATTTGATTTTAGTTCAAGGCCACAAACAACGAAGCAGAGTTTGAGGCCATCCTCGCAGGGATACGATTGGCACGGAGCTTGGAAGTACAGAAATTGGTCATCTACAGTGATTCACAGCTGGTGGTCAAACAGTTGTCGGGGGAGTATGAGGCTCGGGGGGCAAGAATGATAAAATATTTGGCCGAGGTGAAAGCCAAGTTTACGTACTTCACGTCACACAGTTGTCAAGGGGTGGACCGGTCAGATAATACAGTAGCAGATGCCCTCGCCAGGTTGGCAACTACCGAAGCAAGCTCCTTCAACGGGTCGGTCTATCTAGAAGTCCTAGAACATCCAAGTGTACCAAAAATAGATGTATTGACTCTAGACCGACTTGACTGCTGGCTCACACCTTTCATCACCTACTTGGCAAACGAGATTCTCCCCTCGGACCGGATCCTAGCAAGAAAGATCAAACACCGGAGCTCAAAATTCATCCTCATAGACGGAGACCTATACCGAAGGGCCTTTAGCTCCCCACTGCTCAAATGTCTGACCCCTTCGGAAGCGGATTACACACTTCGAGAGGTACATAAAGGGATCTGCGGGGATCACATGGGGGCCAAATCACTGGCGCATAAGATTTTGAGGCAGGGGTATTACTGGCCAACTATCTACACAGAGGCCAAAGAGTTCTTCAGACGATGTCCCAAGTGTCAGCTGAACAACACTATCCCACACCAACCCCCCGAAGAGCTGTACTCCGTCTTATCCCCGATTCCCTTCACTGTATGGGGAATCGACATCCTAGGGCCTCTGCCGAAGGCCAAAGGGCAAGTCACTTTCGTAATCGTGGCTATCGATTATATGACAAAGTGGGTCGAGGCCAAACCACTACAGAAGATCACCGAACAAGAATGCTTGAAATTTTTCAAAGAAGGAGTTGTCTATCGTTTTGGTACTCCGATGGCAATGGTCTCTGATAATGGCAGACAGTTTATCGGGTCAAAATTCGAAGCCTTTTTAAAAGAGTTGGGAATACAGCATCGCAAGACTTCTGTTGCTCACCCTCAGTCGAATGGTCAAGTAGAAGTGACCAACCAAACCTTGCTCAACGGGATCAAAAGAAGATTGGATGAGTTAAAGGGGAGGTGGCATGAAGAGCTACTCAGTGTTCTATGGGAATATCGGACTACCCCGAGGACAACAACTGGAGACTCTCCGTTCAGATTGGCATACGGGACCGACGCACTCATACCAGTTGAGATCGGATCCCCCACTCTTCGAGTCAGTCAGTACAAAGAACTATACAGTGACGAAGGTTTAAAAATGAATTTGGATTTGCTAGAAGAGGTTCGTGACTCTGCTATGTTGAGGTTGGCTATCTATCAGCAGAGAACATCCCAACACTACAACCAAAATGTGAAGCTGAGGAGGTTTGCAGTAGGCAATTTGGTCCTCCGGGAGTCGGAGGCATCAACCCCCCAGAACACTGGCAAACTGATGCCTAACTAGGAGGGACCATACGAAGTTGTAGTGGTGCCGAAGCCAGGTACTTACCGGCTTCGAGCAATGGATGGTTCGGATATAATGAATACATGGCATGCTGGGAGACTTAGAAAATTTTACCAGTAATCATTATGTCATTATTTTCTTTACCCATGTAACCGCTTCAATTTTAAATTAAATAAATGCAAGTTTTCTTTGAATATGTCTAACTTCGTTTATATGACTCTTTTTACTCGAACGGATAAACTTCAGACATGGTCCGATCAGAAGGTCCAAAAAGACACCACTGGTCGAGATAAGTCACGAGTATAACTGACCGAGAAAAATCACAAAATTTTCAGATAAACTTCGGACATGGTCCGATTAGAGGGTTCAAAAAGACACCATTGGTCGAGATAAGTCACGAGTATAATTGACTACAAAAAATTATAAACAAAGACACTATTTTATTAATACTTTGAAATTTTTACAAAACCCGATCGCCTACGATTCGGATAAAAAATAGCAGTTACAAAATTATAAGTCCTAACATGAGCTATTCAGGAGGAGGGTTGTCTTCGGCTTCAGCCTCAGATTCGTCATCTGATGAGTCAAGAAGGGAGGTATCGAGCCCAGTGGCTATCATCTTTGCCTTAGCCTTTTCCCTTTAAGTTTCATACCCTTCCCCAAATTGGGCCATGACTTTATCGTTCAAAGCTTCAGACTCTTCATACTCGGCAATTGCCTGCTACTTGGCCTCTGAGATCTTCCTTAGAAAGGAGTCGGTTTCGGCTGTTAGGGCAGTATTCTCCTTCATCAGGTACCTCATCTTGGTGAGATTCTCAGTATATTTCTCGGCGATGGAGTCGACTGCCTTTTCCTGATCCTTGACCTCCAAAGCCAGGTGCTCCTTTTCCTCAATCAGCTTCTTAGCATGACCCTCAAGACCGACGAACTCCTGTTGAAGCAGAGAGTATTGTTCTTTTAGTTCGTCGGCCTGATGTTGGACCTGGGTGACTTTATTTCGGGTCTCCGCATGGCGATCCCTTTCATTCTTCAGGTCCGAGGTCAAACCCCGAACCTCAACCTCAAGCAGCATTATATCCGTTCATTGCTAAATTTCATTTTTAGTTGTTCGGGCGAGGGGTGGGATGGCCCGAGAAAGAATGGCATTGGCCTGCAACAAGCATATATATCAACCAGGGAAATCACAGACTCAATTAGGAGATAAACGACCATGGAATTACCTGACATTGGGTCCGGATGTACGACACCAGATAATCCTCGAAAGTGAATCCTCTGAACCATTCTTCATCGCCCGAAAGCTTGAACTGATCGAATAGATGGAAAAGAAACACGTCCGAAGGACTCTTCGGCCAGCAAGTAGTCGGCGTTCCTTGAGAAGAACTCCCTTGCGAAGGAGGAGTGGCAGCAGGGAGGGGGTCAGCCTCAACAACTCGTTGTTCGGAGGGTGGTGGCTCGGGATCTTGGGTGAGTCGCGGCTTTTTTGGTCGAGGCTCGAAAGGAACCTCTTCGGTATCCTCCGAATCCTCGACTACAGTGACTTGAGCAAGAGGGGGAGGAGTAGACTTTACCGTTGGAAGGATGACCTTGGCGGGGACCTTTGTAGGAGGTTTAGAAACCTTCTTGGACCTCTTCAAAAAGGTCACCTTCTCTGCCCGGCTCATCTTTAAAGCCACCTTTTTGGTGGATGAGGGATCGGGATTTGAAGTGGACCCCACTGACAACTCGGTAATGGGGATGGTTTTTTCGTTAGGGACATCATCGGTTACCGGCGGATGGATGGGTTCGGTTGGAGTAGGCAGAGGAGCTAGGAACTCAGCGGTCCCTTCAGGTTTGAAAATTGTCACTGTATAGAAGAAAACAGGATAAGACACGAAATATCTGAGGCAAATGATGAAAAAGTAAGTGGGAATTGATCGGTAGGAAGGGAAATACTTACATCCATGTTTGTATAGCCAGCCTTCACTGGACAGAACCGTCAGGCTCCACTCAGTTTTGCTCCATTTTTTGAAAAAAGCCTTGAAGGCGTCGGCTCGACCCTTCGGAAAATTTAGTACTTTGGCGATGGGGTCCTCGGGATGAGCCCAACGGGGCAGAAGTTGAAGGTCGGTCCCTCGGACAAAGATCCATTTGTCGTGCCATCCCTTGTTACTCGAGGGGGTTTTGATGACGACAGGGCGATTGGCCCGTTTATTTAATTGTCGCAAACCGGGCTCTTTCGAGCCGGTAAGGGTGAAAAGAGCGAAAAAGAAGTCGAGACCTGGAGTAATCCTGATCTCGTGGCATAGGGCAATGAAAGAGATTAGATGGATGTATGAGTTCGGCATGAGTTGTGCGAACCCAAGACCAACAAAGTTCAGAAAGGATGAAATGAACTCATGAAGAGGGAATCGGATCCCATATTTCAGATTGTAAAGGGGAACGGCAACCCACTCACCCTCAGGCCTCCAGAACATCTTCTCGTCGGGCTTCGGGATCCGAAGTTTGTATTCGGGGGGAATGTTGTAAAGAATCTGAACATCGGAGAGCTGAGATGGGGTGATGGTGGAGGGAGTGTGCAGGTGTGAGAACTCCTCTTGGGAGTGATAAGCATTTTGGATCCTAGCCTCGGAGCTAATTGGAGTAGGCAAGACCATGGAGGGAGTGGCGTCGGAAGGAGCCACCGGAAACTCAATGGGAACAAGGTCGCCGGTGGTGACGAAGGGAGGAATTGAGTCACTAGCAGGGGGATTAGTGTTTGAATCAGCCATTTGGTGTGACTGGAGGGGAATGAGACACAAATGTGATTAGATTGAAGAAGAAAATGAGTAGAAACGAAGTTCAAAGTGTGACACAGCAGGAAAAGTCAGACAAATTTGGGAAAGAAGTGAGCTCGCCGGAAATCGCCCTCACCGGAAAAACTTGGTGATAATTTGAAATGGATAAAGGCTCGAAAAAGTGACAGTGATGGGTGTTAAGGGACTTATATAGCACGTCTGGCACGGCTCCCCAGGGGGGCTATTTATGGCAGGTGGAGCCCAGCCTTGGAAAAACATGTACCGGCTCGCAAATCGAAGGGAAACCGCTTAGGTTCCTAAGACAACTCATCATTACGGGGCGTGACCATTCAAGGTCATGTCCTTTCAAGTCTCATGTCATAAATATCTTATAACAAGAGACTGGGGGCAATGTTTGGGAGTGTTTTACCGACCCCCATGATTGGCTGTAGGCCTGGTCTGGAGTTAATGAGGTTGGGCCGATATGGCCGAAGGCTTATAGGAGGTCGAGGACGTTCGGGTTCGGATACCCGAGCCTAGTAGGCCAGGATCCGGTTGTGATCAAGGAGGTCGGGGTCGGGCCTTCGTGTCCTTGGGGTCGAGGCCCAAACCGGTGCTTATGATGCTTGTTAGGATGGGCCTGTGCAGTCGGACAGCCCACATGCAGAGTCGGGCGTAATAATGGGATTATATGGTTAAGGGTCCTAACCCTAATCATGTGTTGATAAGGCAACTCCAAAGGCAGTATTGGAAAAGGGATTCTACTTGCACCTTTTAAGGAGATTGTTTTGGACCCAAATATAGGTAACTACCATATTTAGGAGTCCTATTCCGACTCGGAGAAGGATTCTAAGGTAGTGAGAGCACTATAAATACAAGGCCAAGGTTACAATTATCAGGTAATACCTACTTTTGAGTACTAAACGCATAACCTCCATTGTTAAACCTTGTGAACGGCCTGCACTTATTCTCACACCGGAGCTATCCTCTCGCACACCGTCAAGCTTTCGTGTAATCTGTTATTATGCGGAGTTTCAAGTAGCGTGGATTACGTGATTGGACGCGCAGACGAAACTTGGCGTTAACAGTAATTTTTTTTTTTACATGTATAGAACTATTGATTCACATTAATGTATTATTGATTCACATGATGTACTATTAGGGGAGGTGGTGCAAGTTTGATAATACTTGCAAGACTAAATTAAAAATGAAGGAAACGATGAAGGTATTATACTGTAATATTTTGAGCCCCAAAACGTGCAATTATCAAAACTATATTTTCCTATAAATAGAAGCTCATTCTTCTTTCATTCTCACCAATTCATTAAGACTCACAAGAGAAATTATAGAAAGAGAAGCTATAGAGAGAGAATCTATATAGAGAAAGAAGAAGAGAAGTCTGTTACTTCACTATTCTAGTATCCAGTATTCTTTTGAGGTAAGTGATATTATTTTTTTCAGTATTCATAAGGAATAATATTTTCTTCCATACTCTGTAGTATGTGAGTAATATTATTTCGTCACGTATTCCTGATTATACCCTTATTTTGTTAAAGTATTGCTTCTATACTCCGTGAAATTAGTAAAATATCCTTAAAATTTGCGCTTCATCTAGTATCGTTTCACAAGGATATTTTCTGCACATTTTTGTTAAATTTTAAGTTTTTCATGCCGGAGTACTGTCCATAAGTAGTATTCATTTTTATGGTACTATTCACAAAGTACTATTTATGGGGTACTATTCACGGAGTACTATTCACAAAGTACTATTCACAGGGTACTATTCTCGAAGTACTATTCACTCGAGTACTATTCACCCGAGGAATTATTCGTGACAAAAATTGATTTCTTTGCTGTTGAAATCATTTATGATACAATATTATTCTTGAATTTTACTCCACAAAGCAGTATCATGTTGACAAGTTGGATATTATTGAATTCTGGATAAATTAAATTATAAATCTTTAAAAATTTATCCTTTGCTTTTTTTTAATTGAATTCTTATATCGTTGTCATCATCCTCATGCTTATTTTGTGATGAAAGTCATCTTTGGCTTACGTGCATAGATGGACTGTTGATTGGTATGATTATGACCAAAAATCATTCGATATAATCATGACCCGTAATGTTACAAATGATGTGGTAAAAGTCTTCATTGGCCTGTAGTGCATTGATGGACAGTTGTTGGTATGATTATAACCAGTGATTATTCGGTATAATCATGACCATTGATGATTACATGAATATCCTTGGCTGTGGTGCAGGGATGATTCGATGATATGGTTTATTTATTAAGTTGAGTCTCAGCGATAAAGTTGATGAAAAACCTTTTTAAATCATAGAAGATAGTATATATCATGCTCTACTTAACTCTTCTAATGGATTGCTTGTTCTGATGCAGTTAAACTTGATGTTTATAGTATTTTATCAGTTTAACACTGTTGAAGGCTAACGATAATTTATTCTGCATTATCTTAGTCATAATATTTCTTACTGGGCTAATTGAGCTCACCCTTTTGCTTTCATTGTTTTCTTCAGGAAATGAGAACGTAGTCGGGACTAGTCGAAGAACAGAGTGACGGTCCGAGATGGTGGCTATAATAGTCCTCACTATTTTATGAAATAGTGTGATAATAAATGTAATGAGAACTTCATTTGAGTTTGAATACTATCTATGAAACAATATCCGTGTAAAAACTCTAAGCTACGCTTTTGTCGTATTGTATAAAAGAAGTTTGTATTTGATTTATGTACCATGTATTTGGCGACTCAAAATGGGTTATGTATACCTATTTTTGGGGCGTCACAGGTTTTGTCACCTAATTGCGCGCCGATAAGGAAAAATCCTTATCGGAAAGCACCCTCTTTCCTCAAAATAATTTGGTTGCTAATATTGCAAGTTATAATATTAATGATGAATAATTGTTGTTCAAAAATGTGTTTAGTGAAGCCAAGTGAATTGAGATAAATAGAGGGGTTTTTTATAAAGTATTTGTGGTAAATTTGGCTTATTACATGGACCCCCACTTTCTCATTTTTTTTTCAAAATTCGATAAAAAGTATATATATATATTATAAGTTTTGTTTTATTAGATTATAAATAGAATATATTATATTTTATTTAAAGTTTTCGTTTTATTAGAATATTTTATTGCACAGTAATGAATAGTAAAATTAAAATTTTCCACCGGTTGCGCTCGTGAATAAAAACTATTGCGCGTCCGTGATTATATTTTTTAATTAGTATCCTTCCATTCTCCTATAAATAGGATTCTTAGTTTAGAATTGAAAATCACACCAGAATCAGAGAATTCTTCTTCTATAATATTGAGCGTATTTATTTAGAGTTTAAAGAAGCTTTGAGTGTAGAAAACAGTGCAAGTTTTCTTTAAGAATATCCCCGCTATACGAGTCAAAAGTACTCTCTTTTTAAGGTAAGGGATATAATTCTTGTTCAATATTTGTATGAAATAATATTTTCTTCCATACTCTGTAATATGTAAGTAATATTATTTCGTTTCAGATTTTGAATTCTACACTCATTTTGTTAAGTATTGCTTCTATACACTTTGAAATTAGTAGAATATCCTTGAAATTTGCGCTTCATCTAGTATCTTTTCACGAAAATATTATTCTGAACATTCTTGATAATTTTTAATCTTTTCATGTCGGGGTACAATTCACGGGGTACTATTCACTCGGGTAATATTCATCTGTGGTACTATTCATGGCAAAAAATTATTTCTTTTCCGTCCAAATTATTTTTGATACAATATTATTCTTGAATTTTACTCCACAAATTAAGCAGTATCATGTTGACAATTTGGACATTATTGAATTCTGGATAAATTGAATTATAAATCTTTAAAATTTATCCTTGCTCTTATTTAATTGAATTCTTATATCATTGTCATCATCATCATGCTTATATTGTGATGAAAGTCATTTTTGGCCCGTAGTACATATATGGATTGTTGATTGGTATGATTATGACTATCTATCGGTATAATCATGACCTGTAATGTTACAAATGATGTGGTAAAAGTCCTTATTGGCCCGTAGTGCATTGATGGACAGTTGTTGGCATGATCATAACCACTGGTGATACTAATGAATATCATTGGCCCGTAGTGCATGAATAATTTATGGATGTGATACTAACGAATATCCTTGGCCTGTAGTGCATGAATAAGTTGATGTGCGGATTATTTATTGAGATGTGTTACAGCGATAAAATATCGATGATGAACTTTTAAATCATAAAAGATAGTAGATATTATACTCTACTTGACTCTTCTAATGGATTGCTTGTTCCACTGCAGTTAAACTTTTTGTTTATTGTATTCTACCAGTTTAACACTGTTGAAGGCTAACGATAATTTATTCTGCATTATCTTAATCATAATATTTCTTACTGGGCTAGTTGAGCTCACCCTTTGCTTTAATTATTCTCTTCAGGAAATGAGAACATAGCCGGGACTAGTCGAGGAATAGAGTGACGATCCAAATGGTTGCTTTAGTAGTCATCACTATTATGTGAAATAGTGTGATAATAATTGTAATGAGTACTTCATTTGAGTTTAGATATTGTCTACGAGACAATATCCGTGTTAAAACTCTCAGTTTACGTTTGTGGTATTATGTAAATTAAATTTGTATTTGAATTCTGTACCATGTATTTGGCGACCCAAGACGGGCGATGTATACATATTTTGGGGGCGTCACTATAAAAATAGCAACCTATGTTTATAAATGCGATAGAAAAAGAAAAGAGAATAATCCTGCTTTAAAAATTCGAACCCCAAACAAAATATAATAACAAGAAACAAATAATTTATATTTTGATAAATCTCATAAAGAAATTGCGACTAACTTCAAACGAGATGCAATAAAATAAATTGGAAAATGATATATATGTTGATAAATATTTTATAAAGTTGAATTGCGACTAAGGTGAAAATGAATGCAATAAGTTAAAATAAATTAAAATAGGATGCTTCTTAATTTATACCTATCTGGCTATATTATGTACTCACAATTATAATTCAACTGAAAATTTTAATAACGTATAGCAAAACTCAAATAAATTAGTGAGAACTCTTTTAGGCCATGTTCGGGAACAATTTATAAGTTGGTCAAACCAATTTATAAGTTGTTTTTCACTATTAAGGTGTTTGATAACTAATTTTTTTTATTTATAAATTGAGTTTAAGTCCAAAAAATAAGTAACTATTTCTGACTTATTTATAAATGACTTATAAGTCATTTTAAAATAAGTTAGTTTGACAAAATATAATGTCTATTTTATCCCTCTTCTATTTTGCTCATCTTTTTATTAATGTCATTTTTAATAATCTTTATATTTATTTTAACTTATAAATCATTATGAGCCGAATACCTTCATAATTTACTTTAACTTAATTTTTGTCTTATAAATCAAATTAATGTCGAACGCTTTTATTTATAAGTCAAAACTTAAAATAATTTATAAATTAACTTATATTTTAACTTATAAGTCAGTTTAAAATAAGTCAATGCACGAACATGATTAAGTTTCTTATGTTATCTTTATAGAGTTGTTGAGTAGTATTTTAACTCTTTTAAATTACTTTGTGTTATATTGCATGTGATTCCCTCCTAAGGAGGGAACCTTTCTTCTCCTCAATCCGTGACTCTCCTTTCTTTTCCTTTCCTCCTCCCATGAACTCCTTCCATTCCCCCGTGACTCCTTCACCTTGCCTATATAAGGCAAGGTTGCTGAATAAAAATTTAGTGAACTTCTCAGAAAGTTTTCTCTCTCTTTTCTCTTACTTATTCTCTCTAAATTTATGCAACAATTATAAGAATATATTTCTACACTTTGCTAAAGTTTTATAACACGTTATCAGCACGAAGCTCTAACCAACTGAGACGGTAAAATTAAATTCTTGCAATTTATTATTATATTACTGGTTTGGCTATGCCACCAATAATATAATTTTATTCTTATAATTGTTTTTAAATTCTTGTAATTTATTATTATACTACCAGTTTGGCTATGCCACCAATAGTATAATGTTATTCTTACAATTGGCTTGGCACGCCTATTATATATATTCTTTAACTGTCAAGTTATATTTATGTTTTATTGTCCATCTTTAAATTCTGTTATTTACAATGGTACCATCTATCCTTGTTGATCTTACAAGACTTGGTGGGAACTTTTTTACCATTAAGTTCTGTTATTTACAATGGTACCATCTATCCTTGTTAATCTTACAAGACTTGGTGGGAACCTTTTTACCGCTTATTAAATTGTGGGAATAACCTGTATATGCGGAATAACGCATACCTGGTGAAATTCTTCTGTTATTCCATTCGTTATTATTCTGTTGGAATAACCTGTCTACGCGGACTGCCGCATGCATGGTGAAATTCTTCTGTTATTTCATTCCTTATTATTCTGTTGGAATAACCTGTCTATGGGAACTACCGCATGCCGGGTGAAGATCCATTTGTATTTTTGTATATATATATTTTTGTTGAACTATAATACTTATATATATGCATTAACGATTGCATATTCTTTTTACTAAAATAATATGCTAATAACGTAAATATAAGATTATTTATATTTGCATTTTATCACCACTTGAGGTTGTGGTATAGTTTTTTTTTCTATATCATACATGAAATTATTTATTATTTTAATAAATAATAAATTATGTTTTAACCCAGAATAGATGGCAAACTTGGCAAAAATAGATTTTTTGATTTTGAAAATATCCGGAGACAACTATTTGGCTTGGGCACTTGATGCAGAATTGCACCTTAGTACAAATGAGTTAGAAAAGACTATTAAATCAGGAAATACAGCTACTTCGGCACAAAATGCAAAAGCCATAATTTTTCTTCGTCACCATATTGATGAAGGATTAAAGACTGAGTATTTAACAGTCAAAGATCCTTTGTCTTTATGGACACAACTGAAATAAAGATTTGACCACCAAAAATTGGTTGTTCTCCCTAATGCCAAAATTGAGTGGCTTAATTTAAGGCTACAAGATTACAAATCAATTACGGAATATAGTTCCAATGTTTATAGAATAACCTCTACTTTGGCTTTGTGTGGAGATCCAGTTTTTGAAACCCAAATGTTAGAGAAAACGCTCTCAATTTTTCATCCCACCAACATGATTCTGTCACAACAATATAGACAGAGTAAGTTCACAAAATTCGGTGACTTATTGTCTATCCTCCTTGTTGCAGAAAAAAATAATGAATTGTTGTTGAAAAACCATCAAGTACGGCCAACAGGTGCTACCCCATTGCCGGATATTAACAACACGTCATTCCAGCAGAATAAACATGACAATAGATGGCCATATAATAAGAAGCCTTGGGGGAGAAAGAATAAACGAGGCCATCATAACAACAAATTCCAGAACTGCGACAATTCAGGCCACTAGAAGTTGCAAGTGTTTGAGTCGGGTAAAAATAAAGAAAATGCAACACAGATAAAGAACAAACCAGATGTTTGTTTTAGGTGTGGGATGAATGGGCATTGGTCACGTACCTGTCGTACGCCGAGGCATCTGGTTAATTTATTTCAGGAGTCTCAAAAGAACAAAGTAATGGAGGAAGAAATAAACTTTGTTAATCATCAATTGGATATTGTTGATGTTCCACCAATGACCAACAATGAGGAAAATTTTGTTGATATTACTAAACCTTCTAAAAGTATCTTTTGGGATATCGTTTAATTTTTGTTTTAATTAAACACTCTGCATGTATAATATTATTAGTTTTCATTCTATAAGTGGTATGTGTTTATCATGAATAAAATTATATATGAAATGTAACTTTTCTTATTTATGTTTTTACACGTGTCAGACCATCTTTAATGAATATCTTCTCATCACTTCTACTATTTCTGAAAATTAGAATATCCTAGAAAAACTTCATTCAATTTCTTTTGGATTATATACTACGAAAATTAGAGCAATTGAGTCTCATACTGTTATGATTCCAAAAATCCTAGATCCCGAATTCTTTATGCTTTGGCATGAAAGACTCGGTCATCCAGGTACTTCTATGATGCGTCGTATTATTAAAAATTCTATTGGTCATCCTCTAAAAAAAAAGGTTTTTCCTAGTAGTGAATTTCCTTGTGCTGTGTGTTCTCGAGGAAAATTATTGTTCGACCATTGATAAGTGAGTTTTATACCTACTTATCCGGTATCTATTACTTGAATTATTTGCTTAATCTCATGTTTCTTAGTTACTTTTCATGCATTTTGTGTTCGTTTTGTAGATTATATGCTTGGGAGTTGAAATCGCAAAGAATTGGTATGAAAACGCAAAGAAAAGCAATCCGGACATCGTTTGGGCTTTTATGTTTATTTCATGTTCTTGGTTTGGAACTTGGATTACATTGTAGAGCTTCTTCTTAGCTTTCTGGAACATCTTGAATCATCAAAATCGGAGTTCGGATGCAAGAGTTATGACATTTATACCAACGGACGTCGAACGTCACTGTTTTGGGTGGCCATTTGCATAGCAGTCACTTCTGGCCCAATTTCGACCTTCATACGTTCATTATTTCTGAAATCTCAAAGAATGAAAGTTGTAGATCTCGTCGATATCTTCGATTTGATAGGTGGCAGGCCTCATAACTCTTCCTAGATCAAAATTTATGGCCGTTTTCCCAAGGGACGTCAGAGCAGAAAATTTTCCATCACAAAACCGCCGTCGGGGTGGGCGTACCAGCCACAAGTCAGAACCCTAGCCCGCCGGGGCGGGGGTAGCCCAGAAAATGCGCGAAAAGTGCGAATTTTGGTCCAATTTGAGTCCAAAAAAGATTGTTTCGATCCGATTGACAGAAGGACTTCCAAGAGAACTTCTAAGAGGACTTAAAGACATATGAAGAGACTTATATAAGGAGGAGAATCACAAGGATTAGAGAGATTAGAGACTAGAGAAAGGATTCCATTAGATTAGAGTAAATTAGATCAAAACACTAGTTCTAAATAGTTTTGGAGATTGAAGCAACTTGAAGACCATTGAAGATCAAGAGCAGGAGCTTGAGGAGGATGGAGATCTACTGACAACAGATTTATTCTTTACTCTACTCTTATTTTTATCTTTCAATGTGTATTCAATTGTGGATTCTTAATTTTAATTCAATAATCATGAACTAATTCTTTGTTTGAGATTACAATGGATCTTATTGTGTAGTTTATTTTAATATGTTTCGTTATCAATTATTATGTTCTATTGTGAGGATTGTCTATTGTGATTTGAACTTAATTGTTTAATTGATTGACCATCAATTACCGTGATAATCTATATGAAGTCGAGAGATGAAGTATTGACTTAGATCTTATTATGATAGCATGTGTCATGAATTTTGTCAATAGCAGATTTTTGATTATTGTTAAGGTAGAGATATGCTTAACATCATATGTAATCGAATAGAGAACTTAAGCTTAAACCTTCTTCAATTGTAATTCACATAGAGATATAGTGGGTTAGTTGATTAAGGTGTTTAACGGATTTCTATCTTAATTGTGGATTGACGTTGGTTGGGTCTCCAACTTTTAGTTTTATTTTGATGATAACAATAATTAGTAAATAAATTAATTAAATGGGTAGAATCCTCTCCATAGGATTTTTTATTATATTATTTTATTTATCTTATTTACTTTGATCAAAAATATTTTCTAAATCTTATTTAATTAATTATCTTGATCTTGATGTTAAATAAATTGGGTCATGCATTGTGGGACAAAAGTCATATATTGATTATCAAATGCTTGTTTGACCGAATTTGAAAAGAAGATGGAAATGTTGATTAAATCATTTTTAACTGTGGGCATCTTCTATTTAGTTTCGAATTAATTTTATTATTTAAATATCTCAAAAATTATTTTATTATAATTATATATACCAAAAACCGTATATATATTATTAAATATGTATTATATTATAATATATATGTTATAAGTATATATATGAAATCATTATTTTATATATATTATATATTAGAAATAACGTGTATATATATATATATATATATAAGAAGTTTAAATGTATATTTATTTATTAAAACCGTGTATATATATATATATATATATATATAGTACTAGTATATATATATATTATGCATATATGCTAACTGTTAAAAGTAGTTTATATATCAGTATAATATATTATATATATATATGTGACGCATGCATGCATTTTTTAGTAAAACTTGTAAATGTGTGTACTGAATATATATAATATAATGATTTGTATGCATTCTTTTTGAAATCAAAATGTGCTAGTATCCTTGGTCAATTGCTCATTAAATGCTAAGTAATTTGATTTTGGCCGAGGCATTAAATGCATGTGTGTGTAGTGAATATATATTATATATATAGTTATTTAATTAGGCATGCATACATTACATAAATCATTCATAAAGCTAGTATGCATATGCGACATCTTCTTCAAAAACCGAACCATGCATGCATAACATTTGTGAAACAAAAATTGTGCTAGCAAATTTTTTTTTAACCCATGCCACTCATTTTGGGACTTGGGTGATGAAATACTTAAAATCGTGTATAAATATATTTGTATTAAAATCATGCATGTGTGCTTAATAAAATATGTTTATATATATATATATATATATATATATATATATATATATATATATATATATATATATATATATATATATATATATATATGTAATTACTACATTTAGTATATATTATAACTTATATTTTGGCTATACTATATATATATTAGTACTACTTATATATATATATGCATTAATATAATATAGGTTACAAATGCATGCATATACATTAAATATATGTGTGTATTATATAAATATATATATATACATAATAAATGAGTATTGTATTAAGTATATATATATATATATATATATATATATATATATATATATATATATATATGGCGTGTGTGTGCATATAATGTATATATATATTAATTGCATATTAAATGTGTAGTGTATATATATATATGTGTGTGTGTGTGTGATGAATGCATGCATACATTATATATATAGATAGCTTACATGCATTGCTAGCAAATTTTTTTAGGGCCGTAAATGGTAATCAAAAATTAAGATTAAATCGCATTCAGTATTAGAAAAAAAAGCGGATAATATTCAGATTCGGAAAAAAACGGATATATCCGTATTCGATTTAAAGGTATCCAGTAAATAAGCGGATACGAATACGGATATAAGCGTATTCAGATTCGATTAATATCGAAAATCAGTAAATATATCCCATGCGGATACGGATATTCAATTAGATATCCGGAACTGTATCAAGAATAACTTATATATATATATATATATATATATATATATATATATATACACACACACTTAATATTTACATTAATTAAGTTATTAATTAATGTAAATTATTAATTAATAATTTACTTATATAAGTTGTTAATAATTTAATATATATATATATATATATAATATGTATTTATTAATAACTTACATTCATTTATATAAGTTATTAATATATACGTGTGTGTATATATATATATTAATAAATCATAACTTAGATTCATTAATTAATCACTTTAACTTATATTCATTAATTAATAACTTACATATACATTTATATATATATAAGTTATTATATATATACACACATATATATTAATAACTTGCATTAATTAATTAATAACTTATATATATATATATATAGTAACTTACATTTATATATATATATATATATATATATAAGTTATATATATATATATACAATATACACACACATATATATTAATAACTTACATTCATTAATTAATCACTTACATTCATTTATATAAGCTATTAATATATATATATATATATATATATATATATATATATATATATACACACACGCTTAAGGACAAATTACGAGAGGTGGGAGCAATGGACAATATAATTTTATTGTTAAATGTGTTAAGTCCGAATTAATTTAAAATTAATCTGTAAGGAGAGTTAAATAAATTAATTCACGTTTATGAATTTTTGGGTGGAAAGAGTATTTATCACTTTCATTTGCCTAATTATTTAGAAACTAGAAGTCCAAATATGTAAAATAAGTTCAATGTCAATTTTGAATCAAGTTAGATTAACTAGTTGTCACACATACATTATAACTCGTACTCTCCATAAATATAATGAAATCAAATAATTTCTTATAACCATGTAATTTATTTATTGAGGATAAATAATAAATAAATCTCCCATAAATATTACTATTTATTTATTAAATATTAATTTATTTCTCTTTTTATTATTTAATAAAATTTGAAAGAATAATATTGAGATTTTAATTTCAATTTGATCCATCAAACAAAGTATCGGTTACATTATTGAATCTTTTATTTTCACTCAAAAGCGTCAATTAGCATGTTCCTCCCTTTATGATTAGGATGTTTAATTAATATGTATGGTTTAAATATTAAATTGTGTTTAATTAATATGTATGATTTAAAATTTAATTTTTTTTTCGTAAATATTTTGAATGAATTTTATATTAGGTTACTAATAAGCTAATTTGGATATTAGGATATCAAGAATAATTTGTCTATTCGGATAAAATAAGCAGTATGAGATATTATCCAGATTGAATATTTTAGAATCTAGGATACGGATAATATTTTTAAAATTCATGGGAATTGGGATACGGACACTGATAAGCGAATTAGTTTTCCGGATACCTGTATCCGTATCCGTTTAATACCGTTTACACCCCTAAATTTTTTGTAGAAACCATGTATAGCTTCTCTTGTAGTCAAAGTGCATTAACTGCTCATTAAATGATAAGTTGTTGAAAATTAGCCTAGGCGGAAATTTTATTTCCTCTCCATTTGGCAATCCGTGTGATCTTTTTTAATCCAATCCATTGATTTCAAAAATAAACAATCTCAACCATTAATTTTAAATCAGTTTTTGAAAATTACCATTTTACCCCTGACTTCAAAAATCTATAAATAGGAGGTCTTTCTTTTATTTTCAATTTGCCAATTCACTTACAAAGAAAAGCTTATTTTCTCTCCCACATACTCTCTCTAAAAAGCTTTCTCTCTCTTCTTACAAAAGTTCTGATTATTTGAGAAGAGGAAATTGGTCTAAGCATATTGAGATAAGTTGTTTGATTTATTTATTAGAATTATCTCTTGCTTATTTATATTTATAGATATACGAATATAAATTGTTCTACACAATTCTATATATCTATATTTCATCTATTTATCAAATAAAAGGATACTTAGCGCGTAAGGCTATACGGAGATAAACCTCTACGGAGAGGAATCCAACCGCATACGATTCCTTATAGTCTTCAAGAACCTTTTATTGATATTATTTATGTAAATATCATAAAAGATATCGACACTTGATAGCTCAAAACAACACCGAGATATCTTGCTCCAAAAAGAGTAGTGTCTGAACAGATTTGAGAATCGTAGTAATCTATTGAAAATATTTATATAAATATCAATTGTGAAAATTATAAATTCTGTTATACTTGGGCGCCGCAAGGCTACGGAGATAAACCTCTACGGAGAGGAATCCGACCGTACGATTCCTTATAGTACCAAGTGACACTATTTATAAAAATTCACATAATAGATAAAATATTCTTATATATTATTTGAGTTAAACAAATAATATTTGTTATATCAAGTATTGCTTAACTGCTTTATTTATTATACTTGATATCTATCATCACAAGTATTTGTTCATAAATTTATTTATTCATAAAATACTTGTTGCATAATATAAAAGTTATTTAAACTTTTATTTCACAAACTTAAGTGAATATATCTGCTTAAATAGAAGCATATTTGATTTAAAGCTTAAAACAACTTATTTGCTTACTCAGAAGCACTTTCACTCTAAAAAGTTGTTTAAACTTAAAGTGACTTTTCTTCACTCCATAAAGAATAAATATTTCTTTATAAATTTGCATTAAATTATATATCTGCATAAACATAAGCATTTTAGAGTAAAAGCTATAATTGATATATTTGCTTATTCAAGAAGCATCTTTTCACACAAAATATAAAAGTTATTTAAACTTTTATAACAGTGCATAATTTACATATTTGCTTACACAGAAGCATTATTTGATCTAAGCACAAATTACTATCTGCTTACTAAGAAGCATATTTTCTCAAAGTATAAAAGTCTTTAAACTTTTATAAATATATTTGATCTTTAATTATATCTGCTTATTTGAGAAGCACCAATCTGTACTAAATTATATCTGCTTATTTAAGAAGCATCCATCTGTACTAAATTCTTATTTGCTTATTTAAGAAGCATCAATCTGTACTAAATTATATCTGCTTATTTAAGAAGCATCCATCTGTACTAAATTCTTATTTGCTTATTTGAGAAGCATCAATCTGTACTAAATTGTTATCTGCTTATTTAAGAAGCACATTGTTGTAAAATCATTTGTAAAAAGAGAAAAGGTTAGAGTTAGTTTATTTTATGTACCTGTGAGAAAGATGAGTTATTCTTCGACCAAGACCAGAGTCTTAGAGAGGTCGGCGGGAAGTTGGGTCTCTAGTGTACTTGTGAGGTGAGGAAGAGGCTGTTGTTTCAAGACCAGATCATAGAATAGAACTGAACTCAAAAGAAGTACAACTAAGCTTGAGGAGGGAGCAGAGAGCTTGCTGTCCAAGATAGATTAGTTGGGAACAGTTGGAAGTTTGACTATAAAACTTTGTAAAGGCTTCTCCACTTTGTTGAAGGAGTATTTATTATCGATAGTAATAGGATCTCAAGTCTGAAGAGGAGCTTGAGACTGGATGTAGCAGCATACTCGGGATGTATGTTGTGAACCAGACAAATCTCTGTGCATTGTGTGATTGATTTTTTACTGTCTTGCATATTAATTTCTAACACTGCAAATTAATCAAAAAAGCCTAAGATAATTTTTAATCTGTAATAAATTCAACCCCCCCCCCCTTCTAGATTATTATTGGACTTTCAACGTTAATATGGGTATTATGCATCGAGAGGTGGTTTTATCTGCTTTAGTGTTCTTGATTAACAATTCAGGATAGAGAATGATTGATGAGAAGTGAGTTAACTTAAATGAAGCAATAAGTGAAGTTGTGATCTTAAATCTCCGTTATCTTAATTTAACTAGTGGTAATTAGAATTAGTTTACTTATAAATTGAAATTCCTTCGTTTAAATAAGATTGAGTTGGTTACGGATTAGTACTTGGTGATTTTTGTTAAATAATTCCTCGTGGGAACGATACTCTACTTTCACTTTATTACTTGTTGACCACGTATACTTGCGTATTGTGCGTAATTAGATTTTACCCAACAACCATCACTAGTAAAAATTTATAAAGAAGCCCCAAAATTCTTAGAGAGAATTCAAGGAGAGATTTATGGACCTATTCACCCATTGTCTGGCCTATTTCGATATTTCATGGTTTTAATAGATGCTTCAACTAGATGGTCTCATGTTTGTCTTCTCTCTTCTCAAAATTTTGCCTTCTCAAAACTTCTTGCTCAAATAATCAAGTTACGGGCTCAGTTCTCGGATAATCCAATCGAGTCAATTCTATTTGATAACGCAGCTGAATTTTTATCAATGACTTTTAATGATTTTTGTATGACTATTGGAATCTCCATTGAGCATTTTGTTCCTCATATTCATACACAAAATAGTTTAGCTGAATCTTTAATAAAAGAACTAAAATGGGAGCCCAACGAAGAATATGTATTTATGTTGGTTTTGATTCTCCTTCTATTATCAGATATTTTGAGCTTTTAATTGGAGATGTTTGTACTAGATTGTCATTTTGATGAATTTTTATTTCCACCATTAGGAGGAGGGAAAGTTTTAAATAATAATAAAAACCCTCTGAGATATCATAGAATGAATCAGAATTGAATTCACTTGATCCTCGTACAGGACAATGTGAAATTGAAGTTCAAAGAATTATTTATTTATAAAATATTGCAAATCAAATGCCAGATGCATTTAATGATGTTAGAAAAATGATAAAGTCATATACACCTGCAGTGAATACTCCAGCAGATATAGAAATATCTATTGAAAAATCAATTCTTGGAGAATTGACAAATAAGGTAATAGAAGAATCTAAATCACACCAGAAGCGTGAAAAGACCGGTTGGTGCAAAAAGACATCGCATCTGCTTGAAAATCAAAAGCAAATAAAGGAATCCCGGAAGGAATACCCGCTCGTAAGTAGCACTTATTCCAAGAGTAGGAATAGCCCCAAAAGAGGTACAAACCGCTCCAGAAGTAGCACTTATTCCAAGAGTGGGAATAGCCCTAGAAGAGGTTCAAAATCTCAGTGAAGGGATACAAGATGAACACCAAGAGATCTCAATAAACTATGTACATGATGAGAAAATATGGGATCGAAGCAAAGTCATGATTGACGATATATTTGCTTTCTCTATAGCATCAGATATTACTTTGATTCCTGACACGGATCCCGAACCACAAAGCGTGGAAGAATGCCGGAAAAGAAAAGATTGGCCAAAATGGAAAGATCTTATTCAAACCGAGCTACAATCTCTATTGAAAAGAGAAGTATTTGGACCAGTAGTCCAAACACCGCTGGGTGTAATCCCGGTTGAAAATAAATGGGTATTTGTACGAAAGCGAAATGAGAAAAATAAAATTGTGAGATATAAAGCCCAACTTGTAGCTCAAGGGTTTTCACCAAACCTGGTATTGATTATCAGGATACAGACTCTCCAGTACGTAATGGATGGAGTCACTTTTCACTTTCTGATAGGTATGTCAACCATGGAAGGTTTGGAAACACGTCTGATGGATGTTGTAACAACATACCTATATGGCTCACTTGATGATTGAGATTTATATGAGAATCCTCGAAGGATTGAAAATGGTCAATCACAAAGGCCCCATCACATATATTCAATCAAGTTACAACGCTCATTGTATGGGTTAAAACAGTCTGGTCGTATGTGGTATAATCGACTTAGTGATTATTTAATAAAAGATGGATATATAAATGATCATGTATGTCCATGTGTTTTTATTAAGAAATCACAAAGTGGATTTTTCATCATTGTTGTATATGTGGATGATTTGAATTTTGTAGGTACTCCTGAAGAACTCACAAGAACTGCTACTTATTTAAAAGATGAATTTGAAATGAAAGATCTTGGAAAGATAAAATTCTGTTTGGGAATACAAGTGGAGCATTTAGCATCTGGAATTTTTTTGTTCATCAATCCACATATGCTGAAAATATTCTGAGTCATTTTTATATGGATAAAACTCATCCTTTGACTATCCCGATGGTTGTTCGATCTTTAGAAGTTAATAAAGATCCATTTCGGCCTCTAGAAAGTGGGGAAGAAGTTCTTGGACCTGAAGTTCCATACCTAAGTGCAATGGAAGAAGTTCTTGGACCTGAAGTTCTATACCTAAGTGCAATAGGTGCTCTTATGTATCTTCCAAACTGTACACAACATGATATTACTTTTGCTGTCAACTTGTTAGCAAGATACAGTTCTTCTCCGACTAAGAGACATTGGGATGGGATTAAACACATTTTGAGATACCTCCGTGGAAGTATTGATCTTGGGTTATTTTATCCAAGAGATTCAACGTCGCGATTGGATATGCTGATGTAGGATATTTATCAGATCCACACAATGGAAGATCACAAACAGGTTCTGTATTTACATATTATGATACGACTATATCCTGGAAATCCACAAAGCAAACCATGACAGCTACATCTTCAAATCACTCAGAGATTCTCGCTATACATGAAACAAGCAGAGAATGTGTTTGGTTGAGATCAATTATTCAGAATATTCAAAAATCATGTGGATTATCATCAATCAAAGACATTCCTACAATTCTGTATGAGGATAACGCTACATGTATTGCTCAACTTAGAGGAAGGTACATCAAGGGAGATAGAACAAAACACATTTCACCTAAATTCTTTTTCACACATGAGCTACAAAAGAAGGGTGATATAGATGTGCATCAAATTCGATCATGTGATAATCTAGCCGACTTATTCACAAAGTCGCTACCAAATGCAACGTTTGCAAAACTTCGGAAAATGATCGGAATGTGTCGATTGAAAGACTTATGACAACATTTCATCAAGGAGTAATGAATTCCTTTTGAGGGGAAAAGATCTCTTTTTTTTCTTAGTCACGGTTTTTATCCTAATGGATTTTTTTCGACAAGGTTTTTTAGGTAGTCAATTAAGATATTTATGTAAAAGATATGTACTCTTTTTCCCTTTGTTAAGTTTTTTCCACTGATTTTCTTAACAAAATTTTTAATGAGACATAATCTTCTATCGTAGGGAATCAGGGGAAGTGTTATATTGCATGTGATTCCCTCCTAAGGAGGGAACCTTTTTTCTCCTTAATGCGTGACTCTCCTTTCTTCTCCTTTCCTCCTCCCGTGAACTCCTTCCCCTCCCCCGTGACTCCTTCACCTTGCCTATATAAGGCAAGGTTGCTGAATGAAAATTTAGTGACCTTTTTCTCTTATTTATTCTCTCTAAATTTATGCAACAATTATAATACTGTGCTAAAGTTTTATAATACTTTGGACATAGATTTGTCATAACACACCTTTTCTTTGCTGAGTACCTCTCTCTCCTAACTATGTCAACGATCTTCCCCATCTCCGACTAATTTGGCAATTGGCATGGTTCTGAGATTCTCTCTCCGCATTTCCCTATTCTTCCTATGTAGTTTCTCGCTTGCAATTTCTGCTAGCAAAGACCCAATAACTAAATTATGGAAGATTATTCTGGGTACCCAATTCATGCATCCCAAACACTCCATCTCTCCATTATCAGTAAATACAGAAAATCAACAGAAACAGGTACAGATTCTCTGTTGGGTTTGTTTTTGTTTTTCAGTTTTTCTTATACATGTAGGGGCATCACTGGTTTGTATATGAGTCTTGAGTTGGGTATATTCAATTTATAATTAAATTACCCATTTTATTCAGAAAATTTATTACTCCCTCCGTTTGAAATTACTATAAGATCTGACTCTTGACATTTTCACACTCAAAATTTGAGATTATTCATTAAACATTAATGTGTATAGATAGTTTACCATATTCATCCTGTATTAACTAAAATTAAATGTCAGTTTGAGCTGGACTTCAAAAAGTCGATAACAATCTTATATTTTTGAACGGAGAGTTTAAAAAAACATCATGCAAAAAAAATGTAAAGTATGTTATATGTTAGTTATTCTTAATTTGGGACAGAAGGTGTGTGTATTGTTGCTTCATGCTTTGTGATGGGGTAATCAAACAGTCCATACACTGTATGTAAAAAATTTCATTTTTTTTGGGCTGCAGATCAAAACTGTCAAAATCAGTAATCTTTCATTAGGGGCCTCAGTGCGAAACATCAAAGAATTTTTTTCCTGTACCAGTGATATTGATTATGTTGAGATGCATAGGTTAGTATATGAAAAACTTTTTTCCTTCCACTTAGTCCTTTTTATCTTAATTATAGTGATTACAACAGTCTTATGACATATCTATGCAGTGATTATGAGCATTCCCAGATAGCATTTGTTACCTTCAAGGAACCACAGGGAGCAGAGAGTGCGATTCTGCTTTCGGTAAATTCTCTTATCAGTATTATTTTTTTTGGTTTTATTTGCTTATATATTCTTTCCCTATATATTGAATTACTCCAAACACCTCATTGTGGTTAAATTTGAGGACAGATTATCAAAGATTACATATAGCATATGTCTGCTAGAAGTTCTCGGTTTGGACTCGCGACATAATCTGTTTAACACGAAAATTCATGTAAGCACTTTACATGACCTGTCCTTTTTGTGGTGCATTTAAAGTTTAATTATTTGAAAGATTGTGCATCAAGCTCATTGGAAGCTATTAAAGACGGTCAATCTTATTTGGTTGGGATTGGGATCCATCTATGTAATTGTTATGTTTTTCTTTTGTTTAGCAAATCTTTTGTATAAGACAGGATCATAACAGCTAAAGTTCCTTCCTGCTGTCCTTAGAGTGAGCAAGGGATAAGATGGGTTGGACTTGCACCATTTCAGTTACAAAGTTTAGCCAATTGGCATAAATTGTAATCACAAGGTTAAAGATTTGCAAACTTTGGATATGCTCCAGTTGAGAATAGAAACAAGCATCTTCCTTGAGTTGTTGATATTTTTTCAAATACCTCGAGTTCACTCTAGAATTGAAATCATTTAGTGCTGAGATGACAACAAGGTAATTCAAACAACTCGAGTCAAATCCCGAGTTTGGAACAAATCTCAGGTCAAATCCGAAGTCCGTATCGAATCAAATCCATCTAAATAAGGTCTTAAATCATTGGTCCAATATTATCTTTTTGGGTCATCTTAGCTCACCACATGCTTACCCAAAAGATCATGACTGAATGTACTATTAGTAGTAACTTAATTCCTCTTTAAGTACATACAATTTTTTCCCATAACTTTCAATGTCTTTCGATGTGGGACTGGAGGTGTTACAAACTCCCCCACTTAAATTTCTGATGTTCCCGATGTCCTCATCAGAGCCGATCATACACACGGTCCACATATATTTGCTTTCGAGAGTCGGCTCTGATACCATATGAAACAACTCGTGTCAAATCCAGAGTTCGGAAAAATCTCGGGTCAAATCCCAAGTCCGAATCGAATTAAATCCATCCAAATAAGGTCTTAAATCATTGTCCCAATAATATTTTCTTGGGTCATCTTAGCTCACTATAGGCTCATGTTGGTTGATTTCATAATCAATGAATACACGCAAGTATACATGGTTAACAAGTAATACAATGGTAAGAAAAGTATCGTTCTCACGAGAAAATATGCTAATATTTATCAATTACTAATTCCAATTCAATTAATCTTATTTTAAACTACAAAATATTGGTTGTGATTTGAAAATTAAAATTAACAAAACTAATTACTAAGATCAAAATATCGCAAGATTAAATGCAGATTTAACAGGCTAAGATTATAACTTCCCTTGGTATTTCATTTAAATCAATTTACTTCCCATTCAATTCAATTAATTGATACGAATCGTTATCCAAGAATGCTTTATAGAACTCACGCTCTTCTTCCAAAGACACGTGAACAAATCCTCCTAAATCTGATCTTTAAGACACAGAATTACAAGGAACACCCTAATCAATCGACTCACTATATTCTTATGTGAATCAAGTTAATTAGCGTTTAAGCACAAATTCTTTCAGTAGATACAAAAGACACATAGGTATATTCCTATCCTACATGGTAATCATATTAACCCTATTCAGATTATATGAACAAATGTTTATATCCAGATCTAAATCTATATTTCATCTTCCAATTTTATATAGTTATCACAGTAATTGATGGTCAAACAATTAATCAATAAGCATAAGATATAATAATCTATTCAATAAAAACCAATTTTCATTCTATGGGAAGGATTAATTTAAACTACATACTAAGTTCCGTTGCAATCTTAATTAAAATTTAGTTCATAATAATAAAGGAAAATATCATCCAATTTAATAAGTCAAACATTCCAGATAATTACAAAGAATAAGAATTAAAGAAAAGATTAGAAGAACTTGTTAGATTGCTCCTAATTCTCCACTTGATCTTTTGCCTCTGCAATATTCTCCGTGTTTCCCTTGTTGTTCTCTTTACAAATCTCTTGATAATATCGTTCTCTTCTCTGAAGTCTTCTCCTCTTTTTTATTCGTCCAAACCCTCCTCCAGATTCCTATTTAGCTTCAGAATCCACTTAGCAGCAAAACAAACCATCTTTGGGCATGGCCTAGCGCACTAGGTGCTAGATTTAGTGTAGTTCAAGCGCACTAGGCGCTAGGCACAGACCATGTATTTACAAAAATGCCACTCAGCTCTAATTTTAATGATTTTTAATTCTTTTCTTCTCTTAAATGACCAATTTGTCCCTCCAGCTCCATCCTATAAGAAATATACACAAAAACCAATAAAAAGATACTAAAAATACTCAAAGATAACAATAATTAAGCTTAATAATACTAGATTCGTAGGTATAAAACTTATTCATCAGCTCACCCAAAAGATCATGAGTGAAGGTGATGTTAGTAGTAACTTAATTCCTTAAGTACAAACAAATTTTCCCCATATCTTTCGATGTGAGACTGAGTTGTTATAGTAATCTCTTGCAATAATAATCTGTGGAAACAAACAGAGAGCCCACTTAATAGCTTTAAAAGCAGCAATAGCTTCAGCTGCATCTGCATCATACGCATTTGCTTGGAATGCTGCTCCAAAGACTACAATACTATTTGAAACTCTCACAAGGAGCCATCACAAACTTTCTCATTGGAATACATTTCATCGTTGTTGATTTTAGATTTTAAGCCAATCAACTGGGGAACATTCAATTGTTTTTTAAAACTTTAAACTTTGGTTTTAAAGTGTTTCTAACCAACCGTGCTGGATAGATATATCTAACTACACAATGTTCACTTGGGTTTCAATAACGCACTAGTTTGGACAGTGTCAGATTTTGCCACAAGTGTGACATAAAAGGTTGATAGTTCAGTGGGAGAGGGGACACCGATGAAAAGATGGGTCAGGATCAAGGATAAGATCTAGGCATTTGGATATAGGCCAATGAGAGAAAGGGTCTAATCGAATGTTCTTGGGGCTGATATACCACAAACGGAAGTGATGGGGCATGAAATTAAAAGGTGCTCCATAGTCTTATCACTTTGAGAACAAAGTGGATAAGAGGAGTCAATGATTAAGATCCTAAACTGAATGCAGTATGCCAGTATCTAACTGGGCGAATGTTAGAGAGAATTTTCCAAAGGAAGAGTGTGTGTGTCTCATGTAGTTTTGATTTCAGTGGAGATTCCAAGTTTAAGTATGGACACAGGAATTGGACCGAAAACTTTGCTTTTGGTCAGTGATTTAGGCAGTTCTTCGGAGAAAATGAATCATGAGGGAGGGTAATTTATGAATGGATTGGAATGTTTGGCTGTTAATTAGGTTAGGGCATGTGCGAGAATCACAGAGGTTGGTTTGGATGGTTTGGTCATCAATGATATTGTAAACTCCATTAATACCGAAGGGAAGTTGAGAGGAGGGAGGGGGCATGGTGGTTGGGAGAATAAGGGATCACTGGTCTTCCCAAATATTCATATCAAAACCATTTCCATAATACAAGCTTTCCTTTTTTAAAATCAGAGGACTGCAACTAATAACACCTTTCCAAATCCAGTAAACAACGCTTGAAGAATGAGCTTTGAGAAACTTAGTCTGGCGCAAATACCCTCTCTATTTCTTCTTTCCCAGTTCTTACTCTTTTCTATTAGTTTTTGCTTAATTTTGTCTCCATTGCTGGTTACTGCTTAAAACTATAATCAGCTAACTTCATTAGATAGTTGAGACTTTTGTTTTTCAGTTCAAATCATGTCAGGATCTAGGGTTGATCCTAACACATTTTTTTTCTAAATTATAGTTATTATATAATGAGATCGTTTTGTTGCTTCTGAATCCATTTCTTTTAGTATTTGATGGGTTTATGTAACTCAGCTTATCTCTTGCCCCTTACCTTTCCCGGAAATTGCTAAATGTAGTGTCATTTAGTAGAATGTGAAGTGTGAACTTTAAAAGTGTTTTAATAATAGTCATTTGAATGTCCCATTATCAGCCTTGGTAATAGTTACGAAAGTGATAATTCTCATCTCATTTTTTCTTTCTTATCAAATAAAATTGTTCATATTACGTTCTTAAATATAATTCCATAATCATCCGATAACACTTCCAAGTTATTTCAGGGCTTGACTATAGTTGATTTGACCGTCACTATAACTCCTGCTCGAGATCACCAGCTTCCGCGTGCTGCTTCATTATCACCTCTTGTACGGATTACCTTTGACATTGCGTCTATTATTGTTAATTAACCTACCAGATGAGTGTTTGCAACTGAACCTGCTCAAATATCTGCAGGCAACAGAAAGGAGAGCTCCAGGTGGAGCTGAATCTGCTTTCCATATGGCTGAGGAAGTTGTTAACAGCATTCTTACAAAGGGTATTGTCTTAGATAAAGATACTATTAACAGAGCAAAGTCCTTTGATGAGAAGCACCAGTTGACTTCCACAACAAGTACTAAAGTTCGGGAAGTGGATCAGAAACTCCGGGTTTCAGAGAAAGTCAAATCAGCATATCTAGCTGCTGGGCAAACAGTCAATAGTGCTAGTCTATAACATCTCTCTTTACGCATAACATACATAAGTAAGAGGTGTATTTCGACTTGAACTTTTACATAGTCTATATCACAAAATATCAGAATTCTTAGAGCGTTAGCTTTGAACTAGGAAATCTTAAACTTAAAGTGATATATTGCTCAATAGACATATTATACCCCTTATAGTTTCAGGAACCCAACACATTTATGGCCTTATGTTTATCTTTCGTAAGTGACTTAGAGACAAACCTTAAATCTCGTAGAAGCGGCCCCACTTCCTTTACTTACATAAGTGAATCTAATCAGATGCACTTGTATGATCTGCATCTTCCAAACCAGGCATAGATTCATTTAAAGTTTATTCTACTCTCTTTGTTCTTCATACAAGCATACATTAACTTTGAGAGGGTTTTGAAGATTTTTTTTCTTCATACTTGTCTAGTATATAACTGGTTATTACTATAAATATTTTTCCATTAAACTAATATACTAGATTTTACTCTAATATTTAGTTAAGTTCCACTTATAGGTTACCTCTCATTCAAAGGTTTTAAATCCATTTCCATGGAATTACTCCATAACAATCCCTACTTAGGACTTTTGTAACCGAGATCCACCAAATTACTTTGGTTTTAACAAAGATAATGACTATATTACTTTTTTACTATCGAGCGCTCATTCACATAGTCATGTCTTATACCGATATGCCTTGACTTTCTTAACAAGTCACCACATTATCATAAATATCAATTAACTTATGCCATAGATATATCTCTAATACTAGACACTTGAGCCAATTACTTCCATTATCATAAAATGATAAAATTTAAATTTCATTATTGAATTCCATGTAGTATCTCTCAAAATTAATTTATCATACATATAATTCAATCTCCTTGCCTAGGGCCTTAATACAAGGACTTGGTTAAACTTATGTACAGTTGTTCATTTACATATTACTATCTCAAACCGAGATATGTTGACAATAATTTCATAAATTGACCGGTCTTAACATGAAGTTATAAACCATATTATTTTTAATACAAAGATAATGCTTAATCTATATGTAAATAAGTTTATATATGATGTCTTAGATTACAACACTTTGGACCATCACTCACTTTGAAAGTAAACCATGCGCATTAATCCGAACTTAGTACAATTTAAAAACAATAGTTTAAAACTAGGCATCGACGCCTTTTCCTTTTGAGAGAAACATTAATTGCCTTGATAAACTTAAAATTGACCATAATCCATGATCATAAGATATGATTATTAACCATAATAAAAAAATTTTTTACTTGAACATCATTCCAAATACTATATATGTGCAAAATTTAATGTTCATAAATTTTAAAGCACATAACCCAGTACAAAATTTCATGGTATGATTAATCTAAAATATACATATATGCAAATTATTCTTATGCAACAATTTTAAGAATAAATTAACAAGCATATACTATATTTTTATCCTTTATTAAATTATGAATTCAAATTCCCACACATAATAATTAATATGTATTACTTTATTTTCCTCCTAAATAATATAATCACATATATTATACTTGGAAGAAAATAAATATACATTTTTAGCCACATATAGTATTACCAAATAATAAATATATATATGCTATCATGCCAAAATTAAAATAATTCACTTAGAGTGATTTTGCATTTCTTTCTTTAAAGTTTTTTTTATTGGGAAACTTTCTCCTGGATAATAATAATTTCCGCGATCATAGTTATAAGAAAATATCATTATTTGATGTAGCATCATCACGCTTTCATATTCAGACTAACATCATTTTTCAGAATGTCCTTCGTAGAATACTGTCTTAAGATTGTTGGAACTTTCGCCATAGGACATTGTCGAAATTCTTATTCGTAGTTTGATGTAGAACAACAATATTACCGTTTGAATCGAATGGAAGTCCACTATTTCCTTAAGACAGCCTCTTATATAAACTGTACATGGTTACAGCGAATCGGTCTCCCTAGATAAGATAGACTCAAAATTAATATGTATTAAATTATAATTTGAGAGAAGAAAATAATAACACCAAAAATCTTTTTAAAAAATTATGCATTCATTTCTTGTGAATCAATTATTCTCCCAAAGGAGAGTTTTTAATCCATTTATATGATTCTAAACACCCTTTTGAAAAGGCACATTTTCAATTTGAAAAGATATGAACCAAACACACCCTTTCTGTGGGTCACACCGGTTCAAACTTGTGACCCAAATCGAACCATTACACCGGTTTAATGTTACACCCGTTCAAACTAGCAATCACACTAATTCAAACTAGTGATCCAAGTTGAGCCATTGCATTGGTTCAATGTTATAACTGTTCAAACTAGTAATCACTCATTTACCATTGAACCAATGCATCTGTTAGTTATTAAAACAATATAATATATTTATTATATAACAATAGATTTTTGAAAATATCCAACAGTAAGTTAGTATGTAGAAGAGTTGAGCTACAGGTGTTGCTGTAAATGATTCCACGGCTTTTGGTTAATCGCTCACTCGAGTTGGTTCACTTTTTTCATAGCTTTGACTTGCTACATGAATTTTGATGTGTTGTGTTTGAGGATGGAGGGACAGGCAATGAAACTGATGAAATTTATTGAGAAGTTGTACCCAAAAACTTGCCAATTTGTAATGGGTGACCATAGAACACATTCTCATCAACTAGTTACACTTTATAATATACTTGGCGTTACCTATTTTTTTTTTTGAAAGAAAATGCAGTTTAGTTCAATTTCATTCTTTCCTTTCTAATTACTTGTGTGATTCAAACTCATATAATTTTTCTTCTTCTGCAGAAATCCAATTGAGTAATGAGAAATTGTCCCAGTTATTACACATGCTGCGCAAAGAAAACACGAGGTGGTTGTAGAGGCCCTATCTATTTTCCAAGTTTTGAGTTGTGTTGAAGATGTTAGATTTGGCGAAGTGTTCCATGCATGTTGTAGCAGACTGTATTAATGTAATTAGTTTTCTAGAGGCTGAAGAATTTTGTAGGAATGCTTATAAAACATTTAGTAGGTATGATTGCGGAAATATATTACATGGCATTGAGATTAAGAAAGTAGATAGTTGGTGTTATTTTTCTGCTGCTAGGAAAGTTTCCCTGGGATTTGCGACGACATGTAGATGGGAAGGTGACCTATAGCCCCAGCCCCAGCCCCAGGGACTTGGACATTGTGGAATGTGGGCTGATTCCAATGATTTAAAAGCACATGTTGTGGATTGCAAGCTTACCACCTAGATGCGCCAACAACATGCGTGGTCCAATTTGATTTTTTATTTTTTAATATCTTGACATGTTGGGCTGACACAGTTGAGTTGGGGTGCTAAGATATTAAAAAGTAGTGATCTTTACAATATTATACAACAATTAGAAAATAATTACAAGATTGATGTATTCACAAAATAATTATAAAAAGAGTGCAACACAATAACCAAACACATTAAACCTTACATTTCTCATCCGCCATTCTCTCACCACCTCATCTCCTTCCTTTCATCCTCCTCCTTTGCCGCCGCCTCTCTCCTTCCCTTCATCCTCCTCCTATGCCGCCTCCTCTCTCCTCCCTTTCATCCTCCTCTGCTGCCCCTTCATCCTACTCCTCTACCGCCTTCTCTCTCCTCCCTTTCATCCTCTGCCGCCTCCTCTCTCCTCCCCTTCATCCTCCTCCTCTGTAGCCAATGAGAACTCGAAACTGTTATAAAAGACCAATAAGAAGGAGAAGATCCGTCCCACAAGCAAAGAGAGCCTCCGCCGAGCAAAAAGAGCTCCGATCGGAGGAAGAAATGACGGCAACCCATCAATTATTTGTGCAAGAAGACGAGATGGCCTTCTAGCTTCAGTATCCTCTCGGCGACTCTTCGTTCGACCGAGACTGAATTTTTTTTATGACTATATATTTGGTTACCACAAAAATTAAAATGGTTACTTTTGTATGAATGTTTGGCTATCAACTGCACCTTTTTATTGATTCTATTACATTTTTTAAAATAATTACAACAATAGTGTACTTATAAAATATTTACACAATTAATACATTTAAATATTTATTTACATAATTAGTGAATTTATTCTTCTTTTAATTTAGTTATGTGATTTACATAATTAGTGAATTTATTCTTCCTTTAATTATTACTACGTGCTTTTGCTTCCCTCCCGATTTTAGTTTTTGTGGGTAACCAAATCGTCAAAAAAAAATTCAGAACAGTAACTTAGGTACTTCCGGAGATTTGCGGCGGAGGATGATGATGAAGGGGAGGAGAGGGCGATGTAGCGACGACGCAATCAAGGACTTCTGGAGATTCGCGGCGGAAGAGGATGATGAAGGGAAAGAGAGAGGAGGCGCTGATGAAGAGAATGAGTGGTGAGGGAGATGAAGATTAAGATGGAGAAGATATTTTTTTTGTTTTTCCCTCTTTTTGATTTGAATTATGGATTTGTTTTTGTTGGTAGATCCCAAAATTTCGATTTGAATTATTAATTATGGCGGTTATTTCTCTTTGATTTTAGGTTTTCATATTAATGTGAAATTGAATGGTTTAAATTTGAATTATTAATTATGACGATTATTTGTCATTAATTTTAGGTTTCCTTATTAATGTGAAATTGAATGGTTTGAATTTGTTACTCTTTTTGTAATTATTTTGTGGATGTTACTCTTTTTGTAATTATTTTGTGAATGTTACTCTTTTTGTAATTATTTTGTGCATGCACTAATGGTGTAATTACTTTCTAATTGTTGTATATTTCTGTAAAGAACCTTTTTTTTTTACGTGGACATGAAAATTAGATACAAGTGTATTTTAATTTCACTTATTTATATTTTAATCCCTAATGGTGGGTAAAATTATAAATAAATAAAATTAAAATACACTCATTATCCAATTTTAATGTCCTCCTCTCATCAATGTATTGACATTTCAAGAGTGGAAGAATGATGAAAATCTATACTTTTTCACGAGTTTTTGTCTTTTAAGAATTAAGACACCCACTTTTATACAGCTTAATTACCATCTACTATAGTTTTCCATGTTCATTAACCGAGTAGTTACTTTAAGGCGCACACACACAAATTGATATTCCAGTCGCAAATAAAAATTAATGAACAAAATTCTCGAAATGTATTGCAAAATTGCTCCAAAATAATGCTAGTTACAAACTGAAGGACGGAACCCATGGGCATGCCAATAGTAAAGTCCAGGATGTAAAAACAAAAGTTAGATATCAAATGCATAATAAAGGACAAAAAAAATTTGATGAGATTATATCCCCAAGAAACTTTCTAGCCAAAAAAAAGGCTCAAAAGTTTATATCAAAAATCCACAAGGAAAACAAGAGTCTCTCCATTATTGTTGAATAGCGCCCAGTTTCTAGCAACCACAGCATCCTCTTACAGAATTATACTCTCAGCAAATGATGACGACCTTCACAACATGAATGACTCAAAAAAGGAAATCAATAGTTTCACCTCTTAATTTCGCAGCATCCACTGCATTATGTCCTTCCTGATGATTCCCTCGGACCCAATTCGTCCATAATTCGATTTCAACGCCTGTGGACCCCAGATGGACAAATTTCTATAGTGAGTACTAGTTGTGACTGGCTTAACTGGGGTCATCATCATTGCAATGGTAGGATAGGGTTTACGCCACATGCTTCTTGAAGAGGTAAACAGACGCCGATCAGATTCTCGCTCCCAACTTTTTGAACTAAATGTTGGGTGGCCCCCAGGAGATTTCTGGTGAGACGAGTTGGTTACCTGCTTTGTCACGCTAGTGTTAGCGTTACCACTTGAGTGATGCTGTCCACTGCGGATCTCAGCCGATGGTTTCATTCTATCAAGCCACCGGAGGATCCAGTTTCCCAGGTTTCGACCAACTTCGATGTCTCTCTCTTGTATATTCTTGTGAACCTTGACTGCCAAATCAAATATAGCACGTGTTTCTTCTGTGATGCAAATCAAGAAGAATAGTAAAACATGATGAAAAGCATACGAATGAAGTAATTAAATATGGGAATGGTAATGTTATAGATACATGATAACAGCATCATTAGAGCAACATCACAATTAAGAGAGTGCAAATTTGATTGTCATGACCAGTCATGGGCACAATTGCAAAAAGCATCATCCTCAATACCAAATTGGATAGATTGTGTACAAAACCGCAAAACCAAGTATTGCCTTCCTTATGGTTATTGTGTCTACAAAAACCTATCCAAAGCCCATAGAAAGATGTGAAAGTCGTATAAGGTAGCTGCCCTTGGCATATATCTCGTGAGCATGACTGTGCTAGTGTGCTGACAAAGAAAACAAAAGAACTACAGGACCAAAAAGATCTCCAAAAGGTTTAAATGTTAAATCCAAATTATCAGTCACCAATCTATTTCTGATGAACCAAATGAAGGATAAGGAGTAAAACTAGCAATTGATGCTAATTTAGTGCCAAAATTATTATTCAACAATTGGTCCTAAGCTCATATGAACTAATTTTAAAGTTAGTTTGTAGTTGGAAGAGCCCTTACCATCCTTATTTGGATGTTAATTTGCAGGACCGCTTGGCTATTTACTTTTTGTCCTTTCTTTTGATTTAAACATAATGAGACTTCCATATATAAAAAATATTGACCAAAAGCTCTTGAGAGCAGCAAAAGAAACCCGTTCAACCCCCTCTACTTGAATTAATATCGTTTTTCTAATAAGGTGGTATAAAATGTCATTTTCCTCCATAATTTTGTTTAGCAGAAAATGAATCTCAGCATGAACAAGAATCAAAACACCAAAAAGTTATCAAGTTAGTGGGCCACCTCTTACTCCATTGCACAGTTACTTGGCTGTCTGTATATTAAACTGGCTTCTCTTAGCATGAGATTTCTTTAAAGCTTCAATCCAGATGTATGAGCTTCTCCACCCCCACCTGCCGCCCGCACGCCCACAATACAAACCACAAAGATAAAAGAACTCAAGAAAGAATATTTACCATATTATGCTAGTGTAGTGAATGAAGAAATCCCAAATGGTATGCTATCCTTGAAATGTTTAATACCACATAAACTTCATCTCAAGATCAATTCTAGCTTGTAATGGTGGCGGTGTTGGAAGTTTGAAAGACGTTTGGCAGGCTGGAGGCATAATTAGTTCAAAGGTCTTGTTATACTAATTACAAGGTATCTAACCTGCGAAGTGCCAACATATTCTTGTCTTTGCTGTTATTCTGGTCTCAATGACTCTAAAAAAAAATAAGAGACTCTGCAAAGGGAAGGAACCACCCCCAAGGTAAGAAAAGAAAGTACCATCTTGTTATTTGGGAACTGGTCTGCCAATTGGTTAGAGACAAGGAAGCTCTAGTATAGTCTTTTGCTTTTTGTGCAGAAGGTTCATTTGTGTTTGGAGTCCAGTTTTCAGAAGAAATTTTCTGGATTGTAAAACAGAAGTTTTTTTTGAAAGGCAATAATCTCTAAGCTATAGACCTTTAACTCATTTAAATAATGCAAAATGTTCCCCATCATTCTCGTATTCAACGCTAAGACACAAATTTTCAATTTTCTTAAGCATGGTTATCAGAACCAATATAGCAAAGGAAGAATATATTTCTTTTTTAATAAGCACGAATGTATTAAGAAAAAGCTTGGGAGGGGGTGGGGGACTAACAATGCAGTCAACAAGCAGGCCCTCTAACAACGATAAAAACTATATGAAAGTAACGAAACATCCCAAAGCCCCTACTGAAGGACAGGCCCTAACAAATAATTAAACAGTTCAAAGGCACTATAGAACAAAAACTATACAAGTACCAACTCTTCCAAAAGTCTAAGAATGGAAGTAAACCTCCCAAATATACCTCATTCACCCAAAATATAAAAGACTTGACATCCTAGACATCACAAGCTGAAAGCCCCACCACTTAGAGTGGTCAGAAATCATGTCGTTCTGCTAATAATGGTCATTACTTATGTAATATGAGTCAAATTAGCTTGATTGAATAGGTCCAATATGAGTGTGATGCATATTTCTATTGGGTGTGACGCTCAAAAACCCTTCACGTGATACCTATAGACCATCATTCTTCTTCTTCCTTTCTTTCACTACTTATCCTAGACTAACTCAGCTATAGATCTGGTAAACTAGACTAACTTAGCAAGTTAGCAATAACATACTGAAATTTTGCAAGCTATAAAGTCCAAAATAATGACAACAATCTTTCTACGGCAGACCCTTCCATGCTAGTGTCCAAAAAGTTATAAAGGGCTTTATTCCATAACAAAATTGTTTGTGACACCTACCAGATCCCACAGAAATTTCCTCTACTTGCCATTGAAAGACTTCAACAGTGTTTCCCCTATCCTTTAAATTGATGAATTCCCACGGCCTCTCATGCTCTTTAAAACCCCATAAAATTAGAAACCATTAAGCCACATACTCGCAACAATCAGGCTCATGTTCTCTCTTGAAATATATGAGCCTCTTGAAAAGATCCTATATCATATGCAATAGGCATAGGACACTAAAATCCTCCCTCTTCTCTACTGGCACCGCCACTTCCTCAAAAAACCTTGCAAGCTCCATTCCTCTAGCTATTGCACCAAAAACATCCAATCATCCCTACTAAAGTATTATAGTAAAACGAATAACACAATGAGCACAGAGTCACAGACTTCCCTTCTCTTTGGGGCTCTATTCCCAAACCAGGCAGGCATCAAACATCAGGCAGCACAAGATGTTAATGGTAATGGACACAGCAAAAGAAACACATTCAACACCCTTGTGTGATGAGTAGAACTTAAAGTTTGTTTCACTTAAATAAAGACAAAAGCAAATTTGAGCACTGTATAGAGCGTGTACAAGACATGCGGGGGTACCAGGCAAATGTTATGGCAATGAGTTATAAGCTGCAACGTTTCTTGAACTTGTATCACTTTGGCTGTTCAAGACGTGCTATCCATGAATGCCGTCAAAAAATGAAAACCCCACATCCCTAATTCCGTAAGAACTTTGAGTTCCTAAAGCTGACAAACTCATTCCCACGAGGAAGAGAATGAATAACAATAATCTGCCCCATGGAAATGTACAAATTGCGAATTCTTCCTAATAATTTGACATAATTAGGACCCTTAATCTTCCGAAGAAAGGCAATATCATTAGAACACAAAAATCAAAATCATAAACAACAAAATTTTGAATCATAGGTACTAATCAAAAACCTAAATCAAACAAGTTCACCACATAAAATCATAAATCACCTTATACCCTTATCACACTTTGTCTGCAATTCTGAAATTATTATCACAAGTGAGAGAAAGAGATACCTGTAAACAAATTGACGAGTCTTTGGGTGCTTAGGGGATATAAGACGACGTTGAATCTTGAGAGCAAGCTTGTGGGTTCGTTTCAGACCCAAAAAATACGCAGTTCCCAATGTGATCTCCCATAGCACCATTTTCCCTCTCTCTCAATATGTATGTTTAATGTGTATAAACATATATATATATATATATATATATATATATATATATATATATCGATACAAGCAGCCTGTTTCACTTTCTGAAACTCTATGATCGATTTTTATAAAACTTTCCATTTTCGTTCTCCTCAAGTCACCGATTTTATTGGGAGGTCATTGCTATCGTCACAGCACTGTTATACGTTCGGGTAAAAATTAAAAGTCCGTTGGGAATTAAACAGTAAAAGGCCAACCTGTTGATGTGGGTGATAGTACAATAAAGCCCAACAAGTTGCTCCTTTTAACCATTTGCATCCTTTTTGTCTATGGAGCAATGTTTTCTTCTGACCGTTCATCGAACCAAAAAAGCTATTGAGTGGATGGATCATTGGTTCAATCAGTGATCAGATCGTTATTGATCAAGTGATGTTATTAATATGTAATAATAATAAATAATTAAAAATATTAATTATTATTATATATTATTAGACCAGACAAACGGGCCGGAGGACCATAGTCGGGCTGGGCCAAAATGACCTAAGTTTTGGTGGGCTGAAAAAGTGAAGCCCAAAGTTTGATTTTGATGGTGGGTCGAGTAAATGGGCATGGACAGACGATTTATGACCAAATTTTGATACATTTATGGGTCGAGCCAAAACAGAAAGAGCCATGCGTCAAAGCCAAAATGACCGAGTTTTGATGGGTTGAAAAATGAAACCCAAAGTCCGCGTTTTGGCGCTTGGTCAGTTTGGCCGCTCATGAGCTTAGCCGATTTTTGCCAGGTCTATATATTATATATAATATTTAGTAAATATATAAACTCAATCAATTTATCTACTAAAAAAAATCTATTTATACAATGTTTACTTTATACTCCCTCCGTCCCAAGATAAAAGTTTTGGTGGATTTTTCACGTATATTAAGAAGAATAATGAAATGACAAAAATTGCCCATAATAATATGTCATTAATTATTTAAATGTAGGTGAGAGAGTGACTTTCTAGCTATTCAATTCAAAATATTATATCTCCATATTTATTAAATATGGAGATAGAATTAGAATAAGAAAAGTATGAAATATTTAATGCTATGGGCATAATAAGAAAAAATGTGTAAAAATTTGGTTATTAAAGGAAAATGGACATTTAACATGGGACTACCAAAAATAGTAATAAGGACTTTTATCATGGGACAGAGGGAGTACAATTCAAATAAATATGAAATATAATTAAAAAGAAAGATATTAAACTGTGATCATAACTCAAAACTCAAAACTCAAGACTCAAGAGTGATAAAATCAAACACAAATAATAAACATCTCTAAGATACATTCAATCAAATTCAGTAAAAAAAAAAACTTAATCTATTTGTACAATGATTACTTTATACAATTCAAATGAATACTAAATCTATATGAAAATAAAGATATTAAATCATAATCATAACTCAAAACTCAATCAATGATACATTCATTCAATCAAATTCAAAGTAAAAAATAAAATAAAAAATGAGGTAGGAAACCGGTAAAATCGATGACCCGGTTACCGGGTTACTAGGTCGACCGGTCCAACCGTCGAGTTACCGGGTTTGATCGGATTTTTACCAAAAACGGTTTTTTTATTCCAATCAGATCGAAGATTTGATCGATTTCAATTTTTATCGGTTGAACCGGTAATCCGATCCAAATTTGAATACCATATTATGGAGTTGTTGATTTTAACCGGCAATAAGAATGGCGACAAGACAATAATTTTATTTTGGATAAATAATATAGTTTTGTTATTGAAAGAGGGTAAGAAAGCCTGAATTGTTAAAAATATATGTTTCCAAATAAAATAAATTATCCTTTCTCCATATGTTTTGTCACGATATTATGGTCTTTTATTGGTTTATCTGAAGGGAAATGAATTAAATGATTCATATGTTGAGTCGTGTGTAACTTGATTAAACAATTATGTATAATTATAAAAAAAATAGAATGTATCATATGTGTTTAATTGATCGTGAACTTTATAGTTTAATTGTACGGATATAATGAACATGTAAAAATATGAGAACATGTACAATTTTATTTGATTTAAGGCATTGAAATATCATTTTTATAATAGTGTAAATATTATATACGTATAAGTATATATTTCTACAATTCAGATTTTAGTAATTTTTATTGTTACAAAGTTATTAATGCATAACTTCAAATTAGAAAAAAGTTTACATAATTTTATATTTTTGCATGCTTTTTACATCAAAACGGTTAGATTATTAAGTTAATCATCAAATGATGTTGTATTAGGAATGACCTAGGATGACTTATCTTAAGTCAATCTGTGATTCCTAGTTACATTTAATTTGTAATTCCTAAGAAAAGAGTCAAGATTAGATTTGACTTCCTTTCTTTAAGGAGATCGATCTTTATTCTAGTATGGTAGTTACTATGGTAAGGAATTCCATTCCAATTCGAGGACAGTGCGATAAAAGTGGTGGGATCAACTATAAATACAATGTTATATCCTACTTCACAAGTACTTCATTATTCATAATTCTTTTAGCACTAAAGTTGTTAGCCTCCATTGTTAACATGTTTTCGGCATGTACTTATTCTTACGCCGAGTGTGTTTTACACCTATAAATTAAGTATTTTTAGCTTGATAATTTGTGAGTTTTCGAATATTTTATATTTCTTTTTATGTGTTTTTATGTTTTTAAGTAGGAAATGAAGTTGAAAGCTAATTGGGTTCATTTTTGTCAAATTGGAGTATATTGGGCAATTTCCAGCTTTTGGGCAAATTGACATCTGGATCTTCAACTGATTTTTGGATGGTGTTAGAGTTTTAGAATGAGGACTTCTCTAGCTTTCTAGAAAGGTATAGTGGGCAAAAATTGGAATTCGTTTGGGCTTCCAAACAGTGTCTCAAAGTAAGATTTAAAAAGCTGATCGGAATCCTGATTGGAGTTGGATTCCTGTTCGGACCAGTATACTTCAAAGAGTCATAACTTGAGCTTCCGAAGTCTAAATCAGGTGATTTAAAAGCCTAATTTCATCTACACTTCCAGTGCTACAACTTTCAGGAAGATCCCAAGTCAAGATTCAATCATTATTTGATAGAAAAATAGCTCACAAGGTCCAACATAATTTCTGGAAATGTTGTTACTTTCTACTTTGCTGCATATTGTTATATTTCTAGTGGGTCACGAGATGAGATGAAATGAAATGAAATGAAGGAAATTAATGCGCCAATAGTAATTTTGGAAAAGGAATTATGTTATATTAGTTTATTAAAATTAGGATATTATGTATGTAATTTAATTAGGTTTGTAATTGGCAAAATCAAAGAAATACCCACTGTAGTTGGTATGTTTTACTGATTACACTATTGAATTTTTAATTTTTCAAATTACATCACTAAACTAATTATTATTTTGAAATTGGGTCATTCCGTTAAAAAATATAAACGGACGTTAATTTTTTATCTACAAAACTAATGAATTACCCACTGTAATTGACACATTTTACTGATTACATCATTGAACTTTTAATTTTTCAAATTACCCTATCAAACTAATTAAAAATAATTATTTTAAATATTTTTAAAAATAATTATTATTTTAAGTAAAAAATATTAGAAACTTTTTTTTTTTATAAAATGAATAGAGTTTCATAAAATATAGATTCAAAAAAAATTAAAGTGATTTTAAATTAAATTAATGTCTACATAATTTTTTAACAAAATGACCCATTCTTAATATTAGATTTTTTTAAAAAACTAAAAATAGAAATTAAAATAAAAAAACATTAAAAGATAAATAAAAAGTTGATTCAATTTTTTCAAAAAGAAATTAATAATTTTATAAATAAATATTATTTTCAAGAAAAAATTAGAAAATTCTTCATATTTTAAAAAATGAGTAAAATTTTATAAAATATAGATTCAAAAAATAAAGTTTATTTTCAAAAGAAATTATTTTAAAAAAAAAAAAAATCAAGTAAGGTTTCATAAAACTTTAATTTTTTAAATCTATATTTTATGAAACTTTACTTATTTTATGGAAAAAATTAAAGTTTCTAATATTTTTACTAAAAAAATAATAATTTTTAAAATATTTAAAATAATCAGTTTTAATTAGTTTAATGAGGTCATTTGAAAAATTAAAAGTTCAATGGTGTAATCAGTAAAACGTGCCAACTATAGTGGATAATTCATTAGTTTTGTAGATAAAAAATTGACGTCCGTTTATTTTTTTAACGGAATAACCCAATTTTAAAATAATAATTAGTTTAGTGGGTAATTTGAAAAATTAAAAGTTCAATTGTGTAATCAATAAAACTTGCCAACTATGGGTATTTCATTAGTTTTACCATTTGTAATTCTATTGGGGTTAGGAAAAAGTGTTAGGGAAAAGGTCAATGAACACCATATGAAGCTAATTATCTTCCAATTTTAAGAGCAATCAAGATATCAATGGAGATGGAGGTTATGAATTGATGAAGTTTGGAGATAGAAGAGTTGTGGGAGACATTTTTTTATTCTCTAAACCTTTATTTATTCTTGTCTTTTATTAAGGTTGAATATTTGTGATTATAATTTTATTTACTATAACTAAGGTTTTAATATAAATTTTTTAATAAAATCTCATGTGTAGTTTAAATTGAATTTCTTTTTATTTAATTGTCACCATATGAATTGACTTATCATATTTTGTGTGTTCATGTATTAATTAACTAGCTAGTAATTAATGGGATAATCTATATGAAATTGGGAGATGGATTATTGATTTACATCTGAATATGATAACATATGTTTATGTTTTTTACATGTGATGGAATTCATGATTCGCGTATAGGATATGAATATACTTATATGCCATGTGTAACCAATTGGAGAATCTAAGATAAAATCCTTGTTAATTTAATTCATATAGAAATATAGTGAGTTATTTTGTTGAGATGCTCCTTCCCGATTCAATTCCCATTGTGGTAGATTCAGAAAGGATATGTTTATATGATCATCGGAAGATGCGTATAAATACTATCGAATTCTCGGTTAACAATTCATCGTGATCGTATAATTAAATGAAGAGTTATGATATTTGAATGAAGTATGAGATGAAATTGAGTTCTTAGATTTATTTATTTAGTTAGTTATGTTTTCTTATTTAGTTATTTATTTTTACTATTTAGCTTAATTCGGAATGATTCCTCGTGGGAACGATACTCTATTTACACTTTATTACTTGTTGACCGTGTATACTTGCACGTATTTATTGGTTGCTTAATTAACCAATAAGTTTTTGGCACTTTTGTCGGGGAATCTGTATTTAGTACTTAATTTCATATTAGTTATAATTAATTCAGTCTTAATTTAAACACTTTTATTTTTCTTTGTTTATTCTATATTTGCAGGTTTTTCATCCGTATATGCGCACTAGGTCAAAGGGTATGGAGGAAATTTTCCCATACGCCGAAGATATCGAAAGAAAGTTCTGAAAACTGAAGTTAACTAGTGCGGAAACACAAAAAGAAGAAAAACTAACAGAGGAATCTGACACTCAAGTAAACATGGCTGCAGACAAGAAAAATCACTTAAGGATTATGTCAAACCGTTAGTGACAGGCATTCAATACAATATTCAAAGGTTTGCTGTGACGACCCAAAATCTGGTCTATTTTCACGCTCGAATTTTGTACACCATGAATACATCTCATTCTAAACATTCATCATTATATAGCTAAATATAACAACATACATTCTCAAATCCCAGGTTCTAATACCTTATAACCCCGTTCATTACAAATAATGATAATTATATTATTCTTTATATCTTACAAGAGTGACGTTCATCCGCCACCAAGGATACATAACATTTAATTAAACTATTCTATAGTTTAATTAAATTATTCTACATTATAAGTCTTGGCTTGATCTTCACGCTCATTCATATACTGAATGACACTTCGTCTAGATACCGGTCAGCTTGATCTTTACGGGATCCTTAAGTTCTTTCTAACATCGTTTACTGAAAATGTTTTTATTTAAAGCAAGAGTGAGCATTCAATTGCTTAGTAAGTCATAGCGGTTGAATAAACAACATCAAGAATTTAAACATTCCTTTAAAACTTCAATAACCGAACAGAGGTTATAAAGCAACTTGAATAATAGCAATAATTTTGATTCCTATCATTTTAAAACATTAATCACATACACTTTGAAATACTTTCACATACTTTGAAATACATTTTTTTCACATACTTTCATTCTTCTACCTTATTTCATACATGGACACAAGAATTTTGATTGGCATTAAATATAGAATAATTAGCATAAACTTAATCAATAAGGAGATTTATGTATGGGATAACATAACTTCTTCACATGGAAAATTGTCATTAATTCTCCTAGATTTTCATTTCACAAATAAACACCAAATAATTAGGGACGGAAGTGTTAAAATTATGGCACAAAGCCCATTAAATATACATTCTGCCACCTTATACAAATATCACACATTTTAACATAGATAAAACTTCTCATGTTCAACATCTAAGAAAGTTTAAGAAACTAGCATTCATATTAAACTTGAATGAAGTTAGGAAACTTGCCTTAAGCATAGCCACAACTTATAGTTTACGCTGAACTATTCTTTGCAATCCCTATATAACACATACATCAATTAGTCATATACTTGACTTACGCATTGGTTTAAGCTTAACTTTACTCCTTATGGTTCATTTTTATAACCTAAGTTCACGTAACCATCCTTCTTTACTGCTTTTACTACAAGTTATGACATGAGAGATGTCTTAACTCATACGATCATCATCTTTGATGATTTACATTCTTATATTCTTCTTATAACTTTTCTAGGACTTAGTACACATCGAGTCTCTACTAGTATTCCATATGGTACTCTGAGTGGTTTTCCACAAACATTCAACAATCTAGTTTCCCGTCTCATCTACACTGTCTTTCACATCGAGTTAGATCGGTTGCTAGTTTGTATTAACCTTTGCTCTTTAAAATAATTGTTTAGCCCAACTCCCATATGTCAACCATTAAAGATTATGATTGTACCATAACTTAAGCTTAACTCATCCGAACCATTAAAACTATAATGTTCATTAAGTTGATTTACCATTCCTTATGGCTTTCTACCAAATAAATGCCATACCTCAGGATTTATTCCTTATCGTCTAAGTCATACAATCTTTTGTATACCTAGGACGATCATTCAATGTTAATATTATGCGTTCATAGCGTTAAGAATTTTACATTACCTTGTTCATATATTATAATGTTCGGTTCATTCGACTCGGAACGTTATCCAAGTTATGATCATTAACTCGGCTTCTTAATGTTATACGTCATTGTCATTAATTCAGTTTCTTCACCGTTCACAAGTTTAATCATTAGTCTTCATTACCTTATGGTCAAACCATACATAGTGTGTAGGTTCTGCCCGTTTAATAATTGCGTACACTCAATCCTCACGTCGGCTAAAGTGTTTAATGCTTACATTTCATTCTAACATTCTCTATCCGACTCACACTCGGACTTTCATTAATTTATTACCATTCGCTACAGATTTCTTGATAATTCATATCTTACTTACTACCTTCGTCAACGTTTAAGTCATACAACCAATGTATACTTAAAACGTTCACCCGCCATGAATACGATTCACGAGGATCGTTTACATATTCTGTGTTCACGTTGTTCGTCTCTTAATCTCTCATTCAACATTTACCTAAGGTTTTAACCGCTCTCATTCGTTATCCATTAAATGAACCTCACGTTCATCGTCCTCTTATAATGTTTAAGCTATACAGTTCGTTGTATGCTAAGACTGGTCGTTCATCGCAATCACTTTGTGTTTATAGCGTCTATACATTTTACACTTAACTCTCATTACGACATCATAACATCGAAATGTTATAAATCACCCTCGTCACTAAATGTCTAAGGAATCACAATCATAGCAATCCCACACTTTCGTTTTATCGCGACTACGGTCCTCAGATATCAGTTACGTATTTCACGTTCGCCGTTTTATAGCCTTTATTCGACGTTTCATCGTCAAACTCAAGGTTTTAATCATCATTCTAGATATTTTTCTTCATAACTATTACATTCATGCGTGACCCTTAATTACCATCCAAAAAGTTGGATAATAAAAATCTCAATCGGAAAAATTCCATTAAGGAAAGCATGTGGCGCCACTTTATGTAAAAACCCAACACCTGCACAGTTAGCGGGTTGCGGGTTAGCGATGAGTGGCTCCCCTAGGTTGGTGCTACGACGCGACCTCTCAAGGCCCTAGGTTTGAATCAGCTAAGCGGCTGGCGTAACTAAAACTCAAAATTTTTTTTCTAAGTATTGAACATGTTTAAGACGCCTATTTTGGAATCTCATAACTTCTTCGTTATAATTAGGAACGAGGTCGTCCCAAAGATATTCTCTTCCTTATCTTATGTACTTCAACTTCCCTTGGACATAATTTAATTCTGAATCCGTTAACATGCCATTCGATTGGCTTAAATTTCATTTTCACTCGTTTTACGTTATTAACGTTCTTCGCTCGTCCATAATTCAGTCATCCGAACTCGGAATTCATTCATTCTTGAGTCCATGACTCACATTTTTTACATTTTCTTACATTCTTATGAAACCCTACACATTCGGGCTCATTTATATACTTTTTACTTTTTGCCCGTCTTTTACGAAATTTCGCCATAACTTCGTTATAACTAAGTTCAATTCGTTCTTCATGAACGTTTCTATCGTTCCTCACCAAGCAATAAACATCTAACTTATACGCGATGGTTTTAAACTTTTCCATCAACACCAAGTTTTAACTACGATGGTTTTCAATTTGTCCATCAACAACGTTCTTCGTGTTCTTCGCGTTATTCGTTCTTTCTTCATTTTTAATCGATATTTTGATTATGATTTCACTTTTTCTTTGAATTTAGTGTTATAAAACACCGTTCCTTAGTTATTTCACCTAATTGTTTATATGATTCATTCAGATCGTTCAAATTCATTAAGTAATTCATACTTCCTTAAGAAAGCTTTTTAAGAAATTTATAAACTAAACTTCTAATTCTTATTTCTTCGTTTCCTCATGATTTCAACCATATAAAAATCATTCTTAACATCTTTTACTTCTATTCTCATTAAGCTATGAATCTTGACATAGAAAACTCAATGTAAATTTAGATTAAACTAGGTTTTAGGATTACCTTTCTTCTTTAATCTTCTTTCGTTGGACAAAGTTTGTACTCGGGCTAGCTTTTCCTCTTCCTTTCCCTCCTCATCTGACTTCTCTCTCTCTCTCTTTGTTAAGTGTTGGTGATTTTTCAAATCACCAACAAATGAGCTAAGGCTTGTTTATACAGAAAACCAAGGCTAAGGGCATTTTAGTCATTTGGAAAACTGCTTTACTATTCACACCTCCTTAATATTCACAAAGCTTCTCCTAGAAGTTTCGTTGTAGTAACACCCCCAAATTCGGGTATCCATTACCTCGGACCTGGTGCGTCACGATATTATCTTCGTCTAACTATTAATAACTTCCATTCATAATTTAATGAATACAACTTAGCTTTGATGCTAATTAATATATTAACTCCATTTTATTTCCACGATCTATGAATTGATCCCAAAAACTTCATAAGTCAATTCCCAATCTTTGTCGTTAACCATTCTTGTCTTTACATCATATTCAATGTTATACTTAATAAGATGCGGAATAATTAAAAATTTTCTTAATTCTTTATTCATTTCCCCGAATCACAACCTTCATCATTTCCATATCTTTGAATCAAATTTATTCTATGCTTCGATTCATCAAAGTTACATTTATAAAATTTACATCTCAATTCGATGTTCTTTATGTATAGAATAGTACAACTTTACAGCTCTACAAGAGTTAAAAAACTATCAAGTACATCATCTAAAACCTAAAATATGGTTAAAATCATAACTTCAGGTAAATAATTCAATCTTCTTGTGATACTTTGAACTCTATCAATCAAGTAGCACGTAACTTTACCGTGAGTCCTTAACCTGCAAAAATGGTTATTTACAAGGGTGAGCTGGACAGCCTAGCAATTCTAACAGTTTTCATGCATCACATAACACATAATATCTTGCACAGTTTATATAATCATAAGCTTTTAACTCATACGCAAGCTCCTTCTCACATAAAAAGTATAGAGATTAACTTATAAAATATATAATCGTGTATTGACTTTCAATCTCATATCTATCTCATAGACATTTCCACATTTCATGGAATAACATAATTCATTTCATACATATATAATTTGCATTTCATATATAATTTAACATATCATAGCATAAATCAATCAACAATTATCAACATTATAGAGCAAATAGAAACTGAAAGACTTGCCTGGCTCGTAGATTATCAACTACAATTTAACTGCTTATCATTATCTGTACTTCGTGTATTCCTCTTGATTGTTTGAATTTGCTAACTATATCTCTTCAATCCTCCCATTGCTCTCAATTCTACTAACCTTCCATAGCCAATTTTCTCAAACAACTCAACAAACGTGAAGGAGAAGAAAGAGGCTCTATTTATAGAGATTTCAATACACACACAATGCCTTTACACTCTGTTTTGATTTACCAGGAAGAAGAAGAAACCAAAAGGCAATAAAGAGTTGGTTACCTACTCCCTTTCCCTCCATCCCTCCCTTCATCATTAGCTCTATCTAGCCTTCTTTATTTCCAACAATTGTAGAGTTAGGCCAGTGGCCTATTACACCGCTATTAATTATTTGAGACAATAAATTTGGGACAAGCTCTATTTTTTCCTTACTTATTAGTAAAATGGTCTCCATTCTACTAAAGTTAATTCCTTTTGGGCTTAATAAATCAATTATAATGACTTAATATTACTACATTAAATTAAGTTATGGACACATATATACACATATATATGTCCATACCCACATATAGGAAGTATACTTATATTTTAAATATACACCAATATATAATCTTATATCCTATGTACATTGGGCTAGTCCAAATAATATTTTAATTGGGCTAAATATAATTCAGCTGGGTACTCTTAACCCATTATATATTTCCTATCACGCATAAATATCACAATGATTAATTAATATCAATCATTTATTCCCTTACCATTAATTCTCTTTTAATAATTTCAGCTAAACCTTCAGTCTGGTTTAACTTTAATACTCATGCCACACAAGGCTCATATTTCCAAACTTACTAGAGTTATATAACTCAAGCTTATTATATAATCTCATCAATTAGAAAATATCAGGAGTCTAGGCCATGTTTGGCTTTTCCCCAAATTTCACTTCATTTAATATTCTTTTATTATAAAGTTTGGGTGACACACTTTACCTTAATACTAAATTATTTAACTACTTTAATTAATTATATACTTATGAACTTATACTTATAATACCTTTATTTAAAATAACCATTTTCCTTAGAATAATTAGTATGTACAACACTAATTATTATTATAATTCTTCAATTCCATTTCTTCCATAAATTGTCCCAAAACAATTCAGTTAGCCACATCTTAACGCATTAACTTACTATATCCATCTCTAACCAATATTTAGTTATAAATATATTGATCATCTCCTTTGTCAAACACTTATTGTCCATTAACAGCTTTCAACTATCAAATCCTTTCATATATTATCATATTATGTAATATATTAAAATCCTCATTTAATTAACATATTCATTCCATATTCTTTATGTTAAACACATATATTAATTCACCATCTTATGTAAGTGAATTAATCCTTTTTAGTCCATTTACTATCATGTCACTGCCACACAAAGCTTTATAATATAATATTCCATAATATCACTTAATTAACCAATATTTATTATGAGTTAATTAATTAACTCTCATTCAAATCATGTTTTGCTAACTTAATATCCATTCATGGACAACTTAATCATAAATTATGACTTTTATTACACATATTAACCATTAATATACATTGTCTTGAAATTCAATTTTCACAAGCTTACTCAAAACCTTCTTAGACCGTACAGCAATTGCTACTGGTCATGTCATAAGCTTGAAAAGAAGCAATTGCGCCACCTCAAGTTTAAACGCAGACAAGTTCTACTTTAGCAAAAATATAATATAAATTCCTAAATACTTTGCACATACTTCTTAAGTGTTAACTCATCTAAAATCAATCTTTTCTTTGATTTCACATCATCGATTACTACTTTCTTTAACAATTTAAAGATCAAACTTCAAGTTTTAAAACTCTATTTTTCCTTAATAGTTTAACCAACTATAAAATCTCATTTGTGAGTTTCTTTCCACCAATAACACAAAATTCAAAATATATAACACATATATTATATTCTTATTAAAACCCGACACATCCTATAATAAGAATTTTATTTATTAAATTATTATTTTATTAGTTTTGAAAATTTGAATTATCACAGTTGTCCAGTTTTTTGGGATTCGTCCGACAGTTCTAAAAACTACGATTCCCGGAATCCAAATATTTTTGAATATTTCGTCTTTCCTCTACAGATTTACTTTTACGCATCCTTCATAACGTCAAAAAACTAAAAAATATTTTTTGATGATAAGCGTTTTCCTTCACGTTTTCTCCTAACGTAGTTAAATGAATGAAAAGTACATAACGGTACATTTCGTCATTTTTATTTTGTTCGAGTTTTGCACATTTTTCGAGAAAAACTTTTGCCGATTAACTTAAATTTTCACAAAATCTTATCGTCAAATCTTTTGACGGAATGTCATTTCGACATATCGATCTCTCAAAAAGACTTAGGTTATTCAAATCCTAATTCATAGGCTTCGTTGGGTAAATAATGCTTATTTCGTCTGTTTCTTAGAAATATTTTTGTTCCCAAATTTTTTTTATTTTTGTCTTGAAAATTCTTACTCGTTCAGTCAGAATCCTCCCGTTGTATAATCATCCTAGGTCCTAGAACGATTAATAAACACATAGCACAACATATTATTAATAAAATTCATTTTATTAATAACTAATTCTTTAAACTTAAATTATGGACAATCCAATTTTTCGGGTTGCCACATTCTTCCCCCTTTATAAAAATTCTGTCCTCGAAATTTCTAAAACCACACCCATACACGGATGCTTTATTCTTATAGCCTTTCACAAAGGTTTAATCTTACATCTTCTTTTTCCTATAACCATCCTTTTCTTAAGGATCATATGTTGACATAATCTTCATTAGTTAAACATCACGTCTAACTATGCTTTCAATCTTTTGGGTCATCACATTCACCCATTCTTCACATATTATAGTCCTTGAAATTTTAACATACACTTCTTCTCAACTTCTCTTCAAAGAAGTTCTTATCTTTCAAACACTCCCTAATCTTCATAGCTTATCAAGAATTATGAAATAGAATGAATAAATAGGAATATAAAGATTCCTTTAAAACATTCCATATTCTTGTTGAGGTGTCTCATAGACCATGATCTCTTACTAGGTTTAACGATATTTCATCGTAAACCATTCTTACTTACCCAGTACATTTACAATCACAAAGAAGGTAAACCACCTTTTCCGGTAAATTAGGTGATCAACATATCCCCGTCCCCATATCTCAGGGTTTGTTCTCCTCAGACATATTCATCAGATTCCGCACCAAAGTAATTTGGTTTGGCACAACTCCTCAAAGAAAGATCGATTTCTTATAACATGACATACCATTTGTCTAGCCAAATCAAATAGCTTAGAACATACCAATAAATTGGATATCAACTTGAAATATTTATCTAGTCAAATAAATTAACATCGACTGTAAGACCCCAACTTTTATGAATAAAGATGAATTTTCTCTAAATATTATTCTTGAATATTAAGGTGTGGATTTGATATAATGTTATAGTTGTGGGTAATATTTACAAAATTTACAAAGTAAGCAAGTTGTCATAAAATATTCGATTGGTCGGAGAATATTCGTTCTAACAGGGAATATTCGTACGACGATATAATCATTGGTGGACCCCACAACAGAATTATTGTCGGAGTTAAAAAATAATAGAAATATCTTTTTATAAAAATAACGGCAAAAGTTTTACCGTTAACTGTTGAAATATCCGGTGATAAAAGTATAGTAATACGTGTGGTTGCATAGTAGCACACGATATTGATTATTGATGCTTATGTGAGAAGTCACTCAGTTTTATTCAATTATTGCCACAGTAATTACTGCATAGTATCTCACATTATTGATTCAATTATTATCACAATATTTTATATTATTAAATCAATAATTGAGACGACAAAGTTATTCATATTATTATTTGCATTATTGAACTTTTTTTAAAACTTTTGTCCATAAAATATTAAACTTTTTTTAGTTGTTTTAAAAAAAAAGCAAAAAAAAAAAGTGGGGGGAGGGGGGTCACGGGAGGAGAAAAGAAATAGGATGGCATGGAATGGAGGGAATATATATATATATATATATATAAATATATATTTTATGAGTTTTGTTTTTTTATGAAAAATAGAATATAATATATTTTATTATGCATAGTGTCTGCTAGGAGTGAGCAAAAAACGGATAAAACCGAACAACCGAACCGAACCGAATTATTTTAACCAAATTATTTTGGTTTTCGATTTTTTTTTGGAATTTCGGTTATATCCGAATTATTATTCTTTATTCGGTTTCGGTTCCGGTTTTTAAAAACATAAAATTCGGGGTACCCGAATAACCATATTTTAATATTTAAAAAAATTAATTATTAAACATATTATCTATTAACTTCTATTCGACTATTATCAGAGACAGAGACTCAGAGACTCGTATCAATATTCCCATTTCCCCCATTTTGTTTTCTGAGTTTTCCCCCAAATCCAATCCCATTTTGCCCTAACCCACTCGTCAGTCGCCCAGATCTGAGATCTCAAAGACTCAAATTCTCGATTCCTCACTCAGTCACTCTTGATCGACTCTCGACAGTCTCAAGTCTCCGGCGTGGCCTCCACCTCTCCCCGTCTCAGTCTCCGGCGCGGTCTCTACCTCTCGTCTCAAGTCTTCGCGCCTCTCGTCGTCGCCGACTCGCCGTCTCACTGAGTCGCTGTCTTTCAAGTTTCAAGTAAGCATTAATTATTTTGATTTTTGAATGTGTGTCGGCTTGTTATTTATTAAAAACTTGTAGGTATATTCAGGGGTGGGGTTGTTTACTTGTTTCAGTTGTTTGTGACTCATTTTATCTTGGTGAAGGTTAATAGTTTTAGGGAAAGTGCCTTTTCCCATATCAGAAATAGTTGGTAGGTTGGCACAGATAGAGAACCCAGAATCACGATAATCACAGTTGTAAAATTATTCAATCTTCTAGTAGGCAGATAGAGATACTTGTTTCCTGTTCCTTTTTCTCCCATTTTTTGTTTGTAAATTCCAGTTGAACTTCACATATAATTCTTTTGCAGATGTGTAAACATTAGAAACAAGTGTTTTTGCTATGCTCAAGTGTTCCCTTGTGCATCAATTTGATATCTGCTTTAATTACCTAATCATATTCTTAAACATATAGTACTAGTTTTCATGATAGCTTTACATTATTCTTAAACATATAATTGTATACATTGATTGTATATATTGATTCATTGTATACATTTAATTAGCATTAAAAATAATATATTTCAAGTTGATGTAGTTTCTTTCTTTTTATTCATTGCAGATTAGCGGTTTGGAAGTTGGCTCGATTATCATTAGTTTTTTTCTTTTTATTCATTGCAGATTTGCAGATTGTTGTTGACTTATTGCGGTTTGGTGTTTTTGTAATATGGCTCGGATCATTCATGTTTTTGTAATATGTCTCGATTAGTCTGTTGGTGTTGGATCGATCATTCTTTGTTGACTTCTTTGTCTCGATCGATCTATTTTTGGTGTCTCGATCGATTCTATTTTTGGCGTCTCGATCATACTCTCATTCATGTTTTTGGTGTTGTCTCGATTGGTGTTGTCTCGAGACTCTCCATTCTTCATTGACTTGGTGGATCATTCATTGCTTTTGTATGTTGAATGTTGTCTCACTTGTTTGTACTCTATTGGAAATTCAAGGCGTGTTGTGATGTTGTCGGTTGATGTATATCAGTTGGATTTGGTGTATCATCTTTGTATATATCGGTTATACAGATTCATCTTCGTCTTTATATCGCTTGTACGTATTATGTCAGTGCTATATCGATTGGTGTATTCATGTCTGCGATCACATACATTGGGAATGTATATTAGTTGGACTTGATGTTGTTGATTGTTCTTTGAATGTTGTCTCACTTGGTGTTGGAGAATGTTATTTGTAGACATATAAAAGCTGTTAGGATAATTCATGTTGATTCTTTGTGTCTTTTGTGAAGTGTGTACGTGTATTACATTCAGTTATTAACCGAATAACCGAATAAGCTATTCGGTTCGGTTATAACCGAATGCTCAATCCTAGTGTCTGCATAGTATTTGCATAGTGACTGCATAGTAAAATCAAAAAAATTTAGCTGAATACGTGATTGTCCACTGTGCAGTCCGTGATTTTCTAAATTCAAATAGTATTCTTCCATTCTCTTATAAATAGGATGCTTAGTTTAGAATTAAAAATCACACCAGAATCAGAGAATTATTCTTCTATAATATTGAGCGTATTTCTTTAGAGTTTAAGAAAACTTTGAGTGTAGAAAATAGTGAAAGTTTTCTTCAAGAATATTCCCGCCCTACCAGTTAGAAATACTCTCCTTTTAATGTAAGGGATATTATTTTTGTTCAATATTCGTAATAAATAATATTTTCTTCCATACTCTGTAGTATGTAAGCAATATTATTTTGTTTCAGATTCCGAATTCTACACTCATTTTGTTAAGTATTGCTTCTATACTCCTTGAAATTAGTAGAATATCCTTTAAATTTGCGCTTCATCTAGTATCTTTTCACAAGAATATTTTTCTGAACATTCTTGTTAAAGTTTATTTTTTTTTATGTCGAAGTACTATTCACGAAGTACTATTGACGGAGTACTATTCACTCAGGTACTATTCACCCGGGGTACAATTCATGATAAAAATTGATTTCTTTTCTATCCAAATCATTTTTGATACAATATTATTCTTGAATTTTACTCCACAAAGTAGTATCATGTTGATAATTTACACATTATTGAATTCTGGATAAATTAAATAATAAATCTTTAAAATTTATCCTTTGCTTTCATTTAATTGAATTCTTATATCATTGTCATCATCCTCATGCTTATATTGTGATGAAAGTCATATTTGGCCCGTAGTGCATAGATGGACTGTTGATTGGTATGATTATGACCAGGGATTATTTGGTATAATCATGACCTGTAATGTTACAAATGATGTGGTAAAAGTCCTCATTGGCCCGTAGTGTATTGATCGGCAATTTTTGGCATGATTATGACCATTGGCTCGTAGTGCATGGATAATTCGTGGATGTGATACTAATGAATATCCTTGGCCCGTAGTGCATGGACAATTCAGTGATGTGGATTATTTTATTGAGTTGAGTCTCAGCGATAAAATTTATGATAAACTTTTTAAATCATAGAAGATAGTAGATACCATGCTCTACTTGACTCTTCTAATGGATTGCATGTTCCGCTGCACTTAAACGTGTTGTTTATTGTATTCTATCAGTTTAACATTGTTGAAGGCTAACGATAATTTATTCTGCATTATCTTAGTCATAATATTTCTTACCGGGCTAGTTGAGCTCCCTTTTTGCTTTCATTGTTCTCTTCAGGAAATGAGAACGTAGTCAGGACTAGTCGGGGAATGGAGTGACAATCCGAGATGGTGGTTATAGTAGTCCTCACTATTTTATACAATATTGTGATAATAATTGTAATAAGAACTCCATTTGAGTTTGGATACTGTCTATGAGACAATATTCGTGTTAAAACTCTCAGCTACGTTTTTGTCGTATTGTATAAATAAAGTTTGTATTTGAATTCTGTACCATGTATTTGGCGATTCAAAAAGGGTTATTTATACCTATTTTGGGGGCGTCACAGTTAGTATCAAAGCTTAGGGATATGATCCCTGGCTGAGATGTGAGACTAGAACTAAGAGGGGAGAGACGGGTAAATCCTTCGCTAGTATGACCTACCTAAACTTATTTATTATTTAATTGGTCGGTCAGAATATAGGGATAATATGTGGCATGTCAATTAACCCTTGTTTTATGGCAGTGTTTAAAAATGACATCCGAGAATGTTGAGATAAGCAATGGAGCACATGAGACCGTTGAGTCACCGATGATCAATAACCAGGATAATGTGCATCAGGAAGGAAATAATCCTCAGTTAAACAACAACACCGACCAAATGATGAACGATGGGATGTTCAGAGGCTTTCTGTAATTCATGCAACATCAGGCGAGAGAGACTCCTGTTCAAAATACAAGTGGAAACACTGGCAACTCACGGATGATCACTGCTAAGCAGTTCAAGGAGCTGGGATCACCTGAGTTTTTTGGAAAGCCAGAACCACTTAAGGCAGAGACGTGGATAAAGCAGATCACCAAGATATTTCATGTATTGGAATGCTTTGAGGACCAAAAGGTTCCTTTTGCCACCTTCATGTTGTGAGGAGAGGAAGATTATTGGTGGAAATCTGTAAAACGTACTCAACTTGCTGCACTCAAGATGTCTTGGGAGAAGTTCTAAGAATTGTTCAACGACAAGTACTTTCTCGAAAGTATTCGTCACATGAAGAAGGTGGAATTCATCAAGCTGGAGCAAAACAATATGATCATGTCGTAGTACGAGGCTAAGTTTGCTGAGTTATCTCGGTTTGCATCCCACTTGGTTGATAATGAGGAGAAAATGACGCGAATGTTTCTGCGAGGTTTGAAACCCGAAATATGTCAATACCTCATTTCTCACAAACAGTTTTTGTATTTAGATGTTGTAAATAGGGCTAAGTTATTGAAACGTGATAATGAGTCAACCTAACCAAGAGATAACAGCCAATAAAATGATAATACCAGTGGTAGCATTCATCGAAGCGGTGACAACAAACGTGGAGGAAATCAACATGCCAGAAATGGTAACCACTTCAGTGGTAATCCTAGCCAGGATAATAGAAGTTGAAATTTCAAGTAGAGAAGGTTCAACAATGATGGAAAGACAACAACACCAACACCTGTTTTCAAGGAAGGAGAACCACCAGGTCGTCGTATGCTACTAAATGCGGAGGGAGGACACATCACCAAAGCTATGCAAAGAAGTCCAAATCATGTTATAATTACGAAGAGAAGGTCACCTAGCCCGATTTTGTCGTGCAGTGAAGTCAAGTCCAGCTGGGATGGAGGCACCAAAGGCAATCCCAGAGAAGTCAAAGCCGGTAGTTCAAGGGAGAGCATTTGTCGTGACTTCCCAAAAAGCGAGGAACCCAAACGAGGTTATCACGGGTAAGCTAATCATAAACTCTAATGAAGTCTATACTTTATTTGATACCGGTTATACCCATTCTTTTATTTCTCCTACTTGCGCTCAACGTTTAAATTTAACTCAGGAGAAATTAGACTTTGACTTATCTGTTGAAACTCCATTGGGAGAAACCTTCATTACATCCACTGTTTATAAATCTTGTTTGATTCAAATCGGCAACCTCACATTACCTGTCGATCTTATCTCTTTGAAAATACTTGTATTTGATGTGATTTTAGGGATTGATTGGTTAACTACTCATCATGCTAAATTGATTGTTTTCGTAAGGTTGTTAGCTTTCATATTCCTAACCAACCTATTATGCGAATTCAAGCGACCAAACCACTAAAATCAATCACAGTTATATCAAGCCATAAAGCCATTCGTTTATTGAAAAAAGGATGTCAAGCTTTCTTAGCTCATGTCACGGATTTAAATAAAAATACGTCAGTTTTGAATGATATTTCTATTGTTAATAAAGTTCCTGACGTATTCCCAGAAGAAATTCATGGCCAACCCCCAGAGCGTGAAATTAAGTTTTGTATTGACCTTGAACTCGGTACAAAACCCATTTCCAAAGCCCCATATCGAGTGGCTCCTATTGAACTTCAGGAGTTAAAAACCTAACTGCAGGAGTTGTTAGACATCGATTTCATTCGTCCTAGTACGTCTCCTTGGGGTGCTCCAGTTCTATTCGTAAAGAAAAAAGATGGGAGTATGTAACTTTGTATTGATTATCGGGAGTTGAATCATGTCACCGTCAAAATAGGTAGCCGTTGCCTCGCATTGATGACCTATTTGACTAGTTGTAAGGTGACAAATTCTTTTCAAAGATCGATCTTCATTCCAGATATCATCAGTTAAAGATTAAAACTGATGACATTCCAAAAACTACTTTCAGAACTCGGTATGAGCATTACGAATTCCTACTTATGTCTTTTGGATTGACTAATGCTCCTGCTACCTTCATGGATATGATGAACCGAGTATTCAATGAATATTTAGATCATTTTGTGGTTATCTTTATTGATGACATCCTCATTTACTCAAAAAGCCGTGAAGATCATAAGCAACACTTGAGGCTGATACTCCAAAAGCTTCGTGAAAATAAGCTATATGCCAAGTTGAAGAAATGTGAGTTCTGGCTTGAGGAAGTAGCATTCCTTGGACACGTGATATCAAATCACGGAATATCTGTTGACCCAGCGAAGATTGAAGCAATTCAAAGCTGGGAGCAACCTAAGTCAGTTACTGAAGTACATATCGTTTTGGGCTTAGCTGGTTATTATCGAAGATTCGTGGAAGGATTTTCTTGAATCGCTACTCCATTAACTCAGATAACTCAAAAAGATACAAAATTCGGTTAGAGCGAGGAATATGAGAAGAGTTTTCAAGAACTCAAGAGGAGACTCATTTCAGCACCTGTTCTGACAATACCATCTGGTTCGGAGGGATTTGTCATCTACAGCGATGCTTCAGGTAAGGGGTTAGGATGTGTTCTCATGCAACATGGAAAAGTCATAGCCTATGCCTCGCGACAACTAAAAAAATATGAGAGGAATTATCTTACTCACGATCTAGAGTTGGCAGCAGTCGTTTTTGCGCTTAAAATCTTGAGGAATTACCTGTGTGGGGAGAAGGTAGGTATCTATATAGATCATAAAAGCCTCAAATATTTATTCACCCAAAAGGAACTCAACATGCGGCAACGACATTGGCTCGAGTTGTTGAAAGATTACGATCATACCATTCAATACCATCTTGAAAAAGCGAACGTGGTAGTTGACGCGTTGAGTAGAAGATCATATGTGGGTACGAGTGCGATATTGTCAACACAATGGCCTATTTGGTATGACTTACAAAGGATGTCGATAGATTTAAAGACTCTAGGGACCCACGTGATGATGTCAAATATATGAGTAGAACTAACTTTAATTAATAAAGTTAAAGCTGCTCAAGTACGGACCTGGAGCTGATGCGTATGAGGTAGAAAGTATAAGAAGGTGATATTCTGGAAGTAAGAATAGATGAATAAGGAATACTGCGAGTCAAATCCAGACTTTGTGTTCCTAACGACCCTGATTTAAAGTATAAAATCATGATGGACGCGCATAACACAACGTTTGCAATCCATCCTGGGAGTACCAAAATGTATCGTGATCTTCGACATACATTTTGGTGGAGCAATATAAAAAGAGAGATCGCGGAGTTTATCTCAAGGTGTCTAACTTGTTAACGTGTCAAGGCAGAGCATCAAGTGCCAAAAGGTCCATTACAACCACTTGAAATTCCAGAATGGAAGTGGGAGCACATTACCATGGATTTCGTTACTGGTCTTCCCAAGATTTCTTAAGGCATAGATGAAATTTAGGACATTGTTGATAGATTAACCAATTCTGCTTATTTCTTACCTATATGAGAAACTTATTCACTTGAATGTCTTGCTCGTATATACATAAATGATATTATAAGACATCATGGTATGCCAGTATCCATAGTTTCTGATCGAGACCCAAGATTCATTTCATGATTTTGGCTTAGTTTGCAAAGTTATGGTCATTGATTTACGATTCAGTTCGGCATATCATCCTCAAACGGACGGGCAGTCGGAGAGGACTATTCAAACTCTTAGAGATCTATTAAGACTCTATGTCCTAGACTTCAAAGGAAGTTGGGACAAGTTCTTACCATTGGTGTAATTCTCCTATAACAACAGTTATCAAGCAAGTATAGGCATGACTCCATTCGAGGCGTTGTATGGACGCAAGTGTCGTTCTCTAGTATGCTGGGATGAGGTAGGGGAAGCAACGTTGTTGGAACCGAAATTGGTACGCATGACAACAAAAAAGATTCAAATGACCTGGCAACGTATAAAAACCTCACAAGATCGACAAAAGAGTTATGATGATCTTCATCAGGAATGTGGAATTCAATGTTGGAGAGCATGTTATGTTTCGTGTTACTCCATGGAAAGGAGTTACAAGATTTGGAAAGAGAGAAAAACTCAATCCTCGATTCATTGGCCCATTTGAAATCCTTGACCTAGTAGGAACTGTGGCCTATAGACTCGCCTTACCGCCAAGTATGTCTCGTGTTCATAACGTTTTTCACATATCTATATTACGTAAATATGTGGAAGACCCGAACCACATTATTGAGTTAGAACCAGACGAAATAGCGGAAGATTCAACGTATGAAGAGGTACCTGTTAAAATCTTGGATAAGAAAGAACATATTCTACGCTCCAAGGTTATACCTCAAGTCATGGTTTTGTGGAGAAACCACGGTGTTGAGGAAATGACCTGGGAGTTAGAATCTGAAATGAAATCAAGGTATCCTCACCTCTTCGACATACCAGGTACGTACCCCAATTTCGAGGATAAAATTTCATAAGAATGGTAGGTTTTAAGACCCCAACTTTTATGAATACAGATGAATTTTCTCTAAATATTATTCTTGAATATTAAGGTGTGGATTTGATATAATGTTATAGTTGTGGATAATATTTACAAATTTTGCAAAGTAAGCAAGTTATCATAAAATATTTGATTGGTCGAGGAATATTCGTTTTAATAGGGAATATTCGTACGACGGCACAATCATTGGTGGAACCCACAACAGAATTATTGTCGGAGTTAGAAAACGACAGAAATATCATTTTATAAAAATAACGACGGAAGTTTTATCGTTAATTATTGATGCTTACGTGAGAAGTCACTCAGTTTTATTTAATTATTACCACAGTAATTGCTGCATAGTATCTCACATTATTGATTCAATTATTGTCATAATATTTTATATTATTAAATCAATAATTGAGACGACAAAGTTATTCATATTATTATTTGCATTATTGACAATGTCTAGAAAGTTCTGTCGAGGAAAGGGGTTTGGTTACCTAATTGCGCGTCAATAGGGAGAAATCCTTATCGGAAAGCCCCCTCTCTCATGGGAATGATCTGGTTGTTAGTATTGCAAGTTATATTATTGATGAATAAATGTTGTTAAAAATATTGAGGAGATTTTTTACGAAGTATTTGTTATAAATTTGACTTATTATATAGACCCCCACATACTCATTTTTCAAAATAGTGTGTGTTATGAGAATAATATATATATATAGGGGTTTCGGCACATAAAAGCAACGAAAATTTAAAATTATCAAAGCAATTTCTGAAACCCAAAAATAGGATCCATGTGAAACATAAATTAATTCAGTGGTTTAGATATTATATCGATTATGAAAGAGTTCTGAAACAGCTTCGAATCTCCAACACAATCCAACAGAACTGCGCCTCTACGGTATCCACACGAACTCCACGCGAATCGTCACACGATTTGCAGTGAAGAGAACTGCGGTACTAGCCACCACGGATCAAGATTTTTGAAATTTATCTCTAGTCCCTCTAAGAGCGGCTAGGGTTTTTAGGTTATGATCATCCTCTACGGAATGGTTGATATATCGTATATATAGCAGTCCAAAAGAATTAATCAAAACCTAATTCAATTATATAATCTAAATTTATATATTATATCTTAATTAAGTCTTACTTAATTAATATACAAATATATAAATTATCTTATTAATTTAAATTTGTAATTTAAATATTATCAATCATATTGACATATTTAAATCCTTACAATTTAAATTAATTCCCTTTTTAATTACGTTCTATGTGTGTGACCCTATAGGTTATTATTACGTTGGAAATAATTTTAAGATCATATTATAAAATTATAAACAGTGAGCGACATCTAGTAATGTATCACTACTACCCAAGTAATAATAAGTTCGATCATTTGATGCAACCTTTTCGTGACCAATGTTTCAATGTAATTTAATCCTTTTAACCTTGACATCCTAGATTAAACTCGAGTCATGGAATGTGTCATACTCTTCATAATTTAATCTGAGTTTTCTTGATCAATGAGTAGACTATATGAAACAAATCAATATTTGAGTATGGTCATGCATTTCAAAGTCCTACTTAATCAAGAGGCCTATAGATATCACCCCTAATATATAGGAGGGTTAAATTCCATCTAGATCACTCATATTGCTAACACGATTCATGATGTACCCAATAATCACCTTTATTGTCCATCCTATTAAATGTGACCTTTGATGATATCAAAGTACATAAATTCCCGTGTAGTAATATAGTGATTTTAGGTCTGAGGATCATTACATCATTGTCACTATGAGAATCACTAATGACACTTTGCATAATGTTCCACGTAGAATTCTCATGGTGGGTCTGTCCAGTACATCGTTCTCTAACATGTACCTATGCATTAACTCAATATCTAATATATTTATGACCAATGAGATTTGGTCATCAGTCAATCCACATACTAGTCTCAATGTATCTTTGTTGTCCCATCAACAATGATACTCGACTAGGGACATTTAAGAGCAATGATACTAATTGTAATTATATAATCTCATGTTCAAGTCACATACTTGAAACTACATAATTTATATCACTATTCTAAGGAATTTTATTATGCTAACATTTATATAACGCAGTAAATAAAACCATAATAAAATCATTCATTTATTCAATCAAATATAATATCAAAATATTAAGCAATTATATCAAATAATTGGCCTCTAGGACATAAACTCTAACAATAATATATATATATATATATATATATATATATATATATATATATATATATATATATATATATGTGTGTGTGTTTGTGTGTGTGTGTGTGTGTGTGTGTGAAACCCCATTTTATGAATAAAGAATTAATTTTCTTGAAATAATTTTTTTTTATATTATGGTGTGAATTTGAGATAATATTATAGTTGTGGGTAATATTTATAAATTTTGCAAAGTATGCAAGTTGTCATATTATATTCGATTGGTTGGGGAATATTCGTTTTAAATGAGAAAATATTAGATGCGGCGACACAATCATTAGTGGACCCCTTACTATTAATGTAATTATTATTCGGATTGAGAAAGCGACAAAAAATATTTTATTGAAAATAACGGCGGAAGTTTTCTGGTTGATCTTTGTTGAACTACTCGGTAGTAAAAGTCTGATAATACGCGTTGTTGCGTAGTAGCACACGGTATTGATTATTGATATTTATGTGAGAAGTCACTCGGTTTTGTTCAATTATTGCTACAATAGTTTAACGCATAGTATCTCATATTATTTGATTCAATTATTGTTGATTTAGAAGTTTTGTTTTATTCACGTAATAAAATAGAAACATCTTTTTATATAAGCAGAATACTTTATTAAAGTTATTCTATAAATAGAATATATTATATTCTATTATGCATAGTGTTTTTGCATAGTAAAATCTTTTTATATAAAAGCAGAATACTTTATTAAAGTTATTCTATAAATAGAATATATTATATTTTATTATGCATAGTATTTATATAGTGCTCCGCATAGTGTTTGTATAGTAAGAAAATCTTTTTATATAAATAGAATATATTATATTTTATTTAAAAGATTTTCTTTAAATATGGACCGTCGATTAAAGTAAATCAATCTGGACCGTTCATGGATTAGTTCTTATGCATTCCATTTTCCTATAAATAGAAGCTCATTCCTTCATTATTTTCTTATTTAATTCACCTTTGAACTCTAGAGAGAGACTATAAAGAGATAGAAGAAAAGTTTTCTGCTACTTCACTACTCGTATATCAAGTATTATTTTATGGTAAGGGATATTATTCTTTTGTATTCAAGAAGAGAACTTCTGTTATTCCATTTCTTTATTGTTCTATTGGAATAACTTTGTATCTGTGATGAGCTACCATATACTTGGTGACATTCTTCTATTATTACATCTTTATTATTACAGCCGGAATATCTCATCTGTGCTATCTATCTGGGACTGGTTCCATTTTTATTATTAGTCTTTATTATTCTCGCGGAATATCTTGTTTGTGCTATCTGCCGGACTGGTTCCATCATTTATTATTCGCATTTATTATTCTCATTGGAACATCACTGTAAATTGTGAATTTCACGACACAGTTACATTATTTAGTATTCTATTGGAATAACACTGTCATGTCAATCCGCATGCATGGTGATATCTTTTGTTATTCCATTCTTTATTATACTCAGTTGGTTAAAGTTTTGACTTCTATACTCCATGAAATTAGTAGAATATCCTTGATATTTGCGCTTCATCCAGTATCTTTTCATGGAAATATTCTTCTGAGCATTCTTGAATTTTACTCTACAAAGCAGTATCATGTTGACAATTTGGACGTTATTGGTTCATGGATAAATTAATTCTTGATCCTCATGTTTATATTATGTTGAAAGTCATCTGTGGCCTGTAGTGCATAGATGGACTTGGTATGATTATGAGCAGGGATTATGCGGTGTAATCATGAACGTAATGTTACAAATGATGTGAAAAAAGTCCTTATTGGCCCGTAGTGCATTGATGGACAGTTTTTGGTATGATTATGGCTATGGATTCTCTTCGGCCAAGGGTGCAAAGATGAATTGTTTTATGGCATGATCGGGACAGTTGATGAATACACAAATATTCTTGGCCGTAGTGCATGGATAATTGTGGTCGTGATACTTAAAGAATATCTTTGGCACTGTAGTGCAGGGATGATTTGATGATGTGGATTATTTATTAAGTTTGAGTCTTAGCGATAATGATGATGAAAAACCTTTTAAATCATAAAAGATAGTAGATTTTATTTTCTACTTGACTCTTTTAATGGATTGCTTGTTCATTTGTAGTTAAACTTGATGTCTATTATATTTTATCGGTTTAACATTGTTGGAGACTAATGATAATTTATTCTGCATTATCTTTGTCATGATAATTCTTCTTTGGGCTAGTTGAGCTCACCCTTTCTTTCACCGTTCTCTTCGGGGAAATGAGAATATATATTTGGGATGAGTCATGGGAGCGGAGTGATGGTCTAGAGGATAGCATTAGTAGTCCTCACTATTTTGTGAAATAATGTGATAATAATTGTAATGAGGACTCCTTTTGAGTTTGTATAATCTCTAGTAGACAATAATTATATTCAAACTCATAGTTTATGTTTTGTCGTATTGTACACGACAGTTGTATTAGTAAGTTGTATTTGAATTCTGTACCACGTATCTGGCGACCCAAGATGGGTGATGTATACCTAATTTTGGGGGCGTCACAGTTGGTATCAGAGCTTAGGGATATGATCCCTGGCTAAGATGTGAGAATAGAACTAGGAGGGGAGAGACGGGGAATTCCTTCGCTAGTATGACCTACCTAAGTTTATTTGATATTTAATTGGTCGGTCAAAGTATAAGGATAATATGTGATATGTTAATTAACCATTGTTTTGTGGCAGTGTTTGAAAATGGCATCCGAGAATGTTGAGATTATTAATGGAGCACAGGAGACCGTTGAGTCTCCACAGATCAATAATCAGGATAATGTGCAACTAGAGGACAATACTCCTCATGAAAATAATAACACCGATGAAATGGTGAATGATGGGATGGTCAGAGGCTTTATGCAATTCATACAACAACAGGCGAAGGCAGCTCCTGTCCAAAATGCAGGTAGAAATACTGATAACTCTCGGACGGTCACCGCTAAGCAGTTTAAGGAGCAATTCATGCAACAAAAAAGGCGGCGACTCCACATCCATAATGCAGGTGGAAACAATGGTAACCCACGGTTGGTCACCGCTAAGCAGTTCAAGGAGCTGGGACCACCGGAGTTTTTGGGAAAGCCAGAACCACTTAAGGCGGAGACATGGATAAAGCAGATTACCAAGATATTTGATGTCTTGGAATGCTCAGAGGAGCAAAAGGTTCCATTCGCCACCTTTATGTTGCGTGAAGAAGGAGATCATTGGTGGGAATCTGTAAAACGTACCCAGCCTGACGCACTCAAGATGTCTTGGGAGAAGTTCCAAGAATTATTCAACGACAAGTACTTTCCTGAAAGTATTCGTCACATGAAGGAGGTAGAATTCATCAAGTTGGAGCAAAACAATATGATCGTGTCGCAGTACGAGGCTTAGTTTGCGGAGTTATCCCGGTTTGCATCCCATTTGGTCGATAATGAGGAGCGAATGACGCGAATGTTTTTGCGAGGTTTGAAACCCGATATACCTCAATACCTCATTTCTCATAAACTTTGTTTATATTCGGATGTTGTGTATAGGGCTCGATTATTGGAGGTAGCGATAATGAGTCAAGACAACCAAAAGGTAACGACCAACAACACGATAATAATCATCTGGGTGGTGGTAGCGGTCACGGAACAACGATAACCATCGTGGGGACATTATCATGCCAAGAATGGTAACCATTTAGCCGGTAATCATGGCCAAGATAATAAGAATGGACATTTTAAGAAGAGAAGATTCAACAATGAGCGTGAAGACGCGTACGGCACAAACACAGTTTCAAAGGAAGAAGAATGCCCATCGGTCGTATGTTTCAAATGCGGACAAGAGGGACACATCCGTCCAAACTGTACGCAACAATCCAAAGTGTGTTTTAATTGCGGAAGAGAAGGTCACCTAGCTCAATTTTGTCGTATGGTGAAGTCAAGTCTAACCGGGATAGTGATGCCAAATAATGTCCCAGACAAGCCAAAGCCAGTAGTTTAAGAGAGAGCATTTTTTTTTCTCGTGACGAAGAACTTGAATAAAATTATCATGGGTAAGTTAATCATAAGCTCTTACGAATTCTATACCGTGTTAGATACCGGTTCTACTCACTCTTTTATTTCACCTAGTTGTGTTCAATGTTTGTACTTAACTCCGGAGAAGTTAAACTTTGATTTATCTATTGAAACTCCATTGGGAGAAACCTTCGTTACCTCCATTTGTTTATAAATCTTGTTTGATTCAAATCCACACTTTCGTTACGTTACCGTCGATCTTTATCTCTTTGAAAATACTTGCCTTTGATGTGGTTTTTTTTTAAACGATTGGTTAACTACTCATCATATTTTTTGTAAGGTTGTTAGCTTTCATATTCCTAACCAACCTATTATACGAATTTAAGCAACCAAACCACTAAATTCAATCATTGTCATATCAAGCCATAAGTAAAGAGCCCCGATCCTTTTGTTGATGACTTCCTTGTGTGGAATGCACCAAAGCCAGACTTTCTGTAGGCGACGTCGTGAATGATGATGACAAGTTGATAGGTATCATTGTGAGGTGCTATCTAGGTTAAGGGATAGAAGTCACAGTTGGTATCAATGTGACGTACTATCCAAGTCTTGGATGAGAGTAACAGTTTTGAATGATATTTCTATCATTAATAAATTTCCTGACGTATTCTTGAAGTCTTCTTAGCCTACCACTAGAGCATGAAATCGAATTTTGTATTGACCTCAGTACAAAACCCATTTCTTAAACCCTTAAATATTTCTTCAACTAAATGAACGTAGCATGCGCCAAAGACGTTGACTCGAGCTGTTGAAGATTACGATCGTACCATTCAATATCATCGTGGAAGTACGAATGTGGTAGCTGACGCATTGACTAGAAGATCATATGCGGTTACAAGTGTGAATATATGAACCCACGTGAAGATAACAAATATACGATTAGAATAGACTTTAATCGATAAAGTAAAAGCTGCTCAAGCTACATACTCAGAGCTGATGAATGTGAAGAAGAAGGTTCAAGAGGACGTTATTCTAGAAGCAAGAATCGATGAAGAGGAGAAATCTCAACCCTCGATTTTATTGGCCCATTTGAAATCCTTGATCGAGTAGGAACTGTGGCCTATAGACTCGTTTTACCGCCAAGTATGTTGCGTGTTCAGAACATTTTTTTTACGTATCGATGTTACGTAAATATATGGATGACCCGAACCACATTATTAATTTAGAATCGGACGAGATAGCGGATGATTTAACGTATGAGATCTCGTGTTAAAATATTGGATAAGAAGAATCGTATCCAACACTCAAGGGTTATACCTCAAGAGTTAGAATCTGAAATGAAGTCAAGGTATCCTCACCTGTTCGGCATACCAGGTACGTATGTAAATTTCGAGGGTAAAATTCCATAAGGAGGGGAGATTGTGAAACCCCAGATTTTATGAATAAAGAATTAATTTTCTCGAAATAATTTTTTTTATATTATGGTGTGAATTTGAGATAATGTTATAGTTGTGGGTAATATTTATAAATTTTGTAAAGTATGCAAGTTGTCATATTATATTCGATTGGTCGTGGGAATATTCGTTTTAAACAGAAATATTAGATAACCAAGACAATCATTGGTGGACCCCACAACAAAATTATCATCGGATCGAGAAAATGACAAAAAATATTTTATTGAAAATAACATGGAAGTTTTACCGTTGATCTTGTTGAACTACTCGGTAGTAAAAGTAAAAGAATACGCGTTGTTGCATAAGAGCACACCTGTGATTGATTATTGATATTTATGTGAGAAGTCACTCACTTTTGTTCAATTATTGCTATAATAGTTGCTGCATAGTATCTCACATTATTTGATTCAATTATTGTTGATTTAGAAGTTTTGTTTTATTCACGTAATAAAATAGAAACATCTTTTATATAAAATGTAATACTTTATTAAAGTTATTCTATAAATAGAATATATTATATTCTATTACGATATAGTGTTTTGCATAATAAAATCTTTTATATAAAATGAATATTTTATTAAAGTTATTCTATAAATAGAATATATTATATTTTATTATGCATAGTGTTTTGCATAGTGCCTTAGATAGTGTTTATATAGTAAAATCTTTTTATATAAATAGAATATATTATATTTTATTTAAAAGATTTTTCTTTAAATATGGACCGTCGATTAAATTAAATCAACTGGGACCGTTCATGGATTAGTTACTATGCATTCCATTTTCCTATAAATAGAAGCTCATTCCTTCATTATTTTCTTATTTAATTCAATTGAACTCTAGAGAGAGACTATAGAGAGATAGAAGAAAAGTTTTCTCGCTACTTCACTACTCGTATATCAAGTATTATTTTACTAAGTAAGGATATTATTCTTTTGTATTCAAAAGAGAACTTACATTATTCCATTTCTTTATTGTTCTATTGGAATAACTTTGATACGTGGGCTACCCTATACTTGGTGACATTCTTCTATTATTACATCTTTTATTATTCGCCGGAATATCCTCGTCTGCAGGCTTATTATTCCGTCTTTATTATTACGTTGGAATATCCTGCTCGTGTTATACGGACTGGTTCCATCATTTATTATTCGCATTTATTATTCTCGTTTGAACATCCCGTTTGTGAATTTCACCCGACCGGTTCGTTATTTAGTATTCGTTGAATAAACTCGTCTATGCTAAGCAATCGCATGCATGGTGATATCTTTTGTTATTCCATTCTTTATTATACTCAGGTTGGTTAAAGTTTTGACTTCTATACTCCATGAAATTAGTAGAATATCCTTGATATTTGCGCTTCATCTAGTATCTTTTCATGAAAATATTCTTCTGAGCATTCTTGAATTTTTACTCTACAAAGCAGTATCATGTTGACAATTTGGACGTTATTGGTTCATGGATAAATTAATTTTGATCCTCATGTTTATATTATGTTAAAAGTCATCTGTGGCCTGTAGTGCATAGATGGACTTGGTATGATTATGAGCAGGGATTATGCGGTGTAATCATGAACGTAATGTTACAAATGCTGTGGAAAAACTCCTCATTGGCCCGTAGTGCATTGATGGACAGTTTTTGGTATGATTATGGCTATGGATTCTCTTCGGCCAAGGGTGCAAAGATGAATTATTTTATGGCATGATCAGGACCGTTGATGAATACACAAATATTCTTGGCCCGTAGTGCATGGATAATTGTGGTCGTGATACTAAAGAATATCTTTGGCCTGTAGTGCAGGGATGATTTGATGATGTGGATTATTTATTAAGCTGAGTCTTAGCGATAACAGTGATGAAAAACCTTTTAAATCATAAAAGATAGTAGATTTTATTTTCTACTTGACTCTTTTAATGGATTGCTTGTTTCATTGCAGTTAAACTTGATGTCTATTATATTTTATCGGTTTAACATTGTTGAGACTAATGATAATTTATTTCGCATTATCTTAGTTATAATAATTCTTCTTTGGGCTAGTTGAGCTCACCTTTCTTTCTTTCACTTGCTCTCTCTTGAGAAATGAGAATATAAATGGGACGAGTCTGGGGAGGCAGAGTGATGGTCCAGAGGATAGTATTAATAGTCCTCACTATTTTGTGAAATAGTGTGATAATAATTGTAATGAGGACTCCTTTTGAGTTTGTATAATCTCTAGTAGACAATAATTGTATTCAAACTCACAGCTTTATGTTTTGTCTTATTATACATACACGCAGTTGTATTAGTAAGTTGTATTTGAATTACGCACCATGTATATCTGGCACCCAAGATGGGTGATGTATACGTAATTTTGGATGTCACATATATATATATATATATATATATATATATATATATATATATATATATATATATATATATATATATATATATGAGTTGAGTTGGGGGTCACGGGAGAAAGAAAAGAAATGGGATGACATGGAATGGAGGGAATATATATATATATATATATATATATATATATATATATATATATATATTATAAGTTTTTTATGAAAAATAGAATATATTATATTTTATTATGCATAATGTTTGCATAGTTTATGCATAGTGTTTGTATAGTGACTGCATAGTAAAATCAGAAAATTTCAGCCGAATCCGTGATTGTCATGTGCAGTCCGTTATTTTCTAAATTCAAATAGTATCCTTGCATTCTCCTATAAATAGGATGCTTAGTTTAGAATTGAAAATCACACCAGAATCAAAGAATTCTTCTTCTATAATATTGAGCGTATTTTTTTAGAGTTTAAGGAAGCTTTGAGTGTAAAAAACAGTGAAAGTTTTTTTCAAGAATATCACCGCTCTACCAGTCAGAAATACTCTCCTTTTAAGGTAAGAGTTATTATTTTGTTCAATATTCGTAAGAAATAATATTTTCTTCAATACTCTGTATTATGTAAGTAATATTATTTCATTTCAGATTCTGAATTTTACACTCATTTTGTTGAGTATTGCTTCTATACTCCTTTAAATTAGTAGAATATCCTTGAAATTTGCGCTTCATTTAGTATCTTTTCACAAGAATATTTTTCTGAACATTCTTGTTAAAGTTTAATTTGTTTTTATGCCGGAGTACTATTCACGAAGTACTATTCACCCGGGGCACTATTCATGACAAAAATTAATTTTTTTTCTGTCAAAATCATTTTTGATACAATATTATTCTTGAATTTTATTCCACAAAGAAGTATCATGTTGACAATTTGGACATTATTGAATTCTGGATAAATTGAATCATAAATCTTTAAAATTTATCATTTGCTTTCATTTAATTGAATTCTTATATCATTATCATCATCCCCATGCTTATGTTGTGATGAAAGTCATCTTTGGCTCGTAATGCATAGATGGACTGTTGATTGGTATGATTATGACCAGGGATTATTCGGTATAATCATGACTTGTAATGTTACAAATGATGTAGTAAAAGCCCTCATTGGCCCGTAGTGCATTGATGGACAGTTGTTGGCATGATCATGACCATTGGTGATAACATGAATATCATTGGCTCGTAGTGCATGGATAATTCGTGGATGTGATACTAATGAATATCCTTGGCCCGTAGTGCATGGATAATTCAATGTTGTGGATTATTTATTGAGTTGAGTCTCAGCGATAAAATTGATGATAAACTTTTTAAATCATAGAAGATAGTAGATATCATACTCTACTTGACTCTTTTAATGGATTACTTGTTCCGCTGCAGTTAAACTTGTTGTTTATTGTATTCTATCAGTTTAATACTGTTGAAGGCTAACAATAATTTATTATGCATTATCTTAGTCATAATATTTCTTACCGGGCTAGTTGAGCTCACCCTTTTGCTTTCATTGTTCTCTTCAGGAAATGAGAACGTAGCCGGGACTAGTCGGAGAATGGAGTGACGGTCCGAGATGGTAGTCCTCACTATTTTATAAAATAATGTGATAATTATTGTAATGAGGACTCCATTTGAGTTTGGATACTGTCTATGAGACAATATTTGTGACACCCTCAAATTCAGACTACACTTGTCTCAAATTTGGTTGTCATGTACTAACTCTAATAATAAATCAAAATCTCACACAATGAAATAATAGAATAAATTACATTAATATAATATAATTATTATCGTCCCAAGGGTTCGGAACTTAAACATCTCTTACAATACCTCCAACATAATTAAACATAATTTAGATATTACTAATACATATCACAACTTATGTCATTACATGAATATAATAATCTCCACTAAATATAAACTACTCAGTAGCCTTGCCCTTGCCCTTATCAATACCGAGGGCCACTTGCTGCCTCGCTTTTTAACTCGAAATGTTTTAGGAAAGCAAGAATGAGCAACAAGTTTGCCCAGCAAATAATATAGCAATAAGGGTGCTCAATATAGTTTTAGCTTCTCAAAGGTACAACAATAATGATAGTTCAAGGATAACAATAAGTATCAATGATTATCAATAATAGTCGCTATGGACAAAAATTATCAATAATATTCGATGATTAGTCAATTCAAGATTTCAAAGTAATGAATACTGAGCAGTCACTAAGGATTAAGAACTTCTCCTAGAATTAACAGTAATAAAATGATAATTCTACAAAACGAGTACAACATATGATCAACGTAATCATACATAACATTTAATCGTTCTCATGTGCGCACGTGGGTTTCCCGATAATATATAATTCCCCTACCAAGAGGGTTGTTCATCTCAGTTATAAGAGTCCGCACCAAGTTAATTTGGTTTGGATAATTTTCGATCAAATATCAATAGTCTAGCCAAAGCAATGGCTTAGACAGTTTTCTTTCACAGTATATATATATGAACAATTATTGTTCGAAATCAAGGTTTGTAAACAATTTCATTTCTAGATTACGAAGTATTATACTTTTAAAGTTCTACTTGTATGATCAAAAATAGTACAAGTTCAAGTAATTCTCAATAAAGAATAGGGTTCGAGTATTTGCCTTAAGCGTAGTTTACCAAAATATAGCTTATCAACACTCTTTCGAATCCTAACATAATATAGTTACGCGTATAGAATATTCATTAGTTACATATGCTCATATATGAGATGTAAGTTTAAACGCATACATAAATGTCTAACTTGGTCGTATACTCTACACATACTTCATCACATACTCTTGCGTACTTATAGCACAAATCAGATCACAAGACATCACAAAGTCAAATAGTGTCGCTTCTAATCATTGCTTTATAGTTTGCAAACACCTTTTGGACTTATCACTTTAAAAGTTTATAATCAAACATTCAATTCTATCACTTAGCATGCTTCTTAACACATTACATAGAATACTGGTCATATAATACAAGTTAAAGTAACCATATACGCATGCCTCAAACTTCGCATTCACAAATGTAATACAAAATGATCGCAGGATGGGCGCTTATTTACTTGCTAGGCTTAGGGACAGAAGCAATTGCACGCGCCTCTAGCTCCCGACCTGAGAGTTGAGCTTCTGCTCTCCTAGTTTCAGTCCAATCTTTAACTTACCTAGATACTTACACTTAACATGCATAAATGTTAGAGATCTTTACATACTTATATGACCACTTCAAGATCAACCTTATAAGTTAGGGACTTTAGTTTAGGATTTTCATGAAATCAAGGCCAAATAGGGTTATGTAATCACCATGCGTACTAATTAGCCTTATGTTCACATAAAGAGGTCTCATAATATGTAGTACACATGCTCATAAGTGTTCATATCTTTTATTCGTAGCTAGCATCGTTTAGTACCTTCAAATATGCTTTAAGCTTATGCTTGGTTTACTACTATTATGTTTAATATATAAGACTCATATTTAGAGACATAATGATCATAAACATGACATCTTAAGTCTTTAGAATCTAACTACTCATACTTATTGCATTTGGTTTGAAAACATATCCAAGTTTGCCTTCGAAATCATTTTAGACTTGAACAATGCAATTTAACACATACAAGATAACTTTAAAGCTCTTTTCATGTGTAGTTAAGTTATGTTAACATCTTCACAAGATCAAAACATACATCATGCAGTATTCATGCATATTTGCTTTGATATGTCAAGCTTTACCTTGAAAATGTTCTCTAACACAAATCTTAACAAGTTAGTTATGAATAAATGAACTATAAATCCTATATCATGCTTATTTATATTCGAAATCAGTCATGTGTATATATCATCAATCTCAGAATTTGCAGAACATAAGTTCCATCAAAGTTTGTTTTCAAAACTTAAAATTCTAGTTAAAACTTGTTAGTTCCCGGAGGCACAATAGTTATCTAGAAGGGGGGTTGAATAGATATTTAAAAATCTTTTCGTTTTACTTTGTTAGTTTTGATAATGATTAAAACACAGCGAAATTAAGATTAGTTTAATCTCCCTTAAGATATAGTGAATTAATGAGAGTGAGGCAGCTATAGCAGTTATAACAAGAATGTAATAGACACAACAATTTTAAGTGGTTCAGAGCACTTAAAGCTCCTAGTCCACTCTTCTACTCCTCGAGTAGGAAATCCACTAAGGATATCTTTTACACTTTCTGAATCTCATAGATTCCTTCTAGACCAGCAGTCTAGTCACTTCTTAGTTCACTCTTGAACTCTTCAAGTCCAGCAGACTTGGTTCTTCACAGTTCACTTAGAACTCTTCAAGTCCTTCTGACTTGGAACTCTTACTTCAGTTGATTGGTAGTTGTTGAGTTCTTGGTTGGTACTACTCAGTTGTCGTTAAGCACTTATTCGAAAGAACTGAGTAGCTGAGCAAGCTTTCTCTTTTTCTTAGATCGTAGAGTTGAGCGTAGAGTGTTCTTGTGCGTTTTGTTCAATGTTTGCTTAGTTATCTCATCTGCATATGTTTTGCATATATGTGATCCTTAAAATCTATCCGTTGAAGCCATTCGTTGAAGCATTAAATGCGTTTGACATTTCTAAACTTTGATGGAGACTTTTCTGCAGATCTTTTGAATTGCATTCTGGCCCACTGACACAGCAGACTGCTTTCTAACCTAACACCTGGAAAGGTGTTTTCCTGTCCTATGGTCCTTTCCTTAGCTTCTTGAATATGTTCCTTTTGTTGTATATTAAGGATATTTTTTGTGCTGTTGGGACTGGTGAGGACTTCAACGTTTAAAACACATTCCACATTTGTTGGAATTTGTCTCCAAACAAATGATAGGGCTCGATGCTTCTGACACAAGGCAGATGATACTCTACGATCCTGATCATGGTGTCTTGTCACCTTGGTGCTTGGTCTGATGAGAATACTACGATTTATCTTAAGCACTTGCACACTACGATCTTCACTTGCTTGTCTTGCAGACTCTATGTTTCCGAGAGCACACTACGATCTCTGAGTTACCTTCGGCAAACGTCTGGACCACTCTACGATTATTGGAGAGGCCCTTCAAGGCAGATACACTATGATATTCGAAGCTGTACGATCATGCCTTGGCTTCTGCAATCTCTTGATCAGCTCGATAGACTGCGATTCTTGTTGAAGCCTATCTATTACATTTCAAGACATAGATTAACCTAACATCTTTGATCTCTTTATCTATACATTCATTTATAAAATGATAAACATTAAAAGCTTAGATCAACCTAACAGATTTGATCTATCACTAAGTCCTTGTACATATATTCCTTGAAGGACTTTACATATAATTATGAGCATTTACTTTAAATATCAAATCAAAATATGCACTCTCTCAACAAAACTCTCCTACTAAATCATGTTGAGCAATTCATACCACATAAGAAAGCTTTATAAAACATGTCATACCTCTTTTTCATGTATATATAAGTCATAATACCAAATTAGCAACAACATATCATAATGTAAATCAAGATTCGGTTTTGGGTCCAGACATACCACGTACCGCACCTAGATAAATCGGGCGTGATTATACTTACACCGGACAAATTCCAAAGAATATACTCTATTTTGCAGAGCATCAACCAACATTGATTTTTCTTGGTTTAAACATGCTTAGGTCCATTATTAAAGGCTCCATACAAGTAAATATACTTCATAAACACTTGATAACAAAATTCCAAATCCAATTTCACAAGAATTTAGTAAGGTTTCCATAATTTGTAAACTTTGAAATTAAGTATAGAAAACAAGAGTTTACCTCATTTGAAGCTTAGTATGCTTAATTTCTTCCTTCTGAGATTGCTAGACTTCACTTAGAACAACTAGCACTCACACTCAAATTCTCAGGATTTCAACAGACAAATACAACAACATGAAATGAGAATTGAAGCTGCCATTTTATAGAGAAATGGTGGACTGACTAATGAGTTTACATGGAAGATTAAAACTAGAATGTAGAAGAAGAACACACTGGTTAACAGTGGGTTGCTCAACCACTCACCATCAGCCATTTCCATAGCCAATGATCACACCTTGGAAGTTATGTAAATAGGTTATAGGTTACTGTTCATGTACTATTTGTTCAACTGAGCTTCTCAATTCTTAGCAACGTGATTAATTTGCTTATCTTAGCTTATTTAATTCCCAAAAATGTAATTTTAATATACAACTGTTACTATATTAGGAAAAATTAGGGATTATTTATGTACTCACATCATATAATCCATGTACATTAGTCCACATAATTTAATATTTATAACATGTGTGGACATAATTTAATTAATCACTAATAATTTAATATCTCCTTCTACTATTTACCTACACGCTGGTATGGAACTAAATATTTTAATAATATATATTTATTTACTCCTATATTTTAGAGTACACATTTAATTGTCTCATTACACATGATAAGATAACAAAACTTATTTAAATCAACGTTATGATTTAATTACTTTTACTATATATTTTTGTATAGCATTAATCCCAATTAAATGGCACACCTCATTTAATCGTATGTAGTAAGTAATTATATGATACTACTACTCATATTTTTCCCCTATTACACATAGTGGCATGAAATGATATTTAATCATAATGTTCACATTAACAATGATGGTAACTAATTCTTTATTCTATATTAATATGAATAACCCTCTCTATAATTCATGTACACGGTGGAAATTATTTTCCAAGCCTTACTACTACTAAGCAAAATTGGTTGGTTTATAAGATAAGAGTGGCAAGAAATTGCGCCACTTCAAAAATTCTCTAACTTAGTTACTGTTACAAAAATTCCTATTCTCAATTACTTAATCCCTTTTTACTTAATAGATGATATTCTTATTTATTATCTTGTCATACTAAACAATTATGTAAATTACTTCATTCAATAATATCATATTACTCACAATAACAATTAATTAATAATATAATATTAACTAATTATTCTCTTCACTTTAATTTATTTATCTCTTAATTAAATTTACTCACTTGACTTCCATTCTCATGCCACACAAGGCATTCCAAAATTCTTAATCCTCATATAAATTCTGTTAGTTCCCAGTAGGCACAATAGATCTAGAAGGGGGGGTTGAATAGATCCTTTTTATTTTAAATACTTTTCTCTATTATTTTGTATAGCTATTAAATTAGCATATGACAAACATAAGAATCTTTTCAAGCACAATGGAATAAGTAAAAAAAACCCTTCATTGATATATTCATAATCATACATACATTGTTAGAAGAGTAAGTTTAGTTGTAAGTTAATACATACATGTGATTATATAGGTTATATAAGACATAATGTAAATGACATAATGTAAAAGACACAAGGGGTTTTAAGTGGTTCGGAGACTCAAGCTCCTAATCCACTCTTCCGCTTTCAACTAGCAGATTTCTACTAAGGAAGGGTAGCACCACGAATCACTAAGATTCCTTCAAGGCCCAAGTGACCTTGGGACTTGATTCACAAAGAAATCTTCAAGGCTGCAGACCTTTGGGACTCCTCTAGTTCCCTAGAACTCTTCAAGCCCAGCAGGCTTGGAACTTCATTTAGTCCCTCCGGACAAGGACCCTTCTGGCCCTGGCTTTATTTAGTCCCTATGGACAAGGAGCCCTCAGGCCCTGGCTTCTGTTGAGTTGTTTGTTTATTGGAGTTGGTGCTGAGCTACTAAGATATCCTCATGCTCTGAACATCTTCTATACTTAGCAGCTTGGCTTGATCACCCTTGAAGTGCAGTTAAGTGTTTGCATGATGCTTCACTTCTCTTCGGGTTATTTCAACCACTTCCGGATGATCCCTTGATGAACTGCCTTGAAGATCTTTCCTCTTGATACATGATGGCTACACATGATAGGTTTCCAAGATGACTGTAAGTTCTTCTTCTTGGTACTTAGAAACTTTCTCATGCTTGCAATCATGATGACGTTTGCGATCTCCCTTCTTGATACTTGATGTCTTCTCATGATGGACTTGCTAAGATGATCGTGAGCTCTTCTCTATTGTACTTAGAGTCTTCCCATGATGAACACCAAGATGACATGATGCTCTTCTTTTCTCTCCCAGAGTTCGTAACACTCTTCTTGTAGTAGAACTCTCACTTCTACTTCTTCCTTTGCATGAATCTGAAAGTGTTCTTGGTGGATCATGTAGAGTGATCATTCGAACTCACTATCTTACGTGGTTTAGAAACACCCACCTTCTCTCCAAACTCTCTAAGAACTCCAAAGAACCCTCGATCTTTGAAGCTCTTCTAGATTTATACTCTTCCCAATCCTTCCATTGGAAAGTAGCCGCATTGAAGGCTATTTAAATATCTTCACAGATCCCGAGTTGATGAGGTAGATCACCGATGTGATATGTCATACTTTATATCGACATCATAGCTTCATCGTTTCACTTACCCGTCAGAGTTATCACTTTAATGTCTTGGGCAGGTTGAAGACTTTATTATATCCTTCTTATTTCTCGATCAGAGGTTGTCTTTTTGCATCGATGCTCTCAATAAGCTTTTGTCCGAATACCATCCTTCAGATTGAATCGTCATAATGCTTCCGCCTTGGGTGTTCGAACTTCACGATTCTCGATGCACGCTTCGAGGAACTCGATCGTAGTGTCTTGTTGAGTGTTGCTCATCGACCGGTAGAGTTAACACTATGATCTTCAAGAGTGTTGATTGGATCTCCAATGTAGTACACCTCTTCCTTTTATTGTGCAAAGGCTTCAATACTTACATTTGCTTCAACTATTTCCTCGACATCGATGGCCTAACTCCTTGCTCTGGTTCCTCCGAATAGCAAGACACTTCAGATTTGTGGGCGATCCAAATTTCGTTTTCTCCTTGTGATCTCCGTTTACTTATCATCAATGGATGACCCTACACTTAATCACTTCAAATTTTGTTCTTCGTGAGGCTACCCAAGATCTCGGTTCACTTTCCATCGGGTTCTTTCTTTGTTTGGCAAACACTATGATCTCTGGTTGCTTCCAAGATCGTTATCTTACATTCACTTGATGACCATCATCGACTTTACGACTTTCCTTAATCGATTCATCAAGTCTTCTTATGATTATCTTGTGGAAGACTTCATCTCGAATGGCTTCACAACTCAATCTTGATGCTGATTGGGTTGGTGCTTAGATCTTCTTTTAGCTTGCATGTCATTCGTTGAGTGCTCTATGGTTCCCTTCAGGTAGGATGTATCTTTGTAGTGCCAACCAGAGGCTTTGTTCCTTTGGATATTCTGGGAGTGCTCATTAGTTGAGAATCGTACTTGCTCTGCGATTCTACCTATTCATTGTGAGCATTTTTGTTGAAGTCGTAGTTCTGCACTCTATGATTCAGCTTCGGCTGTGCAGGCACTACAATCCTGAGATCAGATCTTGACACTCTACGGTTTCTGCCTTGTGGTAGTTGTCTTCATCTGATCTTGCTCGACTACAATCTCTGCATGTAATCAATAGACTCTACGAACTCAGAGTGTAGTCTATGATCCTTGACATGGCTTCGGAATCGATAGACTCTACGACTCCGAATTTAGTCTACGTTTCTGTCTTGGCTTCGGCAGATGATCGGTCGACTCGTAGGCAGGCTGTCTCTATGATTCTGAACATGACTTCCTCAGCATACTACGATCCCGAGGAAGCTCTTCTTGATATACCACGATCCTTCATCGTTTCCCTTGGCAGTCTACGAACTCCAAGATCTACTATCTTGCAGACTACGATTCTGCCTCGATAGCTCTCGAGTTATCCTTGACTCTCTTGGAAGACTACGATCTCTGGTGCAGTACTCGACGATCAGACAAGCCTATCTATTACATCATAAGATCAACCTAACATGCTTGATCTTTCTATTTTTATAGTCCTTATACATCATTTTTTTTCAAGGACTTTACAAAGCTGTTTTGCTTATGTAGGATCAACCTAAAATTCTTAATCAATTCATTCTAAGTCCTTGTATATATACTTCTATTATCTATCAAAGGACTTTACATCTTTTCTTAATGCAAGCATACTTGTATATTATTCATTCACACACACATATATATATATATATATCATAATCAAATCATATGTAAACATGAATATCAGTCATATGTTTATTCCTGACAATCTCCCACTATTTGATTATGACAAAAACAATAGGTGCATATGCATGTTATGAATGAATCTTATATACAGTGAGCAGCTGTATTTCTAAAATAGATAATCATGAATGTCATTTATAAAGATATGGCAATTTATACATTAAGACACTTTACATCCTGGATCTAGAACATACCTAACTAGTTAGAGATGTACCTCTTTGTCTCCATGTATGTTTCCGGTGATGTCCATTGATCACCACTCATACATTTGTTCTCCTTTCTCTTGCTCCCCACGGATGATGACCTTCTATCTTTGCTTAGCTCCTCTTCAGCATCTTTCTGATCATGCTCCCCCTCAGAATCTGCGATCATGTGATCATCATCTTTTAGCTCCCCCTCAGATGATGATTCTTTTTTCTGCTTCTTGTTCTTTGCCTTCTTCTTTGACTTCTTTTCTCTTATCCCTCTGCTCTTCCTTGAGTGCCTCTTGCTCCTCTTCTTTCTATGTCTCTTTTTCTCCCCCTTTTTGTCATCAATCATTTGAGAGAGCTGCTCCATGTTGGAATTAAGCTGCTCTATTAGGTAGGAGGAGTTGGCAACTTCAAACTTGAGTTCCTGTTGGCCTAGCTCAAGTTGCACTGAGAAAGACTACTTCAGGTCGTCAATCTTGTCAGAGAAGGCTTGTATCTTCTCTTCATTGGCCTTCTGAACTCGTAGAGCTTCTACCTTCTGATCGTGTATGGCCTTCTGATAGATGTTATCTCTTTCTTGGAGTTTGAGCGATATCTCAGCCATAGTAGCTTGAAGTCTGTTCTGAAGAGAATTATCTCCTTTTGCTGTCAGCTTATGTGACTCTTCAGTGAGTAGAGATATCTTCTCACTTAATTCACTAGAACTCTTCAGTAGTTCCTGCTCCAAAATAGTTTGATCCTTTTGTTGGTTAGCAGCTAGTTGAGCATCAGATTGGACTCTACGATTTTCATCCTTAGACAGATTTTCGAAAGCTTGAAGAATCTGAATAATCGTTGAGTTCCAATCACTGGTTGAGGATGAGGGAATGTCAGAGAGTAGTGATTGGGCTGTGTGAAGCTTCTGATTTTGAATTTGAGCAGTCTCAGCAATAGAGTGACCAGACTCTACGATCATCTCCTTGATCATGTTCCTTCTTCCTTCAGAGTCCAATCTACGATCGTAGGGGATATAGTGATTGCCAGACTGTCGATAGACTTTGAAGTGGGGCTGGTCTTTGATTATTTTGCTTGCAAACTTCTTCACCCTTGGGAAGTTCTGAGCCACCAGCTCCGTGCTTGGGAAGTGATAGAAGCACCATCTGAGATAGCTTCCATCTCCTTCAGTGTGGGCCTTGAGCCATGGCATCGACTGAAAGAACCATCTCATCAGCAAGTCGTCAGGATTGTAGAGAATGGTTGAGCAATCTAGCTCAATATTATTCCAGTTTTTGGCTATGTCAAAGGTAGTCATTCTAACTACCTTGAGCTGCTCATTTCTATAGTTCACCCGTCTCTCTGATGGAGCATTTGGTAGATCATTTGAAACTTCCACTACGATCCTTCTGCTAAATCTTGAAGGAGAGAGAACTAGATAATCTTCTTGTTCGTCTTCTTCCTGAGGTGCAGAACCAGAATCTTCTTCAATCTCTTCTTTCTCGGATCCTGAACCATCTTGATTATTTTTAGCAAAAAATTCTTCTTGCTGCATTTCATTCTCAGAACTTTCTTCAGCAAGAACTTCCTCTGATTAATTTTCTTCATTGCTGGTCTTATCCTCAGCACTATCTTTCTATGATGCAGACTCATCATCACTTAATTCAATGGGGGCATTTGATTGATTACTTCTCCTCTTGGAGGCAAATTTTGCTTGCAGTCTGTAGCTCTTCCTTCTTCTTGGAGGTTCAATTTGGGGAGAGTCAGACTTTTCTTGCTCTTCGACTCGACTCTCCCGGGTTCAATGTATGCACTTCCTTTGGGTTCATTCATCGTCAGGCATATCCTTCTTCTTTAAACACAACATTGTCTAACCCATTATCTGGGCTTATTGGGGCATTTACAGTTTGGGATGTAGTTGGGTCTTCTTGAACCTTTTCTTCATCATTAGAGTGGATGCTTTGAGGATCATCCATAGGGCTTGAGCATTCCTCTTCATCAGCAGATGCTGAATTTTTATTCATCAATCCCAATTTTCACCTTCATCCGCTGGATTTGGTCTCGCGAGGACTTCGAATTTGACATCTTCTCACGACTTCACGTCCTACTCTTCAGCAGATGTACTATTTTGGGGAGCTGAGGCTGGTTCGTTTTCCACCTTAGCTTTCTTGTTGAATGGCCCTTGAAGTAGCCTGTTGCTTCTCCTATTAGTTGTTTCAACAGTTAGAGCTCTTTCTTCTTTAACTTTTTCTTTGATGGAAAGACTCCTTGGTGGGGCCTTGGCTTTCTTCACATTACCAGCTTTCTTCACACCTTTTGATTTCTTTCTGGCTGGTGTGATTTCTGCTGGTGCAGAGTCATTAGACTCAGAGCTCTCTGCCTCTTCTGTTTTCCTTTTCTTTACAGAGGCTCTGTTGCTGCTCCCGATTGTCAGCCTTCAGTTCTCCTTAGGGTTCTTCTTCCAGTTTGCAAATAGTTATGGAGACATTACCTTGTGAACATTCAGAGGCTCTCCCTCATCATCCTTGATCTTCCCTCCTAGCTTCTTCTTCAGCACAATACTCAGCAGTCTACCATGAAACACCTTAGTCAGGGGTTTTTTGGTGGACTTCTTCTTCTCAGCCTTTTCTAACCACTTGGAGATTTGATCGAACAAGATAGCTCCAAAGTCGATTTGTTTCTTCAGAACTATTGCTGACATTATCTTCAACTGTTGGTCAAGCACTGTGTCCTTGTACAGTATACATTTTCCAACTATTTCAGCAAGGAACTCATACTCTTCAGGAAATTCCTTCTTCTTCATGTCTTTAAAACTAGGGTTTCTTTGGTACCCCATGAACTTCTTTGCTTGATCAATATTGACATCATCAAGGTTCTTCAGCCCTTGGTTAGAAAAACCTAGGCATTGATTGAGGTCAGAAGACTTTAACTTCAGAGACTGACCTTTAACCTTGGTAGACAGGGTTCCGGAGTTTATGGAGGCGTTTGAGTAAAACTCTTTAACCAGGTCAATGTATACTCGAGTACTTGCCTCAAGGCATTCTGAGAATCCAGCTTTCTTCACAAGCTCGAGAATGTCCCTAAACTTCCTTTCGGATTTCTCAAACGATTTGGTTCTGAGCTGAATGCCAGTTATTACTCGCCAATTTTACATTTGAGTAGTTCGAAGAATGTGGGTATTTGATTTAGAGATGTTTATAAGAGATGGCTGAATGTGATTTGGTAAGGCTCTGGAGGGTTAACTTGATTTTGGCTCTTGAGAGGATTCTAGGGTTTTAAAAATGGGAGGGAGAAAGGTTCGATTGCTTTTTGGTAACTGTCTGCAGATTTGAAATTATCTTTATGGCAGTTCCTTCTAACTTTGCATAACCAGTGATGTGTCAATCGTCCATTGGTTGCACGATGCCCAGTAATGAGCTGTAACTCCCCATAACTTTTTAGTTAGATATTTCCTTTTAGAAGAGTAGACGTTTAGATGACGTGGCTTTGACCGTTGACCTTTTGATTCGTAGAGTAGCATGGTAAGGCAGCTATGGACTCTACGATTTCCTTTGTTATCTCAACGATCAACTTTTGAGAGATGCTACAGTGGATGGCTTTATCTTCTATCCTCATTTTGATGCGGTATAGTTTGATCACTGATATACTCGAACTTATCTCCTCATTTTGAATGGTTGAGCAATTGTCTCATTTTCCAATCTCCTTGTGAACTGGAGTACCCTTTGGTAGAACTTCGATCGTCAAGTTATCTTCTACGATCGTTGAGGTTGCACTGCGATCCTGGAGTTCTCTTCAACCTCGACTCTACGATCGTTGACTGACTTGGTCCTTGAGATGAATTTGATCAAGCAATTCTTCTGGGACAAGGTAGCTCAGGAAGGGCCATCCTCTTAGAGTGAGCTAAGGGTCAGGTTTGTCCCTGAGGCGCTTTTCAGATGAAATGCTATAGAAGTGATTTGCAATGAAATCTCATACGACTTTTTCTGATGGGGAGATCCTCTACCAACTTTAGACAATTTCATTTGCTATAATTGTGGTGTCCTCTTGCTTCTACACTGTGATTAGATGCTTGATCGTAGGCACTCCACGATTTTGAGTTGGGTGGCTGAGAGGTTATTAGTAAGAAGACGTTTTGAGACGCCTCACGACTATGGATCTTCATTTGGTTCATCAGTCACAAAGTTTTGGGACTCTGTAGCTGGTATATTTTTTCATAGTTTATTTCAGTTTTGTTACTTTTTAACGGATCACTGCTCCCCCATTGTTGACGCTGTCTTCCCAGATAGATGTGATTCCCTCTTTTTCAGGTTCATTTAAAGGTAGCCTTGCATATCTCCTTCTGACTGGAATCTCCGTCATCACTTAGATCTCCTTGTATCGTAGAGATGAGTATTTTCAGGACTGATCACTCTACGATTATTTGACAGCACTACGAACGTAGTCTTCTTTGACAGTTGTGTTTGTGAAGTTTTGCTCTCGCAATAAGTTCCTCTTGAATGATGCTCGATAATATTCTGTTGTGAGCTTCCTTGAGGATTCTTCTCATATAGCATTCTTGACTGGCTTTTGAGCACATAAGACCCTTTCCTTCTTTGGCTGAATGGCTTGCTTCCATATACAGATTAGCAGCCATTTGAGCTTCATTCTGATTAGCTCAGAGGGTCTTCAAGGAAAGGCTTGAACATATAGGAATTTTGTCAGAATCAATTCTGAACAGTCCTTGGCCTTCTGCTGGTTGAGTCTTCTTGACTGAAGTCTTCTGCATCATCATTCCTTAGTGTGGTCAGACTGACCAAGTACCTGCAGGTTTAAATATATTTCTAATTTTGGTACCCATAATTAAATGGGTCCTGCTAGGTTAGTTTTCTAAACCCCTGTTCCTCTTATTTGGATAATCATCATATTTATCACCAACAGACATATTCATGCATGCAACTATCTTAAGATAATACATTTTGAGATGTACGGTGAGTGTGTGTAGGAATTGACATTAAATAACACCCTCATTATCTATGATGGATTCATCATTTACTAGGTTATGTTCACAATGTTTAAGTGTTCACAGAGTGAGAATCAACTCTACGATTTAGGAGTATCTAGTTGATTCATTGAGGTGATCAGTTTCTACAAATCAAAAAGATCCTCTTGCAGAACTGATCATACTCTGTGTGTTGTCAAACACTTAGAACCTAGGCTTGTACATACATACTAACCCACCAGCAAAGATTACTTCACATAAAGTTTATTTGGCCTGTGATGCTCTTATGACCCATTTCAGATTTCCTTCAAGATGTCATCTTCAACCTAAAACTTGGATGGAGAGAAAGTTTATAGTCGTTTGAGTTTCCATCCTCAGGTTACTTTCTCTCTTCACCTTTTTAGGTAGATTATGACTCCTTGACAGAATACTGTTATAATTTATAAGAAGATGAAATTATGATGTATACATTTATAATAGTGAGGAACCGTACCTTTTTACTATCAGTTACTAAAAAGTCATTTATCTTAGATATACTGAGTTTAGGTATTGATGTGCATAGCTTTACTTTTGCTCCTGACAGCTTATTGCTCTTGTTGGCCTTTATTCAATCAGTCGTGGTCTTGAATATGCAGCCTGAGAATCTCAGCATCTTTAGTTCTTTTGACATCCTTCAGTTCATGACGTTTGCATCCAGTAGATGGTTGACGGATATATATCCGAGGAGAACTTCTTTCTTCTCGGATGAGCATTTCTTTGCATGTATGGTCTTTTCATTTTTCAGACCGGTGGATGCTTGACTCTTTTGTCATTGATGTCTCTTGAGCTCTCTCTCTCGGGTCTTTAGACTACAAGATTGATCAGAGGCAAGGATTGGTCTTGTTGATGTAACAATCGAGACCATGGACCAATCTGAAAGCGACTTTGTGTGTATATACACATTTAACCTATACATAATATTTCCAACATGTGAGCTCATCTCAGATATATAACAAGTTACTTTACTACTAAACTAAGTTTAGAACAATGTTAGTGCAGGATCGGACTCAAAGCGATTAGCTTTTTGAATATAGCATGAGAACCGCTTCCGATACCAATTGTTAGTTCCCAGTGAGGCACAATAGATCTAGAAGGCGGGGGGGGTTGAATAGATCCTTTTTATTTTAAATACTTTTCTCTATTATTTTGTATAGCTATTAAATTAGCATATGACAAACATAAGAATCTTTTCAAGCACAGTGGAATAAGTAAAAGATCCCCTTCATTGATATATTCATAACCATACATACATTGTTCGTAGAGTAAGTTTAGCTGTAAGCAGTTAAAACATATATAATAGTTATAGCAGTTATAGTACATAATGTAAATGACATAACGTAAAAGACACAAGGGGTTTTAAGTGGTTTAGAAACTCAAGCTCCTAATCCACTCTTCTGCTTTGAACTAGCAGGATTTCCACTAAGGAAGGGCATCACCCTGAATCACTAAGATTCCTTCAAGGCCAGCAGCCTTGGGACTTTAGTTCACAAAGAACTCTTCAAGGCCAGCAGCCTTGGGACTCCTCTAGTTCCCTAGGAACTCTTCAAGCCCAGTAGGCTTGGAACTTCGTTTAGTCCCTCCGGACAAGGACCCTTCTGGCCCTGGCTTCATTTAGTCCCTACGGACAAGGACCCCTCAGGCCCTGGCTTCAGTTGAGTTGTTTGTTTGTTGGAGTTGGTGCTGTGCTTCTAAGATGTCTTCATGCTCTGAACATCTTCTATACTTAGCAGCTTGGCTTGATCACCCTTGAAGTGCAGTTGAGTGTTTGCATGATGCTCAGCTTCTTCGGTTACTCAACCACTTTGGATGATCCCTTGATGAACTGCCTTGAAGATCTTTCCTCTTGATACATGATGGCTACACATGATAGGTTTCCAAGATTACTGTAAGTTCTTCTTCTTGGTACTTAGAAACTTTCTCATGCTTGCCATCATGATGACGTTTGCGATCTCCTTTCCTTATACTTGATGTCTTCTCATGATGGACTTGCTAAGATGACTGTGAGCTCTTCTCTATTGTACTTAGAGTCTTCCCATGATGGACACCAAGATGACATGATGCTCTTCTTTCTCTCGGTAGTTCAGAACACTCTTCTTGTAGTAGAACTCTCACTTCTACTTCTTCCTTTGCATGAATTTGAGTGTTCTTGGTGGATCGTAGAGTGATCCTTCGAACTCACTATCATATGTGGTTTAGAACAGTCCACCTTCTCTCCAAACTCGGCAACTCCAGCAACCCTCGATCTTTGAAGCTCTTCTAGATTTATACTCCTTCCCAATCCTTCCGTTGGAAAGTAGCCATTGAAGGCTATTCAAATATCTTCACAGATCTCGAGTTGACAGAGGTAGACTGCTGATGTGACATGTCATACTTTATTTGACATTGCAGCTTCATCGCTTCACCTACCCGCAGAGTTGTCACTTTAATGTCTTCAAGGTGTTGAAGACTTTATTATCTCCTTCTGATTTCTCGATCAGAGGTTGTCTTTTTTCATCGATGCTCTCAATAAGATTTTATCCGAATACCATCCTTCAGATTGAACCGTTGCCAATGCTTCAGTCTTCGGGTGTTCAAACTCTACGATTCTGATGCATGTCTTCGAGGACCTCGATCAGTAGTGTCTTTTTTGAGTGTTGCTCATCGTTGGGTAGAGTTAACACTACGATCTTGAAGAGTGTTGATTGGATCTCCAAATGTAGTACACCTCTTCCTTCTATTGTGCAAGTGCTTCAATACTTCGCATTTTGCTTCGATTGTTCTCGACAATCGATGGCCTAACTCCTTGTCTCGGGTTCCTCCGAATAGCAAGACACTTCAGATTTGTGGCGTGTCCGGCTCGCTTTCTCCTTGTGATCTCCCGCTCACTTATCATTAATGGGTGACCTACACTTAATCACTTTTGCCTTGAGATACCGGGCTACCCAAAGATCTCGGTTCACTTCCCATCGCTTCTTTCTTTGTTTGGCAAACACTACGATCTTGGTTGCTTCCAAGATCATTGTCTTCATTCACTTGACACCATCGCGACTTGCTAACTTTCCTTAGTCGGCCATGAAGTCTTCTTATGATTATCTTGTGGAAGACTTCATCTCGAATGGCTTCACAACTCAATCTTGATCTTTGATTGGGTTGGTGCTTAGATCTTCTTTTTAGCTTGCATGCCATTCGTTGAGTGCTCTGGTCCCCTTGTGTAGGATGTATCTTTGCAAGTGCCAACCGAGGCTTTGTTCCTTTGGATGTTCGGGAGTGCTCATTAGTTGAGAATCTTACTTGCTCTGAGATTCTGCCTATACATTGTGAGCACTCCTGTTGAGGTCGTAGTTCTGCACTCTACGATTCAGCTTCGGCTGTGCAGGCACTACGATCCTAAGATCAGATCTTGACACTCTATGGTTTCTGCCTTGTGGTAGTTGTCTTCATCTGATCTTGCTCGACTACAATCTCTTCATGTAATCAATAGACTCTACGAACTCAGAGTGTAGTTTACGATCCTTGACATGGCTTCGGCATCGATAGACTCTACGACTCCGAGTGTAGTCTACGTTTCTGTCTTGGCTTTGGCGGATGATCGGTCGACTCGTAGGCAGGTTGTCTCTATGATTCTGAACATGACTTCCTCAGCATACAACGATCCCGAGGAAGCTCTTCTCGATATACCACGATCCTTCATCGTTTCCCTTGGCAGTCTATGAACTCCGAGATCTACTATCTTGCAGACTACGATTCTGCCTCGATAGCTCTCGAGTTATCTTTGACTCTCTGGCGCATCTACGATCTACTCGTGCAAGAGACTAAACGATCGCATAAGCCTATCTATTACATCATAAGATCAACCTAACATGCTTGATCTTTCTATTTTATAGTCCTTGTACATCATTTTTTTCAAGGACTTTACAAAGTCGCTTTTGCTTATGTAGGATCAACCTAACATTCATGATCAATTCATTCTAAGTCCTTGTACATATACTTCTATTATCTATCAAAGGACTTTACAACTTTTCTTAATGCAAGCATACTTGCATATTATTCATTCACATATATATATCATAATCAAATCATATGTAAACAGGAATATCATTCATATGTTTATTCCTGACAAATTCAATTTACACTAATTGAATTACTCATCTTACAACACATCAATATTTATATTCAAATAAATATTCATTTCTTATTATATCAAAATAATTATTTATTCATGAAAATATCAGTTCTTATAATATTTGTGTTAAAACTCTCAGCTACATTTTTATCGTATTGTATAAATAAAGTTTGTATTTGAATTATGTACCATGTATTTGGCGACTCAGAATGGGTGATTTATACCTATTTTGGGGGCGTCACATCGACTACTCTTAAAATTCTTTCATAATACTTTAAAACGTTTAATGACGTAATGATAACGTACTGCTTCACATTACGTTGAGGACTTCGACAGTTTATGACTTCAGTCATACTACATCCTACCATAGTGGGTTGATGATACTATGATCACATCCAACACTAGGTTTAATGCATTGATAACTCCATCTTTTTACCATCTTCGCATCAAAGGCAGTGACGATATAAATTCATTTTTGATATTTCAAATCAATTTCTGTCTAGCCGAAACAATTAGCATAAACATACAAAGAATATTTCTTTTAAAATTCATTAGTTCCAAAAATTTGAACCAATTCTTTCATTTTCAAAACGTACATATAAGCACGATAACTTGCATAGCTAGATAACTTGGAATATCTTTTGTCCCCATCTTCCTTCATTATCTTACTTGCGATAATACTTAATCTTCTCTAGCACCTTTAATGCTAAGTATACTGAAAATACTTTTTTTCAATCTAAACATTCATATACCTTACTATAGTCTATCAATTTACCACACTTGATGTGTTTAGGAACCTTCAACAACCAATGTGTTCAAGAACTTATCTTCGCAATATGCAATCCAAGAACAAATCAAGGACTATCCATACGCTCAGGGCTCAGAAACATAGCATATAACTATGAGTCACAAACTTTCCATAAGTATGATGTGATGCCCCCAAAATAGGTATACATCACCCATTCTGAGTCACCAAATACATGGTACAGAACTTAAATACAAACTTCATTTATACAATACGATAGAACATAGCTGAGAGTTTTAACACAGATATTGTCTCGTAAACAGTATCCAAACTCAAATAAAGTCCTCATTACAATTATTATTACACTATTTCATAAAATAGTGAGGACAACTATATCCACCATCTCGGACCATCACTCCGTTCCCTGACTAGTCCCGGCTATGTTCTCATTTCCTGAAGATAATAATGAAAGCAAAGGGTGAGCTTAACTAGCCCAGTAAAGAATATTATGACTAAGATAATGCAGAATAAATTATCGTTAGCCTTCAACAGTGTTAAACTGATAGGATACAATAAACAACAAGTTTAACTGCAGTGGAACAAACAATCCATTAGAAGAGTCAAGTAGAGCATGATATCTACTATCTTCTATGATTTAAAAAGTTTATCATCAATTTTATCGTTGAGACTCACCACAATAAATAATCCACATCACTGAATTATCCATGCACTACGGGCCAAGGATATTCGTGTTATCACCAATGGTCATGATCATGCCAACAACTATCCATCAATGCACTACGGGCCAATTAGGACTTTTACCACATCATTTGTAACATTACAGGTCATAATTATACCGAATAATCCCTGGTCATAATCATACCAATCAACAATCCATATATGCACTACGGGCCAAAGATGACTTTTATCACAATATAAGCATGAGGATGATGACAATGATATAAGAATTCAATTAAATAAGAGCAAGGATAAATTTTAAAGATTTATAATTTAATTTTTCCAGAATTTAATAATGTCCAAATTGTCAACATGATACTGTTTTGTGGAGTAAAATTCAAGAATAATATTGTATCAAAAATAATTTTGACAAAAAAGAAATCAATTTTTATCATGATAGTACCCCGTGTGAATAGTACCCTGTGAATAGTGCTTTGGGAATAGTACCCTGATATGAAAAGATTAAAAATTATCAAGAATGCTCAAAATAATATTTTCATGAAAAGATACTAGATGAAGCGTAAATTTCAAAGATATTCTACTAATTTCACGGAGTATAGAAGCAATACTTTAACAAAATGAGTGTAGAATTCGGAATCTGAAATGAAATAATATTACTTACATACTACAGAGTATGGAAGAAAATATTATTTCTTATGAATATTGAACAAAAATTACCTTAAAAAGAGAGTACTTCTGACTGGTAGGGCGGGGATATTCTTGAAGAAAACTTATACTGTTTTCGACGCTCAAAGCTTCCTTAAACTTTAAAGAAATACGCTCAATATTATAGAAGAAGAATTTTCTGATTCTGGTGTGATTTTCATTTCTAAACTAAGCATTCTATTTATAGGAGTATGGAAAGGGTACTGTTAAGAAAAATCATTGACGCAGCAGTTTAGAATTCACAGACGAAATCGAATTCGTCTAATTTTTTTCTGATTTTACTATGCAGACATTATGCAAACACTATGCATAATAAAATATAATATATTCTATTTTTCATAAAAATAAAATGTATATATATATATATATATATATAATAACTTTTTACCGATTATTTTAAAAAATGAGTAAGTGGGGGTCCAAATAATACGCCAAACTTACAACAAAAACTTCATAAAAATCTCCTCTATTTATCTCAATTCACTTGGCTTCACAAAACATGTTTTTAAACAACAATTATTCATCAATAATATAACTTGCAATATTAACAACTAGATCATTCCTATGAAAGATGAGGTTTTTCAATAAGGATTTCTCCCTATTGGCGCACAATTAGGTGATCAAACCCCTTTCCTCGACAGAACTTTCTAGACATTATTACTAATGCAAATAATAATATGAATAACTTGACATCTCAATTATTGATTTAATAATATAAAATATTATGACAATAATTGAATCAATAACGTGAGATACTATGCAGCAATTATTGTGGTAATAATTGAATAAAACTGAGTGACTTCTCACATAAGCATCAATAATTAATACCGTGTGCTACTATGCATCCACGCTTATTACTGTATTTTTATCATTGGGTATTTCAACAGTTAACGGTAAAACTTTCGCCGTTATTTTTATAAAAAGATATTTCTATCATTTTCTTACTCTGACAATATTTTCGTTGTGGGGTCCACTAATGATTGTGTCGTAATACGAATATTCCCCGACTAATCGAATATTTTATAACAACTTGCATACTTTGCAAAATTTGTAAATATTACCCACCACTATAATATTATATCAAATCCACACCATAATATTCAAAAATATATTTTGAGAAAAATATAATCTTTATTTATAAAAGTTGGGGTCTTATATAAGAGTTTCAAGAACTCACACATATCTTATCATTCTCTACCTATCAAATATATACATGAGAAAAGATTCACCTTTTCACCATATACATATTGATAGTCCATCGTTATTATTTCAATGACTATCACTGTAATAAACTGAGTGGTTGTTACCCCAAAACATAAATTCCTGCTAGGGGTGATAATCGAGCTAATTAGTTCGGTACTCGACTCGAGATCGGTTCAAAAATATGATCCAAAGCTCTAATTCGAAGTTGATTCGAGTCGAATCTGATCCATACTCGTTTTATGTTTAATGATACACGAGTCGAACTCGAGCAGACCAGTGTTCGCTCATATTAAGGCTCGAGTATTTCATTTTTTCTCAAACCATACTCGATACATGCTCGATGGATCATATTTGAATATTGGTCTGATCCATGCTAGTAAGTTAACTATGTGATATTTGTATCAATCTTTATAATTTATAAAGTGTAGTATGAAATTGTGTAAACTTGTACTTGAATAAATCAATAAATTAAATGTCAATTTATATTACATTCTTTATAATTTCAATACATAAATAAAAGTGAAAAAGTTTTATATATAAATATTAATTAAATAACCAATTTAGTATGTAGTGGTTAAATTTTAAGTGAAATGGTTCATATTCGAAACTCGATTTGAAGGCTCATGAGTAACTCGTTTTGTAAACGAGTCGAGTACTTACGAGTCGAGTACTTACGAGCCGAGTAGGTCCGAGTAATGATCCGAGTCGAATCTGGTGCAAAAATATAAGTCCCTTATCGAATCCGAGCTCAATTTTTTCGAGTCGAGCCGAATCTGAGCATGAAGGTGCTCACTGAGATTCGACTCGTTTGCACCCCTAATTCCTGCCCATAACAAAAGTTCGTACAAATAAGCTATCAAATGAGTACACCAATTGAAATTTCACAACATTCTGACTTTCTCTTTACTTAATACAAATTTTCTTTAATTCGTATGTTATCCTTTACAACTCAATCTGAGTTCTTCTTCTCGTACTACTTCATAGTACCATTCATTTATAGCATTAGCTATAAATTATTCATCATTTAACAGAAAATCTGTTATTCACGATTTAATATGATCACGTGGTGATCTTCTTCCTTAATCGTTTAACTCAACGATTTTCTTATCCTTCTCCCTACGATTATAGCCTTAGGTACTCATACCTAAGGTTTATAACCTATCAACTCTGACACCACTCTGTGACACCCCGAAATTCGGTCTATTTTTACACCCGAATTTCATACACCACGAATACATCTCATTCCAAACATTCATCATTATATAGCTAAATATAACAATATACATTCACAAATCCCAGGTTTTAATACCTTATAATTACCTCGTTCATTATAAATAATGATAATTACATTATTCTTTATATCTTACAAAAGTGACTTTCATCCGCCACCAAGGATACATAACAATTCATTAAACAATTCTATAGTTTAATTAAATTATTCTACATTACAAGTCTTGGCTTGATCTTCACGTTCGTTCATATACTGAATGGTACTTCGTCTGATACCAGTTAGCTTGATCTTTACGGGATCCTTAAGTTCTTTCTAACATCGTTTGCTGAAAATGTTTTTATGTAAAGTAAGAGTGAGCATTCAATTGCTCAGCAAGTCATAGCAGTTGAATAAAAAATATCAAGAATTTTAACATTCCTTTAAAACTTCAATAACCGAACAAAGGTTATGAAGCAGCTTGAAAAATAGTAATAATTCTGATTCCTATGATTTTAAAACATTAGTCACATACACTTTGAAATACTTTCGCATACTTTCCTTCTTCTACCTTTTTCATACATATTTTGCCAGGCTAGAATCATTAGCACAGACTTAATAATAACGGTTCATGTATAAATAGAACTTCTTCACATAGAGCAGTTCTTTCACAAAAACACCAAAGTGTTAAAAATTATGGCACAAGGCCTCATACATTCTACCACATTGTACAAATATCACACATTTGCACATAGATAAAAATTCTCATGTTCAACATCTTAGAAAAGTTTAAGAATCTAGAATTCATATTAAACATGAATGAAGTTATGAAACTTTCCTTAAGCACAAACATAACTTATAGTTTACGCTAAACTGTTCATTGCAATCCCTTTATAACACATAAGGAAATAACACATACACCAATTAGTCATATACTTGACTTACGCATTAGTTTATTTTTAACTTTACTCCTTATGGTTCGTGTTTATAACCTAAGTTCACGTAACCATCTTTCTTTATCGTTTTACGGCGTTATGACATACAGAGATGTCTTAACTCATACGATCATCATCATTGAGATTCTTCTTATAACTTTTCTAGAGCTTAGTACACATCGAGTCTCTACTAGTATTCCATATGGTACTCTGAGTGATTTTTCATAAACAATCAACAATCTAGTTTCCCGTCTCATCTACACTGTCTTTCACAACGAGTTAGATCGGTTGCTAGTTTGTATTAACCTTTGCTCTCTAAAGGAATTATGTGTTTAGCCCAGCTCCCATATGTCAACCATTAAAGAATACGATTGTACTATAACTTAAACTTAACTTACCCGAACCATTAAAACTATAATGTTTGTTAAGTTGATTTACCATTCCTTATGGCTTTCTACCAACTAAATGCCATACCTCAGGATTTATTCCTTATCGTCTAAGTCATACAGTCATTTGTATACCTTGGACAATCATTCAATGTTAATAATCGGAACGTTATCCAAGTTATAATCATTAACTTGGCTTCTTAACGTTATACGTCATTGTCATTAATTTAGTTTCTTCACCGTTCACAAGTTTAAACATTAGTCTTCATTACTTTACGGTCAAACCATACATAGTGTGTAGGTTCTGTCTGTTTAATATTCATGTACACTCAACCCTCACGTCGGCTAAAGTGTTTAACGCTTACATTTCATTCTAACATTCTCTATCCGACTCACACTTGAACTTTCATTAATTTTATTACCGTTTGCTACAGCTTTCTTGATAATTCATATCTTACTTACTACCTTCGTCAATGTTTAAGTCATACAACCAATGTATACTTAGAACGTTCACCCGACACGAATACGGTTCACGAGGATCGTTTACGTATTCTCTGTTCACGTTGTTCGTCTATTAATCTCTCATTCAACCTTTACAAATGAGTTAAGGCTTGTTTATATAGAAAATCAAGGTTAGGGGAGTTTTGATCATTTGGCAAACCGACTTACTATTCACACCTCCTAAGTATCCACGAAGCTTCTAAAAACTACGATTCTCGGAATCCAAATATTTTTGAATATTTTTGAATATTTCATCTTTCAAAAAACTGAAAAATAATTTTGGATGATAAGCGTTTTGCTTCGCGTTTTCTCCAAACGTAGTTAAACGAATGAAAAGTACATAACAGTACTTTTTATCGTTTTTAATTTCGTCCGATTTCTGCACATTTTTTGAGAAATTTTTTTATTAGCTAACTTACCTTTTCACAACATCTTATCATCAAATCTTTCGACGGAATGTCATTTCGACATACCGATCTCTCGGAAGGGCTTTGGTTATTTAAACCCTAACCCTTACGTTTCGTCGGGTGAATAGTTTCTATTTCTTTTTTTCTCTAAAATATTTTTTTCCCTGGAAAATTTTATTTTCGTCTTCAAAATTCATACTCGTTCAGTCTGGCTCGTAGCCAAAATCCTCTCGTTTTATAATCATCCTAAGTCCTAGAACGATTAATAAACACATAGCACGTAATATTATTAATAAAATTCATTTTATTAATAACTAATTCTTTAAACTTAAATATTGGACAATCCGATTTTTTGGGTTGTAACATTTGCCATCAATGTGAACAGTTTCGAGATTAAACCGGGAACCATTCAGATGTTATAGAATTCATTGCAGTTTGGGGGTGGTCCGAATGATGATTCGAATGAACACATTGTCAACTTCCTAGAAGTCTACGACACGTTTAAGTTTAATGGGGTTACACAGTAAGATTGAGACTTTTTCCATTTACACTACACGATAAGGCAAAAATTTGGGTGCACTCGTTATTGCTAGGCTTCATTACCATATAGAACGATTTAGCTCTACAATTTCTTGTTAAATTCTTCCCACCTACTAAAACAACAAAAATAAGAAATGACACTACCTCATTCAACCAACTTAATTCAAAGACGTTGTAAGAGGCGTGGGAAAGGTTCAAGGACGTACTCTGCAAGTGTCCACATTATGGGATCCAGAAATGGTTGCAGATACAGATGTTTTACAATGGATTGCATGGTTCCAAAAGGACAAGTATTGATGCAGCGGCTGGATGTGGTATTATGGGAAAGAACTTCGATGATGCCTACCAGTTATTCAAAATAATGGCAGCTAACAATTATCAGTGGCCTACGGCAAGGGCCAATCCGCCAAAAATAGTAGGGAAGTTGGAATTGGACGTCATTACAGCTTTATCTGCCCAAGTAGTTGCGTTGACTAGAAAGATTAAATCATGGGGACCCCGAACAACTTCAAAGGTGTCGATGGTTTGTAAGTTATGTGCAGGGAATCATTCTACGGATCAATGTGCCATTAATGTGGAGTCAATATAATTTTTGGGAAACCATAATCGATCACAATAACCATATTAGAATGCTTACAATCTAGGGTGGAAGAATAATCCAGGTTTTTCTTAGAGGAATAATCAGGCTCAAAACAAAGCTCCAAGGCAACCATATCGCCCAGGTTTTCAGAATCAGACTACTCATCACACATAAAGGAAACCGAGTTAAGAGGAGGCTTTGGAAAAATTTATAATAGCTTCAGAAAAGAGAATGAATGATAAAGATAAGCTGTTGAACCAAGTAGATTTAAATGTAAAAAGCCAGGTAGTGTCAATTAAAAATTTAGAGAATCAGATGGGTTAGCTAGCTCATGCTTTGAACATTCGTCCACAAGGAGCACTACCAAGCGACACTGAGATTAATTCGAGGACAGATGGAAAGGAACACTGCAAGGCAGTAACTCTGGGAAGCGAGAAAGAGCTGCCTGATATGGTAAAATTCAATTCAAAGCAGAGAACTATAGATATGAATGAAGAAGAGGGAATTAGTGAGAAAAATGAGGTTGATGATACACAAAAGGTAAAGGATACAGGTTTGGAGGTGAAGCCTAATGAAAACAAGCAAAATAGTGTAGTTACTCCCGTTCCATTCCCCCACAGATTTCAGAAAGCTAACTTGGACAAGCAGTTCTCAAATTTTTTAGAGGTGTTCAAAAAGCTTAACATCAACATACCGTTTTCAGAAGCTTTGGAATAGATGTAAGTTATACTAAATTCATAAAGGAAGTGTTGTCTAAAAAGAAGAGACTGGGTAAATTTGAGCCGGTAGCATTAACTGAAGAATGCAGTGCTATTTTGCAGAAAAATTACCACCAAGGTTAAAGGACCCATGGAGTTTCACAATTCCATGTATTCTCAATAATTAATTTTTCAGGCAAGCACTGTGTGATTTAGGGGCGAGTATTAATTTGATGCCACTTTCAATGTACACTCAGTTGGGATTGAAGGAACCGAGACCGGAGAATATCACTTTAGAGCTTACAGACAGGTCTGGGACATATCAAAGGGGTATTGGATTACGAGGATAGGGAGAACTTTAAAAGATGTACATAAAGGTGAATTAACGATGAGAATGCAAGATCAGGAAATCACCTTTAGTGTTTTCAAAGCAATGAAGTTCCCAAAAGAAGCTGAGGAGTGCCTGCAAATAGACATACTTGAAGAGGCATTGACTGAAGTATTCGATGAGAGTTACTTAGCGGATCCATTGGAAGCAACTTTAATTGGTATAGAGGTATTTGAGGATGTAAATTACATTGACTATGTTAGGATGTTGGATACAGTACCAGAATCCACGAAGTTTAAAAAGAAGTATGATACCCTTGACCGTCTTTAAAGACTTGAGAAGTGTTCCAAAACTAAATTAGAAGAACCACTCATGCAAGAACTTAAACCCCTTCCTTCTCATTTGAGGTATGCCTATTTGGGAAATTTCAACACATTACCAGTTATTGTTTCTGCTCACCTAAATGAGTCTCAAGAAGAAAAATTGTTAAGGGTTTTAATGAGTACAAAATGGCAATTGGGTGGACCATGGCAGATATTAAGGGAATCAGTCCATTGTTCTGTATGCACAAAATTTTGTTTGAGGAAGGAGCAAAGTCGATCATTGAGCAACAGAGAAAATTAAATCTGATCATGAAGAAAGTGGTAAAGAAATAAATCATCAAGTGGTTGGACGTCGGAATTATCTATCCAATTTCAGACAGTTCATGGGTAAGTCCTGTACAGTGTGTGCCAAAAAAGAGGGGAATGATTTGTCGGGAGAGTGCATATTTTGATTTGATGTTTAAAGTAAATGCTCATGATTATATGTAAAGTCCTTCAAGGAATATATGTACAAGGACAAGTGATAGATCAAAATTATTAGGTTGATCTAAGATTTTAATGATTATCATTCTATCAATGAACATATAGATAAAGAGATCAAAGATGTTAGGTTGATCTATGTCTTGAAATATAATAGATAGGCTTCAACAAGAATCGCAGTCTATCGAGCTGATCAAGAGATTTCAGAAGCCAAGGCAGAATCGTAGAGCATCGAAGATTGTAGTATGTCTGCCTTGAAGGGCCTCTCCAGAAAATGTAGAGTGGTCCAGACTTTTGCCGAAGCTAACTCAGATATCGTAGTGTGCTCTCGGAAACGTAGAGTCTGCAAGACAAGCAAGTGAAGATCGTAGTGTGCCAGTCCTTAAGAGAAATCGCAGTGTTCTCGTTTGATAGCATCAGATCAAGCACCAAGGCGGCAAGACACCACGATCTGAATCGTAGAGTATCATCTGCCTATGTTAGAAGCATCGAGCCCTACCCGTTTATTTAAAGATTAATTCCAACAAATGTAGAATGTGTTATAAACGTTGAATTCCTCACCAGTCCCAATGGCACAAAAGATATCCTTAGTATACAACAAAAGAAATGTATTGAAGAAGCTAAGGAAAGGACCATGGGTCAGAGGAAAACATCTTTTCAGGTGTTAGGTGAGAAAGCAGTCTGTTGTGTCAGTGGGCCAGAATGCAATTCAGAAGATGTGCAGAAAAGTCTCCATCAAAGTTCAGAAATGTCAAATGCATTTAATGCTTCAACGGATAGATTTCAAGGATCACATATATGCAAAACATCAGCAGATGATTCAACTAAGCAAGCATTGAACAAAACGCTGAAGAACACTCAACGCTCAACTCTACGATCTGAGAAAAAGAGAAAGCCTTATCAGCTACTCAGTTCTTTCGAACAAGTGCTTAACGGTAACTGAGTAGCACCAACCAAGAACTCAACAACTACCAATCAACTGAAATAAGAGTTCCAAGTCAGAAGGACTTGAAGAGTTCTAAGTGAACTGTGAAGAACCAAGTCTGCTGGACTTGAAGAGTTCAAGAGTGAATTAAGAAGTTCTAGGATCATTGGTCTAGAAGGAATCATTAGATTCAGAAAGTGTAAAAGACATCCTTAGTGGATTTCCTACTCGAGGAGTAGAAGAGTGGACTAGGAGCTTTAAGTGCTCTGAACCACTTAAAACTGACGTGTCTATTGCATTCTTCCTATAAGTGTTATAACTGTTATACCTGTTATAATTGCCTCACTCATTAACTCACTATATCTAAAAAGGGAAATCAAACAAATCTTAATTTCCGCTGTGTTTGATTAATTGTCAAGACTAACAAAGTAAAACAAAAAAAAACTTAAATATCTATTCAACCCCCCTTCTAGATAACTATTGTGCCTCCGGGAACTAACAATTGGTATCAAAGCATGTTCTATTATATAGCCTACAAAGCTTAAGTAGATCCAATGGCACACTTACCAAGCGAATCAAAGACTAGAGGAGGCAAAGAAGCCACCCATGTGCAATAAAGATAAATTCGCTTAATTGGAAAGTTCTATTGCAAGCATACATAGATTCAATATATGAAGATCTATTTGAAACTGTTCAGAATGGGCCCTATGTTCCTACAAAGCTTGCACCAACTACAGACGACCCAAAAAGAATACATATCAAGGTCAAAGGAGAATGGACAGACAACGAAAAGAGAGCTGTTCAACTTGACAAAAAAGCCAAGAACATTTTGTTCCAATCCTTAAAAGATGATCTGTTCGAAAACGTGGTCAACAACAAAATAGCAAAGGAGGTTTGGGAAGCATTGCTCATCATGCATGAAGGAACAGAAGAAGTCAGAGAAAATAAACAATCTCTCCTGACTCAACAATATGAGATACTCACTGGTCGTAGTGGACGACTACACCAGATTTACTTGGGTGTTCTTTCTAACCTCAAAAGATGAAACAAGCTCCCAATTGATCAAGATGTCCAGACTAGTGATGAACGAGAAAGGGGAGAAAATCAAGGCTATATGGAGTGATCATGGCAGAGAATTCGACTTCTCAAAAATGGACCAGTTCTGCACAGACAATGGCATCAGTCATAACTTCTCAGCTCCATGAACTCCTCAACAAAATGGAGTAGCTGAGAGAAAGAACAGAACGTTGATAGAGGCTAGAAGAACTCTACTAGCTGTAGCTCATCTGCCTGAATACTTTTGGGCAGAAGCTATCAACACTGCATGCTACACTCAGAACAGATCACTCATACAATCTACGATTAAGAAGACTCCCTACGAACTATGGAAAGGAAAAAAGCCAAGTGTCAGCTACTTCCATGTATTCGGCTGTGCATGCTATATTCTCAACAATGGAAAGCAGTATTTAATAAAGTTTCAACCCAAGTTAGACAAAGGAATCTTTCTTGAATATGCCATAGACAGTAAGACCTATAGAGTGTTCAACAAGAAAATTCTAAGCGTGGAAGTCTCGATCCACATCGCCATTGATGAAACAGACTTGGACAAAATAGTGTCTCAAGACACTACGAACGATAGTCTAGACACTACGAACGAGGTCGTTGAGCGTAACACCACGATCGTAGTCCCAGACAATGAAATCGTTGAGCAAGGAAATGAGATCGTAGAGACGTCCACACAAGACAACGAACCTCCACATCAAGAAGCAAAAATTGATCTTGAAGATCTCAGACAACAAGGCATTAGGACAGATGTTCCAACAGGAAACAGATGGTCAAGAGATCACACTCAAGACCTAATCATTGGAGATCCTGGTGCAAGAGTCAAAATGAGAGCTGCCACTCAAAACAAATGTTTCTATCTCAGCTTCCTGTTACAAATGGAACCTAAGAAGATATAGGATGCTATGGAAGACTCCAGCTGGATAGAAGCCATGTAGGAAGAACTTAATCAGTTTGAAAGAAGCAAAGTATGGAGATTGGTTCCAAGACCAAAAAGTCATCCTGTCATTGGAACCAAATGGCACTACAAGAAAACTGGCTAATTCCGATGGAATATTCCGTCGTACATAAGCCTATTCAGTCAAAACTAGTTTATTTGCGACGAAAAATAGTCGTCAGAGATTTCGTCGTAAATATTCGCATCAAAAATAAGTTCAAAAAAAAAAATCCGTGAATATTTTATTATCTCTACGACTTAACTTATCTCCGATTTAATGTTAAATCGAACCTACCCTATCTTCGACAAAATATATAGGACGAAACTTTTTCGTCGAATATATCAGTAGCTATGTCCGACTGACTACTTCCCTTGAACATAAACTATTTTCGACGAAAAACTAAATTTAGTTGATATTTATTATAATTGTCTATTTATTAACTTCGACGGACATTACGTCGGAGATATAATTAGTACGACGGATATATTCCGTCGAATTTATATTATGTCCGACTGAAAACTAGGCCATATCGGTATTTATTAAAAATTGGTTATTTATTATCTTCGAGGGGAGTACCATCGAAAATACTCTATTCCGTCGGAAATAACAGATTTTTTTTTTACTGCAGATTTTAAAAGTTCAGTTTCTAGGTGTTTAAACCCATTAATATACCTGTAACCTGTCACAACCCAATACACAGTAATATAAACCTATATCTCACATTCAAATATGCAACGTAGCACTAAAACGTAATTTTTAACTCATTATCATTCACATTAACATTCACATTCAAATATCCACCAAAAGGTATTATAAGCTAACCAATTACAAATATAAGCTAATGTTCCATAAATGTTAAACAATATAATTTACAATAGTTGTACAGACACAATTAGACAATATAATATATAAAAAATTTCTACAAACTATACAAATGAACTATAAACTAGTAAAAGCATCATCTAAGTGAGGTGAACGACGCCGTGCTCTTCTCGTCGTCATCCCCAAATTTCCGCCATCGCCACCTAATTGCTGATAGAATCAAAAATTTAATTCATTAGTCCGTATATATATGTGAGAATTAACAAACTAGCCTTAATTGAAAAACATAAACAATAAGAATACCTGAGTAGGTGGGGGCGGACGAAAAGCCTCCTCCAAGAGGGTAATCACCATCCGGAGCATCTCGGTGCTCCAAGCGTCGAACTGCTCCCATGGTAATCTCGCATTTCCGCAGAGGCCCTTGCTATAATATCTTGAGCAATCTGGTGAAGACGAGAACCGGAAGGCAATCGCTGACGCCGAAAGAATAGGATCAAGATGGAACCTATCCGAGCCACGGCCCCTATTAGCCCACGGAAGATATCGTCATCCAAGCGGTACTTTGTATGAGATGGTCCGACATGTGTTTCTTGACGTCAAGGCGGGCCGGAGCCTATAAAGAGATACAAATTCGATTACTAATAATAATTTATATAATGTGATAAATCGAATAATTTCGTGAAACATAAAAAATATTACCTCCGTGAAGTGTATATGCGGGTATCCTCGGCGGACATCCAACACTCGACATCCGCCGAAGATCGCTAGTAGGGGATCCCGAGACGCGACCCATAGTCTCAACTCCTCATCCCAATCTAATACAATATCGGGAAGAGGGTGGCGGAATCTAACTACCGTAACCCTCCTAATAGTCTCTAGCTCATACTATACACGTCTCCAAGTTTCTAAAATCGGTCCTGTAATGTATTCCGTATACGTATGTTAATTATATCATTTTATTTACGATTAAATATTATTAAAACCTAAATAGTAAGATGAGTTTTACCCTTATAGCTAAAGCTGCCTGAGACAAAGCACGCTCGTCCTTAAGGCATGTGGGCTCAATCCCAAAACTCTAGCAAGGTAGGATCTCGGCCCAAGGTCCTCCCCAATTCCTAATACAAACATTCATAAAATAGGTCTTAAGTATTTGTGTGAGAACTTAACACATAAATAACTAAATACAACGCACTTACCGTCTTCGCCTCCTCGAACGACTGAGAACCAGTGGTGTGTACTATCCGGAGCTGACCATGGTTCTTCTTCGCCTGCTCGGACTTTTTTTTAAAGTCATCAGCTTCCCAGTGCGCACACATAGCCTCCCAGGCTAAATTGGAGACTATACGAGGCTGATGATCTCTGATGGTGGTCTCGGGTTTGGTCCACAATCGCCCGGCATTTTCTCGTCGCATCTCATCTGACCATCCAGAGTAATTCGCAGCGACGTGATGCTCAATCACAACATCGCTAGCTGACTGAGAGATGCTCGGGTCAAATCGATAATAAACCAATAACAAAAGATTATTTAAAATTAAGAACATTTGATTTCATCCCAATACAACTATGTGGTGATAATATGCATAATTTACGTGGAACTCCCGCAAGACGGTCTGCATAAAAGTGGCATCGTACCGCGCATACTGACTGAACCGCATGCACCCTCTCAGAAGATGCGTCAAACAAATCGCATGTAGGGTGTGCTTAACCACCGGGTCTAGTATATTACAGAAACAGTATCACAATATGTGTTATGTGAATTATGTTTTGCAATAACTGATAAAAATAGTACGAATATATTAACACTTATCACCGGGAAACGACATCCACCCAGATCTTGTAAGTGGTAATCGCTATGGATGACGACCAAAGATACCAAGGTTCGTCCCTCTGTCGTCGATGAGGTGCATCTGTAATAATTGTATTTAACATAGTACTTCAATAATCATTGTAATTAATGCGATTTTGAGATATATTTAAATCCTAGTTAAGATAACTTACTCGCTTTGAAGAAGAGCCTCCATCGTGGCTACTGAGTCTCCAATACCGCACCACCACCCGGCGACCTCCACCGCTATGTCAGCCATGAATATCCTGCAACGCAATAACAAAATTGATAGATTACTTAATATGTAAGGCTTAACAATATGTGGTAAGGACTAATATGAAAGCTCATTTTCAATTACGCACGTCATCAAACCCATCAAAATCAACGTGTATATTATTCTCGAATTCGGTATCTTCCTCATCCTCAGTTTCGAGATCAGTTTCGTCATCGTTATCATCCTTAAAGACTACATAATCATTCATGTGAACGGTGGCCTCGACATCCTCATCGTTAGGTACGTCAATGACATCAATACTCACCACATCTTCAGCATGGAACACTACGGCCAATGGGTTGCTCACATCTTCTTGCAACGCCTCATCCATACCAAACATGTTATCAGCATTAAACGAGAGTCTTTTAGTAGTGACTACTGTGTACCAGGGGCTTCGAGTATTTACGACATTAAGAGCGTAATACACTTGAGTCACTTGACTTGCTAACACGTACACGTCATCAGAATTTAACACCGACTTGATATCCACGGTTGTGATTCTATTACGATCAACTTTAACCCCCTTTTCAGTATCAAACCAGCTACACTTAAATGTAACTACCTTTTTACCACCGTGATAATTGAGCACAACTACATCCTGTAAACGACCATAGTAATTGGACTCAGAATCTTGATAGCAGCTTCCTAACACCACAACCCCAAAATTGACTGATGTGAGTTCATGCAAGTCATCGACTCTAAATCTATTCCCATTCACAATGCAACCAGGAAAAGAACTAACAACTTTGTAAGGTCCTTGGATGACATCTATAAAACGCTCAGAAATACTCTTCGCTTCAACCCTTTTCTTAAACCATTGTTGGAAATTAGCATTAGTGAATGTTTCCAAGTCTGCTACAGTAAAAGTTGGGTTAGAAGCATACGCTTCCTCTTCTAATGAACTGCGATATTAGTAAAATGTCTTTAACATATATAAAGATGACTACACTTGTAAATTGTACTAACTGGAGCAAATAAGCTTAGACTTACGTGATGTATGATGATACTTCGGGCATATTTAGAAGCACGTATGTAGATACAATCTTCAACTCTTTGTCGCTAAGTAAGTCGAGTCTCGGGACCAAATGGTTTAGCCGGGATATGTGAATACAAATTAACTCATCATCAAGATGAGTCATTGGACCAACAACCTCATTCCTTCCTAAATGGTTGTGCTTCGTTGAGACAACATCGTCAAAATACAATGAACAGAAGTTGACATGCTCTTCCTTTGTATATCGTTCAACAATAGAACCCTCTACACGAGCTTTGTTCTTGACCTATTATTTTAATTCGGTAGCATATACCACGATAAATAATATATGAGACTTAGTGAAGTATTATTAATTTAAGCGAGGATAGAGCAATTATAGCAGAGTTTATATATTACCTTACAAAAGGATACATCCACCGATATTGCACCGGTCCTCCAAGTTTGAGTTCATACGGCGAGATGAATAAAGCGAGATGTTCCATCGAGTCAAAAATCCCTGGAGGGAAGATCATTTCAAGCTTGCATATGGTAAGCACAATATTCTTCTCCATCTCGCCGACATCACCGTGCTTAATTATAGTTAAGTAAATATCTCGAAAGAAATTTGATGATTCTATCAATGCATCCATAACTTTTTTCGGGTAACATCTCACTTAAATGCAATTAGAATCAACTTCTGCATGAATACATGATAATCGTGACTCTTAAATCCAAAAATTTTCAATTGCTCAACCTTACAACAACGTGTTATGTTCGACGCATATCCATCTTGGAGCTTCAACCAACTAACCCACTTACAGACGTCTTCAACTTGTTGCTTAGTAAGACTAAATGGAGCTTTAGGTTTTGTAGTGTTAGGGCGAAGCCATAATTCTGGCCTAATGTTTAATGCCTCCAAATCTTTTTGAGCATTGTCATTGTCTTTAGTTTTACCACTCGCATCTAACATGGTGTAAAATAAGTTCTCAAAAACATTCTTTTCAGATATGCATGACATCTATACAATGATTTAATCGAAAGTGTGCCCCAATACTGACAACTCAAACCATATAGGCAAATGTGTCCAATTATGAGTCTTCCTGCATCTTACCGCTCTCAATTTCATCGTGTTCCTTCCCAAGAAAGGAAAATCAAGTTGATTCAACCACTCCAAGACCTCATTGCCCGACGTACAGTGACCACCAACAACCCCTTCTTCTCTATCTTTCATTGAATTGTGTAGACATCTTTACGTAATTGTGATCAAGAGGCAAGAATCTACTTAAAAAGCATTTAAAGAAACTACATTTCCGCCATGTCCGCAAGAGTTGCCTCTGCACATCCCCATATACACTTTGGACAGAGATGACTTCCCGTGAGTTGACCAACCACTAACCATCCCAAGAGCCGAAAGTCGTTGATAGTCCATAACAGGGCTGCTTTCATCACAAAATTCTCGCATATCGATTTATCATACTTTTGAACCCCTGTCTCCCACAAGTACGGCTGAGTACGGCTGGCTAAAGTTATTAAAAGGACAAAAGCCATCAGTAGCCATGCCAAGCCTAACATTCCTAACTTCTTCCGCAAACTCAGGATAATTTACATCAAATCTCTTCCATTCATCTCCATCCGCTAGGTGAGTCAGCTGACCAGGCACGACATCCCTTGTTCGATGCCAACTCATATGTTGAGCCGTATAAGACGACATGAATAGTACCAAGTATTTCAAGGCAAGTGGAAAGTATCGTAAGATTTTCCTAGAACATGTTTCTCCTTCCCCCACGTTTTGAAACCTTGTAGCGCGATAAGTCGCATATATCACACCGCCCCTTATCTCATCCCGCCCATAGTATAACATGCAATCCCCGCTCATAAGCATCGATTTTCCGATACCCCATATTTAACCCTCGACCATCTTCTTCACTTCGTAATAATTCGCAGGAAGAGTATAATCCTTGGTAAGAAATCATCCAATTATAGCGAGAAAATCGTTGAAACCTCTCTCACTACTGATGGTCGTGCTCTTTCTTGAAACTGTAAGAGCTTAAATCCACCGCAGAAAGCTTGGTGTTCAGATCATTTTCATGGATACAACGCGACCCTGCATTCGAGATAGCAACTTGTAAAAGGCGTGATTGTATCATTTGGCACTTGCTTCAGAGCCCTAAGAAGAAGGTTCATATTTTGATACCAATAGTAGTAGGGCTATAAGCATCAACCAACATCTCAAATGGATCATAGTTTTCGACGTATGAATCCCGTGGAATTGGTTGTTCCACAATATTTTCAATCACTTCTGATTCCCCGTGATGAGTCCATACAAAGTACCCATCTACAAATCCACGAGAAAATAAGTCGAATTTAATCTCGTCGACTTTCTTCCAAATCAGATTTTTACACTTGACACACGGGCATCGCATCTTCCGCATGGATCATCTCAGATGTTCTAGTGCTTTGTTCAAGAAATCTAAAACCCCAACACGATAAGTCGAGACTAATCCCTCCCATCAATGGGTATCCTACTAGTACATCCAACTCCTACGACCGACATTTTTAACTACACAGAAGTACGCATTAAGTTAATTTGGATATTCATGCGTGAATTAGATTTACCTAGTATCTCTACAGGACAGGGGTAATGCTTCTATTCCGTTATTGGATGTGTCTTGTCACTAGTGCAAACACGTTGAGTACGTTTCATGAGTTTCAAGAAAATTTCGGCAGCACCTCCCCATGGTCTACAAGCACACGAAATAGACTAAGATAACTTAATCTAAGTATGCACTCGGAGAACATAGAGAGATAACAGTCGATTAATCCTCAAAATAACAAAAAATGTACCGTTTCGTATTTGCACCGGCCTAAGTGAGAGACATAACATCCAATAACAGTCCCAAACTGGGGATTGTTCAGCATTCACCCCTATTGAGTGTATGTCAAACGGGTTTCTAAGTTTCACCCCTATAAGGTATAGAATTTATGTGGAATCTCTACTTGAGTCGGCAACCGGGCAAAAAAAAAAGGTCGTAGTTCCTGTTATGTCCTATACTCGAATAATAAAGTTAATTCAATTATCGAACATTTCATAAACATTCATAACAGATGACAACATCCAGAAGGAGTTCCATTAAGCTATGAACAAAGTTCAACAACTTACTAGCACTCCTTGGGATGTTGCCATCTCATATGATGAAACAATGAGGAATGTCCGCAGAATTCAATTACCTTTATTATTCGAGTATAGACACAAACAGAACTACTAATTTTTTTTTTAATCGCGCTGAGGAACCTATTGAGTACTATTTAGTCAAGAATCGCTATGTCGAAACTCGCATACAAGAAAGAGTACATATATGTAGGAGAGTATTATTGCATTTATATATTGAAAATTGTGGCAAACTAAGCAAATGCTACTTAGTTTATTTGGTTAATGATAATAAACTAAGTAAGTGGTACTTAGTTTATGAGAAATGTTAATTATTTGGAATCTATAGAGACTCATTGTTCGACATTCACTTCTAGTTATTCTTAGTTTATTTTGTTAATGATGATAAACTAAGTAAGTGGTACTTAGTTTATGAGAATTGTTATTTGGAATCTATAGAGACTCTTTGTTTCGACATTTACTTAGCTATAAAATGTTATTATTTTGTTAATGATGATAAACTAAGTAAGTGGTACTTAGTTTATGAAAATTGTTATTTGGAATCTATAAAGACTACTTATATATTTTTTTATTTTAATTTGTAGTATATTATATAATTGGCTTATTTATTTATTAAATTTACTTTATTAAATTAAATTAAATTAAATCATTTTATTTTATTTTATTTATTAAACTAAACTAAATTAAATTTTTTTATTACCTTTTATTTTATTTTGTATTATATTATAAAAGTTCTAGTTTAATTTAATTTAATTTGATTTCGTAATTAAAAATATCTTATTTTATTTTATGGAATCTTGTATTATATTATATATATATATTATATAATTTTTAATGTTTTTTATTAAATTAAATTATTTTATTTTATTTTATTTTAAATTTAATTTAATTTAATTTAGATTATTTAAATTAAATTTATTTAATTTTATTATTTTTATTTTATTTTATTTTTTATTGAATTGTATTTTATTTATTAGATTAAATCAAAGTTTTTTTATTTTACTCAAATTAATTTAATTTATTTTTATTTTATTTTACTTTATTTTGTATTATATTATGTTATTTATTTTATTTTTAAAATTTATTTTATTTAATAAACTAAATTAAATTATATTTACTTTATTTTATTTTATTTTAGTAGTAAGAAACTAAGTAAATGGTACTTAGTTTATGATTTATTAATATTGGGAAACTAATTACTAATACAATACATGCAGGTCTGCAATTTCATAATTCTGACAGAATTTCTGTCATAAATTCAGTCGTAAATAACAAATATATCAAGATTAAAAATAGTCCTAAAATCAGTTACATTATGATAAGGAACCCAAATTTGATATCAATATTCTGCAATTTCCAAATTCCAAATAATATGCACTTAAATAATATGCAGTCCACAAACCCAAAATCAAAATTCCAATTTCAGCAATATACAGTCCACAAATTCACAGCAACAAATTCAAAGCAACAACATATTATCCAAATTGGGTTAATCTCATATTCAAACTCAAATTAAACTAAACCTAAAACAAATTAAGCCACAAATTTCACAATTTGCAACAAATTAACCCTAAAAATCTAATACTTTGCAGAAAACTAACCTTGAAATTGAATTAATGTGCAACTAAGCAAGCGGTGGTGTGGTGGTGGTGGTGGCTATTTGGTGGTGTCGATGATGGTGGTTCAACCGCGGTGTTGGTGGCGTCTCATCGGTGGTGGAACCGATCGACAATGATGATGGTGGTGGTGGTGGTGGTGGCGAGACGTGTTGGAATCGGTGGTGGTGGTGGTGGCGGCGATGGTGGTGGCGTGAGAGCAGTGAAGTGAGAGAAGGGAGAGAGATCGAAGTGGTGGTTGAGAGATAGATCTAGAGAAATGAGAGAGAGAGAGAGAAGAGAGAAAGAGAGAAATGAGATTATAATTAGACGAGGGGGCCGGGAAGACGTACCGATTAATTAGATTTTAGGATTATCTTCGACGGAATGTCCGTCGTACATACATTCGTCGTACTTACGGTATCTTCGACTGACTCTTCCGTCGGAATACATCCTATTCAGTCGAAAATAATATAATATTGGCAAGGAACATTGGCGCCTAATGGGATACATAAATGTTCGATTTAACATCGATCGAAAATTAACGTATGTTCGACTGAAGTATCTTCGACGGAATACTCCGTCGGAATAAATGTTATTTTCGAGGGACTGTGTCCGTCGAACATATATCCGTCGGATTTAGCCGGCTTTCTTGTAGTGTGGGTCTTCAGAAACAAGATGGATGAAGATGGAGTAATAACCAGGAATAAGGCAAGACTATTGGCCAAAGGTTACTCTCAGGAAGAAGGCATTGACTACGATGAGACATTTGCACCTGTTGCCAGACTAGAAGCCATCAGAATATTCCTTACTTTTACTGTTCATATGAAGTTCAAAGTCTTTCAGATGGATGTCAAAAGTGCATTCCTAAATGGTGAACTTCAAGAAAAAGTATATGTAGAGCAACCACCAGGTTTCATCAATCCATCTTTTTCTAATTATGTCTATAGATTAGACAAAGCCTTATATGGTCTTAAATATGCACCTAGAGCATGGTATGAAACACTAACTAACTTTCTTATTGAAAATGGGTTCACTACAGGTAGAGTAGATACCACATTATTTCTTAGAAAGCATAAAGACAAAGTCTTATTAGTTCAAATATATGTTGATGATATTATTTTTGGATCTACTGATGAAAAGCTATGTAGGAGGTTCTCCAAGCTTATGCAGAGCAAGTTTGAAATGAGCATAATGGGTGAGCTGAACTTCTTCCTTGGACTGTAAGTAAAGTAGACTGATGAAGGAATCTTCATAAACCAAGCCAAGTACATTAAAGATTTACTTAAGAAGTATGGCATAGAATCAGCCTCTCCCATGAAAACCCCAATTGCTCCTACAACCAAGCTTGACAAAGATGAAAAAGGTAAAAGTATTGATATAACTCAATACTGAGAGGTATGATAGGCTCTCTTATATGTCGATCGCCGAAGAGACCGGACATAATGTTTGCAACATGCATATGTGCTAGATTTCGTGCTAATCCTAAGGAATCACATTTCACTTTGTTGTAAAGAGGATTTTCAAGTATCTCAAGGTTTACACCTCACTTGGGGCTTTAATATCCCAAGGAGTCCTCATTTGAACTAATGAGGTATTATGATGTCGATTTTACAGTGTAAAATAGATAGAAAGAGTACCGATGCTTTTGTCGATTCTTTAGAAATAGACTTGTGTTACGGTTTAGCAAGGAGCAAAACTCAAGATATCTACTTCAACTCGCAGGTTGAATATATTGTTGGTGGTATTGCATTGTGCTCGAGATCCTATGGATGAAAAAATCACTAGCGAGACTATGGGTTTGAATTCAAATCCATAAATGTTCACTGTGATAACACTAGTGCCATAACAATAACTCATAATCCTGTCATGCATTCTAGGACTAAGCATATAAAAATAAGGTATCATTTCATTAGGGATCATATGCAAAATGGAACCATATCTTTACAATATATCCCTACTGAAAATTAACTTGTTGATGTCTTTACAAAGCCTCTAGATGAATCCAGGTTTAACAAATTGATAAGTAAGCTAGGCATGCTTAATTTACAACCATGAAATATATGCTCTAGTTTGTGCTAACCATGCAGATATAAAGGTTATGTTCAAAATCATAGTCATAATGAAAGGAAGTCCATGATCATAGAGCTGCAGTGACATACAAGACAATGATCGCAGTGCAGACTCAACGATGTCAAAACTCCATCAACAAAACAAAAGAGCTTCCTATGATGACAAAGTTCAACAAATCAAAGGCAATCTCCCTGTCAAGTGCCTCAGGAAAAAACATAACCCTTGATTCACTCTATGAGGTTGGCCCTTCCTGAACTACCTTAAACCGAGAAGAATGTCGAGTCAAAAATTCATCACAAGGACTCAAACAGACACGACGATCGAAGTTCAGACTTGACGATTGCTGAACAAACTCGACGATTGTTGAGCAGACATGACGATTGCTGAGCAGACACGACGATCGAAGTTCAGACTCGACGATTGCTGAACAGACTCGAAGAACGCAGAGCAGACTCGACAATCACAATGGCTACCTCAACAATCATAGTCCTCCCAAAGGACACATTAGCTCAGAGGGAGCTAAGGGCAAATCAATACATTCCTCTTCAGTCAAATTCGTAGAGCCAAGCAGAATTTGACACATGCCCCATTAAGCAAATGGAGAGAGGGATGTTACAAGTACAGTTTGAAAATACCTTTTTGAAATCAGAAGTTCAAAAAGCTCATCTCTCTATCTCTCAACAAGCAGAAACCCTAACTTTCAGAAAAGCTTAAACAATCACACACTGCAAAGAAATCAATGGCAGCTTCAAACGTCATCTCTGACTACAGACTCTGCTTTGATGAGTTCAAGACAGCTAACCCCAAATTTCTTAAAACTCAATCTCTGATAAAAAAAAAGCCAGTCTAGAAGAGGCTCTGGGTACGAGCACATGGATCTACCCGAAGCTAATAAAAAATTCTACAAGAATGGTGTGTTTGAGAATGATGTCATCACTACGAGAGTCAGGGATGTGGAAATCAAGCTCAAGGCTGAGGATATAAATCGAGCCCTAGGTTTCAAATCTAAAGGGTTTTCGTTCATAGATGACATCAATTTCTATGAAAAAACTTAAAAGGATGCATCACAAAAAGTTCCCCACTGTCAAAGGGTATAAGAAGAAGGAGTTTCCTCAGAGGTACGAATTTTTGGCAAACATTTTTGGAAAATACATATGCTGCAAGAGTTCAGGTCATGACTCTGTAAACGAAGTCTGACTCAAGCTCATGACATGACCATCGGTTGTGGGACTGACTTAACTATGGAGCCTATTTGCTTGAATGGATTGGGAAGTGGATTCTTAGCTCAAAGAAGTCAAAGAGCTTTGGAAAGATTCTCTACGGGCGATTCATCAGTATCATCCTACAGTCTGCTTTGGGTGATAAGATAGGGGATGATGAAGGAGAGTCCATCAATCCAAACAGGCGAATGACCTAGTAACTATTCGAGAACTGAAAAAGGAATCCAGCAGAGAATGTTCAAATGATGTCCGAGTCCAGTGGTAGGACTGCTGATGCAAAGGAGTCAGGGATTCCAAGAAACATGTCTGTTGTCAAAGAGACTGAAGAAGAAGAGGAAGAGATCAACAAAGAAGAACCCATTACCTTAGTCAGGAAAAGCAAGGGCAAAAGAAAGCTGAAGGCTCAAATGGCAGAAGAACCCCAGGTGTCAACCACTGATATACCCATAGAGAGTTCTGACATTGAAACTCTGAGGATCTTAAGAAGAAAAGAACAGCAGGCTGAGGCAGGTGAAGACAGAGCTACCATCTCTCAGCGGCTAAAGAAGAACAAAAACAGTCATAAGTCCAAGAGGCCATTTGTTTCCTCGATCGTAGAGTTTCTACCAATCGTAGAGACCAGATTGGACGCCTCTCCCAAAGAAGTTGCTGCAACAGATACTCTGGCTGATCAACAGTTCAGAGATGAAGCTGAAGAAAGTCCTAAGGCTATGGCTCAGCCTAGGAAACATAGAAAAAAGTTGGTCAAAAAGTATATCCTTGTCAATGAAGGAGTACTTAAATAAGAAGACAAAAAAATAGCCACTGAGAATAGGTTATCCGAAACAAGACAAGAGACCACTGCTCAAGCTGAGGAGGAGCTACCTAAAGTTCTCACTCTAGAGAATGCTCCAGCTGAGGGGGAGCTGTTTGAAATGCAGATGGATTATCATGTTGAGGGGGAGCCTCATGATATCCTTATGACATAAGAGGTTGCTCCTAAAAAAATGAGAGAGCACCAGAACAAGAAAGTCACAAGGAGGTTATTGATGTAGTAGAATCCTCAAAAGAAGACAGAAAAGAAGAAAAAGATGATGAAGTCGAGATCATAGTTGTGGGCTGTGATGGGTACAGAAAAGCTAACTACGATCAGATGTTCTTCTATCTACCCATGATGCCTTTTCATCAAGCTCAAATTCTAAACTCCTGGAATCACATGTTTTGGAGCTTAAAAACATATCCAGCAATCTCTGTGCTCGCTCATGGATTTCTAGGCAACTTCAACTTTGCCAAACAGCTAATCACAAATGGCCCCTCTTTAAAAATTGAGCATGAGGTATTATATATCCCAATCTTTTTCAGGGTCAATCACTATCCACCATCATTCTTCAGTCAATTCTATGAATTCCCAAAATAGTTAGAAGTGATCCTCAATCCATTAAATCAATTCCCAGTTGCAGAATCCCACAATTCTGTAACTGATGAACCAAACATGCCCAACTTCATTTTGATCCCATCTCCTCTCATCTCTACGATTACTGACTCGAGCCCAATCGTAGAGTCACACGCTCAAATTGTAGAGCCACCTACTCAAGAAGCCCAAACACAAGCCCCTCCATCAGATATTCCTTTGTCATCCTCAAATGAATACTTCAACCTTGATCTTGCTCTCTACACCTTGCAAGATCAATACACAAGAGCACCTCCCCCTCCTCCACACATACCACAACTCAGTGAACTCCTTTCAAAGCTTCCCACCAAAACTGAGTTGTCAGACGTGTCAAAGAAAGTAATCAAGGATATAGATGACAGTCTTGAAGCTCACACTGAACTCATTCAAATGAAACTGACTAAAATGATCAATGCTTCAAATAGTCTCCCAAGCACCCTAAGCTCTGAGCTCACAAAGAAGCTTAAGGAGATCATCAATGAAATGATTAAGAGTATAAAGGACAGGGATGAGATCCACTTTCTAGCAGCTAAAATACACAGGGATGTTGTTCTTGTCTTACAGACGACTCAAGAGGCCCAAAACAAACTTATGTTGGACAGCATCATCAATCTGCAAACTGCCGTAAAAGAATTCCAAGCATTTTTTGTAAGCCAAGGACAACAGACTGAAAATGTTCTAAACATCCTCCAACGAAGGGAAGCTCGATCTGATACTCTAATCAAAGATAATCGAGAGGACATTGCTCAAACTCAAAGTCAACTCAACGAGCTTGTCCAAGGAGTGACTCGTCTCTCAGAAGACATTCGAACCCTTGATGCTGACATAAAGGGGGAGAATAAAGGGAAAGGAGATCAAGGCAGAGGTAGAGGCACATTCTTAGCTCAATCATCAAGGAGTCATCCACCAAGGAAGTATCAACAACAGACTCCACGATCTGGCCATCATACTCAACGATCTGATGGTGAGCCAATCATTATGGCTCAACCATTAAGGAGTCTAGGGCCAACTCACAGCTCACAAGAAGTGACTACCATAGGCCTAAGAATGCCAATTGGAGATCCTGCATTCATGAATAGGCATGATCATAATCTAAGACTAAGTCAAAGTGAGCTGGAAGACCTAGTCAGGAGAGACGAAGCCAGTAGGAAAAGGAGAGCTGAGGAATATGCAAATCCTCCACCAAGCAAAAGGTCTAAGAAATAGAGATAAGTTGAAATTTAATTCTTATTGATGTAACTGAACTTAAATATAATATCTATCTTCAAACATCAATAAATTCATGCTTATTTTCTAGAAATTTCAGCCGCTCACTGAAATATTAAGTCATATTTACTTTCTAGAAATTGCATCTAGAATTTGATAATCATGACACCAAATCTCCTTGGTTTTGTCAACATCAAATAGGGGGAGATTGTTGGGAGAGTGCATATTTTGATTTGATGTTTAAAGTAAATGCTCATGATTATATGTAAAGTCCTTCAAGGAATATATGTACAAGGACTTAGTGATAGATCAAAATTATTAGGTTGATCTAAGCTTTTAATGATTATCATTCTGTAAATGAATGTATAGATAAAGAGATCAAAGATGTTAGGTTGATCTATGTCTTGAAATGTAATAGATGGGCTTCAATAAGAATCGCAGTCTATCGAGCTGATCAAGAGATTTCAGAAGCCAAGGCAGAATCATAGAGCATCAAAGATCGTAGTATGTCCGCCTTGAAGGGCCTCTCCAGAAAACGTAGAGTGGTCCAAACGTTTGCCGAAGCCAACTCAGATATCGTAGTGTGCTCTCAGAAATATAGAGTCTGCAAGACAATCAAGTGAAGATCATAGTGTGTCAGTCCTTAAGAGAAATCACAGTGTTCTCGTTTGATAGCATCAGATCAAGCACCAAGGCGGCAAGACACCACGATCTGAATCGTAGAGTATCATATGCCTATGTCAGAAGCATCGAGCCCTACCCATTTGTTTAAAGATTAATTCCAACAAATGTGGAATGTGTTATAAATGTTGAAGTCCTCACCAGTCCCAATGGCACAAAAGATATCATTAGTATATAACAAAAGAAACGTATTAAAGAAGTTAAGGAAAGGACCATGGGTCAGAGGAAAACACCTTTTCAGGTGTTAGGTGAGAAAGTCGTTTGTTGTGTCAGTGGGCCAGAATGTAATTCAGAAGATGTGCAGAAAAGTCTCCATCAAAGTTTAGAAACGTCAAATGCATTTAATGCTTCAACGGATGGATTCAACGGATAGATTTCAAGGATCACATATATGCAAAACATCAGCAGATGATTCAACTAAGCAAGGATCGAACAAAACGCTGAAGAACACTCAACGCTCAACTCTACGATATGAGAAAAAGAGAAAGCTTGCTCAGCTACTCAGTTCTTTTGAACAAGTGCTTAACGGCAACTAAGTAGCACCAACCAAGAACTCAATAACTACCAATCAACTGAAGTAAGAGTTCCAAGTCAGAAGGACTTGAAGAGTTCTAAGTGAACTGTGAAGAACCAAGTCTGCTGGACTTGAAGAGTTCAAGAGTCAACTAAGAAGTTCCTAGACTGCTGGTCTAGAAGGAATCTATGAGATTCAAAAAGTGTAAAAGACATCCTTAGTGGATTTTCTACTCGAGGAGTAGAAGAGTGGACTAGGAGCTTTAAGTGCTCTGAACCACTTAAAACGGTAGTGTCTATTGCATTCTTGTTATAACTGCTATACCTGTTATAACTGCCTCACTCAATAACTCACTATATCAAAAAAGGGAAATCAAACAAATCTTAATTTCCGTTGTGTTTGATTAATTGTCAAAACTAATAAAGTAAAATAAAAAGAATTTTAAATATCTATTCAACCACACCCCCCCTTCTAGATAATTATTGTGCCTCCGGGAACTAACATGATTGTGGTTGAAAACGAGAATAATGAGCTTATTCCTACAAGAAAAGTTACAGGGTGGAGAGTGTGCATGAACTACCGCAAGTTGAACTAAGCTACTTGCAAGGATCACTTTCCCTCGACATTTATTGATCAGATTTTGGATAGGCTAGCGTGCCATCAGTTTTACACCCTTCTTGATGGATATTCGGGATATAAGCAGATTGCAATAGCTCCGGAAGACCAAGAGAAAACTACATTTACATGCCCTTATGGAACTTTCACATTCCGAAGAATGTCTTTTGGTCTATGCAATACACCGACTACTTTTTAGAGATTCATGATGGCTATATTCTCGGACATGGTCGAGCAAAATTTAGAAGTATTTATGGATGATTTCTTTATTTTTGGGGACAACTCTGATCTTTGCCTCAGTAATTTGATTTTGGTTCTAAAACGATGTGTGGAAACGAATTTGGTGCTCAATTGGAAAAAGTAGCACTTCATGGTGTAGGAAGGAATACTTTTGGGTCACAAAGTTTTCGCACCAGGTTTAGAGGTAGATAAAGAAAAAATTGAAATGCTACCTCCGCCTACTTCAGTGAAAGGAATAAAGAGTTTTCTGGGTCATGCGGGTTTTTACCGGCGTTTTATTAAAGACTTCTCCAAAAATTTCTAAACCCTTATGTTCTCTCCTTGAAAAATATGTTACGTTCAAAATTAATCAATCTTGCATAAACGCCTTTGAAGTATTGAAAAAGAAATTAGTATCAGCTCTGATCATAACTGCTCCCGATTTGTCTCTACCATTTGAAGTTATGTCTGACGCAAGTGACTATGCAGTGGGTGTGGTGTTAAGGCAATGTAATGATAAGATCTTTCACACCATTTATTATTCAAGCAAGACGTTAACGGATGCACAACTGAATTACACCACCACAAAAAAGGAATTACTTGCAGTAGTGTTCATCTTTGACAAGTTTAGATCATATTTAATTGGGACTAAGGTAATAGTCTACATTGATCACTCAGCTATAAAGTACCTGATTACTAAGAAAGATGAAAAACTAAGGTTAATTCGATGGGTCCTTCTCCTGGAAGAGTTCGATCTGGATATTTGAGATAAGAAAGGTACATAGAATCAGGTAGTTGATCATCTTTCAAGGTTGGAAAATTCTTCTACTTAGAAAAAGGATGATATAGTGATCAACGAGTTATTTCTGGATGAACAACTATTTAGAATCATGAAGAAAGTGCCTTGGTATGCCTACTACGTGAATTACCTAGTAAGTAATGTACTCCTACCTGATTTGAATTCTCAACAACGAAAAAAGTTTATTTATGATGTTAAGCAATATTTTTGGGATAAAAAATTTCTTTTTAAAACTTGTGCAGATCAAATGATAAGACGATGTGCCACGTGAAAAAATGGAAAGTTTATTGAATCACTACCACTCTTTGGAGTATTGGGGACACTTTGGGGGGGAGAATAACGATGAAAGTGTTACAATTAGGGTTCTACTGGCCTACGTTGTTCAAAGATGCCCATTTCTTTAATCTAAGGGGCGACCGATGCCAAAGGGTTGACAATATTTCAAAACGCCATGAGATGCCCCTTAATACCATCATAAAATCTTTGACGTATGGGGCATTGACTTCATGGGGCCATTTCCATCTTCATTCAATAACCAATACATACTGTTGGCAGTGGATTACGTATGTGTCAAAATGGGTTGAAGCAGCTGCGCTACCAACAAACGATGCCAAAGTGGTTCCGAAATTCTTAAGGAAAAATATGTTTACTCGATTTGGTACACCAAGGGCTATAATTAGTGATGAGGGTACACATATTTGTAACAAGCACTTCACAAAACTACTTACGGGGTTAAACACAAAGTTGTTACGGCTTATCATCCCCAATCCAGTGGCCAAGCTGAGGTGTCGAATCGAGAGGTCAAAGGATTTTTGGAAAAAGTTTTGAATCTATCTCGTAAGTATTGGACAATGAAGTTAGACGATACTTTATGGGCGTATAGAACATCATATAAGAATCTCATCGGAATGTCACCATACAGAATGGTTTATAGAAAAGATTGTCATTTACCGGTGGAGCTTGAACATAATGCGTACTAGGCCATTCAAAGTTAAACTTTGATCTACAAGCATCCAGCGAGAAAAGGTTGCTTCAAATAAATGAGATGGAGGAATTATAGCATCAAGCATACAAAAATGCCAAGCTTTATAAAGAAAAAGTCAAGAAGTGGCATTACAAATAAATCTATGATCAGAAATATGAACAGGGGCAAGTTATATTGTTGCTCAACTCTAGGGTGAGATTGTTTCCTGAAAAGTTAAAATCCAGGTGGTCTAGACCATTCATAGTTATATATGTAGCTCCACACAGAGCCATTGAGGTAGAATAGCCCAATTTAAAGTTTAAGGTTACCAGCCAAAGATTGATACACTACTGGGGTGGTGACATTGATCGAAAGATTAAAATTTTGGGCTGCCTCTTAATAACGTTTGGTTTAAAGTCGTCAACCTAACTTTCATTTATTATACTTTAGTCAATTTTAAGTTCATTTGTAAGTTTGAGTTTTAGAATTTTTCTTGTTAGCATTTTAATCTCTGCAGGTTCATTTGCAGGTTGCTGTAGGAAAAGAGGAGACATCATGAGAATAGAGGAATTTTTTAATGAGGCGGGAAAGGTTAACAGCGCCCCAAAGCCAAAATTAAATTCTTAAATTTATTTATCTATGTAATTATATTTTATTATTTAGTTATTTATGTTTAGTTAAATTATTTATTTTATGGATGTAATTCACATTAACATTCAATATTATTCAGACTTATCAATTATTGTGAGATTATTCTATACTTTTGGTTCTTTGAAGAATTCCTAAGTTATTTTCTTAGTTTTTCTTTGATATTCAATTTGACTTATCATACAAAAATACATAGTTGTGTGTAGCGTCTTCTACCACATCAATCGTCGATTGTACCGAGATTACTGCTTCAATCTAAGTGAGCGGTCAAGGTATTGTTGGTGTCCATTCAACGCATATTTCTGAACGCAAGCAACTGTACCAAGATTACCGTCTACATATAGGTGATGGGTTAAGGTGTTGCAAGCAACCCATTCTACAACTTTGCTAGAAATGATTGGGGCGATGATCACCTCCCGCAAGTGTGTTGTGGAGTCTATCAGACGGTGCTACTGTACTAGTATACATTATATTGTATTCAAGCAAAAATGTCAAAAACTTATCCCTCCGTCCCGTATTAAACATTTTAATTTCTTTTTTAAGATATTTCACAATAAATGTCCTATTTCTATATTTGTAACTATTTTTATCTGATAAGTAGATTTTATATCTACGAATCATGTACTTTTGACTTGATTATTCTACTAGTTCTTAAGTATTTTTAGTTTATTTTTATGCATTTTACTATTTTTGTTCAAGAATGAAAAAATCAACCTAAGATGAATGAAGAACAATAAACAATTTAGATTCAGCCTTATTATAAAGCTATGATGTTAGGCATTGTCTTGGAGCAAGTAGTTGGGCTTGACATTGGATTGGAGAATCAAATGGGCGCGCAAAGGAATAATAATTGAAAATTGCATAATGTTGGCGCCGCGTCAGAAGTGGCTGTCACGAGAGAGATCTCGCCAAAGCCAAGTCAGAATGGCGGTGCTCTAGTATATCCTAGAGCGTCGCGGCGCTTGAGTTGGACGTCGCGTAGATAGATCGCCCCACTCAAGGCGCTCTCGGCGAATTGCACCAACCCAATCAAGATCAAGTGTGAAGCCATTCGAGATGAAGTTCCCAAGCGCGTGAAGCGTAGTGAAGCAGTGCATAAATCTTCGGGCCGACCCGAAGAACAAGGCTAAAGTGAAGGATCTTGTGTGCTGATTAAGTTCCCAATTCAATTAAAATACATATCATGTCAAGCCTAGAATAATATTGTCACATCTGGTCTACCTCACCAACTCGAGATCTGTGAAGATATTTGAATAGCTTTCAAAAAAAAAGTCTAAAGAAGGCTGAATAAGAGGGAGCTAATCATTTTATCATTCATCAAGGGAAAGAGCTATTATCATCATCACAAAACTTTTCTTGGAGAAAAGGAAAAGCTATTATCATCATCACAAACTTTTTCCGGGAGAAAAGGAGAAGACCAAGATTGAAGATTGGAGTATTCAATCAAGAGTTGTTCAACAAATTCTTTCTTTTACTCTATATCTCTCTTAGATTTTTGTACTTTGAATATGTTTATGGATTCCATGATGATGATGTCTTTTTCTTTAGATATGAACTAAATTCTTGTTCAAGATTGTAATGGAGCTCGATGATTGAATTTAATAATTTATTCTCTATTTGATTATATTTAATTGTATGCAAGTTGTTTATTATATTTTTTGTGTTTAATGTAATGATTATGTGGCCAACAATCAATTTAATAATCTAGTTGATGTTTAGAATTAGATTCTAGATTTGGATGAAAATATGGTACATGTGTTGGAATTATTCTTCTCAGGAGTGAATAACCAATTTGCATGTAGGATATGACTATACCTACGTGTTGCATAAACTTGTATAAGAATTGGTAATTATGGATTCATTGTTAATTGTTCACATAGGAATATAGTGGATTAATTAAGATTGAATACGATTATCTAATCTTGGAATAAGTTAGGTAATTATTTATGAATTCTTGGTTAACAAATTGCTTCAATTTACTAATTGAATGGAGAGTGAAGAACATTAGGTACTTTATCGGGGGGAATTGTAATCTTGATAATTAATTCCAATAGATATTTTCTATATTTTACTTATATTAATTAAATTTATTAGTTTAACGATTGAAGTTATTCGCTTAAATAAAATTGGATTAATAAAAAATAGGTTATTGAATAAATTCTTATTAGATTATTTTTCGTGGGAACGATATTCTTCTTGCCCTATATTACATAATCGATCACATATACTTGCGTGAGTTGCTATATACTCCCTCGGTTCTGTATTAAGTGTCTTTGGAGGCCAAAACTCACTTTTTAAAGAGAGTAATGATCCTCCATTGTAGAGTATAAAATTAAAATCAAATTACTAAATTACCCTTTTTTTTGGAACCCACGTACTCTTGGAGTATAAGAAAATGTTGAAATTAAATAGGAGTATTGCACTTGAAAAGATGAGATAATTTAGGGGTAATCTAAAAAAATAAGAAAAAAATTCTCCTAAAAATCTGGAAACGACAATTAATTAGGAATCAATTTTTGGCTAAACGACACTAAAGCAAAATTCAGCTTTGGTAGCATTTTTAAGCCCACAAAATCCAAGAACCAAATTTACCTGTTTGGGTAAAGCCCAAAAAACATGCATAAACGCCTTGAATTAGCCGCTTACGCCAAACATAAAATTGGGCCATCCTATTCATTGCCAGTCTAACGACACTTACTTATATAGGAACCGAAGGAGTATAGAATTAGGCAAACATTATCCTATTTTTTTACTTATACCCTCATAATTTTTTTACTCAACTTTTGTTGAAAAATGAAGAAATGAGAAAAGATTTACATTGAGAACTGATAAGTATTTATCACTTTCTCTCTTATATTATCAGTATAACATGTCTTCTATTTAATGATTCTTTAGACTCTCTTTCTATATTCATTCTAGATTTTAGTACTTATTGAGAATGTGTGATTAACAAAAAGAATTAATTCACACGAGTAGAAGTAATATTTCATAAAAAAGTAGAAAAATACTTTAACTAATGTAAGTAATTTAAAAAGAATAAATTAAATAAAAAAATATTATTAACCAAATTAATTACGGACGGAGGACATTCTTAAATCGGGCATTAAACAAAAAACGAAAAACGAAAAGAGAAATAACCAAAAAATATGGTTCCGGGTGATATCAGATACTCCCTCCATCCCTAAATAATTGACGTTATAAAGAGTTCAAAATTTTCTAATATATTTGACCTTACCAAGTTCTTAGGAAGCATTAATTATAATTTTTCCTCTATTGCCCTCAACTATATGGAGTATTTCATTTATCTAGACAACTATATGGAGTACATCTTTTTTTAATTAATACAAGGATAATTATGATAATATATATCAATTTTAATGATAAAATTAAAATAATAAATAACTTTCTTAATAAGTATAAAAACTTTAGTTATTTAGAGCCGGAGGTACTATGTGCTTGAGTTTGACCCTCAACCATTATATATAAGTTGAAGATTTTTAACGAGACTCAGGTCTCAACTTTAGTAAAGTTTATGCTTGGAATGTTGTGAATAAGATGTATGGGATGAAAAAGAGAAAGTTTGACTTTTGGTAAATGAAACAACCTCGATTTCTTGTTCTCTGTCGTTTAAATTTTTTTTAAATTATTAATGGTGACTAAATTTTCTATATTATTTTTATATTAAATGTTAATTTGTTTTTTTTATCTTTGTGTAGGAATATGAAAATCGAAAGTGATATTTTAAACGAGATATTTTCACATAAAAAAAATAATAAAATGATATTTTTACATGAATATCTCCTCAATTTATGCGAAAGAGATTGTGCGAAAATATTATTTTAGTATTTTTTTTTATATAAAAATATCTATTCCTTATTTTTATATATTAAACGGGAATCAATATTTTACAAATAAAATTTGATATTTTCACATAATCTTTTTTGCATGATCGTGGGGCCTATTTACTGTGAATTTATTATTATCTTTATTTGTGTAAATATCAATTTTTTAAATGATACTAATACTGCATCTTCATATAAATCTCTTTTACATGTATGTGGGTCCTACACGATATTTATATGAAAGGAACTACTGTATAAATTCATTACATCTTCATGTAAAACTATTAGAGTACTAGTAACTTTTTATAAAATTTTATACTCCCTCTGTCTTAGGATAAAAATTATGATGGATTTTTTATGCATATTAAAAAAATGAATGAAATAAAAAAATTATCCATAATAATGTCATTAAATATGGAGAGAAAATTAGAATAAGAAAAGTATGAGATATTTAATGATATTAGTATAATAGGAAAATATGTAACATGAGACTATCCAAAATAATAATAAGAATTTTTATCATGAGACGGAGAGAGTAATATTTAATTTAATCAAATGAATAATTAATTAGTACAACTATTAATTTCTGTGTTTTTTATAAATCCGTTTCTTTCAAGCCCAATTAAGGCTCTCCATTTAGTAGTTAACTCCCCCATTACTACAAAAAGAGAGAGAGAGAAAGGAGGTGGATGTTATAAATATGACTCAAAACATATAGGCACTTGCAATTACTCTCACTCCTCTTTCTCTCTCTCTCTAGCCAGCTACCTTCCTAGACATTTTTTTCATTTAATTTCAGCTCTATCCACCAGATCTTTTATTCTTCAACTTTAATGGCAAGGGCACATCAGCATTTAGACCTTTGAATGTTTTTTTCTTCAAAGTCAACAGTCCATATCAATATCCTTTGGGTATGGACAAAATATCTGTTTACTTCACTCTTTTCCGATTTTCTACCGACTTTTCTTAGTATTTCCCTATTTATTAGACCCTTTTGTGATCTGAGGTTTTAGGATACCCTTCCATCATCTCTTTCCCATTGGAGCTTTGTTTTCTGTATTTCTGGTTTTCTCTTTTGTTCTACTTTTAAGAGAGAGAAAAATGTATGGAGATTGCCATGTAGTAGTGTCAAACATGAGTGGAGGAGATGGTGTTCATCCTTCAGATTCCTTCTTTTCTTCCCAGATGCAGAACCCTAATTTCAACTTTTTGTCTAACATGCCATTCAACGTTTTCACACCCATTATTCCGGTAAGTTCATCGTTTTCTCTACCGACAGCTAATATTTTCACGCGTGTATTTTGATATTTCCGATTTCACCTTTTTTTTATGTGAGAGGCGAGAGAAGATCAAGTAAAAATATTAAAAATAGATATAAAAATAGTACAATCTTTTATATATATATATATATATATATATATATATATAGACAGGATCAAGAGTATACCTATTAAGTAATAAGTAATAGAATTCTCTTAAATAATATAACTTTATTAAAATGAGTAGTTTTGATAAGACGCGGTGGCATTTTTATAAATACCATGCCACTGCGTATTTATAAAAATGTCACCGCATCTTATCAAAATTACGTCATTTTGATAAAATTCTATTATTTAAGGCATTCTGCAATTTAAAAATTTTGCTATTGATCTTTTTGATATATATATATAGATATATATATATATATATTCCCAGAAAAAAGAGTTGAGTTTTGTTCATGTTTATCCCTCAAATTAGTAAGTTTTTAGTTTAGTCGCGGCGGCGCAAATGAGACTTTTTTTGGAACAGTATTTAAATTTTTATTTATATACATATTTATGCATGTTTGAAAGATGATTTTTTGAGCCGACTAATTTTGGTTCATTACAGAAAGAAGAGATGATGGAAGGGAAGGAGGAGTTGGACAGTGGCTCCGGTAGCGAGCAGATTGAAGGACTTTCTGGTAACGAACAAGATAATGCACAAGAACCAACAAGGAAGAAACGCTACCACCGCCACACTGCTAACCAAATCCGAGAAATGGAAGCGTATGACACCCTTTCCTCTTCTCTGTCAGTCCCTTCTAACACCCAGGCTCGGCTCGGCGTGTCAGATGAAGGTTCATTTGACTTTCTTAAAAAATTTAGTCAAATGAACAAACACGCCGAGCCTGTGTGTCCACCTTGGGTTTGGGTTGAGGGCCCGACAATATTGTGTGTTTTATAAATTTAATTATAATTTTTATAAGGAGTTGATATTTTCACAAGGGAATTTAATAGTTTCATAAGATTTCTTTCACTTGAATACTAAATGGGATCCATATTCATATGAACAAATCTTGTGGAAATATCAAATTTCTCTTAGGAAAATTACAATTCCCTTTTCTATATTGTGACAAAAATATGTCAAATTATTGTTGCAAGTAGACAAATTAATTAATTACCCATTTATTTGTATTACTTTACAAATTGCCATTGTGTCTATTCGCAACCAGAGTCTGACATATTTTTGTAGTAATATATATCGATTGACTTGTAATTTACAGGTTGTTTAAAGAATGCCCACACCCTGATGATAAACAAAGGATGAAATTAAGCCAGGATTTAGGCCTCAAGCCCCGCCAAGTCAAGTTCTGGTTCCAAAACCGACGAACCCAAATGAAGGTGTGCCCAAGCCCCACTTCACCATGCTCATTCATTGTCTCTCATTTAGCTTTCATTTTCATGGCAACACAAAAGGGCATTACTTTCATAGGCTTTATTTCGAGAACCTCATTAACTAAGGACTTTAATTCACAATTCGTATTACATTGGAAACTTAATTTTAATGCATACCATTTATTGTTTTTTTGTTCACTAGTTTTTAAAGACTAAAATGCATGCAGATAATTTAAAAAAAAAAATTTGTTTAATGTTTGTGATTGTGGTCCATTTCACTTCAATGTATAGGCACAACAAGATCGAGCAGAGAATGCTCTACTTAAAGCAGAGAATGATAACTTAAAGAAAGAGAATTATCGACTGCAAGCCGCGTTACAGAATATTATTTGCTCTAATTGTGGAGGTCCAGGTCAAGGCATCCAAGGGGACACGGGCTATGATGAACAACTTCGCCTTGAAAATGCCCGTCTCATGGCAGAGGTAATGTGTATTTGTGAGTGTAAGATATGCCTAATTTTGCAGGAACACATATAGATTGATTCGAAAACAACATAATTCGTACCACTAAAGCCGGAAAAAAACAAAAATGTGCATTGAAATCATATATGAAATATGACATCTTTATACAATTTTCAACCACTACTTATAAAGGAAAATGATGACATGAATAATGATTGGGACCCACATTCACGTAAAAGAGATTAATGTGGGACTCTCATATTTCCATTATAAATTGTGAACCTATAAGATGTTGTTTAATGAATTTAATCGATTCTAGTATCTGGAATGTTTGACAGCTTGAGCGAGTTTGCTCTCTTGCTTCACGATATATTGGGCGACCAATTCAAGCAACAGGATCAGCTCCTCCGCTTCTTCCCCGTTCCTTGGAACTAGATATGAGTACATATCCCAGCCATTTTGAAGAGTCCATGAACAATTGCACCAAAATGATTCCTGTACCTATAATGCCTGAAAATTCATCCCAATTTTCTGGTGGTGGTCTAGTGATCTTGGAAGAAGAAAAATCTCTTGCAATGAAGCTGGCTATGTCATCTATGAATGAATTGATGAAGATGTGTCTAACTGGTAAGCCTCTTTGGATTCGAATGAATGGTTGTGAAAGGGAGGTGCTTAATGTTGAAGAGCATAAAAACATGTTTCCATGGCCTATGAGCCTTAATCAGCATCCAAGTGATCAGCTGAGAACTGAAGCCTCGCGTGAAACTGCTGTTGTTATAATGAACAGTATCACCCTGGTTGATGCATTCCTAGATGCAGTAAGTTATTCTACCAGCTTGAAGCATTTCTAACTAATTAAAATATAAATTTGTGAGTTGTTTTACAGTTGATATATGTATATATATATTCGTCATTACTGTAGTATTATTCTTATTCAAGAGTCATAATTTTTTAGAAATTTTATATTAAATGTTACTAGAACCACTAAAGTTTAGTTTTTTACTTGAAGAATATATACTTTGGTTTATGTGTTTCTTCTATTTGTCTTGGTTTTTCTTACTTTTAGGATTCATAGCCTACTCAAACTAGTTTCGGATAAAATGATTCATAGAGTTGAGACTTATCTCTATTTTTTCAGGATAAATGGGTGGAATTATTTCCTTCCATTATTTCAAGAGCAAAAACTCTTCAAATAATTACATCTGGTGATTCTGGACATGCAAGTGGTTCCCTCCATCTTGTGAGTGTTTCATTGTTATACTTGTACAAATTACAAAAAAAGTTGTCCCTTATATTCTATAAGAACTTCATAAGATTGGAACTTGACTACTATTTACTTTTTTATTTTTACAAGATTCTATCTTCCTCTTGCATTTAACATCTTCCAAATAGATGTATGCAGAACTACAAATAGCATCACCTTTGGTGCCCACAAGAGAAGCCCATTTTCTTCGTTACTGCCAGCAGAATGCAGAGGAAGGAACTTGGGCAATCGTTGACTTCCCCCTTGATAGTTTCCAAGATAACTATTCACCCGCTTTTCCTATATATAAGAGATGTCCCTCTGGGTGCATCATTCAAGATATGCCCAATGGATACTCAAGGGTACTGATACTCTCATTCTTGAATTAATCAAATTTTCATTTTTAATAATTCCATTAGGCATTATAGTCAATTGAAATTGATCTTGATATGCACACATCCATTATTGTAAAAATTTGAAAGAAGGGCACACATTGCCAGCACTATCCTAGAACTGACTCTGTAAGTAAAAATACAGGTTACTTGGGTAGAACATGCGGAGGTCATGGATCAACCAGTGCATCAGATCTTTAACGCGTTTGTCAACTGTGGAATGGCATTTGGAGCACAACGCTGGTTAGCAGTCTTACAGACACAATGTGAGAGGCTCGCTAGCCTCATGGCCAGAAATATACCCGACCTTGGAGGTGTGTACTAATTCTTATTTCCAAGTCTCATCAAAATTATGAAAATATATGTTTGATTGTTAACATTATACTACACATTATATAAGGTTTTGTTTGTGAAAGCATCATACCTTTTATTTATTTATTTTTTCTTCAAATACTGAAAATCAAACACATTTATCTGTATGCATTTATGTACCTTCGAACAACTAATAGGTGTCTTCTGCGAATCATATTCCTTGAACAAATAGAACTCAAATGATAATTCTGTTTTTCCTTTCTAATTCCTTTACCCATTTTTGAACCTTGATTGTCAAAACAAATTATGGAAATACGTATATGTTTTTCTTTTGTTATATGGTTTTTCAGTGATACCATCTCCGGAGGCTAGAACAAACTTGATGAATTTGGCTCAACGGATGATGAGAACGTTTTGCGTTAGCCTAAGCAATTCCTGTGGCCAGTCATGGACAGCCCTTTCGGATTCCCTTGATGACACTGTCAGAATAACAACAAGGAAAGCCACAGAACCTTGTCAACCCAATGGCTTAATCCTGAGTGCTGTATCCACTATTTGGCTTCCATATCCTCACTACCAGGTCTTCAATCTATTAAGAGACGAACGCCGCAGAGCTCAGGTTAATTATATGATCAGTTATAACTTTAAATAATCTAAAATTGTAGAACATTCATCTGTTTCTCTTTCAATATATATTTATAAAACTAAAACAAGTGTATAATTAAATAATTCATCTTGCAGCTGGATGTTCTTTCGAATGGGAATTCAATGCAAGAGGTTGCTCACATTGCAAATGGCTCTCATCCTGGAAATTGCATTTCTCTTCTTCGTATAAATGTAAGTAGCATTCATATACTAGGCGAAAAAACTTTAATTGTATTCTTCTTTCAATTTCACAGAAATTTGTTATTGCTTGCATTAGTGTACCAAATTATTCTTGTACATGTTCAATAGGCCACTATTGCTATAAGAATGTGCACCACTGCACCTTATAAAAACTCTTTCTCATTACTATGTATTTACACAAAAATGCATATATAAAGAAGTAGCCAAATTTATATGGCCTATTGTCGCAATATTAAGCTTATTATTTAAGTTAGCTGTTGAATCTCAACTATGACTGGACTTGGATATATCGAATTTAGATATTTACGAATTAGTACGAATTTTTTTCCAGCATTTTCAGAAGACTTTAATTAGGTTAGGATATTATTTTGTGCATGCAGGTTGCAAGCAACTCGTCCCAAAATGTAGAGCTCATGCTTCAAGAGAGCTGCACCGATGAGTCTGGAAGTCTTGTTGCATACACAATTATAGATGTAGAAGCTATCCAGCTAGTCATGAACGGCGAGGATCCGTCATGTATCCCTATTCTCCCCCTCGGATTTGTCATAGTTCCAATCGGTCCAAGCAACAAAAATGCTGCCAATGCAAAAGATTCTGACAATGTAAACATAACGGATTCTGGCTGTCTCCTCACTATAGGACTCCAAGTTCTAGCCAGCACAATCCCAACTGCAAAGCTCAACCTCTCCGGTGTCACAGCCATCAACAATCACATATGCAACACCATGCAGCAAATCAACGCGGCGCTTAGCTGTGGCAGCAGCAGTGGTGGGTGCCCTGACGATGGAGGCATTATATGTGGCAACTCCTACACGGAGCCACCAGCTGCTCCGCCCCAGAAAAAAGATGAGAGTGCCAGTACTCCCTAGTTACTCAGAATTTGCATCTCTCTTTCTTTTATCTCCTTATCGTCTATCCTTTCTTTACCCAAAGATCCGGATTGGGCGAAGTTAAGGGCGATTTGAGCACTAGTCAATCCAATAGCAAAAGTCGCATCTGACTGGCTTTTGATGAAAATTAATAAAAGAAAATGGTCGATCCAATCAACTATTTTGCTATTGAATTGATCATTAGTCAATTCACCGTTAACTTCACTGAATCCAGATCCTTAACTGTCGATGTAATTTGTTAATTTTCATGGCAAATTAGGGTTTCACATTTTGAGGTTGAACAATAGTTTAGTTTAGGGAAGTCAAGAGCGCACCAGATTTGTTCCATGCTGTACCAGCTGGTCAGCAAGGTTGGTGGTTCGGGAATTGACTTCTTTATTTGCTTGTTAATTTGGTACTTCCTTTTGTGTTCCTTGACAAATGTTTACATGAATATTTAAGTATTAGTACTATTATGATTTTCTTCATGTTCTCTCTCTCACACAAAAAAACACATGCATGTTTTATGAGTTTTGCAATGCGTTGCGATAAATTTGTGTCAAAATATAATTGTAAATCGAGAATTCGAGTGGTTTGAATATTAAACGAGTTGAGTATAGCATTGTTCAGATTTTACTTATATTTTTATTCGAACTATTTTTTATGTTCAGATTTGGATTATATTATTAACGAATTTGAGTGTCGTTCGTATTTTTTCGAGTCAAGCCCGAATGTTTGGCTTGTTTACAACTTTATACGTAATTGACAATCTAAAATTGACATAAGTATACATTTGATATATATATATATATATATATATATATATATATATATATATATATAATCCGTTTGTCAATGAATGGAAAGAAGCGAACTAAGAACGAAAGAAGCTATAACGATAGCTTCTTTCCATCGCCATATAGCATAGAAAGTCGGTTTTTATGCTAAAGCGACGGAAAAAATTGTCACTATAACCGATTCGCTCTTAGTTCATTGGAGAAAGTCGAATTATATATATATCTACGGCGTCTCTAAAGCGAACCAAAAGAGAGAAATGTCGTCTTTGATGTCATGGCGGCGAATCTAAGCCGTCGTCATAGACACCAAAGACGACGGTTAAATCTTTGATTCGCTTTTTAAAGTTCGCTTTAGAGCCTCTCCGTATATATATATATATATATATATATGATCCATAGCAAGTATTTGCTATGGAGAAAATTTGGGCAAATAGCATCATATTCGTCCATTATATAAATCAAGGGCGAATATTAAAAAATAACAATACCCTTACGATGGACCGTCTAACATACACTTTGAATTGATTAAAGCCCCTTACATTTACTTGGTGTGTAACAGACGCTTAATTTAAAATTAGAGGACCAATTTGCCCCAACATATCAAACACTTGGAAAGCGAAGTAGCGATTGCGATTCCCCTGCGACCAGATAAACCCTCCCTCCCTATCTCCTCCGATTGTTGTTTTCCGGTAATAGTCCAGGTTAAGTGGGTGAGATTATTGACGAAGAATGGAATTTTGCGGTAAAGTTGTTGGTGGAGTGATCTAAGCGAGTTAATGAGTTAATTTGGTGAAGTCGGTGGGAACTTCATAGAAAAAAATTGGTTGTCTTGTAGGTAGAGATCGGAGGAATTTGAGTTGGAGAAGTCGGAAGGAGTTGTCCGTTGAGACGGTTGGAGGGAGGCCGAGGGACTCTGAGGTGAGTCGAGAGTTACCGAGTGTGTTGGGTGGAATCGGGACCACCAGCCGACTACGGGAAGTCGGAGGTGGAGACATAAGATTGATTGGGGTCGATTTGGCGTCAACCCGATTCTTGCAGCCGAATCGACCCGGTTCCATTATAAGCGATTCTCGTGGGGATTTGGGGATGAAAGCAAGGGCGCTTGCTTGTCTGTGTCTACTCAAGTTGACTCTCGACTCTGTAGCAATAGCGGTGAAGAAAAGAATAATAAAGCAGAAAAAACCAAATAAAATCGGTCGATTCTTCGAGAACAACACCGCCATCGATTATGTTTTGTGGCTAAAGAAAATTAATTACAAGAGTGAAAGCTTTTTTTTATTTGTAGGATTGGAGCGACGGTTTGTGTAGTGTGTTTTTGTGAGTGAGAGAGAGAGAGAAAGTGAAGGGGTGAGGTTTTTAAGGAAGAGAAAGCAGAGCGAGATATTCGGGCAATATTGGACATCATAAATTTTTTAAGCGTCGCTACACCAAGTAAGCGTAAGGAGGTTTAATCAATTCAAACTACGCTAGCAGTGCAGCGTAAGGGTATTGTTATTTTTAATCTTCGCCCTTGATTTATAGAATGGGCCGGATATGATGCTATTTGCCCAAATTTCCTCCATGCAAATGCTTGCATGGATCATATCTATATATATATATATATATATATATATATATATATATATATATATATATATATATATTATTTTTATATTTAATTACCGGTGATGTTATGACTTTCTTCATTTTCTCTCTTTGACACGAACACACGCTAACGCATGGTGTATGATTTGCACACATCAATGTGGGATTGCATGTAGTCAAATGGCCACCACATCTATTGTTGAAAAGGTTCAACTTGACCACAAAATTGAGATACAATCCTAAGGGCATGTTTGTTTATAATTGAATACATCTGAATGGTTGAATTGGTCAGTTATTAAGTCCGTTAGTTTTGGAAAAAAATTGTCTGAATGGCTGAATCGGTTAGATGATTGAGTTGAATGGCTAAGTCAGATTTTGTTGGCTGAATGAGCAGTTGAATAAAGTAAAAAAAATTTAAAGTTTAAAAAAAATATTAACTACTCCCTCCGTTGACTTTTTGCGTATATTAAGAAAAAAGATAAAATGAAAAAATTGTCCATATTTAAATTCTCATTTAATTGCATAGTTTTCTGCACATTACTAATGATGCTCCATAAATATAGAGAATAAAAATATAACAATTAATAATAAGGGTATTATAGGTAAATTATTGTAAAAAATAAATTATTTAAGGTAAGTAGACATTTAACTTGGGACTACATGAAATAGTAATAAAGACTTTTATCGTGGGACGAATGGAGTTTTATATTAAGTAATATTAAATAAATTTATAACAACTTTAAATTTTTTCAAAGGGGGTAAAATAATAAATTTCTGTCATTCAGATGTTTCAGATATGTTAATTATCAAACAATTTTTTTCATTCAGATTCAACTAATTCAAATTCAAATTCGATTCAGATTCATTCAATTTTATCAAGGGATAATACATTTTTTGGTTACTGTACTAGTGTCCGATTTTCATTATGGTTGTGACGCCCCCAAAATAGGTATACAACACCCATTACGAAGTCAATCAAAATACATGGTACGTAAATAACTACAACTTTATTAATACAACATAAAAGCGTGAGTTTAAATACAAATAGTGTCATCTAGACAATATCCACACTCAAATAAGTCCTCATTACAATTATTGATACATTATTTTATAAAAATGGTGAGGACTACTAAAATGACTTTCTAGAACCTTTATTCCACACCCCGACTAGTTCCCGTTATATTCTCGCCTCCTGAGAAGAAAAATGGAACAAAAAGGAAAAGGGTGAGCTCAACTAGCCCAGTAAAGAATATTATGACTAAGATAATGTACAACAAATTATCGTTAGTCCTCAACAGGAAAAAATCTGATAGAATACAATAGACAACAAGTTTTAGATCAACAACTGCAGCGGAAACAATAATTCATTAGAAGAGTTAAGTAGAGAATGAAATCTACTATCATCTATGAATTTAAGTCCATCATCGATATTTTATCCCTGTAATATCAATTAATATACATCTTGAATCAAATAGTCATCTTTGCATTACAGGCCAAAGATATTAATCAGTCGGCCATGTTCATCTCAACACCTGTTCATCTTTGCACTACGGGCCAAAGATATTCATCATAAAATCATTCATCTTTGCACTACTGGTCAAAGATATTGATTATATCATCATTTAAAGGCGAGGATGATGAAAAATATTTTAAAGAAAGCGATTCAAGATTGAAACAAAAGAACAAATATTAAGGATTCGTACTTTAAACAATCCAAGTTCAAAAATACTTCATAAATAACGAGTGGAGTAAAATTCAAGAATGAAGACCAAAACATAGATCCAATCAAAGATAGGAATCATAATGAGACAATCTTGGACACGTAAAAGAAAATTTAATTTTTACGTGAATAGTGTCGTGATTCGTGAATAAGTGTCGTGATATCGTGAATAGTCTTAAGTATATCGTGAATAGTAACTCAAACACTAAAAGATAGAAATTTCACAAAAAATAATCATGCTTCGTGAATAGTAACTCGTGAATAGTAACTCATGAATAGTAACTCGTGAATAGTAACTCCGACATGAAAAAATTTCAAATTTGATAAAAAGTTCCAACCAATATTTCGGCACAATGATATTAAAGAAATAATATCACTTACGAAGAAAATAACATCCCTTACCTCGAAAAAAGCAAGTACTTACATTTGGAATCTTTGGATATAGTCTTTGAAAGGAACTTGCATAGCATAGCAACACTCAAAGTATCAAAATACTCACAAGAATATACTCAATAATATAGAGAGAGAAAGAGAGAAAACTTTAGTTTTTGGTGTGATTTTCAATTCCAACCTAAGCACCCTATTTATAGGAAAATGCTTAGAACAGCAAAGCAGAAAATTTAATAAAATATTAATATTTATAAAAATATTATACACACTCCTTGAAATCTGAATTTCAGCAATTCACACATGCTAGAGGGGTCCGTCAAAATGAAAAACATGTTTTAAACACTTTTTGTAACAAAATCAATTCAGACCCAATATTCCGAAACTTCAATAATTCATAATAAATAGCCCTTTTATCAAAAAAATCGAATCTTATGTCCTTCCATAGGAAATTCAATTCTCTACAACTTTGCAGAAGAAAGTTTTTCCAAATTCCAAACAGAAATTGACCGAAATTCACAAACGGACGATTTTACTAGCTATAATCAAATTTCAGTCAAGAAATGGGGTCCACCGACACACAAAACGTGTTTTAATCATGTAATGCAACAAAAATACTCTTTCTCCTCATATACTCATATATCCCACATTCATTGTAAAAATATCACCATTATTATATTATTAAAATATAATAATATATTTAAATGAATTATTTTATCAGAAAAAGATAAAATATTAATTTTCAACAATTGTCACATTAAAATTTTCTCCATTTATATCCACATAAAATTAATATTTTCCTCATCATATAAATCAATAATTAATTATTCACAAATAATATTACTGAGAATCAAGATCTTGCAAAACAGTAGTTCCTAAGAAAGAGGGGCTTTCAATAAGGATCTCTCCTCATCAAGTATGCAATTAGGTGACCAAACCTCTCCTTGAAGACAGAACTTTCTAGACATTGCCAATAATGTTATCTAATAATATTATTAGGATAATATGAATTATTGCTTCGATAATGGAAAATCTTGTGTAGTGACAATTATTGAAACAACGAGTAATATAAAATATCAACGTAACAATTATTGAATCAATAAAATAAAATCTTTGAGCGATAATTATCGTAACAATTATTGAGTAGTGCCTTTTACGTAAGAATCAATAATTGGTTCAATACCGTAATTCTTCTTGTCTGCAACAACGCCAGACATCGTGTTTTAACTACCGGTATTCCAACAAGATTATTCTGCGGTAACAACTACGCCAGTTATTTATAAACAACTTATACTTGTCGTTTTCTTCATCCAATCGCTTTCGTTATGGGGCCCACAAACAAGGTTGCTAGTAAATACGAATATTCCTCGACGGTAAAAATATTCCACGACCAAACGAATATTCCCAAACAATAATGAATATTTTATAACCACTTGCTTATTTGAGATATTTGCGCATTTTACCCATAACTAACCACATTAATCAAATCAACCCTTACTATTTCAAAATAATAAAAAGAGGTAATTCCATTATATAAAAAAAGAATTTGGGGTCTTACAATCTCCCCTCCTTATAAAATTTCGTCCTCGAGATTGACGTACGTACCTGGCGTTTCGAAAAGGTGAAAATACCTCGCTTTCATTTCTGATTCCAACTCCCAGGTCATTTCTTCAATAGCATGGTTCCTTCCACAAGACCTTAACTTGTGGTATAACCTTTTTGTCGTAGGACATGCTCCTTTAGATCTTGGTGGTACTTCCTCGTCACGTTAAATCTTGGTTATCTCATCCGATTCTAACTTTCAATAATGTGGTTCGAGTAGTCCACATATTTACGTAACATCGATACGTGAAAAGCGTTATGAACACGCCGACATACTTGGCGATATATAGCGAGTCTATAAAGCTCTGATTCCTACTCGATCGAGGATTAATGGACTAATAAATCGAAGGTTTGAGCTTTCCTCACATCGCCAATTCTCGCTTTTGGAATAACAACTTCTTGTACTTCCTTCTTCATATTCATCACCTCCAGTGTGTAGCTTGAACGGTTTTAACTTTATCGATTAAAGTCGGTTCTACTCGTATATCATCACGTGAGTCCCTAGAGTCTTTAACTCTATATCCATTATTTGTAAGTTATATGAAATGGATCTTTGACAATATCGCACTCGTATATGATCTTTTACTCAACATGTCAGCTACCACGTTCGCTTTTCCAGGATGGTATGGTCAGAACATGTGCCGAAATGAGTCTCATCTTGAGTTCTTCGAAGCTCTTCCCACATTCCTTGCTCCATTCGAATTTTGTATCTCTACGAGTCAGTTGCGTTAATGGAATAGCGATTCGAGAATATCCTTCAACGAATCTCGATAATAACCAACTAAGCCTAGAAAACTATGTATTTAGATTCTCGACTTAGGTTGCTCTCAAGCTGTGACTCATATCCCAACCTTGGATAAGACGTCACAATGACACCTATCGATTTACTATCGCCGCGAATATGGCGTCCCCTACGGAGAGTCCGGCTTCGATGTATTCCACAAAAGAAGTCACGGATAGAGGCTCGGTTATCAACTTCTATAGTTGGATTTTTAACTCCTGAAGTTCAATAGGAGCCATTCGATATGATATTTTAGAAATGGGTTTTGTACCGGGTTCAAAGTCGATACAAAATTCAATATCACGCTCTGGGAGTAGGCCAGGAAATTTTTTAGGAAATACGTCAGGAAATTTACTAACAACAGAAATATCATTCAAATCTAACGTATTTTTTTTCAAGTCCATAACATGGATAAGAAAGCTTGACATCCGTTTTTCAATAAACGAATGACTTTACGGCTTGATATGAAAGAGTTTGACTTCAATGGTTTGGTTGCTTAAATTCGAATAACAGGTTGCTAAGGAATATGAAAACTAACAACCTTACAAAAGCAATCAATTTGGCATGATGAGTAGTTAACCAATCAATCCCTAAAATCACATCAAAAGCAAGTATCTTTAAATAGATAAGATCAACAGGTAATGTGATGGTGCCAACTTGGATCAAACAAGATTTATAAACAGTGGATGTAACGAAAGTTTCTCCTAACGGAGTTTCCACAGATAAATCAAAGTCTAATTTCTTCGAAGTCAAGCTTAAACGTTGAGCACAAGCAGGAGAAATAAATGAATGGGTAGCACCAGTATCTAGTAAGGTATAAACTTCGTATGAATTTATGATTAGCTTACCCGTGCTAACTTCGTTTGGGTTCCTCGATTCGACCACGATCGAAAAACGCTCTTCCGAGAACAGTTGACTTTGACTTTTACGGGATGACCTTTTGAGTCACCATCCCATTGGACTTGGTTTCATTCTGGTGCAATCTCGGCGATATGTCCTTCCTTTCCACAGTTATAACATACCTTAAACTGTTGTGGGCAGTTTGGGCTGATATGTCCTTCTTTTCTGCACTTATAGCATATGACCGGTGGTCGTTCTCCTCCCTTGGAACCGATTCTTTCTTTGGTCTAACGTCTTCATTTTGTCATTGTTGAATCTCCTCTTTTTAAAATCTCCTCCCGACTCGCTTCTTCTATTCTCATGGCCATGATTACCGCCAGAGTGGTTGCCGCTCTTGTCCGTATTTTTCTTTCTCCGCTGGTTATCGTTGTTCTGATGACTGTTGTCACCGGTATGTGTCAGGAATAAGCATTTGTGAATGCTATTCCTATTTATATATGATTTGATTATGATATATATGTATATGGATGAATAATATGCAAGTATGCTTGCATTAAGAAAAGCTGTAAAGTCCTTTGATAGATAATAGAAATATATGTACAAGGACTTAGAATGAATTGATCAAATATGTTAGGTTGATCCTACATGAGCAAAAAAGCTTTGTAAAGTCCTTAAAAAGAAATGATGTACAAGGACTATAAATATTGAAAGATCAAGCTTGTTAGGTTGATCTTATGATGTAATAGATAGGCTAGTCTGATCGTCGAGCACTGCACCAGAAGTCGTAGTCTGCCAGGTGAGTCAAGGTTAACTCGGGAGATATCGAGGCAAAATAGGAGTATACAAGATAGTAGATCTCGGAGTTCGTAGACTGCCAGGGGAAACGAAGAAGGATCGTAGTGTATCGAGAAGAGCTTCCTCGGGATCGTAGTGTGTTGAGGAAGTCATGTTCAGAATCGTAGAGACAGCCTGCCTAAGAGACAAACGATCATCTGACAAAGCCAAGTCCGAAATGTAGACTACACTCAGAGTCGTAGAGCCTAGTAATGCTGAAGCCAAGTCAAGGATCGTAGACTACACTTTGAGTTTGTAGAGTCCATTGAGTGCATACAGAGATCGTAGTCGGGCAAGATCAGATGAAGACAACAAACACAAGGCAGAAATCGTAGAGTGTCAAGGTCTGATCTCAGGATCGTAGTGTCTGCATAGCCAAAGCTGAATCGTAGAGTGCAGAACTACAACTCCAACAGAAGTACTCACAATTCCAAGTCAGAATCGTAGAGCAGATACGGTTCTCAAAGAATGAGCACTCCCAGAATATCCAAAGGTACGAAGCCTTTGGTTGGCACTGCAAAGATGCAATCCACAGTAAGGGAACCAGAGTGCACTCAACGAATGTCATGCAAGCTAGCAGAAGAACTAAGCACCAATCCAATCAGCATCAAGATTGAGTTGAAAGGCCATTCGTGATGAAGTCTTCCACAAGATGATTTAAAGAAGACTTCAGCAGCTGACTAAGGAAAAGTCAGCTAATGCAGTTGCTGTCAAGAGAACAGAAGACAACGATCTTGGAAGCAACCAGGATCGTAGTATTTGTCAGACAAAGAAAGAAGCGATGGAAGGTGAACCAAGATCTTTCGGGTCACCAAGAGCAAGGCTAAAGTGATTAAGTGCAGGGTCAGTTCATTGATGATAAGTTTGCGGAAGATCACCAGGAGAAAGCAAGCTGGATGCGCCTAAAATCTGAAGTGTCTTGATATTCAGAAGGGGACCAGAGCAAGGAATTAGGCCATCGGTATCTGAGAACAGTCGAAGCAAACAGAAGTATTGAAGCACTGCACAATACAAGGAAGAGGTGTTCTACATTAAAGATCCAATCAACACTTTTCAGGATCGTAGTGTTAACTCTACTATGTCAACGAGCAACACCCAACAAGACACTACGATCAGGTCCTTGAAGACGTGTATCAGAATTGTAGAGTTCGGTTACCTGAAGACTGAAGCATTGGCAACGGTTCAATCTGCGCAGGTAATATTGGACAAGTGCTTATTGAGAGCATCGATGCAAAAGGACAACCTCGATCAAGATATCGAAGAAATAAAGTCTTCAACGCCAAGAAGATAGTAAAGTGATACATCGGCGAGGTAGGTGAAACGATGAGGCTCGCTGAGTCAAAAAATGTATGTCATGTCACATCAAGCAGTCCACCTCAAGCAACTCGAGATCTGTGAAGACATTTGAATAGCTTCCAACGGCTACTTTCCAAGGGAAGGATTGGGAAGATGTATAAATATAGAAGAGCTTCAAAGATCAAAGGTTCTTTGGAGTTGTGTATTCTGGAGAAAAGGTGGGTGATCCAGCAGAGAGTAATAGTGAGTCCTAAGGCTCACTCTACAATCCACCAAGAACACTCAGAAGTTAGATCAAGAAAGAAGTAGAAGTATGAGTTCTACTATGTAGAAGTGAGAGTTCTACTACATGAAGAGTGTTCTGAACTGCCGAGATAAAGAATAGCATAATGTCATCTGGATGTCCATCATGGGAAGACTCTAAGTACAATAGAGAAGAGCTTACGGTCATCCTAGCAAGTCCATCATGGGAAGGCATCGAGTAGCAAGAAGGGAGATCACAAAAGCCATCTTGGTGTCAAGCATGAGAAAGCTTCTAAGTAACTTACAGAAGAGCTTACAGTCATCTTAGAAGCCTCTCATGTGCAGCCATCAAGTATCAAGGAGAATGATCTTCAAGGCAGTTCATCAAGGGATCATCCGGAGTAGTTGAGCAACCTAAGAAGTTGAGCATCATGCAATACTCAAGCTGCTCCTCAAGGATGATCAAGCCAAGTCGCTAAGGATAGAAGATGTTGAGCATGAAGACATCTTAGCGACTCAAAGACCGACTCAACAATAACAAACAAACAACTCAACGGGAAGCGAGTGCGAGGGATCCTTGTCGGAGGGACTAAATGAAGCGAGGCCAAAGGGTCCCTTGTCGGGAGGGACTAAACAAAGCAGGGCCAAAGGGTCCTTGTCCAGAGGGACTAAACGAAGTTCCAAGCCTGCTGGGCTTGAAGAGTTCAAAGGGAACTAGAAGAGTCCAAAGGCTGCTGGCCTTAAAGAGTTCTTAGTGAATGAAGTTCCAAGGTACGTTGGCCTTGAAGGAATCGTAGAGATTCGTGGTCTTTGCCCTTCCTTAGTGGAAATCCTGCTAGTTGAAAGCAGAAGAGTGGATTAGGAGCTTGAGTCTCCGAACCACTTAAAACCTCTTGTCTTTTACATTATGTCATTTACATTATGTCTATAACTGCTATAATTGCTATGTATGTTTTAACTGCTTACAACTAAACTAACTCAACGAACAATGTACGTATGATTATGAATATATCAATGAAGGGGAATCTTTTACTTATTCCGCTGTGATTAAAAAGATTCTTATGCTTGTCATATACTCTAATATGAACAATACATCATAAACCAGAAAAGTATTTAAAATAAAAAGGATCTATTCAACCCCCCCTTCTAGATCTATTGTGCCCTCTGGGAACTAACAATTGGTATCAGAGCAGGTTCTCGTGCTATATTCAAAAGCTAATCGCTTTGAGTCTGATCCCAGGCACTAACATTATTCTAAACTTAGTTTAGTAGTAAGTAACTTGTTATATGCAGAAGAGCTCACACGTTGGAAATATTGTGTATAGGTAAAAATGTGTATACACCTGAAGCTGCTCAGATTGGTCCATATCCTCAATTGTTATATCAACAAGACCAATCCTAGTCTGCAGTCAATCTTGTAGTCTAAAGATCAGATGAGAGAAAGAGAGCAAGAGACATCAGTGACAAAGAGTAAAGCATTCATCAGTCTGAAAGATGAAGAGGTCATGCGTTCTAAGAAATGCTGATCGAGAGGAGAAAGAAGATCTTCTCAAACCTATGAGTGACCAACCATCAACTGGGTGTTATCCTTGTAAACTCAAAGATGTCAAAGATCTTAATGCCACGATTCCCTTGATCTAAATCTTCAAGACCACGACTGATTGATGAAAGGCCAATAAGAGCATTAAGCTGAAAGGAGTAAAAGTAAAAGCTATGCACATCAATACCTGAACTCAGTATATCTAAGGTAAATGACTGTTTCGTTACTGACTGTAAAAAGGTACGGTTCCTCACTATTATAAATGTACATCATTATTGCATCTCCTTATGAACTATAACAGTATTCTGTCAAGGAGTCATAATCTACCTTAAAAAAAGGTGAAGAGAGAAAGTAACATGAGGATAGAAACTCAAATGACTATAAATTTTCTCTCCATCCAAGTTTTGGGTTGAAGATGATATCTTGAAGGAAGTCTGAAATGGGTCATAAGAGCATCACAGACCTAATGAACGAAATGTGAAGTAATCTTTGATGATGGGTTAGTATGTATGCACAAGCCTATGTTCTAAGTGTTAACATGACACACGAGCATGATCGGGTTCTGCAAGAGGATCTTGCTGACATGTAGAAATTGATCACCTCAATGAATCAACTAAATACTCCTAAAATCGTAGAGCTGATTCTCACTTTGTGAACACTTAAACATTGTGAACATAACTCAGTGAATGATGAAACCATCATAGATAGAGAGTGTGTTATTAAATGCCATATCTCACACACACTCACCAGCATGCATCTCGAAATATATTTCCATAAGATAGTTGCATGTATGGATTGTCTGTTGATGATAAATATGATGATTATCCAAATAAGAGGAACAGGGGTTTAGAAAACTAACCTAGCAGGACCAATTTAACTATGGGTACCAAAAATAGAAATATATTTAAACCTGCAGGTATTTGGTCAGTCTGACCACTCTAAGGAATGATGAAGCAGAAGACTTGGTCGAAAGATACGACAAAGAGAAGGCTAAGGACCTGCTGAGAAATGAGTCTGATAAAGTTCCTATATGTCCAAGCCTGTCCTTGAAGACCCTCTGAGCTAACCGGAATGGAGCTCACATGGCTGAAAATCTGTATTTGGGAGCATGCCATGCAGCAGAAGATAAAGAGGATTCTATATGCCCATATCAAGAGAGATATGCTTTATGGAAAGGATCCTCAAGGGAAGCTCACAACAGAAGATCATTGAACTTAAGACAAAAGGAGTTCTTTACGAAGCAGAACTTCTCAAACAAAGGACTATCAAAGAAGACTATGTTTGTAGTACTGTCAAATGATCGTAGAGTGATCAATCCTGAACATAATCATCTCTACGATACAAGGAAAACAAAGCAACGATGATGATTCCAGTCAGAAGGAAAAATGTTGGGCAGCCTTCAAATGAACATGAAGAAGGAATCACATCTATCTGAGAAGACAACATCAACAATGGGGGAACAGTGATCTGTTAAGGAATAACAACACTATTAAACCTGGAAGAGATGTACCAGCTACAGAGTCCCAAAACCTTGTGGCTGATGAACCAAATGAAGATCCATAGTCAGTAAGAACGTCTCAAAACGTACTACTGATAACCCTTCAGCCACCCAATTCATAATCGTGAAGTTCCTACGATCAAACACATGATCGTAGTGTAAGAGAAGAAGGACACCACGATTTCAGCATTGTAGATATCCAGAGCTGGTAGAAAGACCTCCCCATCAGAAAAGATCTAATGAGATGTCATTGAAAATCACTGTCTTAGTACTTCATCTGAAGAGCGCCTCAGGGACAAACCTGACCCTTAGCTCACTCTAAGAGGTTGGCTGTGACGCCCCCAAAATAGGTATACAACACCCATTCTGAGTCGCCAAAATACATGGTATAGAAAGCAAACTACAACTTTGACAATACAGATGTCGTGTAGAATACGACAATACAACTGTGAGTTTGAATACAAATATTGTCTTACAGACAATATACACACCCAAATAAGTCCTCATTAATTATTCATACACTTTTTTACGAAGTAGTGAGGGGCGACTAAAACATCTTCCTAGAACCATCACTCCATACCCAGACTCGATCCTCGCTATGTTCTCACCTCCCGAGAAGAAAAATGGAACAAAAAGGAAAAGGGTGAGCTCAACTAGCCCGATAAAAAGAATATTATGACTAAGATAATATACAACAAATTATCGTTAGTCTTCAACAGGAAAATCTAATAGAATACAATAGACAACAAGTTTTAGATCAACAAATGCAAAATGAAGCTTGACAATCCATTAGAAGAGTCACGTAGAGAAAGAATTCTTGTCTTCTAAGGTTTAAAAGTCCATCATCAATAGTTTATCCCCTGTAATAACAATCAATATACATCTTTAATCATCTTTTGCACTACTGAAGCCAAAGATATTCATTTATATCACCGGTTGGTCATATTTCATCTCAACACATTCATCTTTGCACTCTGAGGCCAAAGATATTCATCGATTAATCGTTCATCTTTGCACTTTCTGGTGCCAAAGATATTCATTTATATCACCATTTAGGGGTGAGGATGATGAAAAGCATTTTTAAAGAAAGCGAATCAATTGAAACAAAATGACAAGGATTAAGGATTAAGGATTCGTACTTTGTTTTACCCATGTCCAAAAATACTTGAAAATAATCATATTGGTGTAAAATTCAAGAATGATCAAAACATGGATACAATCAAAGCTAGTATCCGAATAGATATTTTGGACAAAATTTTTTTTTATTTTTTTGGTGAATAGTCCGTATTCGTGAATAAGTGTCGATATCGTGAATAGTCAGATATCGTGAATAGTAACCCGACACAACAAGTTCCAAATTTGATAAAAAAGTTCACTAATACTTGGCATAATGATATTGAAAAAAATATCATTTAAGAAGAAAATAATACCCCTTACCTCAAAATAATCGTACTTACGATTGAATTTCAGGTATAGTCTTGTGAAACCCCATCAGTATAGCAACACTCAAAGTATACTCACAAGAATACATTTCGATAATTTAGAGAGAGAAAGAGAGAAAACTTAGTTTCGGTGTGATTTTCAATTCTAACTTAGCCCTCTATTTATAGGAAAATGCTAACGCATAAAGGAGACTAAAATAATAAATTAATATTATTTATAAACCAATTTCTACGCATGCTTTCAACCCCTCAATCTTTGAAAATTTCATTGAAACCCATGTGCATTCAACACCCACCAAAAAGTGGGTCCCACCATAATTAATAAAAAATTATTTTATTTTCCGTAACTTCAATAATTCATAGAAAATAGTTCGTTTATCAGAAAAATTGAAACTCATGAATTTCCATGGGAAATTCCATTCTCTACAACTTTGCGTAAGAAAACTTTTCCAAATTCCAAAATGAAATTGACCGAAATCCATAAAGCAGACGATTTTACGATTCTATAATCAATTTTCGATCAAGAATTGTGTCCACCAGACACACAAAACATATATTAAACATTTAATGCCACAAAATACTCTACCTCCTCATATACTCATATATCCCACAATCATTATAAAAATATCACAGTTAATATATTATTAAAATAATATATTTAAATGTATTATTTTATCGAAAAAGATAAAATATTAATTTTCAACAATTGTCACATTAAAAATTTTCTCCATCTATATCCACATAAAATAAATATTTTCTTTATCATAATAATCAATAATTAATTATTCAAAAATAATATTACTGAGAATCACAAGATCGACAACCGGTAGTTCAGAAAGAGGGCTTTCAATAAGAATTTCTCCTTCTTGGTAGCGCAATTAGGTGACCAAACCTCTCCTTAGATGAGAACTTTCTAGACATTGCCAATAATGTTATCGATAATATTATTCAAATAATATGAATTATTGATTTGATAATGGGAAAATCTTGTGTAATGACAATTATTGAAACAATAATAATATAAATATCAATGCAAAAGAATTATTGAATCAATAAGATAAAATAATGAGCAGTAATTCTTCGTAACAATTATTGAGTAGTGCCTTCTTACGTAAGGATCAATAATTCAACAATCTGGTAAATATCTGGTGTGCTTCTTTGTGCAACCACGCCAGACATCAGTATTTTAACCACCAGAGTAACCAACAAAGATGTTAATAGCGGTAATAATTTACGTCGTTATTTATAAAACTCAATCTTTGTCGTTTTCCTTCATCCAACCTTTTCCGTTATGGGGCCCACTAATGGCTGGCAAATCGTCAGACGGAGATTCCAAACAAAAAGAATATTCCACGACCAAACGAATATTCCCAAACAATAATGAATATTTTATAACCACTTGCTTATTTTGTAAACTTTGCACATTTCACCCATAACCAAAGAATTATATCAAATTAACCCTTATTAATTTAGAATAATGAATAAAGAAAAATTCAATTTTATTTATAATAAGTTGGGGTCTTACAACCTCCCCTCCTTATGAAATTTCGTCCTCGAAATTGACATACGATACACAGTATATCGAAAAGGTGAGGTACTTGCTTTCATCTCTCGATTCCAACTCCCATGTCATTTCCTCAATTGCATGGTTTCTCCACAAAACCTTAACTTGTGGTATAACCTTCGTGCGTAAGACATGCTCTTTCCTATCCAAAATCTCAATAGGTATCTCCTCGTAGGTTAAATCTTCGCTATCTAAATGCGTCTGGTTCTAATGCAATAATGTGGTTCGGGTCTTTCACATATTTACGAAGCATAGATATGTGGAATACATTGTGAACACGAGACATACTTGGAGGTAACGCGAGTCTATAGGCTACGTTCCCTATTCGGTCAAGAATCTCAAATGGACCAACAAACCTTGGATTGAGCTTTCCTCTTTTCCCAAATCTTGTAACTCCCTTCCATGGAGCAATACGTAACAATACATGATCTCAATATTAAACTCCACGTCCTTTTCTATGAAGATCAAGATAACTCTTTTGTCGATCTTGTGAAGTTTGAATACGTTGTCGAATCATTTGGATCTTTTATGTAGTCATGCGTACTAATTCTGGTCCCAACAATATTGCTTCTCCCACCTCGTCCCAAAGATCTTTGGAGAGCGACATTTAAATCCATACAACGCCTCAAATGGAGCCATGCCTATACTTGCTTGATAAGCTGTTGTTGTAGGAGAATTCCACCAGTGGTAGGTACTTATCCCAACTTCCTTTGAAATCTAGGACACGAGTCTTAATAGATCTTCAAGGGTTTGAATAGTCCTCTCTCGATTGTCCGTCCGTTTGAGGATGGTATCTTTGAATCAATCAAATCCGTGCCCATAGCTTTCGCAAGCTAACCCAAAATCTTGAAGTGAATCTCGGGTCACGATCCAAAACTATGGATCTTGGCATGCCATGCAATCGTCATAATCTCATTCACGTCACATCTGAGCAAGGCGTTCAAGGAATAAGTCTCGCCAGTCGGTAAAGAAATGGGCGGACTTGGTTAATCTATCAACAATAACCCAAATTGCATCTACGCCTTTGAGAAACTTTGGGAAGACACGTAACAAAATCCATAGTAATGTGTTCCCATTTCCATTAGGAATCTCAAGTGGTTGCAATGGACCTTTTGGCACTTGATGTTCCGCCTTTACACGTTGACAAAGTTAAACATCTTGAGATAAACTCCGCAATCTCTCTCTTCATTTTGTTCCACCAAAATGTATGTCGAATATCATGATACATTTTGGTACTTCCGGGATGGATTGCAAAGCGGGGTGTTGTGTGCCTCCATCATGATTTTATGCTTTGTCGAATCGTTAGGAACGAAAAGTCTAGAATTGACTCAAGTATTCCTTCCTCATCAATTCTTGCTTAGGAATAGCTCCTTCTTGCACTTTCTTCTTCATACGCATCATTTGTGTCCGTAGCTTGAAAGCGACTTTAACTTTATCGATTAAAGTCGGTTCTACTTGTATATTCGCCATCATTATGTGGGTCCCAAGTCTTTAATTCTACCTCCATCCTTTGCAAGTCATACAAAATGGGCCTTTGCGTTGACAATATCGCTTTTCATTTTGTATATGATCTTCTACTTTAATGCGTCACTACTACGTTCGCTTTTCGAGGATGATATTGAATAGTGTGATCGTAATCTTTTATGACTCCGACCCAACGTCGTTGCCGCATGTTGAGTTCTTTTTGGGTGAAGAAATATTTGAGGCTTTTATGGTCCGTATAAATCTCCACTTTCTCTCCATACAAGTAGTGTCTCCATATCTTCAACGTGAATACGACTGCTGCCAACTCTAGATCATGAGTAGGATAATTCCTCTCATATTCTTTGAGTTGTCGTGAGGCATAGGCTATGACTTTCCCATGTTGCATGAGGACACATCCTAACCCCTTGCCAGAAGCATCGCTGTAGATAACAAATCCATCTGAACCAGATGGTATTGTCAAAACAGGTGCCGAAATGAGTCTCCTCTTGAGCTCTTGGAAGCTCTTCTCGCATTCCTCGCTCCATAAGAATTTTGCATCCTTCCGAGTCAGCTGAGTTAACGGAGTAGCGATTCGAGAAAATCCTTCCACAAATCTCCGATAATAACCAATTTAAGCCCGAAAAGTGCAGATTTTGATCACCGACTTGGTTGCTCTAACTTTGTATTGCTTCAATCTTCGCCGGGTCAACAGATACTCCTTGTTTTGACACCACGTGCCCAAGGAATGCTACTTCCTCAAGCCAGAACTCGCATTTCTTCAACTTGGCATAAAGCTTGTGTTCACGAAGTCTTTGTAGTACCAGCTTCAAATGGTGCTCATGATCTTCACGGCTTTTGGAATAGATGAGGATGTCATCAATAAAGACAACAACGAACTGATCCAAATATTCCTTGAACACACGGTTCATCATATCCATGAAAGCAGCAGGAGCATTAGTCAATCCAAAAGACATGACCAAGAATTCATAATGCCCGTATCGAGTCCTAAATGCCGTCTTTGGAATATCCTCAGTTTTAATCTTCAGCTGATGATATCCAGAACGAAGATCGATCTTTGAAAAGAATTGTGCTCCTTGCAACTGGTCAAACAGGTCATCAATGCGAGGTAGCGGATACCTATTCTTGATGGTGACATGGTTCAATTCTCGATAGTCAATACAAAGTCTCATACTCCCGTCTTTCTTCTTTACGAATAAAACAGGAGCACCCCAAGGAGACGTACTAGGACGAATGAAACCGATGTCTAATAACTCCTGTAGTTGGACTTTTAACTCCTGAAGTTCAATAGGAGCCATTCGATATGGGGTTTTAGAAATGGGCTTTGTACCCGGTTCAAGGTCAATAAAGAATTCAACATCACGTTCTGGGGGTAGACAGGAAGCTCTTCAGGAAATACATCGTGGAATTCTTTAACCACATAAATATTATTCAAATCTGACTTGTCTTTATTCAAATCCATAACATGGGCTAAGAAAGCTTGACATCCGTTTTTCAATAAACGAATAGCTTTGTGGCTTGATATGACAGTGACTGATTTTAGTGGTTTAGTGGTTTGAATTCGTATGACAGGTTGGTTAGGAATATGAAAACTAACAACCTTACGAAAACAATCAATTTTGGCATGATGAGTGGTTAACCAATCAATTCCTAAAATCACATCAAAAGCAAGTATCTTTAAAGAGATAAGATCAACGGTAATGTGATAGTGCCAACTTGGATCATGCAAGATTTATAAAGCGTAGATGTAACGAAGGTTTCACCCAACGGAGTTTCAACAGATAAATCAAAATCTAATTTCTCCGGAGTCAAGTTTAAACGTTGAGCACAAGCAGGAGAGATAAAAGAATGGGTAGAACCGGTATCTAGTAAGGTATAAACTTCGCAAGAATTCAAGATTAGCTTACCCGTGATCACCTCGTTTGGGTTCCTCACGTTTTGTCCGATCACGACAAACGCCTCTTCCGAGAACCGCGTGATTTCGACTTATCCGGATGACCCTTGGAATCACCACTCTTTGAACTTGGTTTCGCGATAAGTACAATCTCGAGCGATGTGGCCTTCCTTTCCACACGGTTGTAACATACCTTGGATTGTTGTGGGACGGTTTGGTGATATGTCCTCCTTCCCGCATTTGTAACATCTAACTGGCGGTCGTTCTCCTCCCCTAGCATTTGTTGTTGGTCCTTGGTGCTGCTGTTGATATCTTCCCGTCATTGTTGAATCTTCTCTTTCTGAAATTTTCACTTGAGTCACCTCTCCTATTATCATGTCCACGATTACCACCTGAGTGGTTACCGCCTTTGTCCGTATTCTTTCCTCCTCATTTGGTTATCATCGCTTACGATGACTACCACGATTGTGGTCCCTCGGTTGAGTATACTCACTATCTCGTTCTAATAAGCGAGCCCCGCTGACAACATCCGAATACAGAGAAAATTTATGAGAGATAAGGTATTCGACGAATCTACGGTTTTAGACCTCTCGAAACATACGCGTCATTCGTTCCTCATTCTCCACCAAATGAGGTGCAAACCGGATAACTCTGCGAACTTTGCCTCGTCTTTGAGACACCGTCATGTTGTTCGCTCGAGTCTAATAAACTCTACCTCCTTCATATGACGCGAATACTTTACGGAAAGTACTTATCATTGAACAGTTTCAAATCTTTCCCAAGACATGTTAAGTGCATCTGGTTGGTACGCTTCACTGATTCCCACCGATGAATCTGCTTCACCACGAAACATAAAGGTGGCGAATGGAACCTTACGTTCTCCGTGCACCCCAAGACATCGAATATCTTGGTAATTTGCTTGACCCGTTTACGCCTTGATCGGATCCGGCTTTCCATGAAAATCTGGTGGTCCCAACTCCTTAAACCGCTTGGTTTGTGATGATGCATCGTGCATTGCCATCATTTCCACCGTATTTTGTACACGAGTCTCCTTATGCGATTTTGCATGAATCGCAAAAAGCTTCTAAACATCCCGTCGTTCATCATTTGCTCGATTGGCGTTGTTCACACGGGAGGAACATTGCCCGACTGTTAGACGTTCTCCTCGTTAGTAGTGTAAACGGCGTCTCCACGGTCTCATAAACTCCATTGTTAACGTTCTCGTGACCCCATTCTTAACATCGCCATAAAACAAGGGTTAATTAAATAAATTAACATATCACATAATATCCTATATTATGGCCCGACCAACAAATAAGCTTAGGTAGGACACACTAGCGAAGGATTTACTCGTCTCTCCTCCTAGTTCTATTCCCGATCTCCGCTGGAGATCATATCCCTAAGCTCGATACCAATCTGTGGCGCCCCAAAATAGGTATACAACACCCATTCGAGTCGCCAAAATACATGGTATAGAAAGCAAACTACAACTTTGACAATACTGGATGTCGTGTAGAATACGAACAATACAATCTGTTGTGAGTTTGAATACAAATATTGTCTTCTACAGACAATATACACACCCAAATAAGTCCTCATTAATTATTCATACACTATTTTACGTAAGTAGTGAGGATAACTAAAACATCTTCCTAGAACCATCACTCCATACCCCAGGACTCGATCCTGCGCTATGTTCTCACCTCCCGAGAAGAAAAATGGAACAAAAAGGAAAAGGGTGAGCTCAACTAGCCCGATAAAGAATATTATGACTAAGATAATATACAACAAATTATCGTTAGTCTTCAACAGGAAAATCTAATAGAATACAATAGACAACAAGTTTTAGATCAACAAATGCAATGAAAAAGAATCCATTAGAAGAGTCACGTAGAGAAAGAATTCTACCATCTTCTAAGGTTTAAAAGTCCATCATCAATAGTTTATCCCCGTAATAACAATCAATATACATCTTTAATCATCTTTGCACTACTGAGGCCAAAGATATTCATTTGTATCACAGGTTGGTCATGTTCATCTCAACACTGCTCATCTTTGCACCTACTGAGCCAAAGATATTCATCGATTAATCGTTCATCTTTGCACTATCTGCCAAAGATATTCATTTATATCACCATTTAGGGTGAGGATGATGAAAAACATTTTAAAGAAACGAATCGAATCGGTGAAACAAAATGACAAGGATTAAGGATTAAGGATTCGTACTTTGTTTTACCCATGTCCAAAAATACTTGAAAATAATCATATTGGTGTAAAATTCAAGAATGATCAAAACATGGATACAATCAAAGCTAGTATCCGAATAGATATTTTGGACAAAAAGAAAAATTTTTATTTTTGTGTGAATAGTCAGATTCGTGAATAGTGTCGATATCGTGAATAGTCTTGCCATACACGTGAATAGTAACCCGACACAACAAGTTCCAAATTTGATAAAAAGTTCACAATACTTGGCATAATGATATTGAAAAAAAATATCATTTAAGAAGAAAATAATACCCCTTACCTCAAAATAATCGATCTTAATTTGAATTTCAGATATAGTCTTGTGAAACCCAAGACCGTATAGCAACACTCAAAGTATACTCACAAGAATACCGATAATTTAGAGAGAGAAGAGAGAAAACTTAGTTTCGGTGTGATTTTCAATTCTAACTTAGCCTCTATTTATAGGAAAATGCTAGAAACGCCAAAGGAGACTAAAATAATAAATTAATATTATTTATAAACCAATTTCTACGCATGCTTGCATTTAGCCCTCAATGCTGAAAATTTCAAAGTGACCCATGTGCATTCAACACCCACCAAAAAGTGGGTCCCACCATAATTAATAAAAAAATTATTTTATTTTTCGTAACTTCAATAATTCATAGAAAATAGTTCGTTTATCGAAAAATTGAAACTCGCATGAATTTCCATGGGAAATTCCATTCTCTACAACTTTGCAGAAGAAAACTTTTCCAAATTCCAAACAGAAATTGGACAAGAAATCCATAAAGCAGACGATTTTACGATGCCTATAATCAATTTTCGATCAAGAATTGTGTCCACCGACACACACAAAACATATGTTAAACATTTAATGCCACAAAATACTCTACCTCCTCATATACTCATATATCCCACAATCATTATAAAAATATCACCAGTTAATATATTATTAAAATAATATATTTAAATGTATTATTTTATCGGAAAAAGATAAAATATTAATTTTCAACAATTGTCACATTAAAATTTTCTCCATCTATATCCACATAAAATAAATATTTTCTTTATCATAATAATCAATAATTAATTATTCAAAATAATATTCTGAGAATCACAAGATCTTGTAACCGTGTAGTTCCCAGAAGAAGGGCTTTCAATAAGAATTTCTCCTTCTTGGTAGCATGATTAGGTGACCAAACCTCTCCTTAGACGAACTTTCTAGACATTGCCAATAATGTTATCTCGATAATATTATTCAAATAATATGAATTATTGATTTGATAATGGAAAATATTGTGTAATGACAATTATTGAAACAATAATAATATAAATATCAATGCAAAGAATTATTGAATCAATAAGATAAAATAATGAGAATAATTTATGTAACAATTATTGAGTAGTGCCTTTCACGTAAGGATCAATAATTCAACAATCTGCGTGCAATACCGTGGTGCTTCTTTGTGCAAACCACGCCGTATCAGTATTTTAACCACCGAAGTAACCCAACGGTGTTAGCGGTAATAATTCGTACGTCGTTATTTATAAAACTCAATCTTTGTCGTTTTCCTTCATCCAACCGTTTTTTTTCGTTATGGGGCCCACCAATGATCTTGGCTGGTAAAGACGGAGATTCCCGACAAAAAGAATATTCCACGACCAAACGAATATTCCCCGACAATAATGAATATTTTATAACCACTTGCTTATTTTGTAAACTTTGCACATTTCACCCATAACCAAAGAATTATATCAAATTAACCCTTATTAATTTAGAATAATGAATAAAGAAAAATTCAATTTTATTTATAATAAGTTGGGGTCTTACATTGGCCCTTCCTGAGCTACCTTATCACAGAAGGAATGCTTGATCTAGTTCATCTCAAAAGAACCAAGTTAGTCGACGATCGTAGAGTTGAGTTTGAAAAGGACTAAACGATCGTAGTGTAACTGCAGTGATCGTAGAAGACAACTCAACGATCATAGTTCTACCAAAGGGTACTCCAATTCACAAGGAGCATGAAGAGTGAGACATCTGCTAAGCCATTCAAGTTAAGGAGATAAGTTCGAATACATCAGTGATTGAGCTATGATGCATCGAAGTACGGAGGAAAGACGAAGGGACTAAACAAAGTAGGGCCAAAGGGTCCTTGTCTAGAGGGACTAAACGAAGTTCCAAGCCTGCTGGGCTTGAAGAGTTCCAAGGGAACTAGAAGAGTCCCAAGGCTACTGGCCTTAAAGAGTTCTTAGTGAACTGAAGTTCCAAGGCTGCTGGCCTTGAACGAATCGTAGAGATTCAGGGTGCTGCCCTTCCTTAGTGGAAATCCTGCTAGTTAAAAACAGAAGAGTGGATTAGGAGCTTGAGTCTCTGAACCACTTAAAATCTCTTGTGTCTTTTACTTTATGTCATTTACATTATGTCTATAACTGCTATAGCTGCTATGTATGTTTTAACTGCTTACAACTAAACTAACTCAATGAATAATGTACGTATGATTATGAATATATCAATGAAGGAAGATCTTTTACTTATTCCATTGTGCTTGAAAAGATTCTTATGTTTGTCGTATACTCTAATATGAACAATACATCATAAACCAGAAAAGTATTTGAAATAAAAAGGATCTATTCAACCCCCCCCCCCTTCTAGATCTATTGTGCCCTCTGGGAACTAACAGTATGATCCTGGTTGTGGTCCCTCGGTTGAACGTACTCGTTATCTCGCTCTAATAATTGAGCCCTGTTGACAACATCTGAATAGAGAGAAAATTTATGAGAAATGAGATATTGACATATGCCGGGTTTTAAACCTCTAAGAAACATCTGCGTCATACGTTCCTCATTCTCCACCAAATGAGGTGCAAACCTGGATAACTCCACGAACTTCGCCTCGTACTGGGACACCGTCATGTTATTTTGTTCCAATCTAATAAACTCTATCTCCTTCATATGACGAACACTTTCAGAAAAGTATTTGTCATTGAACAGTTTCTGAAATGTCTCCCAAGACATACTGAGTGCGGCTAGATGGGTGCGCTTCACAGATTCCCACCAGTAATCTACCTCATTACGGAACATAAAAGTGGCGAATGGAACTTTTTGTTCCTCCGTGCATCCCAAGACATCGAATATCTTGGTAATTTGTTTGACCCACGTCTCCGCCTTAATCGGATCCGACTTTCCCCAGAATTCTGGTGGTCCCAACTCTTTGAACTGCTTGGCTGTGACCAGCTGTGCATTGCCATTGTTTCTTCCTATATTTTGAATAGGAATCTCCTTCGTTTGGTTTTGCATGAATCGCAAAAAGCTTCTAAACATCTCATCGTTCATCGTCTGCTCAGTGGTGTTGTTTACAGGAGGAACATTGCCAGCCTATTGAACGTTCTCCTCGTTGGTGAGTACATGCATCTCCACGGTCTCATTTACTCCACTGTTAACATTTTCAGTCAACATTCTCAAATACTGCCATAAAACAAGGGTTAATTTAACAAATTAATATATCACATAATATCCCTATATTATGATCGACCAACAAATAAGCTTAGGTATGACACACTAGCGAAGGATTTACTCGTCTCTCCTCCTAGTTCTATTCCCCGATCTCCATGGAGATCATATCCCTAAGCTCGATATTAACCGTGACGCCCCAAAATAGGTATACAACACCCATTACGAATCGTCAAAATACATGGTACAGAAATAACTACAACTTTATTAATACAACATAAAAACTGTGAGTTTAAATACAAATATTGTCATCTAGACAATATCCACACTTCAATAAGTCCTCATTACAATTATTGATACATTATTTTATAAAAATTGTGAGGACTACTAAAACGACTTTCTAGAACCTTCATTCCACACCCCGACTAGTTCCCGTTATATTCTCGCCTCCTGAGAAGAAAAATGGAACAAAAAGGAAAAGGGTGAGCTCAAATAGCCCAGTAAGAATATTATGACTAAGATAATGTACAACAAATTATCGTTAGTCCTCAACAGGAAAAATCGATAGAATACAATAGACAACAAGTTTTAGATCAACAATCGCAATGAAACAATAATTCATTAGAAGAGTTAAGTAGAGAATGAAATCTACTATCATCTATGAATTTAAAAGTCCATCATCGATATTTTATACGTAACATCAATCAATATACATCTTGAATCAAATAGTCATCTTTGCACTACTGAGCCAAAGATATTAATCGATCTACCATGTTCATCTCAACACTGTTCATCTTTGCACTACGGCCAAATATATTCATCATAAAATCATTCATCTTTTGCACTACGTGCCAAAGATATTGGGTTATATCATCATTTAGGATTGAGGATGATGAAAATATTTTAAAGAAAACGAATCCGGTGAAACAAAAGAACAAATATTAAGGATTCATACTTTAAACAATCCAAGTTCAAAATACTTCATAAATAAATAACGAGTGGAGTAAAATTCAAGAATGAAGACCAAAAATAGATGCAATCAAAGATAGGAATCAAAAGCAGATAATTTTGGAAATAGAAAAGAAAATTTAATTTTTTACGTGAATAAGGTCGATTCGTGAATAGTCTTAGTATCACGTGAATAGTAACTCCGACACTAAAAGATAGAAATTTCACAAAAAAATCATCATGCTTCGTGAATAGTACTCGTGAATAGTAACTCGTGAATAGTAACTCATAAATAGTAACTCGTGAATAGTAACTCATAAATAGTAACCCCGATATGAAAAAGTTCCAAATTTGATAAAAAGTTTCAACCAATATTTCGGCATAATGATATTGAAGAAATAATATCACTTACGAAGAAAATAACATCCCTTACCTCGAAAAGACGAAGACTTCCGACTAGAATAATTGGATATAGTCTTTGAAGGAACTTCAGATCAGATATAGCAACACTCAAAGTATCAAAATACTCACAAGAATACACTCGATAATATAGAGAGAGAAAGAGAGAGAAAACTTCAGTTTTTGATGTGATTTTCAATTCTAACCTAAACACCCTATTTATAGGAAAATACTTAAAACACCAAAGCAGAAAATTTAATAGAATATTAATATTTATAAAAATATTATACACACTCCTTGAAATCTGAATTTCAGCAATTCACACATGCTAGAGGGGCCCATCAAAATGAAAAATATGTTTTAATAACTTTTTGTAACAAAATCAATTCAGACCCAATATTACGAAACTTCAATAATTCATAATAAATATCCCTTTATCAAAAAAAATCGAATCTTATGTCCTTCCATAGGAAATTCAATTCTCTACAACTTTACAGAAGAAAGTTTTTCCAAATTCTAAATAAAAATTGACCGAAATCCACAAACGGGCGATTTTACAGGCTCTAATCAAATTTCAGTCAAGAAATGGGGTCCACCGACACACAAAACATGTTTTAATTATTTAATGCAACAAAAATTCTATTTTTCCTCATATACTCATATATCCCACCTTCATTATAAAAATATCACCATTATTATATTATTAAAATATAGTAATATATTTAAATGAATTATTTTATCAGAAAAAGATAAAATATTAATTTTCAACAATTGTCACATTAAAATTTTCTCCATCTATATCCACAAAAAAATAATATTTTCCTCATCATATAAATCGATAATTAATTATTCACAAATAATATTACAGAATCACGATCTCGACAACCGTGCCATTCACAGGAAGAGGGGCTTTCAATAAGGATCTCTCTTCTTTGGCGCCATGATTAGGTGACCAAATCTCTCCTTAAACAGAACTTTATAGACATTGCCAATAATGTTATCTAATAATATTATTCAGATAATATGAATTATTGCTTCGATAATGGAAAATACTGTGTAGTGACAATTATTGAAACAACAGTAATATAAAATATCAACGTAGCAATTATTGAATCAATAAAATAAAATACTGAACAGTAATTACTGTAACAATTATTGAGTAGTGCCTTCTTACGTAAGAATCAATAATTGGTGCTGTAAGACCCCGAATTTTATGAAATGAAAGTATTCAATTTTTCTTATAATTATTATTCATTAAATGGTTAAATTGATAAAAGGTTAAAGTTAAGGGTGATATATGAATTTTTTTCAAAATACGCAAGTGGTTATAAAATATTCATTGTTGTCGGAAAATATTCGTTTGGTCGTGGAATATTCTTTACGCTTTAGAATATTAAATATTTGACGGTGCAAACCATTTGTGAGCCCCATAATGTAGAATAACGATGGATGAAGAAAACAAAAAAATTGAGTTTTTATAAATAGCGGCGTAATCGTTACTCAATTAACAATCGTTGGAATACGGTGGTTAAAATACTGATGTCTGGCGTTATTAGACAAGAAGACATTTGTATGCATGCGACAAGTATTTTGAAATTATTGATTCTTACGTAAGAAGGCACTACTCAATAATTATTACGATAATTCTTGCTCAATATTTTATTTTTATTGGTTCAATAATTGTGCGTTGATATTTTATATTATTGTTGTTTCAATAATTGTCCGCACAAGATATTTTCCATTATCGATTAATAATTCATATTATTTGAATAATATTATTAGATAGCATTATTGGCAATGTCTAGAAAGTTCTGTCAAGGAGAGGTTTGGTCACCTAATTGCGCGCCAGTAAGGATAAATCCTTATTGGAAAGCCCCCTCTTTCCTGGGAACCACCTGGTTGTCATAACTGTGATTCTGTAATATTATTTGTGAATAATTATTTATTGATTTATACGATAAGGAAATATTTATTTTATGTGGATATAAATTATGGATTTATTTATGTGGTTATAAAAGAAGGAATTAACGTTGAGGTGTTTTATCGGTATTTTGTCGGATTGGAGGTATTAAAAGATCAAATCGGTGTTCTTAAAGCTCTATTGCGTGAGTTATAATTTTGATCTGACCGTTGGATCGTTGTAATTTTTGAATATGTTATACATATATAAGTTGAGTATATGTCCACAAATTTTGAACCGTTAAAAATTAACGCATGATTTGTTTTGAATTTTAAAAGGTGTTGAAACGGTGTTTAAAATCATCCGTTTGTGGATTTCGGATATTTTTGGTTTGGAATTTGGAAAAATTTTCTTCTGAAAAGTTGTAGAGAATTCGATTTCAGGCAGAATAGACATAAAATTTATATTTTTCTGATAAACGGGCTATTTTCTATGAATTGTTAAAATTTTGAAAAATAAAATAATTTTTATTAAATTTATGGGTGGGACCCACTTTGGTTGGTGTCAATAACATGTGGGCTGCTGAAATTTTCAGAATTGAGGGGCTGATGGCTTTCAAAGCATGCGTAGAAAGAATGAGAATAAATAATAATAATTTATTATTTTAGTCTCCTTTGGCGTTCTAGCATTTTCCTATAAATAGGTGCTTATGTTAGAATTGAAAATTACACCAGAAATAAGTTTTCTTTCTCTCTATATTATCAAGCATATTTTTGAGAGTATTTAGATAATTTGAGAGTTGCTATTTAGTAGAAGTTTCCTTCGGTTTTTCATCTGATATTCCTGTCAGAAGTACTGCTCTTTTGAGGTAGGGGATTTTAAGGATTATTATGTTTTTCAGTTCGTACTTCTTCCGACCTTCAGAAAATTCTGGAAAAATTGGAAATGATATTTTGATGAGTTTTATTGATTGTGTCCAAAAATGGTGATTTTTGGATGTATAGATTAAGAGTTATGAATTTTACGGGAAAAGACTATTTTAAAAGTAACCGCTTATAACTCCTTGCGGTTAACTCTAAAATTGATGAAATTTTTATTGGGAGTACATCTATATTATATCAGTGTACTCTGTGAATTTCGGAATTTTTGGATAAAAGTAAAATTTATGATAAATATCTAAATATTCAGCGGTTTTGGCCATATGAAAAATAGTAAATGAATTTTAAAAATTTTGAGAAAAATATATGTTCAATATGGGATTATATTCTGCTAAATCCCAGAAAAGAAATATTTTTGGAACTGATTTGGTATTTTTCATAAAAATGGACTAGTTATGAGTAAATGAATTAAATATGTTATGTGAAGTAAGAAAATTGGAAAATAAGATTTTATGGCTTGAGAATCCTATATGAGGTATATGCAGATTTTTGATGAGGGTTTTGGTTATTGGTGATGAAATCTTATGAGTTTAGAATTTTAGGATGATTAAATGCATTATTTAGTAAAATGTAAACAATTAAAATAAATTGTTTATAAGTTTAAGAAATGTTATTTCAATATCATTATACTGAAATATTGGTATGAATTTTATTGTGAAATTTCTACCTTTTTGTGTCGGATTTACTATTCATGAGTTACTATTCACGAGTTACTATTCATGAGTTACTATTCACAAAGTTACTATTCATAGGTTACTATTCATGAGTTACTATTCACGACAAAATTGGTTTCTTTTTCTGACCAAAATACCGTTGATTTATGAATCTTACTCTTGAAATTAAATCCATGTTTTGATCATATTATTTTTATTATCATATATAACATTTTTATAATCTTAGTGATGAAATTTCTCTTTGACTTGAGTGTAAAGATGGATAGATTATTGGTATGATCGTGACTATGAGTTCTCTTTGGCCAGTAGTGCAAAGTTGAATTATTGAGTGGTATGATCATGACCATTGAATTTATAATTGAATATCTTTAGCTTAAGTGCAAAGGTGAATTGATCAACATAGTTATAATTATGGTTTATATAAATTCTGAAATGATTATATATTTCTTTGAGATATTAATATATTTGACCTGTAGTGCAAATATGAACTGTTGATGAATATATTTGGCCTGAAGTGCAAATATGAACTGTTGATGAATATATTTGGCATGTAGTGCAAATATGAACTATTGAGGAATATCTTTGGCCTGTATTGCAAAGATGAATTGTTAATGAATATCTTTGGCCCGTAGTGCAAAGATGACATGTTGTTGAATATCTTTGGTCAGGAGTGCATAGATGAGCTGTTGGCCGAATATCTTTGGCCAGTAGTGCAAAGATGAATTTATTAGTATGATTATGAACATGAGCTGTGATTTGGTATAACCATGATCTTTGATGTTTCAGTGATGAAAATTATCTTAAATCCGGATGCGAAGAGGAATTTAGAATTACAATTATGATTATGAGTTATTCATATAATTGTGAAAAGGCTGATGATTAATGTTACTGAGGATAAAACATTGTTGGTGGACTTTTAATGTGAAGAAGATAATAGACTTTATGGTCTATTTGACTCTTCTAATGGATCGCTTCGTTCATTGCAACTATGGTTGAAATTTTTTATCATCTACCATATGTTCTAAATCTACGATTTATTATTGTGAAGGCTATTGATAATTTATTTATCTTTAGTCATAATATTCTTTATCGAGCTAGTTGTGCTCACCCTTTTGCTTCACAATTCCTTTCGTGTAATAAGAGTGTAAATTTGGGTCGTGGGGTAATGAGGGGGAAGAAGCGGTGGTCAACATTTAGTAGTTATATTTGGTGAATCAACTAGGGTGAGGCGAACCCAACGTTGGAAGGGTGTTTTGCCACTATCATACAAGATGTCTAATGACATACAACCTCGTGTCATCATAAGACAGGGTTGTGCTCATCCACTTGTTGAGTATATTTACGAGCACTACCTATATAATCTTGATGTTTGTTTAAAGTATAATTCTCAATTAAAGACAGTGGAGATAATGATATGTCAAGAGAAGACTCACCATTGGGAAGAATATGATAGTAATCTTCTCGTTTTTCTTTGGGGTCTATTGGGTCAACCAATGATAATTCTGTGGCCATATGATATCTATCAAAACCTAGACGCATGGCCTCCCATGTACGAAGGTTTCCTTGAGCACTTCCCAAAGATTCTAATTTCTAAAACAATTTTTGACTATACCTTTATGTAAGGTGTCATGGCGACGTGCTATCCAAGGTTGGGATGAGAGTCACAGTTGATATATATTTGTATCCAAACTCACAGCATATGTGTTGTATTTTGCACGACAATTGTTGTAATAAAGTTGTAGTTGTTTTCTGTACCATGTATTTGGCGACTCAGAATGGATTGGATGGAATGGACCTATTTTGGGGTTCATCACAGTGCAATGCAAGTGTCATCGTGCAACAACGCGTGACATCTTGTGTTTTAACTACCGTGTATTCCAACAAGATTAATCTGTGAATAACTACGCCCACTATTTATAAATAACTTATACTTGTCATTTTTTTTATCCAATCACTTTCCGTTATGGGGCCCACACAAGGCTGCGTCGTCGTACGAATATTCCTCGACAGTAAAAATATTTCACGACCAAACGAATATTCCCCGACAATAATGAATATTTTATAACCACTTGATTATTTGAGATATTTGCGCATTTTACCCATAACTAACCACATTAATCAAATCAACCCTTACTGTTTCAAAATAATAAATATAGAAAATTCCATTATATATAAAAAAAAAAATTTGGGGTCTTACAATGGTTACCGAAACTTTTTTTTTTTACAATCGAATAACTGTACTCTCAAAAATTATAAAATGGTCATTACTTAAGATTTTAAATCAAGAAAAAGCAGACGGAATAATCGATCGCAAGTTGATCACACTTTTTTGCTTACGTGAACCAGACTTCTCTTCTTTGTTATCTTTAAACAAAGTGGAGTAGTAAAATTTATTATCTTTAAATAATAATAATAATTTTTAAATAATTATAATTTCAAAATAATAATAATAACAATAATAATAATTATAATTTTTAAAATTTTAAAAAAGATTATATAAATTATAAAAATATTTTATATGAAGCTAATGTGTATTTAAAAATAATATTTTTATTATTTTATTAGTTTAAATTATTTGAGCAAGGATAAATTTGACAAATTATTTTTATTCTCCATTAAATAAAAAAAAACAAATTTCATACAAATCAGAGGGAACAAACCCCAAATACAATTAATTTTATAAAATTAAAATTTTTATAAAATTAATTATTATCATTATTATTATTATTTTGAAATTATTATTAATACTATTATTATTATTAAAAAAATTTATTATTATTTTAAAATTATTGTTATACAATACTATTAATTTTACTCCGAAGTTCTACATATTATTAAAATTATTTTATATAGGTGGTCCACGTAAGCAAAAAAGTCTGGCCAACTTGCTTCACCTAATCAAAAAAGTCTGATCAACTTGTACAGTCAACATTCCGTTCGTTTTTTCGGACGGAAATTTTAAGTAATGATTATTTTGTAATTTTTGAGAGTACGGTTATTCAATTGTTACAAAAAAATATTCAATAACCACAATGAAAATCGGACCCTAATACAATTATTATCCTTTTTTTATCAAACACCCCCTACGCTTGCTTGCACACATATGAACCGCGGAAAAGTTGGTCATATTTTGTATGAATAGTCAGTCTGAAGTGGGAGTGAGTTGAACATGACAATCTTCTAGATTGGTGCATTAGGTTTTTCAAAAGCTATACCCTTTGATCTTTACAAAGAAAGTCTCATTTCAAATAAAAATTAATTATTTTACAAAAAGAATTTTATTTTTATTGATGATTGTGTAAAATATCATAATGTACTCAAGGTTAACAAAATAATCAATTTTTGGTTCAGCCTCTTACTTTTCTATCCAAATTTATAATAATTAAATACTCAGATTTGTAAAGTTTTCTGAAGGAGCCTTAACATGTTACGAAAAAAGGAAGATATTATTATTTATATCGCTGGTAGGAAAATAAATTAATAAAAAATATATTTTTGGTTCTACCAATTTTATTACAAACTTTTTTTTATCACAATTTATCTAAGATAATATATTATAACAAATTTTATGTATGATAATTCTATTATTACAATTTTATTAAGATATTAAGATATCAAGGAAAAATCTCTTAACATATCATGTGATTTATTATATTAATATCAGTATTAAATTTCGTTATTAATCCAAATTCATTAAAACTTGAATTTTTTTTAAAATATAATAACTGTAATATTAGTTGAAAAATTATAATAGATTTATTACCAAGTAATTGTCATAACAAAATTAAAACATGAGTTTTATAATTTTATTCAAATTCTAATTTCAAGCAAATTTTATAAATATAAGCACTAATATAGATTTCCATTACAAACTTAAGAAAATTAAATTATTATTTCTTGTAATAATAATTAAATAAATATGCACTCCATTCAAATATTTAACTTAATAATCAAATGAACCTATAATATATAATTGAATAATTTATTATTTAAATAAATATATAATAATTTAATAACTACAACTATCTTATTAAATTCCTAATTAAATATTTATCCATTTAATAATATAATAAACCATTATTCATGTCGTGGGTGTTTCACACGTGATTGGTGAGCTTGTTTCACAAGCAAAATCAAACATGTTAAACTAGACACTCATTATATGTTTAATTATCTTTTTTTAATACAATACATTTTAATTATAGTTTTATTTGTAATTAAGACTATCCCATTCAAATAATTTAATTTAATTGACACATATTTTTGGATAAGTGATACAAATATTAAAAAAATTTAATTAAATTTTATATGTTAAATTTTCTTGAGTATATGTTAAAATTTGTGATGTTTATGATTTTAATTGCATTTTTTAGTATACAATTGGTGTTGTTTTTATACAATATTAAATAAAAGAAAATATAATAATATTTATTACCACCTCTATCTTATTAAAATAATTTTTAATGTATTCTTCTTTTTTTGAGTAATAACATTTGTCATTTTTCTTCGTAAATAATTATGCTTAAGAGTTACTAATGTTTAGTTTAATATTTAAGAAATATAATTAATATAATTTTTAATACTTTTTATATGAATACTAAGATTTGTTATGTAATAAAAAGTTTATTTTACGTAAATTTTAATATTTGAGAAAAATAATTATATTTATGCGTTAATTTGTACTTTTATGCTTATTAAATTTACTTTTTAATTACAAAAAATATATTTGAATGTATATTACGTAAATTTTAATCTTTAAGAAATTTAATTAGCAAAAGTGTATGACTTTATTTTCTTGGTAAAATAAAATTTTATTATTTTTGAGAAATATGTTATTTATTAATGTACAAATTCATAATTTCATTAATTAGATCAAGTTAAGTAAAAATTATAACATGCAAATTTATATTTAGCGGATATATTAAACATTATAACTTGAAAGGGTATATTAGATATTATATTAAAAATATTTTTGAATATTAGTTGGTCAACCATACTAGGGGGTAATGAATGTTACATATTATAAACTAGAGGGGTACTGACTGTTACTTTAAAAACTAAAGGAATGATAAGTGTTATTATAGTTATCTACATGGAGTGTCAATATATTTAACTCTAAACTATTCATGCAAAAGATATTCTATGTAACTTTTACTTATAACAAATATCAATCAACAAAGCAAACAACAATTGGCTTTTAGGAAGATTATTTGATGTGATAAAAATATATAATTGTAAGTGTTAAATTAAAGAACTCTTAAGTACATGTCGAACCCACAAAAATTAGATTAAATTTAAAAATCCTTAATATTTATTTCAGACGAATTAAAAATAAAAATGAGAATTGATTAACTACAATTAAATTAATTATAATATGAAAATTAATAACGAGGAAGCAATTTAGGAATCCGTTAAACAATAAACATAACATATAATTCAAGTATCTCTTCTATTTTTATAACTTAAATTATATCACTAGTTTGATGTACATTATTCAGAAAATAAATCAATTAAGTCCAATTAAAATTAACTATAGTTGTGATCTCTCTTTCCTTTAATTTAGTAATTTTATAATTAACGTGGGTAAGCATAAACTATGAAAATTTAAGAATTAATTATAACTCATTAAAACTTATTCGAGTAAACATGAATTATGAAGGGAAAAAACTCATATCTTAACAATAATATATCAAAACCTCTTAATTGATTTAAAATCACATAAAAACTATAAAATGAAAATATTTCATTAATGAAGTATAAAAACGAAATCAAGTAAACATTAAAGCACAATTAATAAAAGAGATATAAAATATTGTCATGAATAATTATTTAATTTCATCTTCATATTATACATAAAAAATTTGCTAGATATTAAAAATAAATAAATTAACTAAAAAAAAGAAAAAAAAGTAAAAGATTAAAAATAAAATAAGAAGACTCCCTTTTATTAAGGATCATCCAACGAGCGTACAATGAAAAAATAATTTATCCCTACCCCTGCTCCTCACCTAAACTAATACATAAAAAATACCTAATATCTCCTCCTCAAATCTCCGTTGTTAATCCTCTATTTATAAGCATCAAGACTCAATTAATTTCTTCTTTTTAGTGGCAATTAAATTTATTAAAAGAAATCTTCTAGATAGATTTTCCTTTTTCTTCATTGAATTTGACTTGCATACCAAAATTGTTTCTCGTTGTACGATTTTTCTTGTTTCTTTCCTTTCATGAATAGAAATATTAAATATTGTTTGATCACTAAGATTTTGACTTTATTATAATAAAATGTTAAATCTCACAAAATAAAATAAAATATATTAATTAAATAAACTAATATAATATAATGAACAAAATTAAGGATAATAAAATATATGAAATATACGCCTATCAATATTAATTTAATAAAAATCTTAAAATTTAAAGGTGAGAAAACATTATACAAAATTTTTATTTTGTTAGGAAGATTCAAGGCTTTAACAAAAAATACGGACTATTACTATAAACTTTTCCTATATTATCATGAATTATCAGACATTATAATTATAATATCCTCCCCTTAAGTGAAAGTATAACTTGGTCAATTATCAAATACTCGATTGACAGATTCGATTAAATACTTAATACATTCTTTTATAATATATATAAAATTAAATTAAAGTAGGATAATTAATTATTATTATTATTATTTTATTTTTATTTTTATTTTTAATTTTATATTTATTTATAAGTAAAATAACAAATTTAATTTATAATTATATTTATTATAAATCTATTTATTATGTTATTATGTGGATACTCGAATTTGAGGTTGAATTCGAATCTCGCGAGTAATTTGAATATAATTCGATCTGAGTCGGATCTAATTCGACTAATAAATATTCAAATCGAATTTGGATAGAATTTTTTAAATAAAATTTAAATTTAAGTTTAATTTAGTATGAATTTAACATTACTAATCGAACTGGAATAGGTTTCTATTTGCTTTTGTTGAACTCGTTTTTAAGCCTTACTTAAAAATATATTGTAGGCTACTACTACTTATTTCTTAAAAAATAAATAAACATAATAAACAACTTGTGAATAAATTATTCTCAAAGCTCTCGGCTGAGAGGGATACAGAGACACAGGCTTAGGGCTTGTTCATCACATCAAAAACCAAGCTACCAGCCATGGCGATGCAAACTAGCATGGGCTTATCTAAGATCATCATCTTAGTTGGGGCAGGTATTTTCGTTTTTACACACTGCTCTTCGTTTCCATATCGATCTCTATTGACTTTTGGTTTCGATCTGTTGATATACACAAATATATGTTTATATATTTATGTATTTATTGTACAGGCTACACCAGTACTATCCTGCTTAAGAACGGTAAATTATCTGATGTATTGGGCGAACTTCAGGTACTAAAATTTTCACTATGTTCGTCAAATTAAGTTTGAAATCAAATTGTTTAGATGGGATTTTCCATATTGAATTGTTAATTGATGGAAGTTCAAATTGTTTAGATGGGATTTTCCATATTGAATTGTTAATTGATGGAAGTTTTGAGCTTTTTCTGTTTATGTTGGTTTGGTTTTGGTGTTGCATAAAAGCTGGTAGGGAATTTTTGAGGAATTTATTTTGTTGTAATTTATTTGGCAGTCACTTTTGAAAGGATACGGAAACAATGGGGAGAATGGTGAGGCTGATGTTTCTGATGCCATTTCTAATCAGGTATGTCCACAGTAAATTAATAGTAGCAGCTCAGTTTAGGTAAAAAGTAATTTAGGTTGTCTGTTAGAGATGTACAACTGACATTATATTGGTGCCTTATGAAGTTATGTATAATCTGTCCAGCATCCAGTATTATGTTGGAAGCTTAAGGAATTTGCATCTTAATATATTTATTATTTCATTTGTGGAATGCAATTACTATTAGGGTATTTAGGTGTGGCTTTTGGAACTAAGGAAAAACTGAAAATAAAAGAAAAAGGAAAATGTCATTATTATAATTATCTCAAAGTAATGGGAAATTTTCTGGTGGGGTGGCTATAAACAGTGTTATTGAAGGATTATCATGGTTACAGACTGTCTTCTAGCAGTAGAAAGAGTCTTATACCATTGTTTTAAATACCTGATTAAATTTGGTACTAAGAAACACAAATAAGGGATAAGGATACAGTCATACAGACACGATACAGTTACATTGTGAAGTTTCAATGTTTCTCAGATTAGAAAAACACAATAAATGAAGAACTTCGTAACTCTGTTTGAAATTGTAGTATGTTGGAACTTTGAGTATGTTTATAACTGAAATCCTACCGGTTCCTATTCTTATGAGTTTTTCTTTTTTGCCATACAATCGGCTCACGAGTTTCATACTAGATGTTTTTTATTTACAGCCCATGTGTCAGTGGTATGAGTAGTAGAGTATCACTGCATGCATTTAGTAAGTTATGTTCAGGTAGTAACTGTTGAAGAGCTATTCCCTTCAGTTTTTAAAGGCTTCTGGGAAGCAGATGTATGTTTAGGTTGTGGTTCTTATAAGCCTCAGGTTATTTAAGTTATGAGATTATATAGATCATTAGCATTGAAAAGTTGTATATCCCTTCCTTTGTTGGAGAAAAGTTGACTCTGAAATTGTTCTGTTTCATCTTATTCCTTCTATTGCTGTTGTACAAAAGCAGTTGAAGTGTGAGTTTCTTTTTCAAGATTTTTTATGGTATTATTTAACAATTAGTGTTGAATCTGGATCTCATAGATATATGATCTTTATTTATTTATGCCTTGCTTGATTTATAGGTTCGTCGGTTAGCAATGGAGGTTCGGCAATTAGCCTCGGCGCGACAAATCACTGTTCTGAATGGGAACTCTGGCGGTCTGTCTTATTATACTGAGGAATCACTTAACATACTGTTTCAATCATTCTTTTTACTTTTTCTTTGACAAGCAAACTATTAATGGGACTCATCATTCTTTTTCCTCCATCAGTTTAGGTGAAAAGATTAAGCATTTGCATATATCATACTGCTAAAATTGCTTAGTTTTTCCTTATTATTCGGATGAATTATTTATCATTTTATAGTTGCTGTATTATAATACTTTTCCCTCTTCTCTCTCCCATAACAAACAAAAACCAGGTAGACTAACATCTCTCATAGTACCAGCTGCTGCCGTGGGAGCTTTGGGTTATGGATACATGTGGTGGAAGGTATCATAATATTCCTTAGCTTATACTATGGTCAAATGCAATTTGCTCATCTTGGTTTTAGCAGTGATCGCTAGGCAGTGGAGGCCGGAGGGGGCACCTAGTGCCTAGACTGCCTAGGCGTTCGCCTGGCGGATTAGGCGTTTTCTTAGACGGTCTCATATATTTATTTTTCATTTTTCCTATTGCATAAACTTGTTATACTATACAGAACTTACAATAGATGTAATTTTTTAAAATTTTACATGAAAAATTATCTAAAAACAATCTTTAAGGCCTTAATAAATTCATTTCAAGTATTGTAGAGTTTTAAAGCCTTTATTAAATTGAAGAAGTATAGATTTGATTTCGTCTAGGCGGGGGGCTTAGGCGCCCAACAAAGTCTAGGCGATAGAGGACCGCTTAGCGCTAGGCAGGAATTTTTAAAACACCGAGTTTTAGACATAGTCCAAGTTGACTGATGTAATGTACATGCAACTTAAATATATTTTAGTTGTTTTTTTTTACTCTAATGATAAATATACCCAAAATAGCTTATTTAAGAAATTTATGTCAGTCATATTCCATTGTTATGTAATAAACTAGTTAGAAGTTACTATCTAAGTTACATGAAGTTGGACGGAGTGTCCGGTTGGACATGGTTACTCCTCAATTTTGCTTTATTCTAAAATGAAATGTCTAGCATCCATACCTTTGTCTGAGTGTTGGACACGGGTATTACGGGACTAATTGACTAATTGAAGAGTCCGTAGTTTACTATAACCATAAATGTTTTCCAAAATTAAAAGGTAATTCGGATTTCAAGTGGTTATGTGGGTTTCAAGTGGTTATGTGGGAATATTTTCGACCAGAAGGGGCTTATATTATCAATCTAAACTTACCCTTTAAGTTTGTCACTTTTATAAGTCTACATTAAGTTAACTATCTGTTGTTATTTTTGGGATTGATAGTTCACTAATTCTTAAGTTGCCCCCTACCCTCCCAAAGAAACAAATCTTCACGGATTAATATTTTATGCTTCTGATCTTTTGAGGCTAATGCACTTTTTAATCATCTCTTTTTCCTTGTATTTCTTTTATTCTTAGGGTCTCTCATTCTCGGATCTCATGTATGTGACCAAGAAAAGTATGGCTAATGCTGTTTCAAACTTGACAAAGCATTTGGAGCATGTGTCTGACGCTCTTGCTGTGAGTTTTTGCTTTGCCAACTGCATACCTTAGTTACAAATGTTTCTTAGTATTACTATTATCTGGGCACATGATTAGTCCTAATATAATTCTGTTATTTAGTTATAAGTGTATTTTTGTTATCTTGTTAACTATTAGATAGTGTGTGTCCTCACATGACACGTGCAAGGTTTGTTAGGATAAGAATGAGGTAGGAGAATTTAGACTATGAGTGTCTTCTACTAGCTTCTATCCAGTAGTATAAGTAAAAGAAGTGGATGTAATTTGCAGTTTAAACTTGATTTGAATGAAATAATGAATATTGAAAGAAGTTTCTCTCCATTATCCCTTTCCTCAACCCCAAGTTCTTATATGATGTTGGACGAGAATGGAGGAAGGAAGAATGTGGAGATTCAAAGGAGATAAAAGAGGCTAAAAAAGCCACAAAGCGCTTAAAATTCAATAATATCAATAATTCAATAATTTCGCATAATGAATTACAACTGTTTATATAGGAAATAGGAATAGGAAAATACCCTAATACTTGGAAGCTAAGTAAAATATTAAGTTACCTAATTAAATAAGGAAATAAAATCCTAGTGATTACCTACTACCTGTAATAATTAATATTCTAGAGTATTCTACTAATATAATTAAATATATCCTAATATTATCTACTAAATAAACTAATTACATTAAAATCATCTGTAAATAATAATATATAATAATAACCCAATAATATTAAATTTCTCTTTCTTCCATTCTCATTCTCCTCTCCATTGAAAAAAACTTGTCGTCGAGTTTTGAAGTATAGAAGAATCCATATTCCACGAATTGGACTCCAAACATGCAAGAAAATTTGATCCTCCTTGTATCCATATTGATTAGTAGGAAACAAGGAGTGAACTTCCTTGTATAACATCTTGTTGGAGCTCTCGTTGATAAAAAAATAAATGACTTGATTGTTGGTTTCTTCATATAGATTATCAAGTTGCTTTTGGAATAGATCATTGACTTTCTACTCAGTCTCGCTGTCGCTCGTTGTATTATCAACTTCAACTTTATCTTCATGTGACTTGTCATTGAGTTGCGGAATTTCTTCCCAATTAGTGTCAATAACATTGAGCGTCTCTGTAAATTGCGGTTCCTTAGTCATCGTCCAGTTCCATTTTCAGTCTTAGCCAAGTAGCCTTCACTCATAAACTCCGGTTGAATCAGATTCACTTCCGCTGCCAACCACACTACCATATGATGTGATAGTGTGTAAACAAAGGCCAAGACAAGAACAGTAGTCTACGAGAGGTTGCCCAGTTACAAAGCAGACAGCTGTCGGAGGTCTTGTTTGATTGATTGTAGTTGAGGATTAGAAAGATTTGTATGGAATGTCCTACCTGAGGAACAAGAAGCACCAGTTTGACTTCGGGGGCGGTGATTTAGTAGCAGTGGGTGGCGCCAATAATTGGATTGGGCTTGGAAGTCCCCGGTCTGTCTATTGATGCACCAGATAGAAGCCCAACCCACTTTTCGCCTTTATTAGTTGCTCGATCAGGACCCTAGCAACACTTGTGTAGTTGGAGCACAACATTTATTGATTCCGTTAAGGATTTCATTTGGGCCTCTAAAGAATCAATTCTTGCACAATAACTTTGGACATCTCTTCCATCTTAGATACAAGCTCAGCATTAGCAGCCATGACTCTGCAAAGAAAATAAATCAACACTTTTTTTCTTCTTCTTTGAGGTCTTTGGGGGATGATTTGAAAATTTCAGAAACTTTGGGACTGATTTGAATGTTTCAGAAACGTTGGGGTACCGATCTGTAATTTTACCACGGACGAACAGTAACACTGTAGCGCAAGCTGTAGCAAATAGGTTTTTTTTGGATAAAAATTTGGGATATACTTGGAGACTACGTTTTCGTTAAAAAAATTTAAAGGCATAAAAGAGTCGAACTGAACCGAACAGTGTTGCTCTAATTTCACTCAAACGACAATAGATATTTAGGAGTGTAAACGAGTCGAACTGAACCAAACATAGAGCTACTCGAATTCGACTAAAAACGTTAAATTTATACTCGGATTTGACTCAAATTCGAATTGTATTTGAAAAATTATACTCAGATTCTACTCGACTCGAATATTTATTACTCGAATTCGATCCGACTCTTATCGAATTATATTCAAACTATTTGCTTCGAATCCAAGCTCGAATTTGAGTTTTCACATAATAACTAGCTTTATAATAAATATAATTATAAATTGAATTTATTATTTTACCTAGAAATGAGAATATATTTCCTATTACACTTTACAGATATAAAATCACAATTAAAATAAAAAAATAAATAATTATCCTAATTTGATTTAATTTTGTATATATTATAAAAGAATGTGTCGAGTATCTAATCGAATATATATTAATCGAGTATGTATCAACTCACAATTGAGAATTCGAGTAGCTTGAATCTTTAACAAGTCAAGTATAACTTTTGCTCTGATTCTATTCGTATTTTTTTTTGAATTATTTTTTATGTTCAGATTTGGATTATATTATTAGCGAATCCCAGTCTCGTATTTTTTCAAGTCAAGCTCGAATCGAGTCCGAACTGTTTGATTCGATTTATAGCCTAGTAAGATATTGTTGTCGACTCTCGAGTGAACTTGACAATTGATGGAGGCTAGAAAACTAGGGTAGGAAGAAATTAGTTGAAATCAAAATATATTAGGACCTTTCGACTTTGATGCCATTACGATGTAGGACGAGAATGGTGGAAAGAAGAAAAGAGATTCCAAAGAGATGAAAGAGGCACAATGCTAAAAATTAAATAATATCAATCATTCAATAATTTCTAGTGATGAATTACAACTGTTTATATAGGTATAGGGAAAAACCCTAATACTTGGAGGTTAAGTAAAATATTAAGTACCTAATTAAATAAGGAAATAAAATTCTAGTAATTACCTACTACCTTTAATAATTAATATTCTAGAGTATTCTACTAATATAATTAAATATATCCTAATATTATGTACTAAATAAACTAATTACATTAAAATCATCCATAAATATATGATAATAACCCAATAATATTAAATTTCTCTTGCTTCCATCCTCATCACTATAACTAGCTATTATGGCTTGTTGCTTTGTTAAAAGTCGAAGTTAATTCAATTTTGGTGCTTGTTCTTTACGAACAAGTGTTTGTACTTAAATTTTATTTCAAAGTAGTATCTGTACCAGAAAAATATTTCATTCCGTTAATAAAAACTAACGGACTTAATAGATAAATTGTGCGTGGATGCTTATATGGCATGTGGGGGGTTATGCATATAAGGAGAGAAAATATTATATAACAATGGGTCGGGTCAAACTATATTTGTTAAGGCATTAAGTCGAGGCGTGTCGGTGGCCAACTGTTGAAGTGACTAGTTGACTAGCCCAACTAGTCGTCCATAAAGCAATGAGTATGCATTTTATATATAAATAAATACATATATATTATTTATTTTTCAATTCACAGGTACACTAAACATTAAAAAAAATTACCCACAAGCATCTTAAATATAATTAACACTACATTAGTGCATTACAATTCATAGACTCAAAACATATAATTTAAGTATTTATTTATCATACATATATAATATAATAATAATATTTATTTATCATGTATTATATATAATATAATATTAATATTTATTTATCATACATATATAATATAAAATTAATATTTATTTATCATGCATATAATATAATACTAATATATAAACTATGTGCTGTAATTTATAGTATATGAAATATATAATATAATGATACTTTCTACATTAGTAGTACACAGCTGTATGCTGAGTCCACAGTCATTGCCATCAACAACATTACATGTGTTGATGTATGGTGTAATTTGTGTAGTGTAAGCCAACTAATATATGCATAAAGCCATAGACCATTTAACTTTTAATGAGACTAGTGACTACCGACTCTTGTAAGGAATAAGTACATAAATTATAATATAGATTATATATACTTTCAGATACATGGAGAGAGTCCTGTTTCAAAACAAAACCAAAAAATAGCAGATGAAAGAGAAAATTTAGGAGATAACAGATCGAAGAGAGACACGATCGAAGATCTAGGAGAAGGACATCGGAAGAGAAGTACAAATGACTGAACCACTATTTTCTTCTCCTTTTTTTCCCATTGATTTGGTTATTTCTCACAATGATATGGAACACCTTTTGTCCAAGGCGACGCCTAGTCGTCTTGTTTCGACGACTTAGGGAACAAAGCGCTCGCTTTGATCCATTCACCTAGTCGTGACTAATTCCTTTCTCACCGCTTGGATGCTTAGTCGATGACTTGATAACCATCCGTCAAACATGTCGCGTTCATGTTTTTCAAACTTTAAACAAAAAAATCCCCATCCTTTACCTTCATTATTACCACACCATCTTCATCTCCCACCTGCCCAGCCCCCTCTCTCCCTTCCTCCGTCTCTCTCTATATATATATACAAATCCCTCTTCTCTATCTCTTTCTAGATCTCTCTATATATATAGATCCTTCTTTCTCTATCTATATATGTACGATTTCATTTTCAATTCTCCCATAAAAAATTCTATACTTCTAATTAAACTTCGATTGCAACCCAAAAATCGGTGCGATATTAAAAATTAAAGTTTCATCTATTAGAGAGAGAAGTGTATATATACAGATTGTATATATATAATTATTGTTTTGGAGATTTCATCTTATGATTGTTTCTTTTTATTGAATATACATATAAGCATACTTGTTGAGATATATTTGAATGTTACTGAAGAGTTATGTTCATTATTATGTACATAGAAGAGTAGAAGATCCATTTTTTTTAATGGCCATAAATTGGTATGTATATATTGGAGATAGTTGAGTTAATTTTGGGGAAGAAGGTGAAAAAGTACGGTTTAAGTTGATCTTAGAATCCTAAAAGGAAAAAATGGGTTTTGTTTAACCCAAACCCGTCATGTCAAAATTCTATTAACGGAAATCGTCACTTTTAATCAATCGGATTTTTTTTCCAGTACAAGCACTTGTTTCTAAGTTTTTTCACTTTAGGTACCAATTTGAAAGTTGTGTCCTACTACAGGCACCTAAAGTTGATTTGTCCGGTCAAAAGTCCTTTTTCTCACTTTCTCTCTCACTATCTCTATTTGTCTCTCACTCTTTTCTTCTTTTGAACTCTCTTTAATAGATTAGAGTGTTTACAAATTCTCTCCTGATATATGATTTAAGATAACAAGACTATTTCCTACCAACAGTACTTGAGAAGAGCAGTAGAAAAATGTCTTTAGCTGATAACAGAAGCTAGGAATTACTCCTTTAGATGCAGTTCTCACTATAGATGCAAGTTCATTACCTTTCTATGCAACTTATAAAGTTTTAAGTCTCATTGGAGTAAATTTGAACCAGTAATCAGTTCTTATGAGGATTGGTGTTCCAATGGTTCTTACCTTCTCAATTAAGTTTGAACTCTTACAATTTGTATTTTTGTCCCTTTGCAATGGATTAAATTAAAGCACACCTTAGTAGTTAGTCCTTACTTCTTAGGATTGTTTAGTAGCATTGTTTTCCTCTTTGATGAGAAAATGGGGCTCTCTTTTCTACAGAAGTGTAGAATTTGATGTTTTTTTTATCAACCTGCTTGTGCAGAATTAGCTCTACAGAAATCAGTACCCCCCGCTCTTTTTTTTGGGGGTGGCACCTCTTAATGGATGCTGGAGACTCCATTGCTACTAAAATGCAAACTTCTTTTTACATTGAATATAACCCCATTTCTTTTGTTCTGCAAGTTGGGATGGTTAATCCTATTCTCAAAAAGAAAAATTCCTGTACATTATGAAACTTTAGCTTACTAGCCATTACTATTTATTTTAGAGTCATTGTTATTATGAATATGCCTTAGCTACGGTCTTTAGAGCATTAACTTCTACTTCATAAAGTTCTCCTGTGACCTGTGCGTTTTGTAGCCTTTTGTAGAATAACTTTTTAGCACTTAATCTGAAACATATTTGTGCATAATGTTTCAAACTTTCAATATATTTATTTGTTATCTTTTTGCCTATAACATATATAAAATATAAATGTATTCTTGGTATGTTTTAGAATCCATGTAGAGCACATCCAAACAAGGGATCAATTAGAATGCGTTGAACTGAGCATAAATTTATTGACAAAACATAAGTGCATTTTACTGCTGTTTGTCACGACATATAGGAGGACCCCTTCTTATATGTACATGCACTTGTGCTCACACTCACAATAATTTTTTTAAAAAAGGGGATCGTCCCTCTTGGGCTATGTAAATGTCCTCAGTGGCAATTTTTTGATTTCTATCTTGAATTCTTTTCTTGCATACCTCAACCACTGGAATCTTTTGCAGCTTCAGAACTTTCTTCTTTGAATCAGGCAACGAAGAAGCATTTGACACAAAGAATTGAGAACTTGGACGGCAAAATGGATGACCAAATGGAGATTTCAAAGTTAATCAAGAATGAGGTACATCCATGAAACCGGGTATCTTTGTGTTGTATTCATCAGTAATCCTTCCTCCTCTAACATAGCATAGGATCAAAAGTACATTCGAATTGCATGTACATAATATATTGGTTTTTTTTTATTATAGTCAAAATTTGATGAATTATTACTGGGCAACTGAGGAATTTGATTATAATTTGAATGCAATCTAGAAACTTTATGAGTTTGTTGAATTATTGAAACAGGTGTCCGATGTTCGTGCTGAGCTTTCTGATATTGGTTATGACTTGGATGCAATACATGAAATGGTTTCTGGTTTGGTGAGTTTTGGTCCTTAATTGATGAGTTATTGCACTATATGGTCTCTGTTAATTTTCATTTTAAGTATCTCTTTTAGCATTGTTATTACTTGCATTGAAGGAAGAGATGCGAATAGAAGGCTAAGGAAATAACACTATAAAGTATAAACAGTTGAAATAATTATTGTAGTACTTGTGAAAAAATAAAAGTATTACACTATAGTGAATAACCCATATACATGAGCTCTAATGTTTTATACTTGAACAATTAAACAATTGGAATCGGCAGAGTTTTTGTAAGCAGATGAATTTGATTACATCAACTCATGAACCCCTGTCATAATTCCAAGTTTTTGATGGACTTCTTCACTGCATAAGATGTTAATAACAGCGAGGTGCTATCCATAGCTAGACCTAGTAAAATATAGGTTTGGTTTGATTTTGGTTTACATAAAATGGTTATGGGTCCAAATAAGAACTAAAACCATATTATCCATTTTTAATATGGTTTGTATGGTTTGAACCCAAATGGTTATAGTTTTAATATAGATCGCCCCATATTTTACTTTTTGAGATTTTAAATTCAGTCATATTAATTTAAATTTAAAATTTTGTAAATAGTTTTAAAAGTTCAAAATACTCTTCTAATTCATACGCAAGTCATTAATCAGATAGAGTATTCTTATGCTTTCTTCACCAGGAGAGTTATTTTTATGTATTTTTCTTACCTTTCCACGGTTAGAGTTCATCGTTGGTTAGCGCGACCACCAGCTTTTGCCTTACTAGTAAAAAAAACTACTCTTTGAAAATAAGGTGACCGAATAATTATTTGTTTATTCTCACATACCAAAAAGAAACAAAAAAAAACTACATTTTTATACATACGTGTAGGAGTAGCAAAATATGAGTCAAAACTAGTTAAAACTAGTTCCAACCCATATTTGTAATTAATAATATGGGTCCAAAACTGAATCAATCCATAACCTAAAAACTAGTTAACCTACGTAAAAGATCCAAGTGGTTTTGGTCAAGTATATGGTTCTCAACCTAAATTACCAGGTCTATCCATAGCCTAAGTAGTAAGTCTACAGGTAGATGTATTGGAGGTTTGGGAATATCCTTGCCTTCATCAGGTTTGAGGTGTCCATGGAGAAGGGAAAAATTTAATTTTGTAGCATATCCACTAGAAAAAGTTCATAGAAAATGTAAAGTGAGTGAACGGCTAGACAAAGCCTCTCGTTTGGAGAACTCTGGTGGAGGATATGCGGTTGAAAGCTGAAATGAGACGAGATTAAAAAACTTGAATATTGAAGCTAATGGTGATTATGCGTAATAAGTTGATTGACCAAAACTTGTATTTCAAGACATCTTAGTATTCTTTTTTCTATGTTATGATTGTTTTATATATTTGGAGACTCCTTGAACTTGTTATTTGCCTTTGCTTAATCTGCCCTTTTCTGTTGGTGGGTTTGCAGAACGGGAAGATAATGACATTGGAAAACAAACAGGTAAAACCAACTTCCATCATTTATTTAATAAATTAAGTGTTTGTTTGGAAATGCTATTTCAAGTAGTTTATTTTTCTTTTAACAAATACGTACTATTTTTGCTAAGGGGGACTGTCTTGTCTCCTTCCCTTGGCCCCTCTCTTTCCATCTCAATTCCTACATACGATTTTCTACTACTTTTGGTATGTATTGTTATAAAGGTATGAAAGGTACTTAAAAGTAGTGGTACAAAGGAACCATATTTGGTGTGCACATGCTAGCATCCTCCTTGTCAGTTCTTGTTATCAGCCTTTAAAGGTACTGAGTTGTACTGAACAAAAAGCTGAATTATATGATCTTTTTATGGGGGAAATAATAAACAACCCTGAGCCTGCATTAACTTCCTCACCATTAGTGCGATCACAAAATAAGTATAGCTCAAGGGTTTCTAGTACTTATTTGTGATATTGTGATATTTTCACCCATTATTTCTGTTTTACAATTTACTAATCTAATTGTCACAACAGGATCTTGCAAATCATGGCATATTATATCTCGTTAACTTTGTTAATGGAAAAGGGACGAGCTCTCCTCAAATGCTGCAGGTTTGTACAATCGATGTTATAAATTCAATCTACTGAGAGGTTGAGGTTACTGCTTAGTAAAATATGGTCTACTACCTACCTTCGTCTCCCTGAATCTCCTTGTAATTATTAAAATACTACTGTTCAACCTATATTTTCATCACATTCTTGTTGCTTTTTCTGGGTGGTTTAGACTCATTATTTTTGGTTCCCTCAACATCTCCTTTATTGTTATCTTTATTATTTGTCTTGGGTTCCTTTTCCTTTCCTAATCAAGCTGAAACTTATGTCCATATCAACGAGTTTTTATTTATTTATTGAATTTGAAGTGACTTTGGATTTCTTCGGTCTTGTCCTGTAGTTTCTTAGAATTAGGTGATTACTAACAAATTTCCTGTTGCTAATTAGGTGCAGGAACAACCTAAACTTTCTGGCAAGACCCAGGCTTTTCTCACATCTTCAGAAGAACCAAGTCTTAAGGTTTGGTTCCTACTTTTCATAATTTTTTGGAAGCTGATTATAAAACATATCAGGACACCTATCTCATTTGACTGTGTGGTCGGTATCATTCCATCTCTTACTCTTTATGTGGCATGTTGATATCAATAAAGAGAAACTTGTTCTGTGTCCCTGCATTTTCTGGTATTGAACCTGGTGAAAGCTTTTATGTTATGTCTGTTTCTACTATATTTCTGTTAGAAGTTATGATTCCAGTATCTATGAAATTGCTGGTTGATGATGCTCAAAAGTGAAAGACAAACCTTGATACCCCCACATCCACATGCACACTTGCACCCACACCAGGATAAGACCCTGGATGGAAGAAAAAAAAGAGAAAAGAAAAGGCATAATTTAGTTCATATCTATTACTTTTTACTTTATTAAAGATGGCGTCTGTAACTATTTTACAGGGTCTTAAGGATATTGTGGACTCTTTGCAATCCGGGGATGACAAGAGGTTAATAACAGATGGAAATATAGAGAAGTTGGCTCACCAACCAAGAAGACTGATGAGGTATTGATTGAAACTTTTCACCTCTTTCTTGAGTTCCATTCTCCTGAATGGAGGAAGTGCGAGTTTTGTTTTGTTTGGGCTGATTTCTTCCTTTTACATTTGCTTTCGTTTTTTACATTTGGTTGCACACCCTTTTTCTTCATCCTTTGGTTTTTTTGCCGTACAAATAATGGTTTCTAGTGCACAATGACTATGGTATTGCCTGCTCTGCTAGTGATCAATCATTTTCTCTCATTAAGTTGTGCCTTACCTGTGCCAAATTTGTCTGTGTCTGTCAACTTTGTTAGTAACAAGTGTCAACACCATGAATATGCTTCAATTTTATACTAATTTGCTTTGCCTGAAAGGGTTTCTTGACTGGGCACAGCTCATTGATGCCCAGGGCATATTGATTCTTCATTCTTATTTTATTTTAATTTAATGTTTCTGTTAGGAATGAGTATTGGTTATAGAATGACAAAGTTACACTATTTTGTATTCCCAATTGTCTATTGGTTGGAGGTTCATTGCAACTAGGGTTGGTACCTGGTGGTTCTTTGTGTCATTTTGCTCAAACTGTTTGTATATTCTTTCTTTGTTAGTATATTACTGCCTACAGGTGGGATAAATTTAGATATTATTTTTCCATCTTTAATGGTTTGTGAAGTTGCCATGCTTCCTCTCTCCTACTTCCACAACAAGTTGTAGCCTTCAAGGTTGATTATAGAGTTGGCAATGGTGTTGTGTTAGGCGAATTCGTGTAGTGTCAAGTCATAAGTTTTAACTTAACAGTTCAATTGTAACACAACCCATTTAATTAATTGTGTCCAAATTTCAATTCTTACCTGTTTATTAGTTTAAACTTGTTGATCCGTTTAAGTAGTTTAATGCACAAATTGTGTTATACGAATAACACAATATTACACATTTTTAAATATTAAATAAAATTTAACATGACGCCAGATATTTTAAACAAACTGCAAGATGGCATGTTTAAATAAATCATTATCAAGTTTGAAACTTAATTATTTAATTTTAACTATGGTGTTATGCCATATTTATGTCCCAACTAAACGACATGTTTATTATAGTACATGTCTAGCCCATTTAAATTTCATGTTAAACGTGTGAATGGGTTTATCACACGAAACAACTCTTATCGCGTCATTTTTGTGTGGTCAAATTGGTAGTATCAGGCGTAGTCATCAAGAGAGGAATAGTTTGGTCCACCCTGATCGTGTTTGTGTCATGTTAATGACCGTCCTTAAAAACCTAAACAATATTATCTTCCTATGTTCCCTTTTATGTTTCATTACATAACTTTGTTTGATGGCACAGGGCAGCAACAGCCAAGTGTTGAAATCATAGAAGGCCTTGAAGGATGTCTTGCCCATTGCTGAGGATTCCGTCTGCTCAATAAATAAACTTTTGTTAGCATTAAGTTCGTTCATGTGTTTTAATGACGCGGTGCATAGTTATGTTTCAAAGTAGTTTTTTTCTCATTTGTACGCTTGCTTGGTGTTTGATTCCTTCAGAAAATCAGTTAAACCTACTTATCCAAAAAGTTTGTAATTCTCTCATTTTAGCAGCAGTCATATATACATACATGTTTAGCTTAGCTAGTGTGGTTAATTAATGGATACTAGAGTGCATTATTTGAAATAAATAAATATTAAGAGATGATAATTTTACGGTGGAGATTGAAGTTCATTTATCATTTACCTTGATTATTTTTATTTTTTTAATTCATTTATTTGAGCACGGAGGGAGCTGCAAACGAACTAGAAAGTAATATTGGGTGTTTTTTTAGTACAAATATTTGGCTTCGTCTCATTCAAAAAGTAATATTGGGTGTTTTTTTAGTACAAATATTTGGCTTGTGAAGCTGCCATATATGCTTCCTCACTCTCCTATTTCCCCAGCAAGTTCTAGCCTCCGAGGTTGATTATAGCTAGAGTTGACAATGGTCGTGTTAGGCGAATTCGTATAGTGTCAAGTTATAAGATTGTAACATGACCCATGTAATTAATTGTGTATAAATTTCAGTTGTAGCATGTTTATTACTTTAATCTTGTTGATTCGTTTTAAGTACAATAGATTTTGTTATACGCATAAAATGATATTACACATTTTTAAAAATGAAGTAAAATTTAACATAACAGATATTTTAAACAAAATAAATCGCTATCAAGTTTGAAAATTATTTATTTAATTTTAACTATGGTGTATCATGCATTTTTATTATATTAAAGGGTCGAGCGAACGAGAATTAAAGGGGGTAATTAGTGGAAATTTATCTTCAATATATGACAATTGTATTTTTTGACTGAGGTGCAACTCTATTTAAACATTCAAATGTGCACAAATCAATTATATTCCTTGATTAAAGTCCGAGTCAAGAGGTTTCCTCGTGTTTTTCATTTAGGCAAAAAGCTAGTAAGGCGAACTTCATGTTATTTGCATTTGTAATTTATTTTTTTATTTTTTTATTATTTTAACTATAGCCATGATCAAGTATGTCAAGAAATTTATCTAGATTCTCTGAGTTCAATCAAGTATGTCAAGAAACTTATCTAATAGATTAAATATGTTTCAATTACACCCTTTTTTGGATCCACATTAACCAACCAACCAACAAACAATATTTAGGCAAAAAGTTAGTAAAATGAACTTCAAACGGTTATCCAAAAAGATTAATAAGCATAAATAGTAATTTATTCCAAAAATTAATAAATTATATGGATCCATTATGTTTAAAAAAAATAAAAACTTATTAGTGTACTTGCATGGATTCACTAGATATAATTGTTACTTCCTCCGTCCTTGGAATTTGAAGTAAAACCGACTAGTTTTAGAATTAAAATTTATCCTATTTTCTTTTAAATATAAATAAAGAGATTATAATCATAAAAAACTATAACATTCAATTTTTAACAAATATAAGTAAAGAGATTGTAATCTTAAAAATTACGTTTAATTTACTACAAAATTCAAATTTTAAAAATATAAAAATATTAATAAATTTATTTAATTATAAAATTTAAAATTAATCAATTTGACTAAAAAGTCAAGCTAATCTAATCTTTACCGAATAGAGAGGGAGTATTTATTTTTGAAGCTGCCTTGCAGTCAGCAATGGTATTTGAAAACCCTATTAAGGTGAGAATATGGTTTAATAGTTCATGCCTCCAGAGTAGGGCTGAGCAAGGAATCAAACTGGAACTGAAATCGCATAAAAAATCGCACAAATCGAACCAATTAAAACAACATCAATGGTTACGGCGTATGTGGCGATTTTAGGTGCGTTAAAAAATTAAATTTACGGTTCTGGTTACTAGCCAAAACTACACGCATAAAACCGAAATCGCACTATGTTAGTAGAGTAGTCTATAATGTTTCTGAATCTTTGTATTATGATTTTAATATTATTGTAATATGATCTTTGTTAACAATATGATGTAATATGATTGAGCTACTCTTAGTAACAATATATTGTAATATGATAGAGTAGCCTGTAAATTATTACAACATATTGTTACTAGGAATATTACTGCATATTGTTACTAAGAGTAGAGTAGCGAAGATTGTATTTAGCTTTTGTTTACTCTACTATATTCTACTCTAATAATTTACATCATATTACTCTGTTATATTTACCTTTTGTTTAGACAAAACATTAGAAGTAAGGTTGTGTGTGTTATCAAAGTGATATTTAATATTATGTGATGCTAAATTGTTAATTTAAATTGTGTGGGTAAGGAAACCGTACCTTACTAGGGTTAGGGTTTTGTGTTGGCTAAGGAGAAGAAAAATCCACAAAGAGTAAGGTCTTGATTGATTGATTGAAGAGGGGAGAAGAACATGTAAGCAATTGCTCGAGTAACATGTGGCAGAACTCTTAGGATTCAAGAGCCTTCTTCAAAGTTTTAAGTTCAGAGAGAATACAAAAAGGTCCATTCTATTGAAATGAAAATGGATATTTATAGAGTTTCTTGGAAAATGGTCATGTGCCTGGCACATGTCTGGGTCTTGTGCTTGTCATGTGATTTCAGATGAAATTCCAAAAATAACCTTAATTACTTAAGTAATGCCCAAATCATTCTGTCCTTCTAGCCACCAATCTAATTCCTCAATCAATTCCCAAATGAGTCGCCTCCAAGAGCCTTCTGTCTCGGGACACGTGGAGGCTTCTTCCGGTTCATTTAATTCTTTAGATCACATGTTAATCATAATTTGTACTTGGGCTCACATTTACCCCCCTACACTTGAGTCACACCTTTGGAATGACGATCGTGCAAAAATACTTCGAATCTTTGAATCTTGCTTCAAATTTCTGAATTTTCTGAACGATCTACGTAGCTCGATCTTGCAAGCCTCGAAAACGGAAAAAAAATCTTTGGAGAGGGAACCCCAAAGGGAGCTCTCATAGGATATCTTGGACATCTTCTTATCAAATCTTGCTCAAACTCTATTTCCTTCATTTTTTTTAAATTACTATTTGGTACATATATTATTTTCCTACATTGACCCCAGCCGGTTGACAACAAGTTGTCCCAAATTTGTTGAATTGGCGTTGAAATAAAAGAAACCAATTTAATTTATTGTAGTTGGTAATTGAACATCAAATTGTTTGGGTAATTGTCCATTTTAACACTTTTCATAATGCATGGTAATTTATTAGTCCAAAAAAACCGATATGCCCCAATTTAGCCTTTTTGAGTTTGATCAACTTAGAAAAGAATTGCAGCCGCCTCAATTGAGATCTCCAAATGCAAATCAATTTAATTCGATAGGAATTCCTTGTTGAACTTTATAAATGGGCACGACAAATCAATTTTAATCCAATAAAAAGTTCTTGTTGAGCTTTATAACTGAGAACTGTATGCTGCCGCCTTAATTCCCCAATCACTACAAAACTCTTAAAACTGTTGATTTACTAAAGAGGCAAAAGTTTTTTTTCTTTTGGACTCCCACTGCTAAAGATATCCTAATTTTGATTAAAAATCAAAATTCTTGGCATATAAATAAAACGTAAATCTGTACAAGTGCTGATAGAATAAATACTCAATGGTTCAGTGTTGTGCCATACCTTTTTATGAATATACCCCAATTTTGATCATTGTCCATCAATGTCTGAGTAGGAATAATCATCCTCAAAATCTCTGTCACCATCATATGATCAAGGCCTTAAAGAATGGAAGGTAATTTTCAATTCGACACATGAATTATCTTCTAAATTTATTCTGTGGCAGCTGAGCTCATAATTTTATATTGGATATTATATCATCAATGCATATTATGAAACCCACCTGCGTTCTTTTCCATGCAAGCATGACAATTAAATAATTTATCAATGAATGATATTAGTGGAATTAATTAGGTATTTATAATACTACCATCTTCTAAACCCACAGGCTGCTGACGCAACAACACCTCAAGGTCCTCTTTAAAGCATGATATATATATATATATATATATATATTCAAAATCCTTCCTCAAACTAGCATTATCATTCATGTCCATCATTATTATTAACTTTCAATAATAGTAAATGAAGTATGTAATGCAACAGTTTATAAGTGTAACTAATACGATAAATTATGAATAAAATATTTAGCCGCCGTAACCGTGTCGGTTTTTTTTATTTTTTATTATCATTATTTATTTTATTTTATTTATGATTGCTTTTCGAATATTAAAGAAAGACTTACGTTTAAGGGACTCCAAGCGACACCTTCGTTTTAATCAATTAAACAACGAACCAAGAAAGGAAGCAAGATACCATAGTTGGACCATCCTGGGTGGGCGAACCCTAGTAGGGGCCAAATCCCAGGGTGGTTGAACCTTAGGAGGTTGAATCTCAATGTGGTCGAATCCTGAGGTGACCGAACCCTAGAAGGTTTTCTGTACTTTGCTAATTTTTTCCCTTCTTCTTTTCAGGTGTCCTTAATCTCTCATTTTCCGGGCTAAATCTTCTTATTCGAGCTTACTTTTTTCGCACCGGACATTGTCAAAAGGATATTGTTTTCAAGGCGACCTCATTTGTTTGGCATTCATCATTTCTCTTTTACCATGGTAAGCACTATATTTCAAATGCTTTCCACTTCGTTTTCTTGTTTCATAGAATTCTCATATCAAATTCCCCCTCGTTATAGGCTAAGTCTAACGAATTTTCTGCGGACCCGAAAACTACTAAGGAAGTCCCCTTCATTAGCGAGTGGGGAAGAGCTCCCTTCTTTGGCCCTTTTGACATTTTCTGGGAACGAACGAAGACTTTTGATCGTGCAACTTTTCTTCCAGCTGACAAAGGGGACGTAAATACGTGGATAACTTTTCTTCTATATGCTGCAGCTGGCGAAAATGTGGATAGCTTTCCCTGCTCTGTTCACATTCTCCGCATGTGCATCGAAAAACAGGAGTACCCTTTCAGTCCCGTTCGCTTCCTGTCGGACTCATCTAGTCGCCTTCGGGGATGGCAACATTGGACCGATTTAATTCTCGAGAATTACGATTATGTGAAGATCTTTGGAAAAATTTGGGATTCTTTTTGTGAGACCCCATATTTTATGAATAAAGATTTAATTTTCTCAAAATATTTTTTTTGAATATTATGGTGTGGATTTGAGATAGTGTTATAGTTGTGCGCATCCACTTGCTGAGTATATCTACGGGCACTACCTATATGATCTTGGAGTTTATTTGAAATATAATATTCACTTGGAGACAATGGAGATAATTATATGTCAAGAGAAGACTCACCATTGGAAAGAAGATGATAGTAATCTTCTCATTTTTCTTTGGGGTCTATTGGGTCAACCAAGGATAATTCTGTGGACATATGATATCTATTATAACCTACGTATGACCTGATTCCATTATTTATTATTCTGTTGGAATATCCTGTCTGTGCTTTTACGCATGACCTGGTTCCATTATTTATTATTCTGTTGGAATAACCTGTCTGTGCGGTCTATCGCATGGCTGGTGAATTCTTCTGTTATTTATTATTTATTATTCTGTCGGAATATCCTGTCTGTGCGTTTACGCATGACCTGGTTCCATTATTTATTATTCTGTTGGAATAACCTGTCTGTGCGATCTATCACATGTATGGTGAATTCTGTTGTTATTCTATTCTTATTTATTCTGTTGGAATATCCTGTCTGTGCGATTACGCATGACCTGGTTCCATTATTTATTATTATGTTTGAATAACCTGTCTGTGCGGATTACACACGCATGATGAAATTCTTCTGTTATTCCATTCTTAATTATTATATTGGAATAACCTGTCTATGCGAAGTACTGCATACATGGTGAAATTCTTTTATTATTCCATTCTTTATTATTATGTTGGAATAACCTATCTATGCGAAGTACTGCATACATGGTGAAATTATTTTATTATTCCATTCTTTATTATACTGTTGGTTATTAATTTTACAGTTGTATGTCTTTGGCCTGTAGTGCAAAGATGATATGTTGTTGAATATCTTTGGCCTGTAGCGCAAAGATGATCTGTTGTTTGATAGCTTTGACCCGTAGTGCGAAGATGGACACGTGTATGACGTGATCATGACCACTAGTGATACTAACGAATATCCTTGGCCGTAGTGCATGGATAATTCAATGATGTGATTGGCAGGATCATGACCATTAGTTAACAGTTGAATGTCTTTGGTCGTAGTGCACTGACAGGCAATTGATTGGTATGATCATGACCATTGGTTTTATAGTTGAATATCTTTATCTCGTAGTGCAAAGATAGACAACTGATTGGTATGATCATTGTTATTACATTTAAATATCTTCAGCCTTTGGGGTAAGGATATTGAGTAAACGTTCTATTAAGCCTTTGTGGCAAGAAGGAACTGTTAATTCACATTATTATAAATATGAATTGTGAATTTAACTAACATCTTTGGTGGTTCAGGTGAAGACAAGTGATGAAAGTTCTATATGTCTTGAGTATAACAAAGAACTATTGATGAGTAGTACAGGAATAAAATATCAACGATGGACTTTTAATCTAGAAGAGATAGTAGATATTATATTCTACTTGACTCTTCTAATGGATTGCTTGTTCCGCTGCAGTTAAACTTGATGTCTGTTATATTTTATCAGTTTAACATTGTTGAAGGCTAATGATAAATTATTCTGCATTATCTTAGTCATAATATTTCTTACTGGGCTAGTTGAGCTCACCCTTTTGCTTTCATTGTTCTCTTGAGGAAATGAGAGCGTAAAGAGGACTAGTCGAGGAGAGTGAGTGATGGTCCAGATGATAGCATTAGTAGTCCTCATTATTCTATGAAATAGTGTGATAATAAATATAATGAGGACCCCATCGAGTTTGTATATTGTCTAGATAATAATATTTATATTAAAACTCACAGCATATGTTTAGTCCTATTTTACACAACTATTATATAATTAAGTTGTATTTGAATTTTGTACCATGTATTCGGTGACTCAAAATAGGTGATGTATACCTATTTTGGGGGCGTCACATCTGCGTTGTATTCAGCTATGTAGGGATCTTCTTATTCAACAGAACTATAACGCCCTTACCTTTCTGATTTCACGCTGGTGCTCTTCTACATGTATAATTGTCATTGCTTGGGGGGAGTTCACCCCTACTATAGAGGATGTCTATGCCATTTACCAGTAATTCTTTCTTCTATTTTGTACATTTATCCTCATTTTTCTTGAGTTATGTATTTATTCTGAACTATATCTTGTAGCCTTCTTGCTGCTGCTTCAGCTTCTTGCGGTTCATCCAGCCTGTCCCCTAGGGATACCGAATGTGTTGCGTACTTGACAAAAGCCTTCATGCGGGCTTCCAATTACACCATTAGGTTTCAAGGTGATATTATTCTTTCAGACTTCGAGACCCTCAACCATTCGGAGACTTCCTGGCTATCTTGGGTACGCTACTTCTTTCAGGATTACAAGCCTAGCCACTAGAATAGTTATGTTTATAGAGAGTCCGTTCTTGCTCTTTATGAGGAGCCTTGTCCTTTTCCTTTAGCTGCTTATCTGGCTATGTGGTTGTCCCACTTTATCTTCCCTGGGTCACCCATGGACGGTCCCTCGACCCATATGTTTAGCTTAGCGGCTTTGTTGTCTCGGGGTCTAGAGGTTCCTCTTGCTCCTCTTTTTTTTGGGACCTTGTATCGTCGCTTGGATGAGACTGTCCTCGCAATTAGAGAATCTATCGGAAGGTACCCCTTTTCTGTTTCACTCATTATATATATATATACACACATATATATTATTTTTGCTTATCAATATTTCCTTCATTTATTTAGGTATGACGTGAATTGGTTCGTTCCATGTTCCTTTCTTCAGATCTTCCTTTTCGAGCGCTTTTGGGGCCATTCTAGTTCTGTGCACTTTTCCTAGAAACGAAGGAAATATCCACCCCCTTTCTCATCGCCCAATATTGTTCCCCACAATGCTTGATGGATTGATCATATGATTACTTCAGATTTGCAGCTTTATATTGATGACTTTTTCTGTTTCACTGCCCGTCCTTACACCATTATTTCAGAGGGTGGTTTTCTGCCTCACTTCTATAAGAGGGACTTCCATTCTTTTTCGAATGTCAGGGAATTGACTAGGTCTTCACTTTCTTGGTTCATATTCCTCCGAGCTGCGAAACTTCCCTATCTTGTTGAGGATGATGGGTTTGACACCGTACTTTACTCTTCTCATAGAGTCATGAGGCAGTTTGGATTTGACCAGAATTGACATTTCGGCCGCTCTTGCCAGAGGGATTACGAGAGTGCTCTCCTCAATTTTGTCCCCACATCCTCCTCATTTGAATGGGAGTTTCTAAAACCTTCTATTGCTCCTTATGATCCTCTTCATTTCGTCATACCAGATGATTCTCGGCAAAGGCGATATACTACTTATGAACGCAACTACTGGCTCATCAACCTTAAAAAGTGGCAGGATGATACAATGATTTGTTCGTCGCCAACTTCTCCTCCCGAACGTCTACAATGGGCCAAAATGTTATGTTCTCCTAGAACTAATACTCGTTTAAAGCGTTGGCCAACTAGTAGTCGGCTTCTTGAGCGTAAGGCTTTAATGTTTGAGTCTCTTCCTCCTTAATCAGCAGACCCGGATGTTCCTCCCGCATAGGTCCCTACTAATTCTTGGAATCTTCCATTATGGGTTTCATCTCGGATACCTCTTCTAGCTCCTTCCTAGGGATCCTTTGTTACCGAGGAAATCAAAGTTACTCGCTCTAAAACGAGAGCATCTGCTTTTACTAACTCTGAGGTGATGCCCCCTACAGATTCTACCATGGTCTTTGCTAGTCGTTCTATCATTAAGCGAATGCCAAATGGGAAAACACTTATCTTAAAGCCGTTGGCAAAACGCCCCCTTGATAAAGCTAGCTCTAGTATGCCGACAACTGAGGATCCGATCAAGAAACAACGTAAACTTTTGGTAAAATTTATAGCATTTTCATTTGTCTTTCAACTATTCATATAGCTGTTTTCGTGTTTTCCTATGTCATTATTTTCTTGTTTTTCAGATTACCGAGGCTGATGAAGAGGATGATGATGCTCCTATTGGATTTCCTGCGGGTGTTGTAAGTGAGACGGTCGCTGCTTCCACTACTTGTGAGCCTCCTCAATTTATCACTATCGCTATCAAGTCTTCTTCACTGCAGGATGATCGTGTTAGTCTTGATGCTGAGGATTCTTTATCTGATGTGAGTTTGGGTCATGTTGTGGGTTTTACAACTCTCTTTTCACGTCCTCTTATAGCACCTCCTCATGAGAGTCTTGAGGGTACCGGTGAGGCTCCTATTTTCTCGAGGGGGAATCCGTCTGAGCTTATTGCTGACATTCTACTTTCTGTTGTATCTCACGACTCTTTATCCATCAGTGTGAGTATTTTCTTTAGTTGACCTATACATATTTTCTTTCTTCCTCTATAATATATTATGTTTTATCATTTTTTTCTCCTTCTCTTTTTTTTTAGAGTGAGAAGATGAAAGATTTGTCTTTATTTATCGAGTCTCTTGCTTTATTTGATGCTCTCAATCTAGGTGTTTCCACCTTGCCGTCTAGTGATGACCTTGGTTATCCTCCTACTAACCAAGGCTTCAAGGAGTTATCAGCAACACAACAGCCACCTGTTTCTTCATCCTTTGTTAAGGAGTCATCAGCAGCACATCAGCCACCTGTTTCTTCATCCTTTGTCCTAAGTGATTTTAAGGTGACTTCTAAAGTGGCTCATACTAGAGATTTTTTCAATCCAAGTAGAGATCTTGTTTCTTGGAGGGGTTTTCAGATATCTTCTTCCAGCCAAGAAATTATCGATCGTCTCTTAACTCGGTTTTCATAAACACTTGATCGTCTGACTATCTGCATGACCCCTGTCCAGACTTTCTTTTTGGATCGATTTGCTAGCCTTATTCTTGAGTTGCACAGTCTTACTTTCTATTCTTTGCAAGCCAAAGACTTAGATAGATTTAACAGTGAGCTTAATGACTTCTCCATTGTTGGCTTTGATATGTCTCCCTTTCGTGCTCGGCTGGATCTTCTTAGTTCCACTTTTTAGACCATTTCACTACGGTCGAAGGTTACTATGTATCAATGTGAGAATAACTCATTTTCAGAACAACTTTCGGATCTTGAGAACACCACAAATGAACTGGAGATCCAACTTCAGGGTTTAAAGTCAAATATCCAAACTTTTTAGAAATTGAAAGCCACCAATGTGAAGGCTCGCGACGCAGCCATTGCTAAATTAGAGGCCCTAGCTTTGCCCCCGCTTCAGTTTAAAATGTCATGGCCCTTAGATCATGATTTTTTATAGTTTTTTCTATCCCTGTATCAAATAACTCATTTACATATATTTCCTTTATCAGAATAGAGTTTCTTTAGCCTTATTAATTGTCTTTAATTTGAATTTCTTTTTTAAGACTCAATGCTTAACATTGAATCTAAAGTTATTCAAATTAATATTCTAACACAACAATTTGAATAAGAAAATGGCAAACATGAATTTGTTTAAAAACCACGTTTTTCGCAAACCAATACTTGAATCCATTCTGTTAAAATCAGAAAAATATTCAAGTATAAGTGAAAGTTTGACATTTTTTTGATAATCATGTTGCTTTTAACGAAAAGCATAACGTTTCAGATTTTCATAATAATAAATCTTGCTTTTGTCGGAGAAAGCATAACGTTCGCCACTTTTAGAGATAAAGTGTAACTTTCTTGGATTTAAGGACTTAAACTCAGGTGCCTCAATTACTTTTAAAGTTGAAAGTATAACTTTTTTGTGATGACTATCTCATGTATAATATTTTTTTTACCCATTTCAGGTTCAATGGGCCCGAGATAACATCTGATCCCACACGAGATATTTTACAATATCCGCTTTCGGAGATCTCTCGCACCCTATACGGGCCTTTCCGTTTTTGGAAAAAATTTGGTGGTTGGTGTTTCCCTCATGACTTGATTAGCTGTCTTGAGCACTAAGTCCCCCACCAGAATTTGTCGGGGTACCACTGCAATATTGTATTGTTGTCGCAGTTTTTCATAGTACCATTCTAATTTTTCTTTAGCTTTGTCTCAGAAGTCAACTAAGGCTTCTAGAGCTGCTGGTCGGTTCTCTTCTAAAGTGATTTTGTGACGGCCATAAATCATTTGAAAAGATAAATTTTTGTGACGACTTTTATTTGCAATTACAAAACGAAGGTATTTTGTGATGAAAATTTAAAGTCATCACAAAGCAATAAAATATATGATGGCTCTTTTACCACCATTATAAAGTATTTGTGACCGAATTGCCATCACCAAATCTTATGCGTGACTAATTTTGTTTAGTAAGGCAACTCACATATGTTTCCTTTTATATTTTGTTTTAAAATTATAATCATAGTCTGGGTTTTGGTGTACCGCTAATACTTGTTATTTAGTTTGTAAATGATGGATGGCTCGAATCCTACAAGTATCATTTGATACAGTTAAATACAGTGTAATAAATTATTTGTAAAAAGAGATTCGCGTTCTTACCTTTGATCCCTAAAGTCATGTGTTTTTTTGTGATGGTTTTGATAATCACAATAGATTATATGCTAATGTGATTATATTAATCATCACAAAAGTCGTAAGCGTTTGCGAGATTGTCAAAACCATCACAAAAAGGTTTTCATAATGGGGGTATACAAGATGACCTTCGTGACGGCTAAAGTCATCACAATAATTTTTTGAATTTATATGAGATTTGAGCCATCACAAAAGGCCATTTTTTTGTAGTTACTAATGAAGTGTTATATATGAGTTTACTATTTTTTTTCTTTCTAAAGTTTGCATGGTAACTCAAAAAGAAAAATAAATATTTTTTACATCAAGCACTTCATCCATTTTATATTATTAATATTTACTTTCTTTAAAAAGTTAATTTAGATATAATCTTTACTTTTAAAAAATAATTTAGATATTTACAATTTAAAATTAGTTTGATTCATTCTATTTTAGAAGTAATAAGTTCATAATTACTAGTACTTTTTAAAACTTATAATATTTATAATTACATTGTTTAGAATTAATTAAATTAGTATTAATTTGGAATTTAAAATATATTCATTTTAATTCCTAAAAAATATGTCAAATTAAGTTCATAAATATAATTTCATCTTATTTTTCAAATAACATATTAATTTTACTTAAATCATTTCAAATCAAATATTAATATTACTTAAATCTTCAAAACTAGTTTGTTTAAAGGAAATAATAATTTAGAGAAATCTTGAAAGTTCTCTACCCATATCCTTATTTGTCCATCGCATCCATTCTCTCTCTTCCTTATCTTGCCAACTACTATATCTTCGTCTTTTAATATATGTCGGTTTAGATGCTTTTATTTTTTCTTAATTATTTATCGTTTTATATAATTTAGAAAAATTAACTACAATTTTTTCAAATTTAGTCCCTCATGGAAAAATGTTACAAGACACTTTTCAACATTCGGGAGATACTATCGGTAGGCATTTTCATAAGGTGTTAAATGAAGTCTTACAACTTTCTACAGAATGACCCATATCTTTCATTTTTTAGGTATAAATGATGAGAGAGATCATAATATAAGTATGGTAATTATGTGAATTTAAGGGTATTATAAACAATTAATATTATTGTTAATGCTATATAATCATTTTCTAAGTATGGTAATTATGTGAATTTAAGGGTAACATTATAAACAATTAATATTATATAATCATCTTCTTAATTAATTTTTGTGTACAATTCAAAAACTGTCATATATTATAAACGATTTAAGCGAAGTGTCAAGTTATAAGATTGTACCACGAGCCATGTAATTAATTGTGTATAAATTTCAGTTGTAGCATGTTTATTACTTTAATCTTGTTGATTCGTTTTAAGTAGAGATTTTGTTATACGCATAAAACGATATTACACATTTTTAAAAATGAAGTAAAATTTAACATAACAGCAGATATTTTAAACAAAATAAATCACTATCAAGTTTGAAACTTATTTATTTAATTTTAACTATGGTGTTATACCATTTTTAAATTACTGATTTTAAATGGTATGTCATGTCTAACTAACTCATATTAAAATATCTTATAAACCTACAATATTATTATTATTATTATTATCTTCCTATTTTTAGAAGTAATAAGTTTATAATTACTAGTACTTTTAAAAGATTATAATATTTATAATTACATTGTTTAAAATTAATGGAATTTAAAATATATTCATTTTAAATCATAAAAAAATGTCAAATTAAATTCATAAATATAATATCATCTTATTTTCAAATAAAATATTAATTTTACTTAAATAATTTCAAATCAAATATTAATTTTACTTAAATCTTCAAAACTAGTTTGTTTAAAGGAAATAATAATTTAGAGAAAATCTTGAAAGTTGTCTACCCATATCCGCATCCATTCTCTACCTTCCTTATCTTGCCAACTACTCCCTTCGTCTTTTAATATATGTCGTTTTAGAGGATTTAATTTTCTTTCTTAATTATTTATCGTTTTATATAATTTAGAAAAATTAACTACAATTTTTTCAAAATTATTCCCTCATGGGAAAATGTTACAAGAGACTTTTCAACATTCGGGAGATACTATCGATAGGCATTTTCATAGGGTGTTAAATGCAGTCTTACAACTTTCTACGGAATGACGGATATCTTTCATTTTTGAGGTATAAATGATGAGAGAGATCATAATTAATATAAGTATGGTAATTATGTGAATCTAAGGGTAATATTATAAACAATTAATATTATATAATCATTTTCTTAATTAATTTTTGTGTACAATTCAAAAAGTGTCATATATTATAAACGATTTAAGCGAAGTGTCAAGTTATAAGATTGTAACACGATCCATTTAATTTACTATAAACATTATTTATAGTTTTTAATTTACTATAAACATTCAATTCAATTTTGGGAAGTTTAAATATCTATATTTTGAATTAAAATTTATCTAAAATATATTTAATTTACTATAAACATTCAATTCAATTTTGGGAAGTTTAAATATCTATATTTTTAAAGTGGGAGATGAACAATATTTATAGTTTTAACTCAAAATTTGGTTATTATTAAGTCAAATTTCTAATTAAATTATAGTTTGTTAATAATATACTTATGAAATCAGTTCCCTAAATAATTCCTTATTAATATTAATTATCTGTGAATCAAACAAATTCCCAACTTAATATATAATTTTAATTTCACCAAATTAACGATATATAATTTTGTGTTGCAATAAATTGATTAAAGTAAAGTATATAGTTGCTGTAACACCCCCTTCCCGAAAAGAAAAGGGAGGTCACGTGCAAAGCACAACAAACCTCAAAATAAATAAACAGAGCACTAACTACCTCAAAATATTAATAGTGGTGATTCATTAATAAAGTAATAAGTACAATTCTCCAAACTGAGTCAAAATAATCAAAACTTCAAATTCGAATCAACCTAAATGGTCAAAGGCAAAAATCTCATCACACTAGCCCTGAATCACCCCTGCAAACCTGCTGGAAGAAAAACACAACATGAGCCAATTGCCCAGTACGGATACAGATATACAAAAGATATACAACTGATATACGAAAATAACTGAGACAAAATACTGAACAAAACCTCAAGTGCAAATACGAACGAAAATATAATATTCAAAGATTTGAATGGAATATATTTGAATCAACGTAATTGACGAAACCAATAAAAGAATAAAGAAATAACGAACTGAAGTAACTAACTCAATGACTTGAACTGAACAGAAACCAACAAAACTAATCCAATAAAATAATAGGCTGAAACAAATGGCTGGAGTTATTTTATACCGAATGAGCTCAGAATACACATTGCCACACGTGCAAGTCAAAATAATGCCACACAAAGTGACCAAAATAATGCCATTATTGAGCAAATCACACATTGGATAGCGAATCCAAATGTGTGCAAATCGGATAGGTGTGTTTGGCACAACATCACAAATCCACGTAAGCGTAAAAACTAGGGTTAACCCATACGCCTCCCACAACAAAACACCAAATGGCCCACTTCCCCCGGAGCCCAAAATAGAGATGCCGTGGACTAATCACACCGCCACGGAAAGTGTCACATCTCTCGTGCCAAGACGATGTGCCTGTGGTACCCCCACAGGTGGTTATAACTCAGGTATACTCTACGCTATATTCTAACAAAAATATCATGTCACAACACACGTATATAATACCAACAAAAGGGTTCTATATGTACATGTTGAACCGAATCAAATTATAGTCACAAGGTTTCAAAAGGAAGGTAGCAACATGTACCGCTCTACAATTATCAAAATAAATAATACTAAACATGATAACCTAATTCAAAGAGTACAAATACGAGTCATACGTATCAACTCTAAAATGAAACTAATATATTTATTTCACAAGAAACAATTATGTGAAATCATAATAGAATTCGAAATAAGGAAACAAACGAACAAATCAAATTTAACAAAGGTATCGCTGAAAGAGTACGGAATCCGTACCTGATACTTCCAAACCATTTATAGCACACTCCACAAAATCTTACCCTCAAATGCCAACGATATCAAATACGAAACGTTATTCATCACCTAAACATATTCACCTCAAATTAAATATAATCCAATTCAATAATTCCAAAATAATTCATAATCTATTTAATATGCCTTTAATCATCGTCTTATATCAATTATTAATACTCCAAAATTTATATTCCAAATATAACTCTTTAAGTTCCTTCCGTCCGAACTAATTACACAAATTAATAATACTAAATGTAAGTACATTTATAAAAATATGAACACTTCTATTTGGTACGACTATAAAATATAATTACTTATAATATTAAGATTTAATTCATTCCATATAATCTTACATATTTATTTGTATAACATCTCTTGCAAATTATGCAAGTTTTCGTAAACTTTAATTACTACTGCTATATATATATTTTTATTTAAAAAAATCATCAATTTATTATTTTAGGATCTCCAAAATCAATCATAGACTACTCCCTCCGTTCAATCTGATTGGAATAAAGTGATAATAATAATAAGTACATCCGTATAAGTATTACATTAATAAATAAACTCTCCCATCTTTAAAGATCGTTCTTAGTTCTTGAATTACAAAAGTACTTGCTCATGATGAAAAAAACAACATACTAAATTTAATAATTTAATATGAAACCACGCGATTTATCCCCATTTATATAATGTATAATATACTTACTTATTACTGATGAAATTTCCCCACTAGTGATCAAAATCTTTAGTCTTTCTTCACCTGAGCCCCCTTTGTAGCTGTTCCCTTTATCTCCAAAGTAGCCACCTCTTCTTATTCAGTTTGTATAATGAAGTAATATTAGGTTTAGCTATTTATTAATTAGGTTTGTCCTAATAAACTTCTATTTGGGTTAAATTAATATTAAGGCCCAAATTTTAACCACATAATATTATCTATCACTTATTAATATTTATTAGCCCACATAATTTAAATAACTAGTTTGACCCAAATAAATGACAAGTTCTAAACAATATATTTTAAGAATATAAATTTAATATTATTTTATTATTTTTTTTAGGATATATTAGCTTGTTTCTAACAAAAGTTTACATCTTTATATTGGTTTTATCAAATTAATTTTTTTCAATTACACCCTTTTTTGAATCCACATAAATCCGTAAAATCTTAATTTACTTTTGGACATGTTTTTGAACAAGGAGGGAGTACCTAAGAGAATGTGAAGATAAAATGCAACTGAGACGTGCATTAACCAACCAACAAATATTTATTTATTTATTTTTATTTAGAGAACTTATATTATTATAGGGATACATTTTAATTATAGGACCTTGGAAGAGAATTTGGGGAAAGGGTCAAGAGCGAACGAGAATTAAAGGGATACTTGGTGGAAATTTATCTTCAATATATGACAATTGTATTCTTTGACTGAGGTGCAACTGTATTTAAATTTTCAAATATGCACAAATCAATTATATTCCTTGATTAAAGTCTGAGTCAAGAGGTTTCCTCGTGTTTTCCATTTAGGCAAAAAGCTAGTAAGGCGAACTTCATGTTATTTGCATTTGTAATTTATTTTTTTATTATTTTAACAATAGCCATGATAAAGTATGTCAAGAAACTTATCTAGATTCTCTGAGTTCAATCAAGTGTGTCAAGAAACTTATCTAATAAATTAAATTCGTTTCAATCACACCCTTTTTTGGATCCACATTAACCAACCAACCAACCAACAAACAATACTTAGGCAAAAAGTTAGTAAAATGAACTTCAAACTATTATCCAAAAAGATTACTAAGCATAAATAGTAATTTATTCCAAAAATTAATAAATTATATGGATTCATTATGTTTAAAAAAATAAAAACTTATTAGTGTACTTGCACGGATTCACTAGATATAATTGTTACTTCCTCCGTCCTTGAAATTTGAAGTAAAACCGACCAGTTTTAGAATTAAAATTTATTCTATTTTCTTTTAAATATAAATAAAGAGATTATAATCATAAAAAACTATAACATTCAATTTTTAACAAATATAAGTAAAGAGACCGTAATCATTAAAAATTATGTTTAATTTACTACAAAATTCAATTTTTAAAATTACAAAAATATTAGTAAATTTATTTAATTATAAATTTTAAAATTAATCGATTTGACTGAAAAGTCAAACTAATCTAATCTTTACCGAATAGAGAGTACTTATTTTTGAAGCTGCCTTGCAAGTCAACAATGGTATTTGAAAACCCTATTAAGGTGAGAATATGGTTTAATAGTTCATGCCTCCAGAGTAGAGCTGATCAAGGAATCCAATTGGAATTGAAATTTCACAAAAAACCGCACAAATCGAACCAATTAAAGCAACATCAACGGTTCCGGTGTATGTGGAGATTTTAAGTGGGTTGAAAAACTAAATTTATGGTTCCGGTTATTAGCCAAAACCGCACGCATAAAACCGAAACCACACCATGTTAGTAGAGTAGTCTATACTGTTTCTGAATCTTTGTATTATGATGTTAATATTATTGCAATATGATCTTTGTTAACAATATGATGTAAAATGATAGAGTAGCCAGTAAATTATTACAACATACTGTTACTAGGAATATTACTGCATAATGTTACTAAGAGTAGAGTAGCGAATATTGTATTTAGCTTTTTGTTTACTCCACTATATTCTACTATAATAATTTATATCATATTACTCTATTATATTTACCTTTTCTTTAGACAAAACATTATAAGTAAGGTTGTGTGTGTTATCAAAGTGATATTTAATATTTTATGATGTTAAATTGTTAATTTAAATTGTGTGGGTAAGGAAACTGTACCTTATTAGGGTTAAGGTTTTGTGTTGGCTAAGGAGGAGAGAAATCCACAAAGAGTACGGTCTTGATTGATTGATTAAAGAGGGGAGAAGAACATGTAAGCCCAGGGTTTGTTGGTAGGATTACCCCTCGAGAGGGTTACTGTCCTCCCAGTCACCCTCTCGGACATTCCATTTTTTTCATATCAATATCTTAAATTACAAATTTAACCACCCTCCTAGGAATTTGTTATGTTTTTGCAAAAATGTCCCCCTTGTACATACATTAGTTGTGCAAAATCATTCTTCCAACCCCTTTTCTCAATAAAAAACTAAATTTTATCAAATTAATTTTGACATATTTTTCATGCCCAAAGTTTGAGAGCAACAAAATTCATGGACAAATGTGAGCTAAGTAAGAGGTCTTGGGCTTCGAATTCATCTTAATCAAACCATGACTGATAAAAATTCATCTCAACCAAATCATATTTTGTGAAATTAAAGTTATAAATAGTCGTTCGGGTTTAAATTAGTGTTGCAAATGGAACGGATAATTCAATTGCAAATAATATGAATAACTTTGTCGTCTCACTTATTGATTTAATAAAATAACAAATTATAATATAATATAATATATTTTATGATTTAAAAGGTTTTTCATCACTTTTATCGCTGAGACTCAGCTTAATAAATAATCCACATCATCAAATCATCCATGCACTACAGGCCAAGGATATTGTTTAGTATCACGACCACGAATTATCCATACATTACGGGCCAAAGATAATCATGTTTTCATCAATGGTCCTGATCACGCTATAAAATAATTCATCTTTGCACCCTTGGCCGAAGAGAATCCATAACCATAATCATACCAAAAACTGTCCATCAATGCACTACGGGTCAATGAGGACTTTTTTCACATCATTTGTAACATTACGGTCATGATTATACCGAATAATCCCTGGTCATAATCATACCAAGTCCATCTATGCACTACAGGCCACAGATGACTTTCAACATAATATAAACATGAAGATGATGACAATGACATAATAATTCAATAAAACAAGTTCAAGAATTAATTTATCTAGGAACCAATAACGTCCAAATTGTCAACATGATACTGCTTTGTGGAGTAAAATTCAAGAATGCTCGTAAGAATATTTTCATGAAAAGATCTTTGGATGAAGCGCAAATATCAAGGATATTCCACTAATTTCATGGAGTATAGAAGTCAAAACTTTAACCAACCGAGTATAATAAAGAATGGAATAACAAAAGAAATCATCGTGCATGCGATAGACGATAAGATGCAGAAAAGTTATTCCAATGTAATAATAAAGAAACTAGGTCATGCGTACGCACGCACGCATGTGATTTTCTAATAGAATAATAAACAACGGAACGTGTCATGCGTAAACGTTATTGCATGGATATTCCAATGTAATAATAAAGAATGGAATAATGAGAAGAATTTCACCATGTATGCGCAGACAGCATAGACATGTTATTCAACATAATGATAAAGAATGGAATAATGGAAGAATTTCACCAAGTATAGGGTAGCAGCAGATACAAAAGTTATTCTAAAAGAATAATAAAGAATGGAATAACAGAAGTTCTCTTCATGAATATAAAAGAAAGAATGTCCTTTACGAGTACAACAAATAATATCCCCTACCTTTGAAAGAAGAGTATTTCGACTGGTAGGGCGATGATATACTCGAAGAAAACTTGCACTATGCTCAAATCTTTCTTAAACTTTAAAGAAATACGCTCAAGATTATAGAAGAAGAACTCTCTCTATAGTTTCTCTCTCTAGAGTTTTAGTGAATTCGTAAGAAATAATGAAGGAATGAGCTTCTATTTATAGAAGAATGGACTGTATCGTAACTAATTCATGAACGGTCCAGATTGATTTACTTTTAATCGGACGGCCCATATTTAAAGCAAAATCTTTTAAATAAAATATAATATATTCTATTTATGATATAATAAAACGAATAACTTTATAAAAGTATTCTGTTTTATATAAAAAGATTTTATTATGCAAAACACTATGCAGGCACTATGTAACACTATGCATAATAAAATATAATATATTCTATTTATAGAATAACTTTATAAAAGTATTCTGTTTTATATAAAAAGATTTTACTATGCAAAACACTATGCATAATAGAATATAATATATTCTATTTATAAAATAACTTTATAAAAGTATTCCGTTTTATATAAAATATTTTTCTGTTTTATTACATTAATAATACTAATAAAACAAAACTGAGTGACTTATCACGTAAACATCAATAATCAATACCGTGTGCTACTATGCAACCACACGTATTACTATACTTTTACTACCGAGTAGTTCAACAGTTTTGACGTTAAAACTTCCGTCGTTAATTTCATAAAAATATTTTTGTCATTTTCTCAATTCGACAATAATTTCGTTGTAGGGTCCACCAATGATTGTACCGTCGTACAGATATTCCCGGACAAAAAAAATATTCTCCGACCAATCGAATATTATACAACAACTTGCATACTTTTCAAAATTTATAACCCACAACTATAACACTATCTCAAATCCACACCATAATTTTTAAAAAAATATTTCGAGAAAATTAAATCTTTATTCATAAAATCTGGGGTCTCACACAATGAAACTATCAATTTCATCTTTAATCAACACGGACTTATTCATCATTAATATTATAACTCGCAATATTTAACAACCAGGTCATTCTCAGGAAAGAGGGGGCTTTCCGATAAGGATTTCTCCTTATTGGCGCGCAATTAGATTATATAACCTCTCCTTGACAGAACTTCTAGACATTTTCAATATTGCAAATAATAATATGAATAACTTTGTCATCTCACTTATTGATTTAATATAATAACAAATTATACAGATGATACTGTGACAATAATTGAATCAATAATATGAGAGATATGATGCAGCAATTATTGTAGAAATAATTGAGTATAACTGAGTGACTTCTTACGTAAGCATCAATAATCAATACCGTGTGCTACTATGCAACCACGCATATTACTGTACTTTTACTACCGGGTAATTCAACAGTTTTAACGGTAACACTTTCGTCGTTTATTTTTATAAAATGATAATTCTGTCGTTTTCTTACTACGACAAAACTTCCGTTGTGGGGTCCACCAATGATTATGTCGTCGTACGAATATTCCCTGTTAAAACTAATATTCCCCGACACAATGAATATTTTATAACAACTTGCATACTTTGCAAAATTTTCGCATATCACCCTTAATTTTAACCTTTTATCAATTTAACCATTTACGAAATAAAATAATAATTATAAGAAAATTGAATACTTTCATTTCATAAAATTCAGGGTCTTACATTAAGTATGTCAAGAAACTTATCTAGATTCTCTGAGTTTAATCAAGTATGTCAAGAAACTTATCTAATAGATTAAATTTGTTTCAATTACACCCTTTTTTGGATCCACATTAAGCGACCAACCAACAAACAATATTTAGGCAAAAAGTTAGTAAAATGAACTTCAAACTGTTATCCAAAAAGATTAATAAGCATAAATAATAATTTATTCCAAAAATTAATAAATTATATGGATCCATTATGTTTAAAAAAAATAAAAACTTATTAGTGTACTTGCATGGATTCACTAGATATAATTGTTACTTCCTTCGTCCTTGAAATTTGAAATAAAATCGACCAGTTTTAGAATTAAAATTTATCCTAGTTTCTTTTAAATATAAATAAAGAGATTATAATCATAAAAAACTATAACATTCAATTTTTAACAAATATAAGTAAAGAGATTGTAACCATTAAAAATTACGTTTAATTTACTACAAAAATCAATTTTTTAAAATACAAAAATATTAATAAATTTATTTAATTATAAATTTTAAAATTAATTAATTTGACTGAAAAGTCAAACTAATGTAATCTTTACCGAATAGAGAGGGAGTATTTATTTTTGAAGCTGCCTATTTGTGAAGATAAAATGCAACTGAGACATGCATTAACCAGCCAACATATATATATATATATATATATATATATAATTATTTATTTTTATTTAGAGAACTTATATTATTATAGGGATACATTTTAATTATAGGACCTTGGAAGAGAATTTGGGGAAAGGGTCAAGAGCGAACGAGAATTAAAGGGGTACTTAGTGGAAATTTATCTTCAATATATGACAATTGTATTCATTGACTCAGGTGTAACTGTATTTAAACTTTTAAATGTGCACAAATCAATTATATTTCAACAAAAGGTTTCCTCGTGTTTTCCATTTAGGCAAAAAACTAGTAAGGTGAACTTCAAGTTATTCACAATTGTAATTTATTTTTTTATTTTTTTATTTTTTTAACTATAGCCATGATCAAGTATGTCAAGAAACTTATCTAGATTCTTTGAGTTCAATCAAGTATGTCAAGAAACTTATCTAATAGTTAAATTCGTTTCAATTACACCTCTTTTTGGATCCACATTAACCAACCAACCAACAAACAATATTTAGGCAAAAAGTTAGTAAAATGAACTTCAAACTGTTATCCAAAAAGATTAATAAGCATAAATAGTAATTTATTCCAAAAATTAATAAATTATTTGGATCCATTATGTTTAAAAAAAACAAAAACTTATTAGTGTACTTGCATGTATTCACTAGATATAATTGTTACTTCCTCCGTCCTTGAAATTTGAAGTCAAACCGACCAGTTTTAGAATTAAAATTTATCCTATTTTCTTTTAAATATAAATAAAGAGATTATAATCATAAAAAACTATAACATTCAATTTTTAGCAAATATAAGTAAAGAGATTGTAACCATTAAAAATTACGTTTAATTTACTACAAAATTCAATTTTTTAAAACACAAAAATATCAATAAATTTATTTAATAATAAATTTTAAAATTAATTAATTTGACTAAAAAGTCAAACTAATCTAATCTTTACCGAATAGAGGGAGTATTTATTTTTGAAGCTGCCTATTTGTGAAGATAAAATGCAACTGAGACATGCATTAACCAGCCAACATATATTTATTTATTTATTTATTTATTTTTATTTAGAGAACTTATATTATTATAGGGTTAAATGCTTTATAAGTCATTCTACTTTAAGTCGACTTATAAATGGGTCACTAAATTTTTTTTTCTTACGGTCAACTCACTGAACTTGTATTTACTAATAAAACGTTACAAAATCCGTTAAGTCAGTTGACTTTTAACGAAAATGTCCACATCAGCAGCTGAGTTGAAAAAAAAAGCTTATGTGTCAATAATTATCCCACGTGGCATTTATTATGTGGATCTAAAAGGAAAGTCTATACCAAAATAAATTTTATGTAATTCTTTACAAATAATAATATAAATTAGAAAAGTTTTTCAAAAAATAAGAAAATAAATAAAAAAATATATTTAAGTATTTTTGTAATTAATATCAAATGAATTTTTTAATTATTTATAAATATAATAAAATAAATTAGAAAAGTTAGTCAAAAAACAAAAAAAATAAATGAAAAATATATTTAATTATTTTTTAATTAATATCAAATAAATTTTATTTAATTCTTTACAAATATAATAATATAAATTAGAAAAGATTACTAAGCATAAATAGTAATTTATTCCAAAAATTAATAAATTATATGGATCCATTATGTTTAAAAAAATAAAAACTTATTAGTGTACTTGCATGGATTCACTAGATATAAAGGTTACTTCCTCCGTCCTTGAAATTTGAAGTAAAACCGACCAGTTTTAGAATTAAAATTTATCCTATTTTCTTTTAAATATAAATAAAGAGATTATAATCATAAAAAACTATAACATTCAATTTTAACATATTGTTACTGTAATATGATAGAGTAGCCAGTAAATTATTACAACATATTGTTACTAGGAATATTATTGCATAATGTTACTAAGAGTAGAGTAGCAAAGATTGTATTTAGCTTTTGTTTACAATACTATATTCTACTCTAATAATGTACATCATATTACTCTATTATATTTACCTTTTGTTTAGACAAAACATTATAAGTAAGGTTGTGTGTGTTATCAAAGTGATATTTAATATTCTATGATGCTAAATTGTTAATTTAAATTGTGTGGGTAAGGAAACCGTACCTTACTAGGGTTAAGGTTTTGTGTTGGCTAAGGAGGAGAGAAATCTACAAAGAGTACGGTCTTGATTGATTGATTGAAGAGGGGAGAAGAACATGTAAGCAATTGCTCGAGTAACACGTGGCAGAACTCTTAGGATTCAAGAGCCTTCTTCAAAGTTTTCAGTTCAGAGAGAATCCAAAAAGGTCCCTTCTATTGAAATGCAAGGGGGTATTTATAGAGTTTTCTGGAAAATGGTCACGTGCCTGGCACATGTATGGGTCTTGTGCTTGGCATGTGATTTCAGATGAAATTCCAAAAATAACCTTAATTACTTAAGTAATGCCCAAATCATCCTGTCCTTCTAGCCACCAATCCAATTCCTCAATCAATTCTCAAAATGAGTCGCCTCCACGAGCCTTATGCCCCGGACACGTGGAGGCTTCTTGGCTCATTCAATTCTTTAGATCACATGTCTACCCTAATATGTACTTGGGCTAACATTTTCCCCCTGCACTTGAGTCACGCCTTTGGAATGACGATCGTGCAAAAATACTTCGAATCTTGCTTCAAATTTCTGAATATTCTGAACGATCTGCCTAGCTAGATCTTGCAAGCCTCGAAAACAAAAAATTAAAAAATCTTTGGAGGGGGAACCCCAAAGGGAGCTCTCACAGGATATCTTGGACATCTTCTTATCAAATCTTTCCAAATCTTGCTCAAACTCTATTTCCTTCATTTTTTTTAAAAATTACTATTTGGTACATATATTATTTTCCTACATTGACCCCAGCCGGTTGACAACAAGTTGTCCCAAATTTGTTGAATTGGCATTGAAATAAAAGAAACCAATTTAATTTATTGTAGTTGGTAATTGAACATCAAATTGTTTGGGTAATAGTCCACTTTAACACTTTTCATAATGCATGGTGATTGATTGGTCCAAAAAAAAATCGATATGCCCCAATTTAGCCTTTTTGAGTTTGACCAACTTAGAAATGAATTGTAGCCGCCTCATTTGAGATCTCCAAATGCAAATCAATTCAATTCGATAAGAATTCCTTGTTGAACTTTATAAATGGGCACGACAAATCAATTTTAATCCAATAAAAAGTCCTTGTGGAGCTTTATAACTGAGAACCGTATGATGCCGTCTTCATTCCCCAATCACTACACAACTCTTAAAATTGTTGATTTGCTAAAGAGGCAAAAGTTTTTTTTTCTTTTGGACTCCCACTGCTAAAGATATCCTAATTTGATTAGAAATCAAAATTCTTGGCATATAAATAAAACGTAAATCTGCACAAGTGCCGATAGAATAAATACCCAATGGTCCAGTGTTGTGCCATACCTTCCTATATGAATATATCCCAATTTTGATCATTGTCCATCAATGTCTAAGTAGGAATAATCAACCTCGGAATCTTTGTCGCCATCATATGATCAAGGTCTTAAAGAGTGGAAGGTAATTTTCAATTCGATACATGAATAATCCTCTAAAGTTATTCTGTGGCGGCTGAGCTCATAATTTTATATTGGATATTATATCATCCATGCATATTATGAAACCCAAATGCGTTCTTTTCCATGCAAGCATGTCAATTAAATAATTTATCAATGAATGGTATTATTGGAATTAATTAGGCATATATAATACTACCATCTTCTAAACCCACAAGCTGCTGACACAACAACACCTCAAGGTCCTCTCTAAAACATGATATATATATATATATATATATATATACACACAGCGGATCATGCCCGGACTCCCGGATATGATCAAAATCGAACCCCAAATTTTTATTTTTATTTTGTTTTTTTTAAAATAACTAAAAAAAAATATTTAATATTTTATGGAACTGAAAATTTTCCATAATCTGATGTTTTTGGGGCGATTTGAATACCTATACAAAAATGGTGGTATGATGCATGCATCGTATATACATCTTTTGTTATCGTGCACCCAAATCACGCCCAAAATATTTGCTTTTATGAAAAAATTTCAATTCCATAAAATATTAATTATTTTTTTAGTTGTTTTAAAAAAAAGAAAAAAAGAAGTCCAGACGATACTAAAATCCCAAGGTCCTGGACCGAACCGGACTCTCTCTCTCTCTCTATATATATATATATATATATATATATATATATATATATATATATATCAAATTCTTCCTCAAACAAGCATTAGTATTCATGTCCATCATTTTATTAACTTTCAATAATAGTAAAGGAAATATGTAATGCAACGGTTTATAAGTGTAACTAACACGATAAATTATGAATAAAATATTTAGCAAAATTGTAATCGTGTTTTTTTTTTTATTTTTATTTTTTTATTATCATTATTTATTTTATTTTATTTATGTTTTTTTTTCGGATATTAAAGAAAGACTTAATTTTAAGGGACTCCAAACGGCACTTCGTTTTAATCAATTAAACAACGAACCAAGAAAGCAAGCAAGATACCTAATAGGGGCCGAATCCTAGGGTGGTTGAACCTTAGGAGGTTGAATCTCAATGTGGTCGAATCCCGAGGTGACCGAACCCTAAAAGGTTTTCTGTACTTTTCTAATTTTGTCCCTTCTTTTTTTCAGGTGTCCTTAATCTCTCATTTTCCGGGCTAAATCTTCTTATTCGAGCTTAGACTTTTTTTGCCCCGGACATTGTCAAAAGGAAATTGTCTTCAAGGCGACCTCGTTTGTTTGGTATTAATCATTTCTCTTTTACCATTGTAAGCACTATATTTCAAATGCTTTCCACTTTATTTTCTTGTTTCATAGAATTCTCATATCAAATCCCCCTCGTTATAGGCTAACTCTAACGAATGTTCTGTGGACCCGAAAACTACTAAGGAAGTCCCCTTCATTAGCAAGTGGGGAAGAGCTTCCTTCTTTGGGCCTTTTGACATTTTCTGGGAACGAACGAAGAATTTTGATCATGCAACTTTTCTTCCACCTGACAAAGGGGGCGTATTTCTATATACTGCAGCTGGTGAAAGTTTGGATATCTTTCCCTGTTCTGTTCACATTCTCCGCATGTGCATCGAGAAATAGGAGTACCCTTTCAGTCCCGTTCGCTTCCTGTTTGACTCATCTAGTCGCCTTCAGGGATGGCAACATTGGACTGACGAATTCCTCGGGAATTCCGATTATGTGAAGATATTGGACAAGGTTGGGATTCTGCATTGTATTCAGCTATATAGGGATCTTCTTATCCAACAGGACTATGAAGCCCTTACCTTATTGATTTCACGCTGATGCTCTTCTACATGTACATTTGTCATTGCTAGGGGGAGTTCACCCCTACTCTAGAGGATGTCTATGCCATTTACCAGTAATTCTTTCTTCTATTTTGTACATTCATCCTCATTTTTCTTGAGTTATGTATTTATTCTGTACTATATCTTGTAGCCTTCCTATTGTTGCTTTCACTTCTTGCGATTCATCTAATTTATCCCTTAGGGATATCGAATGTGGTGCGTACTTGATAGAAGTTTCACAAAGGGCTTCTAATTACACCACGAGGTTTCAAGGTGATATCATTCTTTTAGACTTCGAGACCCCCAACCATCCGGAGACTACCTGGCTATCTTGGGTACGCTACTTCATTCAGGATTACAAGCCTAGCCACTAGAATAGTAATGTTTATAGAGAGTCCATTCTTGCTCTTCATGAGGAGCCTTGTCCTTTTCCTTTAGCTGCTTATCTGGCTATATGGTTGTCCCACTTTATCTTCCCTAGGTCACCCATGGACGGTCCCTCGACCCATATGTTTAGCTTAGCGGCTTTGTTGTCTCGGGGTCTAGAGGTTCCTCTTGCTCCTCTTTTGTTGGGGACCTTGTTTCGTCGCTTGGATGAGAATTTCCTCGTCATGAGAGAATCTGTTAGAAGGTACCCCTTTTCGATTTCACTCATTATATATTAATATATATATATATATATATTATTTTTGCTTATTAATATTTCTTTCATTTATTTAGGTATGACTTGAATTGCTTCGTTCCATGTTCCTTTCTTCAGATCTTCCTCTTCGAGCGCTTTTGGGGACATTCTAGTTCTGTGCACTTTTCCCAGAAGCAAAGGACATTCTAGATCGCCCAATATTTTTTCCTGCAACACTCGCTGGATTGATCATAGGATTACTTCAAATTTGCGGCTTTATATTGATGACTTTTTCTGTTTCACTGCCCGTCCTTACACCATTATTTCAGAAGGTGGTTTTCTACCTCACTTCTATAGAAGGGAGTTCCGTTCTTTTTTGAATGTCAGGGAATTGACTAGGTCTTCACTTTCTTGGTTCATATTCCTTCGAGCTTCGGAACTTCCCTATCTTGTTGAGGATAATGGTTTTGGTACCATACTTTACTCTCCCATAGAGTCGTGAGGTAGTTTGGATTTGACCGTAATCAACCTTTCTACCTCTCTTGCCGGAGGGATTACGAGAGTGCTCTCCTCAATTTTGTACCCACATCCTCCTAATTTGCATGGGAGTTTCCAAAACCTTCTCTCGCTTCCTTATGACCCTCTTCATTTCGTTATACCAGATGATTCTCGGCAAGGGCAATATACTATTTATGAACGCAACTATTGGCTCATCAACCTTAAAAGGTGGCAGGATGATACTATGATTTGTTCGCTGCCAACTTCTCCTACCGAACGTCAACAATGGGACAAAATTTTATGTTCTCCTAGAACTAATACTCGTTCAGAGCGTTGGCCAACTAGTAGTCATCTTCTTGAGCGTAAGGCTTTAATGTCTGATTATCTTCCTCCTCAATCAGCAGACCCAAATGTTCCTCCCGCACAAGTCCCTACTGCTTCCTGGAATATTACATCACGGGCTTCATCTCGGATACCTCCTCCAGCTCCTTCCCAGGGATCCTTTGCTGCCGAGGAAATAAAATTTACTCACTTTAAAACGAGAGCATATGCTATTACTAACTTTGAGGTGATGCCCCCTACAGATTGTACCGTGGTCCTTGCTAGTCGTTCTGTCATTAAGCGAATGCCAAATAAGAAAACACTTATCTTAAAATCATTGGCAAAGCGCCCCCTTAATAATGCTAGCTCTAGTATTCCGGCAGCTGAGGATTAGGTTAAGAAAAAACGCAAACTTTTGGTAAAATTTGTAGCATTTTCATTTGTCTTTCAACCATTCATATAGCTGTTTCGTGTTTTCCTATGTCATTATTTCCTTGTTTTTCAAATTACCGAGGCTGATGAAGAGAATGATGATGCTCCTATTGGATTTCCTGTGGGTGCTGTAAGTGAGACGGTCGCGGCTTCCACTACTTGTGAGCCTCCTCAATCTATCACTATTGATATCGAGTCTTCTTCACCGTAGGATGATCGTGTTGGTCTTGATGCTGAGGATTGTTTATCTGATGTGAGTTTGGGTCATGTTGTGGGTTGTACAGCTCTCTTTTCACGTCCTCTTATAGCACCTCCACATGAGAGTCTTGAGGGTACTGGCGAGGCTCCTATTTTCTCGAGGGGGAATCCGTCTGAGCTTATTGCTGACATTCCGCTTTCTATTGCTTCTCACGACTCTTTATCCATCATTGTGGGTATTTTCTTTAGTTGACCTATACATATTTTCTTTCTTCCTCTATAATATATTATGTTTTATCATTTGTCTTCTTCTTCTCTTTTTTTAGAGTGAGAAGATGAAAGATTTGTCATTATCTGTCGTGTCACTTGCTTTATTTGATGCTCTCAATCCAAGTGTTGCCACCTTGCCGTCTAGTGATGACCTTGGTTATCTTCATACTAACCAAGGCTTCAACCACATGTTTCTTCATCCTTTGTTAAGTAGTCATCAGCAGCACATCAGCCATATGTTTCTCCATCCTTTGTCCTAAGTGATTTTATGATGGCTTCTAAAGTGGCTCATATTAGAGCTTCTTTCAATCCAAGTGGAGATCTTGTTTCTTGGAGGGGTTTTCAGATATCTTCTTCCAGCTAGGAAATTCTCGATCGTCTCTTAATTCGGTTTCCACAAACACTTGACCGTCTGACTATCTGCATAGCCCCCGTCCAGTCTTTTTTCTTTGATCGACTTGCGAGCCTTATTCTTGAGTTGCATAATCTTTCTTTCTATTCTTTGCGAGCCGAAGACTTAGATACATTTAGCAGTGAGCTTAATGACTTCTCCATTGTTGGCTTTGATATGTCTCCGTTTTGTGCTCGGCTGGATCTTCTTAGTTCCACTTTTTAGACCATTTCACTACGGTCGGAGGTTACTATGTATCAATGTGAGAATAACTCATTTTCAGAACAACTTTCGGATCTTAAGAACACCGCAAATGAACTGGAGACCCACCTTCAGGGTTTAAAGTCAAATATCCAAACTTTTTAGAAATTGAAAGCCGCCAATGTGAAGGCTCGTGACGCAGCCATTGCTAAATTAAAGGCCCTAGCTTTTCCCCCGCTTCAGTTTAAAATTTCATGGCCCTTAGATCATGATTTTTTGTAGTTTTTTCTATCCCTGTATCAAAAAACTCATTTACATATATTCCTTTTAACAGAATAGAGTTTCTTTAGCCTTATTAAATGCCTTTAATTTGAATTTTTTTTAAGACTCAATGCTTAACATTGAATCTCAAGTTATTCAAATTAATATTCTAACACAATAATTTGAATAATAAAATGGCAAACATGAATTTTGTTAAAAAAACACGTTTTTTTCGCAAACCAACACTTGAATCCATACTTTTAAAATCAAAAAAATATTCAAGTATAAGTGAAAGTTTAACATTTTATTGATAATCATGTTGCTTTTAACGAAAAGCATAACGTTTCAGATTTTTATAATAATAAATCTTGCTTTTGTCGGAGAAAGCATAGCGTTCGCCACTTTTAAAGATAAAGTGTAGCTTTCTTGGATTTAAGGACATAAACTTAGGTGCCTCAATTACTTTTAAAGTTGAAAGTATAACTTTTCTGTGATGACTATCTCATGTATAATATTTCTTTACCCATATCAGGGTCAATGGGTCCGAGATAGCATCTGATCCCACACGAGATATTTTGCAATATTCACTTTCAGAGATCTCTCGCACCCTATATGGTCCTTCCCATTTAGGGAAAAATTTGGTGGTTGGTGTTTTCCTCATGACTTGATTCCCTGTCTTGAGCACTAAGTATCCCACAAGAATTTATCGGGGTACCACTGCTGTATTGTATTGTTGTAGCAGTTTTTCATTGTACCGTTCTAATTTTTCTTTAGCTGTCTCTGAAGTCAGCTAAGGCTTCTAGAGCAGCTGGTTGGTTCTTTTCTAAAGTGATTTTGTGACGGTCATAAATCATTTAAAAAGATAGATTTTTGTGACAATTTTATTTGCAATTACAAAAATAAGGTATTTTGTGATGAAAATTTCAAGTCATCACCAAGCAATAAAATATATAATGGCTCTCTGTGATGACTAATTTTACCACCATTATAAATTATTTGTGATCGAATTGCAATCACCAAATCTTATGCGTGACTAATTTTGTTTAGTAAGTCAACTCACATATGTTTCCTTTTATATTTTATTTTAAAATTATAATCATGGTCTGGGTTTTGGTGTACCGCTAATACTTGTTATTTAGTTTGTAAATGATGGATGGTTTGAATCCTACAAGTATCATTTGATACAGTTAAATACAGTTTAATAAATTATTCGTAAAAAGAGATTCACGTTCTTACCTTTGATCCCTAAAGTCATGTGTTTTTTTGTGATGGTTTTGACAATCACAATAGATTATATGTTAATGTGATTGTATTAATCATCACAAAAGTCCTAAGCGTTTACGAGATAGTCAAAACCATCACAAAAAGGTTTTCATAACGGGGGTATAAAAGATGACATTCGTGACGGCTAAAGTCATCACAATGATTTTTTGAATTTATATGAGATTTGAGCCATCACAAAAGGCCATTTTTTTGTAGTTACTAATGAAGTGTTATATACGAGCTTACTATTTTTTTTTTCTAAAGTTTGCATGGTAACTCAAAAGGAAAAATAAACATTTTTTTACATCAAGCATTTCATCCATTTTATATTATTAATATTTACTTTCTTTAAAAAGTTAATGTAGATATAATCTTTACTTTAAAAAAAAATTAATTTAGATATTTACAATTTAAAATTAGTTTGATTCATTCTATTTTTAGAAGTAATAAATTTATAATTACTAATACTTTTAAAAAATTATAATTTTTATAATTACATTGTTTAGAATTAATTAAATTAGTATTAATTTGGAATTTAAAATATATTCATTTTAATTCCTAAAAAATATGTCAAATTAAGTTCATAAATATAATTTCATCTTATTTTCCAAATAAAATATTAATTTTACTTAAATCATTTCAAATCACCAAGTAGGAAATCACCCAGTAGGAAATATTAATAAGTATGGTAATTATGTGAATTTAAGGGTATTATAAATGTGACCCCTCCCAAAATTAGGTATATGTCACTCATCTTGGGTCGCCACTTACATGGTACATAAATTCAAATACAACTTAATAATACAGCTGTCGTGTACAATACGACAAAATATAAGCTGTGAGTTTGAATACAAATATTGTCTACTAGAGATTATACAAACTCAAAAGGAGTCCTCATTACAATTATTATCACACTATTTCACAGAATAATGAGGACTACTAATGTTATCATCTGGTCCGTCACTCCGTTCCCCGACTAGTCCCTGCTACGTTCTCATTTTTTGAAGAGAACAATAAAAGTAAAAGGGTGAGCTCAACTAGCCCAAGAGGGAAATATTATGACTAAGATAATGCGTAATATATTATCGTTAGCCTTCAATAGTGTTAAACTGATACAATATAACAACCATCAAGTTTAACTGCAACGGAACAAGCAATCCATTAAAAGAGTCAAGTAGAGAATAAAATCTACTATCTTTTATGATTTAGAAGGGTTTTCATCAGTTTTATCGTTGGGACTCAGCTTAATAAATAATCCACATCATCGAATCACCCCTGCACTACGGCCAAGGATATTCTTTAGTATCACGACCACAATTATCCATGCACTACTTGCCAAGAATATTTGTGTATTCATTAATGGTCATGATCATGCCAACAACTGTCCATCAATGCACTACGGGCCAATGAGAACTTTTACCACATCATTTGTAACATTACGGTCATGATTACACCGAATAATCCCTGGTCATAATCATACCAAGTCCATCTATGCACTATAGGCCACAAATGACTTTCAATAAAATATAAACATGAGGATGATGGCAATGATATAAGAATTCAATAAAACAAGTTCAAGAATTATTTTATCCAGGAACTAATAACGTCTAAATTGTCAACATGATACTGCTTCGTAGAGTAAAATTCAAGAATGCTCAGAAGAATATTTCCATGAAAAGATACTGGATGAAGTGCAAATATCAAGGATATTCCACTAATTTCATGGAGTATAAAAGTCAAAACTTTAACCAACTTAGTATAATAAGGAATGGAATAACAAAAGAAATCACCAGTGCATGCGATGATCGCATACGCAGTTATTCCAATGTAATAATAAATAACGGAATCAGTCCCCAGTAAAACACATGTATGACAGGATATTCCAATGTAATAATAAAGGCGGAATCAGTCCCCGTAAAACGCATGCACAGGATATTCCAATGTAATAAAAAAGACGGAATCAGTCCGCAGAGAAACGCATGCATGTGATATTCCAACAGAATGATAAAGAATGGAACAATGTAAGAATTTCACCAAGTATAGGGTAGCTCAGCGTAGATACAAAGTTATTCAACAGAATAATAAGAATGGAATAATGTAAGTTCTCTGCTATCTCTCTCTTCATATTGCTCCACCAAAATGTATGTCAAGATCACGATACATTTTAGTACTCTGTGATGGATTGAAAATGGTGTGTGTGCGCCTCCATCATGATTTTATACTTTAAATCAGGGTTGTTAGGAACACAAAGTCTGGAGTTGACTCGAAGTATTCCTTCCTCATCGATTCTTGCTTCCGGCATAGCACATTCTTACACTTTCTTCTTCATACGCATTAGCTCCAGGTATGTAGCTTGAGCATCTTTAACTTTATCGATTAAAGTCGGTTCTACTAGTATGTTCGCCATCATCACATGGGTCCCTGGAGTCTTTAAATCTATATCCATCCTTTTCAAGTCACAAAATGGGCTTTTGTGTTGTGAATATTGCACTTGTACCCGCATATGATCTTCTACTCAATGCGTCAGCTACCACGTTCGCTTTTCCAGGATGGTATTGGATGGTATGATCATAATCTTTCAACAGTTCAAGCCAACGTCGTTGTCGCATGTTGAGTTCCTTTTGAGTGAAGAAATATTTGAGGCTTTTATGATCCGTAAAGATCTCCACTTTCTCTCCATACAAGTAATGCCTCCAAATTTTAAGTGCGAAGACAACAACTGCCAACTCTAGATTATGAGTAGGATAATTCCTCTCATATTCTTTGAGTTGTGTTGAGGCATAGGCTATGACTTTCCCATGTTGCATGAGAACACATCCTAACCCTTTGCCCGAAGCATCACTGTAGATGACAAATCCCTCCGAACCAGATGGTATTGTCAGAACAGGTGCTAAAATGAGTCTCATTTTGAGTTCTTGAAAACACTTCTCACATTCCTCCCTCCAACTGAACTTTGTATCTTTTCGAGTCAGCTGAGTTAATGGAGTAGCGATTCGAGAAAATCCTTCCACGAATCTCCAATAATAACCAACTAAATCGAGAAAGCTACGTACTTCGGTCACTGATTTGGGTTGCTCCCAGCTTTGAATAGCTTCAATCTTTGCCGGGTCAACGGATATTCTATGACTTGATACTACGTGCCCAAGGAATGCTACTTCCTCAAGCCAGAACTCGCATTTCTTTAACTTGGCATAAAGCTTATATTCACGAAGCTTTTGGAGTATCAGCCTCAAGTGTTGCTCATGATCTTCACGACTTTTGGAATAAATAAGGATGTCATCAATAAAGACGACCACAAAGTGATCCAAATATTCCTTAAATACTCGGTTCATCATATCCATGAAGGCAGCAGGAGCATTAGTCAATCCAAAAGACATGACTAAGAATTCATAATGACCGTACCGAGTTCTGAAGGCAGTCTTTGGAATATCCTTAGTTTTAACCTTCAGTTGATGATATCCAGAATGAAGATCGATCTTTGAAAAAAATTGTGCTCCTTGTAACTGATCAAACAGGTCATCAATACGTGGCAATGGGTACCTATTTTTGATGGTGACATGATTCAACTCCCGATAATCAATACAAAGTCGATACTCCCATTTTTCTTCTTCACAAATAGAACAGAGCACCCCAAGGAGACGATTAGACGAATGAAACCAATGTCTAACAATTCCTCGTAATTGGGTCTTTAACTCCTGAAGTTCAATAGAGCCATTCGATATGGGGCTTTGGAAATGGGTTTTGTCTTCGGGTTCAAGGTCGATACAAAATTCAACTTCACGCCTCGGGGTAGGCTGTGAAGTTCTTCGAGGAATACGTCAGAAATTTATTCACAATAGAAATATCTTTCAAATCTGACATATTTTTGTTTAAATCCGTGACATGAGCTAAGAAAGCTTGACATCCGTTTTTCAATAAACGAATAGCTTTATGGCTTGAGATGACCGTGATTGATTTTAATGGTTTGGTCGCTTGAATTCGCATAATAGGTTTATTAGGAATATGAAAGCTAACAACCTTACGAAAATAATCAATTTTAGCATGATGAGTAGTTAACCAATCAATCCCTAGAATCACGTCAAATGCAAGTATTTTTAAGGAGATAAGATCGACAGGTAATGTGCGGTTACCGATTTGAATCAAACAAGACTTGTAAATAGTGGATGTAATGAAGGTTTCTCCTAATGGAGTTTCAGCAGATAAGTCAAAGTCTAATTTCTCCGGAGTCAAATTTAATGGTTGAGCGCAAGTAGGAGAAATAAAAGAATGGGTAGAACCGGTATCAAATAAGGTATAGACTTTGCTAGAGTTTATGATAAGCTTACCCGTGATGACCTCGTTCGGGTTCCTTGCTTTCTGGGAGGTCACAACAAACGCTCTCCCTTGTACTACCGGCTTTGACTTTTTTTGGGATGGCCTTTGGTGCCTCCATCCTAGTCGAACTTGTCTTCGGTGAACGAAAAAAATCTGCTAGGTGACCCTCTTCCACAATTATAACACGCTTTGATGGCATCGCGCAGCTTTGGTGATATGTCCCTCCCTCCGCATTTGAAGCATATGATTGGTGGTCGTTCTCCTTCCTTAACCACGGTTGCTGGTGTTGACGTATTTCTATCATTGTTGAATCTCCTTTTCTTGAAATGTCCATTTTTACTGGCTTGGCCATGATTACCACCGAAGTGGTTACCATTTCTGGTATGTTGATTCCCTCCACGCTTGTTGTCACCGATTTGATGATCGTTACCACCGGTATTTTCATGTCATTTGGTCGCTTTCCCTTGGTTACGTTGACTCATTACTGCGCTCCAATAACTGAGCCCTATTTACAAAATCTGAGTACAAACACAGTTTATGAGAAATTAGATATTAAAGTATCTCCGGTTTCAAACCTCTTAAAAACATTTGTGTCATTCGCTACTCATTATCGACCAAATTGGATGCAAACGGGATAACTCCGCAAATTGAGCCTCGTGACAAACACTACACGGTCATATTGTTTTGTTCCAACTTGATAAACTCCACCTCCTTCATGTGACGAATACTTTCGGGAAAGTACTTGTCGTTGAATAGCTCTTGGAACTTCTCCCAAGACATCTTGAGTGTGTTAGGCTGGGTACGTTTTACAGATTCCCACCAGTAATCTGCCTCTTCACGCAATATGAAGGTGGCGAAGGGAACCTTTTGCACCTCAGAACATCCCAAGACATCAAATATCTTGGTGATCTGCTTTATCCATGCTTCAGCCTTAAGTGGTTTTGGCTCTCCAATAAACTCCGGTGGTCCCAGCTCCTTGAACTGTTTAGCGGTAACTGTCCGAGAGTTTCCAGTGTTTCCACCTATATTTTGGACAGGAGCCGCTCTCGCCTGATGTTGCATGAATTGCATGAAGCCTCGGAACATTCCATCGTTCATCATTTGGTCAGTGTTGTGGTTTGCATGAGGATTGTCGCCTGCCTGATGCACATTGTCCTGGTTATTAATCTGTGGAGACTCAACGGTCTCCTGTGCTCCATTGATGTTCTCAACATTCTCGGATGCCATTTTCAAATACTGCCACAAAACAAGGGTTAATTGACATGCAACATATTATCCATATACTCTGACCAACCAATTAAATACCAAATAAACTTAGGTAGGTCATACTAGCGAAGGAATTCTGCCTCTCCCTCCTAGTTCTAATCTCACATCTTAGCCAGGATCATATCCTAAGCTTTGATACCAACCGTAACGCCCCAAAATTAGGTATACGTCACCCATCTTGGGTCGCCACTTACATGGTACATAAATTCAAATACAACTTAATAATACAACTGTCGTGTACAATACGACAAAACATAAGCTGTGAGTTTGAATACAAATATTGTCTACTAGAGATTATACAAACTCAAAAGGAGTCCTCATTATAATTATTATCACACTATTTCACAAAATAGTGAGGACTACTAATGCTATCATCTGGTCCGTCAATCCGTTCCCCGACTAGTCCCTGCTACGTTCTCATTTCCTGAAGAGAACAATAAAAGTAAAAGGGTGAGCTCAACTAGCCAAAGAGGGAAATATTATGACTAAGATAATACGTAATATATTAACGTTAGCCTTCAACGGTTGTTAAAGCGATACAATATAACAACCATCAAGTTTAAGCTGCAATGAACAAGCAATCCATTAAAAGAGTCAAGTAGAGAATAATATCTACTATCTTTTATGATTTAGAAGGTTTTCATCACTTTTATCGCTGGGACTCAGCTTAATAAATAATCCACATCATCGAATCACCCCTGCACTACGGCCAAGGATATTCTTTAGTATCACGACCACAATTATCCATGCACTACGGGCCAAGAATATTTGTGTATTCATTAATGGTCATGATCATGCCAACAAGCTCGGCCCATCAATGCACTACACAGCCAATGAGGACTTTTACCACATCATTTGTAACATTACGGTCATGATTACACCGAATAATCCCTGGTCATAATCATACCAAGTCCATCTATGCACTATAGGCCACAGATGACTTTCAACAAAATATAAACATGAGGATGATGACAATGATATAAGAATTCAATAAAACAAGTTCAAGAATTATTTTATCCAGAACTAAAAACGCCCAAATTGTCAACATGATACTGCTTTGTAGAGTAAAATTCAAGAATGCTCAGAAGAATATTTCCATGAAAAGATACTGGATGAAGCGCAAATATCAAGGATATTCCACTAATTTCATGGAGTATAGAAGTCAAAACTTTAACCAACTGAGTATAATAAGGAATGGAATAACAAAAGAAATCACTGTGCATGCGATAGACCAAGACAGCAAAAGTTATTCCAACAGAATAATAAATAACGGAATCAGTCCCGTAAAAACGTCTGTATGAGGATATTCCAATGTAATAATAAAAGGCGGAATCAGTCCGGCGTAGAAATGCATGCACGAGGATATTCCAACAAAATAATAAAGGCGGAATCAGTCCGGCCAGTAAAAACGCATGCAGGATATTCCAATGTAATAATAAAGATTTTAATCAGTCCTAAGCATAGAACGCATGCATGTGATATATTCCAAATGTAATAATAAAGACGGAACCAGTCCGGCGTAGAACGCATGCATGACAGGATGTTCCAACAAAATGATAAAGAATGGAACAATGTAAGAATTTCACCAAGTATAGGGTAGCAGCATGATCTGAGTTATTCCAATGAGAATAATAAGAATGGAATAACATAAGTTCTCTTCATGAAGATGAAAGAAAGAAATAATACTCACTACCTTAGAAAAAACTGGATACTGGAATAGTGAGGTAGCAAATTTCTCTTCTTCTTTCTCTCTATAATTTCTCTCTATAATAATCACTCTAAAGCTTTTGTGAATTGGTGAGAAATGAAGGAGGAATGAGCTTCTATTTATAGAAAAATATAGTTTCGATAATTGCACGTTTTGGGGCTCGAAAATTACAGTACAATACCTCCAACTTTTCTTTCATTTATAATTTAGTCCTGCAAGTATTATCAATCTTGCACCAACTCTCCTAAGAGTAAATAATGTGAATCAATAGTATACATATGTGAACAAATAGTTATATAAGCATGTGAATTAGTAGCAATTAATTGCTCATTTATCCGATAAATTACCCGATTTATCAATATAACCCCTAGACATCAATTATCATCGGAATAAATGCCGATTTTCACTAACACAAACAATTACAACATAATGAAACTAATTTTATCAAAAATATAAAGTTTGAAATTTCGAAGTTTGACTTTTCCCGAAAAAGTCAACTATTGACTTTTTGACCAAATAGTGAATCCTGGAAAATTTTGTGTTTATAGACTATTTTACTAATTTCGCTGTCCGGACTCAAATATCACGTCCGAGTGTCTCCAAATTCAACTCGAACAACATTCATTATTAATATTATAACTCACAATATTTATCAACCAGGTCGTTCCCAGGAAAGAGGGGGCTTTCCAATAAGGATTTCTCCTAATTGGCGCGCAATTAGGTGACCAAACCTCTCCTTGACAGAACTTCTAGACATTGTAAATATTGCAATTTATAATATGAATAACTTTGTCGTCTCAAGTATTGATTTAATAAAAAAAACATTTTATGTAGATGATACTGTGACAATAATTGAATCATTAATATGATAGATATGATGCAGCAATTACTATAGCAAAATTGAGTATAACTGAGTGACTTCTCACGTAAGCATCAATAATCAATACCGTGTGCTACTATGCAACCACGCGTATTACTGTATTTTTGTCGTTTTCTCAATCCGACAATAATTCCAGTGTGGGGGTCCACCAATGATTGTGTCGTTGTACGAATATTCCCTGTTAAAACGAATATTCCCCGACCAATCGAATATTATATAACAACTTGCGTACTTTGCAAAATTTATAAATATTACCCACAACAATAACATTATATCAAATCCACATCATAATATTCAAAAATATATTTTGAGAAAATTTAATCTTTATTCAAAAAGTTGGGGTCTTACAACCTCCCCTTCATATGAAATTTCGTCCTCGAAATTTAGGTGCGACTGGTATGTCGAAGAGGTCGGGATATCTTGATTTCATCTCGATTCCAACTCCTGTGTCATTTCGTCCACATCGTGGTTTCTCCACAAAACTTTGACTTGAGGTATAACCCTGGAGCGTAGAATATGATCCTTTTTATCCAAGATTTTAACAGGTAACTCTTCATACGTTAAATCTTCCTCTATCTCGTCTGGTTCTAATTCAATAATGTGGTTCGGGTCTTTCACATATTTACGTAACATAGATATGTGAAAAACGTTATGAACACGAGACATACATGGTGGTAAAGCGAGTCTATACGCCACAGTTCCTACTCGATCGAGGATTAAAAATGGGCCAATGAATCGAGGGTTGAGCTTTTCTCTCTTTCCAAATCTCGTAACTCCCTTCCATGGAGTAACACGTAATAACACATGATCTCCAATATCGAATTCCACATCCTTTCGATGAAGATCAACATAACTCTTTTGTCGATCTTGTGAGGTTTTTGTCGATCTTGTGAGGTTTTTATACGTTGTCGGATCGTTTGAATCTTTTTCGTAGTCATACGTACCAACTCCGGTCCCAACAACGTTGCTTCACCCACCTCATCCCAGCATACTGGAGAACGACACTTTCTTCCATACAACGCCTCAAATGGAGCCATGCCAATACTTGCTTGATAACTGTTGTTGTAGGAAAACTCCACCAATGGTAGGAACGTATCCCAACTCCCCTTGAAGTCAAGGACACAGAGTCTTAATAGATCTTCAAGAGTTTGAATGGTCCTCTCGATCGCCTCGTCCTGTCCGAGGATGATGATATGCGAAGCTAAATCAGAACTGCGTGCCTATAGATTTTTGCAAACTAACCCAAAATCTTGAAGTGAATCTTGGGTCTCGATCAGAAACTATGGATACTGGCATACCATGCAGTCTTACAATCTCGTTTATGTATATACGAGCAAGACATTCAAGTGTATAAGTTTCTTGTATAGCTAAGAAATGAGCAGACTTGGTCAATCTATCAACAATGACCCAAATTGCATCTATGCCTTGAGAAACCTTGGGAAGACCAGTAACAAAATCCATAGTAATGTGCTCCCACTTCCATTCTGGAATTTCAAGTGGTTGCAATGGACCTTTTAGTACTTGATGCTCCGCCTTGACTTGTTGACAAGTTAAACACCTTGAGATAAACTCTGCTATCTCTCTCTTCATATTACTCCACCAAAATGTATGTCGAAGATCACGATACATTTGGTACTCCCAGATGGATTGCAAACTGTGTGTTGTGCGCCTCCATCATGATTTTATACTTTAAATCGTGGTTGTTAGGAACACAAAGTCTGGAGTTGACTCAAGTATTCCTTCCTCATCGATTCTTGCTTCCTAAGATATAGCACATTCTTGCACTTTCTTCTTCATACGCATTAGCTCCAGGTCTGTAGCTTGAGCATCTTTAACTTTATCGATTAAAGTCGGTTCTACTCGTATGTTCGCCATCATCACATGGGTCCCTGGAGTCTTTAACTCTATCTCCATCCTTTTCAAGTCACACAAAATGGGCTTTTGTGTTGTGAATATTGCACTTGTACCCGCATATGATCTTCTACTCAATGCGTCAGCTACCACGTTCGCTTTTCCAGGATGGTATTGGATGGTATGATCATAATCTTTCAACAGTTCAAGCCAATGTCGTTATCGCATGTTGAGTTCCTTTTGAGTGAAGAAATATTTGAGGCTTTTATGATCCGTAAAGATCTCCACTTTCTCTCCATACAAGTAATGCCTCCAAATTTTAAGTGTGAAGACAACAACTGCCAACTCTAGATTATGAGTAGGATAATTCCTCTCATATTCTTTGAGTTGTGTTGAGGCATAGGCTATGACTTTCCCATGTTGCATGAGAACACATCCTAACCCTTTGCCCGAAGCATCACTGTAGATGACAAATCCCTCCGAACCAGATGGTATTATCAGAACAGGTGCTAAAATGAGTCTCCTTTTGAGTTCTTGAAAACACTTCTCACATTCCTCGCTCCAACTGAACTTTGTATCTTTTTGAGTCAGCTGAGTTAATGGAGTAGCGATTCGAGAAAATCCTTCCACGAATCTCCAATAATAACCAGCTAAACCGAGAAAGCTACGTACTTCGGTCATTGATTTGGGTTGCTCCCAGCTTTGAATAGCTTCAATCTTTGCCGGGTCAACAAATATTCCATGACTTGATACTACGTGCCCAAGGAATGCTACTTCCTCAAGCCAGAACTCGCATTTCTTTAACTTGGCATAAAGCTTATATTCACGAAGCTTTTGGAGTATCAGCCTCAAGTGTTGCTCATGATCTTCACGACTTTTGGAATAAATAAGGATGTCATCAATAAAGACGACCACAAAGTGATCCAAATATTCCTTGAATACTCGGTTCATCATATCCATGAAGGCAGCAGAAGCATTAGTCAATCCAAAAGACATGACTAAGAATTCATAATGACCGTAACGAGTTCTGAAGGCAGTCTTTGGAATATCCTTAGTTTTAACCTTCAGTTGATGATATCCAGAATGAAGATCGATCTTTGAAAAAAATTGTGCTCCTTGTAACTGATCAAACAGGTCATCAATACGTGGCAATGGGTACCTATTTTTGATGGTGACATGATTCAACTCCCGATAATCAATACAAAGTCGCATACTCCCATCTTTCTTCTTCACAAATAGAACAGGAGCACCCCAAGGAGACGTACTAGGACGAATGAAACCAATGTCTAACAATTTCTGCGAATTGGGTCTTTAACTCCTCGAAGTTCAATAGAGCCATTCGATATGGGGCTTTGGAAATGGGTTTTGTATAGGGTTCAAGGTCGATACAAAATTTAACTTCACGCTCGGGGTAGGCCGGGGAAGTTCTTCGGGGAATACGTCAGAAATTTATTAACAATAGAAATATCCTTCAAATCTGACATATTTTTGTTTAAATCCGTGACATGAGCTAAGAAAGCTTGACATCCGTTTTTCAATAAACGAATAGCTTTCTGGCTTGAGATGACCGTGATTGATTTTAATGGTTTGGTCGCTTGAATTCGCATATATGAAAGCTAACAACCTTACGAAAATAATCAATTTTAGCATGATGAGTAGTTAACCAATCAATCCCTAGAATCACTTCAAATGCAAGTATTTTTAAGGAGATAAGATCGACAGGTAATATGCGGTTACCGATTTGAATCAAACAAGACTTGTAAATAGTGGATGTAATGAAGGTTTCTCCTAATGGAGTTTCAGCAAATAAGTCAAAGTCTAATTTCTCCAGAGTCAAATTTAATCGTTGAGCGCAAGTAAGAGAAATACAAGAATGGGTAGAACCGGTATCAAATAAGGTATAGACTTCGCTAGAGTTTATAATAAGCTTACTCGTGATGACCTCGTTCGGGTTCCTTGCTTTCTGGGAGGTCATAACAAACGCTCTCCCTTGCACTACTAACTTTGACTTTTCTGGGACGGCCTTTGGTGCCTCCATCCTAGCTGAACTTGTCTTCGGTGAACGACAAAATCGGGCTACGTGACCTTCTCTTCCACAATTATAACACGCTTTGGATGGCATCTCGCAGTTGGACTGATATGTCCCTCCCCTCCGCATTTGAAGCATATGATTGGTGGTCGTTCTCCTTCCTTAACCACGGTTGCTGGTGTTGACGTCTTTCCATTATTGTTGAATCTCCTTTTCTTGAAATGTCCATTTTTACTGTCTTAGCCATGATTACCACCGAAGTGGTTACCATTTTTGGTATGTTGATTCCCTCCACGCTTGTTGTCACTAGTTTCTACGATCAAGTAACACTTTGGTATTTTCATGCTCATTTGCTTTTCCTTGGTTACGTTGACTCGTTACTGCGCTCCAATAACTGAGCCCTATTTACAACATCGAGTACAAACACAGTTTATGAGAAATTAGATATTAACGTATCTCCGGTTTCAAACCTCTTAAAAACATTTGCGTCATTCACTCCTCATTATCGACCAAATGGGATGCAAACTGGGATAACTCCGCAAATTTAGCCTCGTATTGCGACACGGTCATATTGTTTTATTCCAACTTGATAAACTCCACCTCCTTCATATGACGAATATTTTCGGGAAAGTACTTGTCGTTGAATAGCTCTTGGAACTTCTCCTAAGACATCTTGAGTGTCGGGGCTTGGTACGCTTTTCTGATTCTCACCAAGAATCGCCTTTTCACGCAACATGAAGGTGGCGAAGGGAACCTTTGCTCTCTCGGAGCATCCCAAGACATCAAATATCTTGGTGATCCGCTTTATCCATGCTTGACCTTAAGTGGTTTTGGCTCTCCAATAAACTCCGGTGGTCCCAGCTCTTTGAACTGTTTAGCTTGATAATCGTCCAGAGAGTTTCGGTGTTTCCACCTATATTTTGGACAGGAGCCGCTCTCGACTGATGTTGCATGAATTGCATGAAGCCTCGGAACATTCCATCGTTCATCATTTGGTCAGTGTTGTTGTTTGCATGCAGATTGTCGCCTTCCTGATGCACATTATCCTGGTTATTGATCTGTGGAGACTCAACGGTCTCCTGTGCTCCATTGATGTTCTAAACATTCTCGAATGCCATTTTCAAATACTGCCACAAAACAAGGGTTAATTGACATGCAACATATTATCCATATACTATGACCAACCAATTAAATACCAAATAAACTTAGGTAGGTCATACTAGCGAAGGAATTCCCCGTCTCTCCCCTCCTAGTTCTAGTCTCACATCTTAGCCAGGGATCATATCCCTAAGCTTTGATACCAACTAAGACGCCCCCAAAATTAGGTATACGTCACCCATCTTGGGTCGCCACTTACATGGTACATAAATTCAAATACAACTTAATAATACAACTGTCGTGTACAAATATTGTCTACTAGAGATTATACAAACTCAAAAGGAGTCCTCATTACAATTATTATCACACTATTTCATAGAATAGTGAGGACTACTAATGCTATCATCTGGTCCGTCACTCCGTTCCCTGACTAGTCCCTGCTACGTTCTCATTTCCTGAAGAGAACAATAAAAGAGTCAAGTAGAGAATAATATCTACTATCTTTTATGATTTAGAAGGTTTTCATCACTTTTATCGCTGGGACTCAGTTTAATAAATAATCCACATCATCGAATCACCCCTGCACTACGGCCAAGGATATTCTTTAGTATCACGACCACAATTATCCATGCACTATGGGCCAAGAATATTTGTGTATTCATTAATGGTCATGATCATGCCAACAACTGTCCATCAATGCACTACGGCCAATGAGAACTTTTACCACATCATTTGTAACATTACGGTCATGATTACACCGAATAATCCCTGGTCATAATCATACCAAGTCCATCTATGCACTATAGGCCACAGATGACTTTCAACAAAATATAAACATGAGGATGATGACAATGATATAAGAATTCAATAAAACAAGTTCAAGAATTATTTTATCCAGAAACTAATAACGTCCAAATTTTCAACATGATACTGCTTTGTAGAATAAAATTCAAGAATGCTCAGAAGAATATTTCCATGAAAAGATACTCGATGAAGCGCAAATATCAAGGATATTCCACTAATTTCATGGAGTATAGAAGTCAAAAACATAAGTTCTCTTCATGAATACAAAAGAATAGCACCCCTTACGAGTACAACAAATAATATTCCCTACCTTAAGAAGAAGAGTACTGGATATATGAGTAGTGAAGCAGTAGAATACTTTTCTTCTTTCTCCCTATAGTTTATCTCACTAGAGTTTCAGTGAATTCGTAAAAAAATAATGAAGGAATGAACTTCTATTTATAGAAAAATGGACTGCATAGTAACTAACTCATGAACGGTCAGATTGATTTACTTTAATCGACGGTCCATATTTAAAGCAAAAATCTTTTAAATAAAATATAATATATTCTATTTATAATCTAATAAAATGAATAACTTTATAAAAGATTTTACTATGCAAACACTATGCATAATAAAATATAATATATTCTAATTATTGTCTAATAAAACAGATAACTTTATAAAAGTATTTTGTTTTATATAAAAAGATTTTACTATGCAAAACACTATGCAGACACTATGCAACACTATGCATAATAGAATATAATATATTCTATTTATAGAATAACTTTATAAAAGTATTCTGTTTTATATAAAAAGATTTTCAGTATTATTACATTAATAATACCAATAAAATAAAACCGAAAGTGACTTATCACATAAGCATCAATACTGGTGTGCTACTATGCAACCACAGCGTAGACATTGTGCATTTTTTACTACCGAGTAGTTCAACAAGATTAATGGTAAAACTTCCGTAGTTATTTTCATAAAGTATTTTTGTTGTTTTCTCAATCCGACAAATTAATTTGTCAGGATCCACCATTGATTGTCTTTGTTATACGAATATTCCCCACCAATCGAATATAATATAACAACTTGCGTACTTTGCAAAATTTATAAATATTACCCACAACTACAATATTATATCAAATTTACTCCATAATATTCAAAATTAATATTTATAGAAAATTCATCTTTATTCAAAAAGTTGGGGTTTTACAACCTCCTCTTCTTATGAAATTTTGCCCTCGAAATTAGGGTACGTACCTGGTATATCGAAGAGGTAAGGATACCTTGATTTTATTTTAGATTCTAACTCCCAAGTCATTTCCTCAACATCGTGGTTTCTCCACAAAACTTTGACTTGAGGTATAACCTTGGAGCGTAGAATATGTTCCTTCTTATCCAAGATTTGAACAGGAACCTCTTCATACGTCAAATCTTCCGCTATTTCGTCTGGTTCTAACTCAATAATGTGGTTCGGGTCTTCCACATATTTACGTAACATGGATATGTGAAAAACGTTATGAACACGAGACATACTTGGCGGTAAAGCGAGTCTATAGGCCACAGTTCCTATTCGATCGAGGATTAAAATGGGCCAATGAATCGAGGATTGAGCTTTCCTCTCTTTCCAAATCTCGTAACTCCTTTCCATGGAGCAACACGTAACAACACATGATCTCCTATATCGAATTCCACGTCCTTTCGATGAAGATCAGCATAACTCTTTTGTCGATCTTGTGAGGTCTTTATACGTTGTCGGATTGTTTGAATCTTTTTCGTAGTCATACGTATTCAACTCCGGTCCCAACAACATTGCTTCACCCACCTCATCCCAAAGATCTTCGAGAAACGACACTTTCTTCCATATAACGCCTTGAATGGAGCCATGCCAATACTTGCTTGATAACTGTTGTTGTAAGAAAACTCCACCAATGGTAAGAACTTGTCCCAACTTCCCTTGAAGTTGTTGGTCGATTTCACAATCAAAATATACGTGCAAGTATACACGGTCAACAAGTAATAAAGTGATAAGAAAATTATCGTTCCCGCGAGGAATTATTTAATAAAAATTACCAAGTACTAACTCTTAACCAATTAAATTTAATTAAACAACCATAAATTGTGATTTTTCTATTTAAGAAAACTAAATTAATCAATTAAAACTAGATTACTCTAAAATTAATTCAAATAAATAAAGATTAAGACTTCAATATCCCCAATTATGAACTATAAATCAATTATCCAATTATCCCAATTATTATGTCTACTGAATTATTAACAGGAATTCTCAAATGCCAAAAGTCCTTTTTCAAGTGATCAATTGCCTTCTATTTAATCCAGATTAATCTTGTTATATTCCTATGCAAAATGCAAAACAATTGAATTAAACTCCTTCTAATCCCAATTCCTTATGTGTTACATGCGGTGAACAGATATTTCCATTCAATTCACAAACCTAATTATTCACTTTGCAAATAACTAAGTCACATGATATCATGCCCAGTTCTAACCCTAGAATTCCTCTTTCAATTCCTTCTAGAGTAACAAGGTAATTACTGATCAAATAATTAAGCAATAAACACAAGACAAGATAAATAATTTACCTTGACATAAATAATTGGAATAAATCAAATAATTAATTCATAAACATAAAAGGTTTAATTGAAATCTTAATAAAAGAGTTAGTTCATAATTAATGAATTAAAACTAAGAATTCACAACTGAATAGACATTAAAAGATAAAAGTATGATAAGAGAAGAGAATAGAATCTATTGTCAGCAAATCTGATGCTCCCCTCTTGCTCTTGTTCTTGATCTTCAGTATTCTTCAATTTGCTTCAATCTCCAATGGCTAATTAAGAACTAGAGTTTATATTCGAATCTAATGGAGTATTTTATCTAAGCTAAGCTATGTAATCCCCCTTTATTTTATGTCTTATAGGTTACAAGTCCAATTTTTAGCTTAGGAACAAACCCAATCCTATTTGGAGTCAAAAAGGTGTCAAAATTTGCCCAAAAACACGTCCAGGCCGCACCAAGCACTTCTCGATTGCTGTTCAAGTAGCTGGGCACGACGCTCAAACATTGCTCCCGGCACCGCTACCGGGCATAGGTAAAAATGGGCGCCTGGCCGGCACATGTTCTGACATTTTCTGCTCCGACGTCCTTTGGAAAAATGGCCATAACTTCTTCATCCAAACTCCAATTTTGATGATTCAAGATGTTCCGGAAAGAGGAAACGTAGATCTACAACTGTTATTCTTTGAGTTTTTCGAAATAAGGTCCGGAGAAATACTCAAATTGGCTCTGAAGTGACTGCTGTGTAAATGGCAAGTTGAAAATGCCAATCTAGCCACCCCGAACGTCGATCCAAGTAACTTTTGTCCCAAATCCAACAAAACAATGTAAAACATGCATGAATGGACACAAACACTTAAAAACTATTCTAAAAGACTTGAGAACAACAATAAATTAAGCCCGAATGTATCCAATTCATGTGTATAAAACTCACTCATCAGAAGTCAAGGAGTCTTAATAAATCTTCAAGAGTTTGAATAGTCATCTCTGATTTTCTGTTCGTCTGAGGATGATATGCCGAACTAAATCATAAATTCGTGCCCATAGCTTTTTGTAAATTAACCCAAAATCGTGAAGTGAATCTTGGGTCTCGATCAGAAACTATGGATACTGGCATACCATGCAGTCTTACAATCTCGTTTATGTACATACGAGCAAGACGTTCAAGTGTATAAGTTTCTTGTATTGGTAAGAAATGAGCAGATTTAGTCAATCTATCAACAATGACCCAAATTGCATCAATGCCTTGAGAAACCTTGGGAAGACTAGTAACGAAATCCATGGTAATGTGCTCCCACTTCCATTCTGGAATTTCAAGTGGTTGCAATGGACCTTTTGGTACTTGATGCTTCGCCTTGACGACTAAGCAAGTTAGATACCTTGAGATAAACAGCGCTATCTCTCTCTTCATATTGCTCCACCAAAATGTATGACGAAGATCACGATACATTTTGGTACTCCCAGGATGGATTGCAAACGGTGTGTTGTGCACCTCAATCATGATTTTATACTTTAACTCAGGATCGTTAGGAACACAAAGTCTGGAGTTGACTCGAAGTATTTCTTCATCATTGATTCATGCTTCCGGCATCGCACCTTCTTGCACTTTCTTCCTCATACACATCAAATCCGGATCTGTAACTTGAGCAGCTTTAATTTTATCAATTAAAGTCGGTTCTACTCGTATATTTGCCATCATCACATGGGTCCCTGGAGTCTTTATCGCTATCTTCATCCTTTGCAAGTCATACAAAATGGGCCTTTGCGTTGACAATATTGCACTCGTACCCGCATATGATCTTCTACTCAATGCGTCAGCTACCACGTTTGCTTTTCCAGGATGGTATTGAATGGTATTATCATAATATTTCAACAGTTCAAGCCAATGTCGTTGTCGCGTGTTATGTTCCTTTTGAGTGAAGAAATATTTGAGGCTTTTATGATCCGTAAAGATCTCCACTTTCTCCCCATACAAGTAATGCCTCCAAATCTTTAGTGCGAAGACAACAGCTGCTAACTCTAGATCATGAGTAGGATAACTCCTCTCATATTCTTTGAGTTGTCGTGAGGCATAGGGTGTGCTTTCCCATGTTGCATGAGAACATATCGTAATCCTTTGCTCGAAGCATCACTGTAGATGACAAATCCCTCCGAACCAGATGGTATTGTCAGAATAGGTGCTGAAATGAGTCTCCACTTGAGTTCTTAAAAACTCTTCTCACATTCCTCGCTCCAACCAAACTTTGTATCTTTTCGAGTCAGCTGAGTTAGTGGAGTAGCGATTCGAGAAAACCCTTCTACGAATCTCTGATAATAACCAGCTAAACCGAGAAAGCTACGTACTTCGGTCACTGATTTAGGTTGCTCCCAGCTTTGAATAACTTCAATCTTTGCTGGGTTAACAGATATTCCATGACTTGATACCACGTGCCCAAGGAATACTACTTCCTCAAGCCAGAACTCGCATTTCTTCAACTTGGCATAAAGCTTGTATTCACAAAGCTTTTGGAGTATCAGCCTCAAGTGTTGCTCGTGATCTTCACGGCTTTTGGAATAAATAAGGATGTCATCAATAAAGACGACCACAAAGTGATCCAAATATTCCTTGAATACTTGGTTCATCATATCCATGAAGGCAGCAGGAGCATTAGTCAATCCAAAGGACATGACTAGGAATTTATAATGCCCGCAGGAGTTACGAAGCAAATCTTTTTGAATGTCATCGGTTCTAATCTTCAATTGGTGATATTCGGAACGAAGATCAATCTTTGAAAAGAATTTGGCTCCTTGTAACTGGTCAAACAGGTCATCAATATGTGGCAATGGGTACCTATTTTTGATGGTGACATGATTCAACCCCCGGTAATCAATACAAAGTCGTATACTCCCATCTTTCTTCTTCACGAATAGAACAGGAGCACCCCAAGGAGAAGTACTAGGATGAATAAAGCCAATGTCTAATAATTCCTGCAGTTGAGTCTTTAACTCCTGAAGTTCAATAGAGCCATTCGATATGGGGCTTTGGAAATGGGTTTTATCTAGGGTTCAAGGTCGCTACAAAATTCAATTTCACTTTCACGGGGTAGGCGGGGAAGTTCTTCAGGGAATACGTTAGAAAATTCATTAAAAATAGAAATATCATTCAAAACTGACGTATTTTTGTTTAGATCCGTGACATGAGTTAAGAAAGCTTGACATCCATTTTTCAATAAACGAATAGTTTTATGGCTTGAGATGACAGTGATTGATTTTAATGGTTTGGTGGCTTGAATTCGCATAACAGATTGGTTAGGAATATGAAAGCTAACAACCTTACGAAAATAATCAATTTTTGCATGATGAGTAGTTGACCAATCAATCCCTAGAATTACGTCAAATGCAAGTATTTTTAATGAAATAAGATTGATGTGAGTAATGTGAGGGTACCGATTTGAACCAAAAAGACTTATAAACGATGGATGTAATGAAGGTTTCTCCCAAGCTGAGTTTCTACAGATAAGTCAAAGTCTAATTTCTCCGGAGTCAAATTTAATCGTTGAGCGCAAGTAGGAGAAATAAAAGAATGGGTAGAACCGGTATCAAATAAGGTATAGACTTCGCTAGAGTTTATGATAAGCTTACCCGTGATGACCTCATTCGGGTTCCTTGCTTTCTGGGAGGACACGACAAATGCTCTCCCTTGCACCACCGGCTTTGACTTTTCTGGGACGGCCTTTGGTGCCTCCATCCTAGCTGAACTTGTCATTGGTGAACGACAAAATTGGGCTAGGTGACCTTCTCTTCCACAATTATAACACGCTTTGGATAGCATCGCGCAGTTTGGACTGATATGTCCCTCCCATCGGCATTTGAAGCATATGATAGGTGGTTGTTCTCCTTCCTTAACCACGGTTGCTGGTGCTGACGTCTTTTGATCATTGTTGAATCTCCTTTTCTTGAAATGTCCATTTTTACTATCTTGGCCATGATTACCACCGAAGTGGTTACCATTTCTGGCATGTTGATTCCCTCCACGTTTGTTCTCACCGTTTCGATGACTGATACCACTTGTATTTTCATCGCCATTTGCTTTCTCTTGGTTTGCGTTGACTCGTTCTGGCCTCCAATAATCGAGCCCTATTTACAACATCTGAGTACAAACACAGTTTATGAGAAATAAGATATTGACGTATCTCCGGTTTCAAACCTCTTAAAATCATTCGTGTCATTCGCTTCACATTATCGACCAAATGGGATACAAACTGGGATAACTCCGCAAATTTAGCCTCGTATTGCGACACGGTCATATTGTTTTGTTCTAATTTGATAAACTTCACTTCTTTCATGTGATGAATACTTTCAGGAAAGTACTTGTCGTTGAATAGCTCTTGGAACTTCTCCCAATACATCTTGAGTGCGTCAGGCTGGGTACGTTTTACAGATTCCCACCAGTTATCTGCTTCTTCACGCAACATGAAGGTGGCGAAGGGAACCTTTTACTCCTCGGAGCATCCCAAGACATCAAATATCTTGGTGATCTGCTTTATCCATGCTTCCGCCTTAAGTGGTTTTGGCTCTCCAATAAACTTCGGTGGTTCCAGCTCGTTGAACTGTTTAGCGGTGACCGTCCGAGAGTTTCCAGTGTTTCCACCTACATTTTGGACAGGAGCCGCTCTCGCCTGATATTACATGAATTGCATAAAGCCTCTGAACAATCCATCATTCATTATTTAGTCCATGTTGTTGTTTGAATGAGGATTGTCGCCTTCTTGATGCACATTATCCTGATTATTGATATGTGGAGACTCAACGGTCTCTTGTACTCCATTGCTATTCTCAACATTCTCGGATGTCATTTTCAGATACTGCCACAAAACAAAGGTTAATTAACATATAACATATTATCCCTATACTTTGACCGACCAATTAAATACCAAATAAATATAAGTAGGTCATACTAGCGAAGGAATTCCCCGTCTCTCCCCTCCTAGTTCTAGTCTCACATCTTAGCCAGGGATCATATACCTAAGCTTTGATACCAACTGTGACGCCCCCAAAATAGGTATACATCACCTATTCTGAGTCGTCAAATACATGGTATAGAATACAAATACAATCTTTAATATACAACAAGAGAGCTGTGAGTTTTAATACAAATACTGTCTTCTAGACAATATCCACTCTCAGAATAAGTCCTCATTACATTTATTGTCACACTATTTAACAGAATAATGAGGACTACTAATACTATCCTCTAGTCCATCACTCCGTTCCCCGACTCGTTCCAGCTATATTCTCATTTCCTGAAGAGAATAGTGAAAGAAATGGTGAGCTCAACTAGCCCAATAAGAAATATTATGACTAAGATAATGCAGAATAAATTATCATTAGCCTTTAACAGTGTTAAACTGATAAAATATAATAAACACCGAGTTTAACTGCAACGGAACAAGCAATCCATTAGAAGAGTCAAGTAGAGAATAAAATCTACTATCTTCTATGATTTAAAAGGTTTTTCATGACTTTTATCATTTGGGACTCGACAATAAATAATCCACATCATCGAATCACCCCTGCACTACGGTCAAGGATATTCTTTAGTATCACGACCACAATTATCCATGCACTACGGGCCAAGAATATTTGTGTATTCATTAATGGTCGTGATCATGCCAACAACTATCCATCAATGCACTACGGGCCAATGAGGACTTTTACCACATCATTTCTAACATTACGGTCATGATTACACAGAATAATCCCTGGTTATAATCATACCAAGTCCATCTATGCACTACAGGCCACATATGACTTTCAAAAAATATAAACATGAGGATGATGACAATGATATAAGAATTCAATAAAACGAGTTCAAGAATTAATTTATCCAGGAACTAATAATGTCCAAATTGTCAACATGATACTGCTTTGTAGAGTAAAATTTAAGAATGCTCAGAAGAATATTTCCATGAAAAGATACTGTATGAAGTGCAAATATCAAGGATATTCCACTAATTTTATGGAGTATAGAAGTTATAACTTTAACCAACTGAGTATAATAAAGAATGGAATAACAAAAGAAATCACCATGCATGCGGTACTTTAGACAGACAAAGTTATTCAAATAGAGAATACTAAATAACGGACGAAGTCAAAGTAAATCGCACCGACAGGATGTTCCAACAGAATAATAAAGAATGGAATAACAACAGAAATCACCATGCATGCGGTACTTCGGATATACAATTTATTCCAACAGAATACTAATAAGGACGGAATCGTGTCCGCGAAACGCATGCAGCATGTGGGATATTCCAACAGAATAATAATAAAGAGCGAAACCAAGTCCGCGTAGAAATGCATGATGAGGATATTCCAAATGAATAATAAAGATGAAATAATAGAAGAATGTCACCAAGTATAGGGTAGCTCACAGATATCAAAGTTATTCCAATGTAATAATAAAGAATGTAATAACATAAGTTCTCTTCATGAATACAAAAGAATAACACCCCTTACGAGTACAACAAATAATATTCCCTACCTTAAGAAGAAAAATCTTTGGATATATGAGTAGTGAAGAAGTAGTAGAATACTTTTCTTCTTTCTCTCTATAGTTTATCTCTCTAGAGTTTCAGTGAATTCGTAAGAAAATAATGAAGGAATGAGCTTTTATTTATAGAAAAATGGACTGCATAGTAACTAACTTATGAACGGTCCAGATTGATTTACTTTAATCTGAAGGTCCATATTTAAAGCAAAATCTTTTAAATAAAATATAATATATTCTATTTATAATCTAATAAAACGAATAACTTTATAAAAGATTTTATTATGCAAACACTATGCAGGCACTATACAAACACTATGCATAATAAAATATAATATATTCTAATTATTTTCTAATAAAACAGATAACTTTATAAAAGTATTCTGTTTTGTATAAAAAATTTTTACTATGCAAAAACACTATGCGCACACCATGCAACACTATGCATAATAGAATATAATATATTCTATTTATAGAATAACTTTATAAATGTATTACATTTTACATAAAAGATTTTTTTGTATTATTACATTAATAATACCAATAAAATAAAAACCGAGTGACTTATCATATAAGCATCAATACCTGGTGTGCTACTATGCAACCACGCCAGACATCGCATTACTTTTACTAAGAGTAGTTCAACAAAGATTAATGGTAAAACTTCCTACCGTTATTTTCATAAAATATTTTTGTCGTTTTCTCTCAATCCGGACAATAATTATGTTGTGGGGTCACCAATGATTGTCTTGGTATACGAATATTCCCTGTTAAAACGAATATTCCCCACCAATCGAATATAATATAACAACTTGCGTACTTTGCAAAATTTATAAATATTATCCACAACTATAACATTATATCAAATTTACTCCATAATATTCAAAAATAATATTTATAGAAAATTCATCTTTATTCAAAAAGTTGGGGTTTTACAATAATGTTACTAAGAGTAGAGTAGCAAATATTGTATTTAGCTTTTTGTTTACTCTACTATATTCTACTATAATAATTTACATCATATTACTCTATTATATTTACCTTTTGTTTAGACAAAACATTATAAGTAAGGTTGTGTGTGTTATCAAAGTGATATTTAATATTCTATGATGTTAAATTGTTAATTTAAATTGTGTGGGTAAGGAAACCGTACCTTACTAGGGTTAAGATTTTGTGTTGGCTAAGGAGGAGAGAAATCCACAAATAGTACGGTCTTGATTGATTGATTAAAGAGGGGAGAAGAACATGTAAGCAATTGCTCAAGTAACACGTGGCAGAACTCTTAGGATTCAAGAGCCTTCTTCAAAGTTTTCAGTTCAGAGAGAATACAAAAAGGTCCCTTCTATTGAAATGAAAGGGGGTATTTATAGAGTTTCCTAAAAAATGGTCACATGCCTGACACATGTCTGGGTCTTGTGCTTGGCATGTGATTTCAGATGAAATTCCAAAAATAACCTTAATTACTTAAGTAATTCCCAAATCATCATATCCTTCTAGCCACCAATCCAATTCCTCAATCAATTCCCAAAATGAGTCGTCTCCACGAGCCTTCTGCCTCGGGACACGTGGAGGCTTCTTCCGGTTCATTTAATTCTTTAGATCACATGTCAACCCTAATTTGTACTTGGGCTCACATTTGCCCCCTGCACTTGAGTCACGCCTTTAGAATGACGACTGTGCAAAAATACTTTGAATCTTTGAATCTTGCTTCAAATTTCTGAATAAGAAAATCTTGAAGACAATTTCCTTTTGACAATGTCCGGTGCGAAAAAAGTCTAAGCTCGAATAAGAAGATTTAGCCCGAAAAAGGAAAGATTAAGGATACTTGAAAAGAAGAAGGGACACCATTAGCAAAGTACAGAAAACCTTTTAGGGTTTGGTCACCTCGAGATTCGACCACATTGAGATTCAACCTCCTAAGGTTCAACCACCTTGGGATTCGGCCCCTACTAGGGATCTTGCTTCATTTCTTGGTTTGTTGTTTAATTGATTAAAACGAAGTGCCGTTTGGAGTCCCTTAAAATTAAGTTTTTCTTTACTATCCGAAAAGCAATCATAAATAAAATAAAATAAATAATGATAATAAAAAATAAAAAAAATAAAAAAAACCGACATGGTTACGGCTGCTAAATATTTTATTCATAATTTATCGTGTTAGTTACACTTATAAACTGTTGCATTAGATACTTCTTTTACTATTATTGAAAGTTAATAATAATGATGGACATGAATGTTAATGCTAGTTTGAGGAAGGAATTTGAATATATATATATATATATATCATGTTTTAGAGAGGACCTTGAGGTGTTGTTGCGTCAGCAGCCTGTGGGTTTAGAAGATGGTAGTATTATATATGCTTAATTAATTCCACTAATACCGTTCATTTATAAATTATTTAATTGTCATGCTTGTATGGAAAAGAACGCAGGTGGGTTTCATAATATGCATGGATGATATAATATCCAATACAAAATTATGAGCTCAGCCGCCACAGAATAAGTTTAGAGGATTATTCATGTGTCGAATTGAAAATTACCTTCCACTCTTTAAGACCTTGATCATATGATGGCGAGAGATTCCGAGGCTGATTATTCCTACTTAGACATTGATGGACAATGATCAAAATTGGGATATATTCATATAGGAAGGTATGACACAACACTGGACCATTGGGTATTTATTCTATCGGCACTTGTGCAGATTTACGTTTTATTTATATGCCAAGAATTTTGATTTCTAATCAAATTAGGATATCTTTAGCAGTGGGATTCCAAAAGAAAAAAAAACTTTTGCCTCTTTAACAAATCAACAATTTTAAGAGTTTTGTAGTGATTGGGGAATGAAGGCGGCAGCATACGGTTCTCAGTTATAGAGCTCAACAAGGACTTCTTATTGGATTAAAATTGATTTGTCGTGCCCATTTATAAAGTTCAACAAGGAATTCTTGTCGAATTAAATTGATTTGCATTTGGAGATCTCAAATGAGGCGGCTGCAATTCTTTTCTAAGTTGGTCAAACTCAAAAAGGCTAAAGCTGGGCATATCGCTTTTTTTTTTGGACTAATCAATCACCATGCATTATGAAAAGTGTTAAAGTGGACAATTACCCAAACAATTTGATGTTCAATTACCAACTACAATAAATTAAATTGGTTTCTTTTATTTCAACGCCAATTCAACAAATTTGGGACAACTTGTTGTCAACCGGCAGGGGTCAATGTAGGAAAATAATATATGTACTAAATAATAATTTTAAAAAAAATGAAGGAAATAGAGTTTGAGCAAGATTTGGAAAGATTTGATAAGAAGATGTCCAAGATATCCTGTGAGAGCTCCCTTTGGGGTTCCCTCTCCAAAGATTTTTTAATTTTTCGTTTTCAAAGCTTGCAAGATCGAGCCTACGCAGATCATTCAGAAAATTCAAAAATTTGAAGCAAGATTCAAAGATTCAATGATTCAAAGTATTTTTGCACGGTCGTCATTCCAAAGGTGTGACTCAAGTACAGGGGGCAAATGTGAGCCCAAGTACAAATTAGGGTTGACATGTGATCTAAAGAATTAAATGAACTGGAAGAAGCCTCCACGTGTCCCGAGGCAGAAGGCTCATGGAGGCGACTCATTTTGGGAATTGATTGAGGAATTGGATTGGTGGCTAGAAGGATATGATGATTTGGGCATTACTTAAGTAATTAAAGTTATTTTTGGAATTTCATTTGAAATCACATGCCAAGCACAAGAACCAGACATGTGTCAGGCACGTGACCATTTTTTAGGAAACTCTATAAATACCCCCTTTCATTTCAATAGAAGGGACCTTTTTGTATTCTCTCTGAACTGAAAACTTTGAAGAAGGCTCTTGAATCCTAAGAGTTCTGCCATGTGTTACTCGAGCAATTGCTTACATGTTCTTCTCCCCTTTTCAATCAATCAATCAAGACCGTACTCTTTGTGGATTTCTCTCCTCCTTAGTCAACACAAAATCTTAACCCTAGTAAGGTACGGTTTCCTTACCCACACAATTTAAATTAATAATTTAACATCATAGAATATTAAATATCACTTTGATAACACACACAACCATACTTATAATGTTTTGTCTAAACAAAAGGTAAATATAATAGAGTAATATGATGTAAATTATTATATTAGACTATAGTAGAGTAAACAAAAAGCTAAATACAATATTTGTTACTCGACAGCAAATTATCCCTGGGAAGGAGCTGGAAGAGGTATCCGGGATGAAGTCCGTGATGGAAGATTCCAGGAAGTAGTAGGGACTTGTGCGGGAGGAACATCTGGGTCTGCTGACTGAGGAGGAAGAGACTCAGAGATTAAAGCCTTACACTCAAGAATCCGACTACTAGTTGGTCAACGCTCTTAACGAGTATTAGTTCTAGGAGAACATAAGATTTTGGCCTATTGGAGACGTTCGGGAGGAGAAGTTGGCGGCGAACAAATCATAGTATCATCCTGCCACCTTTTAAGGTTGATGAGCCAATAGTTGTGTTCATAAGTAGTATATCGCCCTTGCCGAGAATCATCTGGTATGACGAAATGAACATGGTCATAAGGAGCAGTAGAAGGTTTTAGAAACTCCCATGCAAATGAGGAGGATGTGGGTACAAAATTGAGGAGAGAACTCTCGTAATCCCTCTGGCTAGAGAGGAAGAAAGGTTGATTCTGGTCAAATCCAAACTGCCTCATGACTCTATGAGGAGAGTAATGTATGGTGCGAAAACCATCATCCTCAACAAGATAGGGAAGTTCCGCAACTCGAAGGAATATGAACCAAGAAAGTGAAGACCTAGTCAATTCCCTGACATTCGAAAAAGAACGGAAGTCCCTCTTATAGAAGTGAGGAAGAAAACCACCCTCTAAAATAATGGTGTAAGGATGGGCAGTGAAACATAAAAAGTCATTAATATAAAGCCGCAAATCTGAAGTAATCCTATGATCAATCCAGCGAGCGTTGTGGGAAATAATATTGGGCGATGAGAAAGGGGTGGATATTTCCTTATCTTCTGGGAAAAGTGCACAAAACTAGAATGTCTCCAAAAGCGCTCGAAGTGGAAGATCTGAAGAAAGGAACATGGAACGAAGCAATTCATGTCATACCTAAATAAATGAAAGAAATATTGATAAGCAAAAATAATATATATATATATATATATATAATGAGTGAAACCGAAAAGGGGTACCTTCCGACAGATTCTCTCATGACGAGGAAAGTTTCATCCAAGCGACGATACAAGGTCCCCAAAAAAAGAGGAGCAAGAGGAACCTCTAGACCCCGAGACAACAAAGTCGCTAAGCTAAACATATAGGTCGAAGGACCGTCCATGGGTGACCCATGGAAGATAAAGTGGGACAACCACATAGCCAGATAAGCAGCTAAAGGAAAAGGACAAGGCTCCTCATGAAGAGCAAAGAACGGACTCTCTATAAACATTACTATTCCGGTGGCTAGCTTGTAATCACGTAAAGAAGAAAAAGCGTACCCAAGATAGCGTGAAGTCTCTAGGATGGTTGGGGGTCTCAAGTCGAAAGAATGATATCACCTTGAAACCTCGTGGTGTAATTGGAAGCACTTTGAACAAGCTTACATCAATCACGCAACACATTCGATATCCCTAAGGGACATCTTTGGATGAACCCATGAAGAAGGTGAAGCAAAGAGCAGAAAGGCTACAAGATATAGTGCAGAATAAATACATAACCCAAGAAAAATGAGGATGAATGTACAAAATAGAAGAAAGAATTACGGGTAAATGGCATAGACATCCTCTAGAGTAGGGGTGAACTCCCCCTAGCAAGGACAAATGTACATGTAGAAAAGCACCAGCGTGAAATCAATAAGGTAAGGGCATCATAGTCCTGTTGGATAAGAAGATCCCTATATATATTTGAATACAACGTGAAATTCCAACCTTGTCCGGTATCTTCACATAATCGAATTCGAGGAATTAAATCGATCAATGTTGCCATCCCCAAGGCGACTAGATGAGTCACACAGGAAGCGAACGGGACTAAAAGGGTACTCCTATTTTTCGATGCACATGCGGAGAATTTGAATAGAGCAGGGAAAGTTATCCACACTTTCGCCAGCTGCAACATATAGAAATACGCCCCCTTTGTCAGGTGGAAGAAAAGTTGCACGATCAAAATTCTTCGTTCGTTCCCAGAAAATGTCAAAAGGCCCAAAGAAGGGAGCTCTTCCCCACTCGCTAATGAAGGGGACTTCCTTAGTAGTTTTCGGGTCCACAGAACATTCGTTAGAGTTAGCCTACAATGAGGGGGATTTGATATGAGAATTCTATGAAACAAGAAAATGAAGTGGAAAGCATTTGAAATATAGTGCTTGGGGAATGAAGGCGGCAGCATACGGTTCTCAGTTATAGAGCTCAACAAGGACTTCTTATTGGATTAAAATTGATTTGTCGTGCCCATTTATAAAGTTCAATAAGGAATTCTTATCGAATTAAATTGATTTGCATTTGGAGATCTCAAATGAGGCAGCTGCAATTCTTTTCTAAGTTGGTCAAACTCAAAAAGGCTAAACTGGGGCATATCAGTTTTTTTTTGGACTAATCAATCACCATGCATTATGAAAAGTGTTAAAGTGGACAATTACCCAAACAATTTGATGTTCAATTAGCAACTACAATAAATTAAATTGGTTTCTTTTATTTCAAGGCCAATTCAACAAATTTGGGACAACTTGTTGTCAACCGGCAGGGGTCAATGTAGGAAAATAATATATGTACTAAATAATAATTTTAAAAAAAATGAAGGAAATAGAGTTTGAGCAAGATTTAGAAAGATTTGATAAGAAGATGTCCAAGATATCCTGTGAGATCTCCCTTTGGGGTTCCCTCTCCAAAGATTTTTTAATTTTTCATTTTCAAAGCTTGCAAGATCGAGCCTGCTCTATTCAAATTCTCCGCATGTGCATCGAAAAATAGGAGTACCCTTTTAGTCCCGTTCGCTTCCTGTGTGACTCATCTAGTCGCCTTCAGGGATGGCAACATTGGACTGACGAATTCCTCGGGAATTCCGATTATGTGAAGATACTGGACAAGGTTGGAATTCTGCGTTGTATTCAGCTATATAGGGATCTTCTTATCCAACAGGACTATGATGCCCTTACCTTATTGATTTCACGCTGGTGAGTATTTCTATTTTGAAGCTATTAAATGATAGTTTTTATAAATAGAAATAATTATAGAAACTTGTTGGATAATCCGAAAAATTTGAAAATTGTTTGGAAAATTCAAAATCTTATTTTTAAATATTTTAGAAGTGTTAGTAAACTCATGAGTTGTGGGATGTAAATACACTAGTAACGAATGAGTTATGATAAAAATAAAAATAATATTTTTGTTAAAGTAAAACTGGTGATAATACGAGAATAGTGGATTGTCATATATGAGGTTTTAGATTTCTCTAGTTGTATTATTCACTTCTAAAGTTTTGGAATATGAATAATGATTTTATGCGATAAATAAAGATAACTTGAATGAATAATGAATTATTAGTTGTTTTTATGTTGTTCGATGTAAATATGTTTTGGTATTTGTAACGCCCCCAAAATAGGTCCATTCCATCCAACCCATTCTGAGTCGCCAAATACATGGTACAGAAAACAACTACAACTTTATTACAACAATTGTCGTGCAAAATACAACAACACATATGCTGTGAGTTTGGATACAAACATATACCAACTGTAACTCTGGACACCAACTTTGGATAGCACGTCACAATGACACCTTACATAAAGGTATAGTCAAAATCTATTTTAGAAATTAAAATCTTTGGGAAGTGCTCAAGGAAACCTTCGTACATGGGAGGCCATGCGTCTAGGTTATGATAGATATCATATGGCCACAAAATTATCCTTGGTTGACCCAATAGACCTCAAAGAAAAACGAGAAGATTACTATTATATTCTTCCCAATGGTGTGTCTTCTCTTGACATATCATTATCTCCACCGTCTCTAATTGAGAATTATACTTCAACCAAACTCCAAGATTATATAGGTAGTGCTCGTATATATACTCAGCAAGTGGATGAGCACATCCCTGTCTTATGATGATACGAGGTTGTATGTCATTAGACGTTTTGTATGATAGTGGCAAAATACCCTTCCAACGTTGGGTTCGCTTCACCCTATTTGATTCAACAAATATAACTACTAAATGATGACCACCGTTCTATTCCCCTATTACCCCTGCTCGACCCAGCTACACTCGTATTACCTAAAAGGAATTATGAAGCAAAAGGGTGAGCACAACTAGCTCAGTAAAGAATATTATGACTAAAGATAAATAAATTATCAATAGCCTTCATTAATAATAAATCAGAGATTTAGAACATATGGTAGATGATAAAAATTTCAACCATAGTTGCAGCGGAATAAGCAATCCATTAGAAGAGTCAAATAGACCATAAAGTCTATTATCTTCTCCATGTTAAAAGTCCACCAACAATGTTTTATCCATGTAACATCAATCAACAGTTCCTGTCCACATTCATATGAATTACTCATAATCATAATTATGGTTCTAAATTCCTCTTCTCATCCAGGACAAAGATAATTTTCATCACCTGTCTTTACCTAAAACATCAAAGATCATGGTTATACCAAATCACAGTTCCTGTTCATAATCATAATAATAAATTCATCTCTGCACTACGGGCCAAAGATATTCAACAACAGGTCATCTTTGCACTATAGGCCAAAGATATTAATATCTCAAAGAAATATATAATCATTTCAGAATTTATATAAAAGAATAATTATAACCATGTTGATCAATTCACCTTTACACTTAAGCTAAAAATATTCAATTATAAATTCAATGGTCATGATCATACCAGTCACAATTCAACTTTTCACTACTGGCCAAAGAAAACCCTGGTCATGATCATACCAATAATCTACCCATCTTTACACTCCAGTGAAAGAGAATTTTAAATCAGGGTTATAAAAATGTTATACATGATAATAAAATCAATATAATCAATATATAGTTTTAATCTCCAGAGTAATATTCATAAATCAACTATAATTTGGTTAGAAAAAGAAACCAATTTTGTAGTGAATAGTACCCGTGAATAGTAACTCATAAATAGTAACTCGTGAATAGTAACTCATGAATAGTAACCCGTCATGAATAGTAACTCATGAATAGTAAATCATGAATAGTAACTCGTGAATAGTAACTCATAAATAGTAACCCCGACATGAAAAAGTTCTAAATTTGATAAAAATTTCCAACCAACATTCTGGCATAATGATATTGAAGAAATAATATCATTTTAGAAGAAAATAACCTCCCTTACTATCCCTAACCTCAAAAAGCGATTACTTACGACTAGAATAATATTGAACGAACTTACAATATATAGCAACACTCAAGATATCAAAATACTCACAAGAATACACTAGATAATATAGAGAGAGAAATAGAGAGAAGACTTCAATTTCTGGTGTGATTTTCAATTCTAACCTAAGCACCCTATTTATAGGAAAATGCTTAGAACACCAAAGTAGAAAATTCAATATAATAATATTATAATAAAAATTATTCACGCTCACCTCTTTGACAACTGAATTCAGCATGTTTACCACTCATGTGGGGCCCACCAATAATGAAGAAAACGTTTTTTATATTTAAAGCAATTAAAACTTTCAAAAATCAATTATTTCGGAACTTCGGAATTTCAATAATTCATAATAAATAGCCTTTTATCAGAAAATTCGAATCTCGCGAGTTTTTATAGGAAATTCAATTCTCTACAACTTTCCAGAAGAAAGTGTTTCCAAATTCCAAACAGAAATTGACCGAAATCCATAAACGGGCGATTTTACAGGCTATAATCATATTTCAGTCAAGAAATGGGTCCACCAACATGTTTAACATGTTTTTAGTATTTATTGCAACAAAAATACTCTTTCTCCTTATATACTCATATATCCCACATTTATTGTAAAAATATTACCATTATTATATTATTAAAATATAATAATATATTAAAATGAATTATTTTATCAGAAAAAGATAAAATATTAATTTTCAACAATTGTCACATTAAAAAATTTCTCCATCTATATCCACATAAAATTAATATTTTCCTCATCATATAAATTAATAATTAATTATTCACAAATAATATTACAGAATCACAATAATGACAACCAGGCAGTTCCCAGGAAAGAAGGGGCTTTCAAATAAGAATTTCTCCTTACTGGCGCGCAATTAGGTGACCAAACCTCTCCTTAGACAGAACTTTCTAGACATTGCCAATAATGTTATCTAATAATATTATTCCTATAATATAAATTATTGCTTCGATAATGGAAAATACTGTGTAGTGATAATTATTAAAACAACAGTAATATAAAATATCAACGCAACAATTATTGAATCAAAATAAAATATTGAGCAAGAATTATTGTAACAATTATTGAGTAGTGCCTTCTTACGTAAGAATCAATAATTGGTGCAATACCATGTATCTTCTTGTCTGCAACAACGCCAGACATTATGTTTTTAACCAACGGGTATTCCAACAGTGTTAATTCAGTAATAACTACTGACGTTATTTATAAAAACTCCCTTTTGTCATTTTCTTCATCCCGAAGCTTATTATTACATTATGGGGCCTATAAATGGTTGCGCCGTCGTACGAATATTCCCCGACAGAAAGAATATTCCACGACCAAACGAATATTCCCCGACAACAATGAATATTTTATAACCACTTGCTTATTTTGAAAAAAAATTCATATATCACCCTTAACTTTAAACTTTTATCAATTTAACCATTTACTGAATAGTAATTATAAGAAAAATTGAATACTTTTATTTCATAAAATTCGGGGTCTTATAGTATTGACCCCGACTTTTAATAGAATTAGTAAGGTATTGATTTTATTCTTACGTAAGAAGACACTCATTATTTTATTCAATAATTGTCACAGTAGTTATTGCACAGTGATTTATATTATTGATTCTTAATTACGTAAGAAGTCACTCAGTCTTTTATTCAATAATTGTCATAGTAGTTATTGTACAGTGACTCATATTATTTGATATGATATAATTAAACCAGTTGGCAGTATTGTACGTCTATGTTAATAATTGTGAATAATTACTGACAGATTAAAAATGTATAAATAATTGATGAATAAAAGGTGTTGATTAAAGATAAGTATGATATACAGATGTTTGTTCAATTATTTTCTTTTTAAAAAAGTACGTTTGGCAGTACGTGTCGACACTATACTTTTTCTAAAGTAGTATGGAGCACAACTCTATTTATTGAACAAATGTTGTTAAAACATGTACAAGTTGGTTTAATTTTCTCTGTGGGACCATAAATTCCACTACCATTATTATATACCTCGTTTGATTATTTTTTTTCAAAGCAAGTGTGCTAGTTGTTTACTAAATTTTCAGTATAAATAGGTTGCCCGGTTGAGCAACTAAACACACACCATCACTGCACTAAAAATATATTTTCTTTTACTAAAATATTGTGAGTATTTATATTGAGTGTAATGTTACTCCAAGTGTAGATAAGGAATGCAAGCATTGTTTAAGTTGATCAATTTCACAGAAAGCAGAATCAAGTCACATGCTAAGGTAAGGGATATCATTATTGTGGTAAGGGGTATCATTTTTATGTTAAAGTGATATCATTTTCTTTCATACTCCATATTATGGTAAAATGTTATTATTCATTTCTTCAGCTTATCATTAAATGATGAAAGGTCTTGAAATGATTAGAATATCCTTAATAGTTGTGCTTCCTCTAACATCATGTTAGCAATTTGGAGTCTGGATATTTAAGTTGAAAATCACTAAGATCTATTTTATCTTATTGTTCTGATTATTCATTATATATATCATTGTCATCATTCTCATGCTTATATTGTGTTGAAAGTCATCTTTGGCCAATTGTTCATAGATGGACTTGGTATTATTATGACTAGGGATTGTTTGGTATAATCATGACCGTAATGTTACAAATGATGTGCTAAAAGTCATTTTTGGTCCATAGTGCATAGATGGACTTGGTATGATTATGACCAGGGATTATTCGGTATAATCATGACTGTAACGTCACAAATGATGTGGTAAAATTCATCTTTGGACGTAGTGCATAGATGGACTTGGTATGATTATGACCAGGGATTATTCGGTATAATCATGACCTTAATGTTACAAATGATGTGGTAAAAGTCATCGTTGGCCAGTTGTGTTGAGATTGACTGTTGATTGGCATGATTATGACTAGGGATTATTTGGTATAATCATGATCAATGTTGAAAGCACAAATATCCTTGGCCCGTAGTGCATGGATAATTCATGGTCGTGATACTATTGAGCTGAGTCTCAGCGTTATTGATTTTACAGTTATATGTCTTAGGCTTGTATTGCAAAGATGTACTGTTAATTTACCTAATTATAAATATGAATTATGATTTAATTATAATCTATGGTGGTTCAGATGAAGACAGGTGATGAGAGTTCTCTTTGTCTTGGGTATAACAAAGAACTGTTGATGAGTATTACATGAATGAAATATTAACGATGGACTTTAAATCTAGAGGAGATAGTAGACATTATGTTCTACTTGACTCTTACAATGGTTTGTTGATTCTGCTGCTATTATGGTTGAAAACTTGTATCTTCTACCATATGTTCTAAATATCTGAATTATTTTGATAATTTAATTATCTTAAGTCATGATATTCTTTACTGGGCTATTTGTGCTCACCCTTTTACATCACCACCCCTTTCAGGTAATAAAAGTGTAGCTGGAACTAGCAGAGAGAACATGGGTATAAAGTGGTGAAACGAATTAGTCACAAGCCTAATCAAATTATGAAACGGTGGGGCATAATAATTGAACTGAGAATTTAAAATGTACGTGACATATCTTATACATCATTTAATAGTTATATTTGGTGAACTAAATAAGGTGATGCAAACTCGACTTTGAAAGCGTCAAAATACACTCCATTAGAATGAGGAGGACATAAATCTTCTTGTATACCTTTGGAGACTTGAAATATTTGCTGTTGTACATTATATGGTATTATAATAATTTGAGTATGAATATTGTCATATTATATACGTTACAATATTTGTATTGAAACTCACAGTAAATGAGTCGTCGTATTTTGAACGACAATTGTATAAATGGAGTTTTCAGTAGTGTATTTTCTGGCGACCCAAGATGGGTGATGTATACCTATTTTGGGGGCGTCACATTTGGTATCAAAGCTTAGGGATATGATCTCTGGCTGAGATGTGAGACTAGAACTAGGAGGGGAGAGACGGGTAATTCATTTGCTGGTATGACCTACCTAAGTTTACTTGTTATTTAATTGGTCGGTCAGAGTATAGGGATAATATTTGGCATGTCAATTGACCATTGTTTTGAAACTGTATTCTATAATGATATCTAAAATACATGAATTGAGCAATGGATGAACCATGAAGCAAAGGAAGTAGCTTGTGAGCTAGAATTTGAAATTCCCATCTCTTCGAACTACCATGTACGTAAATTTCGAGGGCAAAATTGCATAAGGTGGGGAGATTGTAGAACCCTGACTTTTATAAAATAAAAGTCTAATTTAATTTGTGACTATTATTTTTAAAATTGTAAAATGTTAAATTGATAAATGGTCAAATGAGCAATTAATCGGATAAATGAGCAAATAAAGAGGGTATTAAATCTTCTAGAAGGGGAGGCGGCTAATTAAGTCTTGATTTATGGAAGAGGAATTGAGGGGGAGACAAGTGGGGACAAGGAAAAAGGAAAAGAGAAAAGAAAGAAAAGAAGAAGAAAAGAGGGAGATAAGAAGGAAAAGAGGGAAATGAAAAGAAAGAAAAGGGAATCATCCTCATACTCCCTCCCGTAGCCAAAATTATCAGCAGAATAAGAGAGAGAGAGAGAGAGAAAGAAGAAGAAGAGAGAAAAAGGAAAGAAAAAGATTTTGATGAAGAGGTAATTTTAAAATTTCTTATTTTATTTTCATATTTAAGTTTTCATAAATTTTATATGAAGAGATTTTGTTTATACTTGTTTTAGATGATTTAAACTTGTATAAACAAGGATCAAACGAGAGAAATCAAGAAATCAAATGAAAAGAAAAATCTGGAAATTTTCATAAAAATTAGTTTACTACTTGATTTTGTAAAATCCATAACTCTTTCTGTATAATGAGTTAGTAGATGAGATATATATCAAAAGAAAGCCCTGGAAGTAAGCTAACTATAGAAACTGGAATCACCCAAAAATTCATTGTGAATTTTTCGTGGTGATTGTTTGAATGAAATTGGTCCGAAAAATCAATGTTTTTGAGGTATATTGCGTGAGTAATAATTTTAATCCGACCGTTGGATCGTTGTGATTTTTGGATATGTTATACATATTTAAGTTGAGTATATGTCCACAAATTTTGAACTGTTAAAGATTAACGTATGATTTGTTGTGAATTTTGTAAGGTGACTGATTCGGAAATTGTTGTAGCATAAATTTTTGGTAAGTCTTCTCTCTATGTTAGAGTCAGAATTTGGAAATACTTTCTTCTACAAAATTGTAGAGAATTAAACTTTACATGGAAAGGTCAGAAGATCTGTAATTGTTTTGATAAAAGGCCTAATTATTATGAATTATTACAGTTTTTGAATATTGGTATTTATAATTAAATTATCAAAAAAATTATTTGGGTTAAAATATTTTTACAGAATGCTTATAATATAATCTTAGAATTTATGTAAATTTTTGATGAATTATTGAAAAGCAGAAGTAATTATTGTATTTTTAAACCATTTATAGGTAGTTTAAAAATAGAAGAAATTCATAGAAAAATCTATGAATGATAAAAAATTATGAAACTTGGTGAAAAATGGTATAATATTGTTTTATAATTTCTGGGCAGTTTTGGAAATTTTTTGAATAACAGAAATATTTATTGTATTTTTAAGCTATTTGTGGTTAGTTTAAAAATATAAGAAATTCATAGAAAATTCTATGAATAGTGGAAAATTATGAATTTTGCTAAAAAAATATTATAATAATGTAAGATTAATATTTATGATGTTTTAGAGATATAAAAGTATGTGAAGTTGGTATTTCTATTTTGAAGCTATTAAATGATTGTTTTTATAAATAGAAATAATTATAGAAAATTGTTGGATAATCCGAAAAATCTGAAAATTATTTGGAAAATTTAAAATCATATTTTTAAATATTTTAGAAGTGTTAGTAAACTCATGAGGTGTTGGATGTAATTGCACTAGTAACGAATGAGTTATGATAAAGACAAAAATAATATTTTTGTAAACGTAAAAATGGTGATAATACCAGAATAGTGGATTGTCATATATGAGGTTTTAGATTTCTCAAGTTGTATTATTCACTTCTAAAGTTTTGGAATATGAATAATGATTTTATGTGATAAATAAAGATAACTTGAATGAATAATGAATTATTAGTTGGTTTTTATGTTATTCGATGAAAATATGTTTTGGTGTTGACCTCGACTTTTAATAGAATTAGTAAGGTATTGATTTTATTCTTACGTAAGAAGCCACTCATTACTTTATTCAATAATTGTCATAGTAGTTATTGAACAGTGATTTATATTATTGATTCTTAATTATGTAAGAAGTCACTCAGTCTTTTATTCAATAATTGTCACAGGTAGTTATTGTACAGTGACTCATATTATTTGATATGATATAATTAAACCAGTTGACAGTATTGTAAGTCTATGTTAATAAGTGTGAATAATTACTGAAACATTAAAAATGTGTAAATAATTGATGAATAAAATGTGAGACCCCGAATTTTATGAATAAAGATTTAATTTTCTCAAAATATTTTTTTTGATATTAAGGACTAAATTTGATATAATGTTTTAGTTGGGGGTAATATTTATAAATTTTGCAAAATAAGCAAGTGGTTATAAAATATTCATGTTGTCGGGGAATATTCATTTGGTCGTGGAATATTCTTTCTATCGGGGAATATTCGTACGACGGCGCAACCATTTGTGGGCCCCATAACGAAAAACGATCGGATGAAGAAAATGACAAGTTTGAGTTGTTATAAATAACGGCGTAATTATTACCGTTAACACTGTTGGAATACCCGGTGGTTAAAATAAAGTAGTACGCGGTGTTGCATAGTAGCACACGGTATTGCACCAATTATTGATTCTTACGTAAGAAGGCACTACTCAATAATTGTTACAGTAATTATTGTTCAATATTTTATTTTATTGATTCAATAATTGCTACGTTGATATTTTATATTATTGTTGTTTCAATAATTGTCACTACACGGTATTTTCCATTATCAGATCAATAATTCATTTTATTTTAATAATATTACTAGATAACATTATTGACAATGTCTAGAAAGTTCTGTCTAAGAAGAGGTTTGGTCACCTAATTGCGCGCCAGAAAGGAGAAATTCTTATTGAAAACCCCTCTTTTCCAAAGAGCGACTTGGTTGTCGAAGATTGTGATTCTGTAATATTATTTGTGAATAATTAATTATTGATTTATATGATAAGGAAAATATTTATTTTATGTGGCTATAGATGGAGAAATTTTTTAATGTGACAATTGTTGAAAATTGATATTTTGTCTTTTCTAATAAAATAATTTATTTAAATATATTATTATATTATAATAATATAATAATGGTGATATTTTTACAATGAATGTGGGATATATGAATAAATGAGGAGGAATAGTATTTTTGTTACAAAAAATGTTTGACACATATTTTGTGTGTTGGTGGACCCCATTTCTTGACTGAAATTTGATTATCGCCTGTAAAAATCGTCCGTATGTGGATTTCGGTCATTTTCTGTTCGGAATTTGGAAAAACTTAAACTTACAAAGTTGTAGAGAATTGAATTTTCTATGGAATAGACATAAGATTCAAATTTTTTCTGATAAAAGGGCTATTTATTATGAATTATTGAAGTTCCGGAATATTGGGTCTGTATTGATTTTGTTACAAAAGAAGTTTAAAACATGTTTTTCATTTTGGTGGGCCCCACTTGCATGTGTTAGTTGCTAAAATCAGATGGCAAGGTGTGCGTAGGAAAATAAAATAAATATATTAATATTTTATTAAATTTTCTGCTTTGGTGTTCTAAGCATTTTTCTATAAATAGGATGTTTAGGTTAGACTTGAAAATTACACAAGAAACAAGTTTTCTTTCTCTCTATATTGTCGAGCGTATTTTTGTGAGTATTTATATACTTTGAGAGTTGCTTTTCAGTGCAAGTTTCTTTCAGCGTTATATCCAATATGCAGCCAGAAGTACTATTCTTTTGAGGTAAGGGGTATTATTTATTTCATATTCTGAAGAGATTTTATTTTTCGTATTCGTATGAATATTATTTTCGTTTAATATTCATAAAGAGTATTATCTTCGTTCAATATTCGTAGGAATATTATCTTCGTTAAATATTCGTTAGAATATTATTTTCGTTCAACAGTTGTAAGGGATGTTTTTTTTGTTCAATATTCGCTTGAAATAATATTTTCTTGCATACTCTTTAGTATGTAAGTAATATTATTTCGTTTCAGATTTCGAATTCTATACTCGTTTTGTTAAAGTTTTGGGTTCTATACTCCATGAAATTAGTATAATATCCTTGATATTTGCGATTCATCCAGTATCTTTTCATGGAAATATTATTCTGAGCATTCTTGATAAGTTTTAACCTTTTCATGATGGGGTACTATTCACGGGGTTACTATTCCCAAAGTAACTATTCACGAGGTTACTATTCCCAAAGTTACTATTCACGGGGTACTATTCACTCGATTATTATTCACCCGGGGTACTATTCATGATAAAAATTGATTCGTTTTCGGTCCAAATTATTTTTGGTACAATATTATTCTTGAATTTTACTCCACAAAACAGTATCATGTTGACAATTTGGACGTTATTTATTTTTGGATAAATTAAATTATAAATCTTTAAAAATTTATCCTTGAACTTGTTTTATTAAATTGTCATCATCCTCATGATTATATTATGTTGAAAGTCATCTGTGGCCTGTAGTGCATAGATGGACTTGGTATGATTATGACTAGAGATTATTCGGTATAATCATGACCGTAATGTTACAAATGATGTGGTAAACGTCCTCATTGGCCCGTAGTGCGTTGATGGACAGTTTTTGGTATGATTGTGGCCATGGATTCTCTTTGGCCAAGGGTGTAAAGATGAATTGTTTTATGGCATGATCATGACCATTGATGAATACACGAATATCCTTGGCCCGTAGTGCATGGATAATTTGTGGTCGTGATACTAAAGAATATCCTTGGTCGTAGTGCAGGGGTGATTCGATGATGTGGATTATTTATTAAGCTGAGTCTCAGCGATAAAAGTGATGAAAAACCTTTTAAATCATAGAAGATAGTATATTTTATGCTCTACTTGACTCTTCTAATGGATTGCTTGTTCCGCTGCAAGTTAAACTTGATGTTTGTTATATTTTATCAGTTTAACACTGTTGAAGGCTAACGATAAATTATTTTGCATTATCTTAGTCATAATATTTCTTACTAGGCTAGTTGAGCTCACCCTTTTGCTTTCATTGTTCTCTTCAGGAAATAAGAACGTAGCCGGGACTAGTCGGGGAACAGAGTGACGGTCCAGATAATAGCATTAGTAGTCCTCACTATTCTATGAAATAGTGTGATAATAAATATATTGAGGACTCCATTTGAGTTGAATACTGTATAGAAGACAATATTCGTATTAAAACTCTCAGTTTATGTTTTGTCGTATTTTACACTATAGTTGTATTATTAAGTTGTATTTGAATTTTGTACCATGTATTTGGCAACTCAAGATGGGTGATGTATACCTATTGTGGAAGGCCACGGTTGGTATCAAAGCTTAGGATATGATCCCTGGTGAGATGTGAGACAAGAACTAGGAGGGGAGAGACGGGGTATTCCTTCGCTAGTATGACCTACCTAAGTTTATTTGGTATTTAATTGGTCGGTCAGAGTATAGGGTTATTATGTTGCATGTCAATTTCTTTAATTAACCCTTGTTTTGTGGCAGTATTTGAGAATGGCAGCTGAAAATGTTAACAATGGAGTGAATGAGACAGTGGAGACACCTCTAATCGCCAACCAGGATAATGTGATGTCAAGCGAAGAAGGAATTAGAGATATCCATGTAATGAGTGAAGAATTAATAGTTGCACTCGAGATAATCGCGGAGGTAGCAGCTGAGAGTGAGGAAGAAGAGGAACCTGAGGAGAATTTATTAGAAGAATTTTATGATCAAAATTTAGAATTACAAAATCGTATTCATGAGTTAGAAGAGAAAGCTGAAGAACGGCAGGCGGTCGTGGAGCAAAGAGATGCAACAATTCAAAATTGTGTTACCCGATGTGCAATTCTTGAACAGAAGCACTCTTTGGTAGAGTATAAGATATTATAGCTGGAATCTGAGAATGCTATGATCAAAGTTCTGATGAAAGAAGAAGCAATCGAACGAATGAAAATGGAGGATGCATGGGTAAAAGCCGCACGACGCGTTGATATTGTAGAAAAAGACGTCTGATCCAATAAGGCCAAAATAGATGAAATGGGTTTTGCTTTTTGGATAGCAATTGGGAGAATCCAACATCGAGTTCGGAATTACCATGTGCAGAGCGGTCAACCCCAATTCGATATGGATCGGAGAATAATGATTCAAATCATGGATCAGGAATACGAAGAAGCAATTAAGGGTGGAATATACCCTATAGCGAAAGTCAATTCTAGTGGTAATGATGACACCAAAGGCTGTCTCAGACAAGTCAAAATTGGTGGTTCAAGTGAGAGCGCTTTTCGTAACTTCCCAAAATACAAGGAACCCAAACAAAGTTATCACGGGTTAGTTAATCATAAATTTTGCGAATTTTATACCTTATCCCATATCGGTTCTACCCATTCTTTTATTTCTCCTACTTGCGCTCAACGTTTAAATTTTACCCCAATACAAAACCCATTTCTAAAACCCTCAAATATTTCTTTACCCAAAACGAACGTAACATACGCCAACGACGTTGGCTCGAGCTACTGAAGATTACAACCATACCATTCAATATCATCATAGAAGAGCGAACGTGGTAGCTGACGCGTTGAGTAGAAGATCGTATGCAGTTACGAGTGCGACATTGTTAACATAAAGACCCATTTCGTACGACTTACTCTAGAGCCCACGTGATGATGTTAAATATACGATTAGAACCAACTTTAATCGATAAAGTTAAAGCCACTTAGGCTAAAGACTCAGAGCTGATGAATGTGAAGAAGGTTCAAGAGGGCTTTATTCTAGAAGCAAGAATCGACGAAGAGAGGAAATCTCAACTCTTGATTTAATTGTTCTATTTGAAATCCTCGATCGAGTAGGAACAGTGGCCTATAGACTTGTTTTAACGCCAAGTATGTCGCGTGTTCATAATGTTTTTCACATATCGATGTTACGTAAATATGTGGACGACTTGAACCATAATATTGATTTAAAACTAGACGAGATAACAGAAGATTTAACACATGAAGAGGTACCTGCTAAAATCTTGGATAAGAAGAAACATATTCTACGCTCAAAGGTTATACCTCAAGAGTTAGAATCTGAAGAGATATCCTCACCTTTTCGGCATACCAGGTACGTACGTAAATTTCGAAGGCAAAATTTCATAAGGAGGGGAGATTGTGAGACCCCGAATTTTATGAATAAAGATTTAATTTTCTCAAAATATTTTCTTTGATATTAAGGAGTAAATTTGATATAATGTTATAGTTGGGGGTAATATTTATAAATTTTGCAAAATAAGCAAGTGCTTATAAAATATTCATGTTATCGGAGAATATTCGTTTGGTCGTGGAGTATTCGTACGACGGCGCATCCATTTGTGGGCCCATAACGAAAAATGGTCGGATGAAGAAAACGACAAGTTTAAGTTATTATAAATAACGACGTAATTATTACCATTAACACTGTTGAAATACCAGGTGGTTAAAATACGATGAGATCGCGGTGTTCAAGAAGAAGATTACCAGTATTGCACCAATTATTGATTCTTACATAAGAAGGCACTACTCAATAATTGTTACAGTAATTACTGTTCAATATTTTATTTTATTGATTCAATAATTTCTACGTTGATATTTTATATTATTGTTGTTTAAATAATTGTCACTACACAGTATTTCCCATTATCAGATCAATAATTCATATTATTTTAATAATATTACTAGATAACATTATTGACAATGTCTAGAAAGTTCTGTCTAAAGAGAGGTTTGGTCACCTAATTGCGCGCCAGTAAGGAGAAATCCTTATTGGAAAGCCCCCCTTTCTTGGGAACAACCTAGTTGTCAGTATAGTGATTCTGTAATATTATTTATGAAGAATTAATTATTGATTTATATGATAAGGAAAATATTTATTTTATGTGGATATAGAGATGGAGAAAATTTTTAATGTGACAATTGTTGAAAATTGATATTTTATCTTTTCTGATAAAATAATTCATTTAAATATATTATTATATTATAATAATATTATAATGGTGATATTTTTACAATGAATGTGGGATATTATGAATAATATTTTTATAAAAAATGTTTAACACATGTTTTGTGTGTTGCTGGACCCCATTTCTTGACTGAAATTTTATTATAGCCTGTAAAATCGTCTATATGTGGATTTCGGTCAATTTCTATTTGGAATTTGGAAAAACTTAACTTACAAAGTTGTAGAGAATTGAATTTCCTATGGAATGGACATAAGATTCAAATTTTTCTGATAAAAGGGCTATTTATTATGAATTATTGAAGTTCTAGGATATTGGGCCTGTATTAATTTTGTTACAAAAGATGTTTAAAACATGTTTTTCATTTTGGTGGGCCCCACTTGAATGTGTTAGTTTCTAAAATCAAATGGCAAGGTGTGACGCCCCCAAAATTAGGTATACATCACCCATCTTGAGTCGCCAGATACATCGTACAGAATTCAAATACAACTTAATAATAGAACTGTCGTGTACAATACGACAAAACATAAACTGTGAGTTTGAATACAAATACTGTCTACTAGAGATTATACAAACTCACAAGAAGTCCTCATTACAATTATTATCACACTATTTCACAGAATAGTGAGGACTACTAATGTGACGCCCCCAAAATAGGTCCATTCCATCCAACCCATTCTGAGTCGCCAAATACATGGTACAGAAACAACTACAACTTCATTAATACAATTGTCGCGCAAAATACAACAACACATAAACTTTGAGTTTAAATACAAATATTGTCTTCTAGACAATATCCACTCTCAAATTAGTCCTCATTATAATTATTGATACACTATATTACAAAATGGTGAGGACTACTAAAACAACTGTCTTGAACCATCACTCCACATCCCAACTAGTTCCCGCTATATTCTCGCCTCCTGAGAAGAAAAATGGAACAAAAAGGAAAAAGGGTGATCTCAACTAACCCAGTAAAGAATATTATGACTAAGATAATGTACAAAAAATTATCCTTAGTCTTCAACAGGGAGAAATCTGATAGAATACAATAGACAACAAGTTTTAGATCAACAACTGCAGCGGAAACAAAAATTCATTAGAAGAGTTAAGTAGAGAATGAAATCTACTATCATCTATGAATTTAAAAGTCCATCATCGATATTTTATCCCTATAACATCAATCAATATACATCATAAATCAAATAGTCATCTTTGCACTACAAGCCAAAGATATTCATCTGTTGGTCATGTTCATTTCAACACCTGTTCATCTTTGCAATACGGGCCAAAGATATTCATCAGTTGGTCATGTTCATCTAAACACATGTTTATCTTTGCACTACGGGCCAAAGATATTCATCAGAAAATCATTCATCTTTGCACTACAGGCTAAAGATATTCAGTTATATCATCATTTAGGACTGAGGATGATAAAAATATTTTAAAGAAAACGAATCCAGTGAAACAAAAGAATAAATATTAAGGATTCGTACTTTAAACAATCCAAGTTCAAAAATACTTCATAAATAACCAGATTGGAGTAAAATTCAAGAAAGAAGATCAAAACATAGATCCAATCAAAGATAGGAATCATAACAGACAATTTTGGACACATAAAAAAATAATTAATTTTTACGTGAATAAGGTCGATTCGTGAATAAGATCAGTATCGTGAATAGTGTCGTTTATCGTGAATAGTAACTCCAACCTCAAAAGATAGAAATTTCACAAAAAACATCATCACGCTTCGTGAATAGTAACTCGTGAATAGTAACTCATGAATAGTAACTCGTGAATAGTAACCCCGACATGAAAAAGTTCCAAATTTGATAAAAACTTCCAACCAATATTTCGGCATAATGATATTGAAGAAATAATATCATTTTCGAATAAAATAACATCTTTTACCTCACAAAAATAGTACTTCTAATTGGAATACTGGATATAGTGCTGAAAGAACTTGCACCGTATAGCAATGCTAAAAGTACTAAAATACTCACAAAATACGCTCGATATTATAGAGAGAGAAATCTTTAGTTTCTGGTGTGATTTTCAATTCTAACCTAAACACCCTATTTATAGGAAATTGCTTAGAACACCAAAGTAGAAAATTTGATATAATAATAATATATATAATCAAATTTTCTACGCACATAAATCTGGTCCAAACTTCAGCCACACATGTGCCAAAAACAATAAAAACGTTTTTCTTAATAAAAATAATAAAAACTTCCAAAAATTAATTATTTCGGAACTTCAGAACTTCAATAATTCATAATAAATAGCCCTTTTATCAGAAAATTAGAATTTCGTTATTTTTATAGGAAATTCAATTCTCTACAACTTTGAGAAGAAAGTTTTTCCAAATTCCAAATGTAAATTGGAAGGAAATCCACAAACAGCAATTTTGCTGTGCTATAATCAAATTTCGGTCAAAAATGGGTCCACCAACATGTTTAACATGTTTTAAACAACTTTTGCAACAAAAATACTCTTCCTCCTCATATGCTCATATACCCCACATTCATTGTAAAAATATCACCATTATTATATTATAATAATATAATAAAATATTATTTTATCAGAAAAGATAAAATATCAATTTTTAAAAATTGTCACTTTAAAATTTTTCTCCATCTATATTCACATAAAATCAATATTTTTCTCATCATAAAAATAAATAATTAATTATTCATAAATAATATTATGTAATTACAAAGATTTGCAACAGTAGCTCCTCGGGAAAGAGGGCTTTCTAATAAAGATTTCTCCTTACTGGCGCGCAATTAGGTGACCAAACCTCTCCTTAGATAAAACTTTCTAGACATTGCCAATAATATTTTCTAATAATATTATTCAGATAATATGAATTATTGCTCCGATAATAAAAAATATTTGTGTAGTGACAATTATTGAAATAACAAGAATATAAAAAATCAACGCAAGCAATTATTGAATCAATAAAATAAAATTGAGCGAATAAAGAATTATTGTAACAATTATTGAGTAGTGCCTTCTTATGTAAGAATCAATAATTGGTGCAATACCGTATCTTCTTGTTCAACAACGCCAGTATCGTGTTTTTAACCACCGGGTATTCCAATAAGATAACTTGGTAATAACTATGGCCGTTATTTATAAATAACTTATACTTGTCATTTTTTCATCCAATCGCTTTTACATTATGGGGCCCACATAAGGTCGCATCAGTGCATGACGAATATTCCCCGAATGTACCAAATATTCCACGACCAAACGAATATTCTCCGACAACAATGAGTATTTTATAACCACTTGCTTATTTGAAATATTTGCGCATTTTACCCATAACTAACCACATTAATCAAATCAACCCCTTACTATTTCAAAATAATAATTAGAGAATTTAAATCTTTATTTATACAAATTTGGGGTCTTACAACCTCCCCTCCTTATGAAATTTCGTCCTCGAAATTGATGTACGTACCTGGTGTTTCAAAAAAATGATGATACCTCGCTTTCATTTTCGTTTCCAGCTCCCAGGTCATTTCCTCAATAGCATGGTTTCTCCACAAAACTTTAACTTGTGGTATGACCTTCGTACGTAGGACATGCTCCTTCCTATCCAAAATCTTGACATGTACCTCTTCATACGTTAAGTCTTCTGCTATCTCGTCTGGTTCTAACTCAATAATATGGTTCGGGTCGTCCACATATTTACGTAACATCGATACGTGAAAAATGTTATGAACACGCGTCATACTTGGCGGTAAAACGAGTCTATAGGCCATAGTTCCTATTCGATCTAGGATTTCAAATGGACTAATAAATCGAAGGTTTGAGCTTTCCTCACCTCGCCAATTCTCGCTTTTGTAATAACAACTTCTTGTACCTCCTTCTTAATATTCATTAGCTTCGGGGTGTAGCTTGAACGTTTTTAACTTTATCGATTAAAGTCGGTTCTACTTGTATATCATCACGTGAGTCCCTAGAGTCTTTAACTCTATATCTATCATTTGTAAGTTATATGAAATGGGTCTTTGACAATATCGCATTCGTACTCGTATACGATCTTTTACTCAACACGTCAGCTACCACGTTCGCTTTTCTAGGATGGTATGGTCAGAACATGCCAAAATGAGTCTCCTATTGAGTTCTTCGAAGCTCTTCCCACATTCCTTGCTCCATTCGAATTTTGTATCTCTACGAGTCAGCTGCGTTAATGGAGTAGTGATTCGAGAAAATCTTTCCACAAAATCTTCGATAATAACCACTAAGCATAGTAAAGCTACGTATTTCGACATCGACTTAGGTTGCTCTCAATCGTGACTCATATCCCAATCTTGGATAGACGTCACAATGACACCTATCGATTTTTACCACACGAATATGGCGCCCCTACGGAGAGTCGGCTTGAGTGCATTCCACAAAGGAAGTCACCGGATAAAGGCTCGGTACCAAATTCTATAGTTGAATTTTTAACTCTCAAGTTCAATAGGAGCCATGAGATTTTAGAAATGAGTTTTGTACCGGGTTCAAAGTCGATACAAAATTCAATATCACACTTTGGGAGTACGCCAAGAAATTCTTCAGGAAATACATCAGGAAATTTACTAACAATCGAAATATCATTCAAATCTGACGTATTTTTGTTCAAGTCCATAACATGGGATAAGAAAACTTGACATCCATTTTTTAATAAACGAATGACTTTATGGCTTGATATGAAAGTGTTTGACTTCAATGGTTTGGTTGCTTGAATTAAAATAACATGTTGCTTAGGAATATGAAAACTAACAACCTTACGAAAGAAATCAATTTTGGCATGATGAGTAGTTAATCAATCAATTCCCAAAATCACATGAAAAGCAAGTATCTTTAAAGAAATAAGGTCAACAGGTAATGTGATGGTGCCAACTTTGATCAAACAAGATTTATAAACAGTGGATGTAACGAAAGTTTCTCATAACGGAGTTTCAACAGATAAGTCAAAGTCTAATTTTCTCCGGAGTCAAGTTTAAACGTTGAGTATAAGCAGGAGAGATAAATAAATGGGTAGAATCGGTATCTAATAAGGTATAAACTTCATAAGAATTTATAATTAACTAACTCGTGCTAACTTCGTTCGGGTTCCTCGCATTTTGACCAGTCATGAAAAACGCTCTTTCAGGAACCGTTGACTTTAACTTTTGTAGGACAGCCTTTTGAGTCACCATCCCCACTGGACTGGGTTTCGCTACCTTACAATCTCGAGTGATATGCCCTTCTTTTCCACAATTATAACATACCTTGGAAGGTTGTGAACAGTTTGGACTTATGTGTCCCTCTTCTCCGCATCTGTAGCATTTAACTAGCGGTCTTTCTCCTCCTCTAAAATTCGTTGTTGGTGTTGGTGCCGACGTCTTCCCGTCATTGTTAAATCTTCTCTTCTTGAAATTTCCACTTGAGTTATTTCTTCTATTATCTTGGCAATGATTACCACCGAAGTGGTTACCATTTCTGGCATGATAATTTCCTCCACGATGGTTATCATTGTTCCGATGACCGTTGCCACCGGTACGATTACCATCGAGTTGTTGGTCATTATTCTTCAGTTGAGCCGACTCATTATCGCGCTCCAATAACTGAGCCCTATTCACAACATCTGAATATAAACAAAGTTTGTGAGAAATAAGGTATTGACGTATTTTGGGTTTCAAACCTCGCAGAAACATTCGCGTAATTCTCTCCTCATTATCAACCAAATGCGATGCAAATCGGGACAACTCGGTAAACTTAGCTTCGTACTGCGACACGCTTATATTGTTTTTCTCCAGCTTGATGAACTCTACCTCCTTCATGTGACGAATACTTTCGGGAAAGTACTTGTCGTTGAACAATTCTTGGAACTTCTCTCAAGACATCTTTAGTGCGGTAGGCTGAGTACGCTTTACGGATTCCCACCAATAATCTGTCTCTCCTCATAACATGAAAATGGCGAAAGGAACCTTTTGCTCCTCTGAGCATCCCAAGACATCAAATATTTTAGTGATTTGCTTTATCCAATTCTCTGCCGTAAGTGGTTCTGGCTTTCCCAAAAACTCCGGCGGTCCTAAATCCTTGAACTGCTTAGCGGTGACCATCCGTGAGTTTCCAGTGTTTCCACCTACATTTTGAACAGTAGTCTTTCTCTTTTGGTTTTGTATGAATTCCAGAAAGTTCCTAAACATACCATCATTCATCATCTGCTCAGTGGTGTTGTTCACAGGAGGAACATTGCCAGCCTGTTGCACGTTTTCCTCGTTGGTGAGCAAAGGTGTCTCCATGGTCTCATTTACTCTACTGTTAACATTCTCAGTTGACATTCTTAAATACTACCATAAAACAAGGGTTAATTAAACAAATTAACAAATCACATAATACCCCTATATTATGACCGACCAACAAATAAGCTTAGGTAGGACACACTAGCGAAGGATTTACTCGTCTATCCCCTTCTAGTTCTATTTCCCGATCTCCGCCAGAGATTATATCCCTAAGCTTTGATACCAACTGTGATGCCCCCAAAATAGGTCCATTCCATCCAACCCATTCTGAGTCGCCAAATACATGGTACAGAAACAACTATAACTTCATTAATACAATTGTCGTGCAAAATATGACAACACATAAACTTTGAGTTTAAATACAAATATTGTCTTCTAGACAATATCCAAACTCAAATAAGTCCTCATTACAATTATTGATACACTATATTACATAAACTTTGAGTTTAAATACAACTGTCTTGAACCATCACTCCACATCCCAACTAGTTCCCGCTATATTCTTGTGACGCCCCCAAAATAGGTCCATTCCATCCAACCCACTCTGAGTCGCCAAATACATGGTACAGAAATAACTACAACTTTATTATTACAACATATAAACTGTGAGTATAAATACAGATATTGTCATCTAGACAATATCCACACGCAAATAAATCCCCATCATAATTATTGATACATTATTTTACAAAAATGGTGAGGGCTACTAAACAACTCTCTAAAACCATCATTCCATACCCCAGGCTTCGTACGCTACATTCTCGCTTTCCGAGAAGAAAAATGGAACAAAAAGGAAAAGGGTGAGCTCAACTAGCCCAATAAAGAATATTATGACTAAGATAATACTGAACAAATTATCGTTAGTCTTCAACAGGAAAAATCTAATAGAATACAATAGACAACAAGTTTTAAATCAATACTCAAGAATGGAAAATATTAATTCATAGAAGAGTTACGTAGAGGATGAAATCTACTAATATCTATGAATTTAATGATCCATCATCAATATTTTTATCCCTATAACATCAATCAATATATATCGGAATCATATATTCATCCTCGCACTACTGAGCCAAGGACATTCAAAGATTGGTCATGTTCATCTAAACACTGTTCATCTCTTTGCACTACGGGCCAAAGATATTCATCGTAAATCATTCATCTTTGCACTATGTGCCAAAGATATTCATCGTAAATCATTCATCTTGCACACAAAGCCAAATATATTCAATAATATCATCATTTAAGATCGAGGATGATGAAAAATATATATATATATATATTTTAAAATAAACGAATCCAGTGAAACAAAATGACAAGGATTAAGGATTAAGGATTTATACTTCGTTTTATCCACGTCCAAAAATACCTCAAAAATAATCATAGTGGTGTAAAATTCAAGAATGATCAAAACATGGATACAATCAAAGCTAGTATCCGAATAGATATTTTGGACTTAAAAGAAGAAATTTCATTTTTCGATGAATAGTGTCAGTATTCAGAATAGTGTCGATATCGTGAATAGTTCCATATACGTGAACAAAGAATTCGACACCAAAAGATAGAAATTTCACAAAAAAACATCTTCACGCTTCGTGAATAGTACTCATGAATAGTAACTCGTGAATAGTAACTCATGAATAGTAACTCGTGAATAGTAACTCATGAATAGTAACCCCGACATGAAAAAGTTCCAAATTTGATAAAAAGTTTTAACCAATATTTTGGCATAATGATATTGAAGAAATAATATCATTTTTAAAAAAATAATATCCCTTACCTCGAAAAGACAAAAGACTTAGTGAAACACAGGATATAGGCTATGACTTGAACTTGCACCTTATAGCAATACTCAAAGTATACTCAAAATACTCACAAGAATACGCTCGATAATATAGAGAGGGAAAACTTCAGTTTTTGGTTTGATTTTCAATTCTAACCTAAGCACCCTATTTATAGGAAAATGCCTATAACACCAAAGCAGAAAAATTAATAAATTAATAATATATATTAAGTTTTCTACGCCAACCTTCCTAGATCTGAATTCAGCAACATGACACATTTATAACATGTGGAACACTCACCAAAAACGTTTTTATTATTTAAAATAATTAAAACTTCCAAAAATCAATTATTTTGGAACTCCGAAACTTCAATAATTCATAATAAATAGCCCTTTTGTCAGAAAATTCAAATCTCGCGTGTTTTTATAGAAAATTCAATTCTCTACAACTTTGCAGAAGAAAGTTTTTCCAAATTCCAAATGTAAATGGAGAAATCCACAAATGGGCGATTTTACAAGCTATAATCAAATTTCACCAATAAATGGGGTCCACCACATGTTTAACATGTTTTAAACATTTTGGTAACAAAAATACTCCTCCTCCACATATACTCATATATCCCACATTCATCGTAAAAATATCATCGTTAATATATTATTAAAATAATATATTTAAAAGAATTATTTTATCGTAAAAAGATAAAATATTAATTTTCAACAATTGTCACTATAAAAATTTTCTCCATCTATATCCACATAAATCAATATTTTTCTCATCATATGAATCAATAATTAATTATTCACAAATAATATTACAGAATCACAATATTGACAACCAGCGCCTCAGTGAGAAGGGGCTTTCCAATAAGAATTTCTCCTTCATCGGGCGCCGCAATTAGGTGACCAAACCTCTCCTTAGAGCAGAACTTTCTAGACATTGCCAATAATGTTATCTAATAATATTATTCAGATAATATGAATTATTGCTTCGATAATGAAAATACTGTGTAATGACAATTATTGAAACAACAGCAATATAAAATATCAACGCAGCAATTATTGAATCAATAAAATAAAATCTTTGAATAAAGAATTATCTGTAACCATTATTAAGTAGTGTGCCTTTACGTAAGAGTCAATAATTGTGCAACACTGGTGCTATCGGTGCAACAACGCCAGACATCGTGTTTTAACCATGAAGTATTCTAACAAAGAATAACTACGCCGTTATTTTTAAACAACTTATATTTGTCGTTTTCTTTCTCCAATCGCTTTCAGTTATGGGGCTCCACATGGGCTCTTGGCCCATATCATACTAATATTCACAAGCATTTAATATTCCACGACCAAACTAATATTCTCCGACAACAATGAATATTTTATAACCACTTGCTTATTTTGTAAAATTTGCGCATTTTACCCAACTATCCACATTAATCAAATCAACCCTTACTATTTCAAAATAATAAATAGAGAAAAATAAATTTCATTTATTAATAATTTGGGGTCTTACAACCTCCCCTCCTTATGAAATTTTGTCCTCAAAATTGATGTACGTACCTGGTGTTTCGAAAAGATGAGAATACCTCGCTTTCATTTCAGTTTCCAACTCCCAAGTCATTTCCTCAATAGCATGGTTTCTCCACAAAACTTTAACTTGTGGTATAACCTTGGTACATAGGACATGTTCTTTCCTATCCAAGATCTTGACAGGTACCTCCTCGTACGTTAAGTCTTCGGCTATCTCGTACGGTTCTAACTCAATGATGTGGTTCGGGTCGTCCACATATTTACGTAACATCGATACGTGAAAAACGTTATGAACACGCGTCATACTTGGTGGTAAAACGAGTCTATAGGCCACAGTTCCTATTCGATCGAGAATTTCAAATGAATTAATAAATAGAAGGTTTAAGCTTTCCTCACCTCACCGATTCTTGTTTTTGAAATAACAACTTCTTGCACCTTCTTCTTCAAATTCATCACCTCGGTGTAGCTTGAATAAATTTTAACTTTATCGATTAAAGTCGATTATACTCAGATATCATCACGTGGGTACCTAGAGTTTTCATCTCCATACGTATTATTTGTAAATTATACTGAAATGAGTCTTTGAAAATATCATACTCAGACTTTCAGATATGATCTTCTACTCAACACGTCACCTACCACGCTCGCTTTTCCAAGGCGGTATGGTGAACATGTCTTTGAAATGAGTCTCTTCTTAAGTTCTTCGAAGCTCTTCCCACATTCCTTTCTCCATTTGAATTTTGTATCTCTACGAGTCAGTTGCGTTAATGGAATAGCAATTCGAGAATATCCTTCAACGAATCTCCGATAATAACCAACTAAGCCTAGAAAGTTACGTATTTCGATTACCGACTTAGGTTGTTCTCAACTGTGACTCATATCCCAACCTTGGATAGCACGTTACAATCACACCTATCAGTTTACTATCGCACGAATATGGTGTCCCCTACGAGAGTCGGCTTTTGTAATCCACAAAGGAAGTCACCAGATAAAGGCTCAGGTACCAAATTCTATAGTTGGGTTGTTAACTCCTGAAGTTCAATAGGAATCATTCGATATGAGATTTTAGAAATGGGTTTTGTACCAGATTTAAAGTCGATACAAATTCAATATCATGCTTTGGGAGTAAGCCAAGAAATTCTTGAAATACATCGGAAATTTACTAACAATAGAAATATCATTCAAATCGACATATTTTGTTCAAGTCCATGACATGAGCTAAGAAAACTTGACATCCATTTTTTAATAAACGAATGACTTCATGGCTTGATATGAAAATGTTTGACTTCAATGGTTTGATTGCTTGAATTCGAATATCAGGTTGCTTAGGAATATGAAAACTAACAACCTTACGAAAACAATCAATTTTGGCATGATAAGTAGTTAACCAATCAATCCCTAAAATCACATCAAAAGCAAGTATCTTTGAAGAGATAAGATCAACAGGTAATGTGATGATGCCAACTTGGATCAAACAAGATTTCTAAACAACGGATGTAATGAAAGTTTCTCCTAACGGAGTCTCCATAAATAGGTCAAAGTCTAATTTCTCCGTAATCAAGTTCAAACGTTGAGCGCAAGCAAGAGAGATAAAAGAACGGGTAGAACCGGTATCTAGTAAGGTATAAACTTCACAAGAATTATAATTAACTAACCCGTGCTAAACTCGTTCGGGTTCCTCGTATTTTGACCGGTCACGACAAACGCTCTTCCAGGAACCGTTGACTTTGACTTTTCTGGGACAGTCTTTTGAGTCACCGTCCTCGCTGAACTAGGTTTCGCTACCATGCAATCTTGAGCGATATGTCCTTCCTTTCCACAATTATAGCATACCTGGAACTGTTGTGGGCAGTTTGGACTGATATGTCCTTCTTTCCCGCATTTGTAGCAGATATGGGTGGTCGTTCCCTCCTTGGAACCGATTCTTCTTTGGTAATCGACGTCTTCACATGGTCGTTGTTGAACCTTCTCTTCTTGAAATGTCCTTGAGTCACCTCTCCTATTATCATGGCCACGATTACCACCCAAGTGGTTACCGCCTTTGTCCGTATTCTTTCCTCCCCATTTGGTTATCATCGTTCGATGACTCATCATCACCAAATATGACCGGTTGTGGTCCCTCGGTTGAACATACTCGTTATCACGCTCTAATAATTGAGCCACATTTTACAACATCCGAATATAAAGAAAATTTATGAGAGATAAGATATTGTCGAATCTCGGGTTTTAGACCCCTCGTAAACATCGCGTCATTCGTTCCTCATTTTCCACCAAATGAGGTGCAAACTCGACAACTCAAACTTCGCCTCGTCATCGAGAAACCGTCATGTTGTTCTCGCTCGGTCTAATAAACTCCACTTCCTTCATATGACGAACACTTTCGGGAAAGTATTTGTCATTAAATAGTTTCAAACGTCTCCCAAGACATCTTTGCCGAGCGTTTGGATGGGTACGCTCACGAGACTCCCACCGATGAGTCCGCCTCACCACGGAACATAAAGGTGGCGAATGGAACCTTACGTTCCTCCGTGCATCCCAAGACATCGAATATCTTGGTAATTTGCTTGACCCATGTTTACGCCATGATCGGATCAAAGCTTTCCCTTAAATTCGGTGGTCCCAACTCTTTGAACTGTTTGGTAATGTGACCACCCGTGAATTGCTATCATTTCTCCTCGTATTTTGAACACGAGTCTCCTCGTCGATTTTGCATGAACTGCAAAAAACTTCTAAACATCCCCTCGTTCATCATCTGCTCCGTGGTGTTGTTCACAGGAGGAACATTGCCAACCTATTGCACGTTCTCCTCGTTGATGAGTACAGGCGTCTCCACGGTCTCATTTAATCCACTGTTAATATTCTCAGTCGAAATTTTCAAATAATGTCATAAAACAAGGGTTAATTAAGGAAATCAATATATCACATAATATCCCTATATACTGACCAACTAACAAATAAGCTTAGGTAGGACACACTAGCGAAGGATTTACTCGTCTCTCCCCTCCTAGTTCTATTCCCCGATCTCCGCTAGAGATCATATCCCTAAGCTCTGATACCAACTGTGACGCCCCCAAAATAGGTCCATTCCATCCAACCCACTCTGAGTCGCCAAATACATGGTACAGAAATAACTACAACTTTATTATTACAACATATAAACTGTGAGTTTAAATACAGATATTGCCATCTAGACAATATCCACACGCAAATAAATCCCCATCATAATTATTGATACATTATTTTACAAAAATGGTGAGGACTACTAAACAACTCTCTAAAACCATCATTCCATACCCCGACTCGTACTCGCTACATTCTCGCCTCACGAGAAGAAAAATGGAACAAAAAGGAAAAGGGTGAGCTCAACTAGCCCGGTAAAGAATATTATGACTAAGATAATACGAACAAATTATCGTTAGTCTTCAACAGGAAAAATCTAATAGAATACAATAGACAACAAGTTTTATATCAATATCATGACGGAAAATATTAATTCATAGAAGAGTTACGTAGAGGATGAAATCTACTAATATCTATGAATTTAACAAGTCCATCATCAATATTTGTATCCCCTGTAACATCAATCAATATATATCCGGAATCATATATTCATCCTTGCACTTCTGTGCCAAGGACATTCAATTGATTGGTCATGTTCATCTAAACACTGCTCATCTTTGCACTACGGGCCAAAGATATTCATCGAAATCATTCATCTTTACACTACAGCCAAAGATATTCATCGAAATCATTCATCTTTGCACTACTGAAGCCAAAGATATTCAATAATATCATCATTTAAGATCGAGGATGATGAAAATATATATATATTTTTTAAAAGAAACGAATCCGATGAAACAAAATGACAAGGATTAAGGATTAAGGATTCGTACTTTCGTTTTATCCACGCATAAAAAATACCTCAAAAATAATCATAGTGGTGTAAAATTCAAGAATGATCAAAACATGGATACAATCAAAGCTAGTATCCGAATAGATATTTTAGACTTAAAAGAAGAAATTTCATTTTTCGATGAATAAAGCCGTGATTCGGGAATAAGTGTAGATATCGTGAATAGTCATTATACGTGAACAAAGAACTCGACACCAAAAGATAGAAATTTCACAAAAAAACATCTTCACGCTTCGTGAATAGTACTCATGAATAGTAACTTCGTGAATAGTAACTCATGAATAGTAACTCGTGAATAGTAACTCATGAATAAGTAACCCCCGACATGAAAAAGTTCCAAATTTGATAAAAAGTTTTAACCAATATTTTGGCATAATGATATTGAAGAAATAATATCATTTTTAAAAAATAATATCCCTTACCTCGAAAAGACAAGATTTAGTTGAAACACAGGATATAGGCTATGACTTGAACTTGCACCTTATAGCAATACTCAAAGTATACTCAAAATACTCACAAGAATACGCTCGATAATATAGAGAGGAAAACTTGCTTTTTGGTTTGATTTTCAATTTAACCCAAGCACCCTATTTATAGGAAAATGCCTATAACACCAAAGCGAGAAAAATTAATAAATTAATAATATATATTAAGTTTTCACGCCAACCTTCCTAGATCTGAATCAAAGAACATGACACATTTATAACATGTGGAACACTCACCAAAAACGCTTTTTATTATTTAAAATAATTAAAACTTCCAAAATCAATTATTTTGGAACTCCAAACTTCAATAATTCATAATAAATAGCCCTTTTTTGTCGGAAAATTCAAATCTCGCTTTGTTTTTATAGGAAATTCAATTCTTTACAACTTTGCGTAAGAACGTTTTCCAAATTCCAAATGTAAATTGACCGAAATCCACAAATGGGCGATTTACATGTTTATAATCAAATTTCGGTCAATAAATGGGGTCCACCGACATGTTTAACATGTTTTAAACATTTTGGTAACAAAAATACTCCTCCTCCACATATACTCATATATCCCACATTCATCGTAAAAAATACCATCGTTAATATATTATTAAAATAATATATTTAAATGAATTATTTTATCGAGAAAAAAATAAAATATTAATTTTCAACAATTGTCACTATAAAATTTTCTCCATCTATATCCACATAAAATCAATATTTTCCTCATCATATGAATCAATAATTAATTATTCACAAATAATATTACGTAATCACAATATTGACAACTGTGCGGTTCCTGGAAGAGGGCTTTCAATAAGAATTTCTCCTTATCAAGCGCAATTAGGTGACCAAACCTCTCCTTAGACGTAACTTTCTAGACATTGCCAATAATGTTATCTAATAATATTATTCAGGATAATATGAATTATTGCTTCGATAATGAAAAATTGTGTAATGACAATTATTGAAACAACAAAGAATATAAAATATCAACGCAAACAATTATTGAATCAATAAAATAAAATCTTTGAGCGAATAAGAATTAGTGTAACCATTATTGAGTAGTGCCTTCTTACGTAAGAGTCAATAATTGGTGCAATACTGGTGATAATCTTCTTGTGTGCAACAACGCCAGACATCGTGTGTTTTAACCACCGGGTATTCCAACGGTAATAACTACGTCGTTATTTTTAAACACCTTATATTTGTCGTTTTCTTCCTCCAATCGCTTTCCGTTATGGGGCCCACACATGGTTGCTACTGCAATCATATGAATATTCACAAGCATTTAATATTCCACGACCAAACGAATATTCTCCGACAACAATGAATATTTTATAACCACTTGCTTATTTTGTAAAATTTGCGCATTTTACCCATAACTATCCACATTAATCAAATCAACCCTTACTATTTCAAAATAATAAATAGAGGAAAATAAATTTCATTTATTAATAATCTGGCGTCTTACAATTCTCGCCTCCTGAGAAGAAAAATGGAACAAAAAGGAAAAGGGTGAGCTCAACTAGCCCAGTAAAGAATATTATGACTAAGATAATATACAACAAATTATCCTTAGTCTTCAATAGGGAAAAATCTGATAGAATACAATAGACAACAAATTTTAGATCAACAATCAGTAATGAAACAAAAATTCATTAGAAGAGTTAAGTAGAGAATGAAATCTACTATCATCTATGAATTTAAAAGTCCATCATCGATATTTTATCCTGTAACATCAATCAATATACATCATAAATCAAATAGTCATCTTTGCACTACAGGCCAAAGATATTCATCTGTTGGTCATGTTCATCTCAACACATGTTCATCTTTGCAATACGGGCCAAAGATATTCATCAGTTGGTCATGTTCATCTAAACACCTGTTTATCTTTGCATTACGCCAAAGATATTCATCAAGAAATCATTCATCTTTGCACTTTCTGGTTTAAAGATATTCAGTTATATCATCATTTAGGACTGAGGATGATAAAAATATTTTAAAGAAAACGAATCCAGTGAAACAAAAGAATAAATATTAAGGATTCGTACTTTAAACAATCCAAGTTCAAAAATACTTCATAAATAACCAGATTGGAGTAAAATTCAAGAAAGAAGATCAAAACATAGATCCAATCAAAGATAGGAATCATAACAGACAATTTTGGACACATAAAAGAAAATTTAATTTTTCTGTGAATAGTGTCGTATTCGTGAATAGTACCGTATACGTGAATAGTGTCGTATACGTGAATAGTAACTCCGACCTCAAAAGATAGAAATTTCACAAAAAAACATCATCACGCTTTGTGAATAGTACTCATGAATAGTAACTCGTGAATAGTAACTCATGAATAGTAACCCCGACATGAAAAAGTTCCAAATTTGATAAAAATTTCCAACCAATATTTCGACATAATGATATTGAAGAAATAATATCATTTTCGAATAAAATAACATCCCTTACCTCGCAAAAACAGTACTTTTGACTGGAATACTGGATATAGTGCTGAAAGAACTTGCACCGTATAGCAATACTAAAAGTACTAAAATACTCACAAAATATGCTCGATATTATAGAGAGAGAAATCTTTAGTTTCTGGTGTGATTTTCAATTCTAACCTAAGCACCCTATTTATAGGAAATTGCTTAGAACACCAAAGTAGAAAATTTAATATAATAATAATATATATAATCAAATTTTCTACGCACACAAATCTGGTCCAAACTTCAGCCACACATGTGCCAAAAACAATAAAAACGTTTTTCTTAATAAAAATAATAAAAACTTCCAAAAATCAATTATTTCGGAACTTCGGAACTTCAATAATTCATAATAAATAGCCCTTTTATCAGAAAATTAGAATCTCGTTATTTTTATAGGAAATTCAATTCTCTACAACTTTACAGAAGAAAGTTTTTCCAAATTTCAAACAGAAATTGACTGAAATCCACAAAAGGGCGATTTTACAGGCTATAATCAAATTTCAGTCAAAAAATGGGTCCACCAACATGTTTAACATGTTTTAAACAACTTTTGCAATAAAAATACTCTTCCTCCTCATATACTAATATATCCCACATTCATTGTAAAAATATCACCATTATTATATTATAATAATATAATAAAATATTATTTTATCAGAAAAGATAAAATATCAATTTTTAACAATTGTCACTTTAAAAATTTTCTCCATCTATATCCACATAAAATCAATATTTTCCTCATCATAAAAATCAATAATTAATTATTCACAAATAATATTATGAATTACAAGATCGCAACTTGTGCCTGCTCCTGTGAAAGAGGGGCTTTCCTATAAAGATTTATCTTCATCAAGCGCAATTATTAGGTGACCAAACCTCTTCTTAGACAAAACTTTCGAGACATTGCCAATAATGTTTTCTAATAATATTATTCAGATAATATGAATTATTGCTCCGATAATGAAAAATACTTGTGTAGTGACAATTATTGAAATAATAAAATAATATAAAAAATCAACGCAAAGAATTATTGAATCAATAAAATAAAATATCGAATAAAGAATTCATCGTAATAATTATTGAGTAGTGCCTTTCACGTAAGAATCAATAATTGGTGCAATACCTGGTGCTACCTTCTTCAACAACGCCAGACATCGTGTGTTTTAACTAATCGGGTATTCCAATCAGTATTAAAAGGTAACAACAATACCAAGTTATTTATAAACAACTTATACTTGTCATTTTTTCATCCAATCGCTTTCGTTATGGGGCCCACATAAGGTCGTTGCTACATCGCATTTAATATTCCCCGACAAAGAAAAAATATTCCACCACCAAACGAATATTTAAAACAACAATGAGTATTTTATAACCACTTGCTTATTTGAAATATTTATGATTTTACCCATAACTAACCACATTAATCAAATCAACCCTTACTATTTCAAAATAATAATTAGAGAAATTAAATATTTATTTATAAAAAGTTGGGGTCTTACAACTAATGCACCATCTAGGACCATCATTCCATTCCCCGACTCGTTCCAGCTATATTCTCATTTCTTGAACAGAACAATGAAAGAAAGGGTGAGCTCAACTAGTCCAGTAAGAAATATTATGACTAAGATAATGCAGAATAAATTATCATTAGTCTCCAACAATGTTAAACTGATAAAATATAATAGACATCAAGTTTAGCTCAGAGTTGAACAAGCAATCCATTAAAAGAGTCAAGTAGAAAAAAAAATCTACTATCTTTTATGATTTAAAAGGTTTTTCATCTTGTTATCGCCGAGACTCAAATTTTAATAAATAATCCACATCATTAAATAATCCCTGCACTACAGGCCAAGGATATTCTTTAGTATCACGACCACGAATTATCCATGCACTACGGGCCAAAGATAATCGTGTTTTCATTAACGGTCCTGATCATGCCATAAAATAATTCATCTTTGCACGCTTGGCCGAAGAGAATCCATATCCATAATCATACAAAAACTCGCCCATCAATGCACTACAACGCCAATGAGAACTTTTAATTTTCACATCATTTGTAACATTACGGTCATGATTATACCGAATAATCCCTGGTCATAATCATACCAAGTCCATCTATGCACTACAGGCCACAAATGACTTTTAATAAATATAAACATGAGGATGATGACAATGATATAAGAATTCAATTAAACAAGTTCAAGAATTAATTTGTCCAGGAACCAATAATGTTCAAATTGTCAACATGATACTGCTTTGTAGAGTAAAATTCAAGAATGCTCAGAAGAATATTTCCATGAAAAGATACTGGATGAAGAGCAAATATCAAGGATATTCCACTAATTTCATGGAGTATAGAAGTCAAAATTTTAATCAACTGAGTATAATACCGAATGGAATAACAAAAGAAATCACCATGCATGCTAAGATCAGATAGACAAAGTTATTCCAACGAGAGTAATAATAGCGGAAACCAGTCGTGAAATTCACACCGATGGGATGTTCCAATGAGAATAATAAATGCGGAATAATAAATGATGGAACCAGTCCCAGATATAACACAAACATGATATTCCGGACGTAATAATAAAGACGAAATAATAAAATGGAACCAAGTCCCACAGATAAAGACAGAGATAGGATATTCCGACAGAATATTAAAGACAGAATAATAGAAGAATGTCACCAAGTATAGGGTATTCCGTGTATACAGGTTATTCCAACAGAATAATAAGAAATGGAATAACTACAGTTCTCTTCATGAATATAAAAGAATAATATCCCTTATCGTAAAATAATATTTGATATAAGAGTAGTGAAGTAGCAGAAAACTTTTTTTCTATCTCTCTATAGTCTCTCTCTATAGTTTCTCTCTCTAGAGTTCAGTGAATTCGTAAGAAAATAATGAAGGAATGAGCTTCTATTTATAGGAAAATGGAATGCATAGTAACTAATCCATGAACGGTCCAGATTGATTTACTTTAATCTGACGGTCCATATTTAAAGAAAAATATTTTAAATAAAATATAATATATTCTATTTATATAAAAAGATTTTTACTATGCAAACACTATGCGGGCACTATGCAAACACTATGCATAATAAAATATAATATATTCTATTTATAAAATAACTTTAATAAAGTATTCTGTTTTATAAAAAAAGATTTTACTATGCAAAATACTATGCATAATAGAATATAATATATTCTATTTATAGAATAACTTTAATAAAGTATTATGTTTTATATAAAAAGATGTTTCTATTTTATTACGTGAATAAAACAAAACTTCTAAATCAACAATAATTGAATCAAATAATGTGAGGTACTATGCAGCAACTATTGTATCAATAATTGAACAAAACTGAGTGACTTCTCACATAAATATCAATAATCAATATCGTGTACTACTATGCAACAATGCATATTACTGTACTTTTACTACCGAGTAGTTCAACAATATCAACGGTAAAACTTCCGCCGTTATTTTCATTAAAATATTTTTGTCGTTTTCTCAATCCGACAATAATTCCGTTTTGGGGTCCACCAATGATTGTGCCGTCGTACGAATATTTCCTGTTTAAAATGAATATTCCCCGACCGATCGAATATAATATGACAACTTGCATACTTTGCAAAATTTATAAATATTACCCACAACTATAACATTATCTCAAATTCCCACCATAATATAAAAAAATTATTTCGAGAAAATTAATTCTTTATTCATAAAATCTGGGGTTTCACAATCTCCCCTCCTTATGGAATTTCTCCCTCGAAATTTACGTACGTACCTGGTATGCCAAACATGTGAGGATACCTTGACTTCACTTCAAATTCTAACTCTTGAGGTATAACCTTTGTGCGTCGAATATGATCCTTCTTATCCAAGATGTTAACACGTATCTCCTCATACGTTAAATCTTCTGCTATCTCATCCGGTTCTAAATTAATAATGTGGTTCAGGTCGTCCACATATTTACGTAACATTGATACGTTAAAAACGTTATGAACACGCAACATATTTGGCGGTAAAACGAGTTTATAAGCCACAACTCCTACTTAATCGAGGATTTCAAATGGGCCAATTAAATCGAGGGTTGAAATTTCCTCTCTTCGTCGATTCTTGCTTCTAGAATAACGCCCTCTTGAACCTTCTTCTTCACTTTCATCAGCTCCGGGTGTGTAGCTTGAGCGGCTTTAACTTTATCAATTAAAGTTGATTCTACTCATATATTCGTTATATGTGGGTCCCTAGAGTCTTTCACTCTTTCTTCATCATGTGTAAGTTATACGAAATGAGTCTTTGTTTTAACAACATCGCACTCGTAAATGCATACGATCTTCTACTCAATACGTCAGCTACCACGTTCGCTCTTCCACGATGATATTGAATAGTACGATCGTAATCTTCAACAGCTCGAGTCAACGTCTTTGGCGCATGTTACATTCGTTTTAGTTGAAGAAATATTTTGAGGGTTTAAGAAATGGGTTTTGTACCGGGGTCAATACAAAATTTGATATCATGCTCTAGGGGTAGGCTAAGAAGTCTTCAGGAATACATCAAGAGATTTATTAATGATAGAAATATCATTCAAAACTGTTACTCTCATCCAAGACTTGGATAGTACGTCACATTGATACCAACTGTGACTTCTATCCCTTAACCTAGATATAACCTCACAGTGATACCTATCAACTTGTCATCGTCATTCACGACGTTGCCTACAGAAAGTCTGGCTTCGGTGCATTCCACATAAGAAAGTCATCAACAAAAGGATCGGGGCTATTTACTTATAACTTGATATGACAATGATTGAATTTAGTGGTTTGGTTGCTTAAATTTGCATAATAGGTTGGTTAAGAATATGAAAGCTAACAACCTTACGAAAAACATGATGAGTAGTTAACCAATCGTTTCAAAAAAAACCACATTAAAGGCAAGTATTTTCAAAGAGATAAGATCGACAGATAACGTGAAAGTGTCGATTTGAATCAAACAAGATTTATAAATAGTGGAGGTAACGAAGGTTTCTCCCAATGGAGTTTCAATAGATAAATCAAAGTTTAACTTCTCCGGAGTTAAGTACAAACATTGAACACAACTAGGTGAAATAAAAGAGTGAGTAGAACCCAGATTCAACACTTCAAGATAGACTTCAGAAGAGCTTATGATTAACTTACCCGTGATAATTTTATTCAGGTTCCTCGTCACGAGAAAAAAAAATGCTCTCTCTTAAACTACCGGCTTTGGCTTGTCTGGGACATCCTTTGGCAACACCATCCCGGTTGGACTTAACTTCACCATACAACAAAATCGAGCTAGGTGACCTTCTCTTCCGCAATTAAAACACGCTTTGGATTATTGCGTACAGTTTGGACGGATGTGTCCCTCTTGTCCACATTTGAAACATACAACCGATGGGCATTCTTCTTCCTTTGGATTGTATGCTAAATTATGTATTCAAGAAATTGTTTTTTTTACAGTGGAAACATGTGAGTACGAACTTGAGTGTAGAATTTATCAAAGGTTATATATATATATTTGTATGTTAACTGAGAAATTGGACTATACATGTTAATTGGGATATATATTGGTATACTTGTATGTCAAAGGAATCAAAATTGGTTGATAACAGTGTAAATTACGTTCACTGTAAATTGATATTTCATCAATGGAGTTTAATTTTTAAAACATAGTGTTTTCAAAGAATTAGTTTATGATATTGTTAATTAGTGGTTGGTAATTGGTATATGGATGATTGTTAGCAATTATGTGTAATTTATATTAGTTATACATGTTGTTTTGGGTAAATCATTGTTAAGATTTAAGACAAGAGCTTTTGGTTACGTTTCTTCGCCTGGTTTCAGTAAGTTTGGCTATTTCAAATACAAAATTCACGCCCAACGTCAAGTTTCAAGGCTTAGCGTAAACTCGGCCTACCAGGACTTCAGCAGCCCTTCATAACCGAAGTCATCAACTGCATAGTCACGAGTCCTTGTTTATGTAACAACCCGGAATTTTGGATTATCTAGAACTTAGGTTTAAAGAATTAGTTATTAATAAAATAATTTTTTTATAAATACTATTATGTGTTATGTGTTTATTAATTGTTTTATAACCTAGAATGATTATTAATCGGGAGGATTCTGGCTACGAGCTAGATTGAACGAGTAAGAATTTTCAAGACGAAAATAAAAATTTTCCGGGAACAAAATATTTTCGGGGAAAAAGAGGAAATAGGCACTATTCACCCGACGAAACTTATGGGTTAGGGTTTGAATAACCTAAGCCTTTTCGAGAGTTCGGTATGTCGAAATGACATTCTGTCGAAAGATTTGACGATAATATATCGTGAAAAGTTAAGTAAGCCGATAAAAGTTTTTCTCAAAAAACGTGCAGAAATCGGACGAAATAAAAACTACGAAAAGTACCGTTGTGTACTTTTCACTCTTTTAGCTATGTTCGGGGAAAAAGTGAAGGAAAATGCTTGATGTTAAAAAGTGTTTTTTAGTTTTGCAAAGATCCGAAGAATACGTAAAAGTTAATCGGTAAAAGAAAGATGAAATATCCAAAAATATTTGGATTTCGAGAATCGTAGTTTTCAAACTGTTTGACTAATTCAATTACGATACTAAGCTTCCAAGGAAGCTAGCCAAAGGAGGGTGGGAAGTTACTTGGCCACCAAGTAAACTTGGTGGCTAAGTTATGAATAGTAAGGATGTTAAAATAAATGACTAAAATACCCCTAGCCTTGAAAATCTATAAATAGGAGGCTTAATCTCATTTGAATGGGATTTTGAAAATCCTACACTTTGAGAGAGAAAGAGAGAGAGTTTAGATGAGAAAGGAAGAGAAAGAGAATGAGGAAAAGCTAGCTTGAATGCACGCTTTGTTCGACGGAAGGAGATTAAAGAAGAACGGTAATCCGAACCTTAATTCTTCTAAATTTTCTTTAAGTTTTTATGTTCAAAAACATAACTTAATGAGAATAAGAAGTAAAAGAGATTAGTAATGATTTCATATGGTTGAAATCATGAGAAAATAAGAAATAAGAAATAAGAAATTTAGTTTATAAATTTCTTAAGCAAGTATAAGATTCGTGAGGATTTTGAGCGATCCAAATGAATATTATGAATGAGTAGGTGAATTAAGTAAGGAATGATGTTCTATAACAGCAAATTCCAAGAAAAACTAGAATCGTAATCTAAAATATCGATTAAAATAAAGAACGAACGTAGAACGCGAAGAACGTTGTTGATGGACAAATTTAAAACCATCGTAGTGTAATTGTTGTTGATGGACAAGTTTAAAACCATCACGTATAAGTTAGTTGCTTATTGCTTGGTTAGGAACGTTAGAAATGTTCATGAAGAACGGATTAAAACGGAGCTATAACGAAGTTATGGCGAAAATGTTATAAAAGAAGAACGAAAATTTGAAAGCTAGTAAATGAACCCGAACATGTAGGGTTTCATAAGAATGTAAGAGAACGTATAAAACATGAGTCGTGGACTTAAGAACGAACGAATTCTGAGTTCGGATGACCGAATTACGGACGAACGAACAAAGAACGTTAAAAATGTTAAAATGAACGAAGAATGAAGATTAAGCCAATTGAATGGCATGTTAACTGGATTCGTAAAAAAGTTCTATCCGAGGGTAATCAAATTACGTAAGATAAGGAAGAAAATGGCTTTGAAACGACCTCGCTCCGAAGTTATTATAACGAAGAAGTTATGAGATTTCAAAAATCGATCTCAAGCTTGTAAAAGACTTAGAAAAATTTTCTAGGTTTCATGCTCTCGGGCCAAGCAGAAGTCATGAAGTCAGTGCCTCGAGGCCGATGCCGCAACGCATAATAACCGTCCCGAGCACATCGCAAGAGTTCACGCAATCACTAATCGTAGTACAATTTGTGGCACCGCAGCGCCATGTATAATACAAAATCTTTCGAGGAAAGGCAAGTCACGCCCATTTAAGTAAGGACTCATGCCAGCAGCCATCCGGAAGAGAGAGAGAGAGAAGCAGGTCACACAACGTGAGTGAGTGGAAGGAAGGGCATGGCTCACAGTCACGGCAGGGGCAAGAGTAATTCCCAAAAATGAGATTTTTAGTTCTCAGTTACTAGAGGATGTGTAAGAAAGAAATATGAACATAATGTTCAACTAATGTAACACTTAATCAAGTGTTTTAAACCTATAATAAATGGTGAACAAAAAGATTAAACGAGAATAAAAGACAAAGAATGTAGATGTGGGTTACGGAACCGATGTCCGGGGACCGTAGTCGCGATAAACGAACGTGAGGGATTGCTATGGTTGTGATTCCTTAGACGTTGGTTGATGATGTTAATGTATAACATTTTGATGTTATATCATGGCATTGAGAGATGAATGTAAAGCATTTAGACACTATGAACGTAATGTTGTTGCGATGAACGATCGGTCTTAGCATACAGCGAACCGTATGGCTTTGACATTAAGAAAGAATAATGAACATGGGGTTCATGGGATGGATAACGATCAAAAGCAATTAAAACCTTGAGTAAAGGTTGAATGAGAGATTAAGAGACGAGCAACGTGAACGTTGAATACGTAACGATCCTTGTAAATTGTATTCACGTTTAACAAACGTTCTAAGTATACCCTAGTTGTATGACTTAGACGTTGACGAAGGTAGTAAGTAAATATGAATTATCAAGGAAAGCCGTAACAAACGGTAATGAGATTAAAGAAAGTCCGAGTGTGAGTCGGATATAGAATGTTAGAATGAAGTAAGCGTTGAACACTTTAACCAGCGTAAGGGTTGAGTGTAAGCGAGTGTTAAACGGACAGAATCGACACTCCGTGTATGGTTTAACCGTAATGTAATGAAGACTAAGTTTTAGCCGTGAACGGTGAAGAAACTAAGTTAAAGATAATAACGTATAACGTTAAGAAGCCGAGTTAATATGTATAACTTGGAAAACATTCCAAGTTGAATGAACCGGACGTTGTAAGGTATGAATAAGTTAATATGAAATGTTTAACGCTATGTTCTCATAGTATTGACATTGGATGATCGTTCCGAGTATATAAATGATTGTATGACTTAGACGATAAAGAATGAATCCCGAGGTATGGCATTTAGTTGCTAGAAAGCCATAAGGAATAAGAAATTGACTTAACGAACATTATAGTTTAATAGTTCGTATAAGTTAAGATAAGTTTAGGTTGTGGTACAATCATAACCTTTGATGGTTGACATATGGGAGTTGGGCTAAACAATTCCTTTAGAGAGCGAAGGTATATACGAAACTGGCAACCGATCTAACTCACTGTGATGGCAATGTAGATGAGACGGGAATTGTTTGTTGGTTGTTTGTGGGAAACCACTCAGAGTACCATATGGACTACTAGCAGAGAAGCGATGTGTGCTAAGTCCTAGAGAAGTATAAGAAGAAGATGAGAATGTGAATCATCAAAGATGATGAACGTTTTGAGTAAGACATCTCCGTATGTCATGAAATCGTAAACCAGTAATGAAAGTTAGTCGCGTAAAATTATATTGTAAGAACGCGAACCTTAAGAAGTAAAGTTAAATAAACCAATACGTAAGTGAAGTATATGACTAATTGGTGTATTTGTTTTTCTTTATGTGTTATAGGGATTGGAATGAGCAGTTCATTGTAAGCTGTAGCTGTGCGTAAGGCAAGTTTCCTAACTTCATTCATATTTTAAATGAATGCTAGTTTCTTAAACTTCTCAGATGTTGAACTTGAGAAGTTCTGTCTATGTGCGAATGTGTGATATTTGTGCAAGGTGGTAGAACGTATGAGGCCTTGTGCCATAATGTGAACACTTCAGTGTTTCTGTGAGATGAACTGTTCTATGTTTGAACTGTTCAATAAAAGAATGTTTTGTCTATACATGAACCGTTATTGTTAAGTCTGTGCTATTGATTCTAGCCAGACAGAATATGCATGAAAGAGAGTAGAGAATGAAAGTATTTCAAAGTTCATGTAACTAATGTTTTAAGATGATAGGAATAAAGACTATTCCTATTATTCAAGCTACTTCGTAACCTTTGTTCGATTATTGAAGTCTGAAAAGAATGTTAAACTCTTGAAGTTGTTTGTTCAACTGTTATGACTTGTTGGGAAATTGAATGCTCACACTTGCTTTAAATGAAAAATATTTTCAGTGAACGATGTCAGAAAGAACTAAAGGATCTTGTATAGATCAAGCTGATGGTATCCAGATGAAGTGCCATTCAGAATGTGAATGAGCGAGAAGATCAAGTGAAGACTTGTAATGTAGAAAGATGAGAATTAAACTATAGAATAGTTTAATGAACGATTATGTATCCTTGGTGGCGGATAAAAGTAACTCGTGCAAGATGTAAGGAATAATATAATTATCATTATTTGTAATGAGAAAGGTTATAAGGTTTCCAAAACCTGGGATTTGAGAATGTATGTTATTATATTTCAGTATATAATGATGTATGTTGGATGAATGATGTACTCGTGACGTAAGAAATTCGGGTGTGAAGATAGACCGGATTTTGGGGCGTTACAGGTTGGTATAAGAGCTGATAGGTTATAAACCTTAGGTATGAGTACCTAAGATTATAATCGTAAAGAGAAGGATAAAAAGATCACCACGTGATCATAGTAAATCATAGTAAAGATGAGCTATTAAACGATGAATGATTTATAGCTAATGCTATGAATGAATGGTACTACAAAGTAGTATGGGAAGAAGAACTCAAATTGAGTTGTAAAGGATAGTATACGAATTAAAGAAAATTCGTATTAAGTAAACAGAAAGTTAGAAGTTGTAAGATTTTAATTGAGGACTCATGTGGTGGCTGAGTTGTATGAATCTTTGTATGGATAGAGGTTTGTGCTTGGTGTAACAACCACTCAGTTTATTACAGTGATAATCATTGAAATTGGTCGCGCTATCAAGATGTATATAAAGAGAAGGTGAATCTTTTCTCATGTATATAGTTGATAGGTAGAAAATGATAAGATAGGTGCGTGTTCTTGAAACTCATACTTATGAAAAGTTTGTGACTCAGTTATATGCTATGTTTCTGAGCCCTAAGCATATGGATAGTCCTTGATTTGTTCTTAGATTACATATTGCGAAGATAAGTTCTTAAACACATATGGTTGTGGAAAGTTCCTAAACACATAAAGTGTGGTAAGTTGATGAACTATACTAAGGTATAGGAATGTTTAGACTGAAAGTTAGTATTTTCAGTAGACTTAGCATGGAAGGTGCTAGGGAAGATTAAGTATTGTCACAAGTAAGACAATGAAGGAAGATGGAGAATAGGATATTCCAAGTCATCTAGCTATGCTAGATTTTGAAATTTCTTGAAATCGTGCTGATGTGCGCATTTTGAAAATGAAAGAATTGGTTCAGCTTTTGGAACCAATGGATTTTTAAAGAACTATTTTTGGAATGTCTATGCTAATTGTTTCAGCTAGACAGAAATTGGTTTAAAACTTTAAAATGAATTTTTTTATCATCAGTGCATTTGATGCAAAGATGGTAAAAGGATGGAGTTATTAATGCAATTAAACTTGGTGTTGGATTTGATCTTAGGATCAACAACCTGCTATGGTATGATGTATAATGACGAAGTCATAAACTGACGAAGTCCTCAACGCATTCGTGATGAGTGCGGTATCATGACGTCATAAAATGTTTTGATGTATTATACAAAAGAATTTAAAGAAGTAGTCGATGTCAATTGATTTGACTAGATGAATGTTTCAAGATGATGTCCAATTTATTGGTATGGTCTAAGCTACTTGATTTGGCTAAGATTTAATGATATGTCATGATTAAAAAAAAATCGAGAAGAGTTATGCCAAACCAAATTGTTTTGGTGCGGAATCTATTGAGTAAGTCTGAGGTGAACATACTCCAAAATTGGGTTATATGATGGCTTGATCACCTACGTATGGAAGAGGTAGTATACCTTCTTTGTGATTGTAAACTGACCGTGAAAAGAAAGGTTATGGCGTAAATGCTATTAAACCTAGTAAGAGTTCATGGTCAATTTGACCCTCAAAGAAAAGTATGAAATGTTTTAAAGGAATCTTTATATTCCTCGTTATTCCTTTCACTTCATGAATCTTGATAAGTTATGAAGGGTAGGGAATGTTTGAAAGATAATAACTTCTTTGAAGAGAAGTTGAGAAGAAGAGTAAGTTAAAAATTTCGAGGATGAAATTTTGTGAAGAAGGGAAGAATGTGAAGAAGGGAAGAATGTAACAACCCGGAATTTTGGATTATCCAGAACTTAGGTTTAAAGAATTAGTTATTAATAAAATAAATTTTTATTAATACTATTATGTGCTATGTGTTTATTAATCGTTTTATAACCTAGAATGATTATTAATCGGGAGGATTCTGGCTAGGAGCTAGATTGAACGAGTAAGAATTTTCAAGACGAAAATAAAATTTTTTCGGGAACAATATATTTTCAGGGAAAAGATTTAAATAGGCATTATTCACTCGATTTAAACCTATGGGTTAGGGTTTGAATAACCTAAGCCTTTTCCGAGAGTTCCAGATGTCGAAATGGCATTCCATCGAAAGATTTGATGATAATATATCGTGAAAAGTTAAGTAAGCCGATAAAAGTTTTTCTCAAAAACGCAAGCGTAAATCGGATGAAATAAAAATGATTTAAAAGTATCATTGTGTACTTTTCACTCGTTTAGCTACGTTAGGGGAACACGTGAAGGAAAATGCTTGACGCCAACAAGTGTTTTTCAGTTTTTCAAAGATTCGAAGAATACGTAAAAGTTAATCGCTAAAAGAAAGACGAAATATCCAAAAATATTTGGATTTCAAGAATTGCAGTTTTCAAACTGTCGGACGAATTCCGAATTACGGAAGCACGAAGCTTCCAAGGGAAGCTAGCCAAAGGAGGTGGGGCAGCCACTTAGCCACCAAGTAAACTTGGTTGCTAAGTTATGAATAGTAAGGAGGTTAGGGGCCCAAATGACTAAAATACCCCTAGCCTTGAAAATCTATAAATAGGAGGCTTAATCTAATTTGAATGGGATTTTGAAAATCCTACACTTTGAGAGAGAAAGAGAGAGAGTTTGGATGAGAAAGGAAGAGAAAGAGAATGAGGAAAAGCTAGCTTGAATGCACGCTTTGTCCGACGGAAGGATATTAAAGAAGAACGGTAATCTGAACCCTAATTCTTCTAAATTTTCTTTAAGTTTTTATGTTCAAAAACATAACTTAATGAGAATAAGAAGTAAAAGAGATTAGTAATGATTTCATATGGTTGTAATCATGAGAAAATAAGAAATAAGAAATAAGAAATTTAGTTTATAAATTTCTTAAGCAAGTATAAGGTTCGTGAGGATTTTGACCGATCCGAATGAATATTATGAATGAGTAGGTGAATTAAGTAAGGAATGATGTTCTATAACATCAAATTCCAAGAAAAAGTAGAATCGTAATCCAAAATATCGATTAAAATGAAGAACGAACAAAGAACGCGAAGAACACGCGAAGAACACGAAGAACGTTGTTGATGGACAAATTTAAAACCATCGTAGTGTAATTGTTGTTGATGGACAAGTTTAAAACCATCGCGTATAAGTTAGTTTCTTATTTCTTGGTTAGGAACGTTAGAAACGTTTATGAAGAACGGATTAAAATGGAGCTATAACGAAGTTATGGCGAAAATGTTATAAAAGAAGAACAAAAATTTGAAAGTTAGTAAATGAACCCGAACGTGTAGGGTTTCATAAGAATGTAAGAGAACGTATAAAACGTGAGTTGTGGACTCAAGAATGAACAAATTCCGAGTTCGGATGACCGAAGTACAGACGAACAAACAAAGAACGTTAAAAACGTTAAAATGAACAAAGAATGAAGATTAAGCCAATTGAATGGAATGTTAATGGATTCAGAATAAATTTCTGTCTGAGGGTAATCGAAGTACGTAAGATAAGGAAGAAAATGGCTGTGGAACGACCTCGCCCGAAAGTTATAACGAAGAAGTTATGAGATTTCAAATCGCGCCTCAAGCTTGTAAAAGACTTAGAAAAATTTTCTAGGTTTCATGCCTCAGGCAGCAGTCATGAAGTCAGTGCCTTTGAGGCCGACGCCAATATGCATAACAAAGGTCCAAGACACTGCAAGAGTTCATGCATGAACGCAAAACCGTAACCATATATATTTTTATGCATAAGTATTAAAAATATCATGTATCTGAAAAATCTTAAAATCTTCGAGTAAGTAAGGAGCCAGACCTGCTACCACTAAGAAAGGAGAGAAGTATACAGCATCGCCAAGAAGAGAGGAGAGATAAGTAGGTCACGCCGCAACGCCGGTGCAGAGTAATGCCCAGAAATGAGATTTTTAGTTCTCAGTTACTAGAGGATGTGCAAGAAAGAAATATGAACATAATGTTCAACTAATGTAACACTTAATCAAGTGTTTTAAACCTTTAATAAAGGGTGAACGAAAAGATTAAACGAGAATAAAGGACAAAGAATGTAGATGTGGGTTACGGAACCGATGTCCGGGGACCGTAGTCGCGATAAACGAACGTGAGGGATTGCTATGGTTGTGATTCCTTAGACGTTGGTTGATGATGTTAATGTATAACATTTTGATGTTATATCATGGCATTGAGAGATGAATGTAAAGCATTTAGACACTGTGAACGCAATGTTGTTGCGATGAACGATCGGTCTTAGCATACAGCGAACCGTATGGCTTTGACATTAAGAAAGAATAATGAACATGGGGTTCATGGGATGGATAATGATCAAAAGCAATTAAAACCTTGAGTAAAGGTTGAATGAGAGATTAAGAGACGAGCAACGTGAACGTTGAATACGTAACGATCCTTGTAAATTGTATTCACGTTTAACAAACGTTCTAAGTATACCCTAGTTGTATGACTTAGACGCTGACGAAGGTAGTAAGTAAAATATGAATTATCAAGGAAAGCCGTAATAAAACCAGAATGAGATTAAAGAAAGTCCGAGTGTGAGTCGGATATAGAATGTTAGAATGAAGTAACCGTTGAACACTTTAACCAGCGTAAGGGTTGAGTGTAAGCGAGTGTTAAACGGGCAGAACCGACACTCCGTGTATGGTTTAATCGTAATGTAATGAAGACTAAGTTTTAGCCGTGAACGGTGAAGAAACTAAGTTAAAGATAATAACGTATAACGTTAAGAAGTCGAGTTAATAAGTATAACTTGGACAACATTCCAAGTTGAATGAACCGGATGTTGTAAGGTATGAATAAGTTAATATGAAATGTTTAACGCTATGTTCTCATAGTATTGACATTGGATGATCGTTCCGAGTATACAAAAGATTGTATGACTTAGACGATAAAGAATAAATCTTGAGGTATGGCATTTAGTTGCCAGAAAGCCATAAGGAATAAGAAATTGACTTAACAAATATTATAGTTTAATAGTTCGTATAAGTTAAGATAAGTTTAGGTTGTGGCACAATCGTAACCTTTGATGGTTGACATATGGGAGCTGGGCTAAACTATTCCTTCAGAGAGCGAAGGTATATACGAAACTGGCAACCGATCTAACTCACTATGATGGCAATGTAGATGAGACGGGAACTTGTTTGTTGGTTGTTTGTGGGAAACCACTCAGAGTACTATATGGACTACTCGCAGAGAAGCGATGTGTGCTAAGTCTTAGAGAAGTATAAAAAGAAGATGAGAATGTGAATCATTAAAGATGATGAACGTTTTGAGTAAGACATATCCGTATGTCATGAAACCATAAACCGATAATGAAAGTTAGTCGCGTAAAATTATATTGTAAGAACGCAAACCTTAAGAAGTAAAGTTAAATAAACCAATGCGTAAGTCAAGTATATGACTAATTGGGTGTATTTGTTTTTCCTTATTTGTTATAGGGATTGGAATGAGCAGTTCAGCGTAAGCTGTAGCTGTGCGTAAGGCAAGTTTCCTAACTTCATTCATATTTTAAATGAATGTTAGTTTTTTAAACTTCTCAGACGTTGAACTTGAGAAGTTCTGTCTATTTGCGAATGTGCGATATTTGTGCAAGGTGGTAGAACGTATGAGGCCTTGTGCCATAATGTGAACACTTCGGTGTTTCTGTGAGATGAACTGTTCTGTGTTTGAACTATTCAATAAAAGAATGTTCTGTCTATACATGAACCGTTATTGTTAAGTCTGTGCTATTGATTCTAGCCAGCCAGAATGTGCATGAAAGATAGTAGAGAATGAAAGTATTTCAAAGTGCATGCAACTAATGTTTTAAGATGATAGGAATCAAGACTATTCCTATTATTCAAGCTACTTCGTAACCTTTATTCGGTTATTGAAGTCTGAACAGAATGTTAAACTCTTGAAGTTGTTTGTTCAACTGTTATAACTTGTTGGGCAATTGAATGCTCACACTTGCTTTAAATGAAAAACATTTTCAGCGAACGATGTTAGAAAGAACTTAAGGATCCCGTATAGATCGAGTTGACGGTATCCAGATGAAGTGCCATTCAGAATGTGAATGAGCGAGAAGATCAAGTGAAGAGTTGTAATGTAGAAATATGAAAATTAAACTATAGATTAGTTAATGAACTAAATGTATCCTTGGTGGCGGATAAAAGTCACTCTTGTAAGATGAAAGAAATAATGTAATTATCATTATTTGTAATGAGAAAGGTTATAAGGTTTCCAGAACCTGGGATTTGAGAATGTATGTTATTATATTTCAGTATATAATGATGTATGTTGGATGAATGATGTACTCGTGACGCATTTTAATCTGGGTGTGAAGATAGACCGGATTTCGGGCGCCATGATTTAAGTCTCGATCGAGCTCCATGTCGTTGTGCCAGATGTGGCCTTATCATTAAATCGCTGTGCCAAGAAATGCCACTTAATCGAAAGTTTGTAAACGACTTTTTGTCTTGTACAAAAGTCTGATTTTTTTAAAAGGAATGATATATGATAAATGTTGATTATGTATTTTGGTATGATAGTATGTTAATACTATGAGTGAACATGGAATTACTAATTAACAAATATTGTTATTAGTTTTAATGGATAGAAGTTGATTATACAATTTATAATCAAAGCATACGTGATGTAGAGATATAGTATATTGTTACTGACTGATTATGTCATGTTAACATATGTATATAGGATAATTGTGGTTTGGATTATACGGTTTAATCTACGCGCAAGGCAAGTTCTCTAACTCCATACTCTCGTTGAGTTAGTTTGTTGTGTTTAAGCAAGTTTTCTAATTCTAAAGCTTCGTTATGCAAATTTCATATGCTATATGTTATTGAGTAAAGTATTTCCATTAAGCAACTTCATTGTATCCAGTTATTCAGGATGATACAAGTTTCCGATCTCCACACTTTCGTTGAGATAGTTATTATGATTATGCAAGTTTTTCCTAACTCTAAACTTGTTATATTAGCATGCAAGTATCGTTATTCTGTTGAATCAGTTTATTGTTCAAGTTATTATTTGTTGTGCATGCTTGATATTAAATTCTAAGATGTAACCTTAGCTTAATGTTGTTCAAAGCAAGGTATGATGTTTTATTCAATAGTTATGCTATTAGATTATCCCTAAAGCATGAACTTAGAACGAAATGTTTATTCAGTTATGATTATTCAATAATATAATGTTATTATCTTTTATTCAACTAATCCTTAGTTGATGTCTGTTGAACTCCAAATTACTTTGAAGTGTATCCAAACCAAACTATCTTTGGGGCGGACTTGTACTCAAAATACTAAAATGAACAACCCTATTTATAGGGTTTACGCTTAGTTTTGTACTTTGCGCTGAAATATTTGTATACAATACATGTACGAAGGGTTGATCCCCCTAAGTATCTTAAAGTCATTATGGTCGTATGACCGTAAAAGTTTAAGTTGAAAGATTACTTATAACCGTGGATAAGGTTCGTGGTCATTAGACCCTTAGTGAATGTTTAAAATGTTAATAGAACTTATTGTTCAGTTTTATTGAGTCGTGAATGGGCAAGGAATGTTAAAATGTTAATAGGGCATATTATTTAGTTCTATTGAGCCCCTGAATGTGCAAGGAATGTTTAAGATGTTAATAGAACCTATTGTTCAGTTCTATTGAGCCCCTGAATGGGCAGAGAATGTAAAAGTTATTCATTGTTATTTCAAGTGAGCCTTGTTTGCTCACTCTTGCCTGTAAAATCCTTACAGCTAAAGATGGAAAGAGTGACGTACCTAGCACCAGTAAAGGAAAGGGAAAGATGAACAAGTACTGAAGACTTGTAATAGTTTTGATAGTTTTATTATCATACTTTGGTTTAAAGATTGTAATGAAATTTATTTAAATTTTCCGAATGAATAATTGTTTGTAAAGGTTAGATAACTTGGGAGATATTATTTTATGTAATTACTGTATGGGCAGGTTTATTATTCAATTTTATTTATAATTGGGTAGTTTTAAATGAATGTTTTGATTACGTGAACACCAAATCTTGAGGTAATGAAGTATCGAGATTTGGGGGTGTCACAATCATGGCCAATGCAATAGGAGTGGAATTTCAAGAAGAGGAGATTCAACAATGATGGAAAGACGTCAGCAACAGCACCCGTTGATAAAGAAGGAGAACATCCACCGATCGTATGCTTCAAATACAAAAGGGAGGGACATATCAGGCCAAACTGCATGATGAAGTCCAAAGCATGTTATAATTTCAGAAAAGAAGGTCACCTAGCCCGATTTTATCGTATAGTAAAGTCAAGTCCATCTGGGACGGAGGCACCAAAGGCCATCCCAGAGAAGTCAAAGCCAGTAGTTCAAGGGAGAGCATTTGTCGTAACCTCCCAAAAAGCAAGGAACCCAAAAGAGGTTATCACGACTAAGCTAATCATAAACTCTAGCTAAGTCTATACCTTATTTGATACCGGTTCTACCCATTCTTTTATTTTTCCTACTTGCGCTCAACGTTTAAATTTAACTCTAGAGAAATTAGACTTTGACTTATCTATTAAAACTATGTTGGGAGAAACTTTCATTACATCCACTGTTTATAAGTCTGTTTGGTTCAAATTGGTACCCTCACATTACCTATCGATCTTATTTCCTTAAAAATACTTGCATTTGATGTGATTTTAGGGATTGATTGGTTAACTACTCATCATGCAAAAATTCATTGGTTTCGTAATGTTGTTAGCTTTCATATTCCTAACCAACCTATTATGCGAATTCAAGCAACCAAACCACTAAAGTCAATCACTGTCATATCAAGCCATAAAGCTATTCGTTTATTGAAAAATTGATGTCAAGCTTTATTAGCCCATGTCACGGATTTAAATAAACATACGTCAGATTTGAATGATATTTCTATTGTTAATAAATTTCCTGACGTATTTCCAGAAGAAATTCCTAGCCTACCCCTAGAGCGTGAAATCAAATTCTGTATCGACCATGAACCCGGTATAAAACCCATTTCCAAAGCCCAATTTTGAATGGCTCCTATTGAACTTTAGGAGTTAAAAACCCAACTACAGGAATTGGTAGACATCGATTTCATTCGACCTAGTACATCTCCTTGGGGTGCTCATGTTCTATTCATGAAGAAGAAAGATGGAAGTATGCGACTTTGTATTGATTATCAGGACTTGAATCATGTCACCATAAAATATTGGTACCCGTTGCCTCGCATTGATGACCTATTGGACCAGTTGCAAGGCGCCAAATTCTTTTCAAAGATCGATCTTCGTTCAAGATATCACTAGTTGAAGATTAGAACTGATGACATTCCTAGTCATATCTTTTGGATTGACTAATGCTCTTGCTGCCTTCATGGATATGATGAACCAAGTATTCAAGGAATATTTGGATCACTTTGTGATTGTCTTTATTGATGACATCCTCATATATTCCAAAATCTGTGAAGATCATGAGCATCATTTGAGGCTGGTACTCCAAAAGCTTCGTGAAAACAAGCTATATGCCAAGTTGAAGAAATGTGAGTTCTGGCTTGAAGAAGTAGCATTCCTTGGGCACGTGATATCAAATCATGGAATATCTATTGACCCAGCGAAGATTGAAGCAATTCAAAGATGGGAGCAACCTAAGTCAGTGATCGAAGTACGTAGCTTTCTCGGCTTAGCTGGTTATTATCATAGATTTGTAGAAGGGTTTTCTCGAATCTCTACTTCATTAACTCAGCTGACTCAGAAAGATACAAAATTCGGTTGGAGCGAGGAATGTGAGAAGAGTTTTCAAGAACTCAAGAGGAGACTCATTTCAGCACCTGTTTTGATAATACCATCTGGTTCGGAGGGATTTGTTATCTACAACGATGCTTTAGGCAGAGGGTAAGGATGTGTTCTCATGCAACACGGGAAAGTCATAGCCTATGCATCACGATAACTCAAAGAATATGAGAGGAATTATCCTACTCATGATCTAGAGTTGGCAGCTGTCATTTTTGCGCTTAAAATTTGGAGGCAGTACTTGTATGAGGAGAAGGTGGAGATCTATACGGATCATAAAAGCCTCAAATATTTCTTCACCCAAAAGGAACTCAATATGCGACAACGTCGTTGGCTCGAGCTGTTGAAAGATTATGATCATATCATTCAGTACCATCTTGGAAAAGCGAATGTGGTAGCTGACGCATTGAGTAGAAGATTATATGCGGGTACGAGTGCGATATTGTCAATGCAAAGACCCATTTTGTATGACTTGCAAAAGATGGAGATAAGGTTAAAGACTCTAGGGACCCACGCGGTGATGGAAAATATACGAGTAGAACCAACTTTAATCGATAAAGTTAAAGATGCTCAAGCAATAGACCTGGAGCTAATGCGTATGAGGAAGAAAGTACAAGAAGGTGCTATTCCAAAAGCAAGAATCGATGAAGAAGGAATACTTCAAGTCAACTCCAGACTGTGTGTTCCTAACGACCCTGATTTAAAGTATAAGATCATGATGGAGGCGCACAACACACCGTTTTCAATCCATCCCAGAAGTACCAAGATGTATCGTGATCTTCGACATACATTTTGGTGGAGTAATATGAAAAGAGAGATCGTGGAGTTTATCTCAAGGAGTTTAACTTGTCAACGTGTCAAAGCGGAGCATCAAGTGCCAAAAGGTCCATTGCAACCACTTGAAATTCCAAAATGGAAGTGGGAGCCCATTACCATGGATTTTGTTACTGGTCTTCCCAAGGTTTCTCAAGGAATTGATGCAATTAGGGTTATTGTTGATAGATTAACCAAGTCTGCTCATTTCTTGCCTATACGAGAAACTTATTCACTTAAACGTCTTGCTCGTATTTACATAAATGAGATTGTAAGACTGCATGGTATGCCAGTATCCATAGTTTAGTTTCTGATCGAGACCCAAGATTTACTTCACGGTTTTGGGTTAGTTTGCAGAAGGCTATGGGCACGGATTTACTATTTAGTTTGGCATATCATCCTCAAACGGATGGGCAGTCGGAGAGGACTATTCAAACTCTTGAATATTTATTAAGACTCTGTGTCCTTGACTTCAAAGGAAGTTGGGACAAGTTCTTTCCATTGGTAGAATTCTAATACAACAATAGTTATCAAGCAAGTATTGGCATGGCTCCATTCGAGGCGTTGTATGGACACAAATGTTGTTCTCCAGTATGCTGGGATGAGGTGGGTGAAGCAACGTTGTTGGGACCGAATTTGGTACACATTACAACGGAAAAGATTGAAATGATCTGGCAACGTATAAAAACCTCACAAGATCGACAAAAGAGTTATACTGATCTTCATCGAAAGGACTTGGAATTCAATGTTGGAGATCATGTGTTGTTACGTGTTGCTCTATGAAAAGGAGTTACAAGATTTGGAAAGTAAGGAAAGCTCAATACTCTATTCATTGGGACATTCAAAATCCTTGACTGAGTAGGAACTATGGCCTATAGACTCGTCTTACTGCCAAGTATGTCTCGTGTTCATAATATTTTTCACATATCTATGTTACATAAATATTTGAAAGACCCGGACCACATTATTGAATTAGAACCAGACGAGATAGCGGAAGATTTAACGTATGAAGAGTTACCTGTTAAAATCTTGGATACGAAGGATTATATTTTACGCTCCAAGGTTATACCTTAAGTCAAAGTTTTATAGAGAAACCACGATGTTGAGGAAATGACCTGGGAGTTAGAATCTGAAATGAAGTTAAGGTATCCTCACCTCTTCGACATACCAGGTACGTACCTTAATTTCGAGGATGAAATTTCATAAGAAGGGGAGGTTGTAAGACCCCAAGTTTTATGAATAAAGATTATTTTTTCTCAAAATATATTTTTGAATATTATGGTGTGGATTTGATATAATGTTATAGTTGTGGGTAATATTTACAAATTTTGCAAAGTAAGCAAGTGGTTTTAAAATATTCGATTGGTCGGGAAATATTCATTTTAACAGGGAATATTCATACGACGACACAATCATTAGTGGACCCCACAACAAAGGTATTGTCGTAGTTAGAAAACGACAGAAATATCTTTTTATAAAAATAACGGCGAAAATTTTACTGTTAAACTATTGAACTACTGTTGATCGATTTCACAATCAATGAATACGTGCAAGTATACACGGTGAACAAGTAATATAGTGATAAATTAAGGTGTCGATCCCTCAGAGAATTCTAATTGATAAATTCCAATTACTAGTACTGTACCAATTCAATTTTATTTAAACAACCAAAAATCATAACTATTAAGAAATTATGCTAAAACTAAGAAAACTAATTGCAATTGTACTTAAGAAATTATATTAAAAGAAAGCAAAAACAGACTGACAATTATTGGAATGCAGATAAATGATAATTAAGACTCCAATTTTCCCAATTATGATTATTAAATCAACTATTCAATTATCCTAATTATTATGTCTCATGAATTGTTAATTGTGAATTCTCAAATGTCACAAGCCCTTTTCCAAGTGATCAAATGACTTCTATTTAATCCAGATTAATCTTGCTATATTCCTATGCAAAATAAGTGAATTAAACTCCTTTAATCCCAATTCCTTTATGTGTTACATGCGGTGAAAAGATATTTCCATTCAATTCACAAACCTAATTATTCACTTTGTGTAAATAACTAAGTCACATGTCATCATGCCCGATTCTAACCCTAAAATTCCTTTCCCAATTCCTTCAGAGTAACAAGGTAATTATTCACGATAATTAATCAATAAATCCAAGACATGATGAACAATTCACTTCAACATAAATAATTAGAATAAATTAAATAATCAATTCATAACCATAAAAGGTTCCATTGGAATCTTAATAAAAGAAATTAGTTCATAACGAAAATAAAAACCGCAAATAATTGATAAATCATCTTTTAGAAGTTACACAATTAAAAGAATAAAGGGAAAGAAAAACTCCAAGTTGTAGCCTTCAGATCTGCTCTTCCTCCTTGCTCTAGTCTTCAATTGTGTAGGGTTATCCCAATTCAATAAGAATAAACCAATTTATATTTTCTTGCCCAATTCCACAAATCCTAGTCTAATTAGGCTTCTAAAACACACCAAATACGAAGTCAACTGTTGGTCAACACCAGCCCTTAACTACTCCACACGCACGCGCCTCTTCCTGAGTTGACCGAGGACTAGCGCCCCGGCGCTGTTTTTAAGCTTAGGAATAGCGCCCCGGCGCTGTTGAGCAGAAAATGCCTCTTGCCTCCTATTTTCAACCCAATTGTTCCACATTGTTCCTAATTGCTCCCAATCAATGCACACTCCTGCCACAACACACTAAAGCGAGTAAAATAATACTAAAACGCTTCGAACACATAAAAAATTAAGGTTAAACGTAATTAATTCATTGGTATATTACCCAATCATCAAATACCCCCAAACTTAAATCGTTGCATGTCCTCATGCAACAAAACACAAAACACGATTAACTAAACATCATGTTAATGCACACTAACTAAAAAATCTTAATTCCAGCAATTCAATAGTTAACGAATATCCATAGGCCTCAGAAAAATCACAAAACATGCTAATACCTCATGTTCAAGCAGATCAACAATATCCCAACAATCAATCAATCAAAATCTGTTATTACTGATATTGTGAGTGTGTGCTCAACAACCATGCTAACCAATGACAAGCAAAAATCTGAAAGATAATAAAGTTCCTAATAAGCGTCATACAGTTCAACTCAAGAACGCATTAAATAAACTAAATTCAACTGAAATTAAACAATCACCAAAATTCAGGATTCAACATGGAATACTCATGCTTATTTTTGCTAAACGGGGGCATTTTGCTCTTTTCCCGTTTTATTGTTTTTTTTTTAACAATGACTGTGTAATGTCTCATTCCATCAAAGCTAAGAATTGTTACCCTTAGCGAGCTTTTCACCAACGACTCCCTGCACCATATAAGACCTTAGGCGCTAGGTTTTAAGATACCCCTTCGGGCGTACTTGCTCAAGTAACAAAGGCCCGCAAACAAGACTAGTCACCTCTGATATATTTTTTTAGATGGTTGGTGAGTGCGTTTTACGCTCCATCTCACGCTTGTGTTTATGGTGAGTGTTTCTCCTCAACCCACCACAAGACTCAACTTTTTTTTTAAAGCTTATATATTCCAAATATTTTCCCCCAAACTCGAGTTTATGCATAAATTCAGTCTTCTCTAGCTATTCAAATTGTTCTTCCATATCACTAGCAATCCTCCTTTAGAACTCTATTATCTAACCATTTAAACTATCATAGCCAACATGGTCGGGAACCTTAGACTATAACCTTAGGGAAGTTACTGGAGAAAATAAAGAGATGAACTCATGTACAGTTTTAGGGGTTGTGTCAAATCTATTTTTCCTAAAAACAAAAACAACTATTTTAAAATACTAACCGAGTGATTTTTTTTCTTGTTTGAAGGATGTCAGGAGAAGAGGAGGTTAGAGATATCCACGTTGTGAGTGAGCAACAGACAAGTTGTACTATACTGAGCCTATAGTCGAGGCAAGATCTCGACTCGCACTCCAAAGGAGTATCTCAAGAGAAGAGGATCCCGAGGAGGACTCAGAAGAAGCACCTGAGGATACTTTATTGGATGAGTTGATGGAAAGGATTACAGAGTTGGACGACAAGGTCTATGAGTTGAAGGAGTTGTATCAGGGGGAGCAGCAAACTGCAGCATTGCTTGAGGCATTGGTGCACCACCTGATAATTAGGAACGGGGACATGGCTGACAAGCTGCGGGCATCAACCCAGAAGGCGGATAGGCTAGAGGATGAGAAAGAAGCTATTAGGACCCACTTGGGGCATACCATTAATGGGTTAGAGTCGAGGATTCAGAGTCTCCAAACTGACAAGCAGATTATTACCACATTTTGGGGAGAAGAGAGGAGAGACCGTGTTTCAATGTGAGAAGCTAATGGCGAAGTTAGTTAGAAGGAGAGGTGAGAGATAAGAAGGTTAAGATAGACAAGATAAAGTACGCATTTAAGTTAGCACATGGAAGGTTTCAACATAGGGTGAATCATTTTCCAAGTGAGGAGCATCGGTCTAGACGTGTTATAAGCCGAGGACTGGTACTGGAGATAGCGGATGAGGAGCATGAGGACGCCATTAGGCGGGGCTTTTAGTTTATTCCGATCAATGACATATTTGCTTACATATTATTTGATTCGGGTGCTACTTGTTCCTTCGTATCGCACGAATTCTCCCAACGATTTAACTTACCCCAGGAAGAATTAAAATATCCTATGAACATAGAAGTTGCTAACAAGGAAATGATTCTCGTTAGCCATGTCTATAGGAATTGTATTGTAGACATCAGGGGATATAAGTTACCCGTGGATTTAATTCCAATTCAATTAGGAGAATTTGATGTAATTCTAGGAATAGATTGGTTATTTAACCATGGAGCAATGATAGATTGCCAAAAGAAGTGTATAAACCTTAGGACTCCAGATCAGTCTAAGGTAGCATTCTATGGAAGTAGGTCGCCAAAACACTCAATTTGTCTGACGATGATGCAAGCGAGGGAGTTACTAAGAAAGGGATGTGTAGGATATTTGGCCCGTATTGTCGATACGCAGAAAGTAGAGATAGAGATGGAACAGATACCAGTAGTGAACGAATTTCTGGAGGAATTGCCAGGACTTCCGCCGGATCGGGAGGTCGAATTCGTTATAGATTTAGTACCGGGGATGGCACCGATTTCGAAAGCCCCTTACAGAATGTCACCGGCAGAAATGAAGGAGCTGATGGTACAGTTGCAAGAGTTATTAGATAGGAAGTATATTCAACCGAGTGTGTCTCCTTGGGGTGCACCAGTTTTATTTGTGAAAAAGAAGGATGGATCGATGAGACTATGTATCGACTATCGAGAGTTGAACAAGGTAACGATTAAGAACAAGTATCCGTTACCTAGGATAGATGATCTGTTCGATCAACTGAAGGGAGCGAAATATTTTTCCAAGATCGACTTGAGGACGGGATATCACCAGTTAAAGGTAAGGAAGGAGGATGTACCTAAGACAGCGTTCAGGACACGTTATGGTCACTACGAGTTCCTGGTGATGTCGTTCGGGTTAACAAATACGCCAGCAACATTTATGGACATGATGAATCGGGTATTCAAGCAATACTTAGATAAATTCATAGTTGTGTTCATAGATGATATATTGATCTATTCTAAGACTCAGGAATATCATGCTGAACATTTAAGGTTAGTGTTGGAGGCATTGAGGAAGGATAAGTTATACGCAAAATTCTCGAAATGTGAATTTTGGTTGGAGAAAGTTCAATTTCTGGGTCACGTGATCAACAAGGACGAAATTTCTGTGGATCCAGTAAAGGTGGAAGCGGTTCAGAATTGGGAACAACCAAAGTCACCGACTGAAGTAAGAAGTTTTTTAGGACTAGCAGGCTATTACAGACGGTTTATCCAAGATTTTTCAAAGATAGCGGGAACGTTGACGAATTTAACGAAGAAGTTGGTAAAATTTGTCTGGACGGAGAAATGTGAAGAGAGTTTTAAGGAACTCAAGAAAAGACTGAGTGAAGCACCAGTGTTGTCTTTACCTGACGATACAGGTGACTTCGTGATTTTCAGTGATGCGTCACACAAGGGACTTGGATGTGTGCTTATGCAACATAATAAAGTTATTGCGTATGCATCGCGTCAATTGAAGGATTACGAGAAGGGATATCCTACCCATGATCTGGAATTGGTGGCAGTAGTATTTGCCTTAAAGATATGGAGACACTATTTATATGGTGTAAGGTGTAAAATATACACGGACCACAAAAGTCTGAAGTATATCTTCACGCAGAAGGAGTTGAATATGAGACAAAGAAGATGGTCGGAACTTATAAAGGATTACGATTGCGACATCTTGTATCATTCGGGGAAAGCGAATGTGGTAGCAGATGCGCTAAGCAGAAAGGGCATTGGTGGATTGGCAATGCTAACAGCTCAAGAGGAGTTAATTAAGGAGATGGCTAGATTGGAACTCGAGATAAAATGTCCAAGAGAGCCAGAGGGGAAATTGTTCGCAATGGAGGCTCATCCGACTCTATTGGACAAAATCAAAGAAGTACAAGGCAGCGATGAGGAATGTGTGAAGGTGAGGACAAGAATTTCAGATGGAGAAGAGCTTAAATTCAGTATGGGGGGTGATGGATTATGAAGATTTGAGAAGAGAATTTGGGTGCCAACGATGTCTGAGTTAAAGGAAGAAATCTTGCAGGAAGCTCATAGCTCAAGTTACTCAATTCACCCGGGAAGCACAAAGATGTATTAGGATCTCCGCCTAACATTATTGGTTGCCCAATATGAAAAGAGAAGTCGCAGAGTGCGTCAGCAAGTGTTTAACATGCCAGCGAGTTAAGGCGGAACATCAGAAACTGAGCGGGCTACATCAACCTTTAGAAATTCCATAATGGAAGTGGGAGCATATCACGATGGACTTCATGGTAGGACTTCCAACTATGCAGAAGGGTTACGATGAAGTTTGGGTGATCGTTGATCGATTGACCAAGTCAGCGCATTTCTTGTCAATCAAGATCAGATATACTTTGGATCAGTTGGTAAAGCTTTACATCAAAGAGATTGTTTCGTGCATGGGGTAATCATTATCAATTGGTCGATCGCGATCCGTGGTTCACAAAGAAATTTCCGGAGAAGTTTTCAAGAACGATGGGAACGCGAATCGAGGTTGAAGTACCACGGCGTATCATCCTCAAATAGATGGGCAGAGCGAGAGAACTATTCAAATGTTAGAGGACATGCTGAGAGCATGTGTTATGGATTTCAAAGGGAGCTGGGATGACCACCTACCGTTGGTAGAATTTGCGTATAATAACAGTTATCACGCGAGCATCGATATGCCAACTTATGAAGCTTTATATGGAAGGAAATACAAAACGGCATTGTGCTGGGATGAAGTGGGAGAACGACAATTGCTAGGGCCAGAATTGGTGCAACAAACTGAAGATGTGATCAAAATAATATGAGCGAGGCTCGTGACGGCTCAGGATCGACAGAAGAAATATGTAGATCAACATCGGCAACAACGAGATTTCGACGTCGGCACTTATGTGTTTTTGAAAGTGTCACCTTGGAAAGGGAATATGAGATTTGGGAAGAAGGGAAAACTTAGTCCCAGATTCATAGGACCCTTCGAAGTGTTGAGGCGAGTGGGTGAGGTAACTTATGAAATAGTCTTACCTCCGGAGTTAGAACATATACACAACGTGTTCCATGTTTCTGTCCTATGACCCTATAAGCAGGATTACAAGCATGTCATAGATTATGAACCTATTCAGTTTAAAAAGGACTTAACCTACGAAGAGGTCCCATTGTAGGTAATCGATAGAAAAGAACAAGTGTTAAGAAATAAGATAATACCTTCTGTTAAAGTATTGTGGAGGAACCACAACGCCGATGAGGCTACGTGGGAACTCGAGGAGAAAATGATGAAAAATTACCCTAATCTTTTTGATTGATGTGTAATGATTAAGATGCACTAATCCTTTTAAGGAGGAGGTGAATGTAATATCCAGTTTTTTTTAATATTTTTTATGTAATTTAAGAATTATTAATAAACGAATTTATATGAAACTTTTGGGTGATTTCATTTATTAGATGTATGTGTGTGGTACATATATGTGTTATTTCAAGATGTATTTAAATGGTTGGTTTAGTTTTATTTAACTATTTAAATAAAATTAAGTAGGGAATTATTCTATTTTATTATGTGGGATGGTATTAAATCATGAGCTAGAGTTCGGAGCGGAGTTTAGAGACGCGGACAGCGTATTTGAGATCGAAACGTCGAAATTAGTCAGGATATACTGTAATCACGAAAAAGTGTCACAGTTGACTTTTTGGTCAAAGTCAACCTGTTGACTTTTTCGAGGAAAAGGTCAACTACGAATTTCAGAGATGAATTTGACTAAACGGATAGTCCCTTAACGTCCTAACGCCGATTTTAGTAGGAATCGATATATGGTTCGCAAAGTTTGGTTAGAAAGGGTAAAATAGTCAAATAGCTTATTAATTGATTAATTGATTAAAATAATATATGTATTTTTTTATAATAGAAATCAGCTGAACTGATGGACCCATGAGACTATTAAATTGGGACAAGGGAGGGAGTATACGTATATTACATAATAGCTAAGGTGGAAGTAATTTATTTTATTCCTTAAAACCAAAATTCTTTTTATTTTTCTAACTCCAACATTCATTTTCTCTAACTCCCACATTCGTCCTATTAATTAACTATATTATTGTAGTATTAAGTATTGTGAGTAACTAATCATTAGAGTTGGGGGTTATGGGAGTTGGGGGTTATGGGAATTAAAAGACTCTAACAAAGCTATGCATATATACAAACACACTTTTCTTTTAAGAAAATTCCATCAAGCGAGTAAATATGGAGAGAAATTGAGAGCCTAAGAGAGTTAGAACTAATTTTGGAGGATTACTGAGGATTTGACAAGCAAGGAGAAGGAGCATCATATTAAACCAAGAAGAAATACATCAAAAGGTAATTCATGAACCCATTTTATTTTTATAAGAAAAATGTGAAGAAAATGCATATAAAATTAGTAAATGATTTGTTGTGGCTTTGTGTTGCCATGTTACTGTTGTTTGATGATTATAGATCATTAACAACAAAAGATATGGGTTAATCATGCATCAAATTCATAGAAAATCAAAGAATTAAGCAATGCATGCTCTACCTTTGATAAAATGTCTCTAAGGTGCTAAATTAATCAAAAAGTAGGAAGTTTGTTGAAGTTTGATGTTGTGAAATGTGAAAACATTTGAGAGTAGATGATCTGGACATTAGGAATAATTTAATTGCATGCTAGAAGCAAAATCACGAATTTTTGTCAAATTGGGTTTAACTAGTAATCTGTGATTTTTGGGGTTTTTTGGAGCCTCAGAAACATGGTGTATATGACTCGATTAACGTATGTAATAATTTTATAAAATAGTATGTAACATGAGGTACAACCTGTCCAAATTTCATAGGAAGGGAGTTAAATTGAGCAAGATATGAAAATCGTAAGCATGCATGTTGGTAATAAAATCTGCAGAATTCTGGAAATTCCAAAAAATTTTATAAGTATAAAACTAGTGCTTGCACGCTTTTCTATGCAGTTGGTTTGTGGTCTTAGCATGCTAGTTTTATGAATGTTATAGTTTTGTAAAATACCTTGATGTATGAAGTTTATTGTGTCCAAGTATCATGGTCATATCATCTTTAGATTAGCGGGAATAAAATCGTAGAGTCGGTGAAAATCGTAGAGTAAACTCTGAAAATCGTAGAGTCAATGAAAATCGTAGAGTTAACTCTAAAAATCGTAGAGTCAGTGAAAATCGTAGAGTAAACTCTGAAAATCGTAGAGTCAATGAAAATAGTAGAGTTAACTCTGAAAATCGTAGAGTCAGTGAAAATCGTAGAGTAAACTCTGAAAATCGTAGACTCAATGAAAATCGTAGAGTAAACTCTGAAAATCGTAGAGTCAATGAAAGTCGTAGAGTAAACTCTGAAAATCGTAGAGTGCAGATAGTAGAGTGAAAATCGTAGAGTCAACACTGAAAATCGTAGAGTTAGTGAAAATCGTAGAGTGAACTCTGAAAATCGTAGAGTGTAGATATTAGAGTGTAAATCATAGAGTGAACTCTGAAAATTATAGAGTAAAGTTTATATTACAACTACTATGCGTTGCTAATAGTTGATGTGCATGATTATACAATTGTCTAAGGCACGTGAAGTGCAGATAGTTGTAAGCTGTTAATCTGTTATTGGTAAACAACGATCAAGGCAAGTTTCTTACCCTATTTTTCATTATGAATTTATTCAACTCTTATTCAGTGGATTGCAGCGAGGGTAAGTTTGGGCTTGTGGTTAATTAATCATTCGTACAAGCTCCTTTATTGTAAAGTTCTATAACTTCAATTGAGATGCCAAACGTTATTGATGATTATTCAGTTCCTATTGCAACTGCTATACTTTAAAGTTCGTATACACTTAATGAACTATATTCAAGCATGCTTTGAAGCTAGATGTTATTGATGCAACTGCTAGCTTTCGTTTTAGCTAGATGTTATTGATGCAAACATAGTATATTTTTTGAACAATTCAAATCCTTTGAAGCTATTGATTGTTTACCAATCCAAATTTCTTTGGTGAGGTCCCGCATGAATACTAAGATGAACAACCCGGATAATGGGGTAACTGATGTCGGGCATATAGTCCCATTTACGCTTATGCGTTTAAACTTTATACTTGTGCACAATGTAGGGTACGATAGGCTGATCACCTGGAGTACTTGCAGAGACCGTTTACAATCTATTTGATTGTTAAATCGTCTGATGGTTTTTGATGAAACAAAGTAATTTTCAGGGTATCTAACACCCCTTAGTATGTTATTGAGAATTCCATAACTCTTATCTTGATATTCCAGTTTATCTCTTGATATTTATTTCAATCGTTGAGAAATATTCATACTAATGCTTTTACTTCTGATGTATGTTCTCAAACTACTTTATATACTTGCTGGGCAATTTGTTCTCATTCTTGCTTAAACCTTTCGATTAAGGTATAATGATGTATTGAGGGCTCGGGCAAGGACAAAGGAAAGTCTAAGATGAAATGATGAGAGTTATTTATGTAATAATTATATTTCCGCATATGATGTGATGTAGCGATAAATGCTAAGTTTAAGTTTTAGTTTATTAAAGATTGTAAAGACTTGGGACTTTATTTTGAATAAGTATGTAATAGTTAATATTATTATCATTAGATTTACTTAGATAGATGATGATATATGTTGTATTGTGAGCACCATGTCCTGTAATCGATGTTACACGGATTTGGGGGCGTCACAACTCATGTTCTATTCGTGAAGAAAAAAGATGGAAGTATGCGACTTTGTATTGATTATTGGGAGTTGAATCATGTCACCATCAAAAATAGGTACCCGTTACCTCGTATTGATGATCTATTTGACCAGTTGCAAGGTGCCAAATTATTTTCAAAGATCGATCTTCATTCAAGATATCATCAATTAAAGATTAAAATTGATGACATTCCAAAGACTGCTTTCAGAACTCGGTACGGGCATTACGAATTCCTAGTCATGTCTTTTAGATTGACTAATGTTCCTGTTGCCTTCATGGATATGATGAACCGAGTATTCAAGGAATATTTGGATCACTATGTGGTTGTCTTTATTGATGGCATCCTCATTTACTCCAAAAGCCGTGAATATCATGAGCAACACTTGAGGCTGATTGTAAAATCTCAAATTTTATGAATAAATATTTAATTTTCTCGAAATATTTTTTCAAAATTATGGTGTGAATTTGAGATAATGTTATAGTTGTGGGTAATATTTATAAATTTTGAAAAGTATACAAGTTGTTGTATAATATTCGATTGGTCGGGGAATATCCGTACGACGGTACAATCATTGGTGGACCCCACAACTGAATTATTATCGGATTGAGAAAATGACAAAAATATTTTTATGAAAATAACGGCGGAAGTTTTACCGTTAAAACTGTTGAACTACTCGGTAGTAAAAGTACAGTAATACGCGTGGTTGCATAGTAGTACACGGTATTGATTATTGATGCTTACGTGAGAAGTCACTCAGTTTTGTTCAATTATTGCTACAGTAATTATTGTATAGTTGTGACGCTCCCAAAATAGGTATACATCACCTATTCTGAGTTGCCAAATACATGGTACAAAATACAAATACAATCTTTAATATACAACAAAAGAGCTGTGAGTTTTAATATAAATACTATCTTTTAGACAATATCCACTCTTAGAATAAGTCCTCATTACATTTATTGTCACACTATTTAACAGAATAATGAGGACTACTAATACTATCATCTGGTCCATCACTCCGTTTCTCGACTCGTCTCAGCTATATTCTAATTTCCTGAAGAGAATAGTGAAAGAAAGGGTGAGCTCAACTAGCCCAGTAAGAAATATTATGACTAAGATAATGCAGAATAAATTATCATTAGCCTTCAACAGTGTTAAACTGATAAATATAGCAAACATCAAGTTTAACTGCAGCAGAATAAGCAATCCATTAGAAGAGCCAAGTAGAGAATAAAATCTATTATCTTCTATGATTTAAAAGGTTTTTTATGACTGTTATCGCTGAGACTCAGCTTAATAAATAATCCACATCATCGAATCACCCCTGCACTACGGCCAAGGATATTCGTTAGTATCACGACCACAATTATCCATGCACTACGGGCGAAGAATATTTGTGTATTCATTAATGGTCATGATCATGCCAACAACTGTCCATCAATGTACTACGGGCCAATGAGGACTTTTACCACATCATTTGTAACATTACTACCATGATTACAAGAATAATCCTCGGTCATAATCATACCAAGTCCATCTATGCACTACAGGCCACAAATAACTTTCAAAAAAAATATAAACATGAGGATGGTGACAATGATCTAAGAAATCAATAAATCAAGTTCAAGAATTAATTTATTCAGGAACTAATAACGTCCAAATTGTCAACATGATACTTCTTTGTAGAGTAAAATTCAAGAATGATCAGAAGAATATTTGCATGAAAAGATACTGGATGAAGCGCAAATATCAAGGATATTCCATTAATTTCATGGAGTATAGAAGTCAAAGTTTTAACCAACTGATTATAATAAAGAATGGAATAATAAAAGAAATCACCAGGCATGCGATAGACCACACATGCAGGTTATTCCAACAGAATAGTAAATAACGGAACCAGGTCTGGCGTAAAATGCACAGACATGATATTCCAACAGAATAATAAAGAATGGAACCAGGTATGGCATCAAACGCACAAACATGATATTCCAATGAGTAATAATAAAGATCGAAACCAGTCGGTACAAAAACGCATGCATGTGATATTCCAACAGAATAATAAAGAATGGAACCAGGTCCGACGTAAAATGCACAGACAAGATGTTCCAACAGAATAATAAATAATGGAATAACAGAAGAATTTCACCAAGTATAGGGTATCCCAGCAGATACAAAAGTTATTCCAATGTAATAATAAATAATGGAATAACAAAATAATTTCACCAATAAGAAAGAAGAAATACCCCTAATGAGTACAACAAATAATATCCCTTACCATAAAAGAAACTGAATATAAGAGTAGGGAAGGAGTAGAATACTTTTTTATAGCTTTTCTATAATTTTCTCTCTAGAGTTTCAAAGTGAATTAAGTAAGAAATAATGAAGGAATGAGCCTCTATTTATAGAAAAATGGATCGCATAGTAACTAACTCATGAGCGGTCCATTGATTTACTTTTTAATCTGACTATCCATATTTAAAGCAAAATCTTTTAAATAAAATATAATATAATCTATTTATAATCTAATAAACCGAATAACTTTATAAAATATTTTACTATGCAAACACTATGCGGGCACTATGCATAATAAAATATAATATATTCTAATTATTGTCTAATAAAACAGATAACTTTATAAAAGTATTCTATTTTATATAAAAATGTTTTATTATTAGCCTAATAAAACGAATAACTTTATAAAAATACTCTGTTTTATATAAAAAGCATTCTATTTTATTACATTAATAATACCAATATAACAAAACTGAGTGACTTATCACATAAGCATTAATAATCAATACCGTGTGCTACTGTGCAACTACGCGTATTACTGTACTTTTCACACCGGGTGTTTCAATAGTTAACGATAAAACTTCCGCCGTTATTTTCATAAAGTATTTTTGTCATTTTCTCAATTCGACAATAATTCCGTTGTGGGGTCCACCACCGATTTGTGTCATTGTATTTAATATTCCTCGTTAAAACTAATATTCCCAGACCAATCGAATATTATATAACAACTTGCGTACTTTTGCAAAATTTATAAATATTACCCACAACTATAACATTATATCAAATTCATTCCATAATATTCAAAAACGATATTTATAGAAAATTCATCTTTATTCATAAAAGTTGGGGTCTTACAACCTCCCCTTCTTATTAAATTTTGCCCTCGAAATTAGGGTACGTACCTGGTATGTCGAAGAGGTAAGGATACCTTGATTTCATTTTAGATTCTAACTCCCAAGTTATTTCCTCAACATCGTGGTTTCTCCACAAAACTTTGACTTGAGGTATAACCTTGGAGCGTAGAATATGTTCCTTCTTATCCAAGATTTGAACAGGAACCTCTTCATACGTCAAATCTTCAGCTATTTCGTCCAATTCTAACTCAATAATGTGGTTCGGGTCTTCCACATATTTACGTAACATGGATATGTGAAAAATGTTACTAACACGAGACATACTTGGCGGTAAAGTGAGTCTATAGGCCACAGTTCCTACTCGATCGAGGATTAAAAATGGGCCGATGAATCGAGGATTGAGCTTTCCTCTCTTTCCAAATCTCATAACTCCTTTCCATGGAGCAACACGTAACAACACATGATCTCCTATATCGAATTCCACATCCTTTCGATGAAGATCAACATAACTCTTTTGTCGATCTTGTGGGTTTTTATACATTGCCGGATCGTTTGAATCTTTTCAGTAGTCATACGTACCAACTCCGGTCCCAACAACGTTGCTTCACCCACCTCATCCCAGCATACTGGAGAACGACACTTTCTTCAATACAACGCTTCAAATGGAGCCATGCCAATACTTGCTTGATAACTATTGTTCTAGGAAAACTCCATAATGGTAAGAACTTGTCCCAACTTCCCTTGAAATCAAGGACACAAAGTCTTAATAGATCTTCAAGAGTTTGAATAGTCCTCTCCCGTTCGTCTCGTCTCGAGGATGATATGCCGAACTAAATCAGAATCGTGCCCATAGCTTTCTGCAAAGTAACCCAAAATCATGAAGTAAATCTTGGGTCTCGGTCAGAAACTATGGATACTGGCATACCATGCAGTCTTACAATCTCGTTTATGTACATACGAGCAAGACGTTCAAGTGTATAAGTTTTTTGTATCGATAAGAAATGAGCAGACTTGGTCAATCTATCAATAATGACCCAAATCGCATCTATACCTTGAGAAACCTTAGGAAGACCGGTAACGAAATCCATGGTAATATGCTCCCACTTCAATTCTGGAATTTCAAGTGGTTGCAATGGACCTTTTGGTACTTGATGCTCCGCTTTAACTCGTTTAGAAGTTAGACACCTTGAGATAAACATCGCTATCTCTCTCTTCATATTGCTCCACCAAAATGTATGACGAATATCATGATACATTTTGGTACTCCCAGGATGGATTGCCAACGGTGTGTTATTCGCCTCCATCATGATTTTATACTTTAAATCAGGGTCGTTAGGAACACAACGTCTGGAGTTGACTCGAAGTATTTCTTCTTCATCGATTCTTGCTTCTGGCATAGCACCTTCTTGCACTTTCTTCCTCATACGCATCAGCTCCAGGTCTATAGCTTGAGCATCTTTAACTTTATCAATTAAAGTCGGTTCTACTCGTATATTCGCCATCATCACATGGGTCCCTGGAGTCTTTAACTCTATCTCCATCCTTTGCAAGTCACACAAAGTGGGCCTTTGTGTTGACAATATCGTGACTCAGACTTGCATATGATCTTCTACTCAATGCGCGCCTACCACCACGCTCTTTTCTAGGATGGTATTGGATGGTATGATCATAATCTTTTCAACAGTTCAAGTCAACGTCGTTGTCGTATGTTGAGTTCCTTTTGAGTGAAGAAATAATCGAGGCTTTTATGATCCGTAAAGATCTCCACCTTCTCCCCATACAAGTAATGCCTACAAATTTTAAGTGCGAAGACAATAGCTGCTAACTCTAGGTCATGAGTAGGATAATTCCTCTCATATTCTTTGAGTTGTCTTGAGGCATAGGCTATGGTTTTCCCATGTTGCATGAGAACACATCCCAACCCTTTACCCGAAGCATCAGTGTAGATGAAAAATCCCTCCGAGCCAGATGGTATTGTCAGAACAGGTGCTGAAATGAGTCTCCTCTTGAGTTCTTGAAAACTCTTCTCACATTCTTCGCTCCAACCAAACTTTGTATCTTTCTGAGTCAGCTGAGTTAATGGAGTAGCTATTCGAGAAAATCCTTCCACGAATCTCCGATAATAACCAGCTAAGCCGAGAAAGCTACGTGCTTCGGTCACTGAATTAGGTTGCTCCCAGCTTTGAATTGCTTCAATCTTTGCCGGGTCAACTGATATTCAATGACTTGATACTACGTGCCTAAGGAATGCTACTTCCTCAAGCCAGAACTCACATTTCTTCAACTTGGCATAAAGCTTGTATTCACGAAGCTTTTGGAGTGTCAACCTCAAGTATTGCTCATGATCTTCACGGCTTTTGGAATAAATAAGGATGTCATCGATAAAGACGACCACAAAGTAATTCAAATATTCCTTGAATACTCGGTTCATCATATCCATGAAGGCAGCATGAGCATTAGTCAATCCAAAGGACATGACTAGGAATTCATAATGCCCGTACCGAGTTCTGAAAGCCGTCTTTGGAATGTCATCGGTTCTAATCTTCAATTGGTGATATCCGGAACGAAGATCAATCTTTGAAAAGAATTTGACTCCTTGTAACTGGTCAAACAGGTCATCAATACGTGGCAATGGGTACCTATTTTTGATGGTGACATGATTCAACTCCCGGTAATCAATACAAAGTCGCATATTCCCATCTTTCTTTTTCACGAATAGAACAGGAGCACCCCAAGGAGAAGTACTAGGATGAATAAAGCCAATGTCTAACAATTCCTGCAGTTGGGTCTTTAACTCCTGAAGTTCAATAGGAGCCATTCGATATGGGGCTTTGGAAATGGGTTTTGTACCGGGTTCAAGGTCGATACAAAATTCAATTTCACGCTCTGGGGGTAGGCTAGGAAGTTCTTCAGGGAATACGTCAGGAAATTTATTAACAATAGAAATATCATTCAAAACCCGACGTATTTTGTTTAGATCCGTGACGTGGGCTAAGAAAGCTTCGACATCCGTTTTTTAATAAACGAATAGCTTTATGGCTTGAGATGACCGTGATTGATTTTAATGGTTTGGTCGATTGAATTCGCATAATAGGTTGATTAGGAATATGAAAGCTAACAACCTTACGAAAATAATCAATTTTAGGATGATGAGTAGTTAACCAATCAATCCCTAGAATCACGTCAAATGCAAGTATTTTCAATGAAATAAGATCGACAGGTAATGTGAGGGTACCGATTTGAACCAAACAAGACTTATAAACAGTGGATGTAATGAAGGTTTCTCCCAACGGAGTTTCCACAGATAAGTCAAAGTCTAATTTCTCCGGAGTAAAATTTAATCGTTGAGCGCAAGTAGGAGAAATAAAAGAATGGGTAGAACCGGTATCAAATAAAGTATAGACTTCTCTAGAGTTTATGATAAGCTTATCCGTGATGACCTCATTCTGGTTCCTTGCTTTTTGGGATGTCACAACAAACGCTCTCCATCCTAGCTGAACTTGTCTTCGGTGAACGAAAAAATCAAGCTAAGTGACATTCTCTTCCATAATTATAATATGCTTTGGACGACATCGCGTAGTTTGGACTGATGTGTCCCTCCCCTCCGCATTTGAAGCATATGCTAGGTGGTCGTTCTCCTTCCTTAACAACGGGTGCTGGTGCTGACGTCTTTCCATCATTATTGAATCTCCTCTTCTTGAAATGTCCATTCTTATTTCTTTGGCCCTGATTACCACTGAAGTGGTTACTATTTCTGGCCTGTTGATTCCCTCCATGCTTGTTGTCACCGCTTCGATGACTGCTCTCACTGGTATTATCATTTACCGGATACTCTCTTTTGGTTGCGTTGACTCATTATCAAGCTCCACTAACTGAGCCCTATTTACAACATCTGAATACAAACATAGTTTATGAGAAATAAGATGTTGACATATCTCCGGCTTCAAACCTCTTATAAACATACGCGTCATTCTCTCTTCATTATCCACCAAGTGGGACGCAAACCGGGAAACTCGGTAAACTTAGCTTCATACTGCGACATGGTCATATTATTCTGCTCCAACTTTATGAACTCCACCTCCTTCATGTGAAGAATACTTTCGGGAAAGTACTTGTTGTTAAATAGTTCTTGGAACTTCTCCCAAGAAATTTTCAGTGCGGCAGGTTGAGTACGCTTTACTGATTCCCACCAGTAATCTGCCTCTCCTCGCAACATAAAGGCGACAAAGCGAACCTTTTGCTCCTCGTAGCATCCCAAGACATCAAATATCTTGGTGATCTGCTTTATCCATGCTTCCGCCTTAAGTGATTTTGGCTCTCCAATAAACTCCGGTGGTCCCAGCTCCTTGAACTGTTTAGCGGTGACCATCCGAGAGTTTCCAGTGTTTCCACCTACATTTTGGATAGGAGCCACTCTCTCCTGCTGTAGCATGAATTGAATAAATCCTCGGAACATTCCATCATTCATCATTTGGTCAGTGTTGTTGTTTGCATGAGGATTGTCGCCTTCCTGATGCACATTATCCTAATTATTGATATGTGGTGAATCAACGGTCGTCTGTGCTCCATTGTTATTCTCAACATTCTTGGATGTCATTTTCAGATACTGCCACAAAACAAAATGTTAATTGACATGTAACATATTATCCCTATATTCTGACCGACCAATTAAATAACAAAAAAACTTAAGTAGGTCATAGTAGCGAAGGAATTCCCCGTCTCTCCCCTCCTAGTTCTAGTCTCACATCTTAGCCAGGGATCATATCCCTAAGCTTTGATACCAACTGTGATGCCCCCAAATAGGTATACATCACCTATTCTGAGTCGCCAAATACATGGTACAAAATACAAATACAATCTTTAATATACAACAAGAGAGCTATGAGTTTTAATACAAATAATGTCTTCTAGACAATATCCACTCTCAGAATAAGTCCTCATTACATTTATTGTCACACTATTTAACAGAATAATGAGGACTACTAATTATATCATCTGGTCCATCACTCCGTTCCCCGACTCGTCTCAGCTATATTCTCATTTCCTAAAGAGAATAGTGAAAGAAAGGGTGAGCTCAGCTAGCTCAGTAAGAAATATTAAGACTAAGATAATGCAGAATAAATTATCATTAGCCTTCAACAGTGTTAAACTGATAAAATATAACAAACATCAAGTTTAATCTATAGTGAACAAGCAATCCATTAGAAGAGTCAAGTAGAGAATAAAATCTACTATCTTCTATGATTTAAAAGGTTTTTCATGACTTTTATCGATGAGACTCAACTTAATAAATAATCCACATCATTGAATCACCCCTGCACTACGGTCAAGGATATTCTTTAGTATCACGACCACAATTATCCACGCACTACGGGCCAATAAGGACTTTTACCTCATCATTTGGAACATTACAGTCATGATTACACCGAATAATCCCTGGTCATAATCATACCAAGTCCATCTATGCACTACAGGCCACATATGACTTTCAAAAAAAAATATAAACATGAGGATGATTACAATGATCTAAGAATTGAATAAAACAAGTTCAAGAATTAATTTATTCAGGAACTAATAACGTCCAAATTGTCAACATGATACTTCTTTGTAGAGTAAAATTCAAGAATGCTGAGAAGAATATTTCCATGAAAAAATACTGGATGAAGCGCAAATATCAAGGATAGTCCACTAATTTCATGGAGTATAAAAGTTAAAGTTTTAACCAACTGAGTATAATAAAGAATGGAATAACAAAAGAAATCACCAGGCATGCGATAGATCGCTTGCAGCAAAAGTTATTCCAGCGAATAATAAATAATGAACTAGGTCCGGCAGTAAAATGCATGAGATAGGATATTCCAAATGTAATAATAAAGAATGGAACTAGGTCCGGCGTCAAATGCACAGACAGGATATTCCAACAGAATAATAAAGACTGGAACCAGGTCCGGCGTAAAACGCACAGACATGATGTTCCAACAGAATAATAAATAATGGAATAACAGAAGAATTTCACCAAGTATAGGGTATCCCGCGTATACAGGTTATTCCAACAGGATAATAAATAATGGAATAACAAAAGAATTTCACCAATAAGAAAGAAGAAATACCCGTAATGAGTACAACAAATAATATCTCTTACCGTAAAAGAAACTGAATATAAGAATAGGGAAGGAGCAGAATACTTTTCTATAGCTTCTCTATAATTTCTCTCTCTAGAGTTTCAGTCATTTCGTAAAAAATAATGAAGGAATGAGCTTCTATTTATAGAAAAATGGACTACATAGTAACTAACTCATGAACGGTCCAGATTGATTTACTTTAATCTGACGGTCCATATTTAAAGCAAAATCTTTTAAATAAAATATAATATATTCTATTTATAATCTAATAAACCGAATAACTTTATAAAAGATTTTTGTGACGCCCCCAAAACAGATATACATCACCCATCTTGAGTCGCCAAATACATGGAACAGAATTCAAATACAACTTAATAATACAATTGTTGTGTACAATACGACAAAACATAAATTGTGAGTTTGAATACAAATATTGTCTACTAGAGAGTATACAAACTCAAAAGGAGTCCTCATTACAATTATTATCACACTATTTCACAGAATAGTGAGGACTACTAATGCAAACATCTAGGATCATCACTCTGTTCCCCGACTAGTCCCAGCTACGTTTTCATTTCCTGAAGAGAACAATGAAAGAAAGGGTGAGCTCAACTAGCCCAGTAAGAAATATTATAACTAAGATATTTCAGAATAATTTATCATTAGCCTTCAACAGTGTTAAACTAATAAAATATAATAACTATCAAGTTTAACTACAGCGGAACAAGCAATCCATTAGAAGAGTCGGGTAGAGAATAAAATCTACTATCTTCTATGATTTAAAAGGTTTTTCATGACTTTTATCGTTGGGACTCATCTTAATAAATAATCCACATCATCGAATCACCCCTACATTACGGCCAAGTATATTCTTTAGTATCACGACCATGAATTATCCATGCATTACAGCTAAAGATAATCATGTTTTCATCAACAGTCCCGATCATGCCATAAAACAATTCATCTCAGCACCACTGACGCCCAAAGAGAATCCACGACCATAAATCATCCCAAAACTATTCATCAATGCACGGGCCAATGAGGACTTTTTTCACATCATTTGTAACATTACGGTTATGATTATACCGAATAATCCCTGGTCATAATCATACCAAGTCCATCTATGCACTACAGGCCACAGATGACTTTCAAAAAAAATAAACATGAGGATGATGACAATGATATAAGAATTCAATAAAACAAGTTCAAGAATTAATTTATCTAGGAACTGATAACGTCCAAATTGTCAACATGATACTGCTTTATAAAGTAAAATTCAAGAATGCTCAGAAGAATATTTCCACGAAAAGATACTGGATGAAGGGCAAATATCAAGGATATTCCACTAATTTCATGGAGTATGGAAGTCAAAGTTTTAACCAACTGAGTATAATAAAGAATGGAATAACAAAAGAAATCACCATGCATGCGGTACTTCGCATAGACAGGTTATTCCAACAAAATAATAATTAACGGAACTAGGTCATGCGTAAAGCACATACATGATATTCCAACAGAATAATAAAGAATGGAATAATAACAGAAATCATCATGCATGCGGTACTTCACATAGACAGGTTATTCCAACAGAATACCAATAAAGAGCGGAACAGTCCGCCAGAAGCGCATGCATGTGAGGATATTCTAAATGTAATAATAATAAAGAGCGGAACCAGTCGTAGAAAACGCATGCATGAGGATATTCCAATAGAATAATAAAGATTGAAATAACAGAAGAATTTCACCAAGTATAGGATTTCCCGCATATACAGGTTATTCCAACAAAATAATAAAGAATGGAATAACAGAAGTTCTCTTCATGAAGAAGAAAGAAAGAATACCCCTTATAAGTGGTGAAGTAGCATAATACTTTTCTTCTTTCTCTCTATAATTTCTCTCTATAGTTATTGCTCTATAGCTTAAGTGAATTGGTGAGAAATGATGGAAGAATGAGCTTCTATTTATAGGAAAATATAGTTTCGATAATTGCACGTTTTGGGGCTCGAAATATTACAGTATAATACCTTCCTCTTTTTCTTCACTTTTAATTTAGTCCTGCAAGTATTATCAATCTTGCACCAACTCCCCTAATAGTAAATCATGTGAATCAATAGTACAATCATGTGAATAAATAGTATAATCATTTGAAAAAATTAATTACAGCATAGTACCTACAACTATACCTCCATTTTTAACTTAGTCATGCAAGTATTATCAATCTTGCACCACCACCCCTAATAGTATAAGAATGTGAATCAATAGTACCCCGTGAATAGTAACTCATGAATAATAACTTATGAATAGTTACTCATGAATAGTAACTCGTGAATAGTAAATCGTGAATAGTACTCTGACATAAAAAGTGCTCTAAATACCCGAGTGAACAATATAACCTCCAGATATCAATTATCATCGAAATAAATGTCAATTTCCACTAACACTAATAATCCCAACACAATTGAACAATCAATTTCATCTTTAATCAACACAACTTATTCATCATTAATATTATAACTCACAAAATTTAACAACCAGGTTGTTCCCATGAAAGAGGGGGCTTTTCGATAAGGATTTCTCCTTATCGGGCTTGATTAGGTGACCAAACTCTCCTCGATGTGAACTTCTAGACATTGTCAATATTGCAAATAATAATTTGAATAACTTTGTCCTCTCAATTATTGATTTAATAATATAATATATTATACAGATGATACTGTGACAATAATTGAATCAATAATATGAGAGATATGATGCAACAATTACTGTAGCAATAATTGAGTATAACTGAGTGACTTCTCACGTAAGCATCAATAATCAATACCGTGTGCTACTATGCAACCACGCGTATTACTGTACTTTCGAGTAGTTCAAGCTTTTTTTAACGGTAACATCAACAGTTATTTTTATAAAAGATAATTACATGCTTTTTTTAACTACGATAATACTTCCGTTATTAGGGTCCACCAATGATTGTGTTATTGTATGCGAATATTCCCCTAAAAAAGAATATTCCTCGAACCAATCGAATATTTTATAACAACTTATATACTTTAAAAATTTATAAATACTACCCACAACTATAACATTATATCAAATCCACACCATAATCAAAAAAAAATATTTTGAGAAATTTAAATCTTTATTCATAAAATCTAGGGTTTCATAATTTTACTATGCAAACAATATATTCTAATTATTGTCTAATAAAATGAGATAACTTTATAAAAGTATTTTGTTTTATATAAAAAGGTTTTCTTATTAGCCTAATAAAAGCGAATAACTTTATAAAAGTATTTTGTTTTATATAAAAAGCTTTTTCTGTTTTATTACATTAATAATACCAATAAAACAAAACCGAGTGACTTATCACATAAGTATCAATAATCAATATCGTGTCTTTCTTTGTGTCTTAATTCACGCGTAGACATCGTAATTTTAACACCGGTGTTTCAACGGTTAATGGTAAAACTTTCGCCATTATTTTCATAAAGTATTTTTGTTGTTTTCTCAATCCGATAATAATTACATTTGTAGGGTCCACCAATGATTGTCTTAGTTGTCTGAATATTCCTGTTAAAATGAATATTCCCTGACCAATCGAATATTATATAATAACTTCATGTACTTTGCAAAATTTATAAATATTACCCACAACTATAACATTATATCAAATTCATTCCATAATATTCAAAATGATATTTATAGAAAAATCATCTTTATTCATAAAAGTTAGGGTCTTACAATAGTATCTCACGTTATTTGATTCAATTATTATCGATATTTTATATATTATTAAATCAATAATTGAGATGAAAGAGTTATTAATATTATTATTTGCAATATTGATAATGTACAGAAGTTCTATCAAGTAGAGGTTTGGTCACCTAATTTTGGCTAATAGGGAGAAATCTTTATTGGAAAGCCCCCCTTTCCCGGGAGGAGAAATTTGGTTGTTAATATTGTGAGTTATAATAATATTAATAAATGTTGTTAAAAATTTTGAGGTGATTTTTATGATGTATTTGTTGTATTTTTGGACCCCCATTTATCCATTTTCAAAATAATCGGTAGAATTTTTTTAGTATTTTAGTGTGGGTTACATATGGCCCCACATGTAGGGCCCAAGTGTGACTTTGGAAATCGATCATTTGGGGGAGTCAGGAAAGTTTATATATATATATATATATATATATATATATATATAAATTTTGTTTTATTATTATTATAAATGTAATAAAACGAAAACTTTTTATATAAAACATAATACTTTTTATAATGTTTTGTTTTATTTGATTATAAATAGAATACATTATATTTTATTATGCATAGTGTTTGCATAGTGCTCTGTATAGTAAAATATTTTTATATAAAACAAAATACTTTTTATAAAGTTTTATTTTATTTGATTATAAATAGAATATATTATATTTTATTATGCATAGTATATTTGCATAGTGCTGCATAGTGTTTGCATAGTAAAATAATTTTATATAAAATGCATTACTTTTATAAAGTTATTTATTTTATTAAATTTTAAATAATATATATATATATATATATTATAAATTTTGTTTTATTATATAATTATAATTAGAATATATTATATTTTATTGCATAGTATCCTTTCCATTCTACTATAAATAAGATGTTTAGTTAGAATTGAAAAACACACAAGAAGTTCGAGGAGAATTCTTCTTACATAATCTTGGCGTATTTCTTTAGAGTTTAAGAAAACTTTGAGCATAAAAAATAGTGCAAGTTTTCTTCAAGTATATCCCCGCCCTACCCGTTAGAATACTCTTTTTTTTAAGGTAAGGGGTATTATTCTTTCATATTCATGAAGAGAGTTATTTTCTTTCAATACTGTAAGGGTTGTTATTCCATTCTTTATTATTAGGTTGGAATAACTTTTCTGCGTATGATTACATGCGCTGGTGAATTCTTCTGTTATTCCATTCTTTATTATTCTGTTGGAATAATCTGTCTACGTGGATTACCGCATGGCGGCAAAAATCCATTTGTGGTTTCATATATTCTATTATACTCAGTTGGTTAAAGTTTTGGCTCTATACTCCATGAAATTAGTAGAATATCCTGGATATTTGCGCTTCATCCAGTATCGTTTCATGGAAATATTCTTCTGAACATTCTTGAATTTTACTCCATAAAGCAGTATCGTGTTGATGATTTGGACGTTATTGAGTTCAGGATAAATTAATTTATAAATCTTTAAAATTTATTCTTGAACTTGTTTTATTGAATTGTAATCATTCTCATGCTTATATTATGTTGAAAGTCATCTGTGGCCTGTAGTGCATAGATGGACTTGGTGTGATTATGACCAGGGATTATTCGGTATAATCATGACCGTAATGTTACAAATGATGTGGAAAAAGTCCTCATTGGCCCGTAGTGCATTGATGGACAATTTTTGATATGATTATGGCTATGGATTCTCTTCGGCCAAAGGTGCAAAGATGAATTATTTTATGGCATAATACCTTCCTCTTTTTCTTCACTTTTAATTTGGTCCTGCAAGTATTATCAATCATGCACCAACTCCCCTAATAGTAAATCATGTGAATCAATAGTACAATCATATGAATAAATAGTATAATCATGTGAAAAAATTAATTACAGCATAGTACTTATAACTATACCTCCATTTTTAACTTAGTCATGCAAGTATTATCAATCTTGCACCACCACCCCTAATAGTATAAGAATGTGAATCAATAGTATCCCGTGAATAATAACTCGTGAATAGTAACTCGTGAATAGTACTCCGACATGAAAAGTGCTCCGAATACCCGAGTGAACAATATAACTTCCAGACATCAATTATCATCGAAATAAATGTCAATTTCCACTAACACTAATAATCCCAACACAATGGAATAATCAATTTCATCTTTAATCAACACAACTTATTCATCATTAATATTATAACTCACAATATTTAACAACCAGGTCGTTCCCGGAAAGAGGGGCTTTTCGATAAGGATTTCTCCTTATTGGCGCCGCAATTAGGTGACCAAACCTCTCCTCGATGAACTTCTAGAGATTGTCAATATTGCAAATAATAATATGAATAACTTTGTCGTCTCAATTATTGATTTAATAATATAACATATTATGCGGATGATAATCTTGTGACAATAATTGAATCAATAATATGAGAGATATGATGCAACAAATCATGTAGTAATAATTGAGTATAAGCTGAGTGACTTCTCACGTAAGCATCAATAATCAATACCGCAGCTGCTACTATGCAACCACGCCAGTATCTTTGTACTTTACTACTAATGAAAGTAGTTCAACAGTTTTAACGGTAACACTTTAAACGTTATTTTTATAAAAGATAATTACATCATTTTCTAACTCACGACAATACTTACTAGTTGTGGGGTCCACCAATGATTGTGCCATCGTATGAATATTTCACGACAAAAAGAATATTCCCCGACCAATCGAATATTTTATAACAACTTGCATACTTTGAAAAATTTATAAATACTACCCACAACTATAACATTATATCAAATCCACACCATAATATTCAAAAAAATATTTCGAAAAATTTAAATCTTTATTCATAAAATCTGGGGTTTCACAATCTCCCCTCCTTATGAAATTTCGCCCTCAAAATTTTCGTACACACTTGATATGCCAAAGAGGTGATGATACCTTGACTTCATTTCAGATTCTAACTCTTGAGGTATAACCTGGGAGTGTTGAATACGATCCTTCGTATCCAAGATTTTAACACGTATCTCCTCATACGTTAAATCTTCTGCTATATCGTCTAGTTCTACTTTAATAATATGGTTCAAGTCGTCCACATATTTACATAACATCGATACGTGAAAAAACGTTATAAACACGCGACATACTTGGCGATAAAACGAGTCTATAGGCCACAGTTCTTACTCGATCGAGGATTTCAAATGGGCCAATTAAATCGGGGGTGGAGATTTCCTCTTTTCGTTGATTCTTGCTTTTAGAATAACGCCCTCTTGAACCTTCTTCATTCATCAGCTCCGGGTGTGTAGCTTGAGCGGATTTAACTTTATCGATTAAAGTCAATTCTAATCGTATATTCGTTATCTTCACGTGGGTTCCTAGATACTTTAACTCTATCTTCATCATTTGTAAGTCATACGAAATGGGTCTTTGTGTTAACAAAATCGCACTCGTAAACGCATATGATCTTCTACTCAATGCATCAGCTACCACGTTTGCTTTCCCACGATGGTATTGAATGGTACGATCGTAATCTTCAGCAGCTCGAGCCAACGTCTTTGGCGCATGTTACGTTCCTTTTAAGTAAATAAATATTTGAGGGTTTTAGAAATGGGTTTTGTACTGGGGTCAATACAAAATTCGATTTCACGCTCTAGGGGTAGGCTAAGAAGTCTTCAAGAATACGTCAGGAAATTTATTAACAATAGAAATATCATTCAAAACTGTGACTCTCATCCGATACTTGGGTAACACGTCACATTGATACCTATCATCTTGCCATCGTCATTCATAGCATCGCCTACAGAAAGTCTGGCTTCGGTGCATTCCACACAAGGAAGTCAACAACGAAAGGACCTGGGCTCTTTACTTATGACTTGATATGACAGTGATTGACTTTAGTGGTTTGGTTGCTTGAATTCACATAACAGGTTGGTTAGGAATATGAAAGCTAACGACTTTACAAAAAGCTTGATGAGTAGCTAACCAATCGATTCCTAAAATCACATCCAAGGCAAGTATTTTCAAAGAGATATGATCGACAGGTAACGTGAAAGTGTCGATTTGAATTAAACAAGATTTATAAATAGTGGAGGTAACGAAGGTTTCTCCCAACTAAGTTTAAACAGATATATCAAAGTCTAACTTCTCCGGAGTTAGCTTCAAACATTAAGCATAACTAGGTGAAATAAAAGAGTGAGTAGAACTGGTATCTAACACGGTATAGACTTCGCAAGAGTTTATGACTAATATACCCGTGATAATTTTATTCAGACTCCTCGTCACGAAAAAGCCGACTTTGGCTTGTCTGGGACATCCTTTGGCATCACTATCCCAGCTGGACTTGACTTCACCATACGATAAAATCTAGCTAGGTGACCATCTCTTCTGCAATTAAAACATGCTTTGGATTGCTGCATAGTTTGGACGGATGTGTCCTTCCTGTCCGCATTTGAAACATACGACCGGTGTTCATTCTTCTTCCTTTGAAACGGGTGCTGGTGCCGACGTCTTCACGTCATTGTTGAACCTTCCCTTCTTGAAATGTCCATTCTTATTGTTTTGGCCATGATTACCACCAAAATGGTTACCATTCATGGCATGATAATTTCCCCCACGATGGTTATCATTGTTTCGATGGTCGTTGCCACTGGTACGATTATTATCGTGTTGTTGGTCATTGCCTTTTGGCTGTGCTGACTCATTATCGCTTTCCAATAACTGAGCCCTATTCACAACATCTGAATATAAACAAAGTTTATGAGAAATGAGGTATTGGAGTATATTGGGTTTCAAACCTCTTAAAAACATTCGCGATATTCGCTCCTCATTATCGACCAAATGGGATGCAAATCGAGATAACTCGGTAAACTTAGCCTCGTACTGCGACACGATCATATTGTTTTGCTCCAGCTTGATAAACTCCACCTCCTTCATGTGATGAATACTTTCGGGAAAGTACTTGTCGTTGAACAACTCTTGGAACTTCTCCCAATACATCTTGAGTGCGTCAGTCTGGGTTCGTTTTACAGATTCCCACCAGTAATTTGCCTCTTCACGCAACATAAAGGTGACAAAGGAAACCTTTTGCTCCTCTAAGCATCCCAAGACATCAAATATCTTGGTGATCTGCTTTAACCATGTCTCCGCCTTAAGTGGTTCTGGCTTTTCCAAAAACTCCGGTGGTCCCAGCTCCTTGAACTGCTTAGCGGTGACCAACTGTGGGTTGCCATTGTTTCCTCCTGCATTATGAACAGGAGTGGCCTTCGCCTAATGTTGCATAAATTCTAAAAAGCTCCTAAACGTACCGTCGTTCGTCAATTGATTAGTGTTGGTGCTCCATTGATATTCTCAACATTCTCAGATGTCATTTTCAAATACTGCCACAAAACAAGGGTTAATTGACATCACATATTATCCCTATATTCTGACCAACCAATTAAATACCAACTAAACTTAGGTAGGTCATACTAGCGAAGGAATTTTCTGTCTCTCCCCTCCTAGTTCTAGTCTCACATCTTAGCCAGGGATCATATCCCTAAGCTTTGATACCAACTGTGACGCCCCCAAAACAGGTATACATCACCCATCTTGAGTGCCCGGATACATAGTACGTAATTCAAATACAACTTAATAATACAATTGTCGTGTACAATACGACAAAACATAAACTATGAGTTTGAATACAAATATTGTCTACTAGAGAGTATACAAACTCAAAAGGAGTCCTCATTACAATTATTATCACACTATTTCACGAATAGTGAGGACTACTAATGCAAACATCTAGGATCATCACTCCGGTTCCGACTAGTCCCAGCCTACGTTCTCATTTTCAAGAGAACGGTGAAAGAAAAGGTGAGCTCAACTAGCCCAAGAAGAAATATTATGACTAAGATAATGCGAGAATAATTTATCGTTAGCCTTCAAGCGATGTTGTTAAACCGATAAAATATAATAACTATCAAGTTTAAGCTATGATGAACAAGAAATCCATTAGAAGAGTCGGTAGAGAATAAAATCTACTATCTTCTATGATTGAAAAGGTTTTTCATGACTTTTATCATTGGGACTCATCTTAATAAATAATCCACATCATCGAATCACCCCCACTTTTCTGACCAAGGATATTCTTTAGTATCACGACCATGAATTATCCATGCACTACTGACTAAAGATAATCATGTTTTCATCAATGGTCCCGATCATGCCATAAAACAATTCATCTTTGCACTACGGCCAAAGAGAATCCATAGCCATAATCATACCAAAAATTGTCCATCAATGCACTACGGGCCAATGAGGACTTTTTCCCCATCATTTGTAACATTACGGTTATGATTATACCGAATAATCCCCTGGTCAAAATCATACCAAGTCCATCATGCACTTATGTGCCACGAGATGACTTTCAAAAAAATAAACATGAGGATGATGACAATGATATAAGAATTCAATAAAACAAGTTCAAGAATTAATTTATCTAGGAACTAATAACGTCCAAATTGTCAACATGATACTGCTTTGTAAAGTAAATTTCAAGAATGCTCAGAAGGATATTTCCATGAAAAGATACTGGATGAAGCACAAATATCAAGGATATTCCACTAATTTCATGGAGTATGGAATAATAATTAACGAAACTAGGTCATGCGTAAAGCACAGACAGGATGTTCCAACAGAATAATAAAGAACGGAATAATAACAAAATTCACCATGCATGCGGTACTTGCGATGTAGGCGAGTTATTCTAACGAGAATACCAATAAAGAGCGGAACCAAGTCCGCGTAAAAAGCATACGAGACAAGATATTCCAGCAGAATAATAATAAAGGCGGAACCGGTAGGCATAAAAGCATACAAAACAGGATATTCCAATGAGAATAATAATAAAGAGCGGAACCCGGTCCGGTATTAAAAACGCATGAGACATGATATTCCATGAGAATAATAAAGAATGAAATAATAAAAGAATTTCACCAAGTATAGGGTATCCTGCGTATACAGGTTATTCCAACAGAATAATAAAGAATGGAATAACAGAAGTTCTCTTCATGAATAAGAATGAAAGAATACCCCTTATGAGTACAACAAATAATATTCCCTACCTTAGAAGAAACTGGATATAGAAGTGGTGAAGTAGCAGAATACTTTTCTTCTTTCTCTCTATAATTTCTCTCTATAATTATTGCTCTATAGCTTTAGTGAATTGGTGAGAAATGAAGGAAGAATGAGCTTCTATTTATAGGAAAATATAGTTTCGATAATTGCATGTTTTGGGGCTCGAAATATTACAGTATAATACCTTCCTCTTTTTCTTCACTTTTAATTTAGTCCTGCAAGTATTATCAATCTTGCACCAACTCCCCTAATAGTAAATCATGTGAATCAATAGTACAATCATGTGAATAAATAGTATAATCATTTGAAAAAATTTAATTCTGACATAGTACCTACAACTATACCTCCATTTTTAACTTAGTCATGCAAGTATTATCAATCTTGCACCACCACCCCTAATAGTATAAGAATGTGAATCAATAGTACCCCGTGAATAGTAACTCATGAATAATAACTTATGAATAGTTACTCATGAATAGTAACTCGTGAATAGTAAATCGTGAATAGTACTCTGACATAAAAAGTGCTCTAAATACCCGAGTGAACAATATAACCTCCAGATATCAATTATCATCGAAATAAATGTCAATTTCCACTAACACTAATAATCCCAACACAATTGAACAATCAATTTCATCTTTAATCAACACAACTTATTCATCATTAATATTATAACTCACAAAATTTAACAACCAGGTTGTTCCCATGAAAGAGGGGGCTTTTCGATAAGGATTTCTCCTTATTGGCGCGCAATTAGGTGACCAAACCTCTCCTTGACAGAACTTCTAGACATTGTCAATATTGCAAATAATAATTTGAATAACTTTGTCCTCTCAATTATTGATTTAATAATATAATATATTATCTGAGATAATCTTTGTGACAATAATTGAATCAATAATATGAGAGATATGATGCATCTGACAATTCTTTGTAGCAATAATTGAGTATAAGCGAGTGACTTCTCAACGTAAGCATCAATAATCAATCTGGTGTGCTACTTATGCAACCACAGCAGACATTCTTGTACTTTCGAGTAGTTCAACGGTTTTAACGGTAACATACGCCTGCTTTATTATTTTATAAAAGATAATTACATAGTTTTTCTAACTACGACAATACTTAGTTATTGGGGTCCACCAATGATTGTGTCGTTTTATACGAATATTCCCAAACAAAAAAGAATATTCCTCGACCAATCGAATATTTTATAACAACTTATATACTTTAAAAATTTATAAATACTACCCACAACTATAACATTATATCAAATCCACACCATAATATTCAAAAAAAATATTTTGAGAAATTTAAATCTTTATTCATAAAATCTAGGGTTTCATAATTTTACTATGCAAACAATATATTCTAATTATTGTCTAACAAAAATGAGATAACTTTATAAAAGTATTTTGTTTTTTATATAAAAGGTTTTACTTATTAGCTTTAATAAAGCGAATAACTTTATAAAAGTATTTTGTTTTATATAAAAAGCTTTTCTGTTTTATTACATTAATAATACCAATAAAACAAAACTGAGTGACTTATCACATAAGTATCAATAATCAATATCGTGTGCTACTGTGCAACTACGCGTATTACTGTAATTTTAACACCAGGTGTTTCAACAGTTAATGGTAAAACTTTCGCCATTATTTTCATAAAGTATTTTTGTTGTTTTCTCAATCCGACAATAATTCTGTTGTGGGGTCCACCAATGATTGTCTTTGTTGTCACGAATATTCCCCTGTTAAAATGAATATTCCCCGACCAATCGAATATTATATAATAACTTGCGTACTTTGCAAAATTTATAAATATTACCCACAACTATAACATTATATCAAATTCATTCCATAATATTCAAAATGATATTTATAGAAAAATCATCTTTATTCATAAAAGTTAGGGTCTTACAATAGTATCTCACGTTATTTGATTCAATTATTGTCGATATTTTATATATTATTAAATCAATAATTGAGATGAAAGAGTTATTAATATTATTATTTGCAATATTGATAATGTCTAGAAGTTCTATCAAGTAGAGGTTTGGTCACCTAATTGCGCGCTAATAGGGAGAAATCTTTATTGGAAAGCCCCCCCTTTCCTGGGAACGAGCTGGTTGTTAATATTGTGAGTTATAATAATATTAATAAATGTTGTTAAAAATTTTGAGGTGATTTTTATGATGTATTTGTTGTATTTTTTGGACCCCCCATTTATCCATTTTCAAAATAATCGGTAGAATTTTTTTTAGTATTTTAGTGTGGGCCACATGTGGCCCCCACATGTGGGGCCCAAGTGTGACTTTGGAAATCTGATCATTTGGGGGGAGTCACGGGAAAGTTTATATATATATATATATATATATATATATATATAAATTTTGTTTTATTATTATTATAAATGTAATAAAAGCAGAAAACTTTTTATATAAAACATAATACTTTTTATAATGTTTTGTTTTATTTGATTATAAATAGAATACATTATATTTTATTATGCATAGTGTTTGCATAGTGCTGTATAGTAAAATATTTTTATATAAAACAAAATACTTTTTATAAAGTTTTATTTTATTTGATTATAAATAGAATATATTATATTTTATTATGCATAGTATTTGCATAGTGCCTGCATAGTGTTTGCATAGTAAAATAATTTTATATAAAACAGATTACTTTTATAAAGTTATTTATTTTATTAAATTTTAAATAATATATATATATATATATATTATAAATTTTGTTTTATTATATAATTATAATTAGAATATATTATATTTTATTGCATAGTATCCTTTCCATTCTACTATAAATAAGATGTTTAGTTAGAATTGAAAAACACACAAGAAGTTCAGAGAATTCTTCTTCTATAATCTTGAGCGTATTTCTTTAGAGTTTAAGAAAACTTTGAGCATAAAAAATAGTGCAAGTTTTCTTCAAGTATATCCCCGCCCTACCCGTTAGAATACTCTTTTTTTTAAGGTAAGGGGTATTATTCTTTCATATTCATGAAGAGAGTTATTTTCTTTCAATACTCGTAAGGGTTGTTATTCCATTCTTTATTATTAGGTTGGAATAACCTGTCTGTGCGGATTACGCACGCCTGGTGAATTCTTCTGTTATTCCATTCTTTATTATTCTGTTGGAATAATCTGTCTACGTGGATTACCGCATGGCGGCAAAAATCCATTTGTGGTTTCATATATTCTATTATACTCAGTTGGTTAAAGTTTTGGCTCTATACTCCATGAAATTAGTAGAATATCCTGGATATTTGCGCTTCATCCAGTATCGTTTCATGGAAATATTCTTCTGAACATTCTTGAATTTTACTCCATAAAGCAGTATCGTGTTGATGATTTGGACGTTATTGAGTTCAGGATAAATTAATTTATAAATCTTTAAAATTTATTCTTGAACTTGTTTTATTGAATTGTAATCATTCTCATGCTTATATTATGTTGAAAGTCATCTGTGGCCTGTAGTGCATAGATGGACTTGGTGTTATTATGACCAGGGATTATTCGGTATAATCATGACCGTAATGTTACAAATGATGTGGAAAAAGTCCTCATTGGCCCGTAGTGCATTGATGGACAATTTTTGATATGATTATGGCTATGGATTCTCTTCGGCCAAAGGTGCAAAGATGAATTATTTTATGGCATGATCAGAACCGTTAATGAAAACACGATTATCCTTGGCCCGTAGTGCATGGATAATTCGTGGTCGTGATACTAAAGAATATCCTTGGCCCGTAGTGCAGGGATGATTCGATGATATGGATTATTTATTAAGTTGAGTCTTAGCGATAAAATTTATGATTAATTTTTTAAATCATAGAAGATAGTAGATTTTATGCTCTACTTGACTCTTTTAATGGATTGCTTATTCCGCTGCAGTTGTTGATCTAAAACTTGTTGTCTATTATATTCTATCAGTTGTTATACTATTGAGGGCTAAGGATAATTTATTCTGCATTATCTTAGTCATAATATTTCTTACTGGGCTAGTTGAGCTCACCCTTTCTTTCAATGTTCTCTTCAGAAAATGAGAATATAGCTGGGACTAGTCGGGGATGGATTGACGGTCTAGATGGTTGCATTAGTAGTCCTCACTATTCTATGAAATAGTGTGATAATAAATGTATTGAGGACTTATTTTGAGTTTGAATACTGTCTAGAAGATAGTATTTGTATTAAAACTCACAGCTCATGTTGTATATTTAAGTTTGTATTTGTATTATGTACCATGTATTTGGCGACTCAGAATAGGTGATGTATACCTATTTTGGGGGCGTCACACTGATACTCCAAAAGATTCGTGAAAACAAGTTATATGCCAAGTTGAAAAAATGCGAGTTCTAGCTTGAGGAAGTAGCATTCCTTGGGCACGTGATATCAAATCACGGAATATCTGTTGACCCGGCAAAGATTGAAGCAATTCAAAGCTGGGAGCAACCTAAGTCAATGACCGAAGTACGTAGCTTTTTGGGCTTAGCTTGTTATTATCAGAGGTTCGTAGAAAAATTTTCTCGAATCGCTACTCCATTAACTCAGCTGACTCGAAAAGATACAAAATTAGGTTGGATCGAGGATTGTGAGAAGAGTTTTCAAGAACTCAAGAGGAGGCTCATTTCAGCACCTGTTTTGACAATACCAGCTGGTTCGGAGGGATTTGTCATATATAGCGATGCTTCTGGCAAAGGTTTAGGGTGTGTTCTCATGCAACATGAAAAAGTCATAGTCTATGCGTCACGACAACTCAAAGAATATGAGAGGAATTATCCTACTCATGATCTAGAGTTGGCAGCTATCATTTTTGCGCTTAAGATTTGGAGACATTACCTGTATGGAGAGAAGGTGGAGATCTATACGAATCATAAAAGCCTCAAATATTTCTTTACTCAAAAGGAACTCAACATGCGGCAACGATGGTGGCTTGAGCTATTGAAAGATTACAATCATACCATTCAATACCATCCTGGAAACGAACGTAGTAGCTGACACATTGAGTAGAAGATCATATGCGGGTACGAGTGTGATATTGTCAATGTGACACCCCCAAATCTCGGTACTTCATTACCTCAAGATTCGATGTTCACTTAATCAAAACATTCATATCTAACTACCCAATCATAATATAAATGAATAATAAAACCTTCCCATACATGATTACGTTAATAAAATTATCTCCCAGGTTATCTAACCTTTAATTACAATCATTCAAATGCGGAAATTAAATTATTACATCACATCATTATTAAAAGTCTATCATTATAACGATAAAATAAAATTACAAGTCTTCATCACTTGTACATTTTTCTCTTTCCTTTACTAGTTGTAGGTTCATTTACCTTCTCAACCGTAGCTGCAATAAGTGTATAAATATGCAAGAGTGAGCAAACAAAGCTCACTTGAAATAATAATAAATAACTTTACAACATTTACCAAATAATAGGCTCAATAGAACTGAATGATATGTTCTATTAACATTACAACATTTGCCAAATAATAGGCTCAATAGAACTAAATGATATGTTCTATTAACATTACCACATTTGCCAAATAATAGGCTCAATATAACTGAATGATATGTTCTATTAACATTACAACATTTGCCAAATAATAGGCTCAATATAACTGAATGATATGTTCTATTAACATTACCACATTTTCCAAATAATAGGCTCAATAGAAATGAATGATATGTTCTATTAACATTCTGAAATATACTACTGAGGGTCTAATGACCACGAACCATGTCCACAGTTATAAGTAATCTTTCAACTTTAACTTTAACAGTTATATGACTATAAGGACTCCACGTACTTAGGGGGATCAATCCTTTGTACAATGTATTGTGCACAAGCATATCAACGCTAACCGTAAACCCCTGAAAATAGGGTTGTTCATCTCAGTATTTAGAGTACAAGTCCGCACCAAAGAAAGTTTGGTTTGGATAAGCTTTCAAGGGTAATATGAAGTTTAACGATCATCAAATAGGGAACTAGTTGAATCAACAATGCTTGATAACACCATAGTTGTTTAATAATAACTTAACTTAGAAAATTTGAGAATCATAGGTGAATTAACTATGTTCTAGACTCATACTTGAAATAACTAGAGAGCATAAGTATTGATCAAAATAAAGAAATGGAAAACCTTGGCTTGAACAACAATAAGCTAGGTCTATAATCTTGTCAAATTAGAATTCTAGTTACCGAACATGCATTAGTTGATAGCAAGTTGGAAACAATGCTTACTCCACATGGTAATAAAATATACAAAGTGATTGAACCATTCAACACAAGGAATTAAGGTTCAAGAACATTTATTGTAAAAGGTTAAACTAAAGAAACTTGTTTAACTATAAACAAGTTAGAGTAAGTCCAAAATGATTAGAATTCCAATAATTTATAATTAAACATGCTCAATGTAATAGATGAGATTTTTTTTGAAACTTTCTCAATCAAAATAATGAAGTTACACAATGTAATAATAGAACCAACTCAACGAAAGTGTAGAGTTAGAAAACTTTCCTTGAGCGTAAGCTACAATATTAAAACTTACGTTCACCTATACACAGTATTAAAACCACAACATCTATTAGACATACTAATATTCACTTTTCAATATAAAATGCATGACTAGCTAAACTTGTTATTTTCGCACAAGTCTTATGCGACCATTTACATTTCAGAATTCCCAAGTGTTAACATCACAACACATTAACTAACCTTCATTGTATAAGCTAAGTTATAACATAATGAGTTCTTAACCTACTAATCACTTTTACAACTTTGAATTCCTAATCCATATAACACAACTCTGTTTTAGCCTTGTTGTTACATGTTGGACACATTAATATATCATTAAGCTAATTTAAATTGAATGCCCAAAGTCTGTGTAATTATGAGACTTCCTTTATCTGCAATTATGAGAGTCTTGGCGGTAGCGCCATGATTTTATCTTAAGTGGCGGTAGCGCTTGCCATCATATTCTATTGATTCCATTTGCAGAACATGATTACGCCAGTTTTCTTAAGCCAACTAACACGAATTTCACCTACCAAACAGTGATAATAACACGTACAAATGGTATAGAACTATCACAAACATGTTTCCTCACATATATATCAATATAGAACAATTTAACAATAACTTAGGCTAGTTTAATTTCTCAAATTCCATGTTTTCATACAAAAACTCCATTTTTGATATTCATCCCAAAAATCAACACTGTGACTCCAATACTTGGCCAAATCAGTTAATTCAAATTACGTTATTTTCGTTTCGTAATGAACTAACATAATCAAGCTTCAATTTACAATTTAATATACGAATTGACCATCAAAATTGGTACTTACATAAGCCACATAGAAACCATATATACTGTCAAAAGTTTTTACTGTTAGAACGAAAATTAGCATGCAATCTCTTGTGTAAACATAACTCTAGCATCATAAGAATGCATCATCACAATTACCAAGTATCTATCCAAAATTCACAAATTTTGATTTCACAGAACACAAACAAAGCTATTCCGTAACTTCATATATATATATATATATATATATATATATATATACAAAGTGATTGAACCATTCACCCATCAAATGATTATAGCGCATTGCTCGATTTTGTTCGAAGTCAGCAGATGTGGAGTTAAAGAGTAAGTCTTCACCATTGCTTTTGTTCGCGTCTCTTGTCCCATAGATGAAGGATCATGTCGATTCGGTATTTGTGAAATACTCTTTGCTATGAAATATCTCAAGATGTACTGCATAATTCACGAGTGAGAAAACATTTGGCGATTAAATGTTACAGATCCTAGTTGTCGATTGTTGACAACTTCTTTATATCCTCCACCACTTTCGATTTGCATACATATTATACCTTTGCATAAACCTTAGTATCGGTGACACACAACTCACTAAGTTTATGAACATTGTATTTCATGGAATCGACAATTGGCGTTGGAAAGCGTCTAAACATCTCTTTGTGTACACTTGTGCAACATGAACTTCTAAAGATGAGGCAAGTACCATAATCCTTTTACGATGTTTTTTTATGTAGTCGGCCTTCCTCTCACGATAAAGCTTGTCTTTCTCTGACCTTTTGACTCTGCGAGTACAAAACATAGCATACTGTTGATGCATTAACATACTCATCAAAAAAAGGCATTCATGCTCTCGCTTCTTCCAACGTTAGTCATTCATGGCAAAATATCTCTTTGTATATCTTTTGGAATCCATTTACATCGTACATCATACAAACTTCCAAGCCATTCATTAGTATACAATTCATAGGAACTTATCAGAATATGCCAACGCTCTTCAAATTCCTCGATGGACAATGAGTTATACACACAGTTGTTAAAATCATTTTTTGAGCGATGGGTGCTCAGAATAAACATGATGCACGATTTTTAGGAAATTTATTGCTAATATGCCAAGAACACAATAAATGATAACTAGTTGGAAATACAAGTAGCAATAGCATTACTCATGGCTCTGTCTTGATTAGTGATGATGGTTGTAGGTGCCTTGTAGTCCATGGCTTCAAGCCATATACGTAAACCCAAACGAAAGTGTCCTCTGTCTCATCTAAATAAGCGATTGCAAATCAAACAATATAGGGCGATAATGGTGGTTGACCACGAGCAAATGGAACAAAGCGGCATGCCATACTTATTTGTCCGGTATGTCTTATCAAATGTCACAACGTCTCAGAACCGTTGATATATAAACCTTGATCGAGCGTCGACCCACAAAATACAAGCTATGTGGTTGTTTTCACGGGTTTCACTCGGAAAAAAAATTTCTTTGGCACTTAGGATGCAAGTTTGTTCAAATGATTGATGTTGACTTGTGCATCATTTTCATCTGAGAATCACGCCTTAAATCTCGCACCACATTCTCAACATTAGCGTAGAGAGAAAGGAACATTTTGCAACCCACCTCCCATTGTGCTCAAACATTCATCATCTTACTAGGATCAATCTGGGACTTATTTAAAGTGTCAATTAAATTTCTTGCAGCAGGAGTAATATTTACGTGAGTCTCGATCAAATCTACATTGGTGGGGGGTCACTAAGTGATGATTGTGCTCTAATTCAACGGTAGATATATCATGATTGTCTTCTTTCTTATTGTGGACAACATATATTCTAGCTTTGCACATTGTTCGTCCTATAGAGTCTCTCTGTCTAGTTATTTGATTACTACTATCTTCATCATCAGGTAAACTCTTGCCAACAATTGGTGTACCGGCTTTCTTACATACATACTGCCTAGATCTGATATCATTCGTATTAGCATGTTTATGACTAGTTGCAATTCTAATCTCAAATCCATTTTTGCGAGCATATGATCTATAAAAATATTCAACCTCTTCCAACGTACAAAATAATTGACCAACGTACGGAACAATATCAGATTTATTTCTTTCAACTTCACTAACAAATTCAGATGTATTATATGACATTTTGAAGAATTTACTTGTGAATAATAATGATGAATTTTGCTCGATCAGAACTTCAACTTGATTTTCTGAAGTGAAAGTGGGCAACCAGATGAAACAAATTATGAGTAGAGGAGAAAAGAAAATAATATCGGAGAACAAATTCTATTGAATGATAAGAAGATGGGTGCTCGAGAATAAACATGAGAAAATAAGCGACTTCTAGACAATATTTAAAGGTAAAAAGACCAGCCAGTGTTGTACTTTTCCCATATAATCAATGTCAGCTTTTTTCTATTCTCATAGTGTTGTATTATTATGTTTGACTACTTATTCACCAGACAGTGTTTATAATAATAATAATAATAATAATAATAATAATAATAATAATAATAATAATAATAATAATAATGATAATAAAATAATTAAAAGTACATAAGCCGCTAGAATATGGAACGACTTTATACTCAATTCGTAATAATAATTGAATAATAATAATAACCGAATACTTATAATAAAATATTGAGACATTTAATTTGGGGGGAGATGGAATGTTTTAAGATATATCCAAATCCAAGGTAAGATATGACAACTAGTTATTGAGAAAGCCGGTTATTTTTTTCAATTTTTTAATACCGGTAGTATCACACTGTCACCGCCATATTATTTTTATTATTTTAATGCCCGGTAGATGAGAGCTGAACGGTAGGGAGAAAAAAAAAAAATTAAAAAAATGTACCAGTAGTATGAGCTGTCTGCGTGGGAGAAATAAAAAAAATTAAAAAAAAATGTACCAGTGTATCATTTTGTCTTAAGTAGGATACTTTATTATTTTAATTCGGTAGTATGAGCTGTCTTGGTTATTTTTTCAATTTTTTAATACCGGTAAATATCGACTGTCTTAAGTAGGATTATTTTATTATTTTAATGCCGGTAGTATGAGCTTTGTCTTAAGTAGGAAAAATAAAAAAATAAAAAAAATGTACCCAGTAGTATCATTTTCTGGTGGGATTACTTTATTATTTTAATTTCATTAGTATGAGCTGTGTCTGGTAGGAGAAATAAAAAAATTAAAAAAAAAAATTATGGCCTAAGTCTGAAGCTCTTGGGTCGGATTATTTTAATAATAAATATTCACTTTTATAACTATCTTGACAAGTTAATATTCACTTATTAAAATAGAAATAGAGTATAGGTAAATAATAAGGCACAACAACTTTTGTCTTAACTTATCAAATACAAAGTCTAATCTCAAACCATCAATTCATTTTATCAACGGTCCAAAAAGGGGTGTTGCACGATAGACCACAACAGGATTTGCTATGGAAAGAGCTCTATATATATATATATATATATATATATATATATATATATATATATATATATATATATATATATATGATTGTATTTGAATTACGTCCAAAAGAAAGGAAATGGTTTTACTGGTGAATATATGTATGAACCTGGCTTGTAGGAGTACCAAACTTAATATTTGATTGTGAGCTAATTGTGAAATTGAACCTTGAATATGTTAATTTGGTAAGAAATAAAGAGAACGTAGTTCGAATGAATTTATTTGGTGTATAATTGTGGTTACAGTGTTAACCTTGTCAAACAATGTCAAAAATGGAGTTTTGGTTTAAAACATGTCATTCAAGGATTTAATTTTTCTAAAGTTGTTGTTTAGTTGTTTTAAATCGGTATATATATATATATATCGATGGGTAACGTTTATGTAATTTATGTAAGTTATATATGATAAATTAGTGTTAGAAATTAAGATATAGCCAAAATTTAGCTTTTAATTTTTGAATCTTAATTATAATAAATAATTTAAATAAAATAAATAAATATAAATAATATATATTAAATTATAGCAACTGATAATTTAATAGGGACATTAGTAAGACGTCGGTTTTAGACGTTTGAAAATGTGTGCGTTGAGTTGAGGTTATTTTACGTTAAAATGTATTTACTCTAAAGCTTGAGCCTAAGAAGAAAGGGAAGTTGTCAGAAAAGATTACAGATAATTGAGAGAGACTAGAGAGAATAGAGAGGAGAGAAAGGTGCTGTGAATTAAAATTCTTCTAACATGGGTTAACCAAGCAGGAGAAGGTATGTTACATAACCGTAATATATATGTTTTACGGCATAATTCCTAAGTTTCTGTGTTCTTGACTTTTACTATAGTATAAAGTCTTTATAAAATTTTCTGTAATCCAAATTTTTATAATTAGTTATGAAATAATGTGTATATGTAATTGTAATGTTATATATATATATATATACACACACATATATACAGTCCGACTCTAAAGCGAACCTTAAAGAGCGAACCAATGACAAACCGTCGTCTTTGGTGTCTATGGCGACGGTTCGATCCATCGCCATAGTCATGTAGTCTTTGGCACAGGTCAAATTGTCGCCATAGACACAAAAGAAAACAGTTAAATCTTTGGTTCGCTTTTAAGGTTCGCTTTAGAGCTCTCTCTCACTTTACACACACACACACACACACACATATATATATATATATATATATATATGATTGATATCTTTGAATTACGTCCAAAAGAAAGGAAATGGTTTTACAGTGAATATATGTATGAACCTGGCTTGTAGGAGTACCAAACTTAATATTTGATTGTGAGCTAATTGTGAAATTGAACCTTGAATATGTTAATTTGGTAAGAAATAAAGAGAACGTAGTTCGAATGAATTTATTTGGTGTATAATTGTGGTTACAGTGTTAACTTTGTCAAACAATGTCAAAAATGGAGTTTTGGTTTAAAACATGTCATTCAAGGATTTAATTTTTCTAAAGTTGTTGTTTAGTTGTTTTAAATCAGTATATATATATACGATGGGTAACGTTTATGTGTAATTTATGTAAGTTATACATGATAAATTAGTGTTAGAAATTAAGATATAGCCAAAATTTAGCTTTTAATTTTTGAATCTTAATTATAATAAATAATTTAAATAAAATAAATAAATATAAATAATATATATTAAATTATAGCAACTGATAATTTAATAGGGACATTAGTAAGACGTCGGTTTTAGACGTTTGAAAATGTGTGCGTTGAGTTGAGGTTATTTTACGTTAAAATGTATTTAGTCTAAAGCCTGAGCCTAAGAAGAAAGGGAAGTTGTCAGAAAAGATTACAGAGAATTGAGAGAGACTAGAGAGAATAGAGAGAAGAGAAAGGTGTTGTGAATTACAAGTCTTCTAACAAGGGTTAACCAAGCAAGAGAAGGTATGTTAAATAACCGTAATATATATGTTTTACGGCATAATTCCTAAGTTTTTGCGTTCTTGACTTTTACTGTAGTATAAAGTCTTTATAAAATTTTCTGTAATCCAAATTTTTATAATTAGTTATGAAATTATGTGTATATGTAATTGTAATGTTATATATATATATATATATATATATATATATATATACACACACACACACACACATATATATATATACCCACATATACGGTCCGACTCTAAAGCAAACCTTAAAGAGCGAACCAAAAAGGCAAGTGTCGTCTTTGGTGTCTATGGCTACTGACAGTTCGATCCGTCGCCATAGTCATGTAGTCTTTAAGCGGACGGGTGAACTGCGTCGCCATGAACACCAAAGACGACGGTTTGTCTTTGGTTCGCTTTTTAAGGTTCGCTTTAGAGCCTTTCTGCACACACACACACACATATATATATATATATATATATATATGATTGTATGCTGAATTACGTCCAAAAGAAAGGAAATGGTTTTACAGTGAATATATGTATGAACCTGGCTTGTAGGAGTACCAAACTTAATATTTGATTTTGAGCTATTGTGAAATTGAACCTTGAATATGTTAATTTGGTATGAAATAAAGAGAACGTAGTTCGAATGAATTTATTTGGTGTATAATCGTGGTTACAGTGTTAACTTTGTCAAATAATGTCAAAAATGGAGTTTTGGTTTAAAACATGTCATTCAAGGATTTAATTTTTCTAAAGTTGTTGTTTAGTTGTTTTAAATCAGTATATATATATACGATGGGTAACGTTTATGTGTAATTTATGTAAGTTATACATGATAAATTAGTGTTAGAAATTAAGATACAGCCAAAATTTAGCTTTGTTCTGTTCTTCATGCTCTGTTCTGTAAATTCGGCGCCTCAGCGCCAAAATCAGCGTCGTAGCTCAAACTTGTGACGGCAAAGACTTCTGCTGGCTTAGGCATCGTCTTATAACCTTAACACAAGCAAATCCACGAGTCTGCGTCGTGGCGCCGCAACGCCGGTTAGCAGAATGGCCAGAAAATTATTTTTCTTTACACGAAGTCTGTAAATGCTGATATGATGCAATATTATGACTTTTAAAAATGTAATTTTTGTTATTGTGGTATTATAGTGCTAAGAATGAGTACATTATTAATAATTAACGAGTTTTATTACTAATGTAACTTGACTATGTGGTTAAAAATCAAACCATACATGAAATAGATACTTATTTATATATAGAGTATTTGTAATTACTAATTATTTCATGATGATATGTGTATAGTGTTAGAGTTTATGCCCTAGAGGCCAATTATTTGATATAATTGCTTAACATTTTGATATTATATTTAATTGAATAAATGAATGACTTTATTATGATTTTATTTACCGCGTTATATAAATGTTAACATAATAAAATTCCTTAGAATAGTGGTACAATTTATATAGTTTCAAGTATGTGACTTGAACATGAGATTATATAATTACAATTAGTATCATTGCTCTTAAATGTCCCTAGTTGAGTATCATTGTTGATAGGACAACAATGATGCATTGAGACTAGTATTGGATTGAATGATGACCAAATCTCATTGGTCATAAATATATGAGATATTAAGTCAATGCATAGGTATGTGTTATAGAACGATGTACTGGATAGACCCACCATGAGAATTCTATGTGGAGCATCGAAGTGTCATTGGCGATTCTCATAGTGACAATGATGTAATGGTCCTCCAACCTTAAATCACTATATTACTGCACGAGAATTTATGTACTTTGATATCATCAAATGTCACCTTTAATAGGGTGGACTATAAAGGTGATTATTGGGTACATCATGAATCGTGTGAGGAATATGAGTGATCTAGATGAAATTTAACCCTCCTATGTATTAGGGGTGATATCCATAGGCCTCTTGATTGAGTAGGACTATGAAATGCATGGCCATGCTCAAATAGTGATTTATTTCATATAGTCTACTCATTGATCAAGAAAAACTCATATTAAATTATGAAGAGTATGACACATTCCATGACTTGAGCTTAATCTAGGATATTAAGGTTAAAGGGATTAAATTACATTGAAACATTGGTCACGAAAAGGTTGCATCAAACCATCGATCTTATTATTACTTGGGTACATAGTAGTGATGCATTACTAGATGCCGCTTATTGTTTATAATTTTATAATATGATTTTAAAATTATTGTCAACGTAATAATAGCCTATAGGGTCACACACAAAGAACGTAATTAAAAGGGAATTAATTTAAATTGTAAAGATTTAAATATGTAAATATGATTGATAGAATTTTAAATTACGAATTTAAATTAATAGGATAATTTATATATAGGTATATTAATTAAGTAAGACTTAATTAAGATATATATATATATATATATAAATAAATTCAGATTTTATTTTAATTAGATTAGGGTTTTGATTAATTTCTATTAACTACTATATATATATGATATATAGCAGCCATTTTAGGTAACAATCATAAACTCACAAACCCTATCCGCTCTTAGAGAGAGACTGGAGAAAAGTTCGAAAATCTTGTTCCTTTAGTGGCTAGTACCGCATCTTCCTTTATTGCAGAATCGTGCGACGGTTCGCGTGCGTTCGTGTGGATACCATAGAGACGTAGTACCGTGAGGAATTGTGTTGGAGATTCGGAGCGTTTCAAAAAATTCTATAATCGGTATAATATCTAAACACTGAATTATTATGTTTCGTATGGATCCTGTTTTAGGGTTTCGAAATTGCACTTTAAATTGTTTAATTTCTGCTGCGTTTTATGTGCCGAACCCCAACATATAGGATATTGTGAATCAAATTATTACGGTTTAGCTTACACGCAAGATAAGTTTTCTAACTCTAAACTTTAATTTGTTGAGCAAGTTTCTAAACCTTCTCTCTTGATATTAAACAAGTTTTCTTATCTTTAACTCTATTGTTACGATTATGCAAGTTTCTTTACTCTACCTTGTTTATTATTGAGCAAGTTATTCATAATCCTATTTATACAATTTAAGTATATTCGTGCAAAGCTATTTAACCTAACTCTTACTTTGAGAAGGTTCCTTACTTTAACTTGTTTACTAGCATGCAAGTTTATCGTTCCAAATCACTATTTAGTATGCATGCTTGATAATTCAATTCTAAACAACATTCCGACCTTAGCTTATTATTGTCCAAGCAAGGTATGTTACATTATTTAATGTTTATGCTTTGAGTTCATTTCTAAAGCATGACCCTAAACTATAAATTTTGTATTCATCTATAACTTGTTCCATAGCATATTGTTATTGTATTTTATTCAACTAATCCTTAGTTGATGTTCGTTGAATTCCAAATTACCTTCAAACATATCCAAACCAAACTTACTTTGGGGCGGACTTGTATTCTAAATGCTGAGATGAACAACCTTGTTACAGGGGATAATTTACACATAGCGTTGAAATGTTTGTGCACAATACATTGTACGAAGGGCCGATCCCCCTAAGTACGAGGAGTCCTTATAATCTTATGACTGTTAAAGTTTAAGTTGAAAAATTACTTATAACTATGGACATAGTTCATAGTGTTATGACCCTCAGATATATATATTTCAGATTTTGATTATCATTAATAGAGCATATTGTTCAGTTCTATTGAGCCTATTATTTGGCAGTTGTTATAAAGTTTTATTCATTGTCATTTCAAATGAGCATTGTTTGCTTACTCTTGCTTATATAACTATTACAGCTAAAGTTGAGAAGGTCGATGTACCTAGCACCAGTAAAGGGAAAGGAAAGATGAACATGTATTGAAGACTTGTAAACATGTTGACTTTTAATATTGTCAGACTTTATTTTTAATTATTATGAAGTTATTTAATTTTCCGCACTTAATATTTGTATTTAAATGTTAGATGACCTAGGAGATTTTATTGGAAATTATTGATGTAATCCTTTAATGGGAAGGTTTTATTGTTTAATTTTATTATATTTGGGTAGTTAGAAATGAATGTTTTTATTAAGTGAACACCAAATCTTGTGGGAATGAAGTACCCGGATTTTGGGGTGTCACAAGTCTTCTGCCTCGGGACACGTGGAGGCTTCTCTCGGGCCTCGTACATTTATTTCTGACTTTTCTGTTTGTCAATCAATGTTTTAGGTCGTATGTGAACCCTAATTTGTACGTGGGCTCACATTTTTCCCCTGCACGTGAGTCACACCTTTGGAGTGGCGATCGTGCAAATTACTTTGAGTCTTTGAGCCCTCTTTCAAATTTCTGAACAATCCGCTTACTTTGATCTTGCCAGTCTTGAAAACGAAAAAATCTTAGGAAAGGTAACTCCTAGGAAACAAAGATTGTGCAAGGTTTGGAAAGATTTGATAAAAGATGCTCAAGATATCTTTGGAAGAGCTCCCCTAGGAGTTACCTTTTCTAAGATTTTTTCGTTTTCGAGACTGGCAAGATCAAACTAATCTTTATATATATATAAAAATATATTACTAAGTAAATAAAATCTTATTTTATTTTTAAAAATAAAATATAATCTTTCTTTATATAAAATCAAATCATTCTTATTAAAAATCATTCATATATATATATATATATATAAGGGAAGTATAATTAATATGATATGTAAGTTCATGGATGCCTAAAAAAATTGATATATCAGAATGATTGATACAAAAGGAATGTATGAAGAATTTCCAAGTTCAAATTACTAATATGGTAAGATGGAGAGAAGAATGATCTTGTGGTGATTTGTGCAATCATCATTGAAGCACAAAAATTTGAAAATAAAATAAAATTAAGAAGGAATTTGAATATTTTTTTATATTATTATTATTTATTTTATTTTTATTTTTTATTTTTTTAGTCCAAAGGGTAAGTTGGATTGCAACTTGGAAAATAAGAATGAAATTGGAAATGCCAATGTAGTGATTATTCTATAATATACAATGAGTAACAACTCATTTGTATACAACAATGTTTGGCAAACAAAGATGATACTTGATGCCGAAATTGTTGAGAAACAAGGATGAGATGGGGGTGTCACGAGGGTGGAGAAGAAGATATCATAATAACCTAACTTCCATCTCACTATAATGAAGGAAACATCCTAAGAGATGGTAGTGTACTTGGAACACAATGTGTTATATATGTATGAGACAATGTACGTTATTTTTATACTACATTTCATGTTGGACAAATGCATGGTACGTACCATCCAAAAAAATATCAAGAGCGTACATATTAAAGTTTCTATCAACTGGGTACGTTGATTAACAATTTTTTTAAACTTATATATATATATTATAGATTTGGTATTGTATATTAAATATTAATTAATTAATAGTTTGATCCCCAAGAATTTTTAATATCATATGAAAAGTATGTGGGGGATATATGTATGATAGGGTATGTGCATGATATGCCACTACAACCATTTATTCAATTTGCTCAGTTAGGATATTGCTGGATGAGGTGTTTCTATTCAAATGCAATATATATATATATATATATATATATATGGATTCCATCCACAGCAACCGGTTGTTGGGAGCAACCAATTTTTGGCCACCCGCCAGCTACATTGCATCTAAGCCCTTATATAAATTTTTTAAGGAAGTAGAGTGCAGAATACCGGCCAAAATGGGTTGCTTCCCAACAACCTATTCATTGTGGATGGAATCCTATATATATATATATATATATATATATATATATATATATATATATATATATATACACACACACACAATCAATATGTAATCAATCTCCATATATATTATATATATGCAATAATCTCCATGATTCCCTGCAGATTCCTTATATATATATATGCAATAATCATGCATGGTAATACCACACATCCCTCTTATAACGCCACTATCTCTATATGCAATAATCCTCTTTGCCCCAGTTAGTCCCCTTTATGAAGCAAATTTCTGATTTGAGCATTAAAGATTGTAATCAAACTTAATTATAACTTAATCAGTTGGAGGCTTTTCCACAACTTCGGGGGAAAACGGATAGTATCTCTTACGTCTTTGAGGCCTATGACATAGAGAACCAAGAGGTCGACTACGAGACTAAAGCCAGTGTGCTTGGCGATTTCTTATCTATGAACTGCTCCTTTGGTAAGCTACTCAATTCATTAATCCTGGAATTATATGCAGCGCAATGCTATTATTCTGAAATATTTTGTTGTTAGCTAACATGAGACCAAATAAACTCTTGAACTGCTTTCACATATCCACAAAGTTTATGATTACAGTCATTTGTTTGTGACGCAATTGTAAGTAGCCATGTAGTTGATAATCAAAGCACCATCACGTTGTAAAGAACTAGAGACCACAGAATCAATCCAGTGCCCAAATTTCATGTCATGACGAGGGCACGTGGGAGAACCACCATCCCTCTCTTATACGGCTAAAAAAATTATCAGTCTTCATTGTTTTTTTTATTCGTTTGGCCAATTCTTCGTGATTATTTCATGTATTTTTTTTAGGTAATTGTAGTATTTCTTTTTCCGACCACAACACCGCAACGAGAAAACATCTATTCTGGGCCATTTCACCTTAACAAGGATCTTGGCTAGGATAGTCTCAAAGAAAAGGCAACACCACAACAAGGAAGCATCCATTCCGGGCCATTTCACCTTAACAAGGATCTTAGCTCGGATATTCTCAAAGAAAAGGCAATACCGCAAGGAGAAAGTATCTATTCCGGGCCATTTCACCTTAACAAGGATCTTGGCTCGGATATTCTCAAAGAAAAGGCAATACCGCAAGGAGAAAGTATCTATTCCGAGCCATTTCACCTTAACAAGGATCTTGGCTCGGATATTCTCAAAGAAAAGGACAACACCGCAAGGAGGAATAATTTATTCTGGACCATTTCACCTTAACATGGATCTTGGCTCGGATATTCCGGCGAAGTAGCATTTATTCCAATCAATTGATTCAACTAGCAAGGAGAAGTTAAATGTAAGAGGGGAGAGCTCCTTAGGTGGCTAAACCCTACGGGCCAACCCATAGGGGGGCTAACCTAGTGGCCTCTGTAACAATTCAGAATTTAAATTGTAATTCCAAATATTTATTGAATTATATAAATATTTTAATTGATGTGTTTATTGTTAAATAAATATTTGTTTAATTTGATTTGATTTGATTATTTATTTGTTAAATAAAAAATTTATGAGTTAAGAAAATTAATTATTATGAGATAAAATTCTAATTTAATTTAATAATTAAATTAGAGAGTTGATAGGATAAAATGAATTATTATAATGTTTTTAATTTAATTTGGCAATTAAAGTGATGTATTAATTTATTAAAATTTATTAAATGAAATTATAATGAAAATTATAATTTTGTAGTAATACGATTATGTGATAAATGGATTTAATAAGTTGTTATTGGCTTTGGTTTAATTAAATTTGAATATAAGAATTTAATTAAATAAAGTGTGACAATAAACTATACTATAAATGAGTTATTAAAATAAATTAGAGGAGTTTAATTCAGTTTTGCCAAACAAGGCTTGATGAATATTAAGTCTTTAATTTAAATAGGTTTTACCCAAACAAGGCTTAAAGATATTAAGTCTTTATTTTTAAAAAGTGTTTTGCCAAACAAAGCTGTTAGTTCCCGGAAGCACAATAGTTATCTAGAGGGGGGGGGGGGGGTTGAATAGATATTTAAAAATCTTTTTCGTTTTAACTTGTTAATTGATAATGATTAAAACTTAGCGGAATTAATATTTGTTTTAATCTCCCTTAAGATAGTGAGTTTAAGAGAGTGCGACAGTTATAGCAGTTATGACAGATATGGTAGTTATAGCAAGAATGTAATAGACACAGTCGTTTTAAGTCGTTCTAAGGATGTCTTTTACACTTTCTGAATCACACTGATTCCTTCTAGACCAGCAGTCTAGGAACTTCTTAGTTCACTCTTGAACTCTTCAAGTCCAGCAGACTTGGATCTTCATTGTTCACTTAGAACTCTTCAAGTCCTTCTGACTTAGAACTCTTACTTCAGTTGATTGGTAGTTGTTGAGTTCTTGATGGTTGCTACTTTCGATTCTTTGTTAAGCACTTGTTCAAAAGAACCGAGTAGGCGAGCAAGCTTTTCTTTTTCTCAGATCGTAGAGTTGAGCGTTGAGAGTTCTTGTACGTTTTTGTTCAATGCTTGCTTAGTTCTCTCATCTGCTTGATTTGTATATATGTGATCTTGAAAACTATCCGTTGGATCCATCCGTTGAAGCATTAAATCGCGTTTAACATTTCGTTCTTTGATGGAGACTTTTCAAAGACATCTTCTCGAATTGCATTCGCCCTTGACATAGCAGCAGCATCGCTTCTCACCTAACACATGAAAATGTGTTTTTCTCCTTACCAATGGTACTTTTCTTAGCTTCTTCAATACGCTTCTTTATTGCATACTAAGGATATCTTTTATGCCTTTGGGACTGGGAGTACTACAACGTTTAGAACCCATTCCACATTTGTTGGAGTTTGTCTCCACACAAAATGTGAGGCTTGATGCTTCTGACAGAAGGCAGATGATACTATACTGTAATAACCCGATATTTTCTATATAAATAAATAAGAAATTTTGCATATAATTTTTTTTTTAATGATGAGAATAAGTGTAAAGTAATGTGTATGATAAATGCAATTATATTTATTACCTGAAAAATTATAAATAATTTTAGAATTATTAATCATTACAAATTATATACTTATAGTAATTAATTTTATAGCGTAAATTTTTTATTAATTATTTTCCATAAAAACATGATTTTATATTATTTAAATAATATATGAAATGATTATTAGAATTATAATAATAAATATTTTATTATATGAATTTGTACAGAATATTTAAGTTAATTATTTTAGCTTAATTATTGATGTTGTATATGAAAGATAAACCATATATGGAATCCAAACCCTAAATTGGGATTTTGATCAAGGAATGAGAATAATAATATAATATTAATTATATTTTAATTTTTTAGTGCTATAAATATGTATTGTATATGTGTAGACTGATAATGGTGGGCCAAATATGGTAAATTATGACATAACCCTTATATCATGTTATTAAACCCTAATTGTTAAACTCAGTTATGAGTTTAAGACTAAGTAGTAATTGTGTTATATGAATTATACTGTGTATTATATAATTTTTGTTAATTAGGAGAAACCCTAATTATTAATAGAAAACCCTAATTTGCTAAATTAAAAACCCTAATGATTATTTTTATAAATTATAATGATAATTAGGAAACCCTAATTGTTAATTTGGGAACCCTAATAGTATTAAGGAACCCTAATTTAAAAACCCTAATTTTCTATTAAAAACCCTAATTTTAAATTAGTGTGTTTAATTAAAATATTATTACACTTTAATTTTAATTTTTCAAACCCTAAAAATTATTTGGGAAACTTTAAGATTTAAAATCTAGTGAATAAACCCTAGATTCAAGCACCTTGGACAAGAATACCCTTGAAATTATATGCAAAATTACCATTTTACCCTTTTGTCTTATTTGTTGAATTATTGCTTGCCAAATCTTTGCAAATCTGGCCAGCCACCCCCTAGACCAAGCTATGAGCTAAGATTACCAGCACATGATCAACCATTACAAGTTCATTGCACCAATTGATTTACTAGATTTAAGAGAGAGAAATCTACTAAAAATTTCTCATTTGGCTATCTAACTCCTAAACAATTTCCTCTCTCCCTAACCTCTGAAAATACAAGGCATATCAATCCCCTAAGCAATCCCCACGAACACCAATATCAGATCAGAAGAATAGAATCAAAATCAAAGCTTAAAAGAGGTAAACCCTAATCTAGAAATTTGACTTTTGATCTTGTATTAGATATTATGATTCATTGTTAAAATATGTTGTATATGGTGTATAATGATGATCTGGGTTGCTAGATGTTAGATCCATAACATCTAGAGGCTCGAATTTGAAGATCTACAAAATTTGGAAATTTTGTTTTGGATGTCTGACAACCAAATGTTAAGCCTTATATCTCTGTTATCTTTAATGTGTTTTGTGTTTTGAAAGTTGGTAGTTGTAGTTTGATATGTTCTCTTCAATCTGGGCTTGAAATCAGACTTAGATCTGGTCTATATTGCATGATATTGATGGTCAAAGGTCGTTGACTGACCTTGATTGGGTTATTTCTGGGCAGCCCAGAAAGTATAAAATAGTGTTTGACAATATATTTAACCGCTTAGATCTGACAGGTTCTGCAAGATTTGATGTTATTGTTGAATCTAAGTTATACTATGTTTGTTGGACTATATCCTCATGCCTTAAGATCACATAAATAATAAGAAGGTAGAAATTTGTAGCCGGTCAAACTAGTCAAGTCGATCATGTTTTACATTTTTTCAGGTAAACCGGAAAACATAAGATATATTTGACATATAGTTGACCAGACTAGATCTCGTGTTTGTGTGGATATTTTGATGATGTTTGGTGATAGATATCTTAAGTTACATTCTGTCTACAACATGAAAGCATTATATCACAAAAAATTACACGATTAGCATGTAGTGGAGGCTGGAAAGTGGCACCTTAGACTGTTCTTCATTTCTGGGTAACCCAGAAATGAAGAACATGTCTGACAAGGTTTTTGATTGATCCTATCTTACTATTGTTGTATGTTATAGCTATACTCTTTGTTTGTGGTTGTAGTGCTACACTTGTAATACAACTCTAACATCATTTCAAGCCCAGAAATCGATTGGAGCATAGAATTAAGTATGGTCAAACCTGATCACTCGTTCACTGACAGGCGTGTTCTGGGTTTAGTGAAGAACACCATTAGCGACAGTTTTGTCGCCTAATGAACCTTTAGCGACAGTTTATTTATTAAATTAATTATTTTAATTAAATAAATAGAAAAAATTAGTTTTTAATTATAGAAAATACATAATAAATTATTAAAATTATTTTAAAGTCAGAAAATTAGTTTTTAATTATTTTAAATATATTTCATATATATTTAAAATTTTTAGAATATAAAAGGTGTTTAATTTATTTAAGTATAATATTAAATAAATTATTTAAAAATGATTTTAATACTTGAAAAATCATTTAAAAATATATTATGGTATAAGAAAAATATTTTAAGTTATTTTTAATGAATTTTAATATTTTATGATAAATTTCATTAATAAATAAATATTAATGATAATTTAGTTATTTAATAAATGAATTAAATAAATAAATTAAAAATCATTTTATTAAAAATCATTTTAAATAATAATAAGGTATTTAAATATATTTTAAGTTATAAAATATAACTTTCAATATTATAGGTAAATTTAATTAATTAATTATTATTAATGATATTAAAATTATTTAATAATTATATTAAATAATTTAGTTTAAAAATGATTTTATTATTATAAAATTCATTTCAAATGAAAATAAAATGTTTAAAGATAATTTAAGTTATAAAATATAACTTTTAATATTTAAAGGATAATTTCATTAATAATTTAATATTAATGATATTAATTTAACATTAATTATATTAAATTTATTTAATAATTATATTAAATAAATAGTTTTAAAATAGTTTAAATAATTTAAAAATCATATAAAAAGGGATATAAATGAAATAAAAATATTTGTAGTTATAATTAATGACTTTTAATATTTGGATAAATAGTATATTAATACTTAAATATTAATGGTAATTATTTAAAATGATTTTAAATGTTTTAAAAATCATTTAAGGGTAATATTAGTACTTTAAAATATTTTGAGTTATTATAAATAACCTTAATATTTTGGCAATGGTTTCATTAATAGTTTAATATTAATTAAATGTTAATGATAATATAATTGTTTAATATTTAAATTATTTAATAATGATTCCGGTGTTTGAAAATTTATGATAAATTATAATAAGTGTTATATTAAGTCATTTAAAAATAATATGATTGATAATTACAGTTATTGAACTAATTGGATAGTTTTAAACTCGATTATTACCCGATAGAACTGTCGGTACACCGACATATTTCAAAAATTGATCTGGACTTAGATATTTTGACTGTATTAATGATTATTTGTGATTCAATAACTGTGGGATATGTGTGACAATGTGATTAGGTTATGTGCTGACTGTAATAGGCAGTATTATGTGTTGTGATATGTTATTCTAATCAGTAAAATGATCTTATTACGGGTAGATGATTACATAAAAGATAAAACTAAGTAGCAAATTGTAAGCAGCGTATCAGGCAAGTATTCTACCTTTGCATTTTCTTTATGCAATGGACATGAGTAAGAAGATTCAGAATTATATTATTATTGTACCAAATTATTAATGTTATTGTTATATATGTTATGTCCGATCATTGATTATCAACATTGTGACGCCCCCAAAATTAGGTATACATCACCCATCTTGGGTCGTAAGATACATGGTACAGAATTCAAATACAACTTACTAATACAACTGTCGTGTACAATACGACAAACATAAACTGTGAGTTTGAATACAAATATTATCTACTAGAGATTATACAAATTCAAAAGGAGTCCTCATTACAATTATGATCACACTATTTCACAGAATAGTGAGGACTACTAATGCTATCCTCTGGACCATCACTCCGTTCCCCGACTCATCCCAGCTATATTCTCATTTCACGAAGAGAAAAAGTGAAAGAAAGGGTGAGCTCAACTAGCCCAAAGAAGAAATATTATGACTAAGATAATGCGAGAATAAATTATCATTAGTCTCCAACAATGTTAAACCGATAAAATATAATAGACATCAAGTTTAAGCTGCAATGAACAAGCAATCCATTAAAAGAGTCAAGTAGAAAATAAAATCTACTATCTTTTATGATTTAAAAGGTTTTTCATCACTGTTATTGCTGAGACTCAGCTTAATAAATATTCTACATCATCGAATCACCCCTGCACTATGGCCAAGGATATTCTTTAGTATCACGACCACAATTATCCATGCACTACGGGCCAAGAATATTTGTGTATTCATTAATGGTCATGATCATGCCAACAACTATCCATCAATGCACTACGGACCAATGAGGACTTTTACCACATCATTTGTAACATTACGGTCATGATTACACCGAATAATCCCTAGTCATAATCAGACCAAGTCCATCTATGCAATACAGGCCACAGATGACTTTCAACATAATATAAACATTAGGATGATGACAATGATATAAGAAGTCAATAAAACAAGTTCAAGAATTATTTTATCCAGGAATTATTAACGTCCAAATTGTCAACATGATACTGTTTTGTAGAGTAAAATTCAAGAATGATCAGAAGAATATTTCCATGAAAAGATACTAGATGAAATGCAAATATCAAGGATATTCTACTAATTTCATGGAGTATAGAAGTCAAAACTTTAACCAACTGAGTATAATAAAGAATGTAATAACAAAAGAAATCACCATTCATGCGGTACTTCGCATAGACAGGTTATTCCAACAGAATAATAATAACGGAACCAGGTCAGGCAAAATTTGCACTTACAGGATGTTCCAACAGAATAATAAAGCGGAACCAGTCCGGTGCCAAAAACACATGCATGGATGTTCCAACAAAATAATAATAAGGCGGAACCGGATCCGGTGTAAAACACGTGCATGTGATGTTCCAACGGAATAATAATAAAGAAGCGGAACCAGTCCGGTGTAAAAACACATGCATGAGGATGTTCAAATGAATAATAGAAAATGTCACTAAGTATAGGGTATCATGGCGTATATAGGTTATTCCAATGTAATAATAAGAAATGGAATAACAACAGCCTTCTCTTCATGAATAAGAAAGAATAACACCCCTTACTTAATACAACAAATAATATTCCCTACCTTAAGAAGAAGAGTCTTTGGATATATAAGTAGTGAAGTAAAGAATACTTTCTTCTTTCTCTCTATAGTTTATCTCTAGAGTTTCAAAGTGAATTCGTAAGAAAATAATGAATGAATGAGCTTCTATTTATAGAAAAATGGAATGCATAGTAACTAACTCATGAACGGTCGAGATTGATTTATTTTAATCTGACGGTCCATATTTAAAGTAAAATAAAATATAATATATTCTATTTATAATCTAATAAAACGAATAACTTTATAAAAGATTTATTATGCAAACACTATGCAGACACTATGCAAACACTATGCATAATAAAATATAATATATTCTAATTATTGTCTAATAAAACAGATAACTTTATAAAAGTATTATGTTTTATATAAAAAGATTTTACTATGCAAAACACTATGCAGACACTATGCAACACTATGCATAATAGAATATAATATATTCTATTTATAGAATAACTTTATAAAAGTATTCTATTTTATATAAAAAGATTTTCTATATTATTACATTAATAATACCAACAAAACCGAAAGTGACTTATCACTTAAACATCAATAATTAATACCGTGTATTACTATGCAACTACACGCCAGACATCGCATTTCTTTAACACCGTGTGTTTCAACGATTAAACAGTAAAACTTCCATCGTTATTTTCATAAAGTATTTTTATCGTTTCTCAATCCGACAATAATTCGTTAATAGGGTCCACCAATGATTGTGCCGTTGTACTAATATTCTGTTAAAACGAATATTCCGACCAATCGAATATTATATAACAACTTCATGATATTTTGCAAAATTTATAAATATTACCCATAACTATTATATCAATTTCACTCCATAATATTCAAAAATAATATTTATAGAAAATTCATCTTTATTCAAAAGTTGGGGTTTTACAATCTCCCTTCTTATGAAATTTTGCCCTCGAAATTATGGTAATGCACTGGTATGTCAAGAGGTAAGGATACCTTGATTTCATTTCAGATTCTAACTCCCAAGTCATTTCTTCAACATCGTGGTTTCTCCACAAAACTTTGACTTGAGGTATAACCTTGGTACGTAGAACGTATTCCTTCTTATCCAAGATTTGAACAGGAACCTCTTTATACGTCAAATCCATGGTAATGTGCTCCCACTTCCATTCTGGAATTTCAAGTGGTTGCAATGGACCTTTTGGTACTTGATGCTCCGCCTTGACTCGTTGACACATTAGACACCTTGAGATAAACAGCGCTATCTCTCTCTTCATATTGCCCTACCAAAATGTATGTCGAAGATCATGATACATTTTGGTACTCCTAGGATGGATTGGAAACGGTGTGTTGTGCGCCTCCATCATGATTTTATACTTTAAATCAGGGTCGTTAGGAACACAAAGTCTGGAGTTGACTCGAAGTATTCCTTCTTCATCGATTCTTGCTTCCGGCATCGCACCTTCTTGCACTTTCTTCCTCATACTCATCAGCTTCGGATCTGTAATTTGAGCAGCTTTAATTTTACCAATTAAAGTCGGTTCTACTCGTATATTTGCCATCATCACGTGGGTCCCTGGAGTCTTTATCTCTATCTCCATCCTTTGCAAGTCATACAAAATGGGCCTTTGCGTTGACAATATTGCACTCGCATTCATGATATGATCTTCTACTCAATGCGTACTACCACATTCGCTTCGAGGATGGTATTGGATGGTATGATCATAATCTTTCAACAGCTTCAAGCCAACGTCGTTGTCGCATGTTGGGTTCCTTTTGAGTGAAGAAATATTTGAGGCTTTTATGATCCGTAAAGATCTCCACTTTCTCCCCATACAAGTAATGCCTCCAAATTTTAAGTTCAAAGACAACAATTTGCTAACTCTAGGTCATGAGTAGGATAATTCCTCTCATATTCTTTGAGTTGTCGTGAGGCATAGGCTATGACTTTCCCATGTTGCATGAGAACACATCCTAACCTTTGCTTCAAGCATCATTGTAGATGACAAATCCCTCCGAACGGATGGTATTGTCGTAACAGTCTTGAAATGAGTCTCCTCTTGAGTTCTTGAAAACTCTTCTCACATTCCTCGCCCAACCGAACTTTGTATCTTTCGAGCCTACCGAATTTGAGTTAGTGGGGTAGCGATTCGAGAAAACCCTTCTACGAATCTTTGATAATAACCAAACTGTTTTAGAAAGCTACGATACGACTTTGGCCATCGATTTAGGTTTCTCCCACTTTGAATATCTTCAATCTTTCTTTGGGTCAATGATATTCCATGACTTGATACCACGTACCCAAGGAATGCTACTTCCTCGCCGTAACTCGATTTCTTCAACTTGGCATAAAGCTTGTATTCACGAAGCTTTTGAGTATCGACCTCAAGTGTTCCTCATGATCTTCACGGCTTTTTGAATATATGAGGATGTCATCAATAAAGACGACCACAAAATGATCCAAATATTCCTTGAATACTCTTTGGTTCATCATATCCATGAAGGCAAAGAGGAGCATTAGTCAATCCAAAGGACATGACTAGGAATTCATAATGCCCGCATCTGAAGTTCGAAAGCCGTCTTTGGAATATCATCGGTTCTAATCTTCAATTGGTGATATCCTAATGAAGATCAATCTTTGAAAAGAATTTGGCTCCTTGCAACCGGGTCAAACAGTCATCAATACGTGGCAATGGGTACCTATTTTTGATGGTGACATGATTCAACTCCCGATAATCAATACAAAGTCGCATACTCCCATCTTTCTTCTTCACGAATAGAACAGGAGCACCCCAAGGAGAAGTACTAGGACGAATAAAGCCAATGTCTAACAATTCCTGTAGTTGAGTCTTTAACTCCTCGAAGTTCAATAGAGTCATTTGATATGGGGCTTTGAAATGGGTTTTTGTCTAGGGTTCAAGGTCGATACAAAATTCAATTTCATGCTCGGGGTAGGCGGGGAAGTTCTTCGTGGAATATGTCAGAAATTCATTAACAATAGAAATATTATTCAAAATTGACGTATTTTTGTTTAGATCTGTGACATGAGCTAAGAAAGCTTGACATCCATTTTTCAATAAACGAATAGCTTTATGGCTTGAGATGACAGTGATTGATTTTAATGGTTTGGTTGCTTGAATTCGCATAATAGGTCAATTAGGAATATGAAAGCTAAGAACCTTACGAAAACAATCAATTTTTGCATGATGAGTAGTTAACCAATCAATCCCTAGAATTACATCAAATGCAAGTATTTTTAATGCAATAGGATCGACAGGTAATGTGTGGGTACCAACTTGAACCAAACAAGACTTATAAACCGTGGATGTAATTGTTGATCGATTTCGCAATCAATGAATACGTGCAAGTATACACGGTCAACAAGTAATAAAGTAAAAGTAGAGTATCGTTCCCACGATGAATTATTTAATAAAAATCACCAAGTACTAATTCTTAACCAAACTAATTTTATTTAAACAATCTCAAATCATTATTTTTCTAATTAAGAAAACTAAATTAAACAATTAAAAGAGATTAGTCTAAAAGAAAGCAAATAAACAAAACTAAGATTTGATTGAATTCAGGTAAATAAGGATTAAGACTCCAATATCCCCAATTATGAACTATAAATCAATTATCCAATTATCTCAATTATTATGTCTACTGAATTGTTAACAGGAACTCTCAAATGCCAAAAGCCCTTTTCCAAGTGATCAATTGCCTTCTATTTAATCCAGATTAATTTTGCTATATTCCTATGCAAAACAATTGAATTAAACTCGTTATAATCCCAATTCCTTATGTGTTACATGCGCGTAAAAGATATTTCCATTCTATTCACAAACCTAATTTTTCAATGTGCAAATAACTAAGTCACATGATATCATGCCCAGTTCTAACCCTAGAATTCCTCTTCCAATTCCTTCTAGAGTAACAAAGTAATTACTGATCAAATAATTAAGCAATAAGCACAAGACAAGATAAACAACTCACTTTAACATAAATAATTAGAATATAATGAATAACTAATTCATAGCCATAAAAAGTTCAATTGAAATCTCAAAAAAAGTTAGTTCATAATTAATGAATTAAAACCAAGAATCCATAACTGAATAGACATCAAAAGATAAAAGTAAGATGAGAGAAGGGAATAGAATCTGTTGTCAACAAATCTGATGCTCCCCTCTTACTCTTGCTCTTGATCTTCAATGGTCTCCAAGTTGCTTCAATCTCCAAAACTAATAAGAACTAGGGTTATTTTCTAATCTAAAGGAGTGTTTAATCTAGGCTAAGCTATGTAATCCCCCTTTATTTTATGCCTTACATCATGTATTTATAGGTTACAAGTCCAATTTTTAGTTTAGGAACAAACCCAATCCAATTTGGAGTCAAAAAGGTGTTAAAATTCGCCCAAAACGCTGCGTCGTGCCATCACTAAGTTTCTTCCCCAGCGCCCAAATATTGGGCAACAAGCTACGATGAGTTCGCTTCTAGCGCCCGGTGCTTTGTAAAATACACTAAAAATCGCGCCCTAAGGCTGGCCCAAAATCGACATTTTCTCGCTCCGACGTCCTTTGGGAAAATGGCCATAACTTCTTCGTCCGAACTCCGATTTTGATGATTCAAGACGTTCCGGAAAGAGGAGAAGTAGATCTACAACTTTAGTTCTTTGAGTTTTTCGAAATAATGTCAGGACCTATAGTCAAATTGGCTCCGAAGTGGCTGTTGTGTAAATGGCAAGCCGAAAACGCGAATCTAGCCATCCCAAACATCGATCCATGTAACTTTTGTCCCAATTCCTATAAAATAACATGAAACATGCATGAATAGACACAAACACATAAAAACATCCTAAAAGACTTAAGAACAACAATAAATTAAGCCCGAATGTATCCAATTCATGGGTATAAAACTCACTCATCAGTAATGAAGGTTTCTCCCAACGGAGTTTCCACAGATAAGTCAAAGTCTAATTTCTCCGGAGTCAAATTTAATCGTTGAGCGCAAGTAGGAGAAATAAAAGAATGGGTAGAACCGGTATCAAATAAAGTGTAGACTTCGCTAGAGTTTATGATAAGCTTACCCGTGATGACCTCATTCGGGTTCCTTGCTCTCTGGGAGGTCACAACAAACGCTCTCCCTTCCACTACCAACTTTAACTTTTCTCGGGATGACCTTTGGTGCCTCCATCCTAGTCGAATTTGTCTTGGTGAACGACAAAAATCGGGCTAAGTGACCTTTTCTTCCACAATTATAACATGCTTTGACGGCATCACGCAATTTAGACTGATGTGTCCCTCCCCTCCGCATTTGAAGAATATGATAGGTGGTCTTTCTCCTTCCTTAACAACGGGTGCTGGTGATGACGTCTTTCCGTCATTGTTGAATCTCCTCTTCTTGAAATGTCCATTCTTATTGTTTTGGGCCTTGATTACCACCAAAGTGGTTACCATTTCGCCCGGTGATTCCTCCACGCTTGTTGTCACCGCTCGACGACCGCTCTCACCGGTATTATCATTTTGCTTTTACCGCTCTCTTTTTGTTGCGTTGACTCGTTATTGCGCTCCACCAACTGAGCCCTATTTACAACATCTGAATACAAAAATAGTTTATGAGAAATAAGATGTTGACGTATTTTCAGCTTCAAACCTCTTACAAACATTCGCACCATTCTCTCTTCATTATCCACCAAGTGGGACGAACCGGATAACTCCGCAAATTTTGCCTCGACATGCGACACATACCATATTGTTTTGCTCCAATTTGATAAACTCCACCTCCTTCATGTGACGAATACTTTTGGGAAAGTATTTGTCGTTGAACAACTCTTGGAACTTCTCCCAAGACATCTTTAGACGCAGTCGAGTTAGTACGTTTACCGATTCCCACCAAGAATGTCGCCTCTCCGCAAGAACATAAAGGCTAAGAAGGGAACCTTTTGCTCTTGGAGCATCCCAAGACATCAAATATCTTGGTGATCTCGCTTTATTCATGCTTCGCCATAAGTGGTTTTGGCTCTCCTTAAACTCCGGTGGTCCCAGCTCCTTGAACTGTTTAATGGGTGTCGCCCGAGAGTTTCAAGTGTTTCCACCTACATTTTGGACAGAGCGCTCATTCTTTGTTGCATGAATTGCATAAAGCCTCTGAACAATCCATCATTCAGCATTTGGTTAGTGTTGTTGTTTGCATGAGGATTGTCACCTTCCTGATGCACATTCTCCTGATTATTGATATGTGGAGACTCAACGGTCTCTTGTGCTCCTTTGCTATTCTCAACATTTTCGGATGTCATTTTCAGATATTGCCACAAAACAAAGGTTAATTGACATGTAACATAATATCTCTAAACTCTGACCAACCAATTTAAATACATAATAAATTTAAGTAGGTCATACTAGCGAAGGAATTCCCGCCTCTCCCTCCTAGTTCTAGTCTCACATCTTAGCCAGGATCATATCCTCAAGCTTTGATACCAATCGTGACGCACTCCAAAATTAGGTATACATCACCCATCTTGGGTCGCCGATACATGGTATGTAATTCAAATACAACTTACTAATACAACTGCATCGCGGTACAATACGACAAACATAAATCGTGAGTTTGAATACAAATATTATCTACAAGAGATTATACAAACTCAAAAGGAGTCCTCATTACAATTATTATCACACTATTTCACGTAATAGTGAGGACTACTAATGCTATCCTCCGGACCATCACTCCGCTCCCCGACTCATCCCAAATTTATATTCTCATTTCTTGAAAGAAGAATAAAGTGAAAGAAAGGGTGAGCTCAACTAGCCCAAGAAGAAATATTATGACTAAGATAATGCGTAATAAATTATCATTAGTCTCCAACAATGTTAAACCGATAAAATATAATAGACATCAAGTTTAACTCATAATGAACAAGCAATCCATTAAAAGAGTCAAGTAGAAAATAAAATCTACTATCTTTTATGATTTAAAAGGTTTTTCATCATTGTTATCACGAGACTCAAATTTTAATAAATATTCCACATCATCGAATCACCCTCGCACTACTACCAAGGATATTCTTTTTAGTATCACGACCACAATTATCCATGCACTACGCCAAGAATATTTGTGTATTCATTATTGGTCATGATCATGCCAACAATCGGTCCATCAATGCACTACGGCCAATGAGGACTTTTACCACATCATTTGTAACATTACGGTTATGATTACAACCGAATAATCCTCGGTCATAATCATACCAAGTCCATCTATGCACTACAAAGCCACAAATGACTTTCAAAGATAATATAAACATTAGGATGATGACAATGATATAAGAATTCAATAAAACAAGTTCAAGAATTATTTTATCCAGGAATTATTAACGTCCAAATTGTTAACATGATACTGTTTTGTAGAGTAAAATTCAAGAATGATCAGAAGAATATTTCCATGGAAAGATACTAGATGAAATGCAAATATCAAGGATATTCTACTAATTTCATGGAGTATAGAAGTCAAAACTTTAACCAACTAAATATAATAAAGAATGGAATAACAAAAGAAATCACCATGCATGCGGTATTCAGATAGACAAAGTTATTCCAAATGTAATAATAATAACGGAACCAGTGTCGTGCAAAATTTGCAATCGGATATGATATTCCAACAGAATAATAAAGATTTTAACTAGGTCCGTGTAAAACACATGCATGTGATGTTCCAACAGTATACTAATAAGACGGAACTAGGTCCGGTGTAAAACACATGTATATGATGTTCCCGGAATAATAATAAAGACAGAACCAGTCCTGTAAAACACACGCATGTGATGTTCCAATGTAATAATAGAAGAATGTCACCAAGTATAGGGGTAGATCATGATATAGGTTATTCCAATGTAATAATAAGAAATGGAATAACAACAGTTCTCTTCATGAATAAGAAAGAATAACACCCCTTATGAATACAAAAATAATATTCCCTACCTTAAGAAGAAGAAGAGTATGGATATATAAGTAGTGAAGTAGCGAATACTTTCTTCTTTTCTCTATAGTTTATCTCTCTTGAGTTTCAAGTGAATTGTAAGAAGAAAATAATGAATGAATGAGCGTCTATTTATAGAAAAATGGAATGCATAGTAACTAACTCAAGAACGGTCGAGATTGATTTACTTTAATCTGACGGTCCATATTTAAAGCAAAATAAAATATAATATATTCTATTTATAATCTAATAAAACGAATAACTTTATAAAAGATTTATTATGAAAACACTATGCAGACACTATGCAAACACTATGCATAATAAAATATAATATATTCTAATTATTGTCTAATAAAACAGATAACTTTATAAAAGTATTATATTTTATATAAAAAGATTTTACTATGCAAAACACTATGCATAATTATACAACACTATGCATAATAGAATATAATATATTCTATTTATAGAATAACTTTATAAAAGTATTCATTTTATATAAAAAGATTTTCTCAGATTATTACATTTATAATACCAACAAAACTAAGTGACTTATCACGTAAGCATCAATAATCAATACTGTGTGCTACTATGCAACCACGCCAGACATCGTATTTTTTTAACACCGGGTGTTTCAACAGCTTAATCAGTAAAACTTCCATACCATTATTTTTATAAAGTATTTTTGTCGCTTTTCTTAATCCGACAATAATTCCGTTGTGGGGTCCACCAATGATTGTGTCGTTTTACTAATATTCCATGTTAAAACGAATATTCCCCGACCAATCGAATATTATATAACAACTTGCGTACTTTACAAAATTTATAAATATTACCCACAACTATTATATCAATTTCACTCCATAATATTCAAAATTAATATTTATAGAAAATTCATCTTTATTCAAAAAGTTGGGGTTTTACAATTCCAGCAGTAGAGCCCCATAGTTAAGTTGTATCCCACAGCTTATGGCAGTCATGAGCTTTAGCTGCACCTCATTTACAGAATCGTGCCCATTGCTTTTGCAGCATATACACTTCCCAATAATGTCAGCCAAAAATTCGTACCTCTGAGGAAACTCCTTTTTCTTTTATATTTTGACAGTGGAGGAATTCTTGTGATGCATCTTCTTAAGCCCTACATGGAAATCGATGCCATCTAAAAACCAAAAACATTCGAATTTGAAGCCTAAGGCTAGATTGACGTTTTCAGCCTTTAGATTGATTTCCACGTCCTTGACTCTCGTCGTGAGGACTTCATTTTCGTATACTCAATTTTTGTAATACTCCTTTATTAACTTTGGGTAGATCCATGTGCTCGTACCCAGAGCGTCTTCGAGACCAGCCTTCTTCAACAGTGTTAGAATCTTGTGAAATTTTGGTTCAGCTGTTTTGAACTCATCGAAGCATAGTCTGTAGCCGGAGACGACGTTGGAGGCTGCCATTTCTATCGTTGAAGGGAGTATGGTTGCTTGAGCTTTCTTTGGGGTTAGGGTTTCTGCTTGTAGAGAGAGAGAAGAGAGATAGGCCTTTTGAACTTTTGATTTCAAAAAGGCGTTTTTTGAACTGTACTTGTAGTTTCCCTCTCTCCATTTTTGTTTAGTGGGGCAGGTGTCAACTTCTGCTTGGCTTTACAAATTTGACTGAGGAGGATTGTACTTATTTGCCCTTAGCTCCTTCAGAGCTAATGTGTCCTTAGGGAGGACTACGATCGTTGAGGTAGCCTTTATGATCGTTAAGTCAGTCCAGCAATCGTCGTTTCTGAGCTACGATCGTCGAGTCTGTCCAGCATTCGTCGAGTCTGAACTATTATCGTCAAGTCTATTCTAGCAATCGTCGTGTCTGAACTACGATCGTTAAGTCTATCCAGCATTCGTCGAGTCTGAACTATAATCGTCGAGTCTATTCCAGAAATCATCGTGTCTGAACTACGATCGTCGAGTTTGTCCAGCATTCGTCAAGTCTGAACTATGATCGTCGAGTCATTCCGTAAATTGTCGTGGTCTCGAACTACGATCGCCGAAGTCCGAATGGGATCCTTATGATGTGTTTTTGACTTAGCATTCTTTTAAGGTAGCTCAGGAAGGACCAACCTCTTGGAGTGAGTCAAGGGTTAGGTTTGTTCTTGAGGCGCTTATCAGAGAGATTACTTTGTTTTGAAACTTATCATCACAGGATGCTCCTTTTGTTTTTGTTGATGGGGTTTTGCTATCATTAAGTCTGCACTACGATTGTTGAGTCTATGCTACGATCGTTTTCTTTCATGTCATTTCAGCTCTACGATGGTGGACTTCCCATATCATGTCTACGATTTCAACCATAGCCTTTGTATCTATATAGTTAGCACATACTAGAGCATATATTTCATGTTTGTAAATTAAGCATTCCTAGCTCACTTATTAACTTGTTAAACCTGGATTCATCTAGAGGTTTTGTAAAGACATCAGCAAGTTGATTTTCAGTAGGGATATATTGTAAAGATATAGTTCCATTTTGCACATGATCCCTAATGAAGTGATACCTTATTTCTAAATGCTTAGTCCTAGAATGCATAACATGATTATGAGTTATTGCTATGGCACTTGTGTTATCATAGTGAATGGGAATGGATTTGAAATCAAACCCATAATCAGCTAACTAATTTTTCATCCATAGGATCTCGAGTGTTGAAATTGCCAAAGATCAATGTATTCAAACCTGCAGTTGAAGTAGATATTGAGTTTTGCTTCTTGCTAAATCAAGACACAAGTCGGTTTCCTAGCAATTGACAGGTGCCACTGGTACTCTTTCTATCTATTTTGCAGCCTGTAAAATCAACATCTGTGTATCCTATTAGTTTAAATGAGGACTCCTTGGGATACGAAAGCCCCAAGTGAGGTGTACCTTTGAGATACCTGAAAATCCTCTTTACAGCAGTTAAATTTGATTCTTTAGGGTTAGCCTGAAATCTAGCACATATGCATGTTGCAAACATTATGTCTTGTCTACTGTTAGTTAGATATAAAAGAGAGCCTATCATACATCTGTATTGAGTTATATCAATACTTTTACCTTTTTCATCTTTGTCAAGCTTGGTTGCAGGAGCAATTGGGGTTTTCATGGGAGAGGCTGATTCCATGCCATACTTCTTAAGTAAATCTTTGATGTACTTGGCTTGGTTTATGAATATTCTTTCATCAGTCTGCTTTACTTGTAGTCCAAGGAAGAAGTTCAGCTCACCCATCATGCTTATTTCAAACTTGATCTGCATAAGCTTGAAGAATCTCTTACATAGCTTTTCAATAGTAGAACCAAAAATAATATCATCAACATATATTTGAACCAATAAGACTTTGTCTTTATGCTTTCTAAGGAATAATGTGATATCTACTCTACCTCTAGTGAATCCATTTTCAATAAGAAAGTTAGTTAGTGTTTCATACCATGTTCTAGGTGCTTGTTTAAGACCATATAAGGCTTTGTCTAATCGATAAACATAATTAGAAAGAAATTGATTGATGAAACCTGGAGGTTGCTCTACATAGACTTCTTCTTGAAGTTCACCATTCAGGAATGCACTTTTGACATCCATCTGAAAGACCTTGTATTTCATGTGAGCAGCAAAGGCAAGAAAGATTCTGTTGGCTTCTAGTCTGGCAACAGGTGCAAATGTCTCATCGTAGTCAATGCCTTCTTCATGAGAGTAGCCCTTGGCCACTAATCTTGCCTTGTTCTTGGTTATTACTCCATCTTCATCCATCTTGTTTCTGAAGACCCACTTGGTTCCAATGACAGGATGACTATTTGGTCTTGGTACTAATCTCCATACTTTGCTTCTTTCAAATTTGTTGAGTTCTTCCTGCATGTCTTCTATCCAGCTGGAGTCTTCCATAACATCCTCTATCTTCTTCGGTTCCATTTGTGACATGAAGCTTAGATAGAAGCATTCATTCTGGGTGGCAGCTCTTATTTTTACTCTTGCACTCGGATCTCCAATGATTAGATCTTGAGTGTGATCTCTTTCCCATCTGTTTCTTGTTGGGACATATGTCCTTATACCTTATTCTCTTAGGCCTTCAAGATCTATTTCTTCTTCTTAGTGTGGAAGTTCGATATCTGGCATAGGCCTCTCTACGATCTCATTTCTTTGCTCAACGATTTCACTATCTAGCACTACGATCGTAGTGTTGAGCTCGACGACCTCATTCGTAGTGTTTGAGCTGTCAGTCGTAGTGTCTTGAAGCACTATTTTGTCCAAGTCTGTTTCATCAAAGATGATGTGAATCGAGACTTCAACACTCAGTGTCTTTTTGTTGAACACTCTGTAGGCCTTGCTGTCTGTGGCATATCCAAGAAAGATTCCTTCATCTGACTTGGGCTGAAATTTTGTCAAGTATTGCTTTCCATTGTTGAGAATGTAGCATGCACAACCAAATACATGAAATTAGCTGACACTTAGCTTTCTTCCTTTCCACAGTTTGTAGGGTGTCTTCTTGATCGTAGAGTGTATCAGTGATCTATTCTGCATGTAACATGCAAAGGTCGGTGTTGGTTTCGCCTGCGGAAGTATTCAGGTAGATGAGCTGCTGCTAGTAGAGTTCTTCCAGCCTCTATCAAAGTTCTTTTCTTTCTTTCAGCTACTCCATTTTGTTGAGGAGTTCGTGGAGCTGAGAAGTTATGACTGATGCCATTGTCTGTGCAGAATTGGTCCATTTCTGAGAAGTTGAATTCTCTTCCGTGATCACTCCTTATGGCCTTGATTTTCTCTCCTTTCTCATTCATTACCAGCCTGAACATCTTGATCAGTTGGGAGCTTGTTTCATCCTTTGAGGTTAAAAAGAATACCCATGTGAATCTGGTGTAGTCGTCGACTATAACTAGTGAGTACCTTTTCCCTCCAAGACTTGTTGTTGGAATTGGCCCAAATAGATCCATGTGAAGCAACTGGAAGGGCTTGTCGATTGAGTTGGCAGTTTTGCTCTTAAATGAGCTTCTGGTTTTCTTTCCAAGCTGACAGGCATTGCATGGCCTTTCTTTGACGAAGTTGAACTTGGGTAGGCCTGCAATGAGATCTTTCCATAGCCAGCTCATTTCTTTAGATGCTTTTGCCAGAAAGCATATTGTCTCGTCTGAGTTTAGTTGTCCAAGATTCACTGTCTAAACATTTCCTTCTCTTGTCCCGGTTAGCTTTACAGCAGATGTCTTCAAATCTTTGACTTGACACTGGTTGTTGAGGAATGTTACTTGATGACCCTTGTCACAGAGTTGGCTAATTCTTAGAAGGTCGTGTTGGAGACCTTCCACATATGCCACTTTGATGAAAGATACTGCACAATTACCAGCTGAGCCATATTCTCTTGTCTTGTGACACCCCCAAATCCCGGTACTTCATTACCTCAAGATTTGGTGTTCACGTAATCAAAACATTCATATCTAACTACCCAATCATAATAAATTGAATAATAAAAACCTACCCATACAGGATTACTTTAATAAAAACATTATCTCCCAGGTTCTCTAACCTTTAATACCATAATTCAAGTGCGGAAATTAAATTATTAGATCACATCATTATTAAAAGTCTATCATCACAACGATAAAGAAAAATTACAAGTCTTCATCACTTGTACATTTTTTCCTTTCCTTTGCTAGTTGTTGGTTTATCTACCTTCTCAACCATAGCTGCAATAAATGTATAAATATGTAAGAGTGAGCAAACAAAGCTCACTTGAAATAAGAATAAATATCTTTACATCATTTGCAAAATAATAGGCTCAATAGAACTGAATGATATGTTCTATTAACATTACAACATTTGCCAATTCATAGGCTCAATAGAACTGAATGATTTGTTCTATTAACATTCTTAAATATACTACTGAGGGTCAAATGACCATGATCCATGTCCACAGTTATAAGTAATCTTTCAACTTTAACTTTAACAGTCATATGACTATAAGGACTCCACGTACTTAGGGGGATCAATCCTTCTTCCAATGTATTGTGCACAACCATTTCAACGCTAAGCGTAAACCACTAAACATAGGGTTGTCCATCTCAGTATTTAGAGTACAAGTTCGCACCAAAGAAAGTTTGGTTTGGATAAGCTTTCAAGGGTAATTGAAGTTTAATAATCATCAACTAGGGAACTAGTTGAATAAACAACGCTTGATAGCGCAATAGTTGTTTAATAACAACATAACTTAGAACATTTGAGAATCATAAATAAACTGATTCTACATATCAAACTCATGCTTGAAATAACTATAGAGCATAAGCATTCAATAAAATGAATAAAATGGTTAACCTTTGCTTGAATAGTAAAATAAGCTAAGGTTTGTGTCTTATAACATTAGAAATGATATTCCTGAACTTACATTTAACTGATAGCAAGCTGGAAAATAAAAACTTGCCCAACAATGTATTAGCTCATGCAAAGAATTAAAATAGTTCAATAATAGAGACGAGAGTTCAAAATTACGTTCATTATATAATAATAGAACTTAAGAAACTTGCTTAACTTTAAACAAGTTAGAATGAATCAATCAATAAAATTGATTTATTCAATAACAGTTAAGATAAGAAGCTTGCTCAATCAAAAGCATGAAGTTATACAATATAATAATAGAACTAACTCAACGAAAGTGTAGAGTTATAAAACTAGCATAATGTAATAAATGAACTAGCTCAACGAAAGTGTAGAGTTAGAAAACTTGCCTCGAGCGAAAGCTAAAATATTAAAACTCACGTTCACCTATACACAATATTAAAACCACACCATCTATTAGACATACTAATATTCACTTTTCAATATAAAACACATTACTAGCTAAACTTGTTGTTTTAGCACAAGTCTTAAGCAACCATTTACATTTCAGAATTCCCAAGTGTTAATCATCACAACACATAACTAACGTTCAATGTATAAACTAGGTTATCAAATAACGCGTTTTTGATTTACTAATCATTTTTTGCAACTTTGAATTCATAATACATATAACACTACTCTGTATTAGCCTTGTTGTTACATGTTGGACACATTACCATAACCTTTAGCTAAGCCATTAAAGAATCCACCAAAGTCTGCAGTAATTAGCGAGACTTCAATGTTCTGAAATGAGCACTCACGCCATGCATGAAGTTTTATCTTATCGAGGAGGCAGCACACAATAGTAGTCAAGGCCTCCGCGCGCTTACATATGGCATGCCGCTGATTTATTGTAACTTAGTTTTGCGTAACGTAGTTTCGACACTTTTCTTAAGCCAACTAACACGAATTTCACCCACCAAACAGTGACAATAACACGTAAAATAAATATACAACTATCATAGACATGATTTCTAACATATTCAACCACTTAGCACAATTTAACAATCACTAAAACTATTTTAATTTCTCAATTTTCATGTTTTCATGAAAAACTCTATTTTCTTGACATTCATCCAAAAAATCATCACTGTGATTTCAAAACATGACCAAATCATCTCATTCAAATTACGTTATGTTCGTATCTCAACAAACTAGCATAAACAAAACTCAATTAACATCTTAGCATGCAATTTAACCATCAAAATTGGTACTTACATAGCTACATATGAAAACATAAACGCTGACATCATTTTCTTTTCCTGTTATCCGAAAATTAACATGTGATTTCCTTATTTGACATAAACTCTAGCATTATAAACATATACAATTGCAATTACCAACTATATAAATCCACAATTCAACAATTGCTTATTACAGAACATGAGAAAATTCTTGTCGTCCAACACAAATACATATATATTATCACAATTATGAACATACCTTTTGTTGCTTGACATAATTTCTTGTTAAACACACTGGAATTGACGTGAAAATTTCCTAGACTCCTCTCCAATTCTCTCTCGAGAAATTCTCAATTTTCTCAAAGTTCTCAGTATCACAACACAGACCAACTTAAGCGTAAAAACCCAAACTGAATAGTAAGCGTAAACAAAAGAAACTGATACACCTTAATACGCATAAATATAATAACAGTTGCAAAAATAAACGTATATATATTATAATTATTTTATACTTATTATTTTATTTAATTTAAATAGACTAGAAATCCCAAAAGCCATAAGGCTTGTTTGGCAAAAACCCTTTAAAATTTAAAGAATTAATATATTAAGCCTTGTTTGGCAAAAACTAAATTAAACTACTTTAATTTATTTTAATAACTCCTTATAATATAGTTATTTGTCACACTATATTTAATCAAGCTTTCATATTTATTTTAATTAATCAAATCACAATTAATTAAATAAATCATTTTAATCACATAACTAAGTACAAATAATTAACCATTAAATTGAAATATCAATATAATAATTATTTCCTTAATTCATCAATTATTTATTTAATAAATAATTAACTAAACAAAATTAAATCAATTGAACAAATTTTTATTCAACGATAATCACATCCATTAAATATTTATATAAATCAATAAATATTTAATATTACATTTAAAATTCTGGAATGTTACATGTCTTGCCCGAGCCGTTGTCTCCAAAGATGACTGAGGGACCCTCCTTCTCTATGTAGTTAGACAGAAGGGCTTTGTTCCCAGTCATGTGCCTTGAGCATCCACTGTCCATATTCCGTGTGTCGTGATCATGAGCTCTTTTCATGTGGTAACATCAAACCTTCATTTTGATACCCATATTTGCATGGGTCCTATTTTGTTAGTATCCTTGGGGACCCAAATCTGTTTGATCTTGGGTCTCACATGCATGAAATTATAATAGCATCTTGTAGCCTTGTGACCAACTCTATTGCACACAAAAAACTTAGTATGATACATGCCTGTGTGTGTGAGAGTTCATTCTCCATTTGGACTTTTGTGGTTCTTTAGTCATTCTTCTGTTAAACTGATTTTCCTTCTTCCATATGTCCTTGGGTCTCATGAAATGTGAGGAGTGCATCTTACCTCTACTATACCTTCCCAGTTGGTTCGTAGAGTTGGTTTTATTTAACTCTACGATCCTCAGAGGTTGGTGAGTAGAGGATGGGTTACTCTTCTCTTTTCTGAAGCCCAGGGCAGCATGAGATCCTTTACTCCTTGGAGTATGGATGGAAATGGTGGAACATGGTTGAGCTGGTTCTTCCTTCTGTGAGGATTTCACAAATGTAATACCTCTACTAAAATTTAAAGCATTACCAGTGCTAGTTTCCTTTATATTTTCCACACATGGCTCTGAGGTGGATTCCCCAAAGCCTAAGCATGTTCTGTCAAATGTACTTCTCTGACTAAAGAGCAGGGAGTCCATGGATGATGAGGATTTGTTCTATGTAGAGATAGTCTTTTCTAGTTCCTCAACTTTAGAGGTTAGATTGGACTCTCTTTGTGCATTGAGCTCATTTGTCTAATTTAAGATCTCATTCTTTGCCTCAAGCTTGGAGAGAAAGTTAGTACTTAGAAGAGATATTTCTAGCTCTTCTTGAACTTTCTTTTTCTCCTCTTGAAGAAGTCAATAATCCTTTGACAGAACTCTGAACCACTTCATGTATTGATGTAGATCAGTTATTATGCCATGCAGTGCAGTTCTCAAATCATTAATGTCTACATCAGATGAGTTGAAGTCAAATACCTCATCGATACTTCATAAATGTTGGAGTTCTGTTTGTCCTTTGCATGTTTAGACATCAGGCACCTATTAGCCATTTAAGGATCTTCATCATCTCCAGATTCAGGAGTTGAGTCACTGTCTGAATCACTCCAAGATCCTCCAGCTACCAGGCCTTTGTCTCTCTTCTGAGGCCTTTTGTTTCCTTTGTATTCCTTCTTTGCATGTGATTTCTTCTTTAGTTCTTCTCTGAGAGGTTTGTTGCAGTTGGTAATGAAGTGGCTGGGGCTTTATGCGCTTGTAGCATAGATCATTCATTTGCTCTCGGTCATTGTGAGTTGACCTTCTTTGGCTTCTTTGGTTTTGCCTTGACACATGAACCTTCTTAGTCTTTTTACCAGCATAGCAAAGTCTTCATCATCGTATTCGTCATAGTCAGAGTTAATCTCAGTGTTGACCTTGGATGCACTTTCAGTTGCTTTGAGAGCAAGACCCTTATCCTTCTTTCTTCCTTCTGATAAGGTTTCAGCTCGTTGAGTCAGCTCTAGTTTATATGTCAGAAGATTTCCATATAGCTGTTGAACTATCATCTCATGAAGATTCTTTGACTCTCTAATAGCAGTGGTTTTAGCATCCTACCTGCTTAGTAGGGCTCTCATGAACTTTATGATTAGATCTTTGTTTGGATAGATCTTCCCATAGGCTCGTATAGAGTTGAGCAGAATGTTGAATCTCTCGTAGGTGGCAGTTACGTTTTCTCCTTGAACATGAGCAAACATTTCATACTGTTGTGCCAGGAGTGATTGTTTATTTTCTTTTACTTCTTCCATTCCTTCATGTATGATGAGTAGTGCTTCCCAAACCTCCTTCGTTGTTGACAACATTTTCGAACAGATCCTCTTCTAAGGATTGAAACAAAATGTTCTTGGCCTTCTTGTCGAGTTGGATAGCTCTTTTCTCGTTGTCAGTCCACTCCTCTTTGACTTTGATTTGTATTCTGTTTGGATCGTCTGTGGTTGGTACAAGCTTTGTTGGAACATAGGGCCCATTCTGAATAGTCTCAAATAGATCTTCATCTATTGAGTCCATGTATGCTTGCATCCTACCTTTCCAGTTTGCTAATTTATCTTTGTTGCACATTGGTGGCTTGCTGCCTCCTTCAGTTCTTGATTAACTTGGTAAGTGTGCCATTAGATCTACTAGAGCTTTGTAGGCTGTATAATAGAACCTGCTTTGATACCAATTGTTAGTTCCCGGAGGCACAATAGTTATTTAGAAGGGGGGGGGGGGGTTGAAGAGATATTTAAAAAACTTTTCGTTTTAACTTGTTAATTGATAATGATTAAAACTTAGCGGAATTAATATTTGTTTTAATCTCCCTTAAGATAGTGAGTTTAAGAGAGTGAGGCAGTTATAGCAGTTATGGCAGATATGGCAGTTATAGCAAGAATGTAATAGACACAGTCGTTTTAAGTGGTTCAGAGCACTTAAAGCTCCTAGTCCACTCTTCTACTCCTCGAGTAGGAAATCCACTAAGGATGCCTTTTACACTTTCTGAAACACACTGATTCCTTCTAGACCAGTAGTCTAGGAACTTCTTAGTTCACTCTTGAACTCTTCAAGTCCAACAGACTTGGCTCTTCATAGTTCACTTAGAACTCTTCAAGTCCTTCTGACTTGAAACTCTTACTTCAGTTGATTGGTAGTTGATGAGTTCTTGATGGTTGCTACTCAGTTGCTGTTAAGCACTTGTTCGAAAGAATTGAGTAGCTGAGCAAGCTTTTCTTTTTCTCAGATCGTAGAGTTGAGCGTTGAGAGTTCTTTTACTATTTTGTTCAATGCTTGCTTAGTTCTCTCATCTTCTTGATTTGCATATATGTGATCTTGAAAACCATCCGTTAGGTCCATCCGTTGAAGCATTAAATGCGTTTGACATTTCTATTCTTTGATGGAGACTTTTCTGCACATCTTCTGAATTGCATTCTGGCCCACTGACACCGCAGACTGCTTTCTCACCTAACACCTGAAAAGGTGTTTTTCTCCTTACCAATGGTACTTTCCTTAGCTTCTTCAATACGCTTCTTTGTTCCATACTAAGGATATCTTTTATGCCTTTGGGACTGGTGAGTACTACAACGTTTAGAACCCATTCCACATTTGTTGGAGTTTATCTCCACACAAAACGTGAAGCTTGATGCTTCTGACACAAGGCAGATGATACTTTATGATTCAGATCATGGTGACTTGTCGCCTTGGTGCTTGGTCCGATGCTATCAGCAGAGAGCACTATGATTTCTCTTAAATACTTGCACACTACGATCTTCGCTTTCTTGAGTTGTAAACTCTACATTTCCGAGGGCACACTACGATCTCTGAGTTCGCTCGGCAAACGTTGGGACCACTCTACGATTTCCGAAGAGGACCTCAAGGCAGGCACACTACGATCCTCGAAGCTCTATGTTCTGCCTTGGCTTTTGTAATCTTGATCAGCTTGATACACTACGATCTCTTCGAAGCCTATCTATTACATCTCAAGATCAATCTAACATCTTTGATCTCTCTATCTATACACTCATTTACAGAATGATACACATCAAGAGCTTAGATCAACCTAACAAGTTTGATTTATCACTAGTTGTACACATATCTCTTGAAGGACTTTACATATAATCATGAGCATTTACATTTAAACATCAAATCAAAATATGCACTCTCCCAACAAAAGCCTTATGACTTTTGAATTTGAAATTTGATTTTAATAAAATACAAATAAAATAATTAATTTATATTTTATAATTGCTAAATAATTATTATAATTATTGCAACGTTAGTTTTAGACGTTTAGTTTTGTATGTGGGTTTTATTTTATTTTACGTAGAAAGGTTTGGCCTAAGCCTGAGAAAGAGAGAAGGGAGAGGTTATAGAGAAGAATTGGAGAGAAAGAGAGAGCTTGAGAAAAGAGAAAAAGACTTCTGTGATTCCAAATAATTTTGTATTTTATCAAGATTATATCCAATAAATTGAAGGTATACTCTCTCAATCTTGAGTTTTATGTTTATAGAAAGAGTTCACGTTCTTCACTTTCAAAATTTTCTGTAAATTGCATGTTTGATGAATTGTTGTTAGACAAACTGATTTATGGTGTTTATTAGCAAATTGTGATGTTAGAATTAACATCTAGAAAAGGAATTAATGAGCTAATTACGTTCAAAAGAAAGAAAATAGATTACAGTGACTATGTGTATATATATGGATTATTTTGAAGTCAAAATTGATGTTTAATTCATAATATTAAGTATAAATTGGCTTTTTATTGTGAAAATACATGAAAAAATGAAAACAAAGTAATTAAAACTAACTGTTTTGGTTGTAAAACGAATTCACAGTGAGGAATTTTTCTATGAATGTCAAAAGAAGAAGAAATAATAGAAATAGTGAAATTAAAGGTTGTAATTTTGATGTTTATGTGGTTAGAAATGTGTTAGAAATATTAGTTTATGTTTCTGTAAACATATTACAACTTGGGTAGGTTGCTATGGTTGTTAGAAAGGAGTTTTTAGGCCTAATTTGGCTTTCTGCAATGTTCATGGTGTTCGTTTGCGAAACTGTAGCAGGTACCCCCACCCCGGCTGGCTATTGTAGTACAAAAACCCCTCCCCCGGCTAGGGGGTAGTCTAACTTGCTAAAGTTAAGAAAAATCTGATCAGACATATTTTACTAAAATTAGCATAACGTTTTCATACGAACTCCGATTGATGCGATTCAAGATGATCCGGAACGAGGACGAGTAGACCTATAACTTTTTTTCATTAAGTTGTTTAGTTTGATATCGTTATTAGGGGTATAAAATGGTCATATTTAGGACTGTTGTGCACTTGGAGGCAATCATAGGGTGTCAGGATGCACGAATGCAAGTGCAGTCCTTTGTGTGTTAGTATAACCTAATCTAAAGAGAATGATAACATGTTGAACATGTAATAGGATGTTGTATCAATTTGTTATGTGCATATGGTTCAATGGCATGATAATTTAATTAGTTGTAATAGAGCTAAAATGTGATGCTCATGAAAAGATGTGATGTTGTTTAAACTTAAACTTAGTTAGTGAGCTATAATAAAAGTGGGAAAGAAACTCATGAAGCTAATATTAGTTTAACTAATTAGTATTGTCAATACATATGGTTTGTGTAGGACTTATGGTGACCGTGAGTAGTGATTGTTTAATCTACGCACGAGGCAAGTTATCTAACTCTACTTGTAACGCCCGAGAATTTCGGATTTTTAATGAATTAAATTTATATTTGATTATGTGGATTAAATGAATTTAATTGATTAATTATGTGAGTATGATGTTTGAAGGTCGTTCTAAGACCTAGAATGTGTGAATGTGGTTAGTATTCTTGCTATGTGCTAGGATTAATTGTTTTGAATTATCAAGACGAAAATGAATGTTTTTCGAGAATTTTCCCATAAAAACACTATTCATCCGATTTCGTTCAGAGCTTAGGTTCAAAATTCCGAGAAACGCATAATGATAGAATATGAAGATATAATGGAATATCCGATAATATTTCCGATAATGGCAAACGAAATTTTCGCTTGCGGACTTAAAACCTAAGGGGTTAGTGAAAGAGATTTCAGAAAGGGAAAGGAAAGGCGTATAATTATTTCGGTTATTATACGTATGAGATACGAGTATTATACTAGTTCAAATACGAGTATGGTATGAAGAATAGTACGATGTATACTACAAATATCGTATGAGTACTAGACGAAGAGAATACGGAAGTTATACGCCTGGAATACGATTAGTTCTAACTAGATTATGAGCTATGGATTTGGTATAATCTAATTGGACTTGGATTAAAAGCAAGCCCAATGAAGTATGGAATCAAGCACAAGTTAAGGCCCAATAGTAATTTAAGACAAGCCCAATCCAAAAAGTTAAACCGCAGGTCGAATCGGCGGATCACGGGATGGGTAAAACCCATGGGGCAACCCATGGGCATGTGGGCCGACCACTTGGCCACCAAGTAAAGTGATTACTTGGTGGCTAAGTTGAAGAGGAGGTGGAATAGTAAGGAGGTGGCCATTTGGACCATTTTGCCCTCCATTTGGATTTCCTATAAATACAAAGCTTAAGTTGGACTTTTAGTGTTTTAAAAAGATTGTCCAATACATATTGAGAGAGACAAAGAGCTAGAAACATATAATCAAATCTACTTCCAAGCAAACCATAAGACGTTTATCAAAAACGCGAAGAACGACAAAGGTAATATTCTCGTAAACAATAGTCTTCATCTTTTTCGATTTCTTTCTCGTAGAGAATCGTAGATTGGTGGAGCATGTTTAGTGAGGAGGAATAAGGATGACTATTAATAATGAAAACATTGATAAGTCATGATTGAATAAAGATCGTAAGGTTTACGTAAGTTAAAACCGTAGAAAGTTATAAACGTGAACGTAGTTTTGATTGGATGATTTGAAAACCATCATAGCTAGGGTATGTGCATATTTTTTGGTTAGGATGGAGATAATGAATCAATGGAGTGTTCCATTTGATTTGGCTTATAGAACACGAGTAACGAAGTTATGGCGAATTTTGCGAAAATATACGTTAAACATCGAAATCATAGAAATCACGGATTAAGGGTCAAAAGTTGTTGTGTGACTTGAAAATGTTGATTTTCAATGCCAACACGTGAGATAAGGTTTTCAAGAGTTGTGGACTCAAGAATCGTTGAATTCCGACTTATAACGAAGAAAACGAGTATTGAACGCTCGAAAACGATAAATGAATGCTCAAAACGAACCAAAAGGTGAATTCTGAGTTAACGAATTTGAAAATATAAAATTCTTATATGAACACCTAGAGTATGTAATTTGTGAGTTGTAGGCTTTCAAATGAGCCAATTCGGATGTAAAACGAATAAGTTATGAAGCCAGGAAGTTTGTTGGAGAAACCAACTGTCATAATTATCTGGTGCACAAGGGCGGCGCCGCAGCACCAACCCAGTGTATTTTTGTCACACCGCAACGCCGTGTACGGCCGAGAGAAACCAGAAATGTCTGGAGACTCACACCGCAACACGAGAATTAGTGCAATTATTCATAGCCAACAATACGAGTCCGTGCAAAACCCCGAGAGAGTGATTCGCAGCGCCACTATACAAAAGGAGATGCGCGCAGTCAATGTAAATGGTGTAAGTAGAAAAGTTGACCAAGTTAGGTTTTGTTTCTAAATTAAATGTAAAACCAATATTAAGACATGAAGGTACCTAATGTACATAATAACGCTAACTTTAAATCACTTATAAACTGATAACGTTAGAGGATTAGATGTGGTTTAATGGGAAGTAAACGAAGAACGCAAGAAGGTAATAAGTAAAACTGTGAATGATGTTCAATGTCGGTACTTCACCAATAATGATCGAATCTCGGTTAATAACGTAAGACGTTAACAAGCCGTAATGAAGCATGGAAAGATGAATTGACTTTATTAACGAAATAAATTCAAGTAAGTCATAGAAGAGAAAAAAGTTGGTTAAAACAACTAAAGTAAAGTTTGTTTGGTAACTATTTACAGTGTGCTATGTGAATATATCATGTAGATCCTATAAAGATTGAGAATTGATTGAATATTATATTCGAAGATGCTTAAAGGCAAGTTTTCTTAATGCTTGTCTAACCTCTGTATTAGTCAAGTTTTCTATGATTCATGTTCTGAAATGCATGAATGGTTTTAAAGAAAGAGTCGATGCCTAATTTAACTCGGCTAGACTGGAATCGAAGATTTGATTGATTTGTTTACAAGTCTTTTGATATAGAACTGTTAACGCTATCCTATGCCAAGATTTGGTACGGATGTAAAGGTAAGTTTGTCTATGCATAAACAAAAGTATTTTTATTGATTATTCGATGGGCACGCGAGGTTGCCAAATGTTAAACGTAAATACATTTAACGGAAGAGTGTTGATCAACATAGGGTACTATAGGCTGATCACCTAGATGTACTCGTAAGTAATGCCGAATGGATGGCCTTAATGCTAGATGTCCTTTTCAAGAATAAAAACAAAAAGAGTATGTTCATGGTCTTTTGACTGGTTCAGAATTCCTAAGCTATTATATATACTTTGGAATCGTTGTTATGAAATGAGAAGTACTAGTAAATGCTTCATGGTGATTCATAGCTACTTGTTCAGTTATGGAAGATAATAATATAATTCTCGATGTGGTGTATATATCATCCTTTGATAGACTTGCTGAGCTATTTATGCTCACTTCTTGCTTGAATTATATGATTGCAGCTAAAGCCGAGCGAACTGAGAGTTCTAAGAGAGATAAGGGCAAGGCTAAGATGGATAATTGATTATCCTGTAATAGACTAGAGTCTTTGTATGTAATGCACTTATGAATAACAAAGAATGTATTCGGTTTATGAACCTGGGAAAGGATTTATTAATAATGTAATAAGAATATAGTAAGTACACTCATTTTGTTGTTATCTCAATGGAATGACTATATGAATTGTAGTATCGTGGAGCACCATCTGTCAGGTTGGAAGATACTCGGATTTGGGGGCGTCACAGGTTGGTATCAAAGTATTAGGTTATAAAACGTAAGGTGGGAAGAGCCTTAGGCTAATAACCTCGTTAGGAAAGGAAAAGTCCGAAGAAAGTTAACTCGAGTCAAATGAGTTAATAAGGTATTGAGGAAACTCAGTACTTAAAGATTTAAAAGATGGAAAGTAACCCTAAATGGATTAAATGTGATTTGTGCTTATATTATTGTGTATTATGTACTAATCAACTTGTTATGTGTTATTGTAGATGTCAATCGATAGCAATCGATAGCTTGATGTATAGGGATATACATGTGGTGAGCGAATAGTCCGTGAACAGAGTAGAGCCAGTACCTATGCCTGTAGTGGAGATACCTTTAGTGATTCTAGAAGAATCAGAGCCCGAGGAGTATTTTTCAGAGGAGGACTATTCCGAGGAGACCATGAGATTAGCATCATTTCTGAATATGATGATTGATGTGGAGGATGATATGGAGGTAACATCGGTTAATACGATGATGTCTGCCTTAGAGTCAACACCTACAGAGACGATGAGGGCAATGCATCTCTCAGTGCTTGATCAGAATGTAATCGCACAAGATGGTGCAAAGATTGGAAGGAAGAGATCAATGATCTCTATAGGGCTAAGGAGTTTGCAGAGTCAGACTTTTAGTTAGAGCACGATGAGAAAGTGCTCATGACATATAAGGCCAGAGACTATAAGAACGAGGTCGTAGAACTTTATAAGAAACTGGTTGAGAAAGACCTGAAGATAGCACGAATGTCATATATTAATGACAGTGCGCACGAGGATTTCAAGCTTAAAATAGCTTGTTATTCTATTGAGTTGGGATAAACTCGACATACTATAAGTCGAGATATTGTGTCGATTACAGCGAACGAGAAGCATGAGAATGCTGTTAGGCAGTATTAGAAGTTAGAATGGTAACTATTTTATGTGTAGTGACGTAAAACCCTCTTTTGTATAATTAAAGGGTAGTCTTTTTGTAAATCCCAATTTTTGTGAAAGTCAATCGCGGGATATAAATGTAATAGCTTTTGGCTATAGAAAGCAAATTGTAAATAGTCCGGGACTATGAAGAAGCATATTAATATAAAGAAGTTTTTATTTAATGTGCCTTGTTATGTTTGAGTTATTGTTCAGTTGTTCAATGACTAATAACTAAGTAAGAAAATAAGTAATAACGGGACTTTATTTATTTAATCAAAACTGCCGCCAAGAAGAAGACAACGTAATTAAGAGGCGGGATCACATAACGATAATCAGGGGGGTCCCAATAACCCTATGCAAGAGTTCATTAATTTATTAACGGCTGCATTTAACCAAGCCGGGGGTAGAGCAGCCGCAAGACCTAGGGTAGCCCGAACAACTACCTTTAAGGAATTTAAAAGTGTAGGTCCATTTGAGTTCAAGGGAACAACAGATCCAATGGAGGCCCAGACATGGGTCAAGGAAATAGAGAAGGCGTTTGTTATTACAAATGTAGCTGAGGCGCAAAAGACCTCTTTTGCGACCTACATGATGAAGGGGGAAGCCAACTACTGGTGGGAGGCTCACCAGGGTGGGGCTAGAGCTGATGTTGTTACATGGGAACAGTTCAAGAAGGTATTATTCGAGAACTACTTCCCTACTAGCATGCAAGGGAGGATGGAAATTAAGTTCTTAAAACTTAAGCAGGGGGACATGACTGTTCCCCAATATGCGGCCAAATTCAATGAATTGGCAAGGTTTTCTCCACACCAAGTGGACACAGAAGAAAGGAAGGCTCGTAGGTTTGACCAGGGCCTAAAACCCCGGCTCTATAGTAGGATTTCGGTTTTCCAGAGTGCTTCCTATGGGACCATTCTGGAAAAGATGATAATAGCAGAGGGTGGTAGTGAGGTATTGACCCAATACCACAAGGAACGAAAGAATAGGAGTAAGGGAGAGGGAGGAACTAAGGCAGAGGTTGCCAGTAGTAGTGGCAGTATGCCTAAAAGAAAGAATTTTAACTCCGGGAATACTGGAGTGAGACAAGGGGATCCTAAACGTAGGATGGAGGCATGCAAGACATACGAAAAGACTCATCTGGGAGTCTGTCTAAAAGGGAAAAAAGGTTGTTATAATTGTGGGCAGGAGGGTCACATATCACCCAACTGTCCTAATCCTAAGAAAAGCCGTGGCTGTTTTATTTGTGGGTCTATGGACCACATGGCAAGAAATTGCCCGAAGAATGGGGCGGAGGGTAGTAAGGGTTCTAGTAGTGGTAATTTAGCCATTATTGGACCAACACAATCATTGGGTAGACCCTCGGCCCGAACGTTTATTATGACTATCCAAGATGTGGTTGCATCAGTGAATGTAGTAGCAGGTATCATTCCAGTTAACAAAATAAATGCTTATGTGTTATTTGACTCGGGTGCTACGTGTTCTTTTATAGCATGTGGATTTGCTAAGCAACTAGGATTAAACCCTGAAAAGTTAGAAATACCTTTAGACGTTAAGGTAGCAAACAAAGAGATAATTCCAATTGAAAACATTTATAGGAATTGTTTCGTAGATATTTGGGGCAACAGATTATTGGTATATCTTTTACCGATAAGGTTAAGTGAATTTGATGTAATTCTAGGTATGAATTGGTTAATTAACCATAGAACAATAATAGATTGTCATAGAAAGAGTGTAAACCTAAGGCTTTCCAAGAAACCTGAGGTGGTGTTTTATGGTAATAAATCACCGGGACGTTCTTGTTGTCTAACCATGACACAAGCTAGAAATATGTTGAATAAGGGGTGTAAGGGTTACCTGTGCCATGTTGTGGATACCCAAAGAGTGGGAGCATCATTGGAATAGATAGCGGTAGTTCAAGATTTTGCGGATGTATTTCTGGAGGAGTTACCCGGTATTCCACCAGATAAGGATGTAGAATTTGTGATTGATTTGCTGCCGGGTACGACACCAGTTTCAAAGGCACCCTATTGGATGACGCTAGTAGAAATGAAGGAGTTAATGGTTCAATTATAGGAACTATTAGATAGAAAGTACATACAACCGAGTGTGTCTCCGTGGGGAGCCCCGATATTGTTTGTAAAGAAGAAGGATGCGTCCTTACGACTTTGTATCGACTATCGAGAGTTAAACAAGTTAACGATTAAGAATAAATACCCATTTCCCAGGATCGATGATCTATTCGATTAGTTGAAAGGGGAAAAGTATTTTTATAAAATAGATTTGCATACGGGGTATCATCAACTTAAAGTAAGGAAGGAGGATGTACCTAAGACGACATTTAGAACTCGTTATGGGCATTACGAGTTTCTGGTTATGTCGTTTGGGTTGACAAATACGCCAGCCGCATTTATGGATATGATGAACAGAGTGTTCAAACAGTATTTAGACAAGTTCGTTGTAGTGTTAATTGATGATATTCTAGTCTATTCTAAGATGCCAGAAGATCATGCTGAACATTTAAGAATAGTGTTGGAAACACTATAGAGAGAGAAGTTATATGCGAAATTCACCAAGTGTGAATTTTGGCATGAACGAGTGCAGTTTTTAGGATATGCTATCGATAAAGATGGTATATCCGTAGATCTAGCAAAGGTGGAAGTAGTGAATGAGTGGGAGCAACCGAAAACGCCAACCGAAGTTCAGAGTTTTTTGGGGTTAACAGGATACTATAGAAGGTTCATTCATGACTTTTCTAAATTAGCTACTCCGTTGACGAATCTGACAAGAAAGTCGGTGAAGTATGAGTGGACATAAAAGTGTGAAAATAGTTTTCAAGAACTAACAAGGAGGTTAAGTGAGGCACCTGTATTATCCTTACCAGATGATACAGGGAATTTTATAGTTTATAGGGATGCTTCGCATAGAGGACTGGGTTGTGTGCTCATGCAACATAGCAAGGTCATTGCGTATGCGTCACGCCAGTTAAAGGATTATGAGAAGGTTTATCCTACTCATGACCTATAATTGGCAGCTATAGTCTTTGCCTTAAAAATATGGAGACATTATTTATACGGGGAAAAGTTTGAGATATACACGGATCATAAAAGTCTGAAATATATCTTCACACAGAAGGAGTTGAATATGAGGCAGAGAAGGTGGTTAGAGTTGAAAAAAGATTATGACTGTGATATCTTATATCATCCAGGGAAGGCAAACGTAGTAGCCGACGCGTTAAGTCAGAAGGGTAGGGAAAAGCTATCAATGTTAACGACTCAGAATGAGTTAATGACAGATATGGCAAGGATGGAGTTAGAAGTTAAGTTACCAGTGAAACTGTGGAGATGTTATTCTCAATAGAGGCTCGACCAATGATAGTGGAACAGGTTAAGGAAGTACAAGTAGGTACTGAAGAATGCGAGCGAATGAAAAAGATAATGAGGGATGACGTGAAGACTAAGTATAACCTTGATCAAGAAGGTTTACTTCGTTTTGAAGGAAGAATTTGGGTTCCAAATAATTTTGATTTTAAAAGAAGAGATTATTTGTGAGGCTCATAGTTTGAGGTACTCGATACATCCTGGTAGTACTAAGATGTATCAAGACCTTCATCAGAACTTTTGGTGGCCGAACATGAAAAGGGAAATTGCAGAATATGTTAGTAGGTGCTTAACTTGTCAGAAAGATAAGGCAGAACACCAACGACCGAGTGGATTATTGCATACACTAGAGATTTTGGAGTGGAAATGGGAGCATATCACCATGGATTTTGTGGTGGGACTTCCAATAACAAGAAAAGAATACGATGCTATTTGGGTAATAGTGGATCGGTTAACCAAATCGGCTCACTTTCTACCAATAGGAGTTAGTGTTAGTTCCCGGAGGCACAATAGTTATCTAGAAGGGGGGGGGGTTGAATTGATATTTATAAAATCTTTTCGTTTTAACTTGTTAGTTAATAATGATTAAAACTTAGCGGAATTAATGTTTATTTTAATCTCCCTTAAGATAATAAGTTTATGAGAGTGAGGTAGTTATAACAGTTATGGCAGATATGGCAGTTATAGCAAGAATGTAATAGACACAGTCGTTTTAAGTGGTTCAGAGCACTTAAAGCTCCTAGTCCACTCTTCTACTCCTCGAGTAGGAAATCCACTAAGGATATCTTTTACACTTTTCTGAATCACTCAGATTCCTTCTAGACCAGCAGTCTAGGAACTTCTTAGTTCACTCTTGAACTCTTCAAGTCCAGCAGACTTGGCTCTTCACAGTTCACTTAGAACTCTTCAAGTCCTTATGACTTGGAACTCTTACTTCAGTTGATTGGTAGTTGTTGAGTTCTTGATGGTTGCTACTCAGTTACTGTTAAGCACTTGTTCAAAAGAATTGAGTAACTGAGCAAGCTTTTCTTTCTCAGATCGTAGAGTTGAGCGTTGGGAGTTCTTGTACGTTTTTGTTCAATGCTTGCTTAATCCTCTCATCTGCTTATGTTTTGCGTATATGTGATCTTAAAATCTATCCGTTTGATCCATCCACTGAAGCATTAAATGCCTTTGACATTTTTTTACTTTGATGGAGACTTTTTTGTACATCTTCTGAATTGCATTCTGCCCCACTGACACATCAGACTACTTTCTCACCTAACACCTGAAAAGGTGTTTTTCTATGGTACTTTCCATAGCTTCTTCAATACGCTTCTTTGTTTAATACTAAGGATATCTTTTGTACCATTGGAATTGGTGGGGACTTCAACGTTTGAAACCCATTCCATATTTGTTGGAGATATATCTTCAAACAAACAAAAGGTAGGGCTCGATTCTTCTGGCACACGACAGATGATACTCTACGATCCAGATCATGGTGTCTTGTTACCTTGGTGCTTGGTCTGATTCCATCAATCAAGAGCACTACGATTTCTCTTAATGACTTGCACACTACGATCTTCACTTGCTAACTTTGTAAGCTCTACGTTTCTGAGAGCACACTACAATCTCTAAGTTGGCTCGGCAAACATTGGGACCACTCTACGATTTCCGAAGAGGCCCTTAAGGCAGGCACACTACAATCCTCGAAGCTCTACGTTCTTCATTGGCTTCTGTAATCTTGCTCAGCTTGATACACTATGATCTCTTCGAAGCCTATCTATTACATCTCAAGATCAACCTAACAAGTTTGATCTTCTTTTCTATACATTTATTTACAGAATGATATACATTAAGAGCTTAGATCAACCTAACAAATTTGATTTATCACTAAGTCCTTATACAAATATTCCTTGAAGGACTTTACAAATAATTATGAGCATTTATATTTAAACATCAAATCAAAATATGCACTCTCCCAACAATCTCCCCCTATTTGATGTTGACATAACCAAGGAGATTTGTTGTCATGATTATTAGTTTCTAGATGCAATTTCAGAAAAGTAAACATGACTTAGTATTTCATTGTGTAGCTAAAATTTCTAGAGAATAAGCATAAATTTATTGATGTTCGAAGAATATTACAATTTAGCTTTACATCAATAAGAATTGAAACTTTCACTTATCTCTATTTCCTTGATCTTTTGCTAGGAGGATTGGCATACTCCACAGCTCTTCTTTTCCTGCTTGCTTCATCCCATCTGGCTAGATCTTCCAGCTCACTAGGGCTTAGCCTAGGATTTTGATCATGCCTATTCATGAATGCAGGATCTCCAGTTGGCATTCTAAGGCCTGTGGTGGTGACATTTTGTGAGCTGGTAGCTGACCCTATACTCCTTATTGGCTGAGCCATTAAAATTTTTTGCTGATCAGGTCGTTGAGTCTGATGGCTGGATCGTGGAGATTGTTAGTGGAATTTCCTTACAGGAGGACTCCTTCCTCTGCCTCTTCCCTGGCCTCCTTGACCTCCTCTGCCTCTGCCCTGGCCTCCTTCTCATTTCCCTTTATTCTCCCCCTTTATGTCAGCATCAAGGGTTCAAATATCTTCGGATAGTCGAGTCACTCCTTGGACGAGCTCGTTGAGTTGGTTTTGAGTTTGAGCAATGTCCTCTCGATTTTCCTTTATCAGAGCTTCAGATCGAGCGTCCCTATTTTTGAGAACGGCTAGAACACTGTCAGTTTGTTGTCCTTGGTTTACGTAGGCTTGTTGAAATTCTTTGACTGCAGTTTTCAAACTGATGATGTTCTCCATCATAAGCTTATTCTGGGCTTCTTGAGTGTTCTGTAATGTAAGAACAACATCTCTGTGTTTCTTGGCGGCTATGAAGTGAATATCATCCATGTCCTCTATGCTTTTAATCATTTCCTTGATAATCTCCCTCAGCTTCTTAGTAAGCTCAGCGTTTAGGGTGCCTGGGAGATTATTTGCAGCAGTGATCATATTTGTCAGTTTGAGATGAATGAGTTCTGAGTGAGCTTCAAGGCTCTCATCGATATCCTTGATCATGTTCTTGGACACTTCATTCAACTCAGATTTAGTGGGCAGATCTGAGAATAGATCACTGAGTTGAGGATTGTTTAAAGGAGGGGATGTTTTCTTGAATTGATCTTGCAAGGAGTAGAGGGCAAGATCAAGGTTGAAGTATTCATTTATGGATGAAGAGGGAATATCTGATGGAGGGGCCTGTGTTTGTGTGACGCCCCAAAATCCGGGTATCTTCCAACCTGACAGATAGTGCTACACGGTGCTACAATTCACATAAACATTCAATTGAAATGCCTCAAAAGAATGGATATGTCTTATATATATCAAAAGAATATTTACATTTCCCCAGGTTCTTTACAACCAATACATTGTCTTTGTCATAATATCAATATTATTTCTTACAAAATCTATACTATTACATAAGCAAGCTACGGGTTCGCCTTTGCCTTCCCTTTATCCTTGCTGGATCCATCGGTTCGTTCGGTCTTAGCTGCATTCATATGGTTCAAGCAAGAATTAGCCTAACTAGCTCAGCAAGTACAACAATTCTAGGAAAATAGCATGCTTGAAACATAGGAATCATATATCTTCAATAACTGGACAAGAGTTATGAAGTACTATTGAAAATTCAAAATAACACTTCTTTTCATTCAAAACTTTTTACAACAACAATATTCAGTAAAACATCAATTCCGGTTCAAGACTGTAAGCATTTCATAAGTACTTTGAAAAGGACATCCCGACACGAAGTCCGTAAGTCCCAGATAGCTTACGAGCACGCGCTAGGTGATCACCTATAGTACTCTATGTTGATCAACACTACATTCATTAAACGTGTATACGCTTAAGTTGTGGCAACCTCACGTGCTCGCTGCTTGACGACAAAACAATTTGAGCATACACAATCTACTTTTGAAAACCACAACAATATTAGTTCGGTAAATCCTTATCAACACTTGATAGAATAACATAGCATACGTCTAGCCGAAAGGATTGGCTTTGACATTCCTCAAATACTAACTCATGCGAAGAATACATGAATCACAAAGACTAGCCCAGATCGAACTGGAACAAGGGTTAGAGTACTTGCCTTTAGCGTCTGCTACAATTTATAACACGTGCACTTTATGTCTTCAAGGTCTCTACATTAGATGATAGCATAACATAGAACATTAGGTCATGAATGATCACACATGGTTCCTAAAGAATCTTACCCTACTTCTCATTCTAATTACGTATTAGATTTGTTATTATAGGTTCCGGCTTTCCGTTAAGTCAATCTTACATTTATTTGCAATTGATTTAACTAAACCCTTAGTGTTCATACTTAAGGCTTAATAATGTCTTAACAATGTTTAATTATAATCCTTATTCAATTACTCTTCATGTTCATTTGTAAACATTCATTAATGTCTTGGTCTTTAGGATGGCGCTGTGGCGCCGGCAATTGTACTTGGTACTGCACTGTGGCGCTACCTCTTATTGCTCAAAAATCCGAGTTCGGCGTTGCGGCGCGAGTCTCAGTGTTAATGGTCGCGCTGCGGTGTGACTCTCCAGAAGGTTATGGCTTTGCTCGGCCAAGATCGGCGCTGCAGCGCTGGCTAAATGGCCTTGGTCTGGCGCCACGGCGCCAGCTCTTTGCACCAGAAAATTTTTACAGACTTTTTATTTTGTGAGATTCCCGGACTCGTAACTTCTTTGTTATAAGTCCGAATTGGCTCGTTCAAGAGCATACGGTTCACAAATCACGTATTCTATGCGTTCATGCAAAAATTTTATCTATTTTACTTGATTTGCTAAAATTTCACCTATTAGTTCATTTTAACGAAAACGATAAACGTTCCTGAACGTTCAACGCTCGTTTCTTCGTTCTAACTCGGAATCCGGTCATTTTCGTGTCCGCAACTCTATAATGCCAAATATGACTTGTCTCCATTGAAAACCAATGTTTCCAATGCCAAACACAAAATACGACTTTCATTCTGAGAATTTCACAAACTTGACGATTATCGTCCAATCGTGTGAATTCCGGCGAAACCTCATTACTAATCATTCTAGGTGAAATTTAATTAACATGTAAACATTACAAGTTATTTATTACACCAACTTAATATTAAGGTAGGTTTTGACTTATTCTCATAAGTCAATGACTTATTTCATTTATTAACTACCATTCTCATGTTTATGAAAACAAAGGCAATTCTTCATAAGTTTATTAACTTATTTAAGTTCAAGTTGCTTATTCAACTTATTTGGCTTAAGTCCATTGCTTATCAACTTCTCCTATGTTCTTGGCATCTAAGTTCATTAGATTACACTTCTCTTATCCTCCTAATATGATAGAGATGAAGAAGACAAGATCATTTACCTTGATGAACTAGTACTTCTTCTTTGAAAATCTAGCAAAGGTTGAGATGGCTTATAAGTGCTTAATGGCTCTAACAATTAAGTTGTTGGTCTTGAGAGGAGTTGGATGAAAATTAAACAAGCAACAAATGAAATAAGAGCTCTCTATTTAAAGGCAACACAAATTTTAGGGTAGTATGGTCATTAAGACCTCCCACCTCCTTAAACTAACCTCCTTACTATTCATTTGCTTAGCCACTAAGTAATCTTGCTAGCCACTTCTATTACTTGGCCACCACAACACTTGGTCATCACACAAAATGTTTGCCCACCAAGTCTATCCACTTACACTTGGATTGCCCCATGGATCATGTCCAATTCATTGGGCTTACTACTTAATCTAGCCAATTTTCTTGTTGGGCTTTGCCTTATAATAGTTTGGGCTTCACCTCATTAATCACTTGGACTTAGCATAAATCTTACATAGGTTTACACCTTATAGCTAATGGACTTGTATTTTATGCAAAATTACCTTAATTCATTTCATTAGGTTTTAATACCTTTATTCTCAAATTAAGTCCGCATGCGAATTATTGCATTTTCCATACTTAGATTATTATTACATAATCCATCTCGTCTCGATATTCTAACGTTACATATTTCTCGGAAGTTCAAAAAAAATTCCCGAGCGATAATCGGTGAATAGTGTTTTTTGTAAACTTTCTCGGAAAACATTTATTTTCATCTTGGAAATTCAAACACTTTAATTCACTCACGTGGTTCGAATACTATGACCTTCTGACGTTTCTAGGATATAGAACGACATACATCTTACCAACACATATAATAACAAGTAATATTATTTTATTCATTATTTAATTCTTTCAAATATTTTTACAAAGGATCCGAATTTCTCGGTCGTTACAGTTTGGGTGTCTGGAGTAGGTGGCTCTACGATTTCTCCTTGGGACTCTACGATGGGGCTAGAGTCGGTGATTGTAGAGATGATGGGAGTTGGGATCAATATGAAGTTTGGCACGATTGGTTCATCAGTTACAGAATTTTGGGATTCTGTAACTGGGGATTTACTTGGTGGATTTAGAACCGCTTCCAACCAGCTTGGAAATTCATAAAATTAGCTGGAAAAAGATAATGGATAGTCATTCACTCTATAAAGAATTGGGACTATTAATACCTCATGCACCATTCTTGAGGAGGGACCATTTGTTATCAACTTCTTGGCAAATTTGAATTTTCCTGGAAATCCATGAGCTAGCACAGAGATGGCTGGATATTCTTTAAAGCTATAGAACATTCGACTCCAGGAGTTTAGAATTGGAGCTTGATGATAGGGCATCATGGGAAGATAGGAGAATAGCTGATTGTAAAGATAACTCATATGCCCATCACTGCCCATGCCTGTGATCTCAAGTTCATCATCATCTTTGTCTTCCTATTCTTCTCCATCTTCTTTTGAAGATTCCACTATGTTAATGACTTCCTTTTGACTTTCTTGCTCAGGCTCTCCCTCATTTTCTGCATGAGCAGCTTCTTCTGAAATGGGGATATCATGAGGCGCCCCCTCAACATGATCATCCATCTACATGACTAATGGCTCCCCCTCAGCTGGAGCATTTTCTATCATGAGAACTTTAGGTGTCTCCCCCTCAGCTTGAGCTTTGTCTTCTTGGCTTTCTTTGTTCAGTTCCTTTTTATCAGCCATCTTTTTGTCTTCCTCCTTGAGTACTCCTTCATTGATCAAGATGTACTTCTTAACCAATTTTCGTCTTAGTTTTCTAGGCTGAACCACAGCCTCAGGACTTTCTTCAGCTTCAGCTCTGTCTTGTTGATCACCCAGACTATCAGGTGTAGCAACTTCCTTGCTCGAGGTGTTCAATCTGGTCTCTACGATCGAAGAGACAGATGACCTCTTGGACTTGTGACTGATTTTGTTCTTCTTCTTTAGCAGCTGTACTATGGTAACTCTATCTTCATCAGCCTCAGCCTACTGTTCTTTCCTTCTAAGGATCCTCAAAGTCTCAATATCAGAGGACTCTATAGGTATGTCAGTGGAGGACCCTTGAGGTTCTTCTACCATCCTAGCCTTAAGCTTCCTCTTGCCCTTGCTTTTTCTGATAAGGGCATAGGGTTCTCCCTTGTTGGTCTCTTCCTCTTCTTCTGCAGTCTCTTTGATGACTGACATGTTTCCTGGAATCCCTAATTCCTTTAGATCACCAGTTCTTCCACTAGACTCAGTCATCATGCGTACATACTCAACTGGATTCCTTTTCCAATTCTCAAACAGTTGCTGGGTCATTCGTCTGTTTGGATTAACAGACTCTCCTTCATTGTCCCCAATCTTATCACCCAGAGCAGATTGTAAGATAATGCTTATAAATCGCCCGTAGAACATCTTTTGAGATCCCTTTGTCTTCTTCGAGTTGAGAATCCATTTTCCTATCCATTTTAGCAGTAGAGCTCCATAGTTAAGCTGTATCCCATAGCTTATGGCAGTCATGAGCTTTAGATGCACCTCATTTATAGAATCGTGCCCAGTGCTTTTGCAGCATATACACTTCCCAATAATGTCAGCCAGAAATTTGTACCTTCTGAGGAAACTCCTTCTTTTATCCTTTGACAGTGGGGGATTTCTTATGATGCATCTTCTTAAGCCCTACATGGAAATCAATGCCATCTAAAAACCAAAAATCTTCAAATTTGAAGCCTAGGGCTAGATTGACGTTCTCAGCCTTTAGATTGATTTCCACATCCTTGACTCTCGTCGCGAGGACATCATTTTTGTATACTCCATTTTTGTAAAACTCCTTTATTAACTTTGGGTAGATCCATGTGCTCGTACCCAGAGTGTCTTCGAGACCAGCCTTCTTCAATAATGTCAGAATCTTGTGAAATTTGGGTTCAGTGGTTTTGAACTCATCGAAGCATAGTCTGTAGCCAGAGATGATGTTGGAGGCTGCCATTTCTATCGTGGAAGGGAGTATTGTTGTTTGAGCTTTCTTTGGAGTTAGGGTTTCTTCTTGTAGAGAGAGAGAAGAGAGATAGGCCTTTGGAACTTTTGATTTCAAAAAGGCATTTTTGAACTGTACTTGTAGTTTCCCTCTCTCCATTTTTGTTTAGTAGGGCAGGTGTCAACTTCTTCTTGGCTCTACGAATTTAACTGAGGAGGCTTGTACAGATTTTCCCTTAGCTCCTTCAGAGCTGATGTGTCCTTAGGGAGGACTACGATCGTTGAGGTAGCGTTAGTGATCGTTGAGTCTGCTTTGCATTCGTCATGTCTGAACTAAGATCGTCGAGTCTGTCTAGCATTCGTCGAGTCTGAACTACGATCGTCGAGTATGTTCCAGCAATCGTCATGTCTGAACTACGATCATCGAGTCTGTCCAGCAGTCGTCTAGTCTGAACTACGATCGTCGAGTCTGGCCGAATCCTTGTGATGAGTTTTTGAGTTAGCATTCTTTTAAGGTAGCTCAGGAAGGGCCAACCTCTTGGAGTGAGTCAAGGGTTAGGTTTGTTCCTGAGGCGCTTATAGGAGAGATTGCTTTGTTTTGAAACTTATCATCACAGGATGCTCCTTTTGTTTTGATGATGGGATTCTACTATCATTGAGTTTACACTTCGATAATTGTCTTTCATGTCACTTCAGCTCTACGATCGTGGACTTCCTTTGATCATGTCTACGATTTCAACCATAGCCTTTGTATCTGTATGGTTAGCATATACTAGAGCATATATTTTATGATTGTAAATTAAGCATTCCTAGCTCGCTTATTAACTTGTTAAACCTGGATTCATCTAGAGGTTTTGTAAAGACATCAGCTAGTTAATTTTTAGTAGGGATATATTGTAAAGATATAGTTCCATTTTGCACATGATCCCTAATGAAGTGATACCTTATTTCTATATGCTTAGTCCTAGAATGCATGACAGGATTATGAGTTATTGCTATGGCACTTGTGTTATCACAGTGAATGGGAATGGATTTGAAATCAAACCCATAATCAGCTAGCTGATTTTTCATCCATAGGATCGTAATTATAAATTCTTTGCCAAAGAAGAATGTATTCCGCTTCTGCAGTTGAAGTAGATACTGAGTTTTGCTTCTTGCTAAACCAGGACACAAGTTTATTTCCTAGCAATTAACAGGTGCCACTGGTACTCTTTCTATCCATTTTGCAGCCTGCAAAATTAGCATCTGTGTATCCTGTTAGTTCAAATGAGGACTCCTTGGGATACCAAAGCCCCAAGTGAGGTGTACGCTTGAGATACCTGAAAATTCTCTTTACATCAGTTAAATGTGATTCTTTAGGGTTATCCTGAAATCTAGTACATATGCATGTTGCAAACATTATGTCTAGTCTACTGGCATTTAGATATAAAAGAGAGCCTATCATACCTCTGTATTGAGTTATATCAATACTTTTACCTTTTTCATCTTTGTCAAGCTTGGTTGCAGGAGCAATTGGGGTTTTCATGGGAGAGGCTGATTCCATGCCATACTTTTTAAATAAATCTTTGATGTACTTGGCTTGGTTTATGAATATTCCTTCATCAGTCTACTTTACTTATAGTCCAAAGAAGAAGTTTAGCTCACCCATCATGCTCATTTCGAACTTGCTCTGCATAAGCTTGGAGAATCTCTTACATAGCTTTTCATCAGTAGAACTAAAAATAATATCATCAACATATATTTGAACCAATAAGACTTTGTCTTTATGCTTTCTATGGAATAATGTGGTATCTACTCTACCTCTAGTGAATCCATTTTCAATAAGAAAGTTAGTTAGTGTTTCATACCATACTCTAGGTGTTTATTTAAGACCATATAAGGCTTTGTCTAATCTATAAACATAATAAGAAAGAGATGGATTGATAAAACCTGGAGGTTGCTCTACATAGACTTCTTCTTGAAGTTCACCATTCAGGAATGCACTTTTGATATCCATCTGAAAGACCTTGAATTTCATGTGAGCAGCAAAGGCAAGGAAGATTTTGATGGCTTCTAGTCTGGAAATAGGTGCAAATGTCTCATCGTAGTCAATGCCTTCTTCTTGAGAGTAGCCCTTAGCCACTAGTGATGACTCTTTGGTCTTGGAACCAATCTCCATACTTTGCTTCTTTCAAATTGGTTGAGTTCTTCCTGCATGACCCCTATCCAGTTGGAGTCTTCCATAGCATCCTCTATCTTCTTTGGTTCCATTTGTGACAAGAAGCTTAGATAAAAATATTCATTTTGGGTGATAGCTCTTGTTTTGACTCCCGCACTTGGATCTCCAATGATTAGATCTTGAGTGTGATCTCTTGCCCATTGGTTTCCTGTTGGGACATCTGTCCTTATGCCTTCTTATCTTAGGCCTTCAAGATCTATTTCTTTTTCTTGGTGTGGAGGTTTGTTGTCTGGCATAGGCCTCTCTACGATCTCATTTCTTTGCTCAATGATTTCACATTCTGGCACTACGATCGTAGTGTTGAGCTCGACGGCCTCGTTCATAGTGTCTGAACTGTTGGTCGTAGTGTCTTGAAGCACTGTTTTGTCCAAGTCTGTTTCATCAAAGATGATGTGAATCGAGACTTCAACACTCATTGTCTTTTTGTTGAACACTCTGTAGGCCTTGTTGTCTATGGCATATCCAAGAAAGATTTCTTCATCTGACTTGGGATGAAATTTTGTCAAGTACTGCTATCCATTGTTCAGAATGTAGCATACACAACCAAATACATGAAATTAGCTGACACTTGGCTTTCTTCCTTTCCACAGTTCGTAGGGTGTCTTCTTGATCGTAGAGTGTATCAGTGATCTATTCTGCATGTAACATGCAGTGTTGACGGCTTCTGGCCAGAAGTATTCAGGTAGATGAGCTGCTGCTAGTAGAGGTCTTTCAGCCTCTATCAAAGTTCTGTTCTTTCTTTCAGCTACTCCATTTTGTTGAGGAGTTCGTGGAGCTGAGAAGTTATAACTGATGTCATTGTCTATGCAAAATGGGTCCATTTCTGAGAAGTCAAATTCTCTGCCATGATCACTCCTTATAGCCTTAATTTTCTCTCCTTTCTCGTTCATCACTAGCCGAGACATCTTGATCTGTTGGGAGCTAGTTTCATCCTTAGAGGTTAGAAAGAACACCCATTTGAACCTGGTGTAGTTGTTGACTATGACCAGTGAGTATCTCTTCCCTCCAAGACTTGTTGTTGGAATTGACCCGAATAGATCCATGTGGAGCAGTTATAGAGGCTTGTCGATTGAGTTGGCAGTTTTACTCTTGAATGAACTTCTGGTTTGCTTTCCAAGCTGACAGGCATTGCATGGCTTTTCTTTCACGAAGTTGAACTTGGGTAGGCCTGCAACAAGATCTTTTGAGGCCATCTTGGACATGCTTTTGAAGTTTAAATGAGACAATCGTCTATGCCATAGCCATCTCATTTCTTCAGATGCTTTAGCCAGAAAGCATATTGTTTCATCTCGAGCTTAAATTGCCCAAGATCCATCAGTATAGACATTTCCTTCTCTTGTTCCTGTTAGCTTTACAGCAGATGTCTTCAAATCTCTGAATTGACACTGATTGTTGAGGAATGTTACTTGATGACCCTTGTCGCAGAGTTGGTTAATGCCTAGAAGATTGTGTTGCAGTCCTTCCACATAGGCCACTCTACTGAAGGACACTGCTCAATTTCCAGCTGAGCCATATCCTCTCGTCTTGCCAGAACCATTGTCTCCAAAGATGACTGAGGGACCTTCCTTTTCTATGTAGTTAGACAAAAGGGCTTTGTTCCCAGTCATGTGCCTTGAGCATCCACTGTCCATATTCCAGGTCGTGATCGCGGAGCTCTTTTCATGTGGTAACATCAAACCTTCATTTTGATACCCATATTTGCATGTGTCCTATTTTGTTAGTACCCTTGGGGACCCAAATCTGTTTGATATTGGGTCTCACATGCATGGAATTATAATAGCATTTTGCAGCCTTGTGACCAACTCTATTGCACACAAAACACTTAGTATGATGCATGCCTGTGTGTGTGAGAGTTCATCCTACATTTGGACTTTTGTGGTTCTTTAGTCATTCTTCTGTTAAACTGATTTTCCTTCTTCCACATATCCTTAGGTCTCACGAAATGTGAGGAGTGTATCTTACCTCTACTGTACCTTCCCAGTTGGTTCGTAGAGTTGGTTTTATTTAACTCTACGATCCTTAGAGGTTGGTGAGTAGAGGATGGGTTAGTCTTCTCTTTTCTGAAGCCCAGGCCAGCATGAGATCCTTTACTCCTTGGAGTATGGATTGATTCAGTAGAACAGGGTATGGCTAGTTCTTCCTTCTGTGAGGATTTCACAAATGTAATGCCTCTATTAAAACTTGAGGCATTACTAGTGCTAGTTTCCTTTAATTTTTCCACACATGGCTCTGAGGTGGATTCCCCAAAGCCTAAGCATGTTCTGTCAAATGTACTTCTCTGACTAGAGAGTAGGGAGTCCATGGATGATGAGGATTTGTTTCATGTAGAGATAGTCTTTTCTAGCTCCTCAACTTTAGAGGTTAGATTGGACTCTCTTTGTGCATTGAGCTCATTAGTTTGTTTTAAGATCTCATTCTCAGCCTCAAGCTTGGAGAGAAAGTTAGTACTTAGAAGAGCTGTTTCTAGATCTTCTTGAACTTTCTTTTTCTCCTCTTAAAGAAGTGAATAATCCTTTGACAGAACTCTGAACCACTTCATGTATTGATATAGATCAGTTGTTATGCCATGCAGTGTAGTTCTCAAATCATTAATGTCTACATCAGGTGAGTTGAAGTCAAATACCTCATCGATACTTACTTCATGAATGTTGGAGTTTTGTTTGTCCTTTGCATGTTTAGCCATCAGGCACATATTAGCCATTTGAGGATCTTCATCATCTCCAGATTCAGGAGTTGAGTCATTATCTGAATCACTCAACGATCCTCCAGCTACCAGGCCTTTGTCTCTCTTCTGAGGCCTTTTGTTGCCTTTGTATTCTTTCTTTGGATGTGATTTCTTCTTTAGTTCTTCTCTGAGAGGTTTATTGCAGTTGGCAATGAAATGGCCATGCTTCTTGCAGTTGTAGCATAGATTATTCATTTGCTCCTGGCTGCTGTAGTTACTGACCTTCTTTGGCTTGCTAGTTTTGCCTTGACGCATGAACATTCTTAGTCTTTTTACCATCATTGCAAAGTCCTCATCATCGTCTTCATCATAGTCAGAGTCAATTTCAGTGTTGACCTTTGAGGTACTTTTAGTTGCTTTGAGAGAAACACCCTTATCCTTCTTTCTTCTTTCTGATATAGTTTCTGCTCGTTGAGTCAGCTCCAATTCGTATGTCAGAAGGTTGCCATATAACTATTGGACAGTCATCTCATGGAGATTCTTTAACTCTCTAATAGCAGTGATTTTGGCATCCCATCTGCTTGGTAAGGCTCTCATGAACTTTATGATTAGATCTTTGTTTGGATAGATCTTTCTATATGCTCGTAGAGAGTTGAGTAGAACGTTGAATCTCTCGTAGGTGACAGTGACGTTCTCTCATTGAACGTGTGCGAACATTTCATATTGCTATGTTAGGAGAGATTGTTTGTTTTCTCTTACTTCTTCCGTTCCTTCGTGCATGATGAGTAGTGCTTCCCAAACTTCCTTTGTTGTTAACCACATTTTTAAATAGATCATCTTCTAATGATTGAAATAAAATGTTCTTAGCCTTCTTGTTGAGTTGGACAGCTCTCTTCTCGTTGTCTGTCCATTCCTCTTTGACTTTGATTTGTATTCTGTTTGGATCGTCTGTAGTTGGTGCAAGCTTTGTTGGAACATAGGGCCCATTCGAATAGTCTCAAATAGATCTTCATCTATTGAGTCCATGTATGCTTGCATCCTAACTTTCCCAGTTTGCAAATTTATCTTTGTTGCACATTAGTGGCTTGCTACCTCCTCCAGTCCTTGATTTTCTTGGTAAATGTGCCATAGGATCTACTTAAGCTTTGTAGGCTGTATAGTAGAACCTACTTTGATACCAATTGTTAGTTCTCGGAGACACAATAGTTATCTAGAAGGGGGGGTTGAATAGATATTTATAAAATCTTTTCATTTTAACTTGTTAGTTGATAATGATTAACACTTAGCGGAATTAATGTTTGTTTTAATCTCCCTTAAGATAGTAATTTTATGAGAGTGAGGCAATTATAATAGTTATAACATATATGGCAGTTATAGCAAGAATGTAATAGACACAGTCGTTTTAAATGGTTCAGAGCACTTAAAGCTCCTAGTCTACTCTTTTACTCCTCGAGTAGGAAATCCACTAAGGATGTCTTTTACACTTTTCTGAATAACTCAGATTCCTTCTAGACCAACAGTCTAGGAACTTCTTAGTTCACTCTTGAACTCTTCAAGTCCAGCAGACTTGGTTCTTCACAGTTCACTTAGAACTCTTCAAGTCCTTCTAACTTAGAACTCTTACTTCAGTTGATTGGTAGTTGTTGAGTTTGATGGTTGCTACTCAGTTGCTGTTAAGCACTTGTCCGAAAGAACTGAGTAGATGAGCAACCTTTTCTTTCTCAGATCGTAGAGTTGAGCGTTGAGAGTTCTTGTACGTTTTTGTTCAATGCTTGCTTAATCCTCTCATCTGCTTATGTTTTTCATATATGTGATCTTGAAATCTATCCGTTTGATCCATCCGTTGAAGAATTAAATGAATTTGACATTTATGTCCTTTGATGGAGACTTTTCTACACATCTTCTGAATTGCATTCTGGCCCACTGACACAGCAGACTGCTTTCTCACCTAACACCTGAAAAGGTGTTTTTCTCTTTCCAATGGTACTTTCCTTAGCTTCTTCAATACGCTTCTTTGTTGCATACTGAGGATATCTTTTGTACCGTTGGAACTGGTGGGGACTTCAACGTTTGAAACCCATTCAATATTTGTTGGAGATATATCTTCAAACAAACAAAAGGTAGGGCTCGATGCTTCTGACATACGGTAAATGATACTCTACGATCCAGAACATGGTGTCTTGTTACCTTGGTGCTTGGTCTGATTCCATCAATCAAGAGCACTACGATTTCTCTTAATGACTTGCACACTACGATCTTCACTTGCTAACTTTGTAAGCTCTACGTTTTTGAGAGCACACTACGATCTCTGAGTTGGCTCGGCAAACGTTGGGACCACTCTATGATTTTCGAAGAGGCCCTTAAGACAGGCACACTACGATCCTCGAAGCTCTACGTTCTGCCTTGGCTTCTATAATCTTGATCAGCTTGATACACTACGATCTATTCGAAGACTATCTATTACATCTCAAGATCAACCTAACAAGTTTGATCTTCTTTTCTATACATTCATTTACAGATTGATATACATTAAGAGCTTAGATAACAAATTGATCTATCACTAAGTCCTTATACAAATATTCCTTGAAGGACTTTACAAATAATCATGAGCATTTATATTTAAACATCAAATCAAAATATGTACTCTCCTAATAGTTAGGTATAACCTAGAGCAGTTAGCTAAGCTTTATGTCAAGGAAATTATTTCTAGACATGGAGTACCTATTTCGATTGTGTCTGATCGTGATCCACGATTCACGTCGAACTTTTGGAGGAGTTTGCAAGAGTAAATGGGAACGCATTTATGATTGAGTACGGCGTATCATCCACAGACGGATGGACAAAGTGAATGGACAATTCAAATGCTAGAAGATATGTTAAGATCTTGCGTTATGGATTTCAAGGGGAGTTGGGACGAACATCTGCCTTTGGTGGAATTTTCTTACAACAATAGTTTTCACGCTAGTATAGACATGCCGCCTTACGAAGCGTTGTATGGGAGGAAGTGCAGAACACCACTTTTCTGGGATGAAGTGGGTGAACGTCGAATGTTAGGACCTGAGATGGTATAATAAACGACAAACATGGTTAAGCTGATAATAACTCGATTGGTAGCGGCTCAAGATAGACAAAGAAAGTATGCAGATCCTCATCGAGAGAATAGAGAATTTGAAGTAGGATCGTATGTCTTTCAAAAAGTATCGCCGTGGAAAGGGAAGATACGTTTTGGGAAGAAAGGGAAGTTAAGTCCAAGGTTTGTAGGACCTTTTGAAATTTTAAGAAGGGTAGGAGAGGTAGCTTATGAAGTAACCTTACTTCCCGAGCTGGAAAAGAATACACAATGTGTTTCACGTGTAGTGTTGCATCCGTATAAACCGGACTACAAGCACGTAATAGAATATGAGTTTATTCAAGTAGAAAAAGACTTAACGTATTAAGAACTTCCTATTCAAATTGTTGATAGGAAGGAACAAGTCTTGAGAAATAAAGTAATACCTTGATAAAAGGTAATGATGAGTAACCACGATCTTTGAAGAAGCAACGTGGGAGCTCGAAAGTAAAATGAAGGAAAAGTTTCCTCATTTATTTATTTAAGAATAGCGAGATTCTGGGGACAGAATCCTTATAAGGAGGGAAGAATGTAACACCTGAGAATTTCGAATTTTTAATGAATTAAATTTATATTTGATTATGTGGATTAAATGAATTAAGTGAGTACGATGTTTGAAGATCATTCTATGACCTAGAATGTATGAATGTGGTTAGTATTCTAGCTATGTGCTAGGATTAATTGTTTTTAATTATCTAGACGAAAAGGAATGCTTTTCGAGAATTTTCTCGTAAAAATACTATTCATCCGATTTCGTTCGGAGCTTAGGTTAGAAATTTCGAGAAATGCGTAATGATAGAATATGAAGATATAATGGAATATCCAATAATATTTCCGTTATAGAAAATGAAGTTTTCGCTTGCGCACTTAAAACCTAAGGGTTATTGAAATAGATTTCCGAAAGGGAAAGGAAAGGCGTATAATCATTTCGGTTATTATACGTATGAGATACGAGTATTATACTAGTTCGAATACGAGTATGGTATGAAGAATAGTACGACGTATAATACGAATATCGTATAAGTACTAGACGAAGAGAATACAGAAGTTATACGCCTGGAATACGATTAGTTCTAACTATATTATGAGATATGGATTTGGTATAATCCAATTAGACTTGGATTAAAAGCAAACCACATGAAGTATGGAATCAAGCCCAAGTTAAGGCCCAATAGTAATTTAAGACAAGCCCAATCCAAAAAGTTAAACCGCGGGTCAAACCGGCGGGTCACGGGACGGGTAAAACCCATGGGGCAACCCATGGAAAGACCCATGGGCATGTGGGCCGACCATTTGGCCACCAAGTAAAGTGATTACTCTGTGGCTAAGTTGAAGAGGAGGTGGAATAGTAAGAAGGTGGCCATTTGGACCATTTTGCCCTCCATTTGGATTTCTTATAAATACAAAAGCTTAAGTTGGACTTTTAGTGTTTTGCAAAGATTGTCCAATACATATTGAGAGAGAGAAAGAGCTAGAAACATATAATCAATCTACTTCTAAGCAAACCATAAGACGTTTATCAAAAATGCGAAGATCGTAAACAATAGTCTTCATCTTTTTCGATTTCTTTCTTGTAGAGAATCATAGATTGGTGGAGCTTGTTTAGTGAGGAGGAATAAGGATGACTATTAATAATGAAAATATTGATAAGTCATGATTGGATAGAGATAGTAAGGTTTACGTAAGTTAAAACCGTAGAAAGTTATGAACGTGAACGTAGTTGTGATTGGATGATTTGAAAACCATCATAGCTAGGGTATATGCATATTGTTTGGTTAGGATGGAGATAATGAATCAATGGAGTGTTCCATTTGATTTGGCTTATAAAACACGAGTAACGAAGTTATGGCGAATTTTGCGAAAATAGACGTTAAACGTTGAAATAGTAGAAATCTCGGATTAAGGGTCAAAAGTTGTCGTGTGACTTAAAATCGTTGATTTTCAATGCCAACATGTGAGATTATGTATTCAAGAGTTGTGGACTCAAGAATCGTTGAATTCTGACTTATAACAAAGAAAATGAGTATTGAACGCTCGAAAATGATAAACGAATGCTCAAAACGAACCAAAAGGTGAATTTCAAGTTAACGAATTCGAAAATGTAAAATTCTAATATGAACACTTAGAGTATGTAATTTGTGAGTTGTAGGCTTTAGAATGAGCCAATTCGGATGTAAAACGAATAAGTTATGAAGCCGGGAAGTTCGTTGGAGAAACCAACTGTCATAACTATTCTGGTACAGTATGGGTAAATGGCAATACCAACCCAACAGTGTATTTTTGTCACGCCACGGCACCGAGTATGGCCGAGAGAAACTAGAAATGTCTGGAGACTCACGCTGCAGTGCGAGAATTAGTGCAAGGACTAGCACCGCAGTCAGCCGAAGTCCCGCAAAATCCTTGAGTGAGTGCCGCCAATACCACTATAAAGGAGATCCGCTGTCGCAATACGGCAAGAAGTGTAAAAAAGTTGATCAAGTTAGGTTTTGTTTCTAAATTGAATGTAAAACCAATAGTAAGACATGAAGGTACCTAATGTACATAATAAGGCTAACTTTAAATCACTTATAAAGTGATAACGTTAGAGGATTAGATGTGGTTTAATGGGAACTAAACTAAGAACGCAAGAAGGTAATAAGTAAAACCGTGAATGATGTTCAATGTTGGTACTTCACCAATAATGATCGAATGTCGGTTAATAATGTACAAACGTTAACAAGCCGTAATGAAGCATGTAAAGATGAATTGACTTTATTAACGAAATAAATTCAAGTAAGTCATAGAAGAGAAAGAAGTTGGTTAAAACAACTAAAGTAAAGTTTGTTTGGTAACTAATTACAGTGTGCTATGAGAATATATTATGTAGATCCTGTAAAGACTAAGAATTGATTGAATATTATATTCGAAGACGCTTGAAGGCAAGTTTTCTTAACGCTTGTCTAACCTCCGTGTTAGTCAAGTTTTCTATGATTCATGTTCTGAAATGTATGAATGGTTTTAAAGAAAGAGTCGATGCCTAATTTAACTTGTCTAGACTGGAATCGAAGAATTGATTTATTTGTTTACAAGTCTTTCGATATAGAACTGTTAATGTTATCCTATGCCAAGTATTTGGTACGGATGTAAAGGTAAGTTTGTCTATGCACAAACAAAAGTATTTTCATCGATTATTCGATGGGCACGTGAGGTTGCCAAATGTTAAACGTAAATACGTTTAACGGAAGAGTGTTGATCAACATAGGGTACTATAGGCTGATCACCTAGATGTACTCGTAAGTAATGCTGGATGGATGGCCTTAGTGCCGGATGTCCTTTTCAAGAATAAAAACGAAAAGAGTATGTTCATGGTCTTTTGACCGGTTCAGAATTCCTAAGCTATTATATATACTTTGGAATTATTGTTATGAAATGAGAAGTACTAGTAAATGCTTCATGGTGATTCATAGCAACTTATTCAGTTATGGAAGATAATCATATAATTCTCGATGTGGTGTATATATCATCCTTTGATAGACTTGCTGAACTATTTATGCTCACTTCTTTCTTGAATTATATGATTGCAGCTAAAGCCAAGCGAACTGAGAGTTCTAAGAGAGATAAGGGCAAGGCTAAGATGGATAATTGATTATCCAGTAATAGACTAGAGTCTTTGTATGTAATACACTTATGAATAACAAAGTATGTTTTTGGTTTATGAACCTGGGAAAGGATTTATTACTAATGTAATAAGAATATAGTAAGTACACTCATTTTGTTGTTATCTCAATGGAATGACTGTATGAATTGTAGTATCGTGGAGCACCATCTGTCGGGTTGGAAGATACCCGGATTTGGGGGTGTCACACTACTTTTATGATTGTGCAAGTTGTAACAACCCGATATTTTCTGTATAAATAAATCAGAAATTTTGCATATAAATTTTTTTTTATTTTTTTATTTTAAGGATGAGGATTTGTACAAGATAATGTGTATATGTATTTATATGATAAATAAAAATATATTTATTACATGAATATTTACAAATAATTTTATTTTAGAATTATTGATTATTATAAATTATATTCTTATAATAATTAATTTTATAGTAGAAATGTTTTTATTAATTATTTTCCATGAAAATATAATTATATAATATTTAAATAATATATGAAATAATTTTTAGAATAATTATTTTATTATATGAATTTTAGTACAGATTATTATGTTAATTATTTTACCTTAATTATTAAGGTTAATTATGGAAGAATAAATTAGATATGGAATCTAAATCCTAATTTTTGATTTTGATCAAGGAATGATAATAATATTATAATAGTTTGATTTTTTTGTGCTATAAATATGTACTGTATGTACGTACTGTTGACGGTTGGTCAATTATGGTGTATATTGACTCAAACCATAGCATTAATTTTTTTAACCATGTTTTTCTATTTAAATGCGAAATTAAAGACTGTTATATAACTGTGTTATATGATTTATGTTATGTATTACTTCATGATATGCTAATTAGGAAACCCTAATTGTAAATTTAAAACCCTAGTTTAGATTTGAATTTCTAATAATTAGAAACCCTAATCTGAAACCTAAACTAGAATTTGTGATCAGTCAGAAATTGGGTTACTGTGATTAATATCATGTATGATAGATTTTATATTGCTAATTAAAGTAAACCTAATTAGTAATTAAAGACCGTAATGATTAGAACCCTAAGTTAATAATTATAAAACCCTAATTACTGTCGCGAAACCCTAATTATGAAATCAAAACCCTAACTGATATTTAGGAATCCTAATTGCTAATTGAAAACCTTAATTGCTTAAGTGGTAAGGTTAATTATATTATAATACCCTAATGTTCATGTATAGTGTAATTAAGAAGCCTAATCTAATTAAGTAAACCTAATTTGTAATTTTTAGAAACTAAAATTTTATTTATGTATTTATTTATTTTGCTTAATTAGAAATCCTAAAAATTAATTGTGCAAGACCTTAGGATTAAACCCTAAGGGTTTGAGACAAGTTGACATAATTGCCCTTAAAATTCCAAGCCAATTGACCAAAATACCCCTTACATTATTAAAGCTAAAAACATGGATTTTGACCTAGGGAGAGTTGTTGGCCAACCCTATACAAACCCATGTGACAAATCTGGAGCTGAAGCAAGAAGACATGACGGTACCACAATATGCCGCAAAATTCAACGAGCTGGCGAGGTTTGCGCCTCACCAGGTCGACACTAAGGAGAGAAAAATGAGGAGGTTTGAGTAGGGTCTCAAACCATGGCTATATAGCAGACTCTCGGTGTTACAGACGAAAAGTTTCGCGACTCTCCTGGAGAAAGCTATAATCGCTGAGGGCGGAAGTGAGGCCCTGATGAAATTTAATAAGGAAAAAAAGAAGAAGAATGAAGGAGGGAATCGCGGGGAAGGTAGCAGCAGCAGTGGTACAAACAAGAGGAAGTGGAACAATAACAACAGTGATCAAAGAACAATTTCAAATCGAGAAACTACGGGGAAAAACCAGGGAAACAAAAAGAGAACGAGAGGCATGAAAGGAGTGTGGGAGGAATCACTCGGGGCATGTCTAAAAGGAAAGAATGTCTATTTCAATCATGCAAGGCGAGAGGGCACATCTCTCCCAATTGCTCTGCACCAAAGAGAAATGGATGCTTCAACTGTGGAGCATTGGATCATTAGGCAAGGAATTGCCCAAAGAAGAAGAACAATGAGGAGGAAATGGAGGAAGGGGACCAAGCGGTGGGAATCTCATGATTAATGGACCACCAACTCGAGAATCGACCAACAAGAATGACTTTCAACATGATGGTTCAGGATGCGGTCTCATCCAGGGGACGTGGTTTCGTGTATCATTCGATCAATGATATATCCGCTTACATATTATTTGATTCGGGTGCTACTTGTTCCTTCATATCGCATGAATTCTCCCAACGATTAAATTTACCCCAGGAAGAATTAAAATATCCTATGAACATATAAGTTGCTAATAAGGAAATGATTCCCGTTAGCCATGTCTATAGAAATTGTGTTGTAAACATCAGGGGATATAAGTTACCCGTGGATTTAATTCTAATTCAATTAGGAGAATTTGATGTAATTCTAGGAATGGATTGGTTATTAAACCATGGAGCGATGATAGATTGCCAAAAGAAGTGTATAAACCTTAGGACTCCAGATCAGTCTAAGGTAGCATTCTATGGAAGTAGGTCGCCGAGACACTCAAGTTGTCTGACGATGATACAAGCAAGGAAGTTACTAAGAAAGGGATGTGTAGGATATTTGGCCCATATCGTCGATACGCAGAAAGCAGGGATAGAGATGGGACATATACCAGTAGTGAACGAATTTCTAGATGTATTTCGGAGGAATTGCGGGACTTCACTTTGATCGGGAGGTCGAATTCGTTATAGATTTAGTAATCGGGGGCGACACCAATTTTGAAAGCCCCTTATGAATGGCACAAATCTAAAAACATAGATTTTGACCTAGGGAGAGTTGTTGGCCAACCCTATACAAACCCATGTGACAAATCTCGGAAAAATCAACACAAATCGCCAGTTAATCTCAAATTTTGTCCATCACATATTATATATATATATAGATCTAAGGAGAGAGAAAGTCATTTTATTGTCCAATTATTCAACCAATGCTCAACCAACCCATTCTCTCTCCTCACTCACGAAATTATGTAACATACCAGTCCCAAAACACAGCCCCACGAATTCCTCTAATAAATTAGAAGCCCAAGTTCCAGAAATCAAAGCTTAAAGGTATAAACCCTAATCAAAATTTTGGACTTTGATCCTCTGTTTAAATTTATGTTTGAGTGTTAAGATATGTTGTATATAGTGTTATTAAGTGATCTAGGTTGATAGATGTTGGATCCATAACATCTATAAGCTCAGATCTAGTATTTTTGCAAATCTGGAAATTTTTTAAAACAGTGGTCTGACAACGAATGTCAGTGCCTTAGATCTTTGTGTGTTAAGTGTTATGTGTGTTTTATGTTATGGATATGTTCTTTGTCATGTGGTCTATTATCTGGAACTGGAAACCAGATCAAATCATGTTTAGATCGTAAGATACAAGCGGTCAAAGTGAGTTGATTGAAGCATAATGTCGAAATCTGGGTAAACCCAAAAACCCAGAATTTCTGACAACGTTTTATAAGCGTTGGATCTGGCTCCTGGTAAGGTTTATGGCCATGTTGTTGTATTACATATGTAGCCTGACATGTAAGCTATATTATTAAGCCTCTATAACACTTAGATCATGCATATAATAAAACATATGGCTGGTCAAAGTAGAGTTGACCGACTGTTTTGTCTCAAATCTGGAAAACCCAGATTTCTTCATGAGCTATTTTCCCGACAATGTTTGATTAGAACAAGATCCGCTTTGTTTGTTGTTTTAGATCTATGTTATGTGTTATATTTGTTCCTTTGGCTTGTTGTGTAATATCCAAAGTTTTATTTTTAATTTATTTTAATATTTTTTTATGTAATTTAAGAATTGTTAATAAGCGAATTTATATGAAACTTTTGGGTGATTTCATTTATTAGATGTATGTGTGTGGTATATATATGTGTTATTTCAAGATATGTGATGAGATGTATTTAAATGGTTGGTTTAGTTTTATTTAACTATTTAAATAAAATTAAGTAGGAATTATTCTATTTTATTACGGGATGGTATTAAATCATGAAATTTGGAGTTAGGAGCATAATTTAGAGATGCGAATCGTGTATTCGAGTCCGGAACGTCGAAATTAGTTAGGATAGATCGTAATCACGAAAAAGTGTCACGATTGACTTTTTGGTCAAAGTCAACCTATTGACTTTTTTGAGGAAAAGTCAATCTACAATTTCGAGAGATGAATTTGACTAAACGGATAGTCCCATGACGTCCTAACGTCGACTTTAGTAGGAATCGATATATGGTTCGCAAAGTTTGGTTCCGAAGGGTAAAATAGTCAAATAGCTTATTAATTGATTAAAATAATATACGTATTTTTTTATAATAGAAATCAGCTGAACTGATGGACCCATGAGACTATTAAATTGGGACAAGGGAGGGAGTATACGTATATTACTTAATAGCTAGGGTGGAAGTAATTTATTTTATTCCTTAAAACCAAAATTCTTTTTGACTCCCACATTCATTTTCTCTAACTCACACATTCTTCCTATTAATTAACTATATTATTGTATTATTACGTACTGTGAGTAATTAATCATTAGTGTTGGGGGTTATTGGAGTTGGGGGTTATGGGAATCAAAAGACTCTAACAAAACTATACATATATAGATAGTGTGGTAGTATTCTAGAGATCTCTTAGCAACTAACAAGCAAGGAAGAGGGATAATCAAATTAACGCAAGGGAAATTCATCCAAAAAGGTAAGCTTTGAAACTGTCTTTTTCATGTTCTTGAAGAAAAATAGTGAAAAAGCATGTATAGCCATGGTAAATGGTTTATGTTAATTTCGTAAGGCTATGATAATATTGTTGGTTTTTGTTATGAGGAGGATAAGGAATGAAAAGTATGGTATAAACATGTTGCAATTACATAGAGAATCAAATATTTTATGAATGTATGCGATATGTTGATAAAATGCCTCTTTGTAGTCAATTTGTTCATAGCATGGTAATTTAGTGAGTTGGTTTGTTGTAGCATGTTCATATATGTTGGTAGAAGTGATCCGGACAAGTAGGAGTCAAGCCCACGTACATACTAGAATCAAAATCACAAAATTTTTCAAAGTTAGTTGAATGTGAAATCTGTGATTTTTTGGGGTTTTAGAACCTCGGAATCATGGTGTAGATGACTCGATTAAGCGTATGTTATAATTTTATAAAATAGTATGTAGCATGAGGTACAACCTGTCCAAATTTCATAACAAAGGAGTTAAATTGAGCAAGTTATGAAAATCGTAAGCATTACATGTTGGTAATAAAATCAAGAATTCGGAAATTTAAGAATTTTTTCTAAGTATAAAACTAGTCTTTGCACGCTTTTCTATCTTGATTGGTTTGTAGTCTTAGCATGCTAGTTTTAGGAATGTTATATTTTGTAAAATACCTTGATGTATGAAATTTATTGTGTCCAAGTATCATGGCCATATCATCTTTTAGGTTAAGCGGAATAAAATCGTAGAAGTCATTAAAAATCGTGAGAGTCAATGAAAATCGTAGAAGTCAGTGAAAATCGTAGAGTAAAAATCGTAGAGTCAGTGAAAATCGTAGAGTCGGTGAAAATCGTTGAGTAAACTCTGAAAATCGTAGTCAGTGAAAATCGTAGAGTAAAAATCATAGAGTCTCTAAAAATCGTAGAGTCAGTGAAAATCGTAGAGTAAAAATCGTAGAGTCAGTGAAAATCGTAGAGTAAACTCAAAAATCGTAGAGTCAATGAAAATCGTAGAGTAAACTCTGAAAATCGTTGAGTCAGTGAAAATCGTAGAGTAAACTCTGAAAATCGTAGAGTCAGTGAAAATCGTAGAGTAACTCTGAAAATTATAGAGTAAAGTTTATATTATAACTACTATGCGTTGCTAATAGTTGATGTGCATGATTATACAATTGTGTAGGGCACGTGAAGTGTAGATAGTCAGAAGTCGTTAATACATTATTGGTAAACAACGCAGCAAGGCAAGTTTCTTACCCTATTTTTCATTATGAATTTATTCAACTCTTATTCAGTTGATTGCAGCGAGGGTGAGTTTGGGCTTGTGATTAATTAATCATTCGTGCAAGCTCCTTTATTGTAAAGTTTTATAACTTCAATTCTGATGCGAAACGTTATTGATGATTATTCTATTCCTATTGCAACTACTATACTTTAAAGTTCGTATTCCCTTAATGAACTATATTCAAGCATGCTTTCTAGCTTTCATTCCAACTAGATGTTATTGATGCAAACATAGTATGTTGTTTGAATAATTCAAATCCTTTGAAGCTATTTGATGTTTACCAATCCAAATTGCTTTGGTGAGGTCCCGTATGAATACTAAGATGAACAACCCGGATAACAAGGTAACTGATGACGGGCATATAGTCCCATTTATGCTTATGCATTTAAACTTTATACTTGTGCACAATGTAGGGTACGATAGGCTGATCACCTGGAGTACTTGCAGAGACCATTTACAATCTATTTGATTGTTAAACCGTCTGATGGTTTTTGATGAAACAAAGTAATGTTCAGGGTATCTAACACCCCTTAGTATGTTATTGAGAATTCCAGAACTCTTATCTTGATATTCCAGTTTATCTCTTGATATTTATTTCAACTATTGAGAAATATTCATACTAATGCTTCTCTCTTGATGTATGTTCTCAAACTACATTTATACTTTGTCGTGCAATTTGTGCTCATTCTTGCTTAAACTTTTCGATTAAAATTGATAACACTTTGAGGGTTGAGGCAAGGACAAAGGAAAGTCTAAGATGAAATGATGAGAGTTATTTATGTAATAATTATAGTTCAAGATATGATGTGATGTAGCGATAAACGCTAAGTTTAAGTTTGAGTTTATTAAAGGTTGTAAAGACTTGGGACTTTATTTTGAATAAGTATGTAATAGTTATTATTATTATTATTATTATTATTATTATTAGAGTTACTTAGATAGATCTTTGATGTATGTTATATCGTGAGCACCATGTCCTGTGAATCGATGTTACACTGCGGTTTGGGGGCGTCACTGAGTTTAATATCAAAGCAATAGGTTATAAACCTTAGGTGGGGAACCTTAGACTATAACCTTAGGGAAGTTAGTGGAGAAAATCAAGAGATGAACTCATGTAGGGTTCTAGGGGTTGTGTCAAATCTATTTTTCCTAAAAACAAAAACAACTATTTTAAAATACTAGCAAAGTGATTTTTTTTCTTGTTTGAAGGATGTCGGGGAGAAGAGGAGGTTAGAGATATCCACGTTGTGAGTGAGCGGTTGGTGGCAATTTGTACACGAGCCTATAGCCGAGGCGATGGTGACTCGAGACCGGAGAGTATCCTGAAGAGGAAGAGAAGCCCGAGGAGGACTCGGAAGAAGCACCTGAGGATACTTTATTGGATGAGTTTATGGATAGGATTATGGAGTTGGACGACAAGGTCCATGAGTTGAAGGAGTCAGATATCGGGGAGCAAAGAAGCTGAAGATTGCTTAAGGCATTGGTGCACCACCTGATAATTAGGAACGGGGATCTGTCTAACAAGTTACGGGCATCAGACCAGAAGGCGGATAGGTTGGAGGATGAGAAAGAAGCTATTAGGACCCACTTGGGGCATACCATTAATGGGTTAGAGTCGAGGATTCAGAGTCTTCAAAAGTGACAATGATTATTACCACATTCGGGAGAAGAGAGGAGAGACCAGTGTGTTGGTGAGAAAGCTAAGCTGGCGAGTTAGGACGGAGAGGTGAGAGATAAGAAGGTTAAGATAGACAAGATGAAGTACGCATTTAAGTCAAAGACATGGAAGGTTTCAACATAGGGTGAATCATTTTCCAAGTGAGAGCACCTGCCAGACGTGTTATAAAAGAAATTTGGTCTTGGAGATAGCGGATGATGGAGCATGAGGGGCGCCATTAAGTGAGGCTTTTAGTTTATTATGATGAACTTTTACTACTGGCATATAGAATGCTTATCTTTGAATAATAAGCTTGGTTTCAGTTTTTACCAAGTATGTTGGTTTAAAGTGATGTAAATGGCTTAATGTTATAAGACGATGAAATACCTTGGGTGTTATGTTTATAAATAAATATGTTTTTATTTAAGTATGTGAAGTGATGATTAAGTCTCTTCTTATGATTGATATTTTATGTAGAGTAAGTGATAAGATAATAACATTAAGTTCATTTTAAATAGATAGATGGCTAGAGGAAGACGTCGTCAAACACCCGAGGGTCAAAGCAGAATCTTTGGGGATCCACCGAATCCTATCAGTGATTTGTAGACATGTTAGTGGGGGCACTTCAGAATCGAACCCCAAATGCCAATAACCCTCCAGTGGCCCAGGTGGCACACTTTAAGGACTTCAAGAGCGCGGGACCCCCTGAGTTCAAAGGAACCACTGAACCCATCGAAGCTCAAACTTGGGTAAAGGAAATCGAAAAGGTGTTCGCTATCGCCCGAGTAGGTGATGATCAGAAAACAATCTTCGCCACTTACATGTTGAAGGGTGAAGCTAACTTCTGGTGGGAGGCAAACCAGACCAGGGCTGGATAAGGCGTGATACCTTGGGAAGGGTTTAAGAAAATCTTTTTCGAGAACTATTTTCCAGGTTAGTATCTTGAGTCGCATGGAGATGCGATTCTGGAGTCAAGCAAGAAGACATGGCGGCATTACCACAATATGCATGTAAAATTCAATGAGTTGGCGAGGTTTCGCCTCACCAGTCGACACTAAGGAGAAAAATGAGGAGGTTTGAGCAGGGTCTCAAACCATGGCTATATAGCAGACTCTCGGTGTTACAGACGAAAAGCTTCGCGACTCTCCCGGAGAAAGCTATAATCGCTGAGGGCGGAAGTGAGGCCCTGATGAAATTTAATAAGGAAAAAAAGAAGAAGAATGAAGGAGGGAATCGCGGGGAAGGTAGCAGCAGCAGTGGTGCAAACAAGAGGAAGTGGAACAATAACAACAGTACCAGCAACAATTTCAAATCGAGAAACTTTGGGGGAAAACCAGGGGAAACAAAGAAGGGAACAGAGGCATGCAAGGAGTGTGGGAGGAATCACTCAGGGCATGTCTAAAAGGAAAGAATGTCTATTTCAACTGCGGGCAGGAGGGGCACATCTCTCCCAATTGCTCTGCACCAAAGAGAAATGGATGCTTCAACTGTGGAGCATTGGATCATTAGGCAAGGAATTGCCCAAAGAAGAACACAGCAGGAGGAAATGGAGGAAGGGGACCAAGCGGTGGGAATCTCATGATTAATGGACCACCAACTCAGAATCGACCAACAGCAATGACTTTCAACATGACGGTTCAGGATGCGGTCTCATCCAGGGATGTGGTTTCAGGTATCATTCCGATCAATGATATATCTGCTTACATATTATTTGATTCGGGTGCTACTTGTTCCTTCGTATCGCATGAATTCTCCCAACGATTAAATTTACCCCAGGAAGAATTAAAATATCCTATGAACATATAAGTTGCTAATAAGGAAATGATTCCCGTTAGCCATGTCTATAGAAATTGTGTTGTAAACATCAGGGGATATAAGTTACCCGTGGATTTAATTCCAATTCAATTAGGAGAATTTGATGTAATTCTAGGAATGGATTGGTTATTTAACCATGGAGCGATGATAGATTGCCAAAAGAAGTGTATAAACCTTAGGACTCCAGATCGCCTAAGGTAGCATTTTATGGAAGTAGGTCGCCGAGACACTCAAGTTGTCGGCGATGATGCAAGCAAGGAAGTTACTAAGAAAGGGATGTGTAGGATATTTGGCCCATATCGTCGATCTGCAGCGAAGCGAGGATAGAGATGGGACATATACAAGAGAAGCGAATTTCCGGATGTATTTCGGAGGAATTGCGGGACTTCACTTTGATCGGGAGGTCGAATTCGTTATAGATTTAGTACCGGGGATGACACCAATTTTGAAAGCCCCTTACAGAATGGCACAAATCTAAAAACATAGATTTTGACCTAGGGAGAGTTGTTGGCCAACCCTATACAAACCCATGTGACAAATCTCAGAAAAATCAACACAAATCAGCAGTAATCTCAGCCTTGTCCATCACATATTATATATATATATAGATCTAAGGAGAGAGAAAGTCATTTTATTGTCCAATTATTCAACCAATGCTCAACCAACCCATTCTCTCTCCTCACTCACGAAATTATGTTACATACCAGTCCCAAAACACAGCCCCACGAATTCCTCTAACAAATTAGAAGCCCAAGTTCCAGAAATCAAAGCTTAAAGGTATAAACCCTAATCAAAATTTCGGACTTTGATCCTCTGTTAAAATTTATGTTTGAGTGTTAAGATATGTTGTATATAGTGTTATTAAGTGATCTGGGTTGATAGATGTTGGATCCATAAGATCTATAAGCTCAGATCTAGTGTTTTTGCAAATCTGGAAATTTTTTAAAACAGTGGTCTGACAACGAATGTCAGTGCCTCTAGATCTTTATGTGTTAAGTGTTATGTGTGTTTTATGTTATGGATATGTTCTTTGTCATGTGGACTATTATCTGGAACTGGAAACCAAATCAAATCATGTTTAGATCGTAAGATACAAGCGATCAAAGTGAGTTGACCGAGCACGAATTCTGGAAATCTCGGTAAACCCAGAAACCCAGAATTTCTGACAACGTTTTATAAGCGTTGGATCTAGCTCCTGGTAAGGTTTATGGCCATGTTGTTGTATTACATCTGAAGCCTAACATGTAAGATATATTATTAAGCCTCTATAACACTTAGATCATGTATATAATAAAACATATGGCTGGTCAAAGTAGAGTTGACCGACTGTTTTGTCTCAAATATGGAAAACCCAAATTTCTTCATAAGCTATTTTTCTGACAATGTTTGACCGAACAAGATCTGCTTTGTTTATTGTTTTTAGATCTATGTTATGTGTTATATTTGTTCACTGGCATGTTGTCTACACACCGAACGTATTAGATCTCATAAATCAGACCTGTAAAGCAAGTTATGATGATCGAAAGAAGGCAGTATGAACTGTTCTTCATTTCTGGAAAACCCAGAAATGAAGAACAGCTCTGATAAGATATTTGAGGGCTTATAACTCTCTGATTTGTTATGTTCTGGCCATGATATCGATTGTTTCTGGTAGTCATACAATTATACTATAATACCCACACATTAACAAGCCCCGGATCGTGATAACCAAAGATGGGGGCAAATCCAAAGTAGTACACTCAAATTCTTTTGCACATGAATTTCAGGTTTCATGAAGAACACCTCAAGAACACCTATAATGACGGTTTAAATACGCTATAGAGCCCTTTGACAATGAAATTTCTGAGAATTAATTAATTTAATTAAATAAATAGTTTAAAAATATTTTAAGTTATAAAATATAACTTTCAATATTTAAAGGTAAATTTCATTAATTATTTACTATTAATGATATTAGAATTATTTAATAATTATATTAAATAAATTAGTTTTAAAATGATTTTAATATTATAAAAATCATTTAAAATAGAAATAAAGCGTTTAAAGATATTTTAAGTTATAAATTATAGCTTTTGATATTTAAAAGAAATTTTTATTAATAATTTAATATTAAATAATATTAGATTTATTTAATAATTAAATTAAATAAATAGTTTAAAATGGTTTTAGTAATTTAAAAATCATTTAAAGAGGATATAAATGAATTAAAAATATTTTAAGTTATGATTAAGTACTTTTAATATTTTGATAAATAATGCATTAATACTTTAATATTAATGATAATTATTTAAAAATGATTTTAATTCTTTTTAAAATTATTTAAGTGTAATATTAATACTTTAAAAGTATTTTAAGTTATTATAAATAACTTTATCATTTTGGCAAAGGTTTCATTAATAGTTTAATATTAATTAAATATTAATGATAATAGAATTATTAATATTTAAATCATTTAATAATGATTCCAGTGTTTGAAAATGCGTGATGAAAGATAATAATTGTTTAAAAATTATTATAAGTCATTTAAAAATAATATGACTAATACTTACAGATATTAAATTACAGGATAGAGTCTTAGACTCGATAATTACTCGATAAAGTCGTCGGTACACTGACATGTTTCAGAAATTGATCTGGACTTAGATAATTTAATTAGGTATGTATTTATTTGTGATTCAATGGTTGTTAAACATATGTGACAATGTGATTAGGTTATGTGCTGACTGCAATAAGTAGTGCTATATGTTATAGTATGTTATTCTAATCGATCAAATGATCTTATTACTGATAGGTGTTATATAAGGATAGAACTAAGTTACGAACTGTAAGCAGCGCGTCAGGCAAATATCTTACCTTTGCATTTCCTTTATGCAATGGACATGAGTAAGAAGTTTCAGAATTATAGTATTATTATGCTATATTATTAACCCTATTGTCATATATTCTATATCTTATCATTGTTTATCAACATGTTAGTATTTTGTTCGTTAATTTCTATATATAGTTATACAAGTGTCCCCACTTGGATAATCATTGTATTTAATCACATGTTGTTATATATATATATATATATATATATATATAAGCCGTCTAAGCTACTTGATCAGCTAGACACAAATTTCGAAATGTCTTTGAATATGATAAAACCTTTTTGTATCCAATCAAATTGTTTTGGTTCGGATTCCAGTCTAAGTATGAACATCCCGATCATAGGAAAATTTTTATGCGCTCAGGCGGACAAAGGATGAACGATAATATCGTTCTAGCAATGTAGTATTGATTAATACAGGGCCCATGGGATGTACACCCTCACGCCCGTAAGTTATGACGGTTTGCAGATGAAGTTCTGTTAAACCTTAGGAAAAACTAAAAACAATGTTCATAGTATGTCGACTACCCTATATATATAGTCTATATCGTAGTTTTCAAAAATTTGAGATAAATTGTTATGTTATTATTATCGGTTGATTTACTTCACAACTATAAATTCGTTGTAGAAGTAATGTACAAAGAAAACATTTATTTCTTTCATTTACTTATATTTCTAATTGTTATTACTTCTTTGGGCACCCAAATGCTCACCTTGCTTAAATTTAAATGTTTTCAAATTTAGGCATGAACAACTCGAAGGTTAGACAAGAACAAGTGAAAAGGAAAGCAAACAGAACATGTTTAATGGTATCTTTTGTAATAGTTAGACAATGATATGTATTATAAATAATGTAAAGAATTATAGTAAAAGTTGCGTAATTGGGATTAGACTCTGATAAAATATAAGTTAATTTTGATATTTATATTATTGTTATTATTATTAGTATTATTCCGCTCATAGAAATGGTATCGTGAAGCACCGAGTTCGGGTTTCAAGTACCCAAGTTTGGGGTCTTCACACAAGTGCTTAAACCTTATTGATACATTGAGCAAGTTCTTAACCTTTCTTATATATCTATTTTAACCTGATTATGTTCATGCAAACTCTTCAATCTAACTCTTACTTTGAGAAGGGTTCCTATCTTTAATTTTGTTTCTTATTTCGCAAGTTCCTAAATTATGTTATTCTTATGTTGAGCAAGTTTTATTCCTCAACTTGTTATTAATCATGCACGTTCATTAACTAACTTCTTTTATTGAGTAAGATTATAGCCTTAGCTTATTATCATTCAAGCAAGGTTTATTATAATATTCAATGCCTATGCTTTCTAGTTCATTTCTAAATCATGATTTCGATGTATAATGTTGATTCACTTATACTTCATGAGTATTTCATATCATATTGTTATCTAGCACTTGAAGTGATATCAAAATATATTGATTCAACTAATCCTTAGTTGATGTTCGTTGAACTCTAAATTACCTTGAAGCATATCCAAACCAAACTTTCTTTGGTGCGAAATCGTATATTAAAACTGAGATGAACAACCCTATTATATGGGATTATTTACGCGTAAGCGTTTAGATGTTTGTGCACAATACATTGTACGAAGAGCTGATCCCCCTAAGTACGAGAAGTCCCTACAGTCTTATGACTGTTTAGGTTTAAGTTGAAAGAATACTTATAACTTTGGACATAGTTCGTGGTCTTGTGACCCTCAGATACATATATTTCAAATTGTGTTCCTGATTATCATTGATAGAAAATATTATTCAGTTCTATTGAGCCTATTCATTTGGCAGTTGTTATGATATTTTTATTCATTGTCACTTCAAGTGAGCATTTGTTTGCTCAATCTTGCTTATATAACCATTATAACTAAAGTTTAAAAGGTCGATGAACCTACCACCAGTAAAGGAAAAGGAAAGATGAACAAGTATTGAAGACTTGTAAATCTGTGATTTCTATATTATCAGACTTCATTTTAATTGTTGAGATGTATTTAAAGGTTAGATAACCTGGGAGATTTTATTGAACTTATTGATGTAATCCTTTAATGGGAAGGTTTATTGTTAAATTTTATTATATTTGGGTAGTTAGAAATGAATGTTTAGACAGTGAACACCAAATCTTATGGGAATGAAGTACCCAGAATTGGGGGTGTCATAGCCTCCTCCTTCACATTTTTCCATTCTTCCACTACCCTATTTTTATTTGAATGGCTCCTAATGTGACGCCCCCAAATTCGAGTATCTTCCAACCCGACAGATGGTGCTCCACAACACTACAATCCATACAATCATTCCATTAAGATAACAACAAAATGAGTGTAATTACTATCTTTGTATTACATCTGTAATAAATCCTTTCCCAGGTTCATAACCGAATACATTCATTATTCTTCATAAGTATATTACATACAAATATACTAGCCTATTACATAACGATTAATTATCCATCTTAGCCTTGCCTTTATCTCTCTTAGAACTCTCAGTTCATTTGGCTTTAGCTGTAAACATATGGTTCAAGCAAGAATGAGCATAACTAGCTCAATAAGTCTTAACAACGAATCATATGAATATCACCCCAATAAATACATGCTTTAATTCTATATCTGAACAATTATCTATGAAGCATTATGAAACATTTGACTAATACTTCTCATACAACAATCCTAGAGCATAATTAATAGCTTAGGAATGATAAATCGGTCAATAGACCATGAACATACTCTTTTCATTTTCATACTTGAAAAGGATATTCGACACTAAGGCCATCCACCAGTCTTTACTTACGAGCACTTCTAGGTGATCAGCCTATTGTACTCTATGTTGATCAACACTCTTACGTTAATCGTATTTACGTTCAACATTTGGCAACCTCGCATGCCCATCGAACAATCGATGAAAAATACTTTTGTTTGTACATAGACAAACTTACCTTCTCATCCGTACCAAATACTTGGCATAGGATTGCGTTAACAGTTCTATATCAACATACTTGTAAATAAATCAATCAACTCTTCAATACTTGTCTAGCCCTAAATAAAGCAGCATCGACTCTTTTTACATTTATCATTCATGCATTGTATATCATGCATCACGTAAAAACTTGACTAATCACGAGGGGGTAGAATAAGCGTTAAGAAAGACTTGCCTTCAAGCGTCTTGAATTTACAATTCAACTATTCTCGATCTTTCTACAGGATCTACATGATATATTCACATAAAGCACAATTTGTAATTAGTTATTAAACAAACTAACTACGGTTTTAACCAACTTCTTCCTCTTCTATGGTTTATTTGAATTAACTTCGTTATTAAAGTCGATTCAACTTTTTATACTTCATTACGTTTCTATAACATTATTTCATCCTTAACCGACATTCGATCATAAATGGTTAATTACCCACGTTGAACGTCGTTCACGGTTCACTCATTACGTATTTGTGTTCTTCGTTTAATTTCCATTAAACCTTACCCTTTCTTCTTACATTAACATCTTATAAGTGTTTTAAAGTAAGTCTCATTATGTACTTTAAGTACCTTTAACATCTTACTTTAGGTCAACATTTAAAATGGAACTAAACCTAACTTGGTCAACTTTTTCCCCTTCTTTGGCGCCGTTTGTGCGGCATCCTGTGTTTTAGTGGTATTTGCAGTATGAGTTAAAGGTGGTACTTACCGAAGTCGAATATCATGCGGTACGCCACCATTTTACTTTGGTTTTGGTATTTGTATTTAAGTCTGCACCGAGTTGGCAAAAATGATTGGTTTCTTAACGAAACTCTCGGCTTCCTAATTTGTTCATTTTACATCCCAATTGACCCATTCGAATTCCTACAAGTCACAAATTACCTCCTTTACGTGTTCGTATAAGAATTTCACCTTTTCGAATCCGTTAACTCAGAATTCACCTTTAAGTTCATTTTTAAGTGTTCGTTTAACGTTTTCGTCCGTTCAATACTTGTTTTCTTCGTTATAAGTCGGAATGCGAAGATTCTTTGGCCAACGACTCTTAATTACCTTATCTCACATGTTGACATTGGAAACCGACGTTTTCAAGTCACACGTCAACTTTTGACCCTTAATCCAAACTTTATACGTTTTCAACGTTTAACGTCTATTTCATACAATTCGCCATAACTTCGTTACTAATGTTCTCTAAGCCAAATCACATGGAATACTCCATGGACTTAATATCTACATCCTAATCAAATCAAGATGCCTATACCTTAGCTACAATGATTTCCAAAATATTCAATTATAACTAAGTTCACGTTCAAGACTTTCTACATTTTTTACTTTCGTAAACACTTACGATTTCTATTTGGTCAAGACCTATCCATGATTTGGTCATTAATAGGCATTCTTATACCTTCTCAATAAACGCTCTCCACTCATCTACGATTCTTCTATGAGAAAGAAATTGAAAAGGATGAAGATTATGGTTTATAGGAATTTACCTTTGAAGTAGTTAACGTTCTTGATAAACATCTATCGGTTTGCTTGGAAGTAGAAGGATTATAGGATTCTAGCTCTTTTCTCTCTCTCAAATATGTTGGACAAACTTTGTAAAACCACCAAATGGCCAACATAAGCCTTATATTAATAGAAAAGCAAATGAGGGGCAAAATAGTCCAATTTAGCACCTCTTTAGTTATTTACAACTTTGTCACCAAGCAAAATACTTGGTGACCAAGTGACACTTTTCTTGGCCATCAAGTGGCCGACCCATCATGCCCATGGGTTGCCCCATGGGTTTTACCCATCCCTTGACCCACTGGTTTGATCAACGGTTTACTTTTTGGATTGGGCTTGACATTAATTAACATTGGGCTTTAACCAATCTAATATTGGGCCTTGCCTTGGGCTTGTATACTTAATTCATTGGGCTTGTTTATTAATCCAAGTCCAATTGGATTGGATAAAATCTTTAACTCATATTCTAATAATACAACTCGTATTCTACGTGTATTACTCATGTATTCTCTTTCTATAATACTCATATAATAATCGTATTATATGTCATACTATTCTTGTAGAGCCCCCAAATCCAGGTACTTGAAACCCGAACTCGGTGCTTTACGATACCATTTCTATGAGCGAAATAATACTAATAATAATAACAATAATATAAAGTTCAAACTTAATTTACATAATTATCAGAGTATAGCTCCCAAGTACGTAACCTTTATTACATTCATTACATTTCATGATAGATAATAAATATCATATTTGTCTTAATGAAGTTAACTATTACATAATATAGCATTGTGTTCATTCAGCAATCTTTCCCTTTTCTTTGTTCTTAGCAGAGCTCTCTAGTCGTTCACACTTAGCTAAAAATATTTAAATTAAGCAAGGATGAGCATTTGAGTGCCCAACAAGTAATAGCAATTATATATATATATAAGCTGAAAGAATTTAAATGTTTTTTTATACTACCCTTCTACAACGATTCAACAGTTGTGAAGGAATCTATACCAATGATAATAATATATCAATTCTATACCAAATCTTTGAAACTACGTACTGACTATAAATAGGGTTAGGTGACATGCTATGAACATTGTTTTCAATTTTCAAATAGGTTAAACAGAAATTCATCTGCAAACCATCATAACTTACGGGCACGGGGGGTGATCAGCTCGTTATGCCCTGCATTGATCAATACTACATGCAAGAATGAGGATATCGTTCACTCTGTCCACCTTGGGTGCATAAAAAGTTTTTCCGTGTAGGGATGTTCATACTTGTCTGGTTTCCAAATCAAAGGTTTTATCTTCTTCAACAATAATCTATAATTCAACATATATATATACGGGTAATTGACAAAGGTATATCAACATGTGATTAAATACAATGATTATCCAAGTGGGGACACTTGTATAATCATTTATCGAAATTAACGAACAGAATATATCTGAATTATCATATACTAACATATTGATAATCAATGGGCGTATATAATATAAGGTTAATAATCTGTACAGTAATAATATAGTTTAGAAACATTCTTACTCATGTCCATTTCATAAAGAAAATATAAAGGTAAGATACTTGCCTGATGCGCTGCTTACAATTTGCAATTTAGATTTATTGTTTATATCACGACCTATCATTAATCAGATCATTCGTTCGATTAGAACAATATACTATAACACATAGTACTGCATTTCGCAGTCAGCACATAACCTAATCACATTATTATCCATGCTGAACAATCATTGAATCACAAATAATCACATATCTAATTAAATTATCTAAGTCCGGATCAATTTCTGAAATATGTCAGTGTATCGACAGCTTTATCGGGTAATTATCGAGTCTAAGACTCTGTTCTGTAACTCAATATCTATAAATATCAGTCATATTATTTTTAAATGACTTAATATAATTTTAAAATATTTATTATAATTTATTATGAATTTTCAAACATCGGAATCATTATTAAATTATTTAAATATTAAACAATTCTATCATCATTAATATTTAATTGGTATTAAACTATTAATGAAATTATTTCAAAATGTTAAAGTTATGTATAATAACTTAAAATACTTTTAAAGTATTAATATTACCTTTAAATAATTTTTAAAATATTTAAAATCATTTTTAAATAATTATCATTAATACTAAAGGATTAATGTATTATTATCAAAATATTAAAAGTCATTCAATTATAACTTAAAATATTTTTAATTCATTTATATCCCTTTTAAATGATTTTAAATTAATAAAACCATTTATAAACTATTTATCTAATATAATTATTAAATAAATTTAATATCATTAATAATAAATTAATAATTATTAATGAAATTATCCTTTAAATATTAAAAGTTATATTTTATAACTTAAAATATCTTTAAACACTTTATTTTCATTTAAAATGATTATTATAATATTAAAATCATTTTTAAACTAAATTATTTAATATATTATTAAATAACTTTAATATCATTGATAATAATTAATTAATGAAATTTATCTTTAAATATTAAAAGTTATATTTTATAACTTAAAATATTTTTAAATACCTTATTATTATTTAAAATGATTTTTAATATAATAAAATCATTTTAATTAATTTAGTAAATAACTTAATATTCATTAATATTAAATAATTAATGAAATTTGGTTTAAAATATTTAAAGTTATATTTTATAACTTCAAATATTTTTAAATAACTTATTATCATTTAAAATTATTTTTAATATAATAAAATCATTTTTAATTTATTTATTTAATGCATTTAATAAATAAATTAATTATCCATAATATTTAAATAAATACTAATATTTATGAAAAATATTTCAAATTATTAATATTTAATTTTTATAATTTAAAAATAAATTTTAAAATATTTTTCTAATTTTTGAACATTAAATACTATTTTTAAATAATTTTTTAAATTAGAATAATTAATTTTATTAAAAGTGTCGCTAGAAGACTCCTTTTATAGCTTCTGAGTAACTGTCGCTATAGGTGATCTTAAATGTTCTTAGCTAAACCGTAAGAACTTCATAGCTTGATTTGTAAGGTATCGAGTTTGACCAATCATAATTTCGTGTGTGTTGTGTTTTCTGGGTCTGCTGTTTGTCATATCATATAGTACAAATACAAGACTACACGATCCAACAATAAACATCATCATAACGTGCACAACCAAAGAGATCTAATCTCTCAAACAAGCTGTCAGACATGTTCTTCATTTTTGAGTTACCCAGAAATGAAGAACAGGTTGTCTGTCCATTTTTGGCCTTCTATAACATGTGATTCTTGTGCGTTTTGTGTGAAATAAGGCATGAAGTATGTAGCCATAATGTAATACTATAGATCTATTACAAAATATACATATAAAAACCTTACAAACAACTGATCCAGTCCGGTCAAACCATGTTAGAAGACATGCTCATCGATTTTCTAGGTTTCCTAGAAAATAGATGTCATAGTCGTTCTGCCTGGTTTGACCAACCATTACTTTCATCATGCTTAGTGTTTAGGTGATATAAAGATACTATAATGTAGTACAAACAACATACTACAACTTAGATACAAAACAAAGAACATATTATCAAACCACTGTCAGATCCGTGCTCATGAAAATCATGTCGACCTTTACGGGCTGCTCAGGTTACCTGCAAACATGGCGGTCATGGTTGGTCAACGGTGTTTGACCACCCATATCTTGCAACCTACAACCGATCTGACTCTGATTTGAGTTCCAGAGCAAAGATCTCACAGCATGCTAAAAGATCAAACATTAAAACAACAAAAACATAAAACATAGAAAGATCTACACGACCTGACATTTAGTTGTCAGTCACAAAAAAATATTTTCCCAAATTTTTTAAATCTTCAAATCCGAGCCTCTAGATGTTATGGATCTAACATCTAGCAACCCAGATCATCATTAGACACCTTATATAACATGTTTAACACAAAAAAAACAACATCAAACAACAGATCTTTGGTTAAAAATCTTGTTAGGGTTTTATACCTTTACTTTGATCTTCTTGTTCTAAGGCTACTGATTTGTTATGGCTGATCGTGGGGCTTGTTTCTTGACTGATTTTAGGAGAGAATTTCGTAGGTTTTAAGTTGAGAGAGATAAGTGGAGTGTTTGTTGCAAAAATAAGTGGGCAAATGAGAATTTTCTCTCTCCAATACTATATATGTAATGTGTTGGATGCATGAATGCTGAGATATGTTGCTGGTTGCTGAGATTGTAAGTCACAATTTGTCAACATAGTCGGTCACCAACTCTAACAACTCTAACACTTGTCAAACTCCAATAATTCAACAGGGTAAAATGGTCTTTGCTTGGAAATTTAAGGGCAATCTTGTCATTTGGCAAACCCTTAGGGTTTAACCCTAAGGTTTAGCATAAAACATAAGTAGGATTTAGCAATTAGGGTTTGTACAAAAATAATAAAATTAAATAAAATAAATAAATTTTAGTTTATAAAATTTTGAAATTAGGGTTTCATAATTATGATTACTTTTCTAATTACACTATACATGAACATTAGGGTTTAACATCTCTAATTATAATTAACTTTGCTAATTTAGCAATTAGGGTTTATATTTTTTGTAATTAGGGTTACCAAATTAAAATTAGGGTTTCCAATTACTAAATTAGGGTTCTAGAATAATTAGGGTTTAACAATTTAGGGTTTCTATAATTAACAATTATAATTTTAATACTTGTTAATTAATCATCTTATCAAATTTGAATTTCAAATTAGGGTTTCTCCTTTCCAAAAATTAGGGTTTTATTAGGGTTTTCTAAATATTAGGGTTTCTAGAATTTTAATTAGGGTTTACCTAATTAATACATTTAATACACGACATAAATTATATTACACACTTACAAAACAATCTTGCACTCTAATTTGGATCTCAAATTAGGGTTTAACATTATTACTAGGGTTTGGTCAGAATACACCATAATTGACCAACCATTATCAATACGGACATACCGTACATATTCATAGTACTGAAAAATCAAAATATAATTAATATTATATTATTATTCTCATTCCTTGACAATAATCCAAAATTAGGGTTTGGATTCCATATCTGATTTATTCTTCATATTTAACCTTAATAATTAAGGTAATTAACTTAATAATTTATACTAAAATTCATATAATAAAATAATTATTATAATTATTCTAAAAATCACTCCATATGTTATTTAAATAATACGTGATTATATTTTCATGGAAAATAATTAATAAAAACATTTCTCGCTTATAAATTAATTATTATTAGAATATACTTTATAAAAATCAATAATTCTAAAATAAATTTATTTGTAAATATTTATGTAATAAATATATTTTTATTTACCACACAAATACATATACACATTATCTTGTACTCCTCATCCTTAAAATTAAAAAAAAAAATTATACGCAAAATTTCTTATTTATTTATATAGAAAATATCGGGTTGTTACAATTCTTCATACCATACTCGTATACATACTAGTATAATACTCATATTCCTTACGTATAATAATCGAAACGACTATACGCATTACATTTCCCTTCGGAAACCTCTTTCACAAACCCTTAGGTTTTAAGTCCGCAGGCGAAAACTTCATTTGCCATAACGGAAATATTATTAGATATTCCATAATATTGTCATATTCTAACATTACGCGTTTATCAGAATTTAAAACCCTAGCTCCGAATGACATCGGATGAATAGTGTTTTTACGCAAACAATCTCAGAAAACCTTCGTTCTCGTCTTGATAATTCACAACAATTAATTCTAGCACAAAGCCAAAATACTAACCACATCCGTATATTCTAGGTCATAGAACAACCTTCGGACATCTTACTCACATAATAACTCAATTAAATTCATTTAATCCACATAATCAAATAAAAATCTAATTCATTGAAAATTCGAAATTCTCGGGCGTTACACCTAATACTTGTGCTCTTTTTTTTGCTTCTTCTTTTAGGTGTCCGTGATCTCTCTTTCCCGTGTCAAGTCTTCTTATTTAAGTTTCATACCTTCTCTCTTATTATGGTAAGCACTTAATTTTAAATGCTTATTCACTTATTTTCCTTGAACGTTCACTACACCAAAAATGGCCTCTAGTGAAGGACAAATCCTTCACTAGAGGCCCTATATCACTCACAAGTGATTTATTGCGAAGGAATATTTCCTTCACACGAGTGCTCACACTAGACCTCCTCGCAATTGGGTATCCTTTGCTAAGTAATAACTAAATGTTTTTTGTGAAGGATATATTGTGAAGAATTTTTTTATTCACAAATTGTATTTAGTAATGGAATATTGTTATTTAGTGAAAGATCGGTTTCCTTCACAAATAATATTTTAAGAAGGACTATTTGAAATTAGTGAATAACTTTATTCCCTCACAAATGATATATTGTGAACAACAAATTTATTTAACGAGAGATAATTATAAATTGAAAATGTATCTTCAAATTAGTGAGGGAAATAATCCTTCATTGATGACTAACTAATTAACTAGAAAAGATTTAGTGAGGAAAATAATCCTTCATTAAAATCCATTTCTCAAGTAAAATCCTTCACAAAATATAAATTTGTAAAAAAATATTAATTGATAAATAATCAAAATTCATTACAAATTATAATTAATTTTCAAATCACTAATTTCATATTTCATCTTATTATTATTATTATTATTATTATTATTATTATTATTATTAAATGCTATAATAAATATTAAATTTAATATTTCAAATTAATATAAATGTCATACTTGTTTCAAACTAATTGATAAACTGCATAAAGAGCCAAAAATTAAAACTAATACTCCATATATAAATAGATAATGCTCAACAGCTCAAGTCACGATAAGTATAGAATTTGTTATTGTATATTGATTTCCCAAAGATCATAGTACTTACAATATTTAATAACTAACATAAGAAAACTGAAAAAATAACGAGCTAGAAGGAATGAAGTGTACATCATGTTAGGTCCACTTCATCATCATTTTCTTCAAGGAAATCAAGGTTGGGCCTGTAAAGTTTTTCCTGCAAAAGAAACACCAAAATTCAATTTCAACAAAATGAGGAATAAGAACAAATAAACCTGGTGAACTTAAATTAATAGATAGAGAGATATTAATGAATGACAAAGACAAAAATATAGTTATTAATAAATACCTCAAGTGAGTCATAGTCGGTAAATGTTTGAAGGAAGTTGGTAAACTTCTTCTCTACCAATTTAGTTATATGTTCAGTAATATCTATATCAATGGACGGTTGTGGTGTACTATCATTGGTAAAAGCATCATCCATAGACTTTATACCCAATCGACGGAGGACAGTCTTGTCAATCATATTCTCCAATTCCTTAGGATCAGTAGATTGTTGCGGTGAAGAATAACCTATACTCGGCGGCACTATATAGGAGGAGTACCGAGCACGTCTCGTGCGTGATATCCTGGAAAACCAAGTATCCTATTTTTTTTAATCCCACCAGTTTTCTCAATCCAAATAGCCAAGTCATCTACCTACGGTGTACCGTCCTCTCACAGACCGCCAACCTCAAAATACTATATTACATCTAAAATCCAAAACATGTACAAGAGTTAAATACGTACATTAAATACATTGCAAGTCACAAAAATGCACATCAATTAGCAATTGAAACTGTAAATATTGGTTGGCTAAACTAAAAATTAGGCAGACATCTAATGATATAAAACTCATGGATGTATTCTTTTAAACATATTTTCTCAACAGGTGGACCGAGAAGAAATACCAGATGTTGACAAGGTAAGGAGTATTATTTACTCTTAACTAAACTGTTGTAGTTGAGAAGTTCTTTTAGCAGAAATGAGTTGTACTCACATTTAACAGAATCTTTTGTTGATTTTGTGGCGGAATTTAGCCTAGTAGTTTGAGTTTGAGTTGGTATTATTGTTGACAGGAGTGTTTTGATGCAAAACTGGAGTCTATATACACTGCTTCAGGAGGGAAAAAGATCAACATTATAAGTCATTACTCCTCCTTAATCTCATTCCCTTAATTTCATATCTCATTGTAGTTGCAGCTATGCAGCGCTTCCAGGATATACTCAGGCAGATGTCAGATATCAATATACAATTCAACAATAATAGCATAACACATGTATTAGCAATATGTTACTCCCTCCATCATAGGATAAAAGTCCTTATTACTATTTTGGGTTGTCCCATGTTAAATGTCCACTTTCTTTTAATAACCAAACTTTTACACATTTTTTCCTATTATGCTCGTAGCATTAATTATCTCATACTTTTCTTATTCTAATTCTCTCTCCATATTTAATGACATTATTATGGGCAATTTTATCATTTTATTCCTCTTCTTAATATGCGTGAAAAGTCCACCAGGACTTTTATCCTGGGACGGAGGGAGTATAAAATAACTATACCGCATGAATTTTGCAGCATGCCAAAAACATTTTCTCAGGGAGAGATGCACAGAAGTGAATGGATAATTAGTACCCAATACCATCTACATTTGTCACATCTAGATATATGAGTTATGTTTTTTGTATACAACTCAGTTTACCATGCATCACTCATACAACAGAGATTACTCATTAGGCAATAGTCGTGTTCATAAATTAGTCATGTTGATAAATCTCCTACTTAGATCTATTTCAAGATTGAAAACCTGTCCCGATTTTGTAAGCCTCCTCTTTATCATCATATTATAACAGTTCCCAACAGGTACACGCTCTATGAAAAGTGGAGAGAAGTGTTCTAGGAGTAGATATATGACTAGTATCAAAAGTTCTAAATCGCACAAGCAACCTCATGATCATAAATAGCTGCATAATGAATGCATATATTTTACTAATGAAGATTAGTAGGGTTATGAAGTAATTACCTGCAATCTGAGCCAACTAATGCAATAGTACAAACTGCAATAGTGCAAACTAACCAAGTTGCTCTGGTTTTAGAAAGAACATTTGGACATCTTTAAATCCCAACTGCATAGAGTATAGGTATTTAATGGCCATAAGACAATGCCCCACCTCAATTGATTCAAATGAAATACATTTTTTTGAGAAATTCAACTACAACGGCTGCTTTACTGGCCATTTCATTATGCTTGCAAGTGTAAGAGCCTCTCCAACCCTACAATTTCACAGAAAATCCAAGTTTTGAAGTCTTAACTAAAGTCAAATTAATAAAAATTTACATAAGAAGTTAACGTGTTAGGAGTTTTGGCAGATCTCTATGAAGTGAAACTATATCAAAATTCATAATGTTTGAACTAATTGTGTAACATCAAAAATGGTGCAAAAAACATAACAGATTAATCTTTAAATCACTCCATGATTATAGCTTTCTCCAAATGCAATACGACACTAATACATTCAATTAAGATATGCAGAAGGTAAAAGATAAAAAGTTCTTTAAATAACAAGAAAATTTGAATTAGAGCTCTTGGCCATGGAGGAATCACATTACAAGCAGGACTATCTCTAGTATGAACTTATGACTAGTGGGAATCCTGTTCTTCTCAATAATATCTACAGACTCAAAACTAATTTATCTAGGGATCCATCAAACTCTAATACTAGCATATGCTCCCTAAATCCCAGACTGTGAGAGTCCACCTTCGGTTTTTGGGATGTCAAAAAAATTGAGTTCCCTCAAAAAATCTCCAAAATCTCACTATATTTAAATAAAAGTGAAGTCATAATCTTGATTTTTTGTTATGTTCAATATTTTTTAAGAATTCGACTTCATAAATTGGACTCCCATTTTGGGAGGAGGAACTTGGAAGTATCAATCTTCTAATGTTAACAGTTAAATATACAAGCAACCTTTATTCAGCAAAAGCAAGAAATTTAATACTTCTTTTGTGGACAGTCACATTTGCCAAATATTTTTGTTTGAAAAGAAAAAGAGTCATATCTTTTGAGTATTGAGTACAGAGTAGAGCTACTTGCAGCATTTCTCCCACCTCTATTCTGTCATAGTTGCTCCCTAGCGCCCTGTCTACCAACACTTCAACTTTCTTCTCTTGATGTGTCTTGTTCACCTAGAAAAACAACATGCTTTATGATCCAAGCTGCATCACAAACTTCAGTTTTCACAGACCAACTTGCATCTTGTAATAATTCAAACGAGAATTATATCTAGCTACTACCTATGTTCCTGCATGGACCTCTTCCAATTTTAATGTTTTGATTCAGAGTATTTCAACAGCCAACCTGATGGGGGACGATTTGATTTCATCTCAGGATTTAAGAAAGAGTTGTCATTATGTTTTTGTAAACTTTCAAGTTTCTTACTTGCATCAATTTATTAGCTTAATCCACTTGCTAAATAGGAGTTGACATTATGGCTTATATATGTTTTCACACACATTTTCTACCTATTCAATAAAATTATCGAGGCATTCAGATTCTGAGTCCATATTTCTTGCCATCCATTTATAGGTTGAAGCTTAACTTATTAAAAAAAAAACTTTTGTTCAACTACAAGAGTATTTGTAGGAGAAAACTTACCCATTCAAGCATAACTCCTTTCTGATTAACTGTTTTCCCAAGTTCAAGAGCTCGCATCCCAGTTATGAGCTCTAACAAGAGGATACCAAAACCAACACATCAGTTTTCTCAGATGATTGACCAGTGGAGAGGTACTCGGGAGCAATGTGTCCAACTATGCCACGGACAGTAGTTGTTACGTGGGAGTCAGCATGGTCAAGGAGCTTTGCAAGGCCAAAGTCTCCAACTACAGCTTCACACAAGTCATCAAGGAGAACATTGGCTGCCTTCACATCTCTGTGGATAATTTTTGGATCACATTGCTCATGTAAATATAGGAGACCCCTTGCAGCTCCAATTGCTATTCTCTTTCTAGCATTCCAATCTAGTGCTGGTTTTGCTGTAATCACCACATCAGATATTATTAAAGTCCATGGATAATTAAGGCGTAATAGTTAATAAGAAGATGATCCTAACTTCTTTTATATCTTTCTTGTCATGAACAATGGACCTTTTCACGGAAAAGACTGAATGCATCAACTTTTTCTTGCAACATATACACAAATGAAAGCTCTTTTGCTAGTAATGGATGTGGTTAATCTGGTTTAAGATTTCCCAGACTTTAGTGCACCACCAGATGCCACAAGGGAAACAGCTTATTCTTTATTTGGACTGGTCAAAACCAGAAGTAGCAACAGTAATGCCATATTTGTAGCAGGGTTAAACTGCATGATTATTTAACATAGAGACTAACAACTGAAAATTTAAACTTTTTTTTAAGTCATAATAAATAACCTCAGCAACTGAGGCAACCACAATAGCAGCAGCTTGAGTCTTGTGGGAAAGTTCACGAAGATATCGACCAAATTTATGTACTGCTAGAGATATGCTAGAGATAAACAAGTACCTAAAGGTCGCCAAGGTTGAATCATTTAATGAATCTAACACAGATTGGGGCTTGGATGACAGATGATATAAACCACATGATTGTTTGGGATGCTTCATGTCACATGTTCTTGACAGCATAAAAAATTATTAGCTGGCAGGCAATTACTCCATCTTTAAATTCTAAAGACAATTTGTACTGAAGCTATACCTTTCAGAGTTGGGCCATCATAGGTGGTAGCTATTTGGGTATGCTTCCATATTCAAACCACTATTACAGGCCAAGAACTTCTCCTTGCCTCTATAAAGAGGTAGAGCAGAATGGCTTCTTCTTGGCCTTTTTCTATATGCCTTTTCATGGCAGCTAATTCTATCCCTTCGATCTTTATCCTCATCAACACATATTGTTGATGAAATGTGGTGCGATGGTTCAGCGCCTGTCATACTTCTATTTTTACCACAAGCCTCAAGACTTGACCACTTTATTTCATTAGAATATTCATCAAGGCATTTTGGGAACAAATCATAGTCTAGATTATCTACTTGAAAATTATAGATATCTCCTTGGGAACTACCATAATCTTTAAGACCAGACTCCATGCAACTTGAAGTGGAGCAGTTCCCCTAGCCAAAGTTATTTTGCATACTACCATAACCAGAAATGCAGTCTTTATTTTTTCTATCTGCAGAATAGTTGTAACTAGCAATTTTAAATTTCTTTTCAAGCAGATCTTCATCAATAAAATGCTCAGCTTCCCTTAATATGGTCTTCATGAAAGGATTTGGTGTCAAACATTCAAAAGATATATGTTTTGAACCACATTTTTGAAAATAATCATCAGAGTCGGGAATAAGGTCCCTATCTTTGTCAAAACACTCTCCAATTATTGGAAATAACTGCATTGAATCTCTTGCTGTAATATCTGGACCCATACACATGTCATGTTGAGTTATAAGCCTGGGGGAGGACCATATACTTGCTCTCTCATCTTGCCATGATTCAAAAATCTGGCTGCTATCATCAACGTCTCCTATATCAACCCTATCAACATGGCCAAGCCACTTTCCTTGGTTTCTGAATCTATTAATTTGAAACTCAAATCCTTTATCACTTGCAGAAAAGGCTCTATCAGATAGCAAGTCTCTTCGTGAAGAGCAACTCTGCAGAAAGGATTTATCTTCATTAAGATTCTCACTGGTCTCCTCTACATTATTATTGACTTCAAAACAATCAGCAGATAACTCACCACAAGATGCTAATATATCCCTCATGTCAGCATCAAGTTTAAGAGAAACATCATTACTTCTTGTACCAATAATACGGTCCACGTGCTCATTGGATCTTTCTGTAGTGAAATTATTCTCCAAGAAATAATCCTCTGCATAAGAAACTTTACCATCAGGTGTCTCCAGATGGCGGCCATTCTCTTGGTCAACTATTTCTCTGCAAGGGGAAAGTACTCTAACAGGACCATGAATTCGATTCCTTGCTTCGTCAAAATATGCTCCGTAGTTCTAGTCAAAATAACATTAACATTAAATAATAATACTAGTGCAAAAATTGAAATTAAATCATACTACTAAATAATAAACTTGTAATTCCTACTTGCAACCCAACACCGACGCTGAGTAATGATATTAAATTCTTCTTCCCAGGCTTCAAGTTTACAAGATGCTCAAATACGAACTCATATTTCTCGTTTTTACCCCAATTAGTTCCTGCGAGTATATTCATTTCATTGTTGTCGCAACCAATAATTTAAGAAAAATAGAAATAAATTTTTAGCATAACTAATAAAAAGTAAAAGTAGATTAATTACCAATGTGCTTCCCATTAACAAATACATGAAGTATAGGTCCATCAGTATGAACATGTAGAGTAATATCACCACCCCAGATAGGGTCATTCTCTTCCACTTAAACACTCGTTATAAAATATTTCAAAAAACAAATTAACTATATATTAATTATAAGACCTAACAATTACAAAGAAAAAATATTTTATCATTCATACCTAGTCTAGTGTCATTTTCTTACTTTTGATCAGGGCAATAATCAGCCAAAAACCCATCGCCCTTGCCAAGAAACTTTTGCGTAGGGTCTTTATAGTGCTCGGGTGTCTCAAACTTATATGACCGAATGCATATCTTCACTTAGGCATTTTAACAAATACATGGTGTGTATGCTTTGAAACCTTAATTTCATGAAATTCAAGAATCTAAACACACCATCTCCATACATAATCCACCTTATACTCTGAAATCCTTCATGATTCCCCATCACAGTTACCCTTCCACAACCAATTTACACATTAATCAACCATTACTTGCTTAAATTTTATGAATTTTGACAAGTAAATATAACTTACCTCTTATTTGATGTGTTAATCTCCATTGCTGCCGCCGCCTCTGCAACCTTATTCTTATTCCTCCACCTCCTCTAAAACCAAACCCTAGCCCAAATTTCTAATGCAAAATTTTCATTCAGAACATTAGAGACAGAAAAAAAAAAAGAAAGAAAGAAGGAAGATTGCAAAATTTTCATTCAGAATCTTAACTACCAATTGCGAGTGAAGAATTAGCTTGGGCTTTGCCCTCTTTTGCAATTTTTTTTTTGTGGAATTAAGAAATTGAGGGTAGATCACAGTCACCATTCTCCGAATCGGCACTGAGATGGTAGATCGGCAGTGGCACAAAGAGGAAAGAGGTCTGCCTTTGTTGGTTGTGAAATGAGGGAATAGAGAGTTGGAAACAAAATTGGGGAATAGGTTGAATGTATTTTCTATTACGATGGAGTGATAGGAAAACATAAAAGTTAGATAACATTTTTTTTAAAAAACAATTATTGTAAGTTAGTTAAAAAGTGTAATTATTATAACTAAATTTATTACTATAAAAAATTTAATGTATTTATATTATAATTTTTATTCATCATAATTAATTATAAAAATTATTTAGAATAAAATAGTGACTAATTTTATCTCTCGTAAAAATTTACGAACAATAATATATAGTGAGTAATAATTCATTCACTAAATAGATTTTTTCCTCATAAATTTTCATCATAAATTGGCTCCAAAAATCTTTTTATCGCCTTTAATTTTATGAGGAAAAAATATAAATCGTGAAAGATGTTTCTTTCGCTAATAACTATATTGTATTACTATACTTTTTTTCCTTCACTGCTCCTTCGCTTAAATAATACTACTCATGTGAAAGAATAAATTCCTTCACAAAATTTCCTTCGCTACATCCCTATTTTGGTGTAGTGGTTCCAATCCAACAAGACCATGATGCTCTTACCATCTTAATTTCACGATGGTGTTCTTCCACATACACATTTGTCACTGCTTGGGGGGAGTTCACCCCAACTTTAGAGGATGTTTATGCCATGTACCAGTAATCCTCTTTTCTATTTTGTTCATTTTGTTCATTTTTTTATTTTTTTATTGTTTAGATTATGAACTCATTCTGGATTATATCTTGTAGCTTTCCTGCTGTTGCCTCGACTTCCTTTAGCATATCTAGCTTGTCTCCTAGAGATGTTGAGTGCATTACTTACTTGACGGAAGCTTCCAGGTGGGCTTCCAATTACATCTCACGATTTTAGGGTGACACGCTCCTTCTAAACTTTGAGTCCTCTAACTGGAAAAAGAATTCCTGGTTATCTTGGGTACGCTACTTCTTCAAGGATTACAGGCCCGACCACGGGAATAGTTATGACTATAACAAGTCTGTTCTCTCTCTCCATGAGGAGCCTTGCCCTTTTCCCTTGGCTGCTTATTTGGTTATGTGGTTATCCTACTTCATCTTTCCCGGGTCTCCTGTAGATGGTCTTTCGACCCGCATGTTTGGTATGGCGTCTTTGTTATCTCGAGGTCTAAATGTTCCTCTTGCTCCTCTCTTCTTAGGAACACTATATCGTCGTTTGGACGAAACCATTCTTACTATGAGGGAATCTGTTGGGAGGTATTCATTTTTCGTATTTTTATTAACTGTCTTTCACACTGCATTTTTTTTTCTCTTATCAATCTTTTATTCATTTACTAAGGTATGACGTAAATTACTTTGTTCCCTGCTCCTTTGTTTAGATCTTTCTCTTCAAGCACTTTTTGAGATATTCTACTCCTTCACATCTTCCTAAGAAGAAAAAGAAGTATTCAGATCCTTTTTAATCACCCAACATCATCCCTCGCACAGCTCGCTGGATTAATCACCGATCTATTTTAGATTTACGGCTTTTTATCGACGATTCTTCATGCTTCATTGCTTGTCCCTACACTATTTTTTTAGAAAGTGGTGGTCGTCTTCCCCACTTCTATAGGCATAGCTTTCGCTCCTACTCAAATATCAACGAATTGAGTGGTTCTTCGATGTCCTGGTTCGTCTTTCTTCGGGCATCGGAGCTTCCCTATTTTGTCGAAGATAATGATTTTGGCACTGTGCTTTATTCTCCTCATAGGGTCATGAGGTAGTTTGGATTTGACCAGGAGCGTCCCTTTGGCCACACTTGTCGGGAGACTTATGAGACTGCCCTTCTCAACTTCGTCTTTACCTCTCTATAATGCCCGAGAAAATCAGATCTTTATGTGAATTAAATTTTATTTGATTATTTGAATTAAATGAATTTAATTGATTATTTGTATGAGTAAGATGTTTGAAGGTCGTTCTTTAACCTAGAACATGCGGATGTGGTTAGTATTCTGGCTATGTGCTAGGATTAATTGTTTTGAATTTTCAAGACAAAAATAAATATTTTTCGAGAAATTTCCGTAAAAACACTATTCATCCATTTCTGCTCGAGAATTAAGTTTGAATTTCTGAGAAATGCGTAATGATAGAATACGAAGATGAGATAGAATATGCAATAATATTTCAGTTATGGCAAACGAAGTTTTCGTCTGCGGACTTAAAACCTATGGGTTAGGAAAAGTGATTTCTGAGAAAGAAATGAAGTGCGTATAATGATTAAGGTTATTATATGTGTGATATACGAGTATAGTATGAAGAATATTACGACGTATAGTACAAATATCGTACGAATAATATACGAAAAGAATACATAAGTTATACGTGTAGAATACGATTAGTTCTTAATGGACTTTGAGTTTAAGGACTTTATAGAATCCAATTGGACTTGAATTATATCAAGCCTACTGAATTGTGTAATCAAGCCCAAGTTAAGGCCCAATATTAGGTTAAATCAAGCCCGATCCAAGACACCGAACTACGGATCGAACCGGTGGGTCACCGGATGGGTAAAACCCATGGGGCAACCCATGGGGAGACCCATTGAGTATGTGGGCCGTCCACTTGGCCACCAAGTAAAGTGGTTACTTGGTGGCTAAGTTGTTGTGGAGGTGTGAATAGTAAGGAGGTCACCAAATAACCATTTTTCCCTCCATTTGGTTTGCCTATATAAGAAAGCTTTAGTTGGTCATTTGTTATTTTACAAACTTTGTCCAACATAATTTGAGAGTGAGAAAGAGCTAGAAACAAGTAATCAAGAGCTATTCAAAGCAAACCATACAAGTTTAGTTAAGAACGCGAAGAACGTAAATGTAATATTTCGTAAACGTTAGTCATCGATCTTTTTCGATTTCTTTTCATAGAGAATCGTAGATTGGTGGAGCATGTCTCTTCCGGGGTAATAAGGATGGCTAATAGTGGATTAAAACATTATAAGTCATGTATGGTTAGTAATCGTAAGCATTTAAGTAAGTTATAATCAAAGAAAACCTTTGAACATTAACTTGGTTGTTGATGGACAAATTAAAAACCATCATTGTTAGGGTATTTGAATATTGCTTGTTTAGGATGTAGATGATGAATCAATGGAGTTGTTCCATTTAATTAGGCATATAGAACACGAGTAACGAAGTTATGGCGAATTTTAAGAAATTAGACGTTAAACGTGAAAAAGGTAGAAATCTCGGATTAGTAGTCAAAAGTTGTCGTGTAACTTGGAAACTATGGTTTTTGATGGCATCACATGAGATAAGGTATTCAAGAGTCGTGGATTCAAGAATCGTCGAATTCCGACTTAGAACGAAGGAAATGAGCTTTGAACGCTCACGAACGATCTATAATGAACTAATCAGTGAATTCCATGTTAAAGGATTCGAAAAAGAAATATTTTCTAATGAAATCATAGTGTATGTGATTTAGGAGCTAATGGCTTTTGAATGAGCCAATTTAGATGTAAAACGAATACGTTATGAGCCCGATAATTTCATAGAAAAACTAAATTGTCAATGCTAACTGAGGCTAAAGGGAGGCGCCGCAGCACCAACACCAATGTTAAATGTCACACCACAGCGCCGGGTCCGGACTTCAACCACTATTAATTGGCGCCGCAACGCCAATGGTGCGCTAGAGTCTGGCTCCGCAGTGCCGGAAGTGAGAGTTTGTTCAACAACTTGGTTTCTAATCCCAAGTGGTTGTAAACCAATAATGAAACATGAATGTATTTATCATACATAGTAAGATTAACTTTAAGCCACTTACTTAGTGATGACTTTAAGAAGATAAATGTTGTTTAATAGAGATTAAACGAAGAACGCAAGATATATGAAAGTAAAATGTATTCAAACTTTGGAAATTAACCAATGATGGTCGAGTTTCGGTTAATAACGTAAGAACGTTAACAAGCCGTAATGAAGGATAGTAAGTCGAATTGACATTTATTAATGAAATACATTCCTTTAAGACATAGAAGAGAAAGAAGTTGGTAATACCAATGTGATTTGATTGTTTGGTAGCTAATTACAATGTGCTATGTGAATATATCATGTAGATTCTTTAAAGACTGAGAATTATTTAATATTTTATTCAAAGATGCCTTAAGGCAAGTTTTCTTAACTCTTGTCTAACCTTCGTGTTAGCCAAGTTTTATGTGATTCATGTTTGAGATGCATGAATTATTTTACGAAAGGGTTGATGCCAGTTTTAGCTCGGCTAGACTATTCTTAAGAGTTAGATTGATTTGTTTATAAGTCTTTCAATATAGAACTATTAAAGCTGTAATACCCGCGAATTTTAATAAATTATAATATTGAGAATAAAGATTTGTTTGCATATTTATTTGAATATAAATATATATAGCATCGACATGTGTTGTGATACACATTTTAATTGATTAAGCCGGTGATAATTAAGTAATGAAGCAAAAAGTGATGAGAACATTAGTTTAAACTAGTGGAGTTATGCCTAGTGTGGCAAGATGATGAAATGAGAAAAATACTAATTTAACTAGTGATGAAATTAATTAGTATTACTAATAAATAAATAATTACATAATGGGGTTGATTTATTTGTTATTCATTAATTATCATGAATAATAGTATGTAAAGAGAAATCATATATAATAAGGTTTCTCATTGTAATGAGGTGTGACATTGTAATGTAAATAATTACATAATGAGGTGTGACATTGTAATGTAAATAATTATTATATAAAACTATGTGATAAAAGTAAGTTTGACTTAGGTAGTTAACCAAGTTGTATGAAAAAAAGTCTTATATGACATTTTGATGTGTGTGAGAGTAATTAAATGGGTATGTTAAACCTATGAGAGAAAGTAATTTTGATTAAACTAATAATAAATAATAAGTAACATTAGTACACAATTAAATTATATCCTAGTCGAGAATAAATATTATTTGAAATAAATCAATGTACAATGGATTATATGATTTTATGTGTAATGTATGAGTGGGTGTATATGTATGCTCAAGTGTGAACAAAGGGTAAAATAAACCTAAGTGTGCTAATAAAATGCTGAGAATTGGTGGTGTCCCAATATGAGTGTCACTCCATGTCTTCTTCACGTTATAGGCCATTAGCCTAGTCCGTCAATACCAACTACATAGCTAGCAAATCATGGAGAGGGGAGTGGGCTACTTAGTACTCTTCCACCAAATCCTTCATAACCATTAGCTTCTTCTCCATTCCAATGGTTTGATTCATTGAGTAAAACCAAATTGGTCACAAGCTTGCCTATAAATAAAGCCCTTTTCATTCATAGAAATGTTGCTAAGTTCTCTGAGAAAAGTTCTAGTGTGTGAGAGTGTGGTTCGGCTAAGATTATACAATCTGCAAATTGAAGCTAGAGTAGCAATTCAACTTCAGAAAAAGGTAACCCTCCTCTAGATGTTCATACATTCAAGTTTTGCAAAGTTCATAAAAAAATATGATAACACTTGTTTTAAGTTGAAATGGTTGTAGTTGAAACTTGCTAGAATGTATCAATTGATGTTAGATATTGTTAATATGGTCAGAAATGAAATCAATGAGAGTTAAACGAAGTAAAATGGTCAAGTAACGAATTCGTAAGGAAGAGAATTGCTAAATGTATTAAACTTTGGAAAAATGGCAAAAATCTTGAATTGATCCTTGGAATTAATTGTTTGTATTTGTGGGAATGTTAAAAGCACACTAGGAGTGTTATGTAGCAAGTTTATAACAATTATTCATCATTACATTGTTGCTTGGATGAGAGTTGGGTTGAAAATTTCACAAAAGTCCGAATGGGGATACTTTCGTGTTTTAGCGTGGGGGACTTGCCGACCCCGTGGGGTCCTGGTTAATAAACGCTTGGCCCGCCAACAGGGGTGCTATAACAACAAAAGAAATTTGTTTTGTTGTTTGATGCAAGAAATCTTAACTTCACTTAATTTCAAGAACATACATACTCCTTAAACATGTATTCAATGTATGTTACAAGTTGTTTAATAGGTTTGGAGTTGAATCATAACCTTTTTAAATGAAAAGTTAAAAGACGGAAATCATGTTTATAAAACCTTACGCCTTTTTGAATCTAAACCATTTAGCATATGTTTATAGTTTAGTTAGTCTTGTAAATACATATGAAATATAAACTCAACATAACTTGCATATATAGATTGTTAGACATGACATCTCAACATTTAAAAACCAATTGAGTTGAAAACTCCATGATTTATATTGTGAACTTTGGAACAATTAGGATAGGATGCGTATTCCTCTAGAGATAATCGACATGTTCATGTATCTAGTTAGACACTTTATAAACTATGCAGCATGAACTAAAAGAGTTCCTAAATAAATACGCAAGTATGAACTTAAAGGGGTTGTTTGACAATGTTATGTGGTTAACGAATACTATAGTTAATAGTTGTTATAATAAGCTCTTTTAACTTGGTAAAATGGAAATGTATGAGTAAATACAACAAAGGAACAAAACTTAGCCTAAAGGTGTTTCAACATTTATGAGTAGCTTAGGTGATGTTTCACAGATGAGGTAAGTATAAGAAAACTAAGAATGTTTCTAAAAGATTTTAAAGGTAAAATCAGTGTGAGTTACGCATGTGACGCCCCCAAAATAGGTATACAACAACCATTCTGAGTCGCCAAATACATGGTACAGAAACAACTACAACTTTATTAATACAACTATTGAGCAAAATACGACAACACTTAAACTGTGAGTTTAAATACAAATATTGTCATCTGGACAATATCCACACTCAAATAAGTTCTCATTACAATTATTGATACACTATTTTACAAAATAGTGAGGACTACTAGAACAACTTCTAGAACCATCATTCCACACCCCGACTAGTACTCGCTACATTCTCGCCTCCTGAGAAGAAAAATGGAACAAAAAGGAAAAGGGTGAGCTCAACTAGCCCAGTAAAGAACATTATGACTAAGATAATATAGAACAAATTATCGTTAGTCTTCAACAGGAAAAAATCTAATAGAATACAATAGACAAGCAGTTTTAAATAAATATTCACAGCGGAAATAATAATTCAATAGAAGAGTTAAGTAGAGAATAAAATCTACTATCTTCTATATATGAATTTAAAAGTCCATCGTCAATATTTTATCCCTGTAACATAAATCAATATATATCTGGAATCAAATATTCATCTTTGCACTCAAATTTAGAGATATTCACCGATTGGTCATGTTCATCTAAACATCTGTTCATCTTTGCTACGACCAAAGATATTCATCGAGAAAATCATTCATCTTTGCACTCTGTGGCCAAAGATATTCGATAATATTATCATTTAGGACTGAGGATGATGAAAAATATTTTAAAGAAAACGAATCCAATGAAGCAAAAGAACAAATATTAGGGATTCGTATTACAGTTTTATCCAAGTTCAATAATACTTTATAATAACCAATTTTGAAGCAAAATTCAAAAATAAAGATCAAACCATGGATACAATCAAAGATAGTAACCATAATAGACATCTTGGACAAAAAGAAGAAAATTTTATTTTTTGGTGAATAGTGCCGTATCCGTGAATAGTGCCGTATACGTGAATAGTAACTCTGATATAAAATGTTGCAAATTTGATAAAAAGTTCTGACCAGTATTTCGGCATGATGATATTGAAGAAAATAATATCATTTAAGAAGAAAATAACATCCCATACCTCGAAAAGAATTGTACTTCTGACTGAATTTCGGATATAACGCTAAAAAAAACTTGCACCGTATAGCAATACTCAAAGTATCAAAATACTCACAAAAATACGCTCGATATTATAGAGAGAGAAAACTTCAGATTCTGGTGTGATTTTCAATTCTAACCTAAACACCCTATTTATAGGAAAATGCTTAGAACACCAAAGCAGAAAATTTAATAAATTATTAATATTTTCAAATTATATTCCTACGCACACCACACCAGACCAAAATCATCAGCCATCCACCCCACAAAAATAACTTAAACATTTTTCTTAATTAAAATATTTTAAACTTCAAAAATTAATTATTTCGGAACTTCGGAACTTCAATAATTCATAATAAATAGTCCTTTTATCAGAAAAATTCGAACTTATGTCCTTCTATAGAAAATTCAATTCTCTACAACTTTGCAAAAGAAAGTTTTTCCAAATTCCAAACAAAAATTGACCGAAATTCACATACGGACGGTTTGACAAGCTATAATCAAATTTCAGTCAAGAAATGGGTCCACCAACATGTTTAACATGTTTTAAATATTTTAGTAACAAAAATACTCTTCCTCCTCATTTACTCATATATCCCACATTCATTGTAAAAATATCACCATTATTATATTTTTATAATATAATAATATAATAATATAATAATAAATTATTTTATTAGAAAAGATAGAATATCAATTTTCAACAATTGTCACTTTTCTAAAAATTCCTCCATTTATATCCACATAAATAAATATTTTCCTTATCATATAAATCAATAATTAATTATTCACAAATAATATTGCAAAATCACAATAATGACAACCGGTAGTTCCCGAGGAAAGAGGGGCTTTCGATAAAGATTTCTCTCATCTACTTGGCGCAATTAGGTGACCAAACCTCTCCTTAGACAAAACTTTCTAGACATTGTCAATAATGTTATCTAATAATATTATTCAAATAATATAAATTATTGATTTGATAATGGAAAATACTGTGTAGTGACAATTATTAAAACAACAATAATATAAAATATCAACGTAGCAATTATTGAATCAATAAAATAAAATATTGAACAGTAATTACTGTAACAATTATTGAGTAGTGCCTTCTTACGTAAGAATCAATAATTGGTGCAATCTGGTGCGTTCATCTTGTGCAACAACGCGTATTCTTATGTTTTAACCACCGGGTATTCCAATGATGATACTTGGTAACAACTACGCCATTATTTATAAACAACTTATACTTATCGTTTTCTTCATCCAATCACTTTCCGTTATGGGGCCCACAAAAGACTGCGCCGTCGTACGAATATTACCTGATAGGAAGAATATTCCACGACCAAACGAATATTCCCCGACAACAATGAATATTTTATAACCACTTGTTTATTTAAAATATTTGCGCATTTTACCCATAACTAACCACATTAATCAATTCAACCCTTACTATTTCAAAATAATAAATAGAGGAAATTCAATTTCATATATAAAAAGTTGGGGTCTTACAACCTTCCCTTCTTATGAAATTTCGTCCTCAAAATTGACGTACATACCTGATGTTTGGAAAAGGTGAGGATACCTCGTTTTCATTTCTGATTCCAACTCCCAGGTTATTTCTTCAATAGCATGGTTCCTCCACAAAACCTTAACTTGTGGTATAACCTTGGTGCGTAGGACATGCTCTTTCCTATCCAAGATCTTAACATGTACCTCCTCGTACGTTAAATCTTCGGCTATCTCATCTGGTTCTAACTCAATAATGTGGTTCGGGTCCTTCACATATTTACGAAGCATAGATACGTGAAAAACATTATGAACACGAGACATGCTTGGAGGTAACGCGAGTCTATAGGCCACATTTCCTACTCGGTCAAGAATCTGAAATGGACCAATAAATCGTGGATTGAGCTTTCCTCTCTTTTCGAATCTTGTAACTCCCTTCCATGGAGCAATACGTAACAATACATGATCCCCAATGTCAAATTCCATGTCCTTTCGATGAAGATCCACATAACTCTTTTGTTGATCCTGTGCCATTTGTATACATTGTCGAATCGTTTGGATTTTCTCTGTAGTTATTCGTACCAACTCTGGTCCCAACAACGTTGCTTCTCCCACCTCATCCCAGCATATTAGAGAGCGACACTTTCGTCCATACAATGCTTCAAATGGAGCCACGCCAATACTTGCCTGATAACTGTTGTTGTATGAGAATTCCACCAATGGTAGGTACTTATTCCAACTCCCTTTGAAATCCAGGACACAAAGTCTTAATAGATCCTCAAGAGTTTGAATAGTCCTCTCTAATTGTCCATCTGTTTGAGGATGGTATACCGAACTGAAATATAAATCCGTGCCCATAGCTTTCTGCAAGCTAACCCAAAATCTTGAAGTAAATCTTGGGTCACGATTCGAAACTATGGATACTGGCATGCCATGCAATCTCATAATCTCATTTACGTACATACTAGCAAGACTTTCAAGGGAATAAGTCTCCCATATAGGTAAGAAGTGGGCAGACTTGGTTAATCTATCAACAATAACCCAAATCGCATCTATGCCTTGAGAAATCTTGGGAAGACCCGTAACAAAATCCATAGTAATGTGTTCCCACTTCCATTTCAAAATATCAAGTGGTTGCAATGGACCCTTTGGTATTTGATGCTCCGCCTTTACACGTTGACAAATTAAACATCTCGAGATAAAATTCGCGATCTCTCTCTTCATATTGTTCCACCAAAATGTATGTCGAAGATCATGATACATTTTGGTACTCCAAGGATGGATTGCAAACGGTGTGTTGTGTGCCTCCATCACGATTCTATGCTTTAAGTAAGAATCGTTAGGAGCACAAAGTCTGGAGTGTACTTGAAGTATTCCTTCTTCATTGATTCTTGCTTCTAAAATAGTACTTTCTTGAACTTACTTCTTCATACGCGTCAGCTCCATATCCGTAGCTTGAGCAACTTTAACTTTATCGATTAAAGTCGGTTCTACTCATATGCTTGATATCATCACGTGGGTACTTGGAGCCTTTATCTCTATCTTCATCCTTTGCAAGTCATACAAAATGGGCCTTTGTGTTAACAACATTGCACTTGTACCCGCATATGATCTTCTACTAAATGCGTCAGCTACCACGTTTGATTTTCCAGGATGGTATTGGATGGTATGGTCGTAATCTTACAACAACTCGAGCCAACGTCATTGTCGCATGTTGAGTTCCTTTTGGGTAAATAAATATTGGAGGCTTTTATGATCTATGTAGATCTCCACTTTCTCCTCATATAGGTAGTGTCTCTATATCTTCAACGCGAAAATGACTGCTGCCAATTCTAAATCACGAGTAGGATAATTCCTCTCATATTCTTTGAGTTGTCTCAAGGCATAGGCTATAAATTTCCCATGTTGCATGAGAACACATCCTAACCCTTTGCCCGAAGCATCACTGTAGATAACAAATCCATCCGAAACGATTGTATTGTCGAGCAGGTCTTAGAAATGAGTCTCCTCTTGAGATCTTGGAAACTCTTCTCGCATTCATCGCTCTCCATACGAATTTTGTATCTTTCTGAGTCAATTTGAGTTAGCGGAGTAGTAATTCAAGAAAATCCTTCCACGAATCATCGATAATAACCAATTAAGCCTAGAAAGCTCGTACTTTGGTCAAGCTTGGTTGCTCCCAACTTTGTATTGCTTGATCTTCAGGGTCAGCAGACACTCCATGTTTTGACACCATGTGCCCAAGGAATGCTACTTCCTAAGTCGAACTCACATTTCTTGACAGCATATAGCTTGTTATCACGAAGCCTTTGCGATTACCGAGCTTCAAATGGGCGCTCATGATCTTCATGGCTTTTGGAATAGATGAGGATGTCATCAATAAAGACAACAATGAACTAATCCAAATATTCTTTGAACACACGGTTCATCATATCCATAAAAGTAGCAGGAGCATTAGTTAATCCAAAATATATGACTAGGAATTCATAATGCCCGTACCGAGTTCTGAAGGCAGTCTTCGGAATATCCTCAGTTTTAACCTTCAGCTGATGATATCCAGAACGAAGATCAATTTTTGAAAAGAATTGTGCTCCTTGCAACTGGTCAAACATGTCATCAATGAGAGGTAGCGGATACCTATTCTTGACGGTGACATGGTTTAATTCTCGATAGTCAATACAAAGTCGCATACTCCCGCCTTTCTTCTTTACAAATAAACAGGAGCACCCCAAGGAGATGTACTAGGACGAATAAAATCGATGTCCAACAACTCCTGTAGTTGGGCCTTTAACTCCTGAAGTTCAATAGGAGCCATTCGATATGGGGTTTTAGAAATGGGCTTTGTACCAGGTTTAAGGTCAATAAAGAATTCAACTTCACATTAGGAGGTGGCAAGGAAGTTCCTCGGGAAATAGGTCGGAAATTCACTAACAATGAAATTTTATTCAAATCGGCGTGTTTTTGTTCAAATCAAGTGACATGGGCTAAGAAAGCTTGACATCTATTTTTCAATAAACGAATAGCTTTATGGCTTGATATGACAGTGATTGACTTAAGAGGTTTGGTTGCTTGAATTCGCATAACAGTTTGGTTAGGAATATGAAAACTAACAACCTTACGAAAATAATCAATTTTAGCATGATGAGTGGTTAACCAATCAATCCCTAAAATCACATCAAATGCAAGTATTTTAAAAGAAATAAGATCAACAGGTAATGTGATGGTACCAACTTGGATCAAACAAGATTTATAAACAATGGATGCAATGAATGTTTCTCCTAACGGAGTCTCCACAAATAAGTCAAAGTCTAATTTCTCTGGAGTTAAGTTTAAACGTTGAGCACAAGCAGGAGATATAAATGAATGGGTAGCACCGGTATCTAATAAGGTATAAACTTCGCAAGAATTTATGATTAGCTTATCAGTGATCACCTCGTTTTGGTTCCTTGCATTTTTACCAGTCACGACAAACACTTTCCAGGAACCGTTGACTTTGACTTTTCTGGGATAGCCTTTTGAGTCACCATCCCCACTGGACTTGGTTTCGCTAAAGTACAATCTCGAGCGATATGTCCTTCCTTTCCATAATTATAGCATACCTTGAATTGTTGTGGACAGTTTAGGCTGATATGTCCCTCTTTTCCACATTTATAGCATCTGACCGGTGGTCGTTCTCCTCCTTAGAACCGGTTGTTCTTTGGTCTTTGGCGTCTTTACATTGTCATTGTTGAATCTCCTCTTTTAAAATCTCCCCAGGCTTGCTTCTTCTATTTTCATGGCCACGATTACCACGGAGTGGTACCGCTTTTGTCAAGAATATTTTCCTCCCATTTGGTTTTCATTGCTCAGATGGATTGCTTTGCGCCATTGGTATGACCCTGGTTGTGGTCCCTCAGTAAAACGTACTCGTTATCTCGCTCTAATAATTGAGCCCTGTTGACAACATCTGAATATAAAGAAAATTTATGAGAGATATGATATTGCCGAATCTCGGGTTTTAAACCTCCTAGAAACATTCTCGTCATTCGTTCCTCATTTTCTACCAAATGATGTGCAAACCTGGATAACTCTGTGAACTTCGCGTCGTACGGGGACACCGTCATGTTGTTTTGTTCTAATCTAATAAACTCCATCTCCTTCATATGGCAAATACTTTCAGGAAAGTACTTGTCATTGAAAAGTTTCTGAAACATTTTCCAAGACATGCTGAGTGCGGTAGGCTGAGTACGCTTCACAGACTCCCACCAGTAGTCTGTCTCGCCACGGAACATAAAGGTGGAGAATGGAACCTTCTATTCCTCCGTGCATCCCAAGACATCGAATATCTTGGTAATTTGTTTAACCCACGTCTCTACCTTGATCGGATCTCGCTTTCCAATAAATTACGGTGGTCTGACTCTTTAAGCTGCTTGCTTTTGTGACAATGGCAGCGTTCTTATCATTTCCAATAGTATTTTGTACGAGTCTCCCTAAATGCGGTTTTGCATGAATTGCAAAAAGCTTCTAAACATAAAATCGTTCATAAATGCGCTTTCGGTGGTGTTGTTTACTGGGAGGAATGTTGCATTCTGTTGCACGTTCCACAGGTGGTGATTAAAGGTGTCTCCACGGTCTCATTTACTCCTTTGTTAATATTCTCGGATGCCATTCTTAAGCTTTATATAAAACAAGGGTTAATTAAACAAATTAACATATCACATATTAACCATATATGCTCTGATTGACCAACAAATAAGCTTAGGTATGACACCTTTAGAGAAGGATTACTCGTCTCTCCCCTCCTAGTTCTATTCCCGATCTCGCCAAAGACCATATTCCTAAGCTACGATACCAATTATGGTGGCGCCCCAAAATAGGTATCAACACCCATTACGAGTCGCCAAATACATGATGCGAAATAACTACAACTTTATTAATACAACTGTCGAGCAAAATACAACAACACTTAAACTATGAGTTTAAATACAAATATTGTCATCTAGACAATATGCACACTCAAATAAGTCCTCATTACAATTATTGATACACTATTTTATAGAATAGTGAGGACTACTAAAACAACTTCTAGAACCATCATTCCACACCCCGACTAGTACTCGCTACATTCTCTCCTCCAAAGAAGAAAAATGGAACAAAAAGGAAAAGGGTGAGCTCAACTAGCCCAGTAAAGAATATTATAACTAAGATAATATAAAACAAATTATTGTTAGTCTTCAACAGGGAAAAATCTAATAGAATACAATAGACAACCAATTTTAAATCAATATTCGCAGTGGAAATAATAATTCATTAGAAGAGTTAAGTAAAGAATAAAATCTACTATCTTCTATATATGAATTTAAAAGTCCATCGTCAATATTTTATCCCTGTAACATAAATCAATATATATCTGGAATCAAATATTCATCTTTGCACTACTGGGCCAAAGATATTCATCGAGTTAGTCGTGTTCATCTAAACACACATTCATCTTTGCACTATGGGCAAAGATATTCATCGAAAATCATTCATCTTTGCACTCTACATGCCAAAGATATTGATAATATCATCATTTAGGGTATTTGAGGATGATGAAAAATATTTTAAAGAAAAGCGAATCCGGTGAAAGCAAAAGAACAAATATTAGGGATTTGTATTACGGTTTATCCAAGTTCAATAATACTCCATAATAACCAATTTTGAAGCGAGAATTCAAAATAAAGATCAAAATATGGATATAATCAAAGATAGTAACCATAATAGACATCTTGGACAAAAGAAGAAAAATTTATTTTTTGGTGAATAGTGAATGATATCGTGAATAAATAAAGTATCGTGAATAGTGTCGTATCGTTAATAGTAACTCAGACACAAAAAGTTCCAAATTTGATAAAAAGTTCGGGACAATATTTGGCATAATGATATTGAAGAAAATAATATCATTTAAGAAGAAAACAACATCCCTTACCTCGAAAAGAATAGTACTTACGATTAAATTTTGGATATAACTATTTGAAAGAAACTTGCAGTATAGCAACACTCAAAGTATCAAAATACTCACAAAATATCGCTCGATATTATAGAGAGAAAACTTGATTACGGTGTGATTTTCAATTCTAACCTAAGCACCTATTTATAGGAAAATGCTTAGAACACCAAAGTAGAAAATTTAATAAATTATTAATATTTTCAAATTATATTCCTCATACACACACACGGACCAAAATCATGACCATCCACCCCAAAAAAATAAAAAAATGTTTTCTTAATTAAAATATTTTAAACTTCAAAAATTAATTATTTGAACTTTGGAACTTCAATAATTCATAATAAATAGCCCTTTTATCAGAAAATTTGAATCTTATGTCCTTACATAGGAAATTAAATTCTCTACAACTTTGCGAGAAGAAAGTTTTTCCAAATTCAAACAAAAATTGGCCGAAATTCACATACAGACGATTTTACATGCTATAATCAAATTTCGGTCGAGAAATGGGTCCACCAACATGTTTAACATGTTTTAAATATTTTAGTAAAAAAATACTCTTCCTCCTCATTTACTCATATATCCCACATTCATTGTAAAAATATCACCATTATTATATTATTATAATATAATAATAAATTATTTTATCAGAAAAGATAAAATATCAATTTTCAACAATTGTCACTTTTCTAAAAATTACTCCATTTATATCCACATAAATAATTTTTTTCCTTATCATATAAATCAATAATTAATTATTCACAAATAATATTACGAGAATCACAATAATGACAACCAAGTAGTTCTAGGAAGATGGGGCTTTCGATAAGGATTTCTCCTTCTTTGGTAGCAAGTGATTAGGTGACCAAACCTCTCCTTGAAATGAGAACTTTCTAGACATTGCCAATAATGTTATGTAATAATATTATTCAAATAATATGAATTATTGATTTGATAATGGAAAATCTTGTGTAGTGACAATTATTAAAACAACAAATAATATAAAATATCAGCGTAGCAATTATTGAATCAATAAAATAAAATATTGAGCGATAAGAATTATCGTAACAATTATTGAGTAGTGCCTTCTTACGTAAGAATCAATAATTGGTGCAATCTGGTAATCTTCTTGTGCAACAACGCGTATTCTTGTGTTTTAACCATCGGGTATTCCAACGATTATTACTTGCGGTAACAACTTCGCCGTTATTTATAAACAACTTATATTTATCGTTTTCTTCATCGATCGCTTTTTCAGTTATGGGGCCCACAAAAGACTGCGTCGTCGTATGAATATTCCCTGACAGGAAAAATATTCCACGACCAAATGAATATTCCCCGACAACAATGAATATTTTATAACCACTTGCTTATTTAAAATATTTGCGCATTTTACCCATAACTAACCACATTAATCAATTCAACCCTTACTATTTCAAAATAATAAATAGAGAAAATTCAATTTCATTTATAAAAAGTTGGGGTCTTACAATGCATCTATGAGTTTAAATGTGTGTAGCTTACATGAATTTAGATATGTGTGATGAAAGTATACAAATATGTATATCAAGTGTATACGACTAATGAATACCTATACATACATAAATAGGATAACCTAGTTTGTTGAGGTGGTTTTACGCTATAAGTGGTAATCAACGCTAAAGTCAAGTCTCCTAACTCTCACAACTTTGGGATTTTGTGCAAGTTCTCTAACTTTCATTGATTCACATATCGAATACAAGTTATCTAAATTCTTTACATTGTATATTGTATAAGTCCAAATTATTAACATACTTATATTAAGCAAATGTCTATCACTATTCAAAAATCAATTTCTTTGACATTATTGCGAGCATTAGACTTATTGTTCTTAAATGCATTATAAAAGTTGTCTAAACCATTGATTCGGTTAGACTGTTATCATACGTTAGAAAGCTATCCAAACCAATTGACTTGGTGCGAACTCTTTTAAATCTACTGAGATGAATAAACCCTCTTAAAAAGGGGAAATTTTATATTGTCGGGGAACCGACGTGCGCACATAATTATGATTAAATGTTATGCATAACGTAGGGTACCTTAGGCTGATCACATGTTGTACTCGTTTATCTTGGAGTGCAGTATAATACTGTAAATTCTAGTAAGAGTTCTTAGTCCTTAATGACTGCTCAGTGTTCATTCTTATTGAACCTCGAAATGATTAAACCTTGAAATATTGTTGATATCCTTCAGTCTTTAGTGACATTTATCAAACATTTTTGATATTTCTTGATATCCTTGAAATATCACTTACTATTATACCCTTGAAGATTCAAATGTTATAACTGTTCATTCTTTTTGCTATATTACTTGCTGGGAAAACATGTTGCTCATACTTGCTTCCCTAAAAACATTACTGTTAAGGCAGAGCAAGGCGGTACCTCGGGAAAGGACAAGGGGAAAGGCAAGGCTACAGAGTAGCTTAGTTCTTTAAGAGTAGTAGTATTATTATTTCTATGCGTATTATGATGTATTAAGGATGATTAATTATGCTTAAGTTTAATCACTGGAATGTTGTAGTAATGGTTACGGAACCTTGGGACGTGAATATTTATATTATATCAATGTAAATTATTCTATTATTTCCGTTGTTGATGATTTTAGTGTGATGTTAGAATTAGCACGTGGTGAACCAACTACGAGATACGAGTGTCTGAATTTGGGGGCGTCCCAGGTTTGTATCAAAGCAATAGTTATAAACCTTAGGAGCAAGAGTCCTTAGATTATAACTTAGGAGAACTTAGAAGATAGAGATGGATGAAACTCATATAGAGTTTTCATAGAGAATGACTTAGTGTGTTATAGAATATAACTTCATTACATACAATGAATTTATGTTATTTAACATTCTAATGGAGTTGTTGTTTGTTTTGTCTTATGATGGTGATTGTAGGATGACGGACATGGGATGACCTAGCTGAGTATTAGAAGAGGAGCCGCGTGATATACACGTGGTATTTGAGTCACCATTGATAGCAGAGCCCGTATCAACAGTGGCCCCTATCGATGATGATGACGAGGAGGATGAGATGGAGCCTCTGCCCGAGGAGTCTGATCCGGAGGAGGAGCCTATGGAGGACTCCGACGAGACTACTTTCGAGGATCGGATGTTGGGAGAATATGAGAGCAGATACAGAGTTAGGAAGTAGAGTGGAAGAGCTAGAGACCGAGGCTAGGGAGAGGAGTCTGAGTTCCAAAAATTGAGGGACGAGGACCATCGAGGAGGAAGTTAGTCATGACAGGAGATGGAGGTGGAAATTGCTCAACGCAAGGAGGTAGGGATCCAGTTGGGAACCTTGTTTCATAGGTCGGTGGCTAGGAATGTGGAGCTGGCAGGGAAACTAGAAGAGTCCGAGAAGAGGGAACTTAGTGAGAAGGCTAAGAAGGAAGCCCTTCGTACTCAGCTAGAGATGGAGGTGATGGATTGGATTCACTTCGAGGAGAAGTGGGAGGATTCCAATGACGGGTAGATGATCTAGAGGATGAAGTGTGGTGCAAGAGGATGAAGATGAACAAGATGGGCTATGCTCTACGCACGGCTATGGAGAGGTTGATCGATGGGGTAAATCACTACCCAACTGAGCAAGGACAGACTCGACATACCATAAGTCGGGATATGGTGGCGCACATTACGCAGAAGGAGTATCAGAGCACCGTGGAGCGTGGGATGTTAGATTGAGTCTAGAGGGAAAATCTCAGTAGTATAGTAGTTTATTTATGTGTTATTAATATGTTGTTGTAATCTTAGTCTTTGTGTAAGATGTAAAATGATGGTAACCCCAACTTTTGAAAAATGTTAGAAGGGTAGTAAGCTGGTGTCGTCCCCGTCTTTTCTGATATTAGGGGATAAGTGTTGTAATTTATAGAAGTATGCTAGAGATAACCATGTGATGTAACGAGTTGGCATATGAATATAAATGATCTTAATTCCGAAACGTGTTATAAAGTTTTCTATTTAAGAAATGTCTAAGTAATATAACTAAATAATAAAATGAAAATTTTATGATGCAGAAACATGCCGCCCAGACGTAGAATAACTGCACCAGAAGAATCGGTTAATGATGAGAGAGGACCAGTGGATCCGATACAGAGGCTTGTTGACTTGTTAGGAGAAGCTCTTAGCGGAAGAAATGAACCAGTACCACCCAATCCCCTAGTAGCTCCGGTCATAAACTTCAAACATTTTAAGAGCGTAAGACCTCCAGAATTAGTGGGTACTACCGATCCTATCGTAGCGCAAACGTGGGTCAAGGAAATGGAGAAAGCCTTCGCCATTGCTCATGTGGCCGAAGACCAGAAACCCGTGTTCGCTACATATTTGATGAGGGGTGAAACAAATTTTTGGTGGGAAGCAAATCAATAGAGGGCGGGAGAAGGAACTATAACCTGGGAAAGGTTTAAGACTTTGTTCTTCGAGAATTACTTCCCAAAGAGCATGAAGAATAGGATGGAGGTAAAATTTCTGGAACTGAAACAAGGAGAGATAACGGTGGCGCAGTACGCGGCCATGTTCAATGAACTCGCACGATTTTTAACACATCAAGTCGACACCGAAGAAAGGAAAGCTCGACGCTTCGAACTCGGGCTAAAACCTTGGTTGTTCAACAAGGTGTCAGTCCTTTAAATCGACTCGTTCGCCACATTGTTAGAAAAGGTGATAATTGCTGAGGGAGGTAGCAAGGCATTGAGCCAATACCACAAGGAGAAAAAAAAACAAAAATGCTGTGGGAGAAACTCATGGAGGGAGTAGTAGTGGTGGAAGCCATCTGGGAAAGAGGAAATGGGATAACCGTAACAACAACAACAACAACAACAATACCAACAATCGAACCATCAGTCAGTCAGAGGGTTATCAAGGAGGGCTTAAGAAAAGAACTGAAACTTGCTCGAAATGTGGGAGGAACCATCAAGGGGAGTGCTGGAAGGGATGCAACATCTGCTACAACTGCGGCCAGGAAGGGCACGTTTCACCTAACTGCCCAAAACCAAAAAAGATCAAGGGATGTTTCGTGTGTGGCTCAACTGAGCATCAAATCAAGGATTGCCCAAGGAAGGGGAGCAGTGGAGGAAGCGGCCAACAGGGAGGGGGCAGCAAGCTGATGATCGGCGGACCAACACAATCCAACTGACCGACTGCCCGCACCTTTAACATGAATGTCCAGGACGTAGTGACTGCAAAGGATGTGGTGTCAGGTATTCTCCCAATCAATAATATAAATGCATATGTATTATTTGATTTGGGCGCTACCTATTCCTTTGGGTCTGAAGAATTTCTAGGAAACTAAACATACCCCATGAACGCTTAGAGAATTCGTTGAATATAGACGTTGCAAATAAGGAAATAATCCCCGTAGAGTTTGTGTCTGCAAAGCTGTTGTCATTGAGACACATTGAGAGGCACGAACTAAAAGCGAACTTAATTAATTAAATTAGGCGGGAGAGTTTGATGTGATATTAGGAATTGATTAGTTATCCAGCCACGCTGCGATAATCAATTATCAAGAGAAGAGTGTGAACCTTCAGACTTCTAATCAGTCTAAGGTAGTGTTTTATGGTAGCTCATCGCTCAAGCAATCGTGTTGCCTTACGATGATGCAGGCCAAGAAATTGTTAAAGAAAGGATGTGTAGGCTATTTAGCCTATATTATAGATACTCAGAAAAAGGGAGTATAAATAAAGAATATATCGGTAGTCAAAGATTTTCAAGACGTGTTTCCAGACGATCTGCCTGGTCTTCCGCCAGACAGAGAAATAGAATTTGTAATAGACTTAGCACCAGTACCGACGCCAATTTCAAAAGACCCATATTGTATGGCGCCAGTGAAAATGAAGGAATTGATGATACAACTGCAAGAATAACTAGATAAGGGTTACATTCGGCCAAGCGTGTCTCATTGGGGAGCACCGGTGTTGTTTGTAAAGAAAAAGGATGGATCGACGAGGCTCTGTATCGACTATCGGGAGCTGAACCGAGTGACGATTAAGAATAGATATCCATTGCCAAGGATATACGAATTTTTCGATCAATTGAAAGGAGCGAAGTGTTTTTCCAAGATAAACTTACGAACGGGTTATCATCAGTTAAAAGTGCGAGAGGAGGACATACCAAAGACGGCGTTTCAAACACGTTATGGACATTACGAATTTTTAGTGATGTCATTTGGGTTAACTAATGCTCCGACAGCCTTCATGGACTTGATGAACCGAGTTTTCAAGCCATACTTAGATAAGTTCATAGTAGTGTTTATTGACGACATTTTGACTTATTCAAAAACTAGGGAAGGGCACGCCGAACACCTGAAGATGGTATTGGAAGCCTTGCAAAGGGAAAAGATGTACGCTAAATTTTTGAAATGTGAATTTTGGATAGAGAAGGTTCAGTTTTTAGGACACGTGATAGATCAAAATGGAATTTCCGTGGATCCTGCAAAAGTGGAGGTGGTTAGTAACTGGGAACAACCAAGGACGCCAACAGAGGTAAGAAGTTTCTTAGGTTTAGTTGGGTACTATCGAAGATTTATTCAAGATTTTTCTAAGATAGCAACCCTGCTGACCAATCTAACAAGAAAGACGGTGAAGTTTGTGTGGACAGATAAATGCGAGGAGAGTTTCCAAGAATTAAAGAGGAGGTTGAGTGAAGCGCCTGTATTATCATTACCAGATGATACAAGAGGATTTGTAGTGTATAGTGATTCGTCGCATAGGGGACTTGGTTGTGTGCTAATGCTACATGGCAAGGTCATTGCGTATGCATCACAACAGTTGAAGGATTTTGAAAAGCAATACCCTACCCATGACTTGGAGTTAGCAGCGGTAGTATTTGCTTTAAAGATTTAGAGGCATTATTTGTATGGAGAAAAATGTGAGATATACACAGACCACAAGAGTCTGAAATATATCTTCACACAAAGGGAGTTGAATATGCGACAAAGAAGGTGGTTGTAATTAATCAAGGATTACGACTGCGAAATTCTTTATCACCCGGGAAAAGCAAACGTAGTAGCTGACGCTTTAAGTAGAAAAGGAAGGGAGAAGTTATTCAAGCTGACAACTCAAGAAGAATTAATATGAGAAATGGAAAAGTTGGAAATAGAGGTGGAAGAACCAAAAGGAGTAGGAGGAAAATTATTCGTGATGGAAGCTCACCCGACGTTACTGGATAGAGTAAAAGAAGCACAAGAGAAAGATGAAGATTGTGAGAAGATAAAGAAGAGAATAGTAGGAAATGAGGAAGAAAAGTTCAAATTAGATAAGGATGGTATATTAAGATTTGAGGGTCGAGTATGGGTGCCAGCTATAACCGAACTAAGAGAGGAAATCTTGCACGAAGCACATAATACTACGTACTCTGTTCATTTAGGAGGCACAAAGATGTACCAGGATCTTCGACACCACTTCTGGTGGCCAAATTTGAAAAGAGAGGTTGCAGAATGCGTTAGTAGGTGTCTTACTTGTCAAAGGGTCAAAGTAGAACATCAAATGCCTAGTGGACTTCGTGGTTGGACTTCCGATCACACATAAGGGTTATGATGCCATTTGGGTTATCGTGAACCGACTAACAAAGACAGCTCATTTTCTACCCATCAAGATTCGATTCAGTTTGAACCAATTAGCAAATTTATATATAAAGGAAATCGTGTCACGACATGGAGTGCCAGTGTCGATTGTCTCCGATCGAGATCCGCGTTTCACGTTAAAATTTTGAAAAAGTTTGCAAGAGCGAATGGGAACTCAGTTGAGATTAAGTACTGCTTATCACCCTCAAACCGACGGACAAAGTGAACGAACTATACAAACGTTGGAGGACATGCTTAGAGCTTGCGTGATGGACTTCAAAAGGAATTGGGATGACCATTTACCATTAGTAGAATTAAACACAATAATAGCTATCATGCGAGTATTGGTATGCCGCCATATGAAGCTCTTTACGGGAGGAAGTGTAGAACACCATTATGTTGGGACGAAGTCGAGAAGCAGCGACTTTTGGGACTGGAATTAGTTCAACAAACGGCTGACATGGTAATAACAATAAGGGCCAGATTAGTAGCAGCTCAAGATCGCCAAAAGAAATATGCCGATTTGCATCGTCAGAGCCGAGACTTTGAAGTCGAAAGTTTTGTGTTTTTGAAGGTCTCTCCTTGGAAGGGAAAAATCAGATTCGAAAAGAAAGGGAAATTGAGTCCGAGATTCATAGGGCCGTTCAAAATTTTGAAGCGAGTGGGCAAAGTGGCGTACAAAGTTACATTACCACCTGAATTGGAACACATCCATAATATATTTCACATTTCAGTGTTACGTCCTTACGAGCCCGACTACAGACATGTGATCTCCTATGAGCCTATTCAAGTAGAGAAAAATTTAACGTATGAGGAAACTCCTATTCAAATACTAGATAGAAAGGAGCAAACGTTGAGGAATAAGATTATATCTTCTGTAAAGGTGGTTTGGTGAAACCACGATACCGAAGAAGCCACGTAGGAATTAGAGGATAAGATGCGAAAGGATTATCCGCATTTATTTTAGTGACCTTGTACAATTCCGAGGACGGAATTTTAATAAAGGGGGGAGGATGTAATACCCGTGAATTTTAATAAATTATAATATTCAGAATAAAGATTTGTTTGCATATTTATTTGAATATAAATATATATAGCATTGACATGTGTTTTGATAAGCATTTTAATTGATTAAGCCTGTGATAATTAAGCAATGAAGCAAAAGTGATGAGAACATTAGTTTAAACTAGTGGAGCTATGCCTAGTGTGGCAAGATGATGAAATGAGAAAATACTAATTTAACTAGTGATGAAATTAATTAGTATTACTAATAAATAAATAATTACATAATGGGGTTGATTTATTTGTTATTCATTAATTATCATGAATAATAGTATGTAAAGAGAAATCATATATAATAAGGTTTCTCATTCAATATAAAGTGAGGTGTGACATTGTAATGTAAATAATTATTATATAAAACTATGTGATAAAAGTAAGTTTGACTTAGGTAGTTAACCAAGTTGTATGAAAAAAAGTCTTATGTGACATTTTGATGTGTGTGGGAGTAATTAAATGGTTATGTTAAACCTATGAGAGAAAGTAACTTTGATTAAATTAATAATAAATAATAAGTAACATTAGTACACAATTAAATTATATCCTAGTCTAGAATAAATATTATTTGAAATAAATCAATGTACAATGGATTATATGATTTTATGTGTAATGTATGAGTGGGTGTATATGTATGCTCAAGTGTGAACAAATGGTAAAATAAACCTAAGTGTGCTAATAAAATGCTGAAAATTGGTGGTGTCCCAATATGAGTGTCACTCCATTTCTTCTTCACGTTATAGGCCATTGGCCTAGTCCCTCAATACCAACTACATAGCTAGCAAATCATGGAGAGGGGAGTGGGCTACTTAGTACTGTTCCACCAAATCCTTCATAACCATTAGCTTCTTCTCCATTCAAATTGTTTGATTCATTGAGTAAAACCAAATTGGTCACATGCTTGCCTATAAATAAAGCCCTTCTCATTCATAGACATGTTGCTAAGTTCTCTGAGAAAAGTTCTAGTGTGTGAGAGTGTGATTGGGCTAAAGTTATACAATCTGCAAATTGAAGCTAGAGTAGCAATTCAACTTCAGAAAAAGGTAACCCTCCTCTAGATGTTCATACATTCAAGTTTTGCAAAGTTCATAAAAAAGTATGATAACACTTGTTTTAAGTTGAAATGGTTGTAGTTGAAACTTGCTAGAATGTATCAATTGATGTTAGATATTGTTAATATGGTCAGAAATGAAATCAATGAGAGTTAAACGAAGTAAAATGGTCAAGTAACGAATTCGTAGGGAAGAGAATTGCTAAATGTATTAAACTTTGGAAAAATGGCAAAAATCTTGAATTGATCCTTGGAATTAATTATTTGTATGTGTGGGAATGTTAGAATCATGCTAGGAGTGTTATGTAGCAAGTTTATAACAATTATTCATCATTACATTGTTGCTTGGATGAGAGTTGGGTTGAAAATTTCACAAAAGTCCGAACAGGGGATACCTGCTCGTGTTTTAGCAGGGGACATGCCAGCCCCGGCGGGGGGTCTGAAGCACAAACGCCCGCCCCGATGGGGGGTGCTTTAACAATAAAAGAAATTTGTTTTGTTGTTTGATGTAAGAAATCTTTACTTCACTTAATTTCAAGAACATATATACTCCTTAAACATGTATTCAATGTATGTTACAAGTTGTTTAGTAGGTTTGGGGTTGAATCATAACCTTTTAAATGAAAAGTTAAAAGACGGAAATCATGTTTATAAACCATTGAGCATATCTTTATAGTTTAGTTAGTCTTGTAAATACATATGAAATATAAACTCAATATACCTTGCATGTATAGATTGTTAGACATGACATCTCAACATTTAAAAACCTATTGAGTTGAAAACTCCATGATTTATATTGTGAACTTTGGAAAAATTAGGATAGGATGCGTATGCCTCTAGAGATAATCGACATGTTCATGTATCTAGTTAGACACTTTATAAACTATGCAAGCATGAACTAAAAGAGTTCCTAAATAAATACGCAAGTATGAACTTAAAGGGGTTGTTTGACAATGTTATATGGTTAACAAATACTATAGTTAATAGTTGTTATAATAAGCTCTTTTAACTTGGTAAAATGGAAATGTATGAGTAAATACAACAAAGGAGCAAAACTTAGCCTAAAGGTGTTTCAACATGTATGAGTAACTTAGGTGATGTTTCACATATGAGGTAAGTATAAGAAAACTAAGAATTGTTTCTAAAAGATTTTAAAGGTAAAATCAATGTGAGTTACGCATCTATGAGTTCAAATGTGTGTAACTTACATGAATTTAGATATGTGTGATGAAATATGCAAATATGTCTATCAAGTGTATACAACTAATGAATACCTATACATACATAAATAGGATAACCTAGTTTGTTGAGGTGATTTTACGCTATATGTGGTAATCAACGCTAAAGGCAAGTCTCCTAACTCTCACAACTTTGGGATTTTGTGAAAGTTCTCTAACTTTCATTGATTCACATATCGAATACAAGTTATCTAAATTCTTTACATTGTATATTGTATAAGTCCGAATTATTAACGTACTTATATTAAGCAAATGTCTATCACTATTCAGAAATCAATTTCTTTGACATTATTGCGAGCATTAGACTTATTGTTCTTAAATGCATTATAAAAGTTGTCTAAACCATTGATTCGGTTAGACTGTTATCATATGTTAGAAAGCTATCCAAACCAATTGACTTGGTGTGGACTCTTGTAAATCTAATGAGATGAACAAACCCTCTTAAAAAAGGGAAATTTTATATTGTCGGGGAACCGGCGTGCGCACATAAGTATGATTAAATGTTATGCATAATGTAGGGTACCTTAGGCTGATCACCTGTTGTACTCGTTTATCTTGGATTGCAGTATAATATTGTAAATTCTAGTGAGAGTTCTTAGTCCTTAATGACTGCTCAGTGTTCATTCTTATTGAACCTCGAAATGATTAAACCTTGAAATATTGTTGATATCCTTCAGTCTTTAGTGACATTTATCAAACATTTTTGATATTTCTTGATATCCTTGAACTATCACTTACTGTTATACCCTTGAAGATCCAAATGCTATAACTGTTTATTCTTTTTGCTATATTACCTGCTGGGCAAACTTGTTGCTCATTCTTGCTTCCCTAAAAACATTACAGTTAAGGCAGAGCAAGGCTACAGAGTAGCTTTGTTATTTAAGAGTAGTAGTATTATTATTTCTATGCGTTTTATGATGTATTAAGGATGATTAATTATGCTTAAGTTTAATCACGGGATTGTTGTAGTAATGGTTACGGAACCTTGGGACGCGAATATTTATATTATATCAATGTAAATTATTCTATTATTTCCGTTGTTGATGATTTTAGTGTGATGTTAGAATTAGCACGTGGTGAACCAACTTCGAGATACGAGTGTCTGAATTTGGAGGCGTCACAAACACTATCCTATGCCAAGTATTTGGTACGGATTCAAAGGTAAGTTTGCATATGAACAAACAAATGTATTTTCATCGATTATTCGATGGGCACGTGAGGTTGCCAAAACTTAAATGTAAATACGTTTAACAGATGAGTGTTGATCAACATAGAGTACTATAGGCTGATCACTTAGAAGTACTCGTAAGAAATATTAGATGTACGGCCTTAGTGCCGGGATGTCCTTTTCATGTATGAAAATGAAAAGAGTATGTTCATGGTCTTTCGACCGGTTCAGAATTCCTAAGCTATTATATATACTATGGAATTGTTGTTATGAAAGGAGAAGTGCTAGTCAATGTTTCATAGTACTTCATAGGTATTTGTTCAGTTATGGAAGATAATTATATAACTCTCGACGTGGTATTTATATTGTGACGCCCCCAAATCCGGGTTTCTTCAAACCCGACATATGGTGCTACACGGTGCTACAGTTCACACAAACATTCAATTGAAATGCCTCAAAAGAACGATTATGTCTTATATATATATATTCCAAAACAATATTACCATCCCCTATGTTTCTTTATAACCGTTATATTTGTTCTTGTCATAATATCAAATATTATCATTACTAACCTATACTATTACATAGGTAATCTACAAGTTCGTCTTAGCCTTTCCTTTATCCTTGTTGAATCCTTCGGTCCGTTCGGTCTAAGCTGTATTCATATGGTTCAAGCAAGAGTGAGCATAACAAGCTCATCAAGTACAACAATTTCCTTTAATAAGCATGCTTGAAACATAGGAATCGTATATCTTCAATAACTAGATAATAGTTACGAAGTACTACCAATAATTCAAAATAGCATTTCTTTTCCTTTAAAATGTTTTACAATGACAATATACAGTAAAACATCAAGTTTGGTCCAAGACCATGAGCGTTTCACAATTTCTTTGAAAAGGACAACCCGGTACGAAGTCCGTAAGTCCAGCATAGCTTATGAGCACTTCTAGGTGATCAGCCTATAGTACTCTATGTTGATCAACACTACATCCATTAAACGTGTGTACGTTTAAGTTGTGGCAACCTCACGTGCCCATCGAATACTCGATGAAAATACATTTGTTTATTCATATTCAGGCTTACCTTTAATTCGTACCAAACAATTGGCGTAGGATAGCGTTATCAATTCTATATGGAAAACTTGTAAAGAAATCAATCAACTCTTTCGTAAAACTGTTCATGCATCTCATAACTTGAATCATTTTAAAACTTGACTAACACGAAGGTTAGACAAGTGTTTAAGAAAAACTTGCCTTTAGTGTCTGCTACAGTAAAATTACGTTTCTTCTTGCTTCTTGAATTAACAAAGGCTAACTTTTTTCTAGCTTTTGTAGCATTTTCTCTCTAACCAATAAGCTATAAGTTGTTGGTGTTTTGAACAACGAACAAACGAGCTAGCAAGCTTCCTATTTATAGGAATCACAAAGTGAGGGTAGTTTAGACATTAAACCAATCCCACCTCCTTACTATTCCTAACTTAAGCACTAAGTTAACTTGTTAACCACAACACTTATCCATTACTTACTCCTTACTACCTTTGCTTAATCATTAAGTTAAATTTCTCCCCACAACACCTGGCCACTAAGTATAATTGGTCATCACAACACTTAGCCACTAGGTTTACTTTACTTGCGCATCACTTTGGATCATCCATGGGTTTAAACCATCCAATAACCCATTAGTTTATACTTTGGGCCTTTAGCTTAATTAATCTTAACTTATTCGTTGGGCTTTCAATTAAACAAATACTTGGGCTTGTTCATTAATTTATATTGGACTTAATCATTCCTACATTTGGGCCTTATCAAATCCCATTGGACTTTAATATTTCGTACACAATCCTACAAATCCATTTCTTTTGGCTTAAAGCCTTATAACATATAATTTACGTATAATTCTCGTATTCTAACTCGTATACTTATTCATCATATACGATGTACTATCATTCATACATACTCGTATAATACCTCACATCGTACTCATATTCATTACTTCGTATAATACCTACGTATTATATGATCATTGTTTAATTCATTAATCACATTACATTTCCTTCTCGTAAATCACTTTCTCCTAATCGTTAGGTTTTAAGTTCGCAGGCAAAAAACTGCGTTTGTCACCTTTTAGTCGTAACCGACAGAGAAGTCATTTCAAAAGTCTTTCTATAATCCCACCCGTATAACTGAAATATTATTGGATATTCCATATCACCTCGATATCCTATCATTTCGTGTTTCTCGGAAGTTCAAAAATAATTCACGAGCAAAAATGCGTGAATAGTGTTTTTCAGAAAATTTCTCAGAAAGCTTTTATTTTCATCTTGGAAATTCAAACACTTTAATTCTACCACGTAACCAAAATACTATGACGTTCTGATATGTTTAGGTCATAGAACGACCTTTAATTAGCTTGATCCCATAAATAATCAATTAAATTTTATTTAATCCACATAATTAAATAAAATTATAATTCTCCTAAAAATCCGATTTTCTGGGGCGTTACACTCTTCCCTCCTTATAAGGATTCTGTCCCCAGAATCTCGCTACTAATACTTACACCATTGAGGAAAATTTTTCCTTTATTTTAAATCTCGAATTCCCATGATGCTTCTTCGACATTGTGGTTCTTTCATTTCACCTTCTCCGAAGGTATTATCTTAATTCACACGACTCGTCACTTCCTAGTAATAATCTGAGTTGGAAGTTAAACACTTATTAATATATTATGCTATCTTACTTTTATTAGTCCTTCTTTTAACTCGAAATTATATGAAACTCAAATTCCTCCTTCAAAATAAGATTATACTTGATCTTCTATTTATCCTGCATCCTCCTCTTCATTCGCTTGCACTCCTCGTTACCTAGTCGTACATACTTAACTCGTTCCATTTCCGTGGATTGAGTCTATATTGTGAATAACCTTTCTACCACTTCATTCCGTAATTTAACTTCTAACTATGATCTTGCCATCTCCGTTATTAACTCATTCTGAGTCGTTAACATCGATAGCTTCCCCTACCCTTCCTATTTAATGCCTCGCTTCTACGTTAACTTTCCCTGTACAATATAAGATATCACCATCCTTCTCTACCGCATATTCCACTCCTTCTGTGTGAGAATATATTTTAGACTCACATAGTCCGTGTATATCTCACACTTCTCCCCGTATAAATACTATCTTCAGATTTTTAATTCAAAAACTACAGTTGCCAATTATAGATCATGCGTAGGATAGACCTTCTTATAATCCCTTAACTGGCGTGATGAATATACAATGACTTTGCCAAGCTACATGAGCACGCTATCTCGTCATCCATGCTGTAGACACTCGAAATTTTTTGTACTACTGTTACTAACATTGCAGGAGGACAAATTCGTCTTTTAAGAGAGAACCCTGAAAGACAATCCAAATCCATACCGGATACTACCGGAAGTGCAGTATCAACCTCGAATCGCAATCTGGGAGTAACGGTTTCAACCTCAGATCTAACCCCGAGACCTGGAGACAACTGGAACACACACGGGAGAAGATCGATTAATCTCGGAGATAACCCCGAGGTATCGATCTCACCCCAACCAAAGGGAATAGCCACCAACCTTGGTGATAACCCCAAGGAATGCAGTTTCAGAGATAACCCCGAAAATGCTTGTTTCAAATGCCATCAGCTTCAATCTCGGAACTCACAATGAGATACACTGTACCAACCTGACAATAACATCGGAAAGACAGGCACACCTCAAAGATGATAATGAGGACCTTCAACAAATGCAGCAGTCCAATCTCAGCGAAGTCTGAGCAACGTCTGCTTATCGGCCCAATTCGGCAGTAACACCGGTGAGGGGCAACATCGCCATCTCGTCCAACACGATGCCACGTCTCATCTCTACGCAACAATGTCCCACAAGGCTAACCAATCCCGAGTGACTATTGTGCGGGGTAACGGATGAAAGTTGAAGCTTGAAGACCGGAGGGCATCGTCCCATCTTCAAAGACTTCGTACAAACTCTAAATCCTATGCCATCGTACAACTCTCAACAACGGCGATCCGAAATAGGTCTTGAATACCTCAAAACGGATGCCCGGATTGCACTTCTCAAAATTTGAATGGACATTATAGTGCCTGAATGCACGTGCCGAGACGACTGACCCGGTGTAAGCCGGGCCGACGACACGCCTCTGGTACACTGCGACCTCGTGAGAGGGTACACCTGCGGCACATATTTCCTATAAATAGAGGGCTTGGGGTGCTGATTTTTAAGAGAAAAAAGACGGGAAAACCCTGCACAATTTGCTCTGCAGTTGCCATATAGTGTATTTTCGCACTTTCAAACACTTGTGAGCTCATATATAGCCTCTTTTGTACCCACAAAAGCCCAGTGTTTACCCACTCTAAAGATATAGAAGCCCTTTTATCAGTCAGCTGTAAGCCTTCTCACACACTTTAGAGTCTTTTCTTCATCTTTGCACACACCCTTCTACACGCTGAGAGTCGTGTTGCTCACTTTTGCCGGACTTGATCGTGGTTTCATTCGATCATCAGATATATATATATATATATATATATATATATATATATATATATATATTGACTAACATTATCGAGTTATGCCTCGATGAGCCTAGAACTTGATGCAGCATGCGTTTACTCGCTTTATATATATATATATATATATATATATATATATATATATATATATATATATATATATATATATATATATATATATACTTATATATATGAATCTGTGGTCGTAACTATGTTCGATGAGCACAATTTTACATCCTATGCGTTTATTGTTTTATATATATATATACATATATATATATATATATATTTATTTATTTTGTCCTGCCTGGAGTTCCTTTCATGGCAGTTGATCTCTTTTACAGCTTTCTTTACATTTCGTCCTGCCTGGAGATTACCTCGTGGCAGTTGACCGTATTTACAGCTTTTAACAGCTTTATTTACATTTCTGATCCCCCATGGAAGTGCTTCGTGGTTGGTGATCATGTCTATATATATATATATATATATTTACCACTTTTATATATATACCTGCTTATTGCTTTTATACAAATTGCAATATTCTGTGCACCTAGGAATCATGTGATCACAGATTCATCCCATTGGATCTAGATTCGGTTCCCGTGATGGACATTTTCAGATATAAGCAGCTTGTAAATTATTCTGCGATGTCTGTATTTCCTCAGATGGTTTCCACACCCACGAGGTAGTCAGAATTATTTTTGGATATTTTATTTTTCATACGGATGCCTCGCATCCGTCAAATAAAATCAATTCAAATTACCACTTAATAAAATGGAAATGTAAAAGGTCTCAATTCTATTGAGCATTAGGGTTTGAAAAACCTCTTTATAAAACATCATTGCCATAACTTGCTAAAAGCGAAATTTTACATAAATTCAAACCACCTGTATATAGGTTGAACGAGGCCTCGCTTTAACTTTCATATATGACACATTGACCCCCACACACACTCGGATAATAGTTTCTTGAAAAGAGGCGGTCCTTTGTGGTAACACGGATGTCGGGGGTGCCTAACACCTTCCCCCGCATAACCAAGTCCCCGGACCCTAAAGCGAATCTCGGTTTCAACGACCAGTATATCGATGTCACATCATTTGGGTCATTGTGCAAACCTTTTCTCGGTTGTGTTGGTACAACCATTTAAAAACCAATGGCGACTCTTAGCGGTCCATCGTCGACATTATACATATGGACCTTTTTCACTTGTTTTTTCAAACAAATCTCACCTAAAATGAGAACACCAAAGAACAAGTAACGGAAAGGGACACCCAAAAATCCCGACGACGATAGGTGGTGACTCTGCTGGGGTCTCCAGTAAGAGGACTTAAGCTGCTACTACAATCTTTTCAAAATTTTTATATGCTTGTGTGTGGATGTTGCATTTACATTGGATGAATGTGTACAAATGCATGTCTTGTTTAAGCTTAGTGCTTCGCATCATATCTGCGTGTGATGTTAGTGCTTCGCACTATAAACTGCTTATGATATTAGTGCTTCGCACATGTCATCATTTCATACGGTGAGACGCGATGTATGTGAATGTATGTTGTGTGGTCCCTCCACCAGGAGGCTATCCCGTCGGTGTTTGATTACTGGACTCGTGAGAAGACTAATTCTTCGAGGCTCAGGAAAGGCACCACCCAAATTCGCTCCAGTTGAAAGACCGGATTAACTTCCCGTCTAGTATATTCCGATGATTTGGGAACCTTCATGCCAAAAAGCCACGAGAGTAACCTAAGATAGGTCAGCCTCTGATAAACCCAAACGAAGGAAAGTCTCTTCATTGTCTCATGTTAATTACTTGTAAACACAGTTACTTGTAATTTCATTCCATATATATCTCCATGTAATGCTCCAAACAGCTGACACCCATTTTGCAGGATAAAATTCCTAAAATGGACACATCACATAGCATGTCATTATACACCTTCCCTAAGGACTAAACTATCTCAGTCTTTCGTAGGGAATTAATCTGACCTACTACCAGGTCAAAGTCCAAAAAGGCAACAGGCCTACAGTCAATCATGTCGTCATCCAACCAGACTGAACTTAATCCAGTTTCTCGTAAAGAATTCGACGGGTTAAGCAAACAGATTACAGATTTGGTTGTTCTAATAAAAGAATTACACCAGTCTACATAGGGTCAGAAAATACCCGTACATACTGAGCCCTCCACACAAGGAGGAATTTCGGTCATTACCATACCAGAGCCACAGTTGGATATGACCAACAAAACTCATGATGCTGCCCATTCCACTGGAGATCCAGACAATGGTGACATCAAAAAGAAAGTCCTCCAAATGGAAGAGACCCTTCGCGCTATCAAAGGAATTGGAATACACGGGAGTGTTTCATATGTTGATCTATGTATTTTTCCTGGTGTTCACTATCCAGAAAAAATTAAAACTCCTGAATTTGAAAAATATGAAGGGTTAGGGGATCCTTATACACATTTAAAAGTCTTTATTGGAGAACTGGGATCCTATGCAGAGGATGAAAAACTCAGAATGCAATTGTTCCAAAAGAGTCTAACTGGAGAAGCCCGTTCGTGGTACACAAGATTAGACAACTCCAAAATCTACAGCTGGGAAGAGCTAGCACATGCCTTCCTCACTCAATACAGTTTTCAAACTTAAATGGCTCCTGATCGGTATCAGATTACTAAGATCAAGAAACAGTCTAACGAGTCTTTCAGAGAGTATGCTCAAAGGTGGAGACGCCTGGCTGCCCAAGTTAGTCCTGCCATGTTAGAATCAGAAATGATCATGACATTCATAGACATACAAGAAACTCCCTTATATGAGAGAGTTTTAGCAGGCATCGGCAAGCCATTTTCTGAAATGGTTAAACATGGGGAGATGGCTGACATAGGATTGAAGTCAGGAAAGATTTAAGACCTAGCCGCACTCAAAGCTGTTGTTGATCACATCCAATCTGGAAATTATGGGAACAACCCCCGGAGGGTCCATAAAAAGAAAGAGGAAGATGTTTCCCTGATACTACAGGGACAAAAAGGCAATCAAAGTATGCCCATTCAAAGGAGAAACTACACTCCTTTCCAAAGACAAATCCGCAAACCCTCCAATACCAAAAGGTGGAGAAGTCAAATGCCATCGAGTGTTTACACCCTTAGGGGATACCCTCGAGAACATTCTTAATCTTCTGACAACACAGAAGAAAATTACGCATCTTCTTCCACCAGCCAGCCCTAATGGACGGGGTTTCAATGCTGCTAGGAAATGTGCTTATCATGCCGGGGCACCTGGATATGATACTCAGGATTATTGGGCCTTGAAACACAAGATCCAGGACCTAATAGATAATGGAGAGATCGTTGTCACCAAACCCTATCAGCCTCATATACAAGACAACCCTCTTCCTCAACACAAAGAAGAAGAGGTCAACATGATTAATTGGAGCAGTGGACAGAGTTCCAACTTCATCTGTGAATCCCCCCAGACCATCAAAGACGGTGATGACAGATGGGATTATGCTAAGTTCCAGTTCACATTGGAACGAAAGATGAAAGCTCTCTGCAAACAAATTGAGCAATTGGCGGGCGGTGACTTATCAAAGATCAAGTGACTTAAGCAATTAATCAGCTAGGAGCATTCCAGTCTCCTACCAATCGTCATGAATATTCCCTTGTCACTTTCAGAAAACGAAATGCTGGAAGACAAAGTGAAGAATAGAGCAAACGCCAAAGCCCGTCGGGATTTCGCCAACAAACGGGAATTCACCTATTTAGGCCAACCCATGGAGGAAATCCTTCACATGTTAATCAATGAAGGAAGGATCAGTTCCCTTCTACCTCCAATCAACCCCCGTTCGGGATGGTACAACTCTGATGGAGTATATCAATACCACTCCCAGTCTCGCAGTCACAGCACAAAAGAATGCTAGGCACTCCGCCACCTTATTCAAAATCTAATCGACAGTGGTGTACTGCGCTTGGCAGATAACGACATTGTGTGACGTGCAAGTTAGAATGCAGGCCCTACTAAGTGGAAAAGTGTGGTAGCAGTTATATCTACTGAAGTTGAAGGGATTAATACTTTGCTCACAACACCGATAATTCAGCTCAAATGAGGAAATAATCCTTTGAAAGTGTCCGCTCCAGAGCCAATCAACTTGCCATGCAGAGCACAATATCCTATTGTTAGCTTCCGCAAGGTTCCGTGGAATTATGGAGAAGGTGAAGGATCCACCTCACATACCACTGCTGCAGTGTCGAAGGAAAATCCACTGTATATTCCCCATCGGGTGATGAACCCCACCACCAAATCAAAGGGGAAAATACCCATAGAGAAGATTGAAAAATTCCTCCACGTTGTGGGTCATAACGAAGCCTCGGTGGTTTTAAGCTTGAAGGAAGCTCCACCACAAATATCAATTTTGGACTTGGTCCTAACCTCTGAAAATCACTAGAAGGTCTTGTTAAAGGTTCTAGAAGAAGCCTATATCCCGACATCAGTGGATACGGAAAAGTTTCAACATATGGTTGATCACATTTTCAACAACAATGTGATATCCTTCACTGATGATGACATACCATCCGAAGGGACCGATCATTGCAAACCGTTGCACATTGCGGTCTTATCCTCCGGATATATGGTGGCTGGAGTATTAATAGATGGAGGTTCTTCTCTGAATATCTGCCCATATGCCACTTTGGTGAAGATGAATATCAATCTCAATCGAATTCGCAGTAGCCATACTATCATCAAAGCTTTTGATGGAGCCCGCCGTAACTCGGTTGGAGTAATTGAGCTGCCAATCGAAATTGGCCCTCATACATTCTGCGTATCCTTCCATGTGCTGAAGATAGATTCGGGATATAACCTGCTCTTGGGACGACCATGGATCCACATGGAAGGGGCAGTCCCCTTCACCCTTCACCAACAATTGAAGTACATTATCAACAATAGCCTGGTCACAGTCAACGTTGAACCAGAGATTCCTCAGCACGGGGACATTTCGTTCATCAATGCCAATGCAGATGTAGAAACAGTCAGTTTTCATGCTTTGGAAATAAGAAACACCAATACCACGCTATTGGAGCACCATTGCCCGAACCCTACATTTCTGCTGAGGTGATGTCAGCCACTCAAGAAATGATGTCGTTGGGACATAAGCCAGGACAAGGGTTGGGTAAAGACGGCCAGGGTATCCAGTACCCCATTCGATTAACCAAGCAAGTTGGAACAGCTAGACTAGGCTATTTCGCACTCTAGTCACGAGGAATCCTCATAAGCATCAACAGATTCCTTCAAACTTCAACCATGTGGCGTTAAACAACAAGGCGTTCAAACTCTAAGTCCGCACAACCTCCGAAAAAGGTGTGCCCAATGTCATGGCCATGTTATTTCCTAAGCGAAATTGGTGGAGGAAAAGAAAATCGTTATTCCAGATCTCGCAATCGAAGAAGAGGAGCGGAGAATCAAGGAAAACGTTGTCTGAATAATATCGGGCATTCGCATCATCGTCCATAATGAACATACCAACAGATATACCCCAGACGATGATTGCCCTGACGTAATGGCCATCATTCGGGACAGAGAGGATGATGACAATCCCTCCATCACTGCGGTCCACCCGGACTTTACCCTTACCAATTGGGACAACATTCCTTACTTTGGTCGACAAGGGTACTTCTTTTCTACCCTGTAGATATAATAACTGCTTACTTTTTTGTACAGTATTAACAGTTTATTTTGCCAGTATATGCTAACATTGTGTATGATCAACGCATTTCATATATACTAAGTGAAAGCATATTTTGTTTCAGGACTCTAAATTTAGATGTGCTGATTACATGGATCGTTGCCTCTCCTACACAAGGATTGTACCTTTGATGTAGAGATGAATTCAGCCTTGATGGATCTCCAAGATGACATTGAGGTGCCTTCAGAAATTTAAGAATGGGTCAAAGACAAACCCAAACCCAACCTTGATCAAACCACTTCTTTCAATCTCGGAACCTTAGAAAGCCCTAAGTTAATCCAGATTGGTTCAGACCTTACCTCAAACCAACGGAATGATATGGTTACGCTATTAACCCAATTCCAGGATTTGTTTGCATGGTCTCATGAAGACATGGTGGGTTTATCCACTGACATTGTCCTTCATTGCATTCCCATTAAAGAGGGATTTAAGCCAGTCAAGCAAAAGCTTAGGCGATTAAAACCTGAGTGGAGTTTAAAAGTGAAAGAAGAAATTGTGAAACAATTTCAAGCCGGCATCATCATGGTATCTACATATCCTGAATGGATATCCAACATCGTGCCCGTACCTAAACTTGGAGGGAAGGTGCGAGTTTGTGTGGATTATCGGGACTTGAATAAAGCTTGCTTAAAAGATAGCTTTCCCGTGCCATTTATCCACATTCTCATTGACAATATCTGCTAGTGAGACGACATGTACTCCTTTTGTCTTTGATTGCTTCATGGGTACCATCAGATCATAGTTGCCGAGGAAGATCGTGAGAAGTCTGCTTTCATCACTCCTTGGGGAACTTTTTGCTATAAACGGTTGTCATTCGGCCTCATCAATGCCGGAGCTACCTATCAACGAGCTATAATGGCTCTTTTTCATGACTTAATGCATAAAGAGATTAAGATCTACGTGGATGACATCATTGTCAAGTCCCGGAAGGAGGATGACCATCTAGACCATCTCAAAAAGTTGTTCAACAGGTTGCGTAAGTACAACTTGAAGTTGAATACAGCTAAGTGCGCCTTTGGCGTTAAATCAGGCAAGTTGCTAGGATTTCTAGTCAGCAACAAAGGGAAGAAAATGCCCATTCCTCAGACAAGGAAGAAAATACGGGGATTTTTGGGAAGGATCAACTTCATCAGCAGGTTTATCTCTCAGCTCACAGCAACCTGTGAGCCAATCTTCAGGTTATTAAGGAAAAACTCCTCCATGAAATGGAATGATAAGTGCCAGAATGCCTTCCTTACAATCAAAAAACAACTAGTCAAAGCTCTTGTCTTGGTACCACCCAGGGATGATGTTCCCCTGTTCATGTATCTGTCCATAAGTGACAATGCCATGGGTCAGAGTATCTTTGGAGACGAGAAAGGCGATAGAGGCCAAGAACGAGCTATCTATTACCTCAGCAAAAGGTTCAGCAGTAGTGAACACAAGTACACTCTGATTGAGAAGACGTGTTATGCTTTAGCATGGGCTTCCATGAGGTTGCATCATTACCTACATGGTCACACAACCCATCTCATATCCCGCGTGGATCCTCTCAAGTACGTGTTCAACAAACCCATGTTGAATTGCGGTACCGTCGGATGGCGATTGATCCTACAACAATTTGACATCGTTATATGTGACTCAAAAAGTCCATCAAAGGTCAAGGAATCGCAGATCAATCGGCCGTCGCACCTTGGGGATTTCAAACCTTTGGAAACATATTTCCCGATGAAGGAGTAATGAAGACAAAACAACACCATCGATGCGATACGCGCCGATCATGGAGGATGTATTTTGATGGAGTCATTAACATGGAAGGTTACGGAGCTAGAGCAATTCTAATATCCGAGGGGGAGCGAGATCCCATTGTCATCAAATTACGGTTTGTCGGCACCAACAATACTATTTGAGTATGAAGGTACATCTCATGGGGCTAAAACTTGTCCGTTCAATGGGCATCAAGCGGTTAATCATCCCTGGAGATTCGGAGTTGGTAATCAGACAATCCACCGGAGTCTATCAAACCAAGGAACTACATTTGCTGCCTTACCATCGGCAGGTTTTGAAGATGGCTTTGGAGTTTGAAGAAATCTCCTTTCTACACATTCCTCGTAATAGGAATGATTTCGCGGACGCATTAGCAACTTTGGCCTCCTTGATTCGTTTATCAGACAAGGAACACTTGCCAAGCATCACAATTGCCCTGAACAAGGCCCCAACCTATGGGAATTACGTTGGAGAAGTATCGGATGAGATACCTCCCATCCAACCTCCTTGGTATCAGGATATCAAGGAATATCTGCGAGATGGATCTACACCCGCTGAGGCGAGCCTGACTGAGAAAAGGAGGATCCGTCGACTTGCTATGAAGTTCTACCTGAATGGAGATGCGCTCTGCAAAAGAGATGCAGGACTGGGTCTCCTCAGGTGTTTGGAAAAAGATCAAGCCCAGAGGCTTATGGATGAAATCCATGGTGGAGTCTGTGGCCCCCACATGAGTGGCCCCCTCCTTATCAAGAAAGTCCTCAGAATGGGACATTCTTGGTCATCTCTCAAAGTCGATTGCAACGACCACGCCGTCGAGGAAGATGCTATCGGTGCGATTCATGGGAATGCTATACACGCCCCTCACGGGAGCTCCACAATATGAGTTTGCCTTGGCCCTTCTCAATGTGGGGAATGGACGTTATTGGGCCAATTGAGCCTAAAGCCAGTAATGGTCACCGATTTATCTTCACCATGATCGACTACTTCACCAAGTGAGTAAAGACCTCCTTCCCTGAGGTCACTAAAGAAGTCATCATTGCTTTCATCGAAAACAATCGTTTTGTCGATATGGACAACCGAGAGGTGATTGTGTCAGATAATGCTAAAAACATCAACAACAAAATGATGGAGGAATTATGCAGTAGATTCCACATCAAACATCTTAACTCTGTCATCTATCGTCCGAAGATGAAAGGTGTTGTTGAAGCGGCTAACAAAAATATCAAGAAGATTATGCAAAAGATGTCAGCCAACCACAAAGATTGGCCTGACCTATTGCCTCGACTGTAAGTTTCTGGGACCACAATGCGTACTTCAATTGGGGCAACCCCCTACGCTTTAACCTATGGGATGGGAGCAGTGCTCTCCATAGAAGTTGAGATGGAATCTCTCAGAGTGTTGATCAACGCTCAGGTGGATGAAAACTAATGGGTACAAGATAGGTATCACCAATTGTCTTTGATAGACGAAAGGTGAACCGCGACTATCTTCCATGGTCAGCTATATCAGCAAAGGATCGCCAGATCCTACAACAAAAAAGTCCAGCTACGGCAATTTAAACAACATGACTTGGTTCTGAAGAAGATTCTTGACAACCAAGATCAGGCCAAAGGAAAATTCGCTCCTAACTGGGAAGGCCCGTTTATTGTCAAAGAAGTATTGACAGGAGGCACTCTCAGATTGCAAGAAATGGACGGCGATGAATTTCCACAACTCATCAACTCAGACACCGTGAAACGGTATTATGTCTGAAGTAACCAGCAAACACCCTGGTGCATCATCATCAGGTCACCAGTCATTCCGGTTCTTTAACCCTTTACCGCATACAACTTATCTACACTTTGCCCCTCAGGGAAACATACTCTTCAAGCCAGCAGCCTGGCTTTCTCCTTTGCGCTCATATAATTCAGGTTATCCCATCGCGGATTGAACCTCTTGCGTTCGCAGTTTGGCTACCCATACATGGGATCAAACTTCTCCTGCCTGCAGTTTATCCTCAACCTAGTATTAAACTTTCTCCTCCCCGCACTCTGACCTGCACATGGGATTACGCTTTTCTTCTCGCCTTGAGGGGCGAACTACGTCGACCTGATCTCCTCTTTAATAGGAGTACGTAGGCAACCATTTCATATGGCCCGGTCGCAATAAAAATAAAAAAACAAAAAAAATATTTCTACCCTCTTCTCCTCACAAAAACAACCAAAAATATTCTTACACCATGTCAGCCATATACAACGTTGAACCTCTTACACCAGGTTCAAACTACGCAGACCTGATCTCCTCTTCAATAGGAGTACGTAGGCAAACATTCATGGTGCGGTCTCACCCCCTACCAAAACACAAACCATTGTCAGCGGGTATTGGGATTCTCTTTCAATCCACTACATTTCATTCGGCTTCAGACCAAAGGGATTGAATTACCTGAACTCCTCTCAAATAGGAGATTCGACGACCATCTAAGCTGCGGTCGTACCTCGAAGAGCAATACCAATCGATAAGAGATGGAATTAACTAGGCTTCTCCTAAATAGAAGTACTGGCGACCATCTATGGTGTGGTCAATCTCAGAGAGGAAAGCCACACTCCTCTCCACATTTCCATTCAAAAACAAGTCCCAAGACACCAAAGATGGTAGGGATACACACAGATCAATGATCTATTCTGAACTATCCAAAGACAGCTCAATGTCCATCCACCAAGGAAGAATTCAGAATTCATCAAGATCACAAGCCCTGAAGCAGCAGACAAAATATCAAGCAAATAGCAAGGCATATCTAAAAGGGAAGTGATCCAAAAATATATTTCTCTGTCATATATAATGTTGTTTGATATATATACAATGTGAACTGTACATGACAAAATGGCTAAGCTAGTTTGTGCAGGTAAATACAAGCTCATCTACGAATCAGGGTACATGCGAGCTAGCAAGACCAACATAGCATCCCACTCAGATGAAGGAGGTAAAGCTGTAGTCTCATGGATAAGAATATCCACACAACCCAACAGATCTGTAGCCATCTGCATGATGACCATATGCTCATCGATATAAGCGCTCATCTCTGCGATCATACCAGTAGTAAGGGACCTCGCTGCAGAACTATCTGTGACAACCACATCCCGGGCAGATATAGCACTATCCCGCTCAACTATCTATGCTTCTCTGTCTGACCTGGCCTCATCCCGCTCAACAACAGCGGCATCTCTATGAGCTAATGCCTCATCTCTCTCTAATAGGGTGGTCGACATCAAGAGCAGTCGACATCATAGATCGAATCTGGTCTCTCTCAAAGGTCATCAGATGAAGACTCTGCTCTAAATACTATGCCGAGTGGTGGATCACAAAAGTACTGGTACTAGGAGAATCTGGAAGAAATGTTGGCAACCCAACAGCGGTATCTTCCTCGATGTTGGTATCAATGTCCTCTATAGGCTCTACATCGTCTAACTCAATCTCTGGTACTGCAAATATTGTTGCAGCCGATAAAACCTCCGTCTCCATCCATACGGAGTACTCTGCAGAATAACCGGGATGACTGGAAGGAAAAGCAGCTAGCTCACGCTGATCCTAGCAAGCATATACACGAGATTGGTCCTCGACTGAGAGGTATCGAGAAGCTGAGCGCTGACCTTCCGCCCCCTTGAAAGGATGAAAATCCTAGAACTGGTCAAACTGCGACATCATAGCCAATGGATGATAAGTCGTCATGCCCCTCAAGCCAGCCAAAGGGAGGAAATCCATGCCCGGAGCATGAGTAATGAAGCTGTATAGTGAGCAAAGTCCGGAGCACAGCAATATGCTAAATGGATCTCTGATATCTGCCAAAATGCGGAACCAGACTGAGCATCTATACACTCCGATAAATTTGAAAGGAATACGACATAGCCACCTCATGGGAGAAGCAATACCCGTGCCGTCTAAGGGTACCAACCGGTCGCAAGTGTGACATAAACCACACATACAGCATGACCAAACTCCTAGTAAACACGCCTGATGGGTAAGTACTGCAGTAGGATGCTGATCGTAGGGTCTCTGCCACGATCATGGGTACAATGGTACGACCCTCCCTGAGAGCTCTCACGATCATGATAACTCCTATGTCTATCTCATCCATGTATCGCGGCATATACATGTATGACAGTACACAAAAGCATTAGTACATCAACTCTGGCCAAATGCCAATGATCCTCCGACACGGTAAAATCCCCTGAATGTCGTGAGTAGCTATCCTCCGCACCAAATCTGTCATACAGAAAACGCTAAGAGATCACATGGCCAGATGTCAGCTCATCCTATACCATTCTGCGCCTCAATCCTGTGAGAGTCATGAATTGTCTACTCATGTCTCCTAAAGCCATGTGTACGCAAGGTCGGTCTAGGGGCAGCATCATCAAATGGGCATACTCCTCTAGAGTAGGAGTCAACTCATAGGTGCCAAAATGGAATACCTGCCTGTCAGGTAGCCAATGCTCTATCATCCCGTCCATGAATCCTGCAGGAACCTGAAAAACCAAAAGGGTTATGGTATGTCTTTGCGACAGATGATTCTGATCACCCCGTCGGTGGTGACATCTTTATCGCATCACGATCAAGATACCCAATGCCACCTTTGCGGTGGGGTATGATCTATCTGGCTAAGCGTCGAAGAAGACATCTGTGTGGCCGTGTCATAAGACCATCCAGGGTCAATGTCGAATATCTACGGACATACATACATATGCATAACATGATACATGCATAATGAGATAATGGATGGCAATATGTAAATATATCATCATCTAATACATCGACTCTATCTGACTACAAGTACATGAAAATGGGGCACAGACGCCCTCTACTACTAACAATGGCCTATCAAAAGATATAGCGAGAATGGGGAACACCACCCAATATCTAATGAGAGGCCTATCAAAAGATATAACGAGAATATACATCGAGGAAGAAGACCCGGGGTCTCGATGTCCACATCCTCAATCCTCGTCCACGATGTAACTCCTCCTAAGTCACTAGATCTCTATCACTTGGGGATGTCGGGCCTATAAAGGGAGGATCCGCTCCGCAAAACCAAATGGGTGTTCGACGGGCCGGACCGGTTGGAAGGAACAAATGTCTCGCCTCTCTTTGGATCTCGCCCAAATGCCGAATAAATATGCGTGCACGATCCAACTGTCGGGTCAAGCTATCAATCTAGTCGGATGAGTTTAGAGCTCGGACACAAGCCACCCAATCATCATCATCAAAGATCCAGAACCATGTCCCCCATAAACTGTGTGTGGCACGGATGGGCCCCAAAAGTCTTGAGGAGCCACCGGTACTGGAATATCTCCCGAGTACACGGACCCTCGGATAAATAAAAACTGTCAACTCCCAACAATGGAATATCAATGGCGGGTGATTGTGATACAGGCCAATGACGCCTAACAGGAGGCAAGATCGGTATACGAATCTCCCCTGTGGTGCTCCTAATAGCACACTCTCCTAAATAGAGCTCTCTGCCTCCATCGGTGTAAAGAGGAAATCTCCGGGTGGAAATAAAATACTCTACTCTAGTAGGGTGTCCATCCTTAAAACCGATGATCAAATGATCCCCTGAGTATGGAATCCATGACCAATGCCACCGTCGGTCGGTAGCTCACTACATACGGCAATAATGAAACCCTCAGATATAGGGACCTCTGGCAAAATAGAATGGTGCCATCGTTGTCCTCATGGATAGGTATCTAAGCCTAACACACTCATAGGACGTAAACATGGAAGCCTCTCATAGGCCCAAAATTGCCAACACAATTGCAAAACATCTGCTATCAGTAAACACTCTTAACCTGTGAAGGGAAAAAGATAAGAGAAATACTCACCAGTAGGAACGGGTAAAATCCTAGCCAAGCCTCGGTCAAACCCTGTGAGCGCAGACGTATGCCCCGGAAGAAATAGGCAAAGGTGTAAGAGCCCCAGTCATACTCTCCTATACGGTCCACATTGCGTGTGGCGCTGACCAAAACGAAAGATACCATGGAAGAGTTATCTGCTATGAAGCAGCCTTGAATGATCATCAGGAACAATCACCGCAGAACGCGATCCCTGATCCTGACATCATCAGGCATGGGCTCACTCAATAGCCCGCTCATGACATCTATGCTCAAAGGACCTGAATGGACAGTCCTGCCTTTGAGCTTCCCCGCCAGAACTCCTAACAAGGATCGGATGGCAGTAGGGGTGATATTCGCCATGCAAGGCACTGGCTCCCCTCCAAACTCCATACCTGTGATAAATCGCCAATCCATAGGCGTCATCATCACCTCACAATCCAGCAGGTAGAGTGACTGAGTCTGATGAAACCATCACTCAGACAATGCCCTGAGGTAACCCCAGGGACAACGACGGGGAAGGATGGAGAAAAATGCCCCAAATCCCCACTCATGCACTACTACTCTATAATCAGGATGAATCGCCTGGAACATGGAGTGGATGCCAAACAAGTTCCCCTGAGGCTGTGTAAAACCTGGAACCTGCATAAAAAGCAGATCAACATCAGAACCCTTTAAATCCTCATTAATAGGAAAAAAAGGAAGATAAAGTCTAACGGCATACCTCGTTAGCATGCAAGTACATCGATGGGTGTCTACCCAAATCACCCAACAACTCTGGGTTCATCACCTGGATGCTCGAAAGTTCCCTGTGAGGGATAGATGCAGCAGGAGCGGGATCCTCAATATCCACCTCCTCGTCCTCAACGTCTGGAACCTCTACCTGGACGGGACGAATCACAGCCCTCCACCAACCGAGCGAGGTTTGTATGTGATGAAACAGGATGAGGCACTTGAAGCCCTCCACAGATGCCGAGAAGCGATCCTATAGGAGGCGCTTCTACCGATCTGGATCCATAATATCTGGACAACAAATCTCCAAATCACCTCAGAAAGGGTGTGGTATTTCCTTACCTGGAGCTTTCTAAAATGCATTATATGACTATATGCATGCATGCATTTACTTTAACATATAATAGAGTTAGAATGCATGACTACCCAATGCCTACATTTGGAAAAATTTTGCCATAGTCCCCTTTGAAAATATGACTATCCCCATGCACGCAGGCATGTCTAGGTGGCCATTCAGTGGCACACCTGTCCCAAAGTCATATACCTAATATATGCATTAAAAATCAAAATTATCATGCATAAGGCCAACCTCAATGCTAGGAGTATTTTTCCTTTCTACCTTTTGCTCATTGGACCTCAAATAGGACAAAAAAATAGCAGAAAAAGGTGCCAATTTGATTGTCTTAGAAGTCAAAATTTTCACATCATTATGTTCAGCATGGTTTAATACTATCATTTACTATGTTGAGAATTTTTTATCAAGTCATTTGTGCATACATAATCACTACTATGTGTTTAGATGCATTTCGTGCAATATTTCACAATCTAACGGACAGAAACTGGAAAAAAAATACATGCATACATTACCAGGATAGTGTAGAACACTTGTACGGTGATAGAATTTGTAGAAAGCAGCCCGAACTCAGCAAACCTGAAGATGGCTCATGGATTTTCCTAAGCGAGGGAGTTAGAAATGAACCTGCGAAGGCAGGCTGCTAGATTTATCATCCACGCCTGGCCGCAGGCTCACCTGCGACTGCAGCAGGTGCACCTGCGGCTCCTCCATGTGGGTCCCACCCCTCCGGCTCGGTCCAATTCGAGTTAAAGCGGAGTTCTTACGGGCTAGAATGGTCAAATTGGGAATAAAAATGCCACGCGATTGAGAAAAACAACATACAATCCTGGTCTTCTCAGATGAGACTTTGAATCTGCACATCACTCATTGGTAGTTGCCTGAACACAAGGTATACTCTGCCGATGACCTCAATTGTCACAAATCACATACGACAATACCTTATACAGGTCAGATGCCGCCGACTCCAGGTCGTTACCCTACGTGAATCCCCGACGGGGGTTACAACGTGAGTCCCCGATGGGGGTTACAACGTATATCTCCGACGGGAGTAGCAACACATGCTCAGCCGTTGACACACATATCAACGAAGGTCAAGAAACCTTGACATCATTTCAGCCGATAGCGTTTAAACCTATCAGAGCTATAGAGCTGTTCGAGGTTCTTATACCCAGCTGCTCATATTCCCCAGCGGATCCCCGTGGGAGTCAAATGCAATGCTCCGTTGATCTACATCGTCGGTGAAGGTCAAGCAACCTTGACGATCTCCTCACGAGAGACCACCATTGATTCACGTCGGTGAAGGTCAAGCAACCTTGACGGTATATCCCACAGGATGTTTGATTGTTGATTCACGTCGCCAACGAAGGTCGGGCATCCCCGGCGGCATTTGTTGTTGGCAGTAAATCCAACAGAATCATGACATAATCTGGCGATACTAACCAGGAGAGGTCAACATTATTAAAGAGGATAGATGATGGAATATGTTATACACATCCTCAAACAGATCAAGCTTTATCCCCATAGATCTCTTACACATAAGAGATACCCCTTCAGTATTAAGTCGTTATCAAGAACACATGAATTTGGTGATAACTCCAACACCAACATCCTAACAGATTCGGCTTGCACATCAGATCTGGTCGGTATTGCCAATCCCCAGTTGAAGCAACAGGGAACCAGCAATCATCCCCAGCATGTTGGGCCACAACCTCGTACACATGCATCATATATTTGCATCATGTTGCTATCCATAGTACCATGTTTATCTTGTTGCGTTTCAAGTGTCTAGGATTCTTTATCCTACCCATGCATCGCCATGCATGAGTATGATAAAGATGGGCATCTGTAGACACTCGAAATTTTCTCGTACTACTCTTATTACTAACATTGCAGGGAGGATGATTAAGTCTTTAAGAGAGAACCACGAAGACAATCCAAATCCATACCGGATACTACCAGAAGTGCAGCATCAACCCCGAATCGCAATCTGGGAGTAACGGTTTCAACCTCAGATCTAACCCCAAGACCTGCAGATACAATACCAGAAAACACACCGGAGAAGACCGATTAATCTCGGAGATAACCCCGAGGTATCCAGTCTCAGTCCCAACCATGGGAATAGCCACCAACCTTGGTGATAACCCCAAGGAATGCAGTTTCGGAGATAACCTCAAAAATGCTTGTTTCAAATGCCATCAGCTTCAATCTCAGCACTCACAATGAGATACACTGTACCAACCCGGCATTAACATCGGAAAGATAGGCACACCTCAAAGATGACAATGAGGACCTTCAATAAATGCAGCAGTCCAATCTCAGCGAAGTCTGAGCAACGTCTGCTTATCGGCCCAATCCGGCAGTAACACCGGTGAGGGGCAACATCGCCATCTCGTCAAACACGATGCCATGTCACGTCTCTACGTAACAATGTCCCACAAGGCTAACCAATCCCGAGTGACTATTGTGCGGGGTAACGGATGAAAGTTGAAGCTTGAAGACCGGAGGGCATCGTCCCATCTTCAAAGACTTCGTACAAACTCTAAATCCCATGCCATCGTATAACTCTCGACAATGGCGGTCCGAAATAGGTCTTGAATACCTCAAAACAGATGTACAGATTGCACTTCTTAAAATCTGAGTGGACATTATAGTGCCTGAATGCACGTACTTCGAGACGACCCGACCCGGACAAACAAAGGCGGGCCGACTCGACGACGCCTCTGGTACACTACTTGGTGTGCCATGCAGTACACTACACAAGACATATTGCCTATAAATAGAGGGCTTGTGGTGCAAATTTTTAAGAGAAAAAAGACGGGGAAACCCTGCACAATTTTCTCTACACTTGCCATACAGTGTATTTTCTCATTTTCAAACACCTATGAGCTCATATATATCCTCTTTTGTACCCACAAAAGTCCAGTGTTTACCCACTCTAAAGATATAGAATCCCTTTTATCAGTCAGCTATAAGCCTTCTCACACACTTTAGAGTCTTTCTCTTCATCTTTTCACACACCCTTCTACACGTTGAGAGTCGTGTTGCTTGCTTTTGCCAAGACTTCGGTCCGTGGTTTCATTCCAGTCTGATTGAGCCTAGACTTTGGTCTGGAGCGTTTACTGCTTTAATATATATATATATATATATATATATCAACTATGTGTCGGACTTTGTTAGATGAGCCTAGACTTGATGCAGTGCATTTACTCGCTTTTTTTATATATATATATATATATATATATATATATATATATATATATATATATATATATATACTTATATATATATAGTGTGCTCGAACTATGTTCGATGAGCACAGATTTTACATCATGCATTTATTATATATATATATATATATATATATATATATATATATATATATATATATATATATATATATATATTTATTTTGTCTGCACTGGAGTTCCTTCATGGCGATTAATCGCTTCTGACTTTCTTTTACATTTACGTCTCGCTGAAGTTTACTTAGTGGCGATTAATAAATATTCTGACTTTTAACATCTTTATTTACATTTCGATCCCCATGGAGGTGCTTCGTGGTTGGTGATCATATACGTATATATATATATATATATATATATATATATATATATTTATCGCTTTTTATATATATACCTGCTTATTGCTTTTATACAAATTGCAATATTCTGTACGCCTAGGAATCATGTGATCACAGATTCATCCCATTGGATCTAGATTCGGTTCCCGTGATGGAGATTTTCAGCTGTAAGCAGCTTGTAAATTATTTTGCGATGTCTGTATTTCCTTAGATGGTTTCCATACCCACGAGGAAGTCGGCATTATGTTTGGATATATTATTTTTCATACGGATGCCTCGCATCCGTCAAATAAAATCAATTCAGCCGCTCACTTAATAAAAATGGAAGTGTAAAAGGTCTCAATTCCTATTGAGCATCAGGGTTTGAAAAACCTCTTTTATAAAACATCATTTCCATATCTTGCTAAAAACTGAATTTTTACATAAATTCAAACCCTGTGTATATAGGTTCGAACGAGGCCTTGGACCACTTTCATATAACAGCACATTGACCCACACACACACACACACACACACACACACACACTCAGATAATAGTTTCTTGAAAAGAGGCATCACAAGTAGTAACACGTATGTCGGGGTGCCTAACACCTTCCCCCAAGATAACCAAGTCCCCGGACCCTAAGCGAATCTCGTTTTTCGATGGGCAGAGTATATCGGTGTCACATCCTTTGGGTCATTGTGCAAACCTTTTCTCGGTTGTGTTAGTACAACCATTTAAAAACCAACTGATGACTCTTAACAGTCCCATCGTCGACATTATACATGTCGGACCTTTTTCACTTGTTTTTTCAAACAAATCTTACCTAAAATGAGAACACCAAAGAACAAGTAAAGGAAAGGGACACCCAAAAAACCGGACGTCGACACATGCGAAGCATCGAGATACACTACAAAATTCGCCATATTATCTGATAAAGATAATATAGGTGCTTCACCTAACTTTCCTTTTTAGTTATTGAAAACTATTTTCTCACTCCTCATTCCCAACATACTAATCATTAATGTAATATCCGAGTTTTATTTTTATTTTTATTTTTATTTTTAATATTATTTTATGTAATTTAAGAATTGTTAATAAACGAATTTATATGAAACTTTTGGGTGATTTCATTTATTAGATGTATAGGTGTTGTACATATATGTGTTATTTCAAGATATATGATGAGATGTATTTAAATGGTTGGTTTAGTTTTATTTAACTATTTAAATTGATTAAGTGGGGAATTATTCTATTTATTACGTGGGATGACATTAAATTATGAGCTGGAGTTCAGAGCGGAATTTAGAGGCGCGGACTGCGTATTTGAGTCCGGAACGTCGAAATTAGTCAAGATAGACTATAATCACGAAAAAGTGTCATGACTGACTTTTTGGTCAAAGTCAACCAGTTGACTTTTTTGAGGAAAAAGTCAACTACAAATTTTGGAGATGATTTTGACTAAACGGATAGTCCCATAATGTCCGGAACGTCGACTTTAGTAGGAACCGATATAAGTATCGAATATGTTTGGTTCTGAAGGGTAAAATAGTCAAATAGCTTATTAATTGATTAATTGATTAAAATAATATATATTTTTGTAATAGAAATTAGCTGAACTGATGGACCCATGAGACTATTAACTCGGGACAAGGGAGGGAGTATACGTATATTACATAATAGCTAGGGTGGAAGTAATTTATTTTATTCCTTAAAACCAAAATTCTTTTTAACTCCCACATTCATTGTCTCTAACTCCCACATTCTTCCTATTAATTAACTATATTATTGTATTATTAAGTACTGTGAGTAACTAATCATTAGTGTTGGGGGTTATGGGAGTTGGGGGTTATGGGAATCAAAAGACTCTAACAAAGCTATACATATATCGATAGTGTGGTAGTATTCTAGAGATCTCTTAGAAACTAACAAGCAAGGAAGAGGGATAATCAAATTAACGCAAGGGAAATTCATCCAAAAAGGTAAGCTATGAAACTGTCTTTCTCATGTTCTTGAAGAAAAATAGTGAAAAAGCATGTATAGCCATGGTAAATGGTTTATGTTGATTTTGTAAGGCTATGATAATATTGTTGGTTTCTGTTATGAGGAGGATAAGGAATGAAAATTATAGTTTAAACATGTTGCAATTAAATAGAGAATCAACTATTTCATGAATGTATGTGATATATTGATCAAATTCCTCTTTGTAGTCAATTTGTTCATAGCATGGTAATTTAGTGAGTTGGTTTGTTGTAGCATGTTCATATATGTTGGTAGAAGTGATCTGGACAGTAGAAGTCAAGCCCATGTATGCTAGAATCAAAATCACAAATTTTTTAAAAGTTGGTTGAATGTGAAATCAGTGATTTTTGGGGTTTTTCGGAGCCTCGGAATCATGGTGTAGATTACTCGATTAGCGTATGTTATAATTTTATAAAATAGTATGTAGCATGAGGTACAACCTGTCCAAATTTCATAAGAAAGGGAATTAAATTGAGCAAGTTATGAAAATCGTAAGCATGCATGTTGGTAATAAAATCTGTAGAATTCTGGAAATTTCAGAATTTTTTCTAAGTATAAAACTAGTGCCTTTCTATGCAGTTGGTTTGTGGTCTTAGCATGCTAGTTTTATGAATGTTATATTTTTTTTAAAATACCTTGATGTATGAAGTTTATTGTGTCCAAGTATCATGGCCATATCATCTTTAGGTTAGTGGGAATAAAATCGTAGAGTCAGTAAAAATCGTAGAGTAAACTCTGAAAATCGTAGAGTCAGTAAAAATCGTAGTCAGTGAAAATCGTAGAGTAAAAATCGTAGAGTCAGTGAAAATCATAGAGTAAACTCTAAAAATCATAGAGTTAGTGAAAATCGTAGAGTAAAAATCGTAGAGTTAGTGAAAATCGTAGAGTCAGTGAAAATCGTAGAGTAAAAATCGTAGAGTCTCTGAAAATCGTAGAGTCAGTGAAAATCGTAGAGTAAAAATCGTAGAGTCAATGAAAATCATAGATTCAGTGAAAATCGTAGAGTAAACTCAAAAATCGTAGAGTCAATGAAAATCATAGAGTAAACTCTGAAAATCGTAGAGTCAGTGAAAATCGTAGAGTAAACTCTGAAAATTATAGAGTAAAGTTTATATTATAACTACTATGCATTGCTAATAGTTGATGTGCATGATTATACAATTGTGTAGGGCACGTGAAGTGTAGATAGTTGTAAGCTGTTAATCTGTTATTGGTAAACAACGAGCAAGGCAAGTTTCTTATCCTATTTTTCATTATGAATTTATTCAACTCTTATTCAGTTGATTGCAGCGAGGATAAGTTTGGGTTGTTGATTAATTAATCATTCGTGCAAGCTCCTTTATTGTAAAGTTCTATAACTTCAATTGAGATGCGAAACGTTATTGATGATTATTCAGTTCCTATTGCAACTGCTATACTTTAAAGTTCGTATACACTTAATGAACTATATATATTCAAGCATGCTTTCTAGCTTTCATTTCAGCTAGATGTTATTGATGCAAACATAGTATATTGTTTGAACAATTCAAATCCTTTGAAGCTATTGAATGTTTACCAATCCAAATTGCTTTGGTGAGGTCCCACATGAATACTAAGATAAACAACCCGAATAATGGGGTAACTGATGTCGGGCATATAGTCCCATTTACGCTTATGCGTTTAAACTTTATACTTGTGCATAATGTAGGGTACGATATACTGATCACCTGGAGTACTTATAGAGACCGTTTACAATCTATTTGATTGTTAAACCGTCTGATGGTTTTTGATGAAACAAAGTAATGTTCAGGGTATCTAACACCCCTTAGTATGTTATTGAGAATTCCAGAACTCTTATCTTGATATTCCAGTTTATCTCTTGATATTTATTTCAACTATTGAGAAATATTCATACTAATGCTTCTACTTCTGATGTATGTTCTCAAACTACTTTATATGTTTGCTAGGAAATTTGTGCTCATTCTTGCTTAAACTTTTTAGTTAAGGCTGATAACTTTGGGGGCTCGGGCAAGGACAAAGGAAAGTCTAAGATGAAATGATGAGAGTTATTTATGTAATAATTATATTTTCGCATATGATGTGATGTAGCGATAAACGCTAAGTTTAAGTTTTAGTTTATTAAAGGTTGTAAAGACTTAGGACTTTATTTTGAATAAGTATGTAATAGTTAATATTATTATTATTATTATTATTATTAGAGTTACTTAGATAGATGCTGATGTATGTTATATCGTGAGCACCATGTCATGTAATCGATGTTACACGGATTTGGGGGCGTCACAGGTTGGTATCAAAGCAATAGATTATAAACCTTAGGTGGGGAACCTTAGACTATAACCTTAGGGAAGTTAGTGGAGAAAATAAAGAGATGAACTCATGTAGAGTTCTAGGGGTTTTGTCAAATCTATTTTTCTTAAAAACAAAAACAACTATTTTAAAATACTAACCGAGTGATTCTTTTTCTTGTTTGAAGGATGTCAGGAGAAGAGGAGGTTAGAGATATCCACGTTGTGAGTGAGCAGTTGGTGACAAATTGTACACGAGCCTATATTTGAGGCGATGGTGACTCGAGACCAGAGGAGAGTATCACGAAGAGGAAGAGGAGCCCGAGGAGGACTCGGAAGAAGCACCTGAGGATACTTTATTGGATGAGTTGATGGTAGGATTACGGAGTTGGACGACAAGGTCCATGAGTTGAAGGAGTTGTATCAAGGGGAGCAGCAAACTACAGCATTGCTTGAGGCATTGGTGCACCACCTGATAATTAGGAACGGGGATCTGGTTGACAAGTCATGGGCATCGAAGCGTAAGGCGGATAGGACCGGAGGATGAGAAAGAAGCTATTAGGACCCACTTGGGGCATACCATTAATGGGTTAGAGTCGAGGATTGAGTCTTCAAACCGACAATGATTATTACCACATTCGGGAGAGAGAGAGAGAGAGGCCGTGTTGGTGAGAAGCTAACTGGCTAGTTAGAAGGAGAGGTGAGAAATAAGAAGGTTAAGATAGACAAGATGAAGTATGCATTTAAGTCAGCACATAGAAGGTTTTAACATAGGGTGAATCATTTTCCAAGTGAGGGGCATCAGTCTAGACGTGTTATAAGCCAAGGGCTGGTACTGGAGATAGCGGATGAGGAGCATGAGGACGCCATTAGGTGGGGCATTTAGTTTATTATGATGAACTTTTACTACTGGCGTATAGAACGCTAATCTTTGAATAATATGCTTGGTTTCAGTTTTTACCAAGTATGTTGGTTTAAAGTGATGTAAATGGCTTAATGTTATAAGACGATGAAATATGTTGGGTGTTATGTTTATAAATAAATATGTTTTTATTTAAGTATGTGTAGTGATGATTAAGTCTCTTCTTATGAATGATATATTATGTAGAGTAAGTGATAAGATAATAACATTAAGTTCATTTTAAACAGATAGATGGCTAGAGGAAGACGTCGTCAAACACCCGAGGGGTCAGGCGGTAATGATGGGGATCCACCGAATCCTATGTAGCAGTTTGTAGACATGTTAGTGGGGGCACTTCAGAATCGAACCCCGAATGCCAATAACCCTCTAGTGGCCCAGGTGGCACACTTCAAGGACTTCAAGAGCGCGGGACCCCCTTTGTTCAAAGGAACCACTGAACCCATCGAAGCTCAAACTTGGGTCAAGGAAATCGAAAAGGCGTTATTATCGCTCGAGTAGGTGATGATCGAAAACAATCTTCGCCACTTACATGTCTTTGAAGGTGAAGCTAACACGGTGGGAGGCAAACGGACCGAGAAATTTGGAGAAGGCATGATACCTTGGGAAGGGTTTAAGAAAATCTTTTTGAGAACTATTTTCCGGTTAGTATCTTGATCGCGTGGCGATGCGATTCCTGAGTGAAGCAAAGAAGACATGGCGGTACCTCAATATGCCATAAAATTCAACGAGGTGACGAGGTTTCGCCTCACCAGTCAACACTGAGGAGAGAAAAATGAGGAGGTTTTAGCAGGGTCTCAAACCATGGCTATATAGCAGACTCTCTGTGTTATAGACGAAAAGCTTTGACTCTCTGGAAAAAGCTATAATCGCCGAGGCGGAAGTGAGGCCTACGATGAAATTTAATAAGGAAAAAAGAAGAAGAGAATGAAGGAGGGAATCGCAGAAGTGCAATGGCGGCGAAGATGGTGCAAACAAGAGGAAGTGGAACAATAACAACAATAGCAGCAACAATTTGAAATCGAGAAACTCTGGGGAAAAACTAGGGGAAACAAAGAAGAGAACTGAGGCATGCAAGGAGTGTGGGAGGAATCACTCAGGGGTATGTCTAAAATGAAAGAATGTCTGTTTTAACTACGGGCAGGAGGGGCACATCTCTCCCAATTGCTCTGCACCAAAGAGAAATGGATGCTTTAACTATGGAGCATTGGATCATCAGGCAAGGAATTGCCCAAAGAAGAACACAGCGGGAGGAAATGGAGGAAGGGGACCAAGCGGTGGGAATCTCACGATTAATGGACCACCAACTCAGAATCGACAAACAACAAGGACTTTCAACATGACGGTTCAGGATGCGGTCGCATCCAGGGATGTGGTTTCAGGTATCATTCCGATCAATGATATATCTGCTTACATAATATTTGATTCGGGTGCTACTTGTTCCTTCGTATCGCATGAATTCTCCCAACAATTAAATTTACCCCAGGAAGAATTAAAATATCCTATGAACATAGAAGTTGCTAATAAGGAAATGATTCCCATTAGCCATGTCTATAGAAATTGTGTTGTAAACATTAGGGGATATAAGTTACCCGTGGATTTAATACCAATTCAATTAGGAGAATTTGATGTAATTCTAGGAATGGATTGGTTATTTAACCATGGAGCGATGATAGATTTCCAAAAGAAGTGTATAAACCTTAGGACTCCAGATCAGTCTAAGGTAGCATTCTATGGAAGTAGGTCGCCGAGACACTCAAGTTGTCTGACGATGATGCAAGCAAGGAAGTTACTAAGAAAGGGATGTGTAGGATATTTGGCCCATATCGTCAATACGCAGAAAGTAGGGATAGAGATGGGACATATACCAGTAGTGAACGAATTTCCAGAGGAATTTCCAAGACTTCCGCCGGATCGGGAGGTCGAATTCATTATAGATTTAGTACCGGGGACGGCACCGATTTCGAAAGCCCCTTACAGAATGGCACCGGCAGAAATGAAGGAGTTGATGGTACAGTTGCAAGAGTTATTGGATAGGAAGTATATTCAACTGAGTGTGTCTCCTTGGGGAGCACCAGTTCTATTTGTGAAAAAGAAGGATGGATCGATGAGACTATGTATCGACTATCGAGAGTTGAACAAGGTGACGATTAAGAACAAGTATCCGTTACCTAGGATAGATGATTTGTTCGATCAACTGAAGGGAGCAAAATATTTTTTCAAGATCGACTTGAGGACGGGATATCACCAGTTAAAGGTAAGGAAGGAGGATGTACCTAAGACAGCGTTCAGGACATGTTACGGTCACTATGAGTTCCTAGTGATGTCGTTCGGGTTAACAAATGCGCCAGCAGCATTTATGGACAAGATGAATCGGGTATTCAAGCAATACTTAGATAAATTCGTAGTTGTGTTCATAGATGATATCTTGATCTATTCTAAGACTCAGGAAGATCATGCTAAACATTTAAGGTTAGTGTTGGAGGCGTTGAGGAAGGATAAGTTATACGCAAAATTCTCGAAGTGTGAATTTTGGTTGGAGAAAGTTCAATTTCTTGGTCACGTGATCGACAAGGACGGAATTTCTGTGGATCCAACAAAGGTGGAAGCGGTTCAGAATTGGGAACAACCAAAGTCACCGACTGAAGTAAGAAGTTTCTTAGGACTGGCAGGCTATTATAGACGGTTTATCCAAGATTTTTCAAAGATAGCAGGAACATTGACGAATTTAATGAAGAAGTCGGTAAAATTTGTCTGGACGGAGAAATGTGAAGAGAGTTTTAAGGAACTCAAGAAAAGACTGAGTGAAGCACCAGTGTTGTCTTTACCTGACGATAGAGGTGACTTCGTGATTTTCAGTGATGCGTCACACAAAGGACTTGGCTGTGTGCTTATGCAATGTAGTAAAGTTATTGCGTATGCATCGCGTCAATTGAAGGATTACGAGAAGGGATATCCTACCCATGATCTGGAATTGGCGGCAGTAGTATTTGCCTTAAAGATATGGATGCACTATTTATATGGTGTAAGGTGTGAAATATACACGGACCATAAAAGTCTGAAGTATATTTTCACGCAGAAGGAGTTGAATATGAGACAAAGAAGATGGTTGGAACTTATAAAGGATTGCGACATCTTGTATCATCCGGGGAAAGTGAACGTGGTAGCAGATGCGCTAAGCAGAAAGGGCAGTGGTAGGTTGGCAATGCTAACAGCTCAAGAGGAGTTAATTAGGGAGATGGCTAGATTGGAACGCGAGATAAAAAGTCCAAGAGAGCCAGAGGGGAAATTGTTCGCAATGGAGGCTCATCCGACTCTATTGGACAAAACCAAGGAAGTACAAAGGCAACGATGAGGAATGTATGAAGGTGAGGATAAAATTTCGGATGGAGAAGAGCTTAAATTGATATGGGGTGATGGACTATTAAGAATTGAGAAGAGAATTTGGGTGCGGTGGTATGCGAATTAAAGGAAGAAATCTTGCGAGGAAGCTCATAGCTCAAGTTACTCAATTCACAGGAAGCACAAAGATGTATCGGGATCTCCTTGACATTATTGGTGGCCCAATATGAAAAGAGAAGTCACAGAGTGTCGTCGTGAAGTGTTTAACATTCCAATGAGTTAAGGCGGAACACATCGAAACAAAGCGGGCTACTTCAACCTTTAGAAATTCCAGAATGGAAGTGGGAGCATATCACGATGTACTTCGTGGAAGGACTTCCAACTACGCAGAAGGGTTATGATGCAGTTTGGGTGATCGTTAATCGATTGACCAAGTCAGCGCATTTCTTGCCAATCAAGATCAGATATACCTTGGATCAGTTGGTAAAGCTTTACATTAAAGAGATTGTTTCCAGGCACGGGGTACCTGTATCAATTGTATCAGATCGCGATTCGCGGTTCACAACAAATTTCTGGAGAAGTTTTCAAGAACGCATAGGAATGAAATTGAGGTAGAGCACAACGTATCATCCTCAAACAGATAGGCAGAGCGAGAGAACTATTCAAACATTAGAGGACATGCTGAGAGCATGCATTATGGATTTCAAAGGGAGCTGGGATGATCACCTATCGTTGGTAGAATTTGCGTACAATAACAGTTATCATGCGAGCATCGGTATGCCACCTTATGAAGCTTTATATGGAAGGAAATGCAGAACACCATTGTGCTGGGATGAAGTGGGAGAACGATAATTGCTAGGGCCAGAATTGGTGTAACAAACTGCAGATGTGATCAAAATAATACGAGCGAGGCTCGTGACGGCTCAGGATCGACAGAAGAAATATGCAGATCAACATCGGCAACAACGAGATTTCGACGTCGACACTTATGTGTTTTTGAAAGTGTCACCTTGGGAAGGGAAAATGAGATTTGGGAAGAAGGGAAAACTTAGTCCTAGATTCATAGGACCCTTCGAAGTGTTGAGGCGAGTGGGTGAGGTAGCTTATGAAATAGCCTTACCTCCGGAGTTAGAACATATACACAACGTGTTCCATGTTTCTGTCCTACGACCCTATAAGCAGGATTACAAGCATGTCATAGAGTATAAACCTATTCAGTTTGAAAAGGACTTAACCTACGAAGAGGTCCCATTGCAGATAATCGATAGAAAAGAACAAGTGCTAAGAAATAAGATAATACCTTCTGTTAAGGTATTGTGGAGGAACCACAACGTCGATGAGGCTACGTAGGAACTCGAGGAGAAAATGATGAAAAATTACCCTAACCTTTTTGATTGATGTGTAATGATTCCGGGGACGGAATCCTTTTAAGGTAGGGTGAATGTAATATCCGAGTTTTATTTTTAATATTTTTTTTATGTAATTTAAGAATTGTTAATAAACGAATTTATATGAAACTTTTGGGTGATTTCATTTATTAGATGTCTATGTGTTGTACATATATGTGTAATCACGAAAAAGTGTAACGATTGACTTTTTGGTCAAAGTCAACCAGTTGACTTTTTTAAGGAAAAAGTCAACTACAAATTTCGTAGATAATTTTGACTAAACGGATAGTCCCATAATGTCTGGAACGTCGACTTTAGTAGGAACCGATATAAGTATCGAATACGTTTGGTTCCGAAGGGTAAAATAGTCAAATAACTTATTAATTGATTAATTGATTAAAATAATATATATTTTTCTAATAGAAATTAGCTGAACTGATGGACCCATGAGACTATTAACTCGGGACAAGGGAGGGAGTATACGTATATTACATAATAGGGTTGAAGTAATTTATTTTATTCCTTAAAACCAAAATTCTTTTTAACTCCCACATTCATTTTCTCTAACTCCCACATTCTTCCTATTAATTAACTATATTATTGTATTATTAAGTACTGTGAGTAACTAATCATTAGTATTGGGGGTTATGGGAGTTGGGGTTATGGGAATCAAAAGACTCTAACAAAGCTATACATATATCGATAGTGTGGTAGTATTCTAGAGATCTCTTAGCAACTAACAAGCAAGGAAGAGGGATAATCAAATTAACGCAAGGGAAATTCATCCAAAAAGGTAAGCTATGAAACTGTCTTTCTCATGTTCTTGAAGAAAAATAGTGAAAAAGCATGTATAGCCATGGTAAATGGTTTATGTTGATTTCGTAAGGCTATGATAATATTGTTGGTTTCTGTTATGAGGAGGATAAGGAATGAAAATTATGGTTTAAACATGTTGCAATTAAATAGAGAATCAACTATTTCATGAATGTATGTGATATATTGATAAAATGCCTCTTTGTAGTAAATTTGTTCATAGCATGGTAATTTAGTGAGTTGGTTTGTTGTAGCATGTTCATATATGTTGGTAGAAGTGATCTGGAAAGTAGGAATCAAGCCCATGCATGCTAGAATCAAAATCACAAATGCTAGTGCTGGCACGCTTTTCTATGCAGTTAGTTTGTGGTCTTAGCATTCTAGTTTTATGAATGCTATATTTTTGTAAAATACCTTGATGTATGAAGTTTATTGTGTCCAAGTATCATGGTCATATCATCTATAGGTTAGCGGGAATAAAATCGTAGAGTCAGTAAAAATCGTAGAGTAACTCTGAAAATCGTAGAGTCAGTAAAAAAAGTAGTCAGTGAAAATCGTAGAGTCAGTGAAAATCGTAGAGTCAGTGAAAATCATAGAGTAAACTCTAAAAATCTCAGAGTTAGTGAAAATCGTAGAGTAAAAATCGTAGAGTTAGTGAAAATCGTAGAGTAAAAATCGTAGAGTCAATGAAAATCATAGAGTCAGTGAAAATCGTAGAGTAAACTTAAAAATCGTAGAGTTAATGAAAATCGTAGAGTAAACTCTGAAAATCGTAGAGTCAGTGAAAATCTTAGAGTAAACTCTGAAAATCGTAGAGTCAGTAAAAATCGTAGAGTAAAATCTGAAAATTATAGAGTAAAGTTTATATTATAACTACTATGCGTTGCTAATAGTTGATGTGCATGATTATACTGTAATAACCCAATATTTTCAATAAGAAATTTTGCGATTTTATTTATATATATATATTATATATATAAAGGTGGGAATATGTGCATATAAAGTGTATGTATCTATGTGATAGATAAATTTATTTATTATATGTAAATAATTTCTTATTAGACTTATTGATAGTTATAGATTATATTCTTATAATAAATTAATTTGTAATAAAAATATTTATTATTTATTTTCCATGAAAATATGATTATGGTATATATGATATGATTATTAGGATTCTATGATATGTATTTTATTATATTGGTAAGGTTAATTACTTTTAGCTTAATTGTTGACATTATGTATGAAGGTTATGTCAGATATGAATTCAAAACCCTAAGTCTGGATTTTGAATAAGGGATGAGAATAATAATATAATATTATTATTTTTCAGTGATATAGATATTCCTGATATGTGTGAAATATTAATTTATAGATCAGTTATAGTAGAACAATGCAAACCCTAGCGTTACTGATAAACTATAGTAAAGAGTTAGTTATAACTGTAAGATTTGTTAAGTTGTAGGTTATGTAATTTATGACCCTCATTATGTTTACTGTCAGTTAGATAAACCCTAAGTGATATCTAGAAACCCTAATTACTAAATTAGAACCATAATTGCTAAGTTATAAACCATAAGTATTAATTTAGCAAAGTTAGTAATAATTAATATATTATTAAGGCTAATTTACAAACCCTAGGTGATTAAGAAACCTAGTGTAATTAGGGAACCCTAATCAATATTTTAGAAACTAAGATTTCTATATTTGCCCTTAATACACAATTCTAGATTTAGAGCTTATGAAACTCTAGGGTCAAACCCTAAGGGTTAAAACCTAATAGGTGTGAGAAGTTACCAAAGTACCATGCACTTTATGAGCCAAATGACCAAAATGCTCTTTAGCCTTATTTAATAAGATAACTTGTAAAACTTGCCATAACTTTAGTTGGTGACCAACCTTTGCTAGACATGTGGTCTAAGTACTAGCCTTTAATCAATCAACAACTCACATGATCATCCATTGCATATGATCACTATATAAATAGATCAAAGAGAGGAAAAGTTACAAAACCAAGCTCAATTACCTCATAACACTCAACCATTTCCTCTCTACTCTCTAACCCACGAAATTATAAGACAAACTAGTCCCGATACCCATTACGAACAACCTCATTAAAATCGAGAAGCTTAGAATCGAGAGATTGTTCATCAAAGGTATAAAACCCTAGTTTGAATTTACATCCATAATCTGTTGTTAGATTTTGTGTTTAAGTGTTAGAATATGTTTATTATAGTGTCTTATGATGATCTGGGTTGCTAGATGTTAGATCCATAACATCTAGAGGCTCAGATTTGAGTTTTAAAGAAATCTAGAAAAATTGTGTTTTGAGGTCGACATGATGAATGTCGAGCCTCAGATCTTCTGTGTTATGTATTTTGTGTGTTTGATGTTTTAGACTTGTACTATGCTATATGGACTTTGCTCTGAGACTTGAAATCGAGCTTAGACCATCACCGGAACAAAAAGTTATTCAAGGTCAAACTTCGGTTAATGAAAGCATGACCAAAGTTTACAGGCGACCCGAAACTCATGAGCGATGTCACAACACTTCCCAAGGCCTATAAGCGTCGGTGTTAAATGTTTTGTTGATGTTGTTGTATCTAGCTTGTAGCTTTGTTTGTTGTACTCCGGATCTATGCCTTTAAATCCCTTAAACAATCAATAGATTGTAAGTAGTGGATGGTCAAAGTAGGTCTCTCGGCATTGACTTACGGTTTACGGGTAACCCGAATCTCATTCTTGACGTCGACAAGATGTTCATGAACCCGGATCTTGCTTGTGTTTGTCAATTAGATTGTGTTGTTGTGGAAAAGTTATTGTATTGTAGATGGACTATAGAATGATGCCTTTAGATCACCTAGATAACAAACAGACTGAAAGATATTGGTAGTCAAACTAGCCTTCTTGATCACGGTAGCAGTTTTCTGGAAAACCCAGAAAACCGTATGAATGTTATTTCTGACATGCTTTGACCTATTGCTAGAAGATGATTTTGATGTTGTTTGAGTGACCTGATGATTGATAATTGAACCCTGTCATGTATACTACACCCTTGAGCCATTAGATCATATTAACACTAACTAGAACCGATAGAAATTGGAGCATCAAAAGGGACTTAGAAGTATGCAGGATTTACGGAAAACCCGAGAAAGTCCTCGACAACACTTTTGGAGGCTCGAGATCTCGATGGTTATAGGTTGTATGAACTTGTTTTCTGTTGGATCTTGTTTTTCGTGCATTAGTACTAAAATCATGACCAACAACTTGCCTAGAAAACACATCACACCTTTGTTATAATTTTGGTTAAGCGCCATGAATTTACGGGTTTGCATGATGAACGCGAAGAACACCTATAATAGCGGTTACGTATTTATATAAAGCGATCTTTTGACAGTTTATTCATAAAATTATTATTTTTATTTAATATTTAGTATTAAATAGTTTTAAATATGAAAATACAAAATAAATTCCTAAAAATTATTTTAAAGTCTAAAAATGAGTTTTTAATTATTTTGAATATATTTCATTAATAATTATTATTTTGGAATATTAATAGTATTTAATTTATTTAATTATTATATTAAATAAATTACTTAAAAATGATTTTAATACTTGAAAAATCATTTAAAATTATATTATGTTATAAGAAAATATTTTAAGTTATTTTGAGATGATTGTCATTAATTTAAATAATATTAATGATATTGATTTAATATTTTAATATTATGGTAATTATTTAAAAAGATTTAAAATATTTTAAAAATCATTTAAAATTGATATAAATGTTTTAAAAATATTGGAGTTATTATTAATAACTTTAATATTTTGGCAATGGTTTTATTAATAATTTGATATTATTTAGATATTAGGTGTTTGAAAATTTGTGATAAATTATAATAATTATTTGAAAATTATTATGAAGGCTATGAAAAATAGTAGTATGGTGATATTTAGGTTGTCGAGAATAATATTAAGGGTATTGAATAGAGTTTTAAATTTGGATAAGTACTGATCTGTGGTTGGTACACAAACATGTCTTTGAAATTGATCTGAGACTTAGATAGTTTATTTGTATATGTGTTTATTTGAGATTTATATTTGTGAAACATGTGCCAATATGATTAGGTTATGTGTTCTTTGCAATAAGCGGTCTTATGTGTTATAGTATGTTATTCTAATTGATCGAATGATCTTATTAATGATAGGTTGTTGAATTAGAGATAAAATTAGTTGCGTATTAAGCGCCGAGACCAGAGTGCAAGTATCCTACCTTTGCATTTCCTTTATGCGATGGACATGAGTAAGAATGATTGTAATTATATTATTCTGTATGCATTGTTAAACCTATATTATATCGCCCATTGATTATCAACATGTTAGTATATGGTAATTCAGATATTTATTTTGTTCATTAATTTCTATAAATGATTATACAAGTGTCCCCACTTGGATAATCATTGTATTTAAACACATGTTGATACACCTTTGATATATACATATATGTTGAATTATAGATTATTGTTGGATAAGATAAAACCTTTTGTTTGGACCCCTGACAAGTATGAACATCCCGAACATGGGAAAATTTTATGTGCTCAAAGCGGCCAGAGTGAACGATAATATCGTTCTTGTTATGTAGTATTGATCAATACAGGGCACATTGGGCAGATCACCCTCGTGTCCGTAAGTTATGACGGTTTGCAGATGAAGTTCTGTTAAACCTATTAAAAAATGAAAAACATTGTTCATAGTATGTCACCTTAACCCTATTTATAGTCAGTACGTAGTTTCAAAAATTTGGATAAAGAGTTGTTATGATGTTATTATCGGTTCAGATTACTTCACAACTTTTGATTTATTGTAGAATGGAAGTATAAAGAAACATTTAATCCTTTCAGCTAATATTTATAATTGTTATTACTTGCTGGGCACTCAAATGTTCATCCTTGCTTAATTTAAATGTTTTCAGTTTAGTAGATCGACTAGAGGGCTCTGCCAAGAACAAAAGGAGAGGAAAGCTACCCGAATAAGTTTGTTTTATCTTATGTAATAACTAGACTTAAATAAGATTATTATATTTATTATCTATCATGTAATGAAATGTTAAGGTCGCGTACCTGGGATTTAGAAAATTCTGATATGTTAATTAAGTTTGATATTTATGATAATTTTATTACTTCCGCTCATAGAAATGGTGTTGTAATGCACTGAGTTCGGGTTTCAAGTACCTGAATTTGGGGGGTGTTACATTTTGGTATCAGAGCTTTTGGGTTAGAAACCTTGGTTGGGGGTAGACCTTAGGCTATAACCTTAGAGCAGAGGAAAACGTTGAAAGTACAAATAACTCACGTAGAGTTTAAAAGGAGATGAACCAAATAAATTCATCGTCAAACAAAAATAAAAGATAACTTATATAAAACTAATATGTGTTGTGTGTTAATCAAGATAGTTTGTGTTCAGGTGTCAGATAGGAAAAAGAATTAGGATACCCTCATATAGTAAGAAGGAGGCTACCTTCATAACTGAGCCTACATCAAAGCCAATAGCTGAAATAGAGGCATGCATTGAAAGCTACCTCAATGAGGTGGTTATTTTGGAAAGTATAGTACCGGACCTAGAAATGAAAGTATAGCTGACAGTTAAAGTATAGTTAAGAAATATGTGGTCATGATTGAGTTCTTAAACTTAGATGGTTGTGATGAGTTCTTAAACTCATAATGTGTTATAAGTTGGATGAACTTGGTATAGTTAGTTGTCAATGGATTATTGAGGATGATGGGAATATATAAGATACTAAGCAATTGATCTTTAGTGAAAGCGTAAGAAATAAATAGTAGTAGTATTAGTGTTACTTGAATAGGTATAATTCTATGTGGTGTAAATGATAAGTATGTCTGTGTAAGGTAATATTTTGTATGTTATGGCAGCGATTCCCGACTCTTGAGTCACAAAGGGATAGTAGATGTTTAAAGCAGAATGCGCTATGGTATGTCAAGTGTAAGACCCCAAATTATTAATAAATGAAATTTATTTTCCTCTATTTATTATTTTGAAATAGTAAGGGTTGATTTGATTAATGTGGATAGTTATGGGTAAAATACATAAATATTTTGAATAAGCAAGTGGTTATAAAATATTCATTATTTTAGGGAATATTCGTTTGGTCGTGGAATATTAAATCTTTGTGGGGAATATCAAATGAATGCCTTGATCTTTTGTGGGCCCCATGTGAGAAAAGCGATTGGATGAAGAAAAGCGACAAATATAAGTTGTTTATAAATAAGCAGGCGTAGTTATTCACAGATTATCTTGTTGGAATCTGGGTGGTTAAAACACACTAATCTGGCGTTGTTGAACAATAGCACCGCAGTATTGCACCAATTATTGATTCTAACGTAAGAAGGCACTACTCAATAATTATTACGATAATTCTTTATTCGATATTTTATTTTATTGATTCAATAATTCTTTGCATTGATATTTTATATTATATTGTTGTTTCAATAAATTGTCATTACACATTATTTTCCATTATCGAACAATAATTCATATTATTGGATAACATTATTGGCAATGTCTAGAAAGTTACATCTCAGGAGAGGTTTGGTCACCTAATTGTGCGCCATGAGGAGAGATCCTTATTGGAAAGCCCCTCTTTCACGAGGCGATGCAGTTGCGATCTTGTGATTCTGTAATATTATTTATGAATAATTAATTATTAATTTATATGATGAGGAAAATATTAATTTTATGTGGATATAGATGGAGAAAATTTTAATGTGACAATTGTTAAAATTAATATTTTATCTTTTACGATAAAATAATTCATTTAAATATATTATTTTAATAATATATTACTTGGTGATATTTTTATAATGAATGTGGGATATATGAGTATATATGGAGGAGGAGTATTTTGTTACCAAAAATATTTAAAACATATTTTTCATGTCGGTGGACCCCATTTATTGGTCGAAATTTGATTATAGCTTTGTAAAATCGCTAGTTTGTGGATTTGATTCGATTTACATTTGGAATTTGGAAAAACTTTCTTACGCAAAGTTGTAGAGAATTGAATTTCCTATAAGAACTCGTAAGATTCAAATTTTTACGATAAAAGGACTATTTATTATGAATTATTGAAGTCAGGAGTTCAAATAATTGATTTTGGAAGTTTTAATTATTTTATAAAAGAAAAACGTTTTTTAGATGTGTGAGCCTCATTTTACATGTGTTAGGTTCTTGATTTGATTCTCAAAGGTTAGGCGTAGACAAATTTTTATAAATATATTATTATATTAAATTTTCTACTTTGGTGTTCTAAGCAATTTCCTATAAATAGGGTGCATAGGTTAGAATTGAAAATCACACCAGAAACTGAAGTTTTCTCTCTCTATATTATCGAGCGTATTCTTGTGTATTTTGAGTATACTTTGAGTATTGCTATCTGGTGCAAGTTCAAGTCATGCTTTATATCAGGTGTTTCAAACTAAATCTTGTCTTGAAGTAAGGGATGTTATTTTATTGAAAATGATATTATTTCTTCAATATCATTATGCCAAAATATTGGTTGGAAATTTTATCAAATTTAGAACTTTTTCATGCTATGGGGTTACTTATTCATGAGTTCTTATTCACGAGTTATTATTCACGAGTTACTATTCACAAGTTACTATTTATGAGTTCTTATTCACGAGTTCTTATTCACGAAGCGTGAAGATATTTTTTTGTGAAATTTCTATCTTTTGGTGTCTGAGTTCTTATTCATGTATACGGCACTATTCACGATATCGACACTTATTCACGAATCAGGCACTATTCATAGAAAAATGAAATTTCTTCTTTTTGTCCAAAATATCTATTATGGATACTAGCTTTGATTGTATCTATGTTTTGATCATTCTTGAATTTTACTCCACTACGATTACTTATGAAGTATTTTTGAACTTGGATTGTTTAAAATCTGAATCCTTAATATTGTTCTTTTGTTTCTTTGGATTCGTTTCCTTTAAAAATATTTTCATCATCCTCGGTCTTAAATGATGATATTCTTGAATATCTTTGGCTTTTGTAGTGCAAAGATGAATGATTTCTTGATGAATATCTTTGGCCCGTAGTGCAAAGATGAGCAGTGTTTAGATGAACATGACCGGTGATGAATATCTTTGGCTGTAGAGCAAAGATGAATATTTGATTCGAGATATATATTGATTGATGTTACGAGGATAAAATATCGACAATGAACTTTTAAATTCATATATAGAAGATAGTAGTTTGCATTCTCTACTTAACTCTTCTAATGAATTGTTGTTTCATTGCGATTGTTGATTTAAAGCTGGTTGTCTATTGTATTCTATTAGATTTTTCCCTGTTGAAGACTAACGATAATTTGTTGTATATTATCTTAGTCATAATATTCTTCTTTGGGCTAGTTGAGCTCACCATTTTCCTTTTGTTCCATTTTTTCTTCTCGGGAGGTGAGAACATAGCGAGGATCTAGTCGGGGTATGGAGTGATGGTTCTAGAAAGATGTTTTAGCAGTCCTCACTATTTCTGTAAAATAGTGTTTGAATAATTATAATGAGGACTTATTTGAGTGTGGATATTGTCTAGAAGACAATATTTGTAATTAAACTCACAGTATGTGTTGTCGAGTATGGAATGAAGGTTCTAGAGAGAGTTGTTTAGTAGTCCTCACCATTTTTGTAAAATAATGTATCAATAATTATGATGAGGATTTATTTGCGTGTGGATATTGTTTTGATGGCAAATATCGTATTTAAACTCTGATTTATATGTTGTAATAATAAAGTTATAGTTATTTACATTGTACCATGTATTTGGCGACTTTCGAATAGGTTGGATGGAATGGACCTATTTTGGGGCGTCCTGATTTGGTATCGAGCTTAGGGATATGATCTCTGGTGGAGATCGCGGAATAGAACTAGGAGGAGAGGCGAGTAAATCCTTCGCTAGTGTGTCCTACCTAAGCTTATTTGTTAGTTGGTTAGTATATAGGGATATTATGTGATATATTGAATTCCTTAATTAACCCTTGTTTTATAATGAAGATTTGAGAATGTCGATTTGAGAATATTAATAGTGGAGTAAATGAGACCGTGGAGATGCTGTCTTTACCAGCGAGGAGAGCGATGCAACAGGTGACAATATACCTCCCCGTGAACAAGACCCTTTGAGAAGATGATGAAGCGAGGGCATGTTTAGAAGCTTTTGCAGTTCATGCAAAATCAGACGAGGAGACTCGTGTTCAAAATCTGAGGAGAAATGATAGCAATTCACGAGTGGTCACAAATGCAAGCAGTTCAAAGAGTTGGGACCACGAGAATTTAAGGGAAAGCTTCGATCCGATATTAAGCGGAAACATGGGTCAAGCAAATTATCAAGATATTCGATGTCTTGGGATGCGAGAGAGCAGAAGGTTTCATTCGCCACCTTTATGTCGTAAGCGGCGAAGCGTATCACTCTTGGTGGGAGTGCGTGAAGCGTGCATCTACACTGCATTGCGCTCGGCATGTCTTGGGAGACATTTGAAACTATTTAATGACAAATACTTTCACGAAAGTGTTCGTCATATGAAGGAAGTGGAGTTTATTAGGATTTGGAGCGAGAACAACATGACGGTGTCCCGATCGAGGCGAAGTTCGCGTGAGTTATCGAGTTTGCACCTCATTTGGTGGAGAATGAGGAGCGATATGACGCGGATGTTTCGAGAGGTTTGAAACCGGCATATATCGATTATCTCATTTCTCATAAATTTTCTCTCTATTGAAGTTGTCAACATGGCTCAATTGTTAGAAGCGAGATAACGAAGTCACGTTCAACCGGGGACCATAACGAGGATCATCTGGTGATGGTGATCATCGAATAACGATAACCAGCGAAGAAAGAAGAATACGGGCAAAGGTGGTAACCACTCTGGTGGTAATCAAGGCCATGAGAATAGAAGAAGCGAGTCGGGAGGAGATTTTAAAAAGATGAGATTCAACAATGACCATGTGAAGACATCGTGACCTTGAAAGCTGGTTCCAGGAGAGGAGCGACCACCGCCGTAGTATGTTACAAATGCGAGAAAGAGGGACATATCACCAAAGCGCCCTAGCAGTTTAAGGTATGCTATAATTGTGGAAAGGAAGGACATATCGCTCGAGATTATGCGGTATCGAAACCAGATCCAGTAGGGAATGGTGACTCAAAAGGATGTCCCAGTAAAAGTCAAAGTCAGCGGTTCTCGGAAGGCGTTTTGTCGTGACCGGTCGAGAATCGAGGAACCCGAACGAAGTTAGCACGGGTTAGTTAATTATAAATTCTTACGAAGTTTATACCTTACTAGATACCGGTTCTACCCATTCTTTTATCTCTCTTGCTTACGCTCAACATTTGAACTTGACTACGGAGAAATTAGACTTTGACCTATTTATGGAGACTCCGTTAGGAGAAACTTTCATTACATCCATTGTTTAGAAATCTTGCTTGATTCAGGTTGGCACTATCACATTACCTGTTAACCTTATTTCTATAGAGATATTTGTTTTTGATGTGATTTTAAGGTTAACTACTCATCATGCCAAAATTGATTGCTTTCGTAAGGTTGTTAGTTTTCATATTCTTAAGCAACCTGATATTCGAATTCAAGCAACCAAACCATTGAAGTCAAACTCTTTCATATTAAATTATAAAGCCATTTGTTTATTGAAAAACGAATGTCATGCTTTCTTAGTCCATGTTATGGATTTGAATAAAGACACATCAGATTTGAATAATATTCCTATTGTTATTGATTTTTGCTGACGTATTTCCTGAAGAATTTCTTGGCTTACTCCCAAAGTGTGATATTGAATTTTGTATCGACTTTGAACCCGGTACAAAACCCATTTCTAAAATCTCATATCGAATGGCTCTTATTGAACTTCAGGAGTTAAAAAAAAAACCCAACTATAGAAGTTGATAACCGAGCCTTTATCTGGTGACTTCCTTTGTGGAATGCACCAAAGCCAGACTCTCCGTAGGGGACACCATATTTGTGCGATAGTAAACTGATAGGTGTCATTGTAACGTCTTATCCAAGGTTGGGATATGAGTCACAGTTGAGAACAACCTAAGTCAGTAATTGTAATACGTAGCTTTCTAGGCTTAGTTGGTTATTATCGGAGATTCGTTAAAGGATATTCTCGAATCGCTATTCCATTAACGCAGCAGACTCGTAGAGATACAAAATTCGAATGGAGCAAGGAATGTGGGAAGAGCTTCGAAGAACTCAAGAGGAGACTCATTTCAAAGACATGTTACGACTATGCCATCCGGAAAAGCGAGCGTGGTAGGCGGCGTGTTGAGTAGAAGATCATATACAAGTACGAGTACGATATTGTCAAAGACTCATTTCGTATAATTTACAAATAATAGAGATGGAGATGAAAACTCTAGGTACCCACGTGATGATATACAAGTATAATCGACTTTAATCGATAAAGTTAAAAGTCATTCAAGCTACACACATGGTGATGAATTTGAAGAAGGAGGTGCAAGAAATTGTTATTTCAAAAGCGAGAATCGGTGAGGTGAGGAAAGCTCAAACCTTCGATTTATTAATCCATTTGAAATTCTCGATCGAATAGGAGCCGTGGCCTATAGACTCGTTTTTACCGCCAAGTATGACGCGTGTTCATCGCGTTTTTCACGTATCGATGTTACGTAAATATGTGGACGACCGAACCACGTCATTGAGTTAGAAGCCGGACGAGATAGTAGAAGACTTAACGTGACGAGGAGGTACTGTCAAGATCTTGGATAGGAAAGAACATGTCCTATGTCTCGAGGTTATACCACAAGTTAAGGTTTTATAGAGAAACCATGCTATTGAGGAAATGACACAGGAGTTGGAAAGCGGAAATGAAAGCGAGGTATTCTCATCTTTTGAAACACCAGTCGTCACGTCAATTTCGAGGACGAAATTTCATAAGGAGGGAGGTTGTAAGACCCCAAATTATTAATAAATGAAATTTATTTTCCTCTATTTATTATTTTCAAATAGTAAGGGTTGATTTGATTAATGTGGATAGTTATGGGTAAAATACATAAATATTTGAATAAACAAGTGGTTATAAAATATTCATTATTTTAGAGGGAATATTCGTTTGGTCGTGGAATATTCGTATTGTCGGGGAATATCCGTATGACTTGATCTTTTGTGGGCCCCATAACTAAAAAGCGATTGGATGAAGAAAACGACAAATATAAGTTGTTTATAAATAGCTTGGCGTAGTTATTACAGATTATCTTGTTGGAATCTGGGTGGTTAAAACACACTAATACGCGTTGTTGAACAATAGCTGCGGTATTGCACCAATTATTGATTCTTACGTAAGAAGGCACTACTCAATAATTGTTACGATAATTACTTATTCAAATATTTTATTTTATTAATTCAATAATTCTTTGCATTGATATTTTATATTCTTTGTTGTTTCAATAAATTGTCATTACACGGTATTTTCCATTATCGAGCAATAATTCATATTATTGGATAACATTATTGGCAATGTCTAGAAAGTTACATCTAAGGAGAGGTTTGGTCACCTAATCATGCGCGCGAAGAGGAGAGATCCTTATTGGAAAGCCCCCTCTTTCACAGGAGCAGTGCAGTTTGCTAATCTTGTGATTACGTAATATTATTTATGAATAATTAATTATTGATTTATATGATGAGGAAAATATTAATTTTATGTGGATATAGATGGAGAAAATTTTTAATGTGACAATTGTTAAAATTAATATTTTATCTTTTTACGATAAAATAATTCATTTAAATATATTATTTTAATAATATATTAACGGTGATATTTTTATAATGAATGTGGGATATATGAGTATATGTGGAGGAGGAGTATTTTTGTTACCAAAAATATTTAAAACATATTTTTCTTGTTGGTGGACCCCATTTATCAATTGAAATTTGATTATAACTTTATAAAATCGCTCGTTTATGGATTTTGGTCAATTTTCATTTTGGAATTTGGAAAAACTTTCTTACAGTAAAGTTGTAGAGAATTGAATTTCCTATAAAAAACTCATGAGATTCAAATTTTCTGATAAAAGGACTATTTATTATGAATTATTGAAGTTCGGAGTTAGAAATAATTGATTTTGGAAGTTTTAATTATTTTATAAAAGAAAAACGTTTTTAGATGTGTGAGCCTCATTTTACATGTGTTAGGTTCTTTGATTTCAGATTCTCAAAGGTTAGGCGTGAGACAAATTTTTATAAATATATTATTATATTAAATTTTCTACTTTGGTGTTCTAAGCAATTTCCTATAAATAGGGTGCATAGGTTAGAATTGAAAATCATACCAGAAACTGAAGTTTTCTCTCTCTATATTATCGAGCGTATTCTTGTGTATTTTGAGTATACTTTGAGTATTGCTATACTGATTGCAAGTTCAAGTCATGCTTTATATATCCTGTTTTTAACTGTAAATCTTGTCTTCAAGTAAGGGATGTTATTTTATCCGAAAATGATATTATTTCTTCAATATCATTATGCCGAAATATTGGTTGGAAATTTTTATCAAATTTGGAACTTTTTCATGTCGGGGTTACTATTCATGAGTTACTATTCACGAGTTACTATTCATGAGTTACTATTCACAAGTTACTATTTACGAGTTACTATTCACGGGTTACTATTCACGAGTACTATTCACGAGCGTGAAGATATTTTTTGTGAAATTTCTATCTTTTGGTGTGAATTTTATTATTCATGTATCAAGCCTTTATTCACGATATCGACATTATTCACGAATACGGAAGACTATTCATAGAAAAATGAAATTTCTTCTTTTATCCAAAATATCTATTATGGATACTAGCTTTGATTGTATCCATGTTTTGATCATTCTTGAATTTTACTCCCACTCGATTACTTATGAAGTATTTTTGAACTTGGATTGTTTAAAATACTGAATCCTTAATATTTGTTCTTTTGTTTCATTGGATTCGTTTCCTTTAAAATATTTTTCATCATCCTCGGTCTTAAATGATGATATTATGAATATCTTTGGCACTGTAGTAAAAGATGAATGATTTCTTGATGAATATCTTTGGCCCGTAGTGCAAAGATGAACAAGTGTTTAGATGAACATGACCCGGTGATGAATATCTTTGGCACGTAGTAAAAGATGAATATTTGATTCCGGATATATATTGATTGATGTTACGAGGATAAAATATCGACGATGAACTTTTAAATTCATATATAGAAGATAGTAGTTTGCATTCTCTACTTAACTCTTCTAATGAATTGTTGTTTCATTGCGATTGTTGATTTAAAAGCGGTTGTCTATTGTATTCTATTAGATTTTTCCCTGTTGGAGACTAACGATAATTTGTTGTATATTATCTTAGTCATAATATTCTTTACTGGGCTAGTTGAGCTCACCATTTTCCTTTTTGTTCCATTTTTCTTCGCAGGAGGCGAGAATGTAGCGAGTACTAGTCGGGGTATGGAATGAAGGTTCTAGAGAGAGTTGTTTAGTAGTCCTCACCATTTTTGTAAAATAATGTATCAATAATTATGATGAGGATTTATTTGCGTGTGGATATTGTTTAGATGGCAATATCTGTATTTAAACTCACAGTTTATATGTTGTAATAATAAAGTTATAGTTATTTCTGTACCATATATTTGGCGACTCAGAATGGGTTGGATGGAATGGACCTATTTTGGGGGCGTCACATCAAGTGCTACGAATATGGATCTATGTTGGATTAATGAAATAAGTTGGTATAAAGATAGTAGATATTTATCTGGGCACTGGTTAATTCAGTAAACCGAGTTTTTGAATATATAATTATTCGAGTAAAAAATTTCACGTTATAGAAGGTAAGTCGATTAAAGATCAATTATATTCAGATAATGTCGCCAAGACGTAAAAGAAACCAAAGGGTAGAAGAACATGTCAACAAAGCTGGAGGACAACCAGACCCGATGAAGAACTTTGCGAATGCGGTCACTCAAGATATGCATAATGGAATGCCAGCCGCGGGAAATCAGCAAGATAATCGATTTACGAATATTAAGGCCATAAGATGACCACGAGTTAGAGAGCCCGACATCAGAGAAGTAGTTGTGATAGCTAGGGTAATGAGAGAGGGCACAAGATGACTTTTCCCACCTATACGATGAAAGGAGGAGCGAATTTTTGGTGGGATTCAAATCAAGCTAAATAGAATTAGAAGGGAGTAGTGGTAGTAGGACTGGAAAAAAGAAAAGAGATAATTCTGAGAATAACGAAATTAGGCCAAGAGGGGGAAGGAATAAGGTTGTGTAGTGTGGAAATTGCAAAAAGAATCACTCGGGAGAGTGTCTTAAAGGTAAGTTAGTGTGTTATAAGTGTGAGCAGAAGGGACATATCTCTCCCAACTGCCCCAATCCTAGGATGAATAGAGCGTGTTTCAAGTGTGGATCAATGGAGCATAAGGTGAAAGACTGTCTAAAAAGGAGAAGGGATGCAAGAAGTGTGACTACGAAGAGAAGTAGCGGGACGCTGGCGACAATGGGACTGACTTCAACAAACAACCCAACAGAATCAACCGCAAGAGTCTTCAGTATGACCGTTCAAGATACCGTGGCAGATGAGGATGAGACCCCAGGTATTATTCGAATCAAATTTTATTTTCTTATATATGATTTTCGTATATATATAGTAAATTAGTTTTGAAGGAGAAATTTGAGTTCTGTTAGAAATCGAATTTCCGTAAGATTAGATAGACGAGCTTCATGATGAGTAGTTAAAGATCAGTTCGATCAAATCTGATGAAGATCTACTTGAAAAGACTGTGTAAGTTATTTGCCCTAGTGTCTATAGGTTTTAAAGCGGTGATTCCGGGGACGGAATCCTTATAAGGGAGGTTGAATGTAATAACCCAATATTTTCAATAAGAAATTTTGCAATTTTATTATATATATATATATATATATATTATATATATATAAAGGTGGGAATATGTGCATGTAAAGTGTATGTATCTATGTGATAGATAAATTTGTTTATTAGATGTAAATAATTTCTTATTAGACTTATTAATAGTTATAGTTTATATTCTTATAATTAATTAATTTGTAATAAAATATTTATTATTTATTTTCCATGAAAATATGATTATGGTATATATGATATGATTATTAGGATTCTATGATATGTATTTTATTATATTGGTTAGGTTAATTACTTTTAGCTTAATTAATGACGGTATGTATGAAGGTTATATGGATATGAATTCAAAACCCTAAGTCTAGATTTTGAATAAGGGATGAGAATAATAATATAATATTATTATTTTCAAATTGATATAGATATGCCGATATGTGTGAAATATTAATTTATAGATGGGTTATAGTAGAAAAAATTGCAAACCCTAGCGTTACTGATAAACTATAGTAAAGAGTTAGTTATAACTGTAAGATTTGTTAAGTTGTAGGTTATGTAATTTATGACCCTCATTATGTTTACTGTCAGTTAGATAAACCCTAAGTGATATCTAGAAACCCTAATTACTAAATTGGAACTATAATTGCTAAGTTATAAACCATAGGTATTAATTTAGCAAAGTTAGTAATAATTAATATATTATTAAGGCTAATTTACAAACCCTAGGTGATTAAGAAACCTAGTGTAATTAGGGAACCCTAATCAATATTTTAGAAACTAAGATTTCTATATTTTCCCTTAATACACAATTCTAGATTTAGAGCTTATAAAACCCTAGGGTCAAACCCTAAGGGTTAAAACGTAATAGGTGTGAGAAGTTACCAAAGTACCATGCACTTTATGAGCCAAATGACCAAAATGCCCTTTAGCCTTATTTAATAAGATAACTTGTAAAACTTGCCATAACTTTAGTTGGTGACCAACCTTTGCTAGACATGTGGTCTAAGTACTAGCCTTTAATCAATCAACAACTCACATGATCATCCATTGCATATGATCACTATATAATTAGATCAAAGAGAGGAAAAGTTACAAAACCAAGCTCAATTACCTCATAACACTCAACCATTTCCTCTCTACTCTCTAACCCACGAAATTATAAGACAAACTAGTCCCAATACCAGCCCCACGAACAACCTCATTAAAATCAGAAGCTTAGAATCAGAGATTGTTCATCAAAGGTATAAAACCCTAGTTTGAATTTTTGTCCATAATATGTTGTTAGATTTTGTGTTTAAGTGTTAGAATATGTTTATTATATTGTCTTGTGATGATCTGGGTTGCTAGATGTTAGATCCATAACATCTAGAGGCTCAGATTTGAGTTTTAAAGAAATCTGGAAAAATTGTGTTTTGAGGTCTGACAATGAATGTCAGAGCCTCTAGATCTTTATGTGTTATGTATTTTGTGTGTTTGATGTTTTAGACTTGTATTATGCTATATGGACTTTGCTCTAGACTTGAAATCAGGCTTAGACCATCACCAGAACAAAAGTTATCCAAGGTCAAACTCAGTTGACCGAAAGATGACCAAGAGTTTAAGGCGGCCGAAACTCATGAACGATGTCACAACACTTCCCAAGGCCTATAAGCTGTCGGTGTTAAATGTTTTGTTGATGTTGTTGTATCTAGCTTGTAGCACGTTAGTTGTACTCGGATCTATGCCTTTAAATCCCTTAAACAATCAATAGATTGTAAGTAGTGGATGGTCAAAGTAGGTCCTCGGCATTGACTTTACGTTTACGGGTAACCCGTAACTGTTCTTGACGTCGACAAGATATTCATGAACCCGGATCTTGCTTGTGTTTGTCAATTAGATTGTGTTATTGAGGAAAAGTTATAGTATTGTATATGGACTATAGAATGATGCCTTTAGATCACCTAGATAACAAGCATGATTGAAAGATATTGGTAGTCAAACTAGCCTTCTTGATCGCATGAGTAGCGGTTTTTCGGAAAACCCCGAAAACCGTATGAATGTTATTTCGACATGCTTTGACCTATTGCTAGCGAGATGATTTTGATGTTGTTTGGTGAGGCGATGATTGATAATTGAACCCCATCATGTATACTACACCCTTGAGCCATTAGATCACATTAACACTAAATGAGCAGAGTAGAAATTGGAGCATCAAAGGACTTAGAAGTTATGCAGGATTTACGGAAAACCTAGAAAGTCCTGACAACACTTTTGGAGGCTCAGATCTCGTTGGTTATAGGTTGTATGAACTTGTTTTCTGTTGGATCTTGTTGTTGTGCATTAGTACTACAATCTGTGACCAACAACTTGCCTAGAAACACATAACACACTGTTATACTTTTGGTCAAAGTAGTCCTCTCGTTAACTGCCATGAATTTCTGGGTTTGCTTGATGAACGCGAAGAACACCTATAACGACGGTTCTGTCGCTATAGGCAGTCTTTAGCGACAGTTTATTCATAAAATTATTATTTTTATTTAATAATTAGTATTAAATAGTTTTTAATTATTAAAAATATAAAATAAATTCCTAAAAATTATTTTAAAGTCTAAAAATGAGTTTTTAATTATTTTGAATATATTTCATTAATAATTATTATTTTTGGAATATTAATAGTATTTAATTTATTTAATTATTATATTAAATAAATTACTTAAAAATGATTTTAATACTTGAAAATCATTTAAAATTATATTATGTTATAAGAAAATATTTTAAGTTATTTTGAGATGATTGTCATTAATTTAAATAATATTAATGATATTGATTTAATATTTTAATATTATGGTAATTATTTAAAAAGATTTAAAATATTTTAAAAATCATTTAAAGGTGATATAAATGTTTTAAAAATATTGGAGTTATTATTAATAACTTTAATATTTTGCAATGGTTTTATTAATAATTTGATATTATTTAGATATTAGGTGTGTTTGAAAATTTGTGATAAATTATAATAATTATTTGAAAATTATTATGAGGCTATGAAAAATAGTATGGTCGATATTTAGGTTGTCCGAATAATATTAAGGGTATTGAATAGAGTTTTAAATTTGGATAAGTACCGATACGCTTGAATTGGTACACTTAAGCGTGTCTTTGAAATTGATCTGAGACTTAGATAGTTTGTTGTATATGTGTTTATTTGAGATTTAATGGTATGAAACATGTGTGCCAATGTGATTAGGTTATGTGTTGGTTGTGATAAGCGGTCTTATGTGTTATAGTATGTTATTCTAATTGATCGAATGATCTTATTAATGATAGGTTGTTGAATTAGAGATAAAATTAGTTGCGTATTGTAAGCAGCAGACCAGGCAAGTATCCTACCTTTGCTTTTCCTTTATGCAATGGACATGAGTAAGAATGATTCAGAATTATATTATTCTTTATGCATTGTTAAACCTATATTATATCGCCCATTGATTATCAACATGTTAGTATATGGTAATTGAGGATATTTATCCTGTTCATTAATTTCTATAAATGATTATACAAGTGTCCACACTTGGATAATCATTGTATTTAAACACATGTTGATACACCTTTGATATATACATATATGTTGAATTATAGATTATTTTTGGATAAGATAAAACCTTTTGTTTGGAACCCTGACAAGTATGAACACCCCGAACATGGGAAAATTTTTATGCGCTCAAAGCGGCCAGAGTGAATGATAATATCGTTCTTGTTATGTAGTAGTGATCAATACAGGGCACATTGGGCAGATCACCCTTGTGTCCGTAAGTTATGACGGTTTGCAGATGAAATTCTGTTAAACCTATTCAAAAATGAAAAACAATGTTCATAGTATGTCACCTTAACCTTATTTATAGTCAGTACGTAGTTTCAAAAATTTGGATAAAGAGTTGTTATGATGTTATTATCGGTTCAGATTACTTCACAACTTTTGATTTGTTGTAGAAGGGAAGTATAAAGAAACATTTAATCCTTTCAGCTAATATTTATAATTGTTATTACTTGTTGGGCACTCAAATGCTCATCCTTGCTTAATTTAAATGTTTTCAGTTTAGTATGATCGACCATAGGGCTCTGCCAAGAACAAAAGGAGAGGAAAGCTACCCGAATAAGTTTGTGTTATCTTATGTAATAACTAGACTTAAATAAGATTATTATATTTATTATCTATCATGTAATGAAATGTTAAGGTCGCGTACCTGGGATTTAGAAAATTCTGATATGTTAATTAAGTTTGATATTTATGATAATTTTATTACTTCCGCTCATAGAAATGGTGTTGTAATGCACTGAGTTCGGGTTTCAAGTACCTGAATTTGGGGGGTGTTACATTTTGGTATCAGAGCTTTGGGGTTAGAAACCTTAGGTGGGGGTAGACCTTAGGCTATAACCTTAGAGCAGAGGAAAACGTTGAAAGTACAAATAACTCACGTAGAGTTTAAAAGGAGATGAACCGAATAAATTCATCGTCAAACAAAAATAAAAGATAACTTATATAAAACTAATATGTGTTGTGTGTTAATCAAGATAGTTTGTGTGCAGGTGTCAGATAGGAAAAAGAATTAGGATACCCTCAGATAGTAAGAAGGAGGCTACCTTCATAACTGAGCCTACATCAAAGCCAATAGCTGAAATAGAGGCTCACATTGAAAGCTACATCAATGAGGTGGTTATTTTGGAAAGTATAGTACCGGACCTAGAAATGATAGTATAGCTGACAGTTAAAGTATAGTTAAGAAATATGTGGTCATGATTGAGTTCTTAAACTCATATGGTTGTGGTGAGTTCTTAAACTCATAATGTGTTATAAGTTGGATGAACTTGGTATAGTTAGTTGTCAATGGATTATTGAGGATGATGGGAATAGATAAGATACTAAGCAATTGATCTTTAGTGAAAGCGTAAGAAATAAATAGTAGTAGTATTAATGTTACTTGAATAGGTATAATTCTATGTGGTGTAAATGATAAGTATGTCTGTGTAAGGTAATATTTTGTATGTTATGGCAGCGATTCCCGACTCTTGAGTCACAAAGTGATAGCGGATGTTTAAAAGCGAATCTTATTTATGGTATGTCAAGTGCTACGAATAAGGATCTATGTTGGATTAATGAAATAAGTTGGTATAAAGATAGTAGATATTTATCCAGGCCTTTGGTTAATTGAAGTAAACCGAAGTTTTGAATATATAATTATTCGAGTAAAAATTTAGCGTTATAGAAGGTAAGTCGATTAAAGATCAATTATGATCGGATAATGTCGCCAAGACGTAAAAAAAAACCGAAGGGTAGAAGAACACATCAACAAAATTTGGAGGACAACCGGACCGATGAAGAATTTTGCGAATGCGGTCACTCAAGATATGCATAATGGAATGCCGGTAGCGGAAATCAAAGAAGATAATCGATTTATGAATATTAAGGCCGTAGGACAGCCACGAGTTAGAGCAACTGACCCTGTAGAAGTAGTTATGATAGCTAGGGTAACAGAGGGGCACAAGACAGCTTTTGCCACCTATACGATGAAAGGAGGAACGAATTTTTGGTGGGATTCAAATCAAGCTAGAGCCGAATTAGAAGGGAGTAGTGGTAGTAGGACTGGAAAAAGGAAAGGAGATAATTCTGAGAATAACGAAATTAGGCCAAGAGGGGGAAGGAATAAGGTTGTGCAGTGTGGAAATTGCGGAAAGAATCACTCGGGAGAGTGTCCTACATAATTGTAATGCACTGAGTTCGGGTTTCAAGTACTTGAATTTGGGGGGTGTTACATTTACAATTGTGTAGGGCATGTGAAATATAGATAGCTCTAAGCTGTTAATCTGTTATTGGTAAACAACGAGCAAGGCAAGTTTCTTATCCTATTTTTCATTATGAATTTATTCAACTCTTATTGATTGATTGCAAAATGAGGTAAGTTTGGGCTTGTGATTAATTAATCATTCGTGCACGCTCCTTTATTGTAAAGTTCTATAACTTCAATTGAGATGCGAAACGTTATTGATGATTATTCAGTTCCTATTGAAACAACTATACTTTAAAGTTTGTATACACTTAATGAACTATATTCAAGCATGCTTTCTAGCTTTCGTTTCAGCTAGATGTTATTGATGCAAACATAGTATATTGTTTAAACAATTCAAATCCTTTGAAGCTATTGAATGTTTACCAATCCAAATTGCTTTGATGAGGTCCCGCATGAATACTAAGATGAACAACCAGGATAACGGGGTAACTGATGTCGGGCATATAGTCCCATTTACGCTTATGTGTTTAAACTTTATACTTGTGCACAATGTAGGGTACGATAGGATGATCACCTGGAGTACTTACAGAGACCATTTATAATCTATTTGATTGTTAAACCGTCTGATGGTTTTTGATGAAACAAAGTAATGTTAAGGGTATCTAACACCCCTTAGTATGTTATTGAGAATTCCAGAACTCTTATCTTGATATTCCAGTTTATCTCTTGATATTTATTTCAACTATTGAGAAATATTCATACTAATGCTTCTACTTCTGATGTATGTTCTCAAACTACTTTATATACTACTTTGGGAAATTTGTGCTCATTCTTGCTTAAACTTTTCGATTAAAATTTGATAATCTTTGGGGGCTCGGGCAAGGACAAAGGAAAGTCTAAGATGAAATGCGGAGAGTTATTTATGTAATAATTATATTTCTGCATATGATGTGATGTAGCGATAAACGCTAAGTTTAAGTTTCTGTTTATTAAAGGTTGTAAAGACTTAGGACTTTATTTTGAATAAGTATGTAATAGTTATTATTATTATTATTATTATTATTATTATTATTATTATTATTATTAGTATTAGAGTTACTTAGATAGATGATGATGTATGTTATATCGTGAGTACCATGTCCTGTAATCTATGTTACACGGATTTGGGGGCGTCATAATTAACAACTCTGTCTATCTTTTAAGCTAAAATTCACACTTAGTGAATTCCGTATCCAATTTCTGCCTTCGCAGTGTTTCTCACACTACCTTCAAATGTTCAGCGTGATCTTCTGGCGTCTTGAATTAGACTAGAATATCACTAATGATCATTACGACACCCTCGTCCAAATATTATTTGAACACTCTGTGATGCTAATGATACCTTCAACCATAGCACCTCACAAGAGTACATATCAATTTTCCACCTTCTTCCTTATTTTCTACCGACGATATCCGGTACACAAATCAATTTTAGATTTTTTTTTTGCCCATTTCAACTGATCAATTAGATCATCAATCCTGGGCCATGGGTATTTATTCTCAACCACTAACTTACTTCTATTACGATAGTCGATACGCAACCGTAACTACTCATCCTCTTTCTTAATGCCTTCCTAACTTGTGTCAAGGTTAGACAACAAGAGCGTCACAATATTTTATTACCATAAATTACTACCTTTGATTTTCTGAGAAAACTAAAAATTCACATTTTTCTTATAACAATTTATTAATGTTCCATGGTTAATCAACCCCTTCATACCGAGAATTTCTTCAAATTCTCTAAACATTAACAATACTTATCTACCGACACGTACTTACCTCTTATTATTCATGAAACAATTTTCACGAATATAATTAACGAAAGTTTTTTCTTCCTCCTATACCGTAATGTTTAAAGGTACTTATACTCCCTTTCAGACAGACTCCTAGATGAGTCTTTCCGCATATCTTACACGCTCCGATCTTATGCTTAGGATCCCCTTATCCCACTCCAGTATTCTCGGAGTTAAAAATTCTTTATTTTTGGCATACTGCCCCTGGCATTCTCTTAAAGTAGTATGCACACAAGCCAATCATGTTTGATGATAAAGCATATACTTTGAAACAATCTTATTTATTTATTAATAAAAAGTATTAAAGGCTTTTAATTATCTACATAATGCTGTTTTATAATATGTGATAAACCCATAGTTTTAAGCAATGCTTTTAGAATAATGATGATGATCATTCTAATGAGATCTAAATTCTTAGAAAGCTTAAAACTAAAATGGTTCCCATTCATTGGAGTACTAAATTGGGGATTAGTAAATCCGGATAGATTGGTACATACGTTGCTTGTTCATTGGATGAGGATGATTGATCTCAGGATCATTTGTGTGGAGACACTAAAGCAAGTATGTAGGTGCTTATTAGAGAATAAATTCAGTGAACGTGGCTCGCTAAGGAATACCTAATGGAGTTTTACTTGCATGTCAATAGGAATTCCTGTAGTGATAGTAGTACAAGTAATCCTTGGACTTGAGATCATCATAGTATCTTATGTATGATGAGTTATACTTTGACTTATTCCTTAAGACCCTTAGGGTATATCAAAGGGTATGCTTGGGTATAATAAGTTGTACATGGAGATAATGTATGATCAATAAAGAATCTATCGCTTCTAGTAAAAGAAGAGAAATGTCCTATGTGATTCGATAAATGACAACCTAGTAGTCCTTGGCCAAGGCAGAATGAAATTAGAAAGGAGTTTCTAATTTACATTATTTGGAGTTGTGCATTTAAGAATCGAAATACATATAATTAAATAAAATGAGACTTGACAGTAATTACATGTCTTATATTTAATTGGGACATTGTATGGTGGAAGGATTGAATTGTACGATAACTATTTACTCAAAGGTTCTTTTATGATTAATGTTGAAATCTATATTATCTGGAAAGTCGTTGATCGCTAGGGAGGCTTATCCCTATTGTAGAATAAATATTATTTATTTAAATAAATTATTAGTTTAATTTATTTATTTAAATAAGATTATAATTGTTCTAATTGATTTATTCACAATCAGTTTAATATGGAGAACCTAAAGGGTCACACCATAAAATGAAGAATAATCATTTAAGAAGTTAATGGCATAACCGTAATAATAAGTTAAGTATATTTAATCTATGGTGATAGAATAAATTAAATAGGTTAATATTTATTATTTAATATTTTAGAAATATTAAATATAAATTAATAAGAGAAGTCTTATTATTATTATTACTATTATTATTATTTAATTCCTAAAGGAGTTTGGGAATTAATTAATAAAAGTACTCTCGTATATTCCTAATAAGATTAGGAGGTAAATTAATTAAAAGATTTTAATTAATTATTCCTAATAAGATTGGGAGCCTAATTAATTAAAGGAATTTAATTAATTAGAATAAAACCCAATTCCTTAATTGTTAAGGAGGGTTTCCTACATCTATAAATAAGAGGAGTCTTTGTCGACGTCGGGATTTTTAGATGTCCCTTTCCATTACTTGTTCTTTGGTGTTCTCATTTTAGGTGAGAGTTGTTTGAAAAAACAAGTGAAAAAGGTCTGACATGTATAATGTCGACGATGGACTGTTAAGAGTCGCCAGTTGGTTTTTTAAATGGTTATTCCAACACAACCGAGAAAAGGTTTGCACATTGACCCAGTGATGTGACACTGCTAAACGGGTTGGTGAAACCGAGATTCATTAGGGTCCGGGGACTTGGTTATGCGGAGGAAAAGTGTTAGGCACCCCCCGACATCCGTGTTACCACGGTGACCGCCTCTTTTAAAGAAGCTATTATCTGAATGTGTGTGTGTGTGGGTCAATGTGCTGTTATTTGGAAGTAGTACGAGGCCTCGTTCGAACCTATATACACAGGGTTTGAATTTATGTAAAAATTCAGTTTTTAGCAAGATGGGATTAGAGTTTGTACGAAGTCATTGAAGATGGGACGATGCCCTCCGGTCTTCAAGCTTCAACTTTCATCCGTTACCCCGCTCAATAGTCACTCGAGATTGGTTAGTCTTGTGGGACATCGTTGCGTAGAGATGTTGAGATGACATGGCGTGGCATCGCGTTGGCTAGATGACGATGTTGCCCCTCACCGGTGTTATAGCCGAATTGGGCTGATAAAGCAGATGTTGCTCAGACTTCGCTGAGATTGGACTGCTACAATTATTGAAGGTCCTTGTCATCTTTGAGGTGTGCCTGTCTTCCCAATGTTATCGTTGGGTTGGTACAGTGTATCTCATTGTGAGCGCTGAGATTGAAGCTGGTCGCATTTGAAACAAGAATTTCTGGGGTTATCGCCAAAACTGCATCCCTTGGGGTTATCACCAAGGTTGGTGGCTATTCCCATGGTTGGGACTGAGACTGGATACCTCGGGGTTATCTCTAAGATTAATCGGTCTTCTCTGGTGTGTGTTCCAGTATTGGATCTTCACGCCTCTGGGTTATCTCTGAATTTAGAATTGTTACTCCCGGAATGTGATCTGAGGTCGATGCTGAACTTCCGGTAGTATCCGGTATGGATTTGGATTGTCTTTCAGGGTTCTCTCTTAAAAGACGAATCTGTCCTCCTGCAATGTTAGTGACAGTAGTACAGAAAATTTCGAGTGTCTACAGATGCCCCTCTTTATCATACTCATGCATGGAGATGCATGGGCAGGATAAAGAATCCTAGACACTTGAAACACAACAAGACAAACATGGTACTATGGGTAGAAAAAATGATGTATGATGCATGTGTACGGGGTTGTAGCCCAACATGCTAGGTATGATTGCTGGATCCCTGTTACTTCAACTGGGGATTGGCAATGCTGACCAGATTTGATGTGTAAGCCGAATTTGTTAGGATGTTGATGTTGGAGTTATCACCAAATTCACGTGTCTTTGATTATAACTTGATCCTGAAGATGTACCTCTTATGTGTAAGAGATCTGTGCGGATAAAGATTGGTCTATTTGAGGATGTGTATAACATATTCCATCATCTATCCTCTTTGATAACATTGACCTTTCCTGGTTGGTATCGCCAGGACATGTCAAGATTCAGTTGGATTTACTGCCAACAACAAATGTTTTCAGGGATGCCTGACCTTCGTTGACGTGTGCTTCACCGACATTTGAATCAACGGCTAAAAAATCCTGTGGGATATACTGTCAAGGCTGCCTGACCTTCGCTAACGTGTGAATCAACAGAACACTCTGTGGGTATATTGTCAAGGTAGCTTGACCTCCATTTTCGTGTAGATCAACGGAACATTGAGTTGTGACCCCCGCTGGGGATCCGCTGGGGAAATATGAGTAATCGAACATGAAATCCTCGAATAGCTCTAGAGCTCTGATAGGTTTCATTGCTATCGGCTGAGATAATGTCAAGGCTGCTTGACCTTCGTTGATATGTGTGTCAACGGTTGAGCATGCATTGTAACCCCCGGGGCCTCACGTTGTAACCCCGTCGAGACTCACGTCAGTAACCCCGTCGGGACTCACGTTGTAACCTCCGCTTTGAGACTCACGTTGTAACCCTTGTCGTGGTCTCACATTTAACCCCGTCGGGGACTCACATTATAACCCTGCTTGGGAATCACTTAAAATGTGACCGGAGTTGGCAAAGATTGGACCCATACAAGGTATTGCCGTATGTGATTTGTGACAACTGAGATCATCGGCAAGGTATACCTCTTGTTCGGGTGACTAACAATGAGCGATGTACTGATTCAAAATTTCATTTGAGAAGACCAGGATTGCATGCTGTTTTGCTCAATCGCGTGGCATTTTTATTCCTGATTTGACCTTTCTAGTCCGCAAGAACTCCTTTGTAACTTGAATTAGACCGGGCCGGAGGGGTGGGACCCATATAGGTGTGACGCAGGTGCACCTACTGCAGCCGCAGGTGAGCTTGCGGCCAATCGCGGATGATAAATTCCAGTAGGTTGGTCTCACAGGTCACTTTCAACTTGTCGCGCGAAGGAAAATCCATGTGCCTCTTTTAGATCTGCTGAGTTTGGGCTATTTTCTGCAAATTCTGTCACCATACAAGTGTTCTACACTATCCTGGTAACGTATGCATGTATTTTTTCTAGTTTTTATCCGTTGGATTGTGAGTTATCGAATGAAATGCATCTAAACACATAGTGGTGATTAAGTATGTATAAATGACTAGATAAAAAATATTCAACATAATAAATGTAAGTATTAAACCATGCTGAACATAATGATGTGAAAAATTTGACTTTTGAGACAGTCAAATTGGCACCTTTTTCTGCTATTTTTTGTCCTATTTGAGGTCCAATGAGCGAAAGGTAGCAAGGCAAAGTACTCCTAGTATTGAGGTTAACCTTATGCATGATGATTTTGATTTTTAATGCATATATTATGTATATGACTTTGGGGCAGGTGTGCTACTGAATGGCCACCTAGACATGCCTATGTGCATGTGGATAGTCCTATTTTCAAAGGGGACTATGGCAAAATTTTCCAAATGTAGGCATTGGGTAGTTATGCATTTTAACTCTATTATATGTTAAAGTAAATGCATGCATGCATATAGACATAAATGCATTTTAGAAAGCTCCAGGTAAGGAAATACCACACCCTTTCTGAGGTGATTTGGAGACTTATTGTCCAGATATTATGGATCCAGATCAGCCGAGCAGTTCTCACAGGACCACTTCTAGCATACGGCGGAGGGCTTTCGAAGTGCCTCGTCCACGTTCTGTCAGACAACCTCGTCGGTTGGTGGAGGCCGTGATTCGTCCTATCCGGGTAAATGTGCCAGACGTTGAGGACGAGGAGGTGGATATTCCAATTGAGGATCCCGCTCCTGCTGCATATGTTCATCGTAGGGAGCTTCTGAGTATTTAGTGTGCAAACCCGAGGCTGCTTTGGGTGATTTGGAGCAGACATCCTCGATGTATTTGCATGCTAACGAGGTATGGCGTTAGACTTTGATCTTCCTTTTTTCCTATTGATGAGGATTAAAGGGTTCTGATGTTGATCTGCATTTCATGCAGGTTCCTAGTTTTACACAGCCTTGAGGGAACTGGTTCAGCATTCACTCCATGTACCAGGCGATTCATCCTGACTATAGAGCGGTAGTGCATGACTGGGGATTCGGGGCATTCTTCTCCATCCTTCCCCGTCGTTGTCCCCGGGTTACCTCGGGCATTGTTCGAAGCTATGGTTTTATCAGACTACCACCTCCATCTATTTGGATTATGAGGTGATGATGACGCTGATGGATTGGCGATTTATCACAGGTATGGAGTTTGGAGGGGAGCCAGTGCCTTGCATGGCGAATATTACCCCTACTGCCGTCAGATCCTTATTAGGAGTTCCGGCGGAGGCGCTCAAAAGCAGGACTGTCCATTCAGGTCCTTTGAGCGTAGATGCTATGAGTGGGCTTTTGAGTAAGCTCATGCCTGATGATGTCAGAATCAGGGATCATGTTCTACGGCGATTGTTCCTGATGATCATTCGAGGTTGCTTTATAGCATATAACTCTTCTACGGGATCCTTTGCTTTTATCAACGTCACACGTGATGTGGACCGTATTGGAGAGTATGATTGGGGCTCCTATACCTTTGCCTATTTCCTCCAGGGCATGCGTATGCGCTCACAGGGTTTGACCGAGACTTGGCTAGGATTTTACCCATTTCTGCTGGTGAGTATTTCTCTTGTGTTTTCCCATTCATAGGTGGAGTGTTTACTGATAGCAGATGTTTTTCCATTGTGTTGGCAGTTTTGGGCCTATGAGAGGCTCCCATGCTTGTGTCCTGTGAGTGTGTTAGGTTTAGATACCTATCCATGAGGACGACGATGGAACCATTCTATTTTATCGGAGGTCCCTGTAGCTGAGGGATTCACTCATTGCCGTATGCAGCTAGAGTTGTTGACAGCTGATACCATTACATGGATTCCCTATTCAGGGGAACACTTGACCATCAACTTTGAGGATGGACACCCGACTGGAGTCGAGTATTTGATTTCCACCAGGAGAGTTCCTCTCTTCACAGATAGAGGCTGGGAGATCTATTTAGGAGAGCGTGCTATTAGGAGCACCACAGGGGAGATCCGTATACAGATCTTGCCTCTTTTCAGGCGTCATTGGCACGTATCACAGTCACCCATCATTGATATCCCATTGTTGGGGGTTGACGTTTTTGCATTGTTAGAGGGTCCATGTACTCAGGAGATGTTCCAGTGGTGGTGGTCCCCTCGCACTATTGGAGCCCAGTCCCGCGCCACACAGTTTATGGGAGATATGGTTCCAGGATCCTTGATGATGACGGATTGGATAGCTTGTGTCCGAGATCCGACTCATATGACTCAGATTAATAGCTTGACCCGACAGTTGGATCAGGCACATATATTTATTCGGCATTTTGGCAGAGATCCGGCAGAGGCGGAGTCATTCTTTCCTTCCAGCTCAGGCGCTGGCCCCTTAGACGACCCATTCGATTTTGCCAGCGCAGATCCTCCTCTTTATAGGCCTGACATCCCTGTTGATAGGGATCCAGTAACTCAAGAGGAGTTACATCAGGTTGACAGGATTGATGATGTGGACATCGACACCTTGGTCTTCTTCTGATGTGTATTCTCGTTATATCTTTTGATAGGCCTCTGTTAGATATTGGGTGGTTGTACCCCATTCTCGCTATATCTTTTGATAGGCCTCTGTTAGTAGTAGGGCGTTTGTGCCCCATTTCCCTGTATTTGTAGTTGTACAGAGATGATGTGTTAGATGATGATATACTTAGGAATGTATGCACATTTTTCCATTCCCTATATCATATTGCCATCTATTATCTGCTATGCATGTATCATGTTATGCATATGTATGTATGTCGAGAGATATTCAGTATTGACCCCTGGATGTTCTTATGACACGGCCCGTACAGATGTCTTCTTCGACAGTTAGCCATATAGATCATACCCCACCATCATTGGTGGCCTTGGGTATGCGATCATGGTATGATAGCATGTCACCACCAGATAGGGTGATCAGTAGATTAATTCTTCGCAAGATACCATGACTTTATTGATGTTTGAGTTCCGCATGGTTTGTAGATGGGATGCTTTAGAGCATTGGCTCACCTGGATAGGCGCGTGTATTTCGATTTGGTACCCATGAGTTGACTCCTACATGGAGGAGTATGCACGATTGACGATCTTCGCTTTTTGCAGACCTTGCGTGCATCGGCATTGGGAGACATGAGTAGAGCGATTCATGACTCTCACGAGATTGCTACAGTGAGTAGTGCGGAGACGGTGACATCTAGCCACGTGATATCCCAGCGTTTTCTGTACGACAGATTTGGCTCGGAGGATAGCTATTCACGATATTCCGAGGATTTCAGCGCACCGGAGGATAACTGGCGTTTGGCCAGGGTTGATGTACTGCTGCTGTGCGTAATGTCGTATGTCTATATGCCACGATATATGGATGAGATGGACATTGGTGTCATCATGGCTGTGAGAGCTCTTAGAGAGGGTCGTACCATTGTACCTATGATTGTAGCAGAGACACTGCGGTTAGCATCTTATTGTTGCACTTATCCTACAGGAGTGTTCACTGGGAGTTCAGTCATGTTGTGCGTGTGGTTTATGTCACACTTGAGACCGGTTGGTACCCTTAGATGACATGGATATTGCTTCGCCCATGATGTAGCTATGTCATACTCCTTTCAGCTATCGGAGTGTATAGATGATCTGTCTTGGTCCACATTTTTGGCAAATATCAGAGAACCTTTTAGTATATTTCCGTGTTCTGGCTGGTTTGAGAGGTGTGACTACTTATCACCCATTGACCGTGATGTCATAGTTTGACCAATTCCAGGACTTTTATCCTTTTGAGGGGGCGATAGGTCAGTGTTCAGCTTCTCGATATCTCTCAGCAGAGGACCGATCTCGTGTGTATGCTTGTTCGGATCAGCGTGAGATAGCTTCTTTTTCTGTCAGTCAACCAGGTTATTCTGCAGAGTATTCCGCATGGATGGAGACAAAGATTTTATCGGCTGCGGTAGTGTCCACAGTACCGGATAGTGAATCAGATGATGTGGAGCCCATGAAGGACCTAGATTCATACATCATGGAGGAGCCCACTGCTGGGTTGCCAGCATTTCTTCTAGATTCTCCTAGTACTAGTACTGTTGTGATTCATCACTCGGTACAGTACCTAGAGCAGAGTCTTCATCTGATGACCTTTGAGAGAGATCAGGCTCGATCTATGATGTTGACTACCCTTGATGGGAGAGACGCAGCTCTATTAGAGAGAGACGAGGCATTAGATCGCAGAGATGCCGCTGTTGTTGAGCGGGATGAGGCTAGATCAGCCAGAGATGCAGTGATAAATGAGCGGGATAGTGCTATATCTGCCCGTAATGTAGCTGTCACAGATAGTACTACAGTGAGGTCCTTTACCACTGGCATGATCATAGAGATAATCGCATATATTGATGATCATATGGTCACCATGCAGATGGCTGCAGATCTGTTGGGTGGTGTGGATATTCTCGTACAGGAGACCACAGCTTCGCCTCCTTCTTCTGAGAGGGACGCCATGTTGGGCTTGTTAGCTCGCATATACCCTGACTTGTAGATGAGCTTGTATTTACCTGCATGACTAGCTTAGCCATTACATCATATCTGATTTACATTGTATATATGTCAAACAACATTATATATGACAGAGAAATATATTTTAGGATCACTTCCCTTTTAGATATGCCTTGCTATTTGCTTGATATTTTGCCTGCTGCTTCAGGGTTTGTGGTCTTGATGTATTCTGAATTCCTCCTGGGTGGATGGACATTGAGTTATCTCTGGATAGTTCACAATGGATCATCGATCTCTGTGTATCCCTACCATCTTTGGTGTCTTGGGACTGGTTTCTGGATGGAAATATGGAGAGGAGTGTGGCTTTCCTCTCTAAGATTGACCGGACCACAGATGGTCGCCAGTACTTCTATTTAGGAGAAGCCTAGTTAATTCCACCTCTTATGGATTGGTGTTGCTCTTCAAGGTATGACCGCAGCTTAGATATTCGCCGAATCTCCTATTTGGGAGGAGTTCAGGTAATTCCATCCCTTTGGGCTAAAGCCAATGAAATGTGGTGGATTGAAGGATGATCCCAGTACCAACTGACAAGGGTTTGTGTTTTGGTAGGGGGTGAGACCGCACCATGAATGGCTACCTACGTACTCCTATTAAAGAGGAGATCAGGTCTACGTAGTTCGAACCTGGTGTAGGAGGTTCAACGCAGTATATGGCAGAAATGGTGTAGGAATGTTTTTTGTTGTTTTTGTATTTGTAAGGGTAAAAATGTTTTTGTTGTTTTTGTTTTATTGCGATTGGGCCATGTACCATGGTTGCGTACGTACTCCTATTGAAGAAGAGATCAGGTCGACGTAGTTCGCCCCTCAAGGCGAGATGAAAAGCGTAATCCCATGTGCATGTCCGAGTGCGGGGAGGAAAAAGTTTAATCCTAGGTTGAGGATAAACTGAAGGTATGAGAAGTTTGATCCCATGCATGGGTAGCTAAACTGCAAGTGCGAGAGGTTCAATCCACGGTGGGATGACCTAAGTTGTAGGAACGCAGAGAAGAGCCAGGCTGCTGGCTTGAAATGTATGTTTCCCTGAGGGGCAAAGTGTAAGAAAGTTGTAGCTGGTAAAGGGTTAAAGAACCAGAATGACTGGTGACCTGATGATTCTGTATCAGGGTGTTTGTGAATTACTTTAGACATAGTACCATTTCATGGCGTCTGAGTTGATTAGTTGTGGAAATTCATCGCCTTCCATTTCTTGTAATCTGAGAGCGCCTCCTATCAATACTTCTTTGACAACAAACGGGTCTTCCCAGTTAGGAGCGAATTTTCCCTGAGATTGATCTTGGTTGTCAAGGATTTTCTTCAAAACCAAGTCATGTTGTTTAAACTGCCATAGCCAGATTTTTTTGTTGTAGTATCTGGCGATCCTTTATTGATATAACTGACCATGGAAGATAGCTGCGGTTCGCCTTTCGTCTATTAGAGACAATTGGTGATACCTGTCTTGTACCCATTGGTCTTCATCCAGTTGAGCATCTATCAACACTTTGAGGGATTCCATTTCAACTTCTATGGGGAGTACTGCTTCCATCCCATAGGTTAATGTGTAGGGGTTTGCCCCAGTGGAAGTGCACATTGAGGTTCTGTAGGCTAACAGAGCAAGAGGCAATAGGTCAGGCCAATCTTTGTGGTTGGCGGACATCTTTTGCATAATATTATTGATGTTTTTGTTAGCCGCTTCAACAACACCGTTCATCTTTGGACGATAGATGACAGAGTTAAGATGTTTGATGTGGAATTTACTGCATAATTCCTCCATCATTTTGTTGTTGAGGTTCTTGGCATTGTTCGACACGATCACCTCACGGTTGTCAGATCGACAAACGACATTGTTTCGATGAAAGCAATGATGACTTCTTTAGTAACCACCGGGAAGAGAGGCCGCTTCTACCCACTTGGTGAAGTAGTCGATCATGGTGAAGATAAATCGGTGACCATTACTTGCTTTAGGCTCGATGGGCCCGATAACGTCCATTCCCCACATTGAGAAGGGCCAAGGTGAACTCATATTATGGAGTTCCCGTGGAGGGGCGTGTATAGCATTTCCATGAATCTGGCATTGATAGCATCTCCTGATGTGGTCATTGCAATCAGCTTTGAGAGATAGCCAATAATGTCCCGTCCTGAGGACTTTTTTGACAAGGAGGGAGCCACTCATGTGGGGGCCACAGACTCCGCCATGGATTTCATCCATAAGCCTTTAGGCTTGATCTTTGTCTAAACATCTGAGGAGACCTAGTCCTGCATCTCTTTTGTAGAGCGCATCTCCACTCAGGTAGAATTTTATAGCAATTCGATGGATCCGCCTTTTTTCAGTCGGGCTCGCCTCAACGGGTGTAGATCCGTCTCGTAGATATTCCTTAATATGTTGATACCAAGGATGTTGGATGGGAGGTATCTCATCCGTTACTTCTCCAATGTAATTTCCATAGGTTGGGGCCTTGTGCAGGGAAATTGTGTCGCTCGACGAATGTTCCTTGTCTGATATGCGAATCAAAGAAGCCAAAGTTGCTAATGCGTCTGCAAAGTTATTCCTATTACGAGGAATGTGTAGAAAGGAGATTTCTTCGAACTCCAAAACCATCTATAAAACCTGCCGATGGTAAGGCAGCAATTGTAGCTCTTTGGTTTGATAGATTCTGATGGATTGTCTAATTACCAACTCTGAATCTCCAAAGACAGTTAACTGCCTGATGCCCATTGAACGTGCAAGTTTTAGCCCCATGAGACAGCCTTCATACTTAGCCGTATTGTTGGTGCCGATAAACCGTAATTTGACGATAACGGATATCGCTGCCCCCTGCATGCAGAGATACTAGAAGCGCTCCACTCGAACCTTCCATATTAATGACTCCATCAAAATACATCTTCCATAATCGGCGATATTAGATCGATGGTGTTGTTTGCACTATCATTACTCCTTCATCGGGGAAATATGTTTCCAAGGGTTTGAAATCCCCTGAAGGTGCAGTGGCCAGTTGATCCGCAATTCCTTGACCTTTGATGGACTTTTGAGTCACACATACGATGTGAAATTGTTGTAGGATCAACTACCATCTGGACAGCTGGTAATTTAACATGGGTTTGTTGAACACGTACTTGAGAGGATCCATGCGGGATATGAGATGGGTTGTGTGACCATAGAGGTAATGTTGTAACCTCATGGAAGCCCATGCTAAAGCACAACACGTCTTTTTGATCAGAGTGTACTTGTGTTCACTCCTGCTGAACCTTTTGCTGAGGTAATAGATGGCTCGTTCTTGGCCTCTATCGTCTTTCTGTCCCAGCATGTAGCCCATGGCATTGTCACTTATGGACAGGTACATAAACAGGGGAACATCATCCCTGGGTGGTACCAAAACTAGAGCTTTGACTAGCAGTTTCTTGATTGTAAGGAAGGCCTTTTGACACTCATCATTCCATTTCATGGAGGAGTTCTTCCTTAATAGCTTGAAGATTGGCTCACAGGTTGCTGTGGGTTGGGAGATAAACCTGCTAATGAAGTTGATTCTTCCCAAAAATCCCCGTATTTCCTTCTCTGTCTGAGGAATGGGAATTTTCGTGATGGCTTGGATTTTGGCAGGATCCAGCTCAATCCCTTTGTGGCTGACTAGAAATCCTAGTAACTTGCATGATTTAACACCAAAGGCGCATTTAGCTGGATTCAACTTCAAGTTGTACTTTATTAACCTTGTTGAACAACTTCACGAGATGGTCTATATGGTCATCCTCCTTCTGGGACTTGACAATGATGTCATCCACATAGATCTCTATCTCTTTATGCATTAAGTCGTCAAAAAGAGCCATCATAGCTCGTTGATAGGTGGCTCCGACATTGATGAGGCCGAATGACAACCGCGTCTATAGCAAAAGGTTCCCAAGGCGTGATGAAAGCGGTTTTCTCACGATCTTCCTCAAAGAACCATGATCCGATGGTACCCATAAAGCAATCAAAGAAAGGAGTACATGTCGTATTGCGCAATATTATCAATGAGAATGTGGATAAATGGCACAGGAAAGCTATCTTTTAAGCAAGCTTTGTTCAAATCCCGGTAATCCACGCAAACTCGCACCTTCCCTCCAGGTTTAGGCACAGGCACAATTTTGGATATCCATTTAGGATATGTAGACACCATGATGATGCCAACTTGAAATTGTTTCACAATTTCTTCTTTCACCTTTAAACTCCATTTAGGTTTCAATCGCTTGAGCTTTTGCTTGACTGGCTTAAATCCCTCTTTAATGGGAAGGCGATGAAGGACAATATCAGTGGATAAACCCACCATATCTTCATGAGACCATGCAAACACATCGTGGAACCGGGTTAGTAGTGTAACCATGTCATTCCGTTAGTTTGGGGTAAGGTCTGAACCAATCTGGATTAACTTTGACCCATTCTTGAATTTCTGGAGGCACCTCAATGTCATCCGGTATATCCATCAAGGCTGAATTCATCTCTACATCAAAAGTATAATCTTTAGGCACCGCATCAGCATGTACATGCACATCTAAATTCAGAGCCCTGAAACAAAATATGCTTTCACTTAGTATATATGAAATGTGTTGATCATACACAGTGTTAGCATATACTAGCAAAATAAACTGCTAATACTGTACAAAAAAGTAAGCAGTTATTATATCTACAGGGCAGAAAGAGTTTCTGCCCGCTTTACCCTTGACGACCAATGCAAGGAATGTTGTTCCAATTGGCAAGGGCAAATTCCAGGTGGACCGCAGTGATGGAGGGATTGCCATCGTCCTCCCTATCCTGAATGATGGCCATTATCTCTGGGCAATCATCGTCTGGGGTGTATCTGTTGGTATGTTCATCATGAACGATGATGCGTATGCTTGACATCATTCGGATGACGTCTTGCTTGATTCTTCGTTCCTCTTCTTCCACCGCGGGATTTGGAACAAAGACTTCTTTCTCGTTTACCGGTACCGGCTTGGGAAATAACATAGCCATGTCATTGGCTGGCACCTTTACAAGAGGTTGTGCGGACTCATAGTTTGAAGGCGAAGATGAACTCCGCATAGTTGAAGCTGAAGGAATCTGCTGATGCTTATGAGGATTCTTGTGACTAGAATTGGCAGAATAGCCTAGCCCAGCTGATCCAGCTTGCTTGGTTAATCGAATTGGATATTTGATACCTTGGCAATCTTTCCCCAACCTTTGTCCCTGCTTATGACCTAATGACATCATTTCTTGAGTAGCCGACATTACCATGGTAGAAATCTTGGGTTCGGGCAATGGCGTTCCAATAGCATGGTATTGGGTATTGCTTATTTCCAAAGCATGAAAACTGATCGCTTCCACATCTGCATTGGTATTGATGAATGGCATGTCTCCGTGCTGTGGAATCTCCGGTTCAGCGTTGACCATGACCAGGCTATTGTTGATAATATATTTTAACTGTTGGTGAAGAGTAGAGGGGACTTCCCCAGCCATATGAATCCATGGTCGTCCCAAGAGCAGGTTGTATCCCTAATTTATCTTAAGCACATGGAAAGATACGCAGAATGTGTGAGGACCAATTTTGATTGGCAGCTAAATTACTCCGACCGAATTATGGCGGGCTCCATCAAAAGCTTTAATGATAGTATGGCTACTCTGAATTCGGTTGAGATTGACATTCATCTTCACCAAGGTAGCATATGGACAGATATTCAGAGAGGAACCTCTATCTATTAAGACTCCAGCTACCATATATCCGGAGGACAAGAACACAATGTGCAACGACTTGCAATGATCGGTCCCTTCGGGCGGTATGTCATCATCAGTGAAGGATATCACATTGTTGTTACAAATGTGATCAACAAGATGTTGAAATTTTTTCGTATCCACTGATGTCGGGAGATAGGCTTCTTCTAAAACCTTCAACAAGACCTTCCGATGATCTTCAGAAGTTAGGACCAAGTCCAAAATTGATATCTGTTGTGGAGCTTCCTTTAAGCTTAAAACCACCGTGGCCTCGTTATGACCCATAGCGCAGAGGAATTTTTTAATTTTCTCCATGGGTAGTTTCCCTTTTGAATTGATGGTATGCTTCATCACCTGTTGGGGAAGATATAGTGGATTTTCCTTTGACACTGTAGCATTTGTATGTGAGGTGGATCCTTCACCTTCTCCATAATTCCACAGAACAGTGCGTAAGCTAACAATAGGATATTGTGCTCTGCACGGCAAGTTGATTGGCTCAGGAGCGGCCACTTTCAAAGGATTGTTGCTCCCCTTGAGTTGAATTATTGGCATTGTGAGTAATGTATTAATCCAATCGGTTTCAGTGGATATGACTGCTACCACACTATTCCACTTAGTAGGGCTTGCATTCTCACTTGTACGTATGTCTGATGATCGTCGTAAATCGCTAAGACTGTGACGCCATTGTCAATTAGATTTTTGGATAAGGTGGCGGAGTGCCCAAAGATTCTTACGTCTTTGTGACTGCGCGAGGCCCGGGAGTGATATTGACATACTCCATCAGAGTTGTATCGTCCTGAACAGGGATTGATTGGAGGTAGAAGGGAACTGATCCTTCCTTCATTGATTAACATATGAAGAATTTCATCCATAGGTTGGCCCAGATAGGTGAATTCCCTTTTGTTGGCAAAAGGCAAAATCCCGACGGGCTTTGGCATTTGCTCTCTTTGTCACTTTGTCTTCCAGCATTTCATTTTCTGAAAGTGACGAGGGAATATTCATGACAATAGGTAGGAGACTGGCATGCTCCTGGCTGATTAATTGACGAGTCACTTGATGCTTATAAGTCACCAGCTCTGCCATTTGCTCAATTTGTTTGCATAGAGCTTTCATCTTTCATTCCATTGTGAACTGGAACTTGGCACAATCCCATTTGTCATCACCGACTTTTAGGGTTTGGGAGGATTCACAGTTGAAATTGGAATTTTGTCCATTACTCCAATTTATCATGTTAACCTCTTCTTCTTTGTGTTGAGGAAGAGGGTTGTATTGAACGTGAGGCTGATCTAGTTTAGTGACCACGATCTCTTCATTGTCTATCAGGTCTTGGATCTTGTGTTTCATGGCCCAACAATCCAGAGTATCATGTCCAGGTGCCCCGGCATGATAAGCACATTTTCGAACAGCATTGAAACCCCGTCCATTAGGGCTGACTGGTGGAAGAAGATGTGTAATTTTCTTCTATGTTGTCAGAAGAATGAGAATATTCTCGAGGGTGTCCCCTAAGGGTGTAAACACTCGAGGGCGTTTGACTTCTCCACCTTTTGGCATTGGAGGGTTCGTAGGCTGTGCTTGAAAGGGATGGTAGTTTCTCCTTTGAATAGACATGTTCTGATTGCTTTTTTTCCCCTATAGTATCAGGGAAACATCTTCCTCTTTCTTTTTATGGACCCTCCAGGGGTTGTTCCCATAATTTCCAGATTGGATGTGATCAGCAACAACTTTGAGTGCAGCTAGGTCTTGAATCTTTCCGGACTTCAATTCCATCTCAGCCATCTCCCCACGTTTGACCATTTCAAAAAATGGTTTGTCGATGCCGGCTAAAACTCTCTCATAAAAAGGACCTTCTTGTATGTCGATGAAAGTCATGACCATTTCTGATTCTGTCATAGAAGGACTAACTTGGGCAGCCAGGCGTCTCCACCTTTGAGCATACTCTCTAAAAAACTCGTTAGACTGTTTTTTGATCTTGGTAATTTGATACCGATCAGGAGCCATCTGAGACTGAAAGCTGTATTGAGTGAGGAAAACATGTGCTAGCTCTTCCCAGCTATGGATCTTTGAATTGTCTAATCTTACGTACCACTGCAATAGGGCTTCTCCGGTTAGACTTTTTTCGGAACAATTGCATTCTAAGCTTTTAAGTCCTCTGCATAAGATCCAAGTTCTCCAATAAACACCTTTAAATATGTGTAATGATCTCCTAACCCGTCATATTTTTCAAAGTCAGGAGTTTTAAATTTTTCTGGATAATGAATGTTGGGTAAATTCTAGTTACGCACAACACGCAAGTATACGTGGTCAACAAGTAATAAAGAGTAAGTAAAGTATCGTTCCCACAGAGAATTAATTAATAAAGTTCACCAAGCATTAGCCCATAACCATTTCAATCTTATTTAAACAATTGCTCTGAGTGTTTATATTTAATCTATGAAATTAAATAATACTAACTACCCCGAGAATGAGACTAAATAATACAGACATGAGATTACAATTTCCCATATTGCATCATTTAAATTAACACACTTCTAGTTAAACCAAATTAATTATAACGGATTGTTAGTCGAGAACATGAAAGTAAAATATAGCCATCTCTCGATGTACCATGCTCATATCACATATAATCCACAATTGATAGAATACACATGAACACCCACATTACCTAAACCACTATATGTCTATGTGATTTACAAATAATTAGGGTTTGAACCCAAGTCCTCAATTGACTACGAGTGGTGCTTCGGTATATGTCTATCCTAAACACGAATCATATATTCCATCACCATGTAGAACATACAAACACAAGCTATCAAGATCAAATCTAAACCCATACTTTGTCTTTCAAGTTCATATGGGTTATCACAGTAATTGATGGCAAATCAACTAAGCAAATAAGCGTGAATCTTAATAGACAATCTCATAACAATTAATAAGACTAACAATGAAGTATGTCAAAATAAACTAGGCAATAGATTCCATTGCAATCCCAAAATAGAGTTTAACTCATTGTTGAATTAGAATCCATGATCCACAACTAAATATACATTGAAAGATACAATAGAAGTAAAGAGAGTTAGGGATCAAGAATAGCAAATCTGAGTTTCTTCTCTTGTTTCACTTCTGAACCTTCAAGGATCTTCAATTTCTTCAATCCCCAAATCTTAGTTATTCTAGGGTTCTAATCTAATCTAAAAAGAAAGAGAAAAAAAAGAAATAATGATAGCTTTAGCCCCCAAGGAGTGGAATATGCTTTACATGATCATAATATGTCTAATATATAAGCCCTAATTGAATCCCCCTCTCCGTTACGCGTCAATTGCAATGTTTAATGAAAAGTCAGCTTTGGTCAAGACCAAAGTCAGCGCTGCCACGCAGAATTGGCTTTGAGTTAGGCGCTACCATGTAAAGTGAAAATCGCGTCTTTTTGCTACTGTAAGTCGCGCGGTAGTCTTGGAATTTGCAGCGCACATGGTGATTCCCTACGTTATCTCTGCTCTAGTAAAATGGCCATAACTTTTGATCTGGGAAGAGTTACGGGGCCTGACTCCTATCAAATCGAAGATATCGATGAGCTCTACAACTTTCATTCTTTTATGATTGAGAAATTCGGGCCGGATGAAGACTGAAATAGAGCTGGAAGGGACTACTATGAAAATGGCTAACCAAAACAGCGAAGTTTGACGTCCGTTGGTACAACGATCATAACTCTTGCATCTGAACTCCGATTAGAGTGATTCAAGATGTTTCGGAAAGCTATGAAGACGTTCTACACTGTAAGCTAAGTTCCAAACCAACAAATAAAGTAAACATGAAAGCCCAAATGATGTCCGGATTGCCTTTTCTTTGTATTTTCTTTACTTTTCATTACCAATAATCGCTCACACCGCTCCCAAATGTATAACCTACAAAATGAACACAAAATGCATGAAAAGTAACTAAGACACATGAATATAAGCAACTAATTCAAGTAAAAGATACCGAATTAGTGTATAAAAAATCCACTTATCAATGAACACCAGGAAAAATACACAGATCAGCATATGAAACACTTCCGTGTGTTCCAATTCCTTTGATAGCGGGAAGGATCTCTTCCATTTGGAGGACTTTCTTTTTGATGTCACCAATGTCTAGATCTCCAGTGGGATGAGCAGCATCATGAGTTTTGTTGGTCGTATCCAAGCTGCGATTGAAGTATTGTAATGACCTGGGTTCCTCCTTGTGTGGAGGATTGGCATGTCTGGTATTTTTCGACCTGTGTAGACTGGTGTAATTCTTTGAGTAGAACAACCAAATCTGTAATTTGTTTTCTTAATGCGTTGACTTCTTTGCGAGAAACTGGATTAAGTTCAGTCTGGTCGGATGATGACATGATTGACTGTAGGCCTGTTGCCTTTTTGGACTTTGACCGGGTAGTAGGTCCGATTGATTTCCTGCGAAAGACTTGCATAGTTTAGTCTTTAGGGAATGTGTATAATAACATGCTATGTGATGTGTCTATTTTAGGAATTTTATCCTGCAAAACGGATGTCAGTTGTTTGTAGCATGTTTAAAATATGTATGTGTACACATTTCTTCATATTTATGATTACATGGAGATAGATATGGAATGTAATTACAAGTAATTGTGTTTACAAGTAATTTGAAATGAGATCATAAAGAGACTTTCCTCTGTTTTGGGTTTATCAGAAGCTGACCTATCTTAGGTTACTCTCGCGGCTTTTTGGCATGAAGGTTCCCAAATCATTGCAATCTACTTGACAGGAAGTTAATCCGGTCTTTCAACTGGAGCAAATTTGGGTGGTGCCTTTCCTGAGCCTCGGAGAATTAGTCTTCTCACGAGTCCAGTAATCAAACACCGACGGGATAGCCTCCTGGTGGAGGGACCACACAACATAAATTCACATACATCGCGTCTCACCGTACTAATATCACAAGCAGATATGGTGCGAAGCACTAATATTACAAGCAGATATGGTGCGAAGCACTAATATTATAAGCAGTTATGGTGCGAAGCACTAAGTGCAATAAGGAAATGCATTTGTACACATTCATCAAATTTAAATGCAACATCCACACACAAACAGATAACAGTTTTCAAAAGATTGTAATAGCGACTTAAGTCCTCTTACTGGAGTCCCCAACAGAGTCGCCACCTGTTGACGTTGGGATTTTTAGATGTCCCTTTCCGTTACTTATTCTTTGGTGTTCTCATTTTAGGTGAGATTTGTTTGAAAAAAAAAAGTGAAAAAGGTCCGACATGTATAATGTTGACGATGGACTGTTAAGAGTCGCCAGTTGGTTTTTTAAATGGTTGTACCAACACATCCGAGAAAAGGTTTGCACATTGACCCAATGATGTGACACTGCTAAATGTGTCGGTGAAACCGAGATTCATTAGGGTCCGGGGACTTGGTTATGCGGAGGGAAGGTGTTAGGCACCCCCCGACATTCGTGTTACCACGGTGACCGCCTCTTTTCAAGATACTATTATCTGAATATGTGTGGGTCAATGTGCTGTTATTTGGAAGTAGTGCGAGGCCTCGTTCGAACCTATATACACAGGGTTTGAATTTATGTAAAAATTCAGTTTTTAACAAGATATAACAATGATGTTTTATAAAAAGGTTTTTCAAACCCTGATGCTCAATAGTAATTGAGACCTTTTACACTCCCATTTTATTAAGTGTTCGACTTGATTGATTTTATTTTACGAATGCGAGGCATCCGTACTAAAATAATGTACAAAAATAATGCCGACTTCCTCGTGGGTATAGAAACCATCTGAGGAAATTCAGACACCGCAGAATAATTAACAAACTGCTTACAGCTGAAAATGTCCATCACGGGAATCGAATTTAGATCCAATAGGCTGAATCTGTGATCACATGATTCCTAGGCGAACATGATACCGCAATTTGTATGGAAGCAGTAAGCAGGTATATATATAAAAGCTGTAAATATATATATATATATATATACAGACATGATCACCAACCACGAAGCACCTCCATGGGGGATCAGAAAAGTAAATAAAGCTATAAAAGCTATCAACCGTCACACAGAGGAAACTCCAAAGGACAAAACGTAAATGAAGTCAGAATACGGCCAACCACCACGAAGGAAACTCTAAAGGGACGAAATGTAAATAAAATCAAAAACGATCAATCGCCACTTAAGGAAACTCCTGTGTAAGACACAATATATATATATATATATATATATATATATATATATATATATATATATATATATATATATATATATATATATATATACAAAAGCGAGTAAACGCTCTGCATCAAGAAATACAGACTCATCAAACAAAGTTCACACATACAGTTAATATATATAAATGTGTGTGTGTGTGTGTGTATATATATATATATATATATATATATATATATATATATATATTAAAGCAAATAAACGCCAGGGGCATCAAGTTCAGGCTCATCGAACAAAGTTCGACACACAGTTAATAAATATAAATATAAATATATATATATATATATATATATATATTAAAGCAAATAAACGCTCCAGACCGAAGTCTAGGCTCAATCGAGGCATAACTCGATAATGTTAGTCAATATATATATATATATATATATACAGACTGAAATTAAACCACGGACTGAAGTCTGGGCAAAAGCAAGCAACACGACTCTCAACGTATAGAAAGGTGTGTGTAGAGATGAAGAGAAAGACTCTAAAGTGTGTGAGAAGGCTTACAGTTGACTTCCAAAGAAGACTTCTATATCTTTAGAGTGGGTAAACACTGGCTTTTTTAGGTACAAAAAGGGCTATATATGAGCTCACAGGTGTTTAAAATGAGAAAGTACACTGCATGGATTGATTTGCAGAGCAAATTGGGCAGGGCTTCCTTATCGTTTTCTCTTGCAAAATGGGTAGCCCAAGCCCTCTATTTATAGGCAATTTAGCCGCAGGTGTACATGAAGCTGAGCCGCAAGTGTACGAGAGGCAACCCGGGTGGGCCCGGGTTTATTGGGTCGGGTCGTATCGAAGTACGTGCACTCGGGTACTGTAATGTCCACTCAAACTTTTAAAAGTGTAATTCGGGCATCCGTTTGAGGTATACAGGACCTATTTCGGACCGCCGTTGTCGAGAGTTGTACGATGGCATGGGATTAGAGTTTGTACGAAGTCATTGAAGATGGGACGATGCCCTCCGGTCTTCAAGCTTCAACTTTCATCCGTTACCCTGCACAATAGTCACTCGGGATTGGTTAGTCTTGTGGGACATCATTGCATAGAGATGTTGAGACGACGTGGCGTGGCATCGTGTTGGCTAGATGACGATGTTTCCCCTCACCGGTGTTATCACCGGATTGGGCTTATAAAGCAGACATTGCTCAGACTTCGCTGAGATTGGACTGCTGCAATTGTTGAAGGTCCTTGTCATCTTTGAGGTGTGCCTGTCTTCCCGATGTTATCACCATGTTGGTATAGTGTATCTTGTTATGAGCGTCGAGATTGAAGTTGGTCGCATTTGAAACAAGCATTTCTGGGGTTATCGCCGAAACTGCATTCCTTGGGGTTATCACTAAGGTTGGTGGCTATTCCCATGGTTAGGACTGAGACTGGATACCATGGGATTATCTCTGAGATTAATCAGTCTTCTCCGGTGTGTGTTCCAGTATTGGATCTTCACGCCTCGGGGTTATCTCCGAGGTTGGAATTGTTACTCCCAGAATGTGATCTGGGGTCAATGCTGAACTTCTAGTAGTATCCGGTATGGATTTGGATTGTCTTTCAGGGTTCTCTCTTAAAAGACGAATCTGTCCTCCTGCAATGTTAGTGACAATAGTACAGAAAATTTCGTGTGTCTACAGATGCCCCTCTTTATCATACTCATGCATGGAGATGCATGGGCTGGATAAAGAATCCTAGATACTTGAAACGCAACAAGACAAACATGGTACTATGGGTAGAAAAAATGATGTATGATGCATGTGTACGTGGTTATAGCCCAACATGCTGGGTATGATTGCTGGATCCCTATTGCTTCAACTGGGGATTGGCAATGCTGACCAGATTTGATGTGTAAGCCGAATTTGTTAGGATGTTGATGTTGGAGTTATCACCAAATTCACGTGTCTTTGATTATGACTTGATCCTGAAGATGTACCTCTTATGTGTAAGATATCTGTGGGGATAAAGATTGGTCTATTTGAGGATGTGTATAACATATTCCATCATCTATCCTCTTTGATAACATTGACCTTTCCTGGTTAGTATCGCCAGGATATGTCAAGATTCTATTGGATTTACTGCCAAAAGAAAATGTTGTCAGTGATGCCTGACCTTCGCTGACATTTGAATCAACAAAACACTCTGTGGGTATATTTTCAAGGTTGCTTGACCTCCGTTGTCATGTATATCAACGGAACGTTGCGTTGTGACCCCCGCCGGGGATCCGCTGGGGAAATATGAGTAATCGAGCATGAAATCCTCGAATAGCTCTAGAGCTCTGATAGGTTTAATTGTTATCGGCTGAGATAATGTCAAGGCTGCTTGACCTTCATTGATATGTGTGTCAACGGATGAGCATGCATTGTAACCCCCGTCGGGGCGTCACATTGTAACCCCCGTCGGGGACTCACGTTGTAAACCCCGTCGGGGACTCACGTTGAGCCGCCAGATATATGGTACAGAATTCAAATACAACTTAATAATTCAACTGTCGTGTACAATACGACAAAACATAAACTGTGAGTTTGAATACAATTATTGTCTACTAGAGTGTATACAAACTCAAAAGGAGTCCTCATTACAATTATTATCACACTATTTCACAGAATAGTGAGGACTACTAATCTACCATCTAGGACCATCACTCTGTTCCCCGACTAGTCCCAGCTACGTTCTCATTTCCTAAAGTGAATAGTGAAAGAAAGGGTGAGCTCAACTAGCCCAGTAAGAAATATTATGACTAAGATAATGCAGAATAATTTATCGTTAGCCTTCAACATTGTTAAACTGATAAAATATAATAACTATCAAGTTTAACTGCAGCGGGACAAGTAATCCATTAGAAGAGTCAAGTAGGGAATAAAATCTACTATCTTCTATGATTTAAAAGGTTTTTCATCACTTTTATCGCTGGGACTCAGCTTAATAAATTATCCACATCATTGAATCACCCCTGCACTACGACCAAGGATATTCTTTAGTATCACAACCACGAATTATCCATGCACTACGGCTTAAGATAATCATGTTTCCATCAACAGTCCTGATCATGCCATAAAACAATTAATCTTTGCACTACGGCCAAAGAGAATCCATAGCCATAATCATAACAAAAACTGTCCATCAATGCACTACGGGCCAATGAGGACTTTTTCCACATCATTTGTAACTTTATGGTCATGATTACACCGAATAATCCCTGGTCATAATCATACCAAGTCTATCTATGCACTACAGGCCACAGATGACTTTCAACAAAATATAAACATGAGGATGATGACAATGATATAAGAATTCAATAAAACAAGTTCAAGAATTAATTTATCCAGGATCTGATAACGTTGAAATTGTCAACATGATACTGCTTTGTAGAGTAAAATTCGAGAATGCTCAGAAGAATATTTCCATGAAAAGATACTGGATGAAGCGCAAATATCAAGGCTATTCCACTAATTTCATGGAGTATAGAAGTCAAAGTTTTAACCAACTGAGTATAATAAAGAATGGAACAACAAAAGAAATCACCATGCATGCGATAGACCGCACAGGCAGGTTATTCCAACAGAATAATAAACAACGGAACCAAGTCCGACGTAAAATGCACAAACAGGATATTCCAATAGAATAATAAAGAATGGAACCAAGTTAAACAGTAAACGCACAGATGCAGGATATTAAACGTAATAATAAATAATGGAACCAGTCCTGTAAACGCATGCATGAGGATATTCCGAATGTAATAATAAATAATGAAATAATGTAAGAATTTCACCAAGTATAGGGTAGCTCGCGATACAAAGTTATTCCAATGTAATAATAAAGAATGGAATAATGTAAGTTCTCTTCATGAATACAAAAGAAATAATACCCCTTATTTAGTACAACAAATAATATCCTCACAGTAAAATAAACTGAATATAAGAGTAGGGAAGTAGCAAAATACTTTTCTATAGTTTCTCTATAACTTTTCTATCTAGAGTTTCAGTGAATTCGTAAGAAATAAAGAAGGAATGAGCTTCTATTTATAGGAAAATGGACTGAATAGTAACTAATTCATGAACGGTCCAGATTGATTTACTTTTAAACGGACGGTCCATATTGATTTACTATTAAAACTTAAAGCAACGGTCCATACTGATTTACTATTAAAACTTTAAACCAGCGATCCATATTGATTTTTATTATATCTTCAACCAACTATTCTAAAAAAAAATTAGCACATCTCCTCATAGAATAATATTGTACCCAAAAATGATTTGGACCGAAAATAAATATATTTTACGAGTGATCAATAGTACCCCGTGAATAGTAACTCATGAATAGTAACTTGTGAATAGTAACTCGTGAATATTAACTCGTGAATAGTAACTCATGAATAGTAACTCGTGAATAGTAACTCGTGCATAGTAACTCATAAATAGTAACTCGTGAATAGTACTCCAGCACGAAAAGTGTCCCGAATACCCAATTGAACAATACTGAGTGACTTCTCACATAAGCATCAATAATCAATACCGTGTGTTACTGTGAAACTACGCGTATTACTGTACTTTTAAAACCGGGTGTTTCAACAGTTAACGATAAAACTTCCGCCGTTGTTTTCTCAATCCGACAATAATTCCGTTGCGGGATCCACCAATGATTGTACCGTCGTACGGATATTCCCTGTTAAAACGAATATTCCCCGACCAATCGAATAATATAACCACTTGCTTACTTTGCAAAATTTATAAATACTACCCATAACTATAACATTATATCAAATCCACACCATAATATTAAAAAAAATATTTCGAGAAAATTATATATTTATTCATAATATCTGGGGTCTCACAATCTCCCCTCCTTATGGAATTTCGCCATCGAAATTTACGTACGTACCTGGTATGCCGAACATGTGAGGATAACTTGAATTCACTTCAAATTCTAACTCTTGAGGTATAACCTTTGAGTGTCGAATATAATCCTTCTTATCCAAGATTTTAACACGTATCTCTTCATACGTTAAATCTTCTGCTATCTCGTCTAGTTTTAATTCAATAATGTGGTTCGGGTCGTCCACATATTTACGTAACATCGATACGTCAAAAACGTTATGAACACGCGACATACTTGGCGGTAAAACGAGTCTATAGGCCACAGTTCCTACTCGATCAAGGATTTCAAATGGGTCAATAAAATCAAGGGTTGAGATTTCCTCTCTTCATCGATTCTTGCTTCTAGAATAATGCCCTCTTGAACCTTTGCTTAATTCTTCACATTCATCAGCTCCGGGTGTGTAGCTTGAGCGGCTTTAACTTTATCGATTAAAGTCGATTCTACTCGTATATTCGTTATCTTCACGTGGGTTCGTATATTCGCACTTGTAAACACATACGATCTTTTACTCAACGCATCAACTACCACGTTCGCTTTTCCAAAATGATATTGAATGGTACGATCGTAATCTTCAACAACTCAAGCCAACGTCTTTGGCACATGTTACGTTCATTTTAGGTGAAGAAAATATTTGAGGGTTTAAGAAATGGATTTTGTACTGGGGTCAATACAAAATTCGATTTCACGCTCTAGGGGTAGGCTAAGAAGTCTTCAAGAATACGTCAAGAAATTTATTAACAATAGAAATATCATTCAAAACTGTGACCCTCATCTAAGACTTGGATAGTACGTCACATTGATACCTATCAACTTGCCATCGTCATTCACGACGTCGCCTACAAAAAGTCTGGCTTCGGTGCATTTCACACAAGGAAGTCAACAACGAAAGGACCGGGGCTCTTTACTTATGGCTTGATATGACAATTATTGACTTTAGTGGTTTGGTTGCTTGGATTCGCATAACAGGTTGGGTAGGAATATGAAAGCTAACAACCTTACAAAAAGCTTGATGAGTAGTTAACCAATCAATTCCTAAAATCACATCAAAGGCAAGTATTTTTAAAGAGATAAGATCGACAAGTAACGTGAAAGTGTCGATTTGAATCAACAAGATTTATAAACACTGGAGGTAACGAAGGTTTCTACTATCGAAGTTTCAACCAATAAGTCAAAGTCTAATTTCTCCGAAGTCAAATTTAAACGTTGAGCGCAAGTAAGAGAGATAAAAGAATGGGTAGAACTGGTATTTAATAAGATATAGACTTCACAAGAATTTATAATTAACTAACCCGCGCTAACTTCGTTCGGGTTACTTTCTTTTTGAGAAGTCACGAAAAACGCTCTTCCTGAAACCACCGACTTTGTTTTGTCCATATCCGCCTTTGGTGCCACCGTTCCAGCTGGACTTGACTTCACTATACGACAAAATCTAGTTAAATGACCTTCTCTTCTTGAAATTTCCACTTCTATTATCTTGGACATGATTACCATCGAAGTGGTTACCATTCTTGGTATGATAATTTCCCCCACGATAGTTATCATTGTTCTGATGGTCGTTGCCACCGATATGATTATTATCGTGTTGTTGCTCGTTACCTTTTGGTTGAGCTAACTCATCGGTCTCATGTGCTTCATTGCTATTCTCAACATTCTCGGATGTCATTTTCAGATACTGCCACAAAACAAAAGGTTAATTGACATACCATATAATATCCCTATATTCTGACCTACCAATTAAATAACAAATAAACTTAGGTAGGTCATACTACTGGCGAAGAATTCCCCGCCTCTCTCCCTCCTAGTTCTTGTTCGACATCTCACCGGGGATCATATCCCTAAGCTTTGATACCAACCGTGATGACGCCCCAAAATTAGGTATACATCACCCATGTTGAGTCACCGGATACATGGTATGTAATTCAAATACAACTTAATAATAAAGCATCATGTACAATACGACAAAAAACATAAGCTGTGAGTTTGAATACAATTATTGTCTACTAGAGAGTATACAAACTCAAAAGGAGTCCTCATTACAATTATTATCACACTATTTCACAGAATAGTGAGGACTACTAATGCACACTCTAGGACCATCACTCTGTTCCCCGACTAGTCCCAGCTACGTTCTCATTTCCTGAAGAGAATAGTGAAAGAAATGGTGAGCTCAACTAGCCCAGTAAGAAATATTATGACTAAGATAATGCAGAATAATTTATCGTTAGCCTTCAAGTAAGCGAATGTAACCGGGTAAGATGAGTTGTCGGATTTTGGAATGATGAAGGATTTGGCCGGCCGGAGTCTAGTGATATTGTTGAATGCTGTGAGTAGGGTTGGTACGTAGAGGAGAGAGAAAAATGAAGTTAGCATGAAAGAGATGATGTAGAATTTCAAACCCATAACTTGGAAATTTGCACACAACATTTGTTTCTCCCTTTCAGAAGAGGAGAGAGAGAGAGAATAAAAAAAAAACTTGCCATGCAAAAAAAATGAATGCTGGTCTCCCCTCATTCTTCTTCTTTTTATTTCTTTTCCCCCAAATGCATTTGTCTTTTCTTTTCTTTTATTATTTCAACCGGAATTATCATCCACATGCTACTTTGATAACAGTTGATTAAAAGAGGTTTTAGCGACTTGTATGCAAATTACGCAAATTATAACCCCATGTGATTTTATATTTTAATATAAATTTTTATGAGCATACCTTAGAGCAAAAAGAAAAACCATATCATACCTGGGTTATGATTCATGCCCTTAAATGTGTGGATCACGTGTCCAGGCTCAATTTAAAAACAACCATTGTTAAATAATAGGAAATACTATTATGGAAATGAATATTAGAGAATGAGACATCTAATAAAATTATTGTGATATAAAATTAATCACAACAGTCCCCCTATATTATTTTCTAGTCCTTCAATAAAAATAATAAAAATAAATTCAAATATCACCTTTAACTTTATCCTTTCATCAATTTAACCATTTACTAAATAAAATAATTGAATACTTTTATTTCATAAAATTTAGGATCTCACAAGAATTCTTTCTATAATTTCTCTATAACTTTTATCTCTAGAGTTTCAGTGAATTTGTAAGAAATAATGAAGGAATGAGCTTCTATTTATAGGAAAATGGACTGAATAGTAACTAATTCATGAACGGTACAGATTGATTTACTTTTAAACGGATGGTCCATACTGATTTACTATTAAAACTTAAAGCAACGGTCCATACTGATTTACTATTAAAACTTTAAACCAGCGATCCATATTGATTTACTGTTATATCTTCAACCAATGGTCTGAAAAATTAGCACATCTTTTCATAGAATAATATTGTACCCAAAAATGATTTGGACCGAAAAGAAATATATTTTACGGGTGATCAATAGTACCCCGTGAATAGTAACTCGTGAATAGTAACTCATGAATAGTAACTCGTGAATAGTAACTCATGAATAGTAACTCGTGAATAGTAACTCATGAATAGTAACTCATAAATAGTACTCCGACACGAAAAGTGTCCCGAATACCTGATTGAACAATACTGAGTGACTTCTCACATAAGCATCAATAATTAATATCGTGTCTTCTTTATGTGCAACTACAGCGTATTCATTGTACTTTTAACACAGGGTGTTTCAACAGGTAACGGTAAAATTCCGCTGTTATTTTCATAAAGTATTTTTGTCATTTTCTCAATCCGACAATAATTTCGTTGCGGGGTCCACCAATTATTGTACCGTCGTACGAATATTCCCCGACCAATCGAATATTATATAACCACTTGCTTACTTTGCAAAATTTATAAATACTACCCATAACTATAACATTATATCAAATCCACACCATAATATTAAAAAAAATATTTCGAGAAAATTATATATTTATTTATAAAATCTGGGGTCTCACACTATGAGTCAGTGAAAAATATCTTAATGTACTTAATCGGTACTAAGGATGTGATCATATTCATGGTGGGTCTAAATTAAAAAGTAGAGGGCTTAACAAACTCAAGTTTTTTAAGACAGGCCAAGACGACAGAAAATCCACTTTAAGATAAAGTGTTACCTTGAACGGTGGTGCAGTGAATTGGAAAGGTTTCAAACAACAAAAAGTTGTTGGTTTACTGATAAAGACAAAGTATATAGCTATAAATGAAGCTGCAAGTTGATTGTTTGGATGAAACGTTCATTACAGAACTAGGAATAGTTCCTAAGTCTCATCTTAGATCTAAACATGTGTTATGGCACTTTCATTTGATTATAGGAATCATTGAAAGATGGAAAATCACTATAGAGATAGTGGACTCTCTAGAACAACATTACATATCCATTAACTAAAGCTTATCCAACAGCAGGATAATCGTCACTTAGAGAAGAAGGGTATGAGATACTAAGGCGATTGGCTTTAGTACAAGTGGGAGATTGAAAGTAGTATGCACACAAGCCAATCATGTTTAATGATAAAGCATATACTTCGTAACAATCTTATTTATTTATTAATAAAAAGTATTAAAGGCTTTTAATTATCTACATAATACTATTTTATAATATGTGATAAACCCATAGTTTTAAGAAATGCTTTTAGAATAATGATGATGATCATTCTAATGAGATCTAAATTCTTAGAAAGCTTAAAACTAAAATGGTTACCAATCGTTGGAGTACAAAATTGGAGATTAATAAATTCAGATAGATTGGTACATACGTTGCTTGTTCATTAGATGAGGATGATTGATCTCATGATCATTTGTGTGGAGACACTAAAGCAAGTATGTAGGTGCTTATTAGAGAATAAATTCACTAAACGTGGTTCACTAAGGAATACATAATGGAGTTTTACTTGCATGTCAATAGGAATTCCTGTAGTGATAGTAGTACAAGTGACCCTTGGACTTGAGATCATCATAGTATCTTGTGTATGATGAGTTATACTTTAACTTATTCCTTACGACCCTTAGGGTATATCAAAGGTTATGCTTGGGTATAATAAGTTGTATATGGAGATAATGTATGATCAATAAAGAATCTACCGCTTCTCGTAAAAGAAGATAAATGTTCTATGTGATTCGATAAATGACAACCCAGTAGTCATTGTCCAAGGCAAAGTGAAATTAGAAAGGAGTTTCTAATTTACATTATTTGGAGTTGTGCATTTAAGAGTCAATATATATATAATTAAATAAAATGAGACTTGACAGTAATTCCATGTCTTATATTTAATTGGGACATTGTATGGTGGAAAGATTGAATTGTACGGTAACTATTTACTCAAAGGTTCTTTTATGATTAATGTTGAAATCTATATTATTTGGAAAGTCGTTGATATATCGCTAGGGAGGCTTATCCCTATTGTAGAATAAATATTATTTATTTAAAGAAATTATTAGTTTAATTTATTTATTTAAATAAGATTAGAATTGTTCTAATTGATTTATTCACAATCGGTTTAATATGGAGAACCTAAAGGGTCACACCATAAAAGGAAGAATAAAGTTAATGGCATAATTTTAATAATAAGTTAAGTATATTTAATCTATGGTGATTGAATAAATTAATAGCTTAATATTTATTATTTAATATTTTAGAAATATTAAATATAAATTAATAAGAGAAGTCTTATTATTATTATTATTATTATTATTATTATTATTATTATTTAATTTCTAAAGGAGTTTGAGAATTAATTAATAAAAGTACTCTCATATATTCCTAATAAGATTAGGAGGTAAATTAATTAAAAGATTTTAATTAATTATTCCTAAAAAGATTGGGAGCCTAATTAATTAAAAGAATTTAATTAATTAGAATAAAACCCAATTCCTTAAATATTAAGGAGGGTTTCCTACATCTATAAATAAGAGGAGTCTTATTATGGGTGAAGGAGTTAGAGTTGTTGTTGACTTTTTCACAACATATGTAATTCCAATAGTTGGGAGAGTACGCTCCTTTTAGAACTAGGGTTTTGCCAAACACCCATCTTCTTGAATCTTTATTCTTTCTTGGTGGATCACCTCTAGAAGCCAAACACTTGGGTGACTAACGTTGATCAAAGGAAGGAACCAAACCCGGTGGATTGAAGTTGAACGCGAAAAGGATTGGAGGTGAACTTGTACCTGAGGAAGCTCGAATCTTCAAGGGTATGATTCTTGTTCTTCATATCTTTTCGTTTAATTAATAATTGTGCATAAAGGATGATCCGGATATATGGTTTGTAAAATTTTAAACTCTAATTTTTACACATTTCCGCTTATTTTGTGCAATTTGATTGCGTTCATGAATATTACAAACCTACATTCTCTGGCTTGGTTTTCCCTCTTTCTTGCTCTCATTCTTTTCCTCTCTTTGTGGTATTCAGTCTATGCCTCACTACCACCCTCTGCTAATCACCTTCTCCAGAATGGTCCCATAGGAGATACTCGGGAACACCAAAATCTAACTATAGAGCCAGGGTTTCAGGCCCTGCTCAAACCTACAAGCCTTCATCTCCTCAGTGTCCACTTAGCGTGGAGCAAACCTTGACAATTCATTGAATTTGGCAGCGTACTTGGGAACCGTCATGTCCCTTAGTTTAAGTTCTAAGAACTTAATCTCCATCTTCCCTTGCATACTTGTAGGGAATTAATCCTCGAAGGAAACCTTCTTGAATTGTTCCCACGTTACCACATCTGTTCTAGCCACACCCTAGTGAGCCTCCCACCAAAAGTTGGCTTCCCCGTTTTCCATTAAGTCGCATAAGAATTCTTTTGCGCCTCACCTATGCTTGTAATAATAAACACCTTCTCTATTTCTTTTACCCATGTCTGGGCCTCTATTGGGTTCGTCGTTCCATTGAACCTCGACGGACCTACGCTTTTAAACTTTTTAAAGATATTCGTTCTGTCTACCCTAGGTCCCCGCGGGTACTCTACTCCCGGTTTGGTTAAATGCAGCCGTTAATAAATTAACGAACTCATGCATAGGGTTGTTTTAACCCCCTTGATTATCTTTATGTGATTCCGCTTCCTGATTATGTTTTCTTCTCCTTGGCGGCATTTTCTGATAAAATTTCATTATTACATATTTACATACTTCGTTATTATTGTCACATACCAGCTCATACCATAACAAAATATATTAAATGAAAACTTCATTATATTCATAGGCTTCTTCATAGTTCGAAACTATTTACAATTTGTTTTCATAGCCAAAAGCTATTACATTTCTATCCCGCAATTGAACTTCACAAAAGTTGGGATTTACAAAATGACTACCCTTTTATACAAAAGAGGATTTTACGTCACTACACACATATTTATAACTCTAGACTTCTAATAATGCATAACAACATCCTCGTGTTTCTCATTTGCAATCTTTGATACAGTATCCCGACTAATAGTATGCCAGGTTTGTCCTGACTCAATGGAATAACAAGCAACTTTCAGCTTGAAATCCTTATGTGCACTCTCATGGATGTAAGACATCCGGGCTATCTTCCGGTCCTTCTTCCGTAGTTCTTTACGAAGACCATCGGCCTCGTTCTTATAGTCTCTAGCCTTATTTATCATGAGCACCTTCTCATCATGCTCTGAATCAAAATCTGCTTCTGCAGACTCCTTCGCTATATAAAGAGCACTAATCTCTTCATTATGTTTCTGCACAACTGTACTCAGTTGCACATTTTTGTCAAGCTCTGCCAGATACAATGATCTCATTGCATCTAGAGATGATGACTCTAGTGTAGGTACCACCGTAGTAACCGATGTTACCTCCATGACTTCCTCACCGGTCATCATACTCAGGTATGATGTCCAAGCTACATCTCCCTCGGAGTAGTCTTCCTCAGAAAAGTAATAATCTGTCTTCGACTCCTCTAAAATCACTAATGGTACCTCCACCACTAGCATAGGTACAGTCTCTACTCTGTTCACAATTTCTGCACTCACCGCGTGTATATCTCTATACATCAAGCTATCGATCGACATCCTACAATAACACATAACATGTTGATTAGTACATAACACACAATAGTATAAGCACAAATCACATTTAATTTATTTAGGGTTACTTTCCATCTTTTAAATCTTTCGGTACTGAGTTTCCTCAATACCCTATTAACTCATTCGACTTAAGTAAAGCTCGAGTTTAATTCCTTCAGACTTTTCTTACTTAACGAGGTTATGAGCCTAAGGTTCTTTCCCCTCAAGTTTTATAACCTAATGCTTTGATACCACTTGTGACGCCCCCAAATTCGAGTCTCTTCCAACCCGACATATAGTGCTACACGGTTCTACAGTTCACACAAACATTCAATTGAAATGCCTCAAAAGAACGATTATGTCTTATATATATTCCAAAACAATACTACCATTCCCCAGGTTCTTTATAACCGTTACATTTGTTCTTGTCATAATATCAAATATTATCATTACAAATGTGATGCCCCCAAAATTAGGTATACATCACCCATCTTGAGTCGCCAGATACATGGTACAGAATTTAAATACAACTTAATAATACAAGTTATAGGTATACAATCGACAAAACATAAGCTATGAGTTTGAATACAAATATTGTCTACTAGAGATTATACAAACTCAAAAGGAGTCCTCATTACAATTATTATCACACTATTTCACAGAATCGTGAGGACTACTAATGCACCATCTAGGACCATCACTCTGTTCCCCGACTAGTCCCAGCTACGTTCTCATTTCCTGAAGAGAACAGTGAAAGAAATGGTGAGCTCAACTAGCCCAGTAAGAAATATTATGACTAAGATAATGCAGAATAATTTATCGTTAGCCTTCAACAGTGTTAGTGAGGACTCCTTTTGAGTTTGTATAATCTCTAGTATACAATATTTGTATTCAAACTCACAGTTTATGTTTTGTCGTATTGTACACGACAGTTGTATTATTAAGTTGTATTTGAATTCTGTAGCATGTATCTGGCGACTCAAGATGGGTGATGTATACCTAATTTTGGGGGCGTCACAACAAACCTATACTATTACATAGGTAATCTACAAGTTCTCCTTAGCCTTTCCTTTATCCTTGTTGAATCCTTCGGCTGTTCGGTCTAAGCTGTATTCATATGGTTCAAGCAAGAGTGAGCATAACAAGCTCAACAAGTCCAACAATTTCCTTTAAAAAGCATGCTTGAAACATAGGAATCGTATATCTTCAATAACTGAATAATAGTTACGAAGTACTACCAATAATTCAAAATAGCATTTCTTTTCCTTCAAAATGTTTTACAATGACAATATTCAGTAAAACATCAATTTTGGTCCAAGACCATGAGCGTTTCACAATTTCTTTGAAAAGGACAACTCGGCACAAAGTTCATAAGTCCGACATAGCTTACGAGCACTTCTAGGTGATCAACCTATAGTACTCTATGTTGATCAACACTACATCCATTAAACATGTGTACGTTTAAGTTGTGGCAACCTCACATGCCCATCGAATACTCGATGAAAATATATTTATTTATTCATATTCAGGCTTACCTTTAATTTGTACCAAACAATTGGCGTAGGATAGCATTATCAATTCTATATGGAAAACTTGTAAATAAATCAATCAACTCTTTCGTAAAACCATTCATGCATCTCATAACTTGAATCATTTGAAAACTTGACTAACACGAAGGTTAGATAAGCATTTAAGAAAAACTTTCCTTCAGTGTCTGCTACAGTAAAATTACGTTTCCTTTGAGTCTTTACGGTCTCCTTAAAGATTACTTGATCAAACCTTAATCTTCTTCTTGCTTCTTGAATTAACAAAGGCTAACTTTTTTCTAGCTTTTGTAGCTTTTTCTCTCTAACCAATAAGCTATAAGTTGTTGGTGTTTTGAACAAGGAACAAATGAGCTAGCAAGCTTCCTATTTATAGGAATCACAAAGTGAGGGTAGTTTAGACATTAAACCAATCCCACCTCCTTACTATTCCTAACTTAAGCACTAAGTTAACTTGCTAACCACAACACCTATCCATTACTTGCTCCTTACTCCCTTTGCTTAATCATTAAGTTAACTTTCTCCCCACAACATTTGGCCACAAAGTATACTTGGTCATCATAACACTTAGCCACTAGGTTACTTTACTTGCTCATCACTTTGGATCATCCGTGGGTTTAAACCATCCAATAACCCATTAGTTTATACTTTGGGCCTTTAGCTTAATTAATCTTAACTTATTCGTTTGGCTTGCAATTAAACAAATACTTGGGCTTGTTCATTAATTTACATTGGACTTAATCATTCCTACATTTGGGCCTTATCAAATCCCATTGGACTTTAATATTTCCTACACAATCCTACAAATCCATTTCTTTTGGCTTAAAGCCTTATAATGTATAATTTACGTATAATTCTCGTATTCTAACTCGTATATTTATTCATCATATACGATGTACTATCATTCATACATACTCATATAATACCTCACATCGTACTCGTATTCATTACTTCGTATAATACCTACGTATTATACGATCATTGTTTAATTCATTAATCGCATTACATTTCCTTCTCGTAAATCACTTTCTCCTAATAGTTAGGTTTTAAGTTCGCAGGTGAAAAACTGTGTTTGCCATAACTGAAATATTATTGGATATTCCATCTCACCTCGATATCCTATCGTTATGTATTTCTCGGAAGTTCAAAAATAATTCCCGAGCAGAAATACGTGAATAGTGTTTTTCAAAAATATTCTCAAAAAGCTTTTATTTTTTGTCTTGGAAATTCAAACACTTTAAGTCTACCACGTAGCCAAAATACTACCACCTTCTGATATGTTTAGGTCATAGAACGACCTTTAATTAGCTTGCTCCCATAAATAATCAATTAAAATTTATTTAATCCACATAATAAAATAAAATTTTAATTCTCCTAAAAATCCGATTTTTTGGGGCGTTACATATATTATACTGTGTTAGACTTGCTGAGCTAGTTATGCTTACTTCTTGCTTGAATTATATGATTGCAGCTAAGGCCGAACAAACTGAGGGTTCTAAGAAAGATAAAGGCAAGGCTAAGATGGATAGTTAATTATCCTGTAATAGACTAGTATGTTTGTATGTAATATACTTATGAATAACGAAGAATATATTCGGTTTATGAACCTGGGAAATAATTTATTATGAATGTAATAAGAATGTAGTTAATGCACTCATTGTGTTGTTGTTTCAATGTAATGAATGTATGATTATGAGTACTGTGTAGCACCATCTGTCGGGTTGGAAGATACCCAGATTTGGGAGCGTCAAAGGTTGGTATTAAAGAATTAGGTTATAAAACATAATAGGGGAAGAACCTTAGGCTAATAACCTCGTTAAGGAAGGAAAAGTCCAAAGGAAGTATACTCGAGTCGAATAAGTTAATAAGGTATTGAGGAAACTCAGTACCGAAAGATTTAAAAGATGGAAATTAAATCTAAATAAATTAAATGTGATTTGTGCTTATATTATTATGTATTATGTACTAATTAACATGTTATGCATTATTGTAGATGTCAATCGATAGCTTGATGCATAGAGATATACACGTGGTGAGCGAAGAGTCTGTGAACAGAGTAGAGCCTGTACCTATACCTGTAGCGAAAGAACCATTAGTGATTCTAGAAGAATCGGAGCCAGAGGAGTATTTTTCTGAGGAGGACTATTCCGAGGGAGTTATGGGATTGGCATCATACCTTGATATGATGATCGATGTGGACGAAGATATGGAGGTAACATCGATTAATACGGTGGTACCTGCACTAGATCCAACACCTCCAGATACAATGAGGGAATTGTGTGACAACCCCAAAATAGGTCCATTCCATCCAACCCATTCAGAGTCGCCAAATACATGGTATAGAAAACAACTATAACTTTATTACAACAATTGTCGTGAAAAATACAACAACTCATGTGTTGTGAGTTTTGATACAAATATATACCAACTGTGACTCATGTCCCAACCTAGGATAGTACATCATAATGACACCTTACATAAAAGTATAGTCAAAAACTGTTTTAGAAATTAGAATCTTTGAGAAGTGCTCAAGGAAACCGTCGTACATGGGAGGCCATTCGTCTAGGTTATGATAGATATCATATGGCCACAGAATTATCCTTGGTTGACCCAATAGACCCCAAAGAAAAACGAGAAGATTACTATCATATTATTTCCAATGGTGAGTCTTCTCTTGACATATCATTATCTCCACCGTCTCTAATTGAGAGTTATACTTCAACCAAACACCAAGATTATATAGGTAGTGCTCGTAGCTATACTCAGCAAATGGATGAGCACAACCCTTTCTTATGATGACACGAGGTTGTATGTATTTAGACATCTTGTATGATAGTGATAAAACACCCTTCCAAAGTTGAGTTCACCTCACCCTATTCGGTTCACCAAAATTAAATATCAAATGACGTATATAATACGCCACAATTATCTAAAGTCTCAATAAAATTATTTGATGTACTATTTAGGGAGAACCTCAACAGCTATAGACCACCGTTCTATTCTCCGTGATCCCCGCTTGACCCAACCTCCACTTTTTTTACCTGAAAGGAATTGTGAAACAGAAGGGTGAGCACAACTAGCCCAGTAAAGAATATCATGACTAAAGATAATTAAATTATCAATAGCCTTCATCAGTATTAAATCAGAGATTTAGAACATATGGTAGATGAAAAAAAATTTCAACCATAGTTGCAGCGGAACGAGCAATCCATTAGAAGATCCAAATAAACCATAAAGTCTATTATCTTCTCCATATTAAAAGTCCACCAATAATGTTTTATCCCTGTAACATCAATCAACAATTCCTATCCACAATCACATTTATAACTCATAATCGTAATTGTAGTTCTAAATTCCTTTTCTCATCAAGGGAAAAGATAAATTTCATCACCTGAAACATCAAAGATCATGGTTATACAAAATCACTGTTCATATTCATAATCATACTAATAAATTTATCTTTGCACTACGGGCCAAAGATATTCATCAACAAGTCATCTTTGCACTACAAGCCAAAGATATTCAACAACAGGTCATCTTTGCATTACGAGCCTGAGATATTCTTCAACAAATCATCTTTGAACTACATGCCAAAGATATTCAACAACAAGTCATCTTTGCATTACGAGCTAAAGATATTAATCAATAATTCATCTTTGCACTACAGGCTAAAGATATTCATTATCATTTCATCTTTTAATCCCTCCAATCCGAGAAAATACTGATAAAACACCTCAACATTAACTCTTTCATTTATAACCACATAAATAAATCCATCATTTATATCCACATCAAATAAATATTTCCTTATCATATAAATTAATAATTAATTATTCACAAATAATATTACAGAATCACATTTATGACAACCAGGCCGTTCCCAGGAAAGAGGGGGCTTTCTAATAAGAATTTCTCCTTACTGGCGTGCAATTAGGTGACCAAACATCTCCTTAGACAGAACTTTTCTAGACATTGCGAATAATGTTATCTAATAATATTATTCAGATAATATGAATTATTGCTCCGATAATGGAGATACTGCGCAGTGACAATTATTGAAATAACAATAATATAAAAAATCAACGCAACAATTATTGAATCAATAAAATAAAATATTGAACAGTAATTACTGCAACAATTATTGAGTAGTGCCTTCTCACGTAAGAATCAATAATTGAAAAAATATAATGCAACAATCTTGTGCTATTATTGTGCAACTAAGCGTGACATCGTATTTTAACCACTGTGTATTCCAACAACGGTGTTAGCTGTGAATAACTACGCCATTATTTGTAAAAACTCAAATTTTCGTTTTTCTTCATCGATAGTTATCCGTTATGGGGCCCACAAATAGGCTGGCCAGTAAATACGAATATTCCCGACGCTGAAAAGAATATTCCACGACCAAACGAATACCCCGATAACTGAATATTTTATAACCACTTGTGTATTTTGAAAAAAATTCATATATCACCCTTAACTTTACTTTTTATCAATTTAACCATTTCTTTGAATAGTAATTATAAGAAAAATTAAATAATTTTATTTCATAAAATCTTGGGTCTTACAATCTCCCGTCCTTATGAAATTTCGTCCCCGAAATTTACGTACCTGGTATTTCAAGAGTTGAGAATACCTTGCTTTCATTTCAGATTCCATCTTCCCTGTCCTCATGATTTCTTCATTGCTCATCTCCTGTATTTCAAATATTATTCTAGAATACAGCTTCAAAACAAGGGTTAATTGAACAAATTAACATATCACATAATATCCTGATATTATGTTTGAACAACAAATAAGCATAGGTAGGACACACTAGCGAAGGATTTACTCATCTCTCCCCTCCTAGTTCTATTCCCCGATCTCTACCAGAGATCATATCCCTAAGCTCTGATACCAACTGTGACAACCCCAAAATAGGTCCATTCCATCCAACCCATTCTGAGTCGCCAAATACTTGGTACAGAAAACAACTACAACTTTATTACAACAATTGTCGTGAAAAATACAACAACTCATGTGTTGTGAGTTTTGATACAAATATATACCAACTATGACTCATGTCCCAACCTTGGATAATACGTCACAATGACACCTTACATAAAAGTATAGTCAAAAACTGTTTTAGAAATTAGAATCTTTGGGAAGTGCACAAGGAAACCGTCGTACATGGGAGACCATGCGTCTAGGTTATGATAGATATCATATGGCCACAGAATTATCCTTGGTTGATCCAATAGACCCCAAAGAAAAACGAGAAGATTACTATCATATTATTTCCAATGGTGAGTCTTCTCTTGACATATCATTATCTCCACCGTCTCTAATTGAGAGTTATACTTCAACCAAACACCAAGATTATATAGGTAGTGCTCGTAGATATACTCAGCAAGTGGATGAGCACAACCCTATCTTATGATGACACGAGGTTGTATGTCTTTAGACATCTTGTATGATAGTGACAAAACACCCTTTCAAAGTTGAGTTCACCTCACCCTATTCGGTTCACCAAAATTAAATATCAAATGACGTATATAATACGACACAATTATCTAAAGTCTCAATAAAATTATTTGATGTACTATTTAGGGAGAACCTCAACAGCTATAGAACACCGTTCTATTCTCCTGTGATCCCCCGCTCGACCTAGCTACACTTTTATTACCTGAAAGGAATTGTGAAACAGAAGGGTGAGCACAACTAGCCCAGTAAAGAATATCATGACTAAAGATAATTAAATTATCAATAGCCTTCATCAGTATTAAATCAGAGATTTAGAACATATGGTAGATGATAAAAAATTTCAACCATAGTTGCAGCGGAACGAGCAATCCATTTGAAGAGTCAAATAGACCATAAAGTCTATTATCTTCTCCATATTAAAAGTCCACCAACAATGTTTTATCCCTGGAACATCAATCAACAATTCCTGTGCATAATCACATATATAACTCATAATCGTAATTGTAGTTCTAAATTCCTTTTCTCATCCAGGGAAAAGATAATTTTCATCACCTGAAACATCAAAGATCATGGTTATACCAAATCACAGTTCATGTTCATAATCATACTAATAAATTTATCTTTGCACTACGCGCCAAAGATATTCATCAACAAGTCATCTTTGCACTACAGGACAAAGATATTCAACAACAGGTCATCTTTGCATTACGAGACAAAGATATTCACCAACAAATCATCTTTGCACTACATGCCAAAGATATTCAACAACAAGTCATCTTTGCATTACGAGCCAAAGATATTCATCAATAATTCATCTTTGCACTACTGCAATTAAAGATATTCACTATCATTTCATCTTTTATCCCTCCAATCCAGAAAATCTCGATAAAACACCTCAACATTAACTCTTTCATTTATAACCACATAAATAAATCCATCATTTATATCCACATCAAATAAATATTTCCTTATCATATAAATTAATAATTAATTATTCACAAATAATATTACATAATCACATTTATAACCAAAGGTAGCTCCGTGAAAGAGGGGCTTTCAATAAAATTTCTCTCTCATTGGCGTGCAATTAGGTGACCAAACCTCTCCTTGAGATGTAACTTTCTAGACATTGCAAATAATGTTATCTAATAATATTATTCAGATAATATGAATTATTGTCTAGATAATGGAGATATCGCAGCAAATGACAATTATTGAAACAACAATAATATAAAAATCAACACAATAATTATTGAATCAATAAAATAAGATATTGAACAGTAATTACTGCAACAATTATTGAGTAGTGCCTTCTCACGTAAGAATCAATAATTGAAAAAATATTGTGCAATACTATATTCTTTTTTGTGCAACTACGTAGACATCGTATTTTAACCACCGGGTATTCCAACAAAGTTGTTAATTGGTAACAACTACGCCGTTATTTGTAAAAACTCAAATTTTTCGTTTTCTTCATCCGACTGTTATCCGTTATGGGGCCCACAAATAGCTGCGCCATCGTACGAATATTCCCCGACAGAAAGAATATTCCACGACCAAACGAATACCCCGATAAATGAATATTTTATAACCACTTGCGTATTTTGAAAAAAATTCATATATCACCCTTAACTTTACTTTTTACCAATTTAACCATTTACTAAATAATAATTATAAGAAAAATTGAATAATTTTATTTCATAAAATTCGGGGTCTTATAATCTCCCGTCCTTATGAAATTTCGTCCCTGAAATATACGTACCTTGTATTTCAAGAGTTGAGAATACCTTGCTTTCATTTCAGATTCCATCTTCCCTGTCCTCATGATTTCTTCATTGCTCATCTCCTGTATTTTAGATATCATTCTAGAATACAGCTTCAAAACAAGGGTTAATTGAATAAATTATCATATCACATAATATCCTGATATTATGACTGACCAACAAATAAGCATAGGTAGGACACACTAGCAAATGATTTACTCACCTCTCCCCTCCTAGTTCTATTCCCCGATCTCTGCCAGAGATCATATCCCTAAGCTCTGATACCAACTGTGACAACCCCAAAATAGGTCCATTCCATCCGACCCATTCCGAGTCTCCAAATACATGGTACAGAAAACAACTACAACTTTATTACAACAATTATCATGCAAAATACAACAACTCATGTGTTGTGAGTTTTTATACAAAAATATACCAACTGTGACTCATGTCCCAACCTTGGATAGTACGTCACAATGACACCTTACATAAAAGTATAGTCCAAAATTGTTTTAGAAATTAGAATCTTTGGGAAGTGCTCAAGGAAACCTTCATACATAGGAGGCCATGCGTTTAGGTTATGATAGATATCATATGGCCACAGAATTATCCTTGGTTGACCCAATAGATCCCAAAGAAAAACGAAAAGATTACTATCATATTCTTTCCAATGGTGAGTCTTCTCTTGACATATCATTATCTCCACCGTCTCTAATTGAGAGTTATACTTCAACCAAACACCAAGATTATATAAGTAGTGCTCGTAGATATACTCAGCTAGTGGATGGGCACAACCCTGTATTATGATGACACGAGGTTGTATGTCTTTAGACATCTTGTATGATAGTGACAAAGCACCCTTCCAAGGTTGAGTTCACCTCACCCTATTCGGTTAACCAAAATTAAATATCAAATGCCGTATATAATACGACATAATTATCTAAAGTCTCAATAAAATTATTTGATGTACTATTTAGGGAGAACCTCAACAACTATAGACCACCGTTCTATTCTCCTGTGATCCCCCGCTCGACCCAGCTACACTTTTATTACCTGAAAGGAATTGTGAAACAGAAGGGTGAGCACAACTAGCCCAATAAAGAATATCATGACTAAAGATAATTAAATTATCAATAGCCTTCATCAGTATTAAATCAGAGATTTAGAACATATGGTAGATGATAAAAAATTTCAACCATAGTTGCAGCGGAATGAGCAATCCATTAGAAGAGTCAAATAGACCATGAAGTCTAATATCTTCTCCATATTAAAAGTCCACCAACAATGTTTTATCCTTGTAACATCAATCAACAATTCCTATCCACAATCACATGTATAACTCATAATCGTAATTGTAGTTCTAAATTCCTTTTCTCATTCAGGGAAAAGATAATTTTCATCACCTGAAACATCAAAGATCATGGTTATACCAAATCAAAGTTCATGTTCATAATCATACTAATAAATTTATCTTTGCACTACGGGCCAAAGATATTCATCAACAAGTCATCTTTGCACTTTCTGAGCCAAAGATATTCAACAACAGTCATCTTTGCATTACTGAGCCAAAGATTTTCATCAACAAATAATCTTTTGCACTACATATGCCAAAGATATTCAACAACAAGTCATCTTTGCATTACGAGCCAAAGATATTCATCAATAATTCATTTTGACTACTAAATTTAAAGATATTCATTATCATTTCATCTTTTAATCCCTCCAATCCGGAGAAAATCGATAAAACACCTCAACATTAACTCTTTCATTTATAACCACATAAATAAATCCATCATTTATATCCACATCAAATAAATATTTCCTTATCATATAAATTAATAATTAATTATTCACAAATAATATTACATAATCACATTTATGACAACGAATAGTTCCGAGAAAGAGGGGCTTTCAATAAGAATTTCTCTCATCTTGGCGTAAATTAGGTGACCAAACCTCTCCTTAAAATAGAACTTTCTAGACATTGCGAATAATGTTATCTAATAATATTATTCAGATAATATGAATTATTGCTCAGATAATGGAGATCTTTAAGTGATGACAATTATTGAAACAACATAATATAAAAAATCAACGCAAAGACAATTATTGAATCAATAAAATAAAATAATGAGCAAAGAATTATCGCAACAATTATTGAGTAGTGCCTTCTCACGTAAGAATCAATAATTGAAAAAATAATGTCTTAATACTGTTTTGTAATGCCATATGCGTATTACTATATTTTAACCACTGTGTATTCCAACGATTGTTAATTGAGAATAACTACGCCGTTATTTGTAAAAACTCAAATTTGTCGTTTTCTTCATCCGACCGTTATCCATTATGGGGCCCACAAATAGCTGCGCCGTCGTACGAATATTCCCCGACATAAAGAATATTCCACGATCAAATGAATACCCCGATAAATGAATATTTTATAACCACTTGCGTATTTTGAAAAAAATTCATATATCACCCTTAACTTTACTTTTTATCAATTTAACCATTTACTGAATAGTAATTATAAGAAAAATTAAATAATTTTATTTCATAAAATCTTGGGTCTTACAATCTCCCGTCCTTATGAAATTTCGTCCCCGAAATTTACGTACCTGGTATTTCAAGAGTTGAGAATACCTTGCTTTCATTTCAGATTCCATCTTCCCTGTCCTCATGATTTCTTCATTGCTCATCTCCTGTTTTTCAGATATCATTCTAGAATACAGCTTCAAAACAAGGGTTAATTGAATAAATTATCATATCACATAATATCCTGATATTATGACTGACCAACAAATAAGCATAGGTAGGACACACTAGCGAAGGATTTACTCATCTCTCCCCTCCTAGTTCTATTCCCCGATCTCTGCCAGAGATCATATCCCTAAGCTCTGATACCAACTGTGACAACCCCAAAATAGGTCCATTCCATCCAACCCATTCCGAGTCTCCAAATACATGGTACAGAAAACAACTACAACTTTATTACAACAATTGTCATGCAAAATACAACAACTCATGTGTTGTGAGTTTTGATACAAATATATACCAACTGTGACTCATGTCCCAACCTTGGATAGTACGTCACAATGACACCTTATATAAAAGTATAGTCCAAAATTGTTTTAGAAATTAGAATCTCTGGGAAGTGCTCAAGGAAACCTTCGTACATGGGAGGCCATGCGTTTAGGTTATGATAGATATCATATGGCCACAGAATTATCCTTGGTTGACCCAATAGACCCCAAAAAAGAAAAGAAAAGATTACTATCATATTCTTTCTAATGGTGAGTCTTCTCTCGACATATCATTATCTCCACCGTCTCTAATTGAGAGTTATACTTCAACCAAACACCAAGATTATATTGGTAGTGCTCGTAGATATACTCAGCAAGTGGATGAGCACAACCCTGTCTTATGATGACACGAGGTTGTATATCTTTAGACATCTTGTATGATATTGACAAAACACCCTTCCAAAGTTGAGTTCACCTCACCCTATTCGGTTCACCAAAATAAAATATCAAATGACGTATATAATACGACACAATTATCTAAAGTCTTAATAAAATTATTTGATGTACTATTTAGGGAGAACCTCAACAGCTATAGACAACCGTTCTATTCTCCTGTGATCCCCCGCTCGACCCAGCTACACTTTTATTACCTGAAAGGAATTGTGAAACAGAAGGGTGAGCACAACTAGCCCAGTAAAGAATATCATGACTAACGATAATTAAATTATCAATAGCCTTCATCAGTATTAAATCAGAGATTTAGAACATATGGTAGATGATAAATAATTTCAACCATAGTTGCAGCGGAACGAGCAATCCATTAGAAGAGTCAAATAGACCATAAAGTCTATTATCTTCTCCATATTAAAAGTCCACCAACAATGTTTTATCCCTGTAACATCAATCAACAATTCCTGTCTACAATCACATGTATAACTCATAATCGTAATTGTAGTTCTAAATTCCTTTTCTCATCAAGGGAAAAGATAATTTTCATCACCTGAAACATCAAAGATCATGGTTATACCAAATCACAGTTCATGTTCATAATCATACTAATAAATTTATCTTTGCACTATGGGCCAAAGATATTCATCAACAAGTCATATTTGCACTACAGGCCAAAGATATTCAACAACAGGTCATCTTTGCATTACGAGCCAAAGATATTCATCAACAAATCATCTTTTCACTACATGCCAAAGATATTCAACAACAAGTCATCTTTGCATTACGAGCCAAAGATATTCATCAATAATTCATCTTTGCACTACAGGCTAAAGATATTCATTATCATTTCATCTTTTAATCCCTCCAATCCGAGAAAATACTGATAAAACACCTCAACATTAACTTTTTCATCTATAACCACATAAATAAATCCATCATTTATATCCACATCAAATAAATATTTCCTTATCATATAAATTAATAATTAATCATTCACAAATAATATTACAGAATCACATTTATGACAATAAAGCTGCTCCTGTGAAAGAGGGGCTTTCCAATAAGAATTTCTCCTTACTGGCGTGCAATTAGGTGACCAAACATCTCCTTAGATAGAACTTTCTAGACATTGCGAATAATGTTATCTAATAATATTATTCAGATAATAGGAATTATTGTTCGATAATGGAGATATTTAGATGACAATTATTGAAACAATAATAATATAAAAATCAACGCAACAATTATTGAATCAATAAAATAAAATATTGAACAATAATTATCGCAACAATTATTGAGTAGTGCCTTCTCACGAAGAATCAATAATTGAAAAAAATCTTATGCAATCTTGTGTGTGCTTAATGCGGCAACTACGCCAGACATCGTATTTTAACCACGTGTATTCCAAATGTTGTTAAGCGGTAGAATAACTACGCCGTTATTTGTAAAAACTCAAATTCGACGTTTTCTTCATCCTACCGTTATCCATTATGGGGCCCACAAATAGCTGTCCCGTCGTACGAATATTGCCCGACAAAAATAATATTCCACGACCAAACGAATACCCCGATAAATGAATATTTTATAACCACTTTCGTATTTTGAAAAAAATTCATATATCACCCTTAACTTTACTTTTTATCAATTTAACCATTTACTAAATAGTAATTATAAGAAAAATTGAATAATTTTATTTCATAAAATTCGGGGTCTTACAATCTCGAATCCTTATGAAATTTCTTCCCTAAATTTACGTGCACTGGTATTTCAAGAGTTGAGAATACCTTGCTTTCATTTCTGATTCCATCTTCCCTGTCCTCATGATTTCTTCATTGCTCATCTCCTGTATTTCAGATATCATTCTAGAATACAGCTTCAAAACAAGGGTTAATTGAATAAATTATCATATCGCATAATATCCTGGTATTATGACTGACCAACAAATAAGCATAAGTAGGACACTTTAGCGTAGGATTTACTCATCTCTCCCCTCCTAGTTCTATTCCCCGATCACTACCAGAGATCATATCCCTAAGCTCTGATACCAACTGTGACAACCCCAAAATATGTCCATTCCATCCAACCCATTCCGAGTCTCCAAATACATGGTACAGAAAATAACTACAACTTTATTACAACAATTGTCATGCAAAATACAACAACTCATGTGTTGTGAGTTTTGATACAAATATATACCAACTGTGACTCATGTCCCAACCTTGGATAGTACGTCACAATGACACCTTACATAAAAGTATAGTCCAAAATTGTTTTAGAAATTAGAATCTTTGGGAAGTGCTCAAGGAAAACTTCGTACATGGGAGGCCATGCGTTTAGGTTATGATAGATATCATATGGCCACAAAATTATCCTTGGTTGACCCAATAGACCCCAAAGAAAAACGAAAAGATTACTATCATATTCTTTCTAATGGTGAGTCTTCGCTCGACATATCATTATCTCCACCGTCTCTAATTGAAAGTTATACTTCAACCAAACACCAAGATTATATAGGTAGTGCTCGTAGATATACTCAGCAAGTGGATGAGCAAAACCTTGTCTTATGATGACACGAGATTGTATATCTTTAGACATCTTGTATGATATTGACAAAACACCCTTCCAAATTTGAGTTCACCTCACCCTATTCGGTTCACCAAAATTAAATATCAAATGGCATATATAATACACCACAATTATCTAAAGTCTCAATAAAATTATTTGATGTACTATTTAGGGAGAACCTCAACAGCTATAGACCACCGTTCTATTCTCCTGTGATCCCCATCACGAAATTTACTACACTTTTATTACCTGAAAGGAATTGTGAAACAGAAGGGTGAGCACAACTAGCCCAGTAAAGAATATCATGACTAACGATAATTAAATTATCAATAGCCTTCATCAGTATTAAATCAGAGATTTAGAACATATGGTAGATGATAAAAAAATTCAACCATAGTTGCAGCGGAACGAGCAATCCATTAGAAGAGTCAAATAGACCATAAAGTCTATTATCTTCTCCATATTAAAAGTCCACCAACAATATTCTATCCCTGTAACATCAATCAACAATTCCTGTCTACAATCACATGTATAACTCATAATCGTAATTGTAGTTCTAAATTCCTTTTCTCATCAAGGGAAAAGATAATTTTCATCACCTGAAACATCAAAGATCATGGTTATACCAAATCACAGTTCATGTTCATAATCATACTAATAAATTTATCTTTGCACTACGGGCCAAATATATTCATCAACAAGTCATCATTGCACTACAGGCCAAAGATATTCAACAACAGGTCATCTTTGCATTACGAGCCAAAGATATTCATCAACAAATCATCTTTGCACTACATGCCAAAGATATTCAACAACAAGTCATCTTTGCATTACGAGCCAAAGATATTCATCAATAATTCATCTTTGCACTACAGGCTAAAGATATTCATTATCATTTCATCTTTTAATCCCTCCAATCCGAGAAAATACTGATAAAACACCTCAACATTAACTCTTTCATTTATAACCACATAAATAAATCCATCATTTATATCCACGTCAAATAAATATTTCCTTATCATATAAATTAAAAATTAATCATTCACAAATAATATTACAGAATCACATTTAGGACAAGCAGGCCGTTCCCAGGAAAGAGGGGGCTTTCCAATAAGAATTTCTACTTACTGGCGTGCAATTAGGTGACCAAACCTCTCCTTAGACAGAACTTTGTAGACATTGCGAATAATGTTATCTAATAATATTATTCAGATAATATGAATTATTACTCCGATAATGGAGATACTGCGCAGTGACAATTATTGAAACAACAATAATATAAAAAATCAACGCAGCAATTATTGAATCAATAAAATAAAATATTGAACAGTAATTACTGCAACAATTATTGAGTAGTGCCTTCTCACGTAAGAATCAATAATTGAAAAAAATACTGTGCAATATTGTGTGTTATTGTGCAATTACGCCAGACATCGTATTTTAACCACCGTGTATTCCAACGATTGTTAATCAGTAATAACTAAATCGTTATTTGTAAAAACTCAAATTTGTCGTTTTCTTTATCCGATCATATTATCCGCTTTGGGGCCCACAATATAGGCTACTGCATGCATTTAATATTCCCCACGCTGAAAGAATATTCCACGACCAAACGAATAATTTAGATAAATGAATATTTTATAACCACTTGTGTATTTTGAAAAAAATTCATATATCACCCTTAACTTTACTTTTTATCAATTTAACCATTTACTAAATAGTAATTATAAGAAAATTGAATAATTTTATTTCATAAAATTCGTGGTCTTACAATCTCCTCATTCTTATGAAATTTCGTCCCAAAATTTACGTGCACTGTATTTCAAGAGTTGAGAATACCTTGCTTTCATTTCAGATTCCATCTTCCTTGTCCTCATGATTTCTTCATTGTTCATCTCCTGTATTTCAGATATCATTCTAGAATACAACTTCAAAACAAGGGTTAATTGAATAAATTATCATATCACATAATATCCTGATATTATGACTAACCAACAAATAAGCATAGGTAGGACACACTAGCAAATGATTTACTCATCTCTCCCCTCGTAGTTCTATTCTCCGATCTCTGCTAGAGATCATATCCCTCAGCTCTGATACCAACTGTGACAACCCCAAAATAGGTCCATTCCATCCAACCCATTCCGAGTCTCCAAATACATGGTACAGAAAACAACTACAACTTTATTACAACAATTATCATGCAAAATACAACAACTCATGTGTTGTGAGTTTTGATACAAATATATACCAATTGTGACTCATGTCCCAACCTTGGATAGTACGTCACAATGACACCTTACATAAAAGTATAGTCCAAAATTATTTTAGAAATTAGAATCTTTGGGAAATGCTCAAGGAAACCTTCGTACATGGGAGGCCATGCGTCTAGGTTATGATAGATATCATATGGCCACAGAATTATCCTTGGTTGACCCGATAGACCCCAAAGAAAAACAAAAAGATTACTATCATATTCTTTCTAATGGTGAGTCTTCTCTCGACATATCATTCTCTCCACCGTCTCTAATTGAGAGTTATACTTCAACAAAACACCAAGATTATATAGGTAGTGCTTATAGATATACTCAGCATGTGGATGAGCACAACCATGTCTTATGATGACACAAGGTTGTATGTCTTTAGACATCTTGTATGATAGTGGCAAAACACCTTCCAAAGTTGAGTTCACCTCACCCTATTCGTTTCACCAAAATTAAATATCAAATGATGTATATAATACGACAAACTTATCTAAAGTCTCAATAAAATTATTTTCATACTATTTAGGGAGAACCTCAAAAGCTATAGACCACCGTTCTATTCCGCTGTTATCCCCCGCTCGACCAAATACACTTTTATTACTCCGAAAGAATTGTCAGGAAATGTAGAAGGGTGAAACACAACTAGCCTAGTAAAGAATATCATGACTAAAGATCATTAAATTATCAATAGCCTTCATCAGTATTAAATTAGAGATTTAGAACATATAGTAGATTATAAAAAATTTCAACTATAGTTGCAGCGGAACGAGCAATCCATTAGAAGAGTCAAATAGACCATAATGTCTATTATCTTCTCCATATTAAAAGTCCACCAACAATGTTTTATCCCTGTAACATCAATCAATAATTCCTGTCCAAAATCACATGTATAACTCATAATCGTAATTGTAGTTCTAAATTCCTTTTCTCATCCAGGACAAAGATAATTTTCATCACCTAAAACATCAAAGATCATGGTTATACCAAATCACAGTTCATGTTCATAATCATACTAATAAATTTATCTCTGCACTACGGGCCAAAGATATTCATCAACAAGTCATCTTTGCACTACAAGCCAAAGATATTCAACAACAGGTCATCTTTGCATTACTAGCCAAAGATATTCATCAACAAATCATCTTTGAACTACATGCCAAAGATATTCAACAACAAGTCATCTTTGCATTACGAGCCAAAGATATTCATCAATAATTCATCTTTGCACTATAGGCTAAAGATATCCATTATCATTTCATCTTTTAATCCCTCCAATCCGAGAAAATACTGATAAAACACCTCAACATTAACTCTTTCATTTAAACCACATAAATAAATCCATCATTTATATCCACATCAAATAAATATTTCCTTATCATATAAATCAATAATTAATTATTCACAAATAATATTACAGAATCACATTTATGACAACCAAGCCGTTCCCAAGAAAGAGGGGGCTTTCCAATAAGAATTTCTCCTTACTAGCGTGCAATTAGGTGACCAAACCTCTCCTTAGACAGAACTTTCTAGACATTGTGAACAATGTTATCTAATAATATTATTCAGATAATATGAATTATTGCTCCGATAATGGAGATACTGCGCAGGGACAATTATTAAAACAAAAATAATATAAAAAATCAACGCACCAATTATTGAATCAATAAAATAAAATATTGAACAGTAATTACTGCAACAATTATTGAGTAGTGCCTTCTCACGTAAGAATCAATAATTGAAAAAAATCTTGTCGCAACATCTGTGTCTTTATTGTGCAACCACGTGTATTCATCGTATTTTAACCACTGTGTACTCCAACGGTGTTAATTCAGTAACAACTACGCCGTTATTTGTAAAAACTCAAATTTGTCGTTTTCTTCATCCGACCGTTATCCGTTATGACGCCACAAATAAAATAGGCTACTACGTCATTTAATATTCCCTACGTAAAGAATATTCCACGACCAAACAAATACCCCGATAAATGAATATTTTATAACCACTTGCGTATTTTGAAAAAAATTCATATATCACCCTTAACTTTACTTTTTATCAATTTAACCATTTACTAAATAGTAATTATAAGAAAAATTGAATAATTTTATTTCATAAAATTAGGGTCTTACAATTTCCCGTCCTTATGAAATTTCGTCCCAAAATTTTACGCATTCGGTATTTCAAGAGTTGAGAATACCTTGCTTTCATTTCAGATTCCATCTTCCCTGTCCTCATGATTTCTTCATTGCTCATCTCCTATATTTCAGATATCATTCTTGAATACAGTTTCAAAACAAGGGTTAATTGAATAAATTATCATATCACATAATATCCTGATATTATGACTGACCAACAAATAAGCATAGGTGGGACACCTTAGCGAAGGATTTACTCATCTCTCCCCTCCTAGTTCTATTCCCCGATCTCTGCCAGAGATCATATCCCTAAGCTCTGATACCAACTGTGACAACCCCAAAATAGGTCCATTCCATCCAACCCATTCCGAGTCTCCAAATACATGGTACAGAAAACAACTACAACTTTATTACAACAATTGTCATGCAAAATACAACAACTCATGTGTTGTGAGTTTTGATACAAATATATACCAACTGTGACTCATGTCCCAACCTTGGATAGTACGTCACAATGACACCTTACATAAAAGTATAGTCCAAAATTGTTTTAGAAATTAGAATCTTTGGGAAGTGCTCAAGGAAACCTTCGTACATGGGAGGCCATGCGTTTAGGTTATGATAGATATCATATGGCCACAGAATTATCCTTGGTTGACCCAATAGACCCCAAGGGAAAACGAAAAGATAACTATCATATTCTTTCCAATGGTGAGTCTTCTCTTGACATATCATTATCTCCACCGTCTCTAATTGAGAGTTATACTTCAACCAAACACCAAGATTATATACGTAGTGCTCGTAGATAAACTCAGCAAGTGGATGAGCACAACCCTGTCTTATGATAACACGAGGTTGTATGTCTATAGACATCTTGTATGATAATGACAAAACAACCTTCCAAAGTTGAGTTCACCTCACCATATTCGGTTCACCAAAATTAAATATCAAATGACGTATATAATACGACACAATTATCTAAATTTTCAATAAAATTAATTGATGTACTATTTAGGGAGAACCTCAACACCTATAGACCACCGTTCTATTCTCCTGTGATCCCCCGCTCGACCCAGCTACACTTTTATTACCTGAAAGGAATTGTGAAACAGAAGGGTGAGCACAACTAGCCCAGTAAAGAATATCATGACTAAAGATAATTAAATTATCAATAGCCTTCATCAGTATTAAATCAGAGATTTAGAACATATGGTAGATGATAAAAAATTTCAACCATAGTTGCAGCGGAACGAGCAATCCATTAGAATAGTCAAATAGACCATAAAGTCTATTATCTTCTCCATATTAAAAGTCCACCAACAATGTTTTATCCCTGTAACATCAATCAACAATTCCTGTCCATAATCACATATATAACTCATAATCGTAATTGTAGTTCTAAATTCCTTTTCTCATCCAGGGAAAAGATAATTTTCATCACCTGAAACATCAAAGATCATGGTTATACCAAATCACAGTTCATGTTCATAATCATACTAATAAATTTATCTTTGCACTACGGGCCAAAGTTATTCATCAACAAGTCATCTTTGCAATACAGGCCAAAGATATTCAACAACAGGTCATCTTTGCATTACTAGCCAAAGATATTCATCAACAAATCATCTTTGCACTACATGCCAAAGATATTCAACAACAAGTCATCTTTGCATTACGAGCCAAAGATATTCATCAATAATTCATCTTTGAACTACAGGCTAAAGATATTCATTATCATTTCATCTTTTAATCCCTCCAATCCGAGAAAATACTGATAAAACACCTCAACATTAACTCTTTCATTTATAACCACATAAATAAATCCATCATTTATATCCACATCAAATAAATATTTCCTTATCATATAAATCAATAATTAATTATTCACAAATAATATTACAGAATCACATTTATGAAAACGGTAGTTCCCGGAAAGAGGGGCTTTCAATAAGAATTTCTACTTCATCATGCGTAAATTAGGTGACCAAACCTCTCCTTAGATGAACTTTCTAGACATTGCGAATAATGTTATCTAATAATATTATTCAAATAATATGAATTATTGCTCCGATAATGGAGATACTGCGCAGTGACAATTATTGAAACAACAATAATATAAAAAATCAACGCAACAATTATTGAATCAATAAAATAAAATATTGAACAGCAATTACTGCAACAATTATTGAGTAGTGCCTTCTCACGTAAGAATCAATAATTGAAAAAAAATATGCAGGTAATATCGTGTGCTATTAATGCAACTACGCGTCATCTTGTATTTTAACCACCTGTATTCCAACAATTGTTAATTGTGAATAACTACGCCATTATTTGTAAAACTCAAATTTGACGTTTTCTTCATCCGATGAATTATCCGTTATAGGGCCCACAATAGGCTGCATTGCCGCATTTAATATTCCCCGACGTAAAGAATATTCCACGACCAAACGAATAATACCCCGATAAATGAATATTTTATAACCACTTGCGTATTTTGAAAAAAATTCATATATCACCCTTAACATTAATTTTTATCAATTTAACAATTTACTGAATAGTAATTATAAGAAAAATTGCATAATTTTATTTCATAAAATTCGGGGTCTTACAAATTGTATCTAGCGGTGCTTGACCGTAATGTGCAACTGCGCACTATTGTGCAGAACCAGAATGAAGAGATTAGTGCTCTTTATAAAGCGAAGGAGTCTGCAGAAGCAGATTTTGAGTCGAAACGGCGAAAAAAGGTGCTTATGATGAGATAAGGCTAGGGACTATAAGAATGAAAGGTCAGAGAGCTTCATAAAACCGGGTTGAGAAAGACCGTAAGATAAGACGAATGTCCTACATACATAACAGTGCTCATGAGGATTTCATGCTGAAAATTGCTTGTTATTCCATTGAGTCGGGGCAGACTCGACACACTATTAATCGGGATATTGTTTCGATTCTAGCGAATCACAAGCATGAGAATGATGTGAGGCAATGTTAGTAGATCGGTAGATTTTTTTGTATATGTGTAGTGACGTAAAACCCTCTTTTGTATAATTAAAGGGTAGTCTTTTTGTAAATCCCAATTTTTGTAGAAGTCAATCGCGGGATAGTAATGTAATAGCTTTTGGCTATGGAAGCAAATTGTAAATAGTTTTAACTATGAAGAAGCATATTAATATAATGAAGTTTTTATTAAATGTGCTTTGTTGTGGTATGAGTTATTATTGTGGAATGATAACTAAGTAAGTAAATAGATAATAATGAAACTTTATTTATTTAATCAAAACAATGTCGCCATGAAGAAGACAACGTAATCAGGAAGCAAAATCACATAACGATAATCAAGGGGGTCATAATAACCCTATGCAAGAGTTCGTTAATTTATTAACGGCTGCATTTAACCAAACCGGGGGTAGAGCACCCGTGGGACCTAGGGTAGCCAGAACGACTACCTTTAAAGAATTTAAAAGCGTTGGTCCGCTGGAGTTCAAGGGAACGACGGACCCAATAGAGGCCCAGACATGGGTGAAAGAAATAGAAAAGGCGTTTGTTTTTACAAACTTAGCTGAGGCACAAAAGACTTCTTTTGTGACTTACATGATGAAAGGGGAAGCTAACTTTTGGTGGGAGGCTCACCAGGGTGGGGCTAGAACTGATGCGGTTACGTGGGAACAGTTCAAGAAGGTATTCTTCGAGAACTACTTTCCTACTAGCATGCATAGGAGGATGGAGATTAAGTTCCTAGAACTTAAGAAAGGGGACATGACGGTTCCCCAGTACGCGGCCAAATTCAATGAATTGGCAACGTTTGCTCCACACCAAGTGGACACTAAAGAGAGGAAGGCTCGTAGGTTTTGTGACGACCCAAGAATTTAGAAAATTATTTAAATCTTAAATTATTGAATAAAGGTTAAATAATATACCTAGACAGAAAATAAGTGTATGGATTTGATATTTTTGAAAAGAAATTTTATAGATTTAAAAATATTTTTATGGTGAATTATTCAGGATTAAGTATATAAGTGTATATGTTCTATGTATATGGTTGTATATGAGTACAGTATGTGGTTAAGGGTCAAGGGTTGACCAGATAACTATATCAGTGTCCAACCCCTAAATATATATTTAGAACATCAACGTTTAGTTAGAAAACACTAACGTCAGATAAGAAACCCTAGAAACCGATTCTGGAAACCCTAATTTCAGTTCCGGGAATTTGAAACCCTAATTCGGATATTAAAATCCTAATTTGGGAATATAAATGCTATGTATAAGGTTTATGTATTTTAATTACAAACCTAATTAGGGATAACCCTAGTGAGTAATTAGATTTTCTAATAATTTAGAAACCCTAATTCTTGGGTTATAAACCCTAATGCATGATCATTGAAACCTAATTGCTAAATTTGTAATTTTAATTAGGAAACATTAATCCTAATTAGTCAGCTTGAATAATGATTAGTAAATTTTAATATAATTAGAAAATCCTAATTATAATTTAGAAATTTTAATTTTCTATTTTGAAAACCAAAATTTGGAAATTCTAGAAATTAAATTTCAAATATTTTAGGGTTAAACCCTAAACCCTAAGGGTCAAATCCTAAATCCTAAGGGTTAAACCCTACACCCTAAGGGTTTAGACAATTTACTAGTACGCCATTAGAACAAAAAAATCAAAATGACCAATTTGCCCTTTATGTATTATTGGAGGAAACATGAGAATCTTGCCAAGATATTGGGTGTTGACCAAATCTAGCTACCCCATATGGCTGAATTCAGCAACTATTAGCCCTCATACCAGCTATTTCATTTGTATTCAAGTTTATAAATAATTGAAGAGAGAGAAAGTTAACAAATTTTGCTAAATTGCTACAAACTCTCAACCCACACTTTCTCTCTCTAGACCCACAAAAAATATGGAGTATATCAGTCCCTTATATGATCCATAGCAAGTCAAGAACAGATCATGATGATCAGAATCAAGATCAAAGCCTAAAAGGTATAAAAATCCTAAATCTTGAAAATCTTTGTATTTGATGTTAGATGTTATAAGTTGTTGGTTAAAGTTGTGTATTAGGGTTTTAATAAGTGATCAGGGTTGTTAGATCAAGGGTCTATAACATTTAGATGCATGATTTTGAAGTTTTGAAAAATCTGAAAAAATTGAAATTGTGGCCTGACAGCCATATGTCAGGGCCTCTAGATTCTTCCGTGTTAGATGTTTATGGTGTTTTATGTTATAGATCTATTCTATGTTGTAAGTGCTTGGATCTAAAACTTGAGTCAAGCCCAGATCAAGTATATATTGAAAGTTATGAGTGGTCAAAGTGAGTTGACCGATTAGAAATTCTTAGTTTCTGGGCAACCCAGAAACCCAGAATTTCTGACAGGCATTTTTGAAGGCTACGATCTTGCTGAGTGTTAACGCTTGATTTTGTACGCCTGGAGAAATCACCTAAAAGGATAGGCTAAAATAACGCCAACGGTTGATGGAGTAATTTTTGTGAAATCAAACTCACGAAATACACTCGTACATAAACATAAATAAAGAAATATAAAGTATAAACACAAGAATTTACGTGAAAACCCAATTGGGGAAAAACCACGGAAAGAGAGAGAGAGTATTGAACTATAATAATAATGAGAGTACAAGTTGTGTATTTATGTTGTAACTCTTGTGCCCTTCTTCTTATGTTCCTTTGCTTATTGCTGTATTTATAGATAGGAGTAGGAGTCCTTTTCAGAATCACCTTATAACTGCAATTAATGGCTAATAGATTCCTTCAAAAATTAAACCTCCTTATCCCACCAAATAAGAAAATACAATCTTACTTTAATAAGGACTCTCTCACTACCCAAATAATCACACTCCAACATTACCCCCCCAATCTCTTATTTACAAGGAACTTAAAATAAGAGAGTATACAAAAAGTCTCCTCAGAATTTTTTTCCACGGGATTTTTATCCGCGGGATTTACATCCGTAGAATGTTCATCCTTTCGGGAGATCAAAGCCTTTATAAAGGACGTTTGGTGTTATTGCTGCATGGTCCGCCGCCGAATCACGCTTACACCATTTTTAATCCCAGCTAACTCAAAGATTGGAAATCGTGCATCATGTATAGCTGTGGGCTGCTACTTTTATTGGAAAACAATTTCATGGGCATGTCCTTGTTTAATATGGCGAATAGTTTCAGAATCAGACGGAACCACATGGTAAAATCCCTCGCAGATGAGCATTTTGACACATGTATAAGAATTGAATCCTTTAATTTTCTTCAGTCTGTACATGACGATGAAGTTGAATTCGCCTTTAAAGCACTTTAACGATATAAAAGCTTAGACTTTTATCTCTGCGCTGGCTAAATTCGTTACTAGTGAAGTGACCCAACACCAATTTATCATCACCTGGACCAAAGTGTTAATATTTAGATTTTAAATGCATCATGTGAATACTACCACCACATACATAATATATATATATATACACACATACAAGTATATATTTAATTTAATAAAAAAGAATTACTTATCTCCTTCGGTGAATCATAGATTTTAAATCGACACTAGAACAAGTGTCTTGATGTAATTTCGGGCGGTTCGTTAGGACGAGTAACCGGTAAGAAGAGAGGTGGGCAACTAGAGGCCGTATTGTCCGTCGCGGGTTCCTCGCCCTTAAAAGATTTGGCTTACTCAGGAGTATCCATCTCTTTCTCAGACGAAGACTATCCTACCTATCCCATTGAGCTGCATGATGGAGCATTGGTAATAACAGCTCAGGTCGGACTGGTGGACATGAAAAGGATGATGATCGATAATGGGTCCTCAGTCGACATACTGTACACGCACACTTATCAAATAGTGGAACTAGAAGGAAAGAAGATGGAGTTGGGTGGAGAAGGCCCATTGTACGGTTTTAGTGGAGATTCGGTGCATGTGTCAGGAACTATAGAGCTACTTGTCAAGTTCGGAACAACACCACATCAGATAGCAATAATGGTCAGATTCTTTGTGGTACAAGTGGATTCGTCGTATAATGCTAACCTAGGAATCCCGACACTGGCAGCATTACAGGCGATAACCTACATACCACATTTTAAAATCAAGTTTCCGACACCAAACGAGATTAGGTAAGTAAAAGGCGATCTTGATATTGCCCGAAGGTGCTATCGGAATACTTTGATCTCTTCAGTATTGGAATTAAATAGCGAAACATACAATGGCCATCCAAATCTGACCATTCAGAGAGTAATCTCAACCGCTAGCCCTACCAGCCGAAGAGATGGAAGATGTGGAGTTAACCACGGGAAGCATAGAAAAGATAATCAAGATTGGGTCGGGGCTGACAGAACCACTGAGGACTAGACTGGTAGACTTGATTCGGGGATATGCGAACATTTTTGCGTGGGAACCCAGTGATATACCTGGAGTAAGTGAATCGGTGGCCCTGCACAATCTACACGTAGATTCGAAGAAAGTCTACCAGTTTGGTCCTTAGTGATTCTGTCAGCCCCGAACCAATCTTGATTATCTTTTTTGTGCTTCCCGTGGTTAACTCCACATCTTTCGTCTCTTCGATTGGTAGGGCTAGCGGTTCGGTACTACTCTCGGTGAATGGCTCTATTTGGATGGCCATTGTATGTTTCTGCTTGCTGACCCCGATACCTGAAGAGATCAAAGTATTCCGATAGTACCTTCGGGCAATATCGAGATCGCCTTTTACCTCCCCAATCCTGTTCGTTGTCAGAAACTTGATTTTGAAATGTTAACGCCAAGTTTCATCCGCGCATCCAATCAAAGAATCCACGCGCTGAATCCTGCATAATAACAGATCACACAGAAGCTTGACGTCTTGTGCCACCGGGGGATAGCTCCGGTATGAGAATAAGTACAGGCCGTTCACAAGGTTTAACAATGGAGGTTTAAGTGTTTATTCTTCAAAGATGTATTACCTCTTGATTGTAACCCTAACCATGTATTTATAATACTCTCGTCACCTTTAGACTCCTTCTCCCAGTCAAATTAGGACTCCTAAACATGGTAACTACCATATTATGGGTCCAACACAATCTCCTTAAAAGGTGCAAGTGGAATTCAATCCAAACACTACCTTTGGAGTTGCCTTATTCAAATAGGGTTAGGACTCCAGACTTTGTACGCAGGATGGCCCACTGCACAGGGTTAACACAATCGAACTCACCACCAGGTCTGAGCCTCGACCCAAAGGACTCGAGGGCCGACCCCGAACACCATACAATAGGGCAACGGTCCGACCCAAAGGACTCAGATGCCGAACCCAAATACCATCGACTTCTCCATGGGCTTCGGCCAAATGGGCTCACAAACCCCTTCCAATGTCAGGCCTTTGTCCCATATGAGGGTCGGTAAAATGCTCCCAAACATTGGCCCCCAGTCTTTTATTATAATTTATTTATGATTAGAGACTTGAAAGGGCCTGGATTTAACGAGTCACGGCAGCTAATGACGAGTTTCCTGGGGAATTCAAACGACTTTTCCTCGCTTTTCGAAAGCCTACATGCTTCCCCAATGCCAGGCCCCATCAACCATAAATAGTCGCCCTTCGATTTTGAGTCATTATACGTATAAAGTCCCCAATCCCACCATCGCTGTCACTTTTTCTCCCGTTCCTCATTTCAAAATCTCCTTTCAAATTCTCTGGCAAAGGCGATTTCCGGTGAACATCTCCTTTTACCAGAATCCGTTGATTTCAAGCTCATTTCTGCTACATTTTTCCTTCAATGACTGATTCTACCCCTGAACCAACTTCCACCAAAAATGACACCTCTGTTCCACCTTCTATTGGTACTCCGGATCTGTTGCCAGTCAATTTGACGGCACCTCTGCCGGATATCACTACTCCCTCCCTTCCTCTTACTCCGATCAGTATCGAAGCTAAGATTCGAAACGCCTATCACTCTGAGATGAAGTTTTCTCATGTCAACACCTAATCCACTGCCACCTCTTCTCAACTTTATGATATCTGCACACTGTTCAATATTCCGAAAGAATATAAGTTTCGGGTGCCTCGTTCCGAAGAGAAAATGTTCTGGCGACCCGAAGGTGAGTGGATTGCCGTCCCCCTATATGTTCTGAAATATGGGGTTCGGTTTCCACTTCATGAATTCATTTCATCTTTCTTTTTTTCTTTTTGGGGATCGGGCTCGCTCAATTGGTGCCGAACTCGTATATCCACTTGATATCGTTTATCGCCATGTGCCAGGAGATTGGGATCACTCCTAGCCTCGATTTCTTTTTCGCTTTATTCACCGTGGGTAGGTCAAAAGAGCCTGGCCTTCGACAGTTAAACAAACAAGCCAACGGGTCCATCCCCATCAAGACCCCTTCGAGCAATAGGGGGTGGCATCCACAGTGGGTTTATGTTAAAGGGATTGACCTTCAACTTCTTCCCCACTGGGCCCATCTCGAATATCCTATAGCCAAAGTGTCTTAATTTTCGAAGGATCGGGCAAGTGCTTTCAAGGAGTTCTATGAGAAGTGGAGTAAGACCGAGTGGAAGCTGATGGTCTTGTCCGACGAAACTTTGTTGTACACACACGGACGTAAGTATCTTACTCTGAGCCCCTGTACAATTCCCCTAACTGTCTACTAGCTCCCCTGACCCTTCTAACTCATTATTGTTTGTGCAGTGAAAATTTTCAAACACGAAGGTGTCGATGAGTCTTTGGTTACTCTTCCCGTTATGATAGAGCCAATTCGTCTACCTATCACTGATGAGGCGGCCGAGGAGGAAACCATTTTGATTGCGGACCTATCCACGGGTTCTATATCTTGTTCCCCCCTAGTGGATTCTACGATCGACACCTCCCGGACCGTGCTGAAGCTGAACCAAACGGAGAAGATGGTTTTGCTCAAATGGAGTAAAAAGAAATATTCACTCAAGGTCTCTTCCAAACCATCTTCAACACTGGTACTGAAGCCGTCACCTTCGATGGTTCTGAAGCCATCTCCCCCCACCACTCCGGTTGTCATCCCCGCAAATTCGGAGGAAACCGAAGAGGCTCCTCTGGGTCATCGTGCAAAGAGGACCCAATTAGTTGGGGATTCGGACCTTCAAACTGTCAAATTCGATCCTCCTCCCAATTCAACTCCCACATCCCGGTCTGCTGCGGAGGCCGGTACATCTCAAGGATCTCCGATCACATTTTGGCCGAGTAGCCCTTCTGAGGTGTTTCCTTTCAGCACGCTTGACTACTTCAAGCTATGAGGAGACGACGAACGGTTCAAGGGATTTTCTTCCGAGGAACTCTTTGTGTCATATCTCAAGGCTCAATGTCAGGTAAGCCCATGATCCTGATGTGTTTGTCCTTTTTTATTTTCTATGCCTCATAACTTATGTGTTTCTACCGATGTGTATAGGCCAACGCTATCCTCGCTCAAACCATCATGCCCGTGGCTCGAGCTACTGAAAATGAGTCCCGGGTTGTGGCCGATATGGAGCTACTTGGTGCTGAGGTTCGCCGTCTTCGATCAAATTTGGAGAAAGAAAAGAAGCTTCACGTCGATGCTGAAAGTAAAAGTATCGAGGCCGAACGTCGAACTGGTGAACTCGAGGAATGATACTCCCTACTGCAGCAGGAGTTTGTCGGCCTCGAAGATCATGCCAAGAAGCTCGTCACGGATAAGGAGATTTTCGCTGAAGAGAATAAAGGTTTGCTGGAGAATCTTTATGCCATTGAGGAAAAATTCACTGGAATACACGGTCAACTGAGGACGCTTCTAGGTTAACAATACCTTGAGGGACGAAAAGGCCATCATCAAATAGATAGCCATCAAGGAGTATGAAGAATCGTCCGCCTTGACCGATAAGGCCATGTCTCAGTTCGCCGAAGGTTTTGAGGCTTATCGGGAAAAGGCTCGGGCGAAGCTGATTGCTGTCGGGCAAGATGTGGTGATCCTTCATTCCTCTGATGATGAATTTGAACCCGATGATGATGATTCCTAGGAATGGCTAATTTTTTTTTCGTTATCTGTAATTTTCCCTGTCAGTTATGCTAGTGACTTGACCGATCAGTGGTTTTGTGTGAAACTTTTTGATCGGCTTTGTTCGCAGCTTATCTGATTGGGTTTTGTAGATCTCTTTAAATATGAATGAAGTAGAAAATTTCTCTAAGTGTAGTTTTTCCATCAGTTATGTTTTTGACTGATCCCGAATGATTATGTTCTCTCGAACATTTTGGTCAGCTCAGGACCAAGGTTTTCCTGATAACAACTCGTACCATTCTAGGTTTGTTATATCCGTTGTTTTTATCGATCAATTATGTTGTTTCTGACTTTCTAATCGATTTAAGCCCGAAATTCTTCTGATCAGATTAGTATTTTTCTCCATCAGTTATACTTATGACTTTCACCGACCAGTTAGGTCATTTATGACTTTCTGATCAGCTTATGCCCGAAGCTTATCTGATCGGATTTCAGTTTTCTCGATCAGTTATACATGTGACTGTTGCCGATCAGTTATGTTGTCTCCAATTTTCTGATTTGGTTTAAGTTCGAAGTTTGTCTGATCAGGTATAGAAAATCACATGAATATAAATGAAGTAAAAAATTTCTGAAGAAAAAATCTCATTTATTTCATTGATGTTTAAAGAATTTACATGGATAAAGGAAAGAATGACGTAACTTTTACTAGTAAAATTTTCTAAGTCTTTCAGCATGCCATGTATTACTTATTTTTGAACCATCCATTGCTCAAAGTTGGTACGTACCTGGCTTCTGCACTTCTATCACCTCATAAGGTCCCTCCCAGTTAGGCATCAGCTTGCCAGTGTTCTGGGGGGTTGATGCCTCTGCTTCTCGAAGGACCAGATCCCCAATCTCAAATCTCCTCTATTTTACCTTCTGATTATAGTGTCGGGGTGTTCGCTTCTGGTAAATGGCTAACCGTATCAGTGTTGAGTCCCGAACTTCTTCCAACAGATCCAAATTTAACCGTAATCCCTGATTGTTGTATAACTCCTTATATTGGCTAACCGTAAGAGTAGGAGATCCGATCTCCACGGGTATGAGTGCATCAGTCCCATATGCTAGTCAAAACGGTGAATCTCCAGTAGTTGTTCTCGGGGTCGTACGATAGGCCCATAAAACACTTAGTAATTCTTTTGGTGCCACCAACCCTTCAGCTCAGACGCCTTTTAATTCCGTTGAGCAGGGTTCAGTTAGTCACTTCTACTTGGCCATTTGATTGAGGGTGAGCAACTAAAGTATTTCGGTGCTGGATTCCCAATTCTTTCAGGAAGGCTTCAAATTTCGACCCTACAAATTGCCTGCCATTGTCCGAGACCACCGCCATCGGGATGCCAAATCAATAAATAACCCCTTCTTTTAAAAATTTCAAGCATTCTTGTTCAGTGATCTTCTGTAGGGGTTTGGCTTCGACCTACTTTGTCATATAGTCGATGGCCACAATCACAAAACATACTGGTCCTTTGGCCTTCGGTAGAGGTCCTAGGATGTCGATTCCCCATACAGTGAAGGGAATCAGAGATAACACCGAGCACAACTCTTCGGGTGGTTGATGTGGAATGATGCTGTTCAGCTGACACTTGGGACATTTTCTGACAAATTCTTTGGCCTCTGCATAGATAGTCAGCCAATAGTACCCTTGCCTCAAAATCTTGTGTGATAGTGACTTGGCCCCCATGTGATCCCCACAAATCCCTTCATGTACTTCCCGATGTGTGTAATTTGCTTCCGATGGAGTTAGGCATTTGAGCAGGGGGGAACTAAAGGCCCTTCGATATAGGTCTCCATCGATGAGGATGAAATTTGAACTTCGGTGTTTGATTTTCTTTGCTAAGATTTGGTCCGAATGTAGAACTCCCTCCGTCAGATATGCCATATAAGGTGTGAGCCAGCAGTCGAGTCGGTCCAAAGTTAGCACATCCGTCTTTCGGACACTGGGTTTTTCTAATACCTCTAGATACACCGACCCATTGCAGGAGCTTGTTTCCGTAGTCGCTAATTTGGCTAGAGCATCTGCTACAGTATTATCTGACCGATTGATGCCCTAACAACTATGTGAGCTGAAGTACGTGAGCTTGTCTTTCTCTTTGGCCAGATATTTTGACATTCTTGCCCCCCGAGCCTCATACTCCCCCGATAACTGTTTGACCACCAGCTGTGAATCACTGTAGATGACCAACTTCTGCACTTCCAAGCTTTGGGCTAACCAAAGTCTGGCTAATATGGCTTCATATTCTGCTTCATTATTAGTAGCTTTGAATTGAAACCGGATGGCTTGCTGAACTTTAAATCCTTCGGGGCTTTTTATAATAACCCTCGCTCCGCTGATGTCTGATGTCGAAGACCCGTCCACATACAGAGTCCATGAAGTTGGCACCTGTTGAGTTTCGTCGACTGTATTCACATCTGGTTCGGTGAAAGAGCATTCCACTATAAAGTCTGCCAATGCCTGACCCTTGATTGCTGTACGAGGATGATATTTTATAATAAATTGTGTTAATTCCATCGCCCATGCGGCTAATCGACCCAATACTTCTGGCTTGTGCAGTACTTTCTGTAACTGCTAATCCGTATATACCACCACCAACCGTCCCTGGAAATAGTATTGAAGCTTCCTGCTTGCAATGATCAAGGCATAATCGAACTTTTCCAGGTTCGGATATCTTATTTCTGTGTCTCGAAGGACGTGGCTGACATAGTATATCGGAAACTATTTTCCTCCCTTGTCCCTCACCAGTGCCGCCCCTATTGCCATCGGGCCGGCATCCAAGTATAAGTATAAAGGTTCTAAAGGGATCGGTTTCATCAATAAAGGTGCTGAAGATAGATACTTCTTGATCTCTTACAATGCGTCTTCGTACTCTGAGGTCCATTGGAAACTCTTTTTGTTCTCCAGTCCCTTGAGAGTGTCAAAGAAGGGTAAACATCTTTCTGCGGATCTCGACACAAATCTCCAAAGAGCAGCTATCCGACCCGTCAACCGCTGTACATCTTTGTGTGTCTTCAGAGATTTCATGTCTAAGATCGCCTGAATTTTCTCTTGGTTTGCTTCGATCCATCTTTTACTGATTAGGTTCCCCAGAAATTTTCCTGACCCTAATCCGAAGGTGCATTTAGTCGGGTTCAGTCTTAGCTTGTGTCTTCTTACTGTTTCGAAGCAGCTTTCTAGGTCTTCCAGATGGTCCTGGACTAACATACTCTTTACAATCATGTCGTCCGTGTACACTTCCATGCTTCGGCCTAGCTGCTTTCTGAACACAAAGTTCATCATTCACTGGTATGTTGCCCCGACATTTAGCAATCCAAAAGTCATCTTCCGATAAGTATAGATGGCCCGATGAGTAATGAAACTGGTCTTCGGGATGTCCGCCTTGTTCATCGAAATCTGGTGGTATCCTCAGAAGGCATCCATGAAGCTTAACATACCGTATCCCGAAGTGGCATCAATCATTTGGTCTATGTTGGGCAAGGGATAGAAATCTTTTGGGCACGCCTTGTTCAGATCGGTGTAATCGATGTATAATATCCATTTCCCATTCTCTTTCTGAACCAATACCACATCAGCCAACCATTCGAGGTAGTCAATCTCAAAGAAGAATCCGGCCTTCAGCAATTTAGCGATTTCCTCATCTATTATCCTCTGCCTCTCCGGAGCGAAAATTCTCCTTTTCTGAATCACCGGCTGTTTCTTCGGGTCTATGTGTAGATTGTGCAGGGCCACAGATTCACTTACTCTAGGCATATCACTGGGTTCCCATGTAAAAATGTCCGCATATCCCTGAAGCAACTCTACCAGTCTGGTCCTCAGTGGTTGTGTCAGCCCCAACCCAATCTTGATTATCTTCTCTGTGCTTCCCGTGGTGAACTCCACTTCTTCTGTCTCTTCGGCTGGTAGGGCTAGTAGTTCGGTACTACTCTCGGTGAATGGCTCTATTTGGATGGACATTGTATGTTTCTGCTTGCTGACCCCGATACCTGAAGAGATCAAAGTATTTCGATAGCACCTTCGGGCAATATCAAGATTGCCTTTTACCTCCCCAATCCCGTTCGGTGTCAGAAACTTGATTTTGAAATGTGGTATGGAGGTTACCGCCTGTAATGCTTCCAATGTCGGCCTTCCCAAGATAGCATTATACACCGAATCCACTTGTACCACAAAGAATTTGACCATTATTGCTATCTGTCGTGGTGCTATGCCGAACTTGACAGGCAGCTCTATAGTTCTTGACACATGCACCGGATCTCCACTAACACCGTACAATGGGCCTTGTCCACCCAACTCCATCTTCTTTCCTTCTAGGTCCATTCTTTGATATGCATGCGTGTACAGTATGTCGATTGAGGACCCATTATCGATCACCATCCTTTTCATGTCCACCGGTCCGACCTGAGCTGTTATTACCAACGCTCCATCATGCAGATCAATGGGATCGGTAGGATACTCCTGAGTAAGCCCGATCTTTTCTGGGAGAGGAACCCGCGACGGACAATACGGCCTCTAGGTGCCCACCTCTCTTCTTACCGGTTACTCGTCTTAATGAACCGCCCAAAATTACATCAATCACCCCTCATGGTGGCGGGTTCGGTTTCGACTGTGTATCTCGAGCCGGACCTCTATCTTCTTCTCGAGGTGCCTCTGAACCTTCCTAACCGACCACATACTGTACTAACTGCCCATTCTGAACATTCTTATCAATCAACTCTTTCAGATCGATACACATCTTCGTCGTATGCCCGCGACTTTGGTGGTATTCACAATATTTGTCTCGTCCTCTCTTGCCAGGCTTCGGGTGTGTTGAACATGGTTCAAAAAATGGTTTACCCCGCATCTCCTCCAATATCTTCGTCCGATCTGTGTTGAGGGCGGTGTAAACCTTATTGACGCTTCTGCTCGGGAAAGGTGGTCGACCATTTCCCGAACCTCCATTATTATAACTTTTTCTTCCAGAGTTATCCGATCTCCCCTGATTATCTGACCGCTGATAAGTCTACTTGTCCCGGTCTCTAGACTTCTCTTAAGATTGGGAGTGTGGCTTGAAGTTCCCCAGGGCCTCCTCAATTGCTATGAATCCCTCTGCCCGATGGAAAGCTTCTATCAAATCGGCCGGTGGGTTGATCACCAGGTCTTTCATCAACTTCTTGGACTTTCCAATATCCAAGCCAGTTGTGAAAAATCCCGAGCACAGGGGAGTTCAATTCGCTTCTCGAAGGCAAGCGGCCTCGGAAACCTCTTGACGTCTTTGTCGGGTTTTTTCGACGATTGTCGAACCCTGCATGAGGGAGGCAGTAATCTTTCCTCATCTCCTATTTCTCCCGAATCGAGCGTAAAATTTTTCTCGAAGATCGTTCCATGAATTTATCGACCCTGATGCTAAGGTTCCCATCCATTCCTGGGCACTTTTCTTCAATGTTGTCGAGAACATATGGCACTTAGTAGCGTTCGAATGTCCGTAGTATGTCATCAACCTATCATACCCATCTGAGTGATCATAGGGATCCCCCAACCCGTCATATGTTTCCATTGGAGGCATCTTCTTCTTTGGGTCAGCAGTGACGTGGTTGATTTCCGGGGAAAAGAGGGATCCTAGGCAGGTCGAGGGTGTCCCCACCAAACTCTATGCCACAAGCAATTTTTCCAACTCTGTCACCCTTCGAGCGACGGGGTCGGACTCCTCCTTACGGGGCGATGATCTGGGTCTATCCCTCCCGTATTCAGGAGACGCGTCCCTCATCCTTTGTCCCGATCTGCCCGGATGCTCCGATTTGCGCTCAACTGAATGACTTCTTTTTTTGCTTCGGCTGTCCCGAGAGCAACTTCTGTGCCTGCTCTTTTCTCTTCCTGCCTCTCCCCGTCAGGGTGACCGGGATTGGCTCTGATTCCTGTGCCTTTTCGAGGACGCCTCCTGCTCTCCAGCCTTTTTTACCATCTGCTGTTCGAGCTCTTCCTGTTAAAGACGTAGGGCCATCATGGCGTCGTTGTTCTGTTGCATCTTCTTTTTCAGGATGAACTCCCGCTGGTCCCGGCTACATTCTCCTCTTTCTTGCCATACGAGGGCTCGAGAATGATTTTCATCGGCCTGACTCGCATGATTGGGCGTGTGTTGGCTGTCGTGGAAAACTTTATGTCGGAGTGATGGGACCGACACCTCCTGAACCTCCAAAATTTTAGACCCTAGTCGGTCCTTCACCGACCCGCTCACTTGGGTGGTCAGGTGTGACTGGTGGGTCTTCGCCTTCTCTTGGCCAGAGGCACTGTTCTCCCTGCTTGCCATGGCCTACTACCGAAAAAGATGGTGGTGATTGTACGAACACTAAAAGCCAGTGTTAACGCCAAGTTTCGTCTGCGCGTCCAATCACAGAATCCATGCGGTGAATCCTGCACAATAACAGATCACACAGAAGCTTGACGGCTTGTGCCGCCGGGGGATAGCTCCGGTGTGAGAATAAGTACATGCCGTTCACAAGGTTTAACAATGGAGGTTTAAGTGTTTAGTGTTCAAAGATGTATTCCCTCTTGATTGTAACCCTAACCCTGTATTTATAATACTCTCGTCACCTTTAGACTCCGTCTCCCAGTCGAATTAGGACTCCTAAACATGGTAACTACCATATTATGGGTCCAACACAATCTCCTTAAAAGGTGCATGTGGAATTCAATCCAAACACTACCTTTGGAGTTGCCTCATTCAAATAGGGCCCACTGCACATGCCCAACCCAACCGAACTCACCACCAGGTCTGAGCCTCGACCCAAAGGACAAGGGGGCCGACCCTGAACACCATACAATAGGGCAAGGCTACGGCCCAAGGACTCAGATGCCAAACCTAAATACCATCGCCTTCTCCATGGGCTTTGGCCCGATGGGCTTACAAACCCCTTCCAATGTCAGGCCTTGGGCCCACATGAAGGTCGGTAAAATGCTCCCGAACACTGAGGTTAATACTTTTGACCATGTTGTTGTTATATGTTTGTAGACTGACATGTAGGCTACCCATTCCTGCCTCTAGAACTCCCAGATCATACCTGGAATCAGATTAAATCAGGGTCAAACGAGCGTTGACCATCACGCTAGAAGAAGATTCTGGGTAACCCAGATCTTCAAAGGGCGTTTTTTGACAGGTAGTTTGACCGGATTAAAGCTTCATCTGGTGATGTTTTTATGTTGATCTAGTGTTATGTTGTTGTAGCCTGGCATGTATACTACATGTGTGGACTCTTAGATCACACAAACAAGGCTTAGAATCAAAGTTACGGAGCATCAAAAGTTGTACCTTGCAACTGTTCTTAATTTCTGGAAAACCCAGAAATGAAAAACAGCTTTGACATGTTTTTCTGAAGCTCATATCTTGCTGTTGTGTTATGATATGGCCATGAAACTCGATTCTAGTTGTAGTGTTACACATATAGTACAATTCTAAAACAAATTTCCAACCCACAACTAACACGATCTTAGATCTAAAGCCGGTCAAACCAAGTCCCTCGGTGACTTACATGAAGTTCTGGGCAGTTCAAGAACAGGCTCAAGAACACCTATAGCGATGGTATAAGAAAATGTTTTAAGTTATTTTGTAGTGACTTTTAATATTTTGTGAGAAATTTCATTAATTAATCAATATTAATGATAGTTAATTTATTTAATAAATATATGAAGTAAATTATGGAAAAATAGAATTAATGTTCTATAAATCATATAAAAATGATTTAAGTGTTATAAAAATATTTTAAGTTATAAAATATAACTTTTGATATTTTTTTCATGAAAATATTAATATTTTAATATTAATAGCAATTATCGGATAATGAATTTAATTGTTTAAAAATCATATACAAGTGATCTTAAAGTATTAAAAATACTTTGTGATATTATAAATATATTATAATATTATGACATGTATTTCATTAATATTTGATAATAAATAGATATTAATGATAATAGAATATTGCGGTATTTCTATTATATAAATACGTTTTTAATGATTGAAAATTCACGATAAATGATAATAATTATTTAAAAAATTATTCTGAGACTTGGAAAATTATTTTGACTGATATTAAAATTATCTGAGATAATTGTTAAGTGTTAGGCAGAGTTTAATTGAACTTAAACTCGATGATTATCTGACTAGACCGTCGGGATGTTAGAATTATACCGAACTCGACTCACATTGTCAAATTTTGACTTGAGGTTAGGTCTTATGTGCGTTATAGACTGACAGGCCTATGTGATAATGTGTTTAGGTGATTTTAAATACTGTGATGATATTATTCTAACTTATCAATCGATATTATTTATATATTAGGTTCAGAAAAAGCTTATTAAATTGCATAGCGGTAATCAACGGTTCAGGCAAGTTTTTCTTAACTCGACCTCAAGTTGTTTCATTTAGATATACTTAAGGTTAATCATTATCGATTGCCATGTCCATGAATTATTTATTCGTACTATGTGCATAATACATGTATTCATCAGGTATGAAAGGCTGATCACCATTATTACCATTCGGTCTAGATATATTTGCTATATTTATGTTAAAGGTTCATTCAGTTATGAAAGTTTGTTTATGCTAGTTCTCAATTATATTGTAGAACTGTAGCCAGCTTTTATTTAATTCTTTCTATCATGATATATCTTAATTTATTGAATTTAAACTTGCTGGGCAAACTTATGCTCACTCTTGCTATATCATGATTTAACATTGCAGGTTAAGACGAATACGTCGTATACAGGAAATGACAAGACCAAGTTCAGCTTGGGATTATATTTTCAGCTAAATTGTAATAGTATAGTATGATAATAATGTTGTATGTCAGATAGGATAATGAATTGTGTTTATTTGAAGGTTACTCGACCTTGGGGATATAATGTGTAAAGTTTATTGTATAAACAATTTATGTTTATATCTTCCGCAAATAGTAATAGTTATAGAATTAGCATACCAAGATCCGTGGTGATTTGAGACCAGATTTGGGGATGCTACAGGTTTGAGCAGGGCCTGAAACCCTGGCTCTATAGTAGGATTTTTGTGTTCCAGGGTGTTTCCTATGGGACCATTATGGAAAAGGCGATTATAGCAGAGGGTGGTAGTGAGGCGTTGACCCAATACCACAAAGAGAGAAAGAATAAGAGCAAGGGAGAGGGAGGAACCAAGGCAGAGGGTGCCAGTGGTAGTGGCAGTATGCCAAAAAGGAAGACTTTTAACTCCGGGAATACTGGGCTGAAATAAGGGGATCCTAAACGTAGGATGGAGGCATGCAAGATATGCGAAAAGACTCATCTGGGAGTCTGTTTGAAGGAAAAATCAATTTGTTATAACTGTGAGTAGGAGGGACATATATCACCCAACTATTCTAATCCTAAGAAAAACCAGGGCTATTTTATTTATGGGTTGAGGGATAACATGGCAAGTAATTGCCCGAAGAAGGGGTCAGAGGGTAGTAAGGGTTCTGGTAGTGGTAAGTTAGCCATTACTGGACCAACACCATCAGCGGGTAGACCCTTAGCCCGTACCTTTAATATAACTGTCCAAGATACGGTTGCATCGGCAGCTGTAGTAGCAGGTATCATTCCAGTCAATTAAATAAATGCTTATGTCTTATTTTTCTCGGGTGCTACTTGTTCTTTTATAGCATCTGGATTTCCTAAACAATTAGGTTTAATCCCTAAAAAGCTAGAAATACCTTTAGACGTTAAGGTTGCAAACGAAGAGATAATTCCCATTGAACATATTCATAGGGATTTTTGCGTAGATATTAGAGGTAATAAATTAACAGTAGATTTGGTACCGATAAGGTTGGAAGAATTTGATGTAATTCTTGGTATGGATTTGTTGATTACCCATAAGGCTATAATAGATTGCCATATGAAAAGTGTGAACCTTCGGCTTTCTAAGAAAACCAAGGTAGTGTTCTTCGGTAGTAAATCACCGAGAAGCTTTTGTTGTCTTATAATGACACAAGCTAGGAAAATGTTGAGGAAAGGGTGTATAGGATATATGTGCCATGTTATGGATTCCCAAAGAGTGGGAGCATCATTGGAACTGATACCAATAGTTCAAGAGTTTGCGAATGTATTTTCGGAGGAATTACCTTATTTTTCACCGGATAGGGAGGTCGAATTTGTGATTGATTTGTTGCCGGGTACGACACCAGTTTCAAGAGCACCATATACGATGGAGCTAATAGAGATGAAGGAGTTAATGGTTCAACTATAAGAACTATTAGATAGGAAGTATATTCAACCGAGTGTGTCTCCGTGGGGAGCACCGATATTGTTTGTAAAATAGAAAGATGGGTCGTTAAGACTTTGTATCGACTATCGAGAGTTGAACAAGTTAACGATTAAGAATAAATACCCATTGCCCATGATCGATGATCTATTTGATCACTTGAAAGGTGCAAAGTATTTTTCTAAGATAGATTTGCGTACGGGGTATCATCAGTTAAAAGTAAGAAAGGAGGATGTACCTAAGACGACGTTGAGAACTCGTTATGGTCATTATGAGTTTCTGGTTATGTCGTTTGGGTTGACGAATGCGCCAGCCGCATTCATGGATATGATGAATAGAGTGTTCAAACAGTATTTGGACAAGTTCATTGTAGTGTTCATTGATGATATTCTATTCTATTCTAAGACGCCAGAAGATCATGCTGAACATTTAAGGATAGTCTTGGAAACACTAAGGAAGGAGAAGTTGTATGCAAAATTCACTAAGTGTGAATTTGGGCTTGAACGAGTGCAGTTTTTAGGACATATTATAGATAAAGATGGCATATTTGTAGATCCAGCGAAGGTGGAAGCAGTGAATGAGTGGGAGCAATCGAAAATGCTAATCGAGGTTTGGAGTTTTCTAGGGTTAGCAGGATACTATAGAAGGTTCATCAAAGACTTTTCTAAAATAGCTACTTCGCTGACGAATTTGACAAGGAAGTCAGTAAAGTATGTGTGGATGAAAAAGTGTGAGAATAGTTTTCAAGAACTAAAAAGGAGGTTAAGTGAGGCACATGTATTGTCTTTGCCAGATGATATGAGAAATTTCGTAGTGTATAGCGATGCTTCACATAGAGGACTTGGTTGTGTACTCATACAATATGGCAAAGTCATTGCGTATGCGTCACGTCAGTTGAAGGATTATGAGAAGGCTTTTCCTACTCATGACTTAGAATTGGCAGCTGTAGTTTTTGCTTTAAAAATATGGAGTCATTATTTATACAGGGAAAAGTGTGAGATATACACGGACCATAAAAGTTTGAAATATATCTTCACACAAAATGAGTTGAATATGAGGCAGAGAAGGTGGTTAGAGTTAATAAAAGATTATGATTGTGATATCTTATATCATCCGGGGAAAGCAAATGTTGTAGCTGATGCGCTAAGTAGGAAGGGTAGAGAAAAGTTGTTAATGTTTACGACTCAGAATTAGTTAATAACGGAGATGGAAAGAATGGAGTTGGAAGTTAAGTTACCAGGTGGAGCGGTGGAGATGTTATTCTCAATGGATACTCAACCGACTATAGTGGAACGGGTTAAGGAAGTGCAATTAAGTAACGAGGAATGCGAACGAATGAGGAAGAGGATGGAAGATGAAGAGAAGACTAAGTACAACCTCGACAAGGAGGGATTGCTTTGTTTTGAAGGAAGAATTTGGGTTCCAGATAATTTTGAGTTAAAATAAGAAATAATAAATGAGGCCCATAGTTCAAGGTACTCGATACATCCTGGTAGTACTAAGATGTATCAAGACCTTCGTCATAACTTTTGGTGGCCGAACATGAAGAGCGAGATCGCATAATGTTAGTAAGTGCTTAACTTGTCAAAAAGTTAAGGCAGAACACCAACGACCGAGTGGGTTATTGCAATCACTAGAGATTCCAGAATGGAAATGGGAGCATATCACCATGGACTTTGTGGTGGGACTTCCAACAACAAGGAAATGATATGACATTATTTGGGTAAAGTGGATCGGTTGACAAAATTGGCTCACTTTCTACCAATGGGAGTAAGGTATAACCTATAACAATTAGCTTAACTTTATGTCAAAGAAATTATTTCTAGACATGGAGTACCTGTTTCAATTGTGTTAGATCCTGATCCACGATTCACATTGAACTTTTGGAGGAGTTTGCAAGAGCAAATGGGAACACAGTTGAGATTGAGTACGACATATCATCTACAGACGGATGGACAAAGTGAACGGACGATTCAAACGCTAGAAGATTTGTTAAGATCTTGCGTTATAGATTTCAAGGGGAGTTCGGACGAACATCTACCTTTGGTGGAATTCTCTTATAATAATTGTTTTCACGCTAGTATAGGCATGCCGCCTTACGAATCATTGTATGGGAGGAAGTGCAGAACTCCATTATGTTGGGATTTATTAGGTGAACGCCGGATGTTGGGACCTGAGATGGTACAACAAACGACAGACATGGTAAAGTTAATACATACTCGATTGGCAGCAGCTCAAGATAGACAAAAGAAGTATACAGATCCTCATCGTGAGAAGAGGGAGTTTGAAGTAGGTTTGTATGTCTTTCTGAAGGTGTCACCTTGGAAAGGGAAGATACGCATTGGGAAGAAAGGGAAGTTAAGTCCAAGGTTTGTAAGACCTTTTGAAATTTTAAGAAGGGTAAGAGAGGTAGCTTATGAAGTAGCTTTACCTCCAGAGATGGAACGTATACACAATGTGTTTCACATGTCAGTGTTGCGTCCCTATAAACCGGACTACAAACACGTAATAGAGTACAAATCTATTCGGATAGAAAAAGACTTAACGTATGAAGAACTTCTAGTTCAAATTGTTGATAGGAAGGAGCAAGTCTTAAGAAATAAGATAATACCTTCGGTGAAGGTGATTTGGAGGAACCACAATGCCGAAGAAGCAACGTGGGAACTTGAAAGTGAAATGAAGGAGAATTTTCCACATTTGTTTATGTAATTATAACGAGATTCTGGGATAGAATCCTTATAAGGGAGGGAGAATGTAATGCCCGAGAAAATCGGATCTTTATGTGAATTAAATCTCATTTGATTAATTGAATTAAATGAATTTAATTAATTATTTGTATGAGTAAGATGTTTGAAGGTCGTTCTATGACCTAGAACATGCGGATGTGGTTAGTATTCTGGCTATGTGCTATGATTAATTGTTTTGAATTTCTAAGATGAAAATAAATGTTTTACGAGTAATTTTTGTAAAAATACTATTCATCTATTTTTGCTCGGGAATTAAGTTTGAACTTCTGAGAAATGCATAATGATAGAATACAAAGACGAGATGGAATATCCAATAATATTTCAGAAGGAAATGAAGTGCGTATAATGATTAAGGTTATTATACGTGTGATATACGAGTATAGTATGATGAATAATATTTCCTTCATTTCCTGCAGACTTAAAACCTATGGATTAGGAAAAGTGATTTTCGAGAAGGAAATGAAGTGCGTATAATGATTAAGGTTATTATACGTGTGATATACGAGTATAGTATGATGAATATTACGACGTATAATACGAATATCGTACGAATACTACACGTAGAGAATACGTGAGTTATACGTGTAGAATATGATTAGTTCTTAATGGACTTTGAGTTTAAGGACTTTGTAGAATCCAATTGGACTTGGATTATATCAAGCCTAATGAATTGTGTAATCAAGCCCAAGTTATGGCCCAATATTAGGTTAAATCAAGACCAATCTAAGAAATCAAACCGCGAATCGAACCGGCGAATCACCAGATGCTTAAAATCCATAGGGAGACTCATGGAGCATGTGGGCCAGCCACTTGGCCACCAAGTAAAGTGGTTACTTGGTGGCTAAGTTGTTGTGGAGGTGTGAATAGTAAGGAGGCCACCTAATGATCATTTTGCCCTCTATTTGGTTTGCCTATATAAGAAAGATTTAGTTGGTCATTTGTTATTTTACAAACTTTGTCCAACATAATTTGAGAGAGAGAAAAAGCTAGAAACTAGTAATCAAGAGCTATTCAAAGCAAACCAAACAAGTTTAGTCAAGAACGTGAAGAACGTAAATGTAATATTTCGTAAACGTTAGTCTTCGATCTTTTTCGATTTCTTTTCATAGAGAATCGTAGATTGGTGGAGCATATCTCTGTCGGGGTAATAAGGATGGCTAATAGTGGATTAAAACATTATAAGTCATGTATGGTTAGTAATCGTAAGCGTTTAAGTAAGTTATAATCAAAGAAAACATTTGAACGTTAACTTGGTTGTTGATGGACAAATTGAAAACCATCATTGTTAGGGTATGTCAATATTGCTTGGTTAGGATGTAGATGATGAATCAATGGAGTTGTTCCATTTGATTTGGCATATAGAACATGAGTGACAAAGTTATGGAGAAATTTACAAAATTTGACGTTAAACGTCGAAAACGTAGAAATCTCGGATTAGTAGTCAAAAGTTGTCGTGTAACTTGGAAACTTTGGTTTTCAATGGCATCACGTGAGATAAGGTATTCAAGAGTCGTGGACTCAAGAATCGTTGAATTCTGACTTAAAACGAAGGAAACGAGCTTTGAACGCCCACACACGATCTATAATGAACTAATCTGTGAATTCCATGTTAAAAGATTCGAAAATGAAATATTTTCTAATGAAATCATAGTGTATATGATTTAGGAGCTAATGACTTTTGAACGAGCTAATTTGGATGTAAAACGAATAAGTTATGAACTCGGGAATTTCGTAAAAAAACAAACTGTCAAAGCCAACTGAGGCTAAGGGGAGGCGCCGCAACACCAACCCCAGTGTTAAATGTCATGCCGCATCATTGGGTCCGTACTTCAACCACTGTTAATTGGCGCCACAACGCTAATGGTGCGCTACAGTCTGGCGCCGCAGCGCCGGCAGTGAGAGTTTGTTGAACAACTTGGTTTCTAATCCCAAGTGGTTGTAAACCAATAATGAAACATGAATGTACTTATCATACATAGTAAGAATAACTTTAAACCACTTACTTAGTGATGACTTTAAGAAGGTAAATGTTGTTTAATAGAGATTAAACGAAGAACGCAAGATATATGAAAGAAAAATGTATTCGAACTTTGGTAATTAACCAATAATGGTCGAGTTTTGGTTAATAACGTAAGAACTTTAACAAGCTGTAATGAAGGATAGTAAGTCGAATTGACATTTATTAGTGAAATAAATTCCTTTTCAACATAGAAGAGAAAGAAGTTGGTAATAACAGTGTGATTAGATTGTTTGGTAGCTAATTACAGTGTGTTATGTGAATATATCATGTAGATTATGTAAGGACTGAGAACTGTTGAATATTTTATTCTAAGACGCTTGAAGGCAAGTTTTCTTATTGCTTGTCTAACCTTCGTGTTAGCCAAGTTTTCTGTGATTCATGTTTGAGATGTATGAATTATTTTACGAAAGGGTCGATGCCAGTTTTAGCTCGGCTAGACTATTCTTAAGAGTTAGATTGATTTGTTTACAATTCTTTCGATATAGAACTATTAACTCTATCATATGCCAAGTATTTGGTACGGATTCAAAGGTAAGTTTGTATATGAACAAACAAATGTATTTTCATTGATTATTTGATGGGCACGTGAGGTTGCCAAAACTTAAACATAAATACGTTTACCGGATGAGTGTTTATCAACATAGAGTACTATAGGCTGATCACCTAGAAGTGCACATAAGAAATATCAGATGTACGACCTTAGTGTCGGAATGTCCTTTTCATGTATGAAAACGAAAAGAGTATGTTCATGGTCTTTCGACCGGTTCATAATTCCTAAGCTATTATATATACGTTGGAATTGTTGTTATGAAAGGAAAAGTGCTAGTCAATGTTTCATAGAACTTCATAGCTATTTGTTCAGTTATGAAAGATAATCATATAACTCTCGACATGGTATTTATATTATACTGTGTTAGACTTGCTGAGCTAGTTATGCTCACTTCTTGCTTGAATTAAATGATTGCAGCTAAGACCGAACGAACTGAGGGTTCTAAGAAAGATAAAGGCAAGGCTAAGATGGATAGTTAATTATCTTGTAATAGACTAGTATGTTTGTATGTAATATACTTATGAATAACGAAGAATATATTCGGTGTATGAACCTAGAAAAGAATTTATTATGAAGGTGACGCCCCCAAATTCGGGTCTCTTCCAACCCAACATATGGTGCTCCACGGTGCTACAGTTCACACAAACATTCAATTGAAATGCCTCAAAAGAACGAATATGTCTTATATATATTCCAAAACAATACTACCATTCCCCAGGTTCTTTATAACCATTACATTTGTTCTTGTCATAATATCAAATATTATTATTACAAACCTATACTATTACATAGGTAATCTACAAGTTCAATTTAGCCTTCCCTTTATCATTGACGAATCCTTTGGTCCATTCGGTCTAAGCTGCATTCATATGGTTCAAGCAAGAGTGAGCATAACAAGCTCAGCAAGTACAACAATTTCTTTTAAACAACATGCTTGAAATATAGGAATAATATATCTTTAATAACTGGATAATAGTTACAAAGTACTATCATTAATTTAGAATAACATTTCTTTTCCTTCAAAATGTTTTACAACAACAATATTCAGTAAAACATCAATTCTGGTCCAAGACCATGAGCATTTCATAGTTTCTTTGAAAAGGACAACCCGACACGAAGTCCGTAAGTCCGACATAGCTTACGAGCACTTCTAGGTGATCAGCCTATAGTACTCTATGTTGATTAATACTACATCCATTAAACGTGTGTACGTTAAAGTTGTGGCAACCTCACGTGCCCATCGAATACTCGATGAAAATACATTTGTTTATTCATAATAAGGCTTACCTTGAATCCGTACCAAACAATTGGTGTAGGATAGCGTTATCAATTCTATATGGAAAACTTGTAAAGAAATCAATCAACTCTTTCATAAAATCATTCATGCATCTCATAACTTGAATCATTTGAAAACTTGACTAACACGAAGGTTAGACAAGCGTTTAAGAAAAAACTTGCCTTCAGCGTCTGCTACAGTAAAATTACGTTTCCATTGAGTCTTTATGGTCTCCTTGGAGATTACTTGATCAAACCTTAATCTTTTTCTTGCTTCTTAAATTAACAAAGGCTAACTTTTTTCTAGGTTTTGTAGCTTTTTCTCTCTAACCAATAAGCTATAAGTTGTTGGTGTTTTGAACCAGGAACAAATGAGCTTGCAAGCTTTTTATTTATAGGAATCAAAAAGTGAGTGTTGTTTAGACATTAAACCAATCCCACCTCCTTACTATTCCTTACTTAGGCATTAAGTTAACTTGTTCCCCACCTTATTTACTTAGCCATCACAACACTTAAGCATTAAGTTTACTTTGTCATTAAGTTTGCTTGGTTACCACATGTACTTAGCCTTTAAGCATATCTAACTTTTGGATGTCGTCGGGATTTTTGGATGTCCCTTTACTTGTTCTTTGGTGTTCTCATTTTAGGTGAGATTTGTTTGAAAAAACAAGTGAAAAGGTCAAACATGTATGATGTCGATGATGGGACTGATTAAGAGTCGTTAGTTGGTTTTTAAATGGTTTTACCAACACAACCGATAAAAGGTTTGAACATTGACCCGATGGTGTGACAACGATATATCTGGTCGGTGAAAGCAAGAGATTCGTTTAGGGTCCGGGGACTTGGTTATCTTGGGGGAAGGTGTTAGGCACCCAGACATCAAATGTTACCGGTGATGATCGCCTCTTTTCAAGAAACTATTATCTGGTGTGTGTGTGTGTGTGTGTGGGTCGATGTCTTTGTTGTATATGGAAGTTGTGCGAGGCCTCGTTGAACCTATATACACAGGGTTTGAATTTATGTAAAAATTCAGTTTTTAGCAAGATATGGCAGTGATGTTTTATAAAAGAGGTTTTACAAACCCTGATGCTCAATAGGAATTTTGAGACCTTTTACACTCCCATTTTTGTTAAGTGATAATTTGGATTGATTTTATTTGCGGATCACGAGGCATCCGTATGAAAAATAATACACAAAAATAATGCCGACTTCCTCGTGGGTATAGAAACCATCTGAGGAAATTTAAACATCATAGAATAATTTACAAAGGCGCTACAATTACAGCTGAAAAATGTCCATCACGGGAACCAAATCTAGATCGATGGGATGAATCTGTGATCACATGATTCTAAAGCACTGAGAATGTTGCAATTTGTATAAAAGCAATAAGAAGATATATATATATAAAAGCGGTAAATATATATATACAGACATGATCACCAACCACGAAGCACCTCCATGGGGGATCAGAAATGGAAATAAATCTGTTAAAAGCTATCAACAACCACGGAGGAAACTCCAGGCGGGACAAAACGTAAATAAAGCTGTAAAAGCGATCAACCACCACGAAGTAAACTCCAGGTGGGACGAAATATATATATATATATATATATATATATATATATATATATATATATAGCAAATAAATGATGTAAAAGGATGTAAAATCCAGGGCTCATCGAATATATATATTCGACCATATATATATATATATATATATATATATATATAAGCGAGTAAACACATAGTTGATATATATATAAAATCTAGGCTCATCGACAAAGTCGACATTGAGTTAATATATATATATATATATATATATATATATATATAAGCGAATAAACGCGCGGGCCAGGAAGTCTAGGCTCATCGAACAAAGTCAGACACACACAGTTACATTAATATATATATATATATATATATATATATATATATATATATATATAAATATATAAAGCAATAAACGCAGAATAAAAGTCTAGGCTCAATCGAGGCATAACTTCGATAATGTTAGTCAATATATATATATATATATATATATATATATATATATATATATATATATATATCTGATGAGAATGAAACCACAGATAGAAGTCGAGGGGAAAAAGCAAGCAACACGACTCTCAGCGTGTAGAAGGGGTGTGCAAAGATGAAGAAAGACTCTAAAAGTGTGTGAGAAGGCTACACGGTGACTGATAAAAAAGGCTTCTATATCTTTAGAGTGGGTAAACTTGGGCTTTTGTGGGTACAAAGAGGCTATATATGAGCTCACAGGTGTTTAAAAGTGGGAAAATACCTTTATATGGCGAGTGCGAGTAAATTGTGTGGGGTTTCCCGTCTTTTTCTCTTAAAATCAGCACCCCAAGCCCTCTATTTATAGGCAATATGAGCAGCAGGTGTACTGTGTGCAGCATGAGTGTGCCAGCGGGTCGGGTCGGGCACGGGGTTTGTCGGGTCGGGTCGTCTCGAAATCACGATGCACTCGAGCCTTTATAATGTCCACTGGATTTTGAGAAGTGCAATTTGGGCATCCGTTTTGAGGTATCTGAGGACCTATTTCGGACCACCGTTTGTCGAGAGTTATGCGATGGCATGGGATTAGAGTTTGTCTGAAGTCATTGAAGATGGGACGATGCCCTCCGGTCTTCAAGCTTCAACTTTCATCAGATTACCCGCACTGATAGTCACTCGGGATTGGTTAGCCTTGTGGGACATCGTTGCGTAGAGGCGTGATGTGGCATCGTGTTGGATGAGATAGCGATGTTGCCCCCCTCACCGGTGTTATCACCGGATTGGGCCGATAAAGAGGCGTTGCTCGGACTTATTTGAGATTGAATTTGCTGCTGCAATTGTTGAAGGTCCTCATTGTCATCTTTGAGGTGTGCTGTCTTCCGATGTTATTCTTCGGGTTGTACGGTGTATCTCGTTGTGGAGCTTAGAGATTGAAGGTGATGGCATTTGAAACAAGCATTTCGGGGTTATCTCAAAAGCTGCATTCCTTGGGGTTATCACCAAGGTTGGTGGCTATTCCATGGTTGGGGCCGAGGGCTGGATACCTCGGGGTTATCTCAAGAGATTAATCGGTCTTCTCTCGGTGTGTATTTAGGTATTGTATCTGGTCTCGGGGTTATATCAAGAGGTTGGGCTATTGCTCCCCAGTGTGATTGGGGTTGATCTTTGAACTCCGGTAGTATGCGGTATGGATTTGGATTGTCTTCGGGGTTCTCGGGCATGAATCGATGCATGATGTAGGATACTGAAAGAAGAGTGTCTATAGATGCCCTCTTTATCATACTGGCATGGCGATGCATGGGTAGGATAAAGAATCCTAGACTATGAAGGCAACAAGATAAACATGGTACTATGGATAGCAACATGATGCAAATGTATGATGCGTGTATGCGGGGTTGTGGCCCAACATCTTTGGGGATGATTTCTTTGGCTCCTGTTGCTTCAATTGGGGATTGCAATCTTGACGGATCGATGTGCAAGCGAATCTGTTAGGATGTTGATGTTGGAGTTATCACCAAATTCTGTGTTCTTGATAATGACTTGATCTGAAGAAGGGTACCTCTTATGTGTAAGAGATGCTGTGGGGATAAAGCTTGATCTATTTGAGGATGTGTATAACATATTCCATCATTTATCCTCTTTGATAATGTTGACCCTCTCTGGTTAGTATCGCGAGAATATGTCACGATTACATTGGATTCTTGCCAACAACAAATCTTTGTCGGGGATGCGACCTTCGTTGGCGATGTGAATGAATCAGCAATTTGAAACATCACATGGGATATCTTGTCGAGGTTGCTTGACCTTGACGGCGTGTGAATCAGCAATTTGAAACTTCGTGAGGAGATCGTCAAGGTTGCTTGACCTTGTTGACGTGTAGATCAATGGAGCATTGCGTTGTGACCCCGTCGGGGATCCATTGGGAATATGAAGCGGTGGGTATGAGAACCTCAAATAGCTCTATAGCTCGATAGGTTTAGCGCGCTATCGGTGAAATAGCGTCAAGGTTGCTTGACCTTCATTGATATGTGAGTCATAAATTTGAGCATGCGTTGCTACTCCAATTTGGGAGATATATGTTGTAACCCCGTCGAGGATCTCTGAGGGGATGATGCGTACGTCGTCTGTAACTCACCGAGCAGTTCTCAACGCTTCGATGGGTTTACACGCCATCGGTGAAATAATGTCGAAATTTGCTTGACCTTCGTTGATAAATTGTCAGCGGATGAGCGTGTTGTAACCCCCCGTTGTAACCGAGGATCTACGTTATAAATAACCCCGTTCGGGGACTCACGTTGTAACCCGTCGGGGACTCACGTTGTAACCCCCGTCGAGGATCTACGTTGTAACCCGTCGAGGAGGATCTCACGTTAGTAGTAGTCGAGACTCACTTAGGGTAATGACCGGAGTTGGCGGCATAAGACTGTACGAGGTATTGCGGATGATTTGTGACAAATGGGATGATTTGGACGGGGTATACCTCGTGTTGGTGACTATCGATGAGTGATGTCTGAGTTCAAAGTCTCATACGAGAAGACGAGGATTGTATCTTTGTTTTGCTCGATCGCGTGGCATTTTTTATTCGATTTGACCTTTCTAGCCGTAAGAACTCCGTTTCAACTCGAATTTGGGATCGAAGGAGGGTGGGACCACATATAGAGGAGCCGGCGGGTGCACACTACTGCGGTAGTGGTGGAGCTGTGACCGAGCGTGGATGATAAATCCTGCTGACTGCTTGCCTTTGCAAGTTCATTTCTAACTCATTTCGCTTAGAAAAACCGCGAGCCTTCTTGGATCTCTTTGAGTTGAGTTTTGCTTTACGCAAATTACATCACCGTACAAGTGTTCTACACTATCACAGTAGCGATATGCATGTATTTTTTCCGGTTTATGTCCAGTTAGATTGTGAGATATTACTGAAATGCATCTAAACACATAGTAGTGATTATGTATGCACAAATGACTTGATAAAAATATTCAACATAGTAAATGTTAGTATTAAACCATATTGAACATAATGATGTGAAAAAATTGACTTTTGAGGCAGTCAATTGACACCTTTTTTACGCTATTTTTTGTCTATTTGAGGTCCAATGAGCAAAAGGTAGAAAGGAAAAATACTCCTAGCATTGAGGTTGGCCTTATGCATGATGATTTTGATTTTTAATGCATATATTAGGTATATGACTTTGGGACGGGTGTCTTCTTGAATGGCCACCTAGACATGTACTGTGTGCATGTGGATAGTCCTATTTTCAAAGGGACTATGGCGAAATTTTTTCAAATGTAGGCATTGGGTAGTCATGCATTTTAACTCTATATATATGTTAAAGTAAATGCATGCATGCATATAGTCATAAATGCATTTTAAAAGCTCCGAGTAAGGAAATACCACACCTTTACGAGGTGATTTGGAGACTTGTTGTCCGGATATTGATGGATCCGGATCGGTGAGCGGTTCTTATGGGGACCGCGCTTACGGCGTATGGCGGAGGGCTTACGAAGTGCCTCGTCCCAGATTACTGTCGAGATGACCTCGTCGGTTGGTGGGAGGTGTGATACGTCTGTCAGGTAGATGTTCTGGCGTCGAGGGCGAGGAGGTGGATATTGAGGATCCGCTCTGCTGCACATATCCCTCGCGAGGGAGCTTAGAGCATCCGGTGGTGAACCCGAGTTCTTTGGGTGATTTGGGTGAACACCCATCGATGTACTTGCATGCTAACGAGGTATGGCGTTAGACTTTATCTTCCTTCTTTCTATTGATGATGCGGATTAAAGGGTTACGATGTTGATCGCATTTCATGCGAGTTCGAGGTTTTACATACGACCTCGAGGCGGTTTAGCATCCACTCCATGTACCGGCGCTTCATCACGATTATAGCGATGTAGTGCATGAGTGGGGATTTGGGGCATTTTCTCCATCCTTCCCGTCGTTGTCCACAGGGTTACCTCGGGGCATTATGCGGCGATGGTTTCATCGGACTCGGTCCTCCATCTGCTTTGGATTGCGAGGTGATGATGGCGCCTATGGATTGGCGATTTATCACGGTATGGAGTTTGGAGGGCGATTGCCTTGCATGGCGAATATTACCCCCCACTGCCGTCGAGATCCTTATTAGGAGTTCGGTGGAGGTGCTCAAAAGCGGGGTGTCCGTTCGGGTCCTTTGGCGTAGATGTTATATGAGTGGGCTATTGGTGAGCCCATGCACGATGATGTCGAGGATCGGGGATCGCGTTACTGCTGCGATTGTTCACGATGATCATTCGGTATTGCTTCATAGTAGATAATTCTTCCACGGTATCTTTCGCTTTTGTCGTCGGCGCCACCGCGATGTGTGGGCCGTATAGGAGAGTATGTTGGGGCTCTTACACCTTTGCCTATTTCCTCCGGGGCATGCGTCTGTGCTCACGAGGGGGGTTTGGCCAGAGGCTTGGCTAGGATTTTACCCATTTCTGCTTTGGTGAGTATTTCTCTTGTCTTTTCCATTCACGGGTTAAGAGTGTTTCTTGATAGCGAGATGTTTTGCCATTGTGTTGGCGATTTTGGGGCTATGAGAGGCTCCCATGTTTTGCGTCCCATGAGTGTGTTAGGCTTAGATACCTATCCACGAGGGCGATGATGGCACCATTCTATTTTGCTAGAGGTCCACATGTTTGAGGGCTTTCGCTCACTTACCGTGTATCTGTTTGAGTTCTTGTGGTACGCCATCACATGGCTTCCATACTCGGGGATCATTTGACCATCGGTTTTGAGGATGGACACCCTCTTTGGAGTAAGTATTTGATTTCCACGGAGATTTCCTCTCTTCGAGATGGAGGTGGGAGCTCTATTTAGGAGCGTCTATTAGGAGCACCCTGGGGGAGATTCAGTATACCGATCTTGCCCTCTGTCGAGGCGTCGTTGGCACATATCACGATCACCGTCTGGATATTCCATTGTTGGGAGTTAGCGGTTTTGATTTATCAGGGTCCATGTACTCGGGGAGATATTCCGGCGTTGGTGGCTCCCTCGCACTATTGGGGCCCGATCCGTGCCACCGATTTATGGGGACATGGTTCGGGATCTTTGATGATGACGGATTGGGTGGCTTGTGTAGAGCTCGAGCTCATCGACCCAGATTGATAGTTTGACGCAGTTGGACCGAGCACATGTATTTATTTGGCATTTAGGTAGAGATCCGGTGAGGTGAGTCATTTGTTCCTTCCGGCTCGGTCTTTGGCCCCTCGAATGACCCATTTGGTTTTGCGGCGTGAGATCCTCCTCTTTATAGGCACGACATCCTGTTGATAGAGATCCGGTGACTCGGGAGGAGTTACATCGGTGGGCGAGGATTGAGGATGTGGACATCGAGACCTGGTCTTTCTTCGATGTGTATTCTCGTTATATCTTTTGATAGGCCTCTGTTAGATATTGGGTGGTTGTTCCCCATTCTCGCTATATCTTTTGATAGGCCTCTGTTAGTAGTAGTAGGCGTCTGTGCCCCATTTTCATGTATTTGTAGGTATATAAGTGATGTATTAGATGATGATATATTTAGGAATGTATGCACCATTTTTCATTCCTATATCATATTGCCATCCATTATCATTATGCATGTATCATATTACGCATATGTATGTATGTCGAGAGATATTCGGCATTGACCCTGGATGGTCTTATGACGGCTGGCTGCATACAGATGTCTTCTTGACGAGTTAGCCGTATAGATCATACCCCCACCGTCGGTGGTGGCATTGGGTATCGATCGTGATGCGATAGCATATCACCACCGAACGAGGGGTGATTGTAGATCTATTCTTGCTGACATACCATGACCCTTTTGGCATTCGAGGTTCTGCGAGGATTCGTGGGCGGGATGATAGAGCATTGGCTACCGGATGGGAAAGTATTCCGTTTTGGCACCCATGAGTTGACTCTACGGACGGAGGTATATGCGTTTGACGATCTTGCCCTTTAGGCGGACCCTGCGTGCACATGGCTTTGGGAGACATGAGTAGGCGATTCATGACTCTCACGAGGATTGAGGTGCAAAGTAGTGCGGGATGGTGACATCGCCACGATCTCTCTCGGCGTTTTTACGTATGATAGATTTGGCGCGGAGGATAGCTACTCACGACATTAGGGATTTCAAGTGTCGGAGGATCATTGGCGTTTGGCGAGTTGATGTCTTGATGCTATGTGTCTTTGTCATACGTGTATATATGCGCGGTATATGGATGAGATAGATATAGGGGTTATCATGGTGTGAGAGAGCTCGGGGGAGGGTCGTACCATTGTACCTATGATCGTGGAGAGACCTGCGATCGACATCTCTCGTGATGCTTACCCGTCGAGGCGTGTTTCTTTGGGAGTTGGTCATCTTTGTATGTGTGGTTTATGTCACACTTGCGGCCGGTTGGTACCCTTAGGCGGCATGGGTATTGCTTCTCCCATGATGTGGCTATGTCATACTCCTTTCGACCATCGAAGTGTACAGATGCTCGATCTGGTCGCATTTTTGGAGATATCGAGAGATCCATTTAGCATATTCTTTGTGCTCGGGCTTTGCTCACCATACGACTTCATTACTCATGCTCGGGCATGGATTTCCTCCCCAGGTGGCTTGAGGCGTGACTACTTATCACCCATTGGTAGTGATGTCGCGATTCGACCCGGTTCGAGATTTTCATCCTTTCGAGGGGCGGCGATCGTCGCGTTTGACTTCTCGATATCTCTCGCGGAGAGGGCCGATCTCTGTGTATCGCTTCTTTGGGATCGGCGTGAGCTAGCTTCTTTTCTGCAAGTCATCCGGTTATTCAGCATGAGTATTCGCATGGATGGAGCGGAGATTTTATCAATTTTGCGTGATATTTGCGATCTGGGAGAAGCGAGTTATCGATGTAGAGCCTATGGAGGACATTGATACCTACATCGAGGAGGAGCATTTCTTTGGGTTGCCGACATTTCTTCGGATTCTCCTAGTACCTAGTACTTTTGTGATTGACTTTCGGCACGATTACTTAGAAGCGAGTCTTCATCGATGACCTTTGAGAGAGATCAGATTCGATCTATGATGTCATTGCTCTTGATGTGAGGGCGCCGCTCTATTAGAGAGAGGCGAGGCATTGGCTCGTAGAGATGTCGTTGTTCTTTGAGCATGATGAGGCGGTCGACCCATAGGCGTTGATGGTAGTTGGCGGGATATCGCCATATCTGCCGGGATGTGTATTATCACGAGATAATCTTGCTGGTGAGGTCCTTACCTTTGGTATGATTGCGAGAGATGGCGCTTATATTGATGAGCATATGGTCATCATGCGGATGGCTCTGAGATCTATTGGGTCGTGTGGATATTCTCATCGAGGAGACTACTGACTTTACCTCCTTCATCGAGAGGGATGCCATGTTGGTCTTGCTTAGCTCGCATGTACCACGATTAAGTAGATGAGCTTGTATTTTACCTGCAGACTAGTTTGGCCATTTTTTGTCATGTACGATTTACATTGTATATATATAAAAACAACATTATATATGATGGGAAATATATTTTTGGATCACTTCCCTTTTAGATATGCCTTCTTTATTTGCTTGATATTTTTTTCTTTGCTTGAGGGCTTGTGATCTTGATGTATTCTGAATTCCTCCTTGGTGGATGGACATTGAGTTGTCTCTGGATAGTTCAGAATGGATCATCGATCTATGTATCCCTACCATCTTTGGTGTCTTGGGACTTGTTTTTGAATGGAGAATGGAGAGGAGTGTGGCTTTCCTCTCTGAGATTGGTAGTACCACGGATGGTCGCTTGATACTTCTATTTAGGAGAAGCCTAGTTAATTCCACCTCTTATGGTTTGGTGTTGCTCTTGAGGTATGACCATGACTTAGATGGTCGTAGAATCTCTATTTGGGAGGAGTTAGGGTAATTCCATCCCTTTGGTCTGAAGCCGAATGAAATGTAGTGGATTGAAAGAGAATCCCAATACCCGCTGACAATGGTTTGTGTTTTGGTAGGGGGTGAGACCGCACCATGAATGGCTGCCTACGTACTCCTATTGAAGAGGAGATCAGGTCTGCGTAGTTCAAACCTAGTGTAAGAGGTTCAACATTTGTATATGGGTGACATGGTGTAGGAATGTTTTGGTTTTTTTTGTTTTATGTAAGAGGGTAGAAATGTTTTTGTTGTTTTTGTTTTATTATTGGTAAGGGCCATATGAAATGGTTGCCTCGTACTCTATTGAAAGAGGAGATCGGTCGGCGTAGTTCGCCCCTCGGCGAGAAGAAAAGCGTAATCCATGTGCGGTCAGTTAGAGTGCGGGGAAAAAAAGTTTAATCTAGGTTGAGGATAAGCTGCGGTGAAAAGTTTGATCGAGGAATGGGTAGCCAAACTACAAGCGGAAGAGGTTCAATCCGCGGTGGGATGACCTAAGTTGTGGTAGGCCTTGGAGGAAAGCCAGTGCTTGGCTTGAAATGTATGTTTCCACGAGGGGCAAAGTGTAGATAAGTTGTATGTGGTAAAGGGTTAAAAAAGCCGGAATATTTGGTGACGATGATGATGATGCACAAGGGTGTTTCTTTGGTTACTTGACCGGACATAATACCATTTCACGGTGTCGAGTTGATGAGTTGTGGAAATTCATCCATAGTCCATTTCTTGCAATCTGAGGCGCCTCTGTCGATACTTCTTTGACAATAAGCGGGCCTTCCCAGTTAGGGGCGAATTTTCCTTTAGCTTTGATCTTGGTTGTCGAGAATCTTCTTCAAAACCAAGTTATGTTGTTTAAGCTGCCGTAGCAGGACTTTTTTGTTGTAGGATCTGGCGATCCTTTCTTGATATAATGACCATGGAAGATAGGCGGTTACGCTTTTTCGTCTATTAGAGACAATTGGTGATACATCTTGTACCCATTGGTCTTCATCCGGTGAGCGTCGATCGATACTACGAGAATTCCATCTCAACTTCTATAGAACCTTGCCTCCATCCCATAGGTTAAAGCGTAGGGGTTGCCCGGTTGAAGTGCGCATGGAGGTTACGTAGGCTAATGAGTAGAAGTAATAGGTCGAGGCCAATCTTTGTGGTTGGCGGACATCTTTTGCATAATCTTCTTGATATTTTTGTTAGCGCTTCAATGACACCGATTCATCTTTGGATGATAGATGATGAGTTAAGATGTTTGATGTGGAATTTCTTTGCATAATTCCTCCATCATTTTGTTGTTGAGGTTTTTGGCATTGTCGACATAATCACCTACGGTTGTCCATATCGACAAAGCGACATTGTTTACGATGAAAGCAATGATGACTTCTTTAGTGACCACAGGGAAGGAGGTGCTTCTACCCACTTGGTGAAGTAGTCGATCATGGTGAAGATAAATCGGTGACCATTATTTGGCTTTAGGCTCGATGGGCCCGATAACGTCCATTCCCCACATTGAGAAGGGCGAAGGGCGAACTCATATTGTGGAGTTCCATGGAGGGGCGTGTATAGCATTCCCATGAATTTTGCAGCGATAGCATCTTTTGGCGTGGTCATTGCAATCGACCTTGAGAGATAGCCAATAGTGTCAGATCACGAGGACTTTCTTGACAAGGAGGGGGCCATTCATGTGGGGGCCACTGAGACTCGCCATGGATTTCATCCATAAGCCTTTGGGCTTGATCTTTGTCTAAACACACGAGGAGACCTAGTCTGCATCTCTTTTGTAGGCGCATCTCCACTCGGGTAGAACTTCATAGCAAGTCGATGGATCGCCTTTTCTCGGTCGGGCTCGCCTCGGTGGTGTAGATCCATCTCGCAGATATTCCTTGATATGTTGATATCAAGGAGGTTGGATGGGAGGTAGCTCATCGATACTTCTCAACGTAATTTCCATAGGTTGGGGCCTTGTGCGGGGAAATTGTGGCGCTTGGCAAGTGTTCCTTTGTCGATATCACGAATCGAGGAGGCCAAAGTTGCTAATGCGTCGTCATAAAGTCATTCTATTACGAGGAATGTGTAGAAAGGAGATTTCTTGAACTCAAAGCCATCTTCAAACACTGCGATGGTAAAGGCGACAAATGTAGTTCCTTGGTTTGATAGATTACGGTGGATTATCGATTATCAACTCTCCGAATCTCAAGGACGATTAACACTTTGATGCCCATTGAGCGGGCAAGTTTTAGCCCATGAGGCGACCTTCATACTCGGCCGTATTGTTGGTCTTGACAAACTATAATTTAATGACGACGGGATCTGCTCCCGTGCGAGATACTAGAAGCTGCTCCGCGCTCGAGAACCTTCCATATTAATGACTCCATCAAAATACATCCTCCATGATTGGGCGCGTATCGTCTTGATGGTGTTCTTTGTCTTGTCATTACTCCTTCATCGAGGAAATATGTTTTCAAGGGTTTGAAATCCCACGAAGGTGTGGCGGCTAGTTGATCCGCGATTCCTTGACCTTTGATGGACTTTTGAGTCACATATCGATGTCAAATTGTTGTAGGATCAAGCGCCATCAGACGACCCGACAATTTAACATGGGTTTGTTGAACACGTGCTTGAGAGGATCCACGCGGGATATGAGATGGGTTGTGTGACCATGGAGGTAATGTTGTAACCTCATGGAAGCCCATGCTAAAGCCACAACACGTCTTTTGATCGGCGTGTACTTGTGTTTCACTTCTTCTTTGAACCTTTTCTTGAGGTAATAGATAGCTCGTTCTTGGCCTCTATCGTCTTCTTACGTCGAGCATGTATCCCATGGCATTATCACTTACTGACAAATACATGAGCAGGGGAACATCATCCTAGGTGGTACCAAGGCGGGGAGCTTTGACTTATTTGTTTCTTGATTATAAGGAAGGCATTACGGCACTCATCATTCCATTTCATGGAGGAGTTCTTCCTTAATAGCTTGAAGATTGGGCTCACGAGTTCTTTGTGAGTTGAGAGATAAACCTCTTGATGAAGTTGATTCTTCCCAAAAATCCCGTATTTCCTTCTGCATCGAGGAATGGGCATTTCGGTGATGGCTTGGATTTTGGCGGGATCGGCTCTATCCCTTTGTGGTGACTAGAAATCCTAGCAATTTGCACGATCTAACGCCAAAGGCGCATTTAATTTGGATTCAACTTCAAGTTGTACTTACATGACTTTGTTGAACAACTTTTTAAGATGGTCTATATGGTCATCCTCCTTAGGGACTTGACAATGATGTCATCACGTAGATCTCAATCTCTTTATGCATTAAGTCGTGGAAAAGAGCCATCATAGCTCGTTGATAGGTAGCTCGGCATTGATGAGGCCGAATGACAGTAATATATAGCAAAAAGTTCCCCAAGGAGTGATGAAAGCGGTTTTCTCACGATCTTCCTCGGCAACCATGATCGATGGTACCCTGAAAGCAATCGACAAAAGGAGTACATGTCGTATTGCAGCGATATTGTCGATGAGAATGTGGATAAATGCGCGGGAAATTTGTCTTTTAAGCAAGCTTTATTCAAGTCCGATAATCCATGCAAACTCGCACCTTCCCTCGGGTTTAAATGCAGGCACGATGTTGGATATCCACTCGGGATATATAGACACCATGATGATGCCGGCTTGAAATTGTTTCACAATTTCTTCTTTCACCTTTAAACTCCACTCGGTTTCAATCGCTTTGAGTTTACCTTATTGGCTTAAATCCCTCTTTAATGGGAAGGCGATGAAGGACAATGTCGGTGGACAAACCCACCATGTCTTCATGAGACCATGCAAACACATCTGGAATTGGGTTAATAAGCGTAACCATATCATTCCATTGGTTTGGGGTAAGAGTGCGAACCAATCTGGATTAACTTAGGGCTTTCTAAGGTTTGAGATTGAAAGAAGTGGTTTGATCAAGGTTGGGTTTGGGTTTGTCTTTGACCCATTCTTGAATTTTTGGAGGCACCTCAATGTCATCCTGTATATCCATCAAAATTTGAATTCATCTCTACATCAAAAGTACAATCCTTGTGTAGGAGAGGCATCGTATCCAAATCTACAGGCACATCTAAATTGAGTCTGAAACAAAATATACTTTCACTTAGTATATATGAAATCGTTGATCATATACGGTGTTAGCATATCTTGGCAAAATAAGCGCTATCTTGTACGAGAAAAGTAGCGGTTATTATATCTCTGAGGAGAAAAGAGTTTACGCCCGTTTTACCCTCGTCGACAAAAGCGAGGAATCTTTGTCCCAATTGGCGAGGTAAAAAGTTGGGTGGACCCATGATGATGGAGGATTGTCATCATCCTCCATGTCCGAATGATGGCCATTACGTGCAGGCAATCATAAATGCAGGGTGTATCTGTTAGTATGTTCATCATGAGCGATGATGCGATATCTGGGACATCATCCGTATAGCGTCTTATTTGATTCTTCATTCCTCTTCTTCCTTGCATGGGATTTGGAACAACGATTTCTTTCTCCTTCACCGATGCAGGCTTGGGAAATAACATAGCCATTACATTCATTTGGCACCTTTCTTTGGAGGTTGTGCGGACTCGAGTTTGAAAAGCGAAGCCAAGCGCCATGAGGTTGAAGGTGAAGGAATCTCTTGATGCTTATGAGGAGATTCTGTGACTAAATTTGGCGAGAATAGCCTAGTCATTTATTCCAACTTGCTTGGTTAATCGAATGGGGTACTTGATACCTGGCCATCTTTCCCAACCCTTTGTCGGTTTATGACCTAACGACATCATTTCTTGAGTGGTGACATCACCTCGGCGAGAGATCTTAGGTTCGAAGGCAATGGTGCTCAATAGCGTGGTATTGGGTGTTGCTTATTCTAAAAGCAAAAATGGCGGTGGTTATATATCTCGTATTGGCATTGATGAGCGGCATGTCCCGTCTTTGAGGAATCTACGGTTCGGCGTTTATTTGTGACCGGGCTATTATTGATGATGTATTTCAATTGTTGGTGAAGAGTGGAGGGCGCTGACCGTATATGAATCCATGGTTATCCCAAAAGGTTGTATCCGAATCTATCTTGAGCACATGGAAGATCATGAGAATGTGTGAGGACCAATTTCGATTGGCGGCTCAATTACTCAAATAGGAATTTCTGGCGGGCTCCATCAAAAGCTTTGATGATAGTATGGCTACTCGAATTCGGTTGAGATTGATATTCATCTTCACCAAGGTAGCATATGGGCGAGATATTGAGAGAGGAACCTCCATCTATTAAGACTCTGCTACCATGTATCAGGAGGATAAGGCGCATGATATGTAAGCGGTTTGCAATGGTGGGTCCCTTGGATGGTATGTCATCATCGATGAAGGATATCACATTGTTGTTGAAAATGTGATCAACCATATGTTGAAACTTTTTCGTATCCAGCGATGCGGGGAGATAAGCTTCTTCTAGAACCTTTAGCAAGACCTTAGGTGATTCTCGGAGGTTAGGACCAAGTCAAAATTGATATTTGTTGTGGAGCTTCTTTCAAGCTTAAAACCATAGTAGCTTCATTATGACCCCAAGCGGAGGATTTTTTCAACCTTCTCCATGGGTATTTTCCCTTTGATTTGGTGGTGGGCTTCATCACCCGATGGGGAGATATAGTGGATTTTCCTCGACAACTGCTGGCGGTTGTATGTGAGGTGGATCCTTCACCTTCTCCATAATTCCACGGAACCTTGCTTGAAGCTAACAATAGGATATTATGCTCTCTGCATGGCAAGTTGATTGGCTTGGTAGCGACCACTTTCAAAGGATTATTTCCTCCTTGAAATTTGAATTATCGGTGTTGTGAGTAAAGTATTAATCCCTTGACTTGGTGGATATAATTTGCTACCACACTTTTCACTTAGTAGGGACTGCATTCTAACTTTTGCGTAACACGGTGTCATTATCGCCAGCGCGATACACCTGCTTGTCGATTAGATTTTGAATAAGGTGGCGGAGTGCCCTGACATTCTTACGTCTTTGTGTGCAGTGAGGTGGGGAGTGGTATTGACATACTCCATCGAGTTGTACCATCCGAGCGGGGTTGATTGGAGGTAGAAGGCCGATCCTTCCTTCATTGATTAACATGTGAAGGATTTCCTCCATGGGTTGGCCCAAATAGGTGAATTCCGTTTGTTGGCGAAAATCGGCGGGCTTTGGCATTTACTCTCTTCGTCACTTTGTCTTCGGCATTTCATTTTACGAAAGTGGCGAGGGAATATTCATGACAATAGGTAGGAGGCGGCATGCTCTGGTGATTAATTATCGAGTCACTTGATCTTTGATAAGTCACCCGATTCATGATTGCTTTCAATTTGTTTTTGAGAGCTTTGATCTTTCGTTCCATTGTGAATTGGAACTTGGCATAATCCATTTGTCATCACCAGTCTTTGAGGGTGCAGGAAGATTCATAGCTGAAGTTGGAATTTTGTCCATTGCTCGATTGATCATGTTGACCTCTTCTTCTTTGTGTTGAGGAAGAGGGTTGTCTTGTACATGAAGGTGATCGGGTTTGGTGACTACGATCTCCCGTTGTCTATTAGGTCACTGGATCTTGTGTTTCAAGGCCCAACAATCCTGAGTATCATGTCCGGTGCCCCGGCATGATAAGCACACATTCTAGCTTGACATTGAAACCCCATCCATTAGAAATTTGGTGGTGGAAGAAGATCGTAATTTTCTTACTATGTTGTCGGAAGATTAAGAATGTTCTCGAGGTATCCCCTAAGGGTGTAAACATTCGATGGCGTTTGACTTCTCCACCTTTGGGTACTTGGAGGGTTTTAAATTTGTCTTTGGAAAGGGAGTGTAGTTTCTCCTTTGAATAGGCATGTTTTGATTGCCTTTTTTGCCCTGTAGTATCGAGGAAACATCTTCCTCTTTCTTTTTATGGACCCTCAGAAGTTGTTCCCATAATTTCAGATTGGATGTGATCGACAATGACTTTGAGTGCGGCTAGGTCTTGAATCTTTCTGACTTCAACCCCATTTGACCATCTCCCCATGCTTGACCATTTTAGAAAATGGTTTGCCGATCTTTGGCTAAAACTCTCTCATAGAAGGGAGCTTCTTGTATGTCTATGAAAGTTATGACCATTTACGATTCTTCCATAGAAGGAATAACTTGGGCGACCAGGCGTCTCCACCTTTAAGCATATACTCTCTGAAAGACTCATTAGGCATTTCTTGATCTTGGTAATTTGATCTGCGTCGGGAGCCATCCGAGTTTGAAAATTGTATTGAGTGAGGAAGGCATGTGCTAGCTCTTCCCGACTATGGATTTTGGAGTTGTCTAATCTTGTGTACCACGAGCAGGCTTCTCGGTTAGACTCTTTTGGAATAATTGCATTACGAGCTTTTCATCCTCGCATAGGATCAAGTTCTCAATAAATACTTTTAGATGTGTGTAAGGATCCCCTAACCGTCATATATTTTCAAAGTCGGGGAGTTTTAAATTTTTTTATGGATAGTGAACACGGGAAAAATACATAGATCGACATATGAAACACTCCGTGTGTTCCAATTCCTTTGATAGCGCGAAGGGTCTCTTCCATTTGGAGGACTTTATTTTTGATGTCACCATTGTCTGGATCTCCAGTGGGATGGGTAGCATCATGAGTTTTGTTAGTCGTATCCAATTGTGGTTCCGGTATGGTAATGACCGGGTCTCCCCCTTGTGTGGAGGATTCAGTATATACGGGTATTTTCTTACCCTGTGTAGACTGGTGTAATTCTTTTAATAGAAAAGCCAAATCTGTGATTTATTTACTTAACTTCGAATTCTTTGCGGCTGGATTAATTTAATGCAGTCGGATAATGACATGATTATTTGTGGGCTGTTGCCTTTTGGACAACAGGGTAGTAGGTTGATTGATTCCTACTGAAAGACTTGCATAGTTTAGTCTTTAGGGAATGTATATAATAACATGCTATGTGATGTGTCCATTTTAGGATTTTTATCCTGCACAACGGATGTCAGTTGTTTGTAGCATGCTTTAAAATATGTATGTGTACACATTTCTTCATATTTCTCATTACATGGAGATAGATATGGAATGAAATTACAAGTAATTGTGTTTACAAGTAATTTGAAATGAGAGCATGAAGAGACTTTCCTCCGTTTTGGGTTTATCGAGGTGACCTATCTTAGGTTACTCTCATGGCTTTTTGGCATGAAGGTTCCCAAATCATCATAATCTACTAGGCGGGAAGTTAATCGGTCTTTCAATTTGGAGTGAATTTGGGTGGTGCCTTTCACGAGCCTCGGAGAATTAGTCTTCTCACGAGTCGAGTAATCAAACACCGAGCAGGATAGCCTCTGGTGGAGGGACCACACAACATACATTCACATACATCGTCGTCTCATAGTATGAAATGATGACATGTGCGAAGCACTAATATCATAAGAAGTTTATAGTGCGAAGCACTAACATCCTTGAGATATGATCACGAAGCACTAAGTTCAATCAAGACATGCATTCGTACACATTCATCCAATGTAAATGCAACATCCACACACAAGCGGATAATGATTTTGAAAAGATTGTAGTAGCGACTTAAGTCCTCTTCTTTGGAGTCCCAGTGAGTCGCCACACTGTCGGCGTCGGGATTTTTGGATGTGTCCTTTTCAGTTACTTGTTCTTTGGTGTTCTCATTTTAGGTGAGATTTGTTTGAAAAAACAAGTGAAAAAGATCCGACATGTATGATGTTGACGATGGGAATTTATTAAGAGTCGCCAGATTGGTTTTTAAATGGTTGTACCAACACAATAGATAAAAGGTTTGCACATTGACCCGATGGTGTGACAGCGATATCTTGGTCGGTGAAAGCAAGAGATTCGTTTAGGGTCAGGGGACTTGGTTATCGGGGGAAGGTGTTAGGCACCCCCAGACATCCGTGTTACCACGGTGGCCGCCTCTTTTCAAGAAACTATATATGTGTGTGTGTGTGTGTGTGTGGGTCAATGTCTTTGTTATATGGAAGTTATGCGAGGCCTCGTTGAACCTATATATACGGGGTTTGAATTTATGTAAAAATTGAGTTTTTAGCAAGATATGGCAATGATGTTTTATAAAAAGAGGTTTTCAAACCACGATGCTCAATAGGAATTGAGACCTTTTACACTCCCATTTTTATTAAGTGATGAAATTTGGATTGATTTTATTTGACGGATCACGAGGCATCCGTATATGAAAATAATATAAAAAATAATGCCGACTTCCCGTGGGTATGGAAACCATCGAGGAAATTCAAACATCATGAGAATAATTTACAAAAGCTATTTACAATTTGAAAAATATCCATCACGGGAGCCAGAATCTAGATCGATGGGATGAATCTGTGATCACATGATTCCTAGCGCGAGAATGTTGTAATTTGTATAAAAACAATAAGATATATATATATATATATATATAAAGTGGTAAATATATATATATATATATCTGACATGATCACCAACCACGAAGCACCTCCATGGGGATCGAAATGTAAATAAAGTTGTTAAAAGCTATCAACCCGCCACGGAGAAACTCTAGCGGGACAAAAGCGTAAATAAAGTTGTAAAAGCGATCAACCACCACGAAGAAAACTCGAGGCGGGGCGAATATATATATATATATATATATATATATATAAAAGAAATAAATGCAGGATGTAAAATCCGGGCTCATCGAGCGAGTTCGACCACAGTTCATATATATATATATATATATATATATATATATATATAAAATAGAGTAAACGCAGCGGGATAAAGTCAGGCTCATCGAACAAATCGACACACGGTTGATATATATAATATATATATATATATATATATATATATATATATATATATATATATATATATATATATATATATATATATATAAGCGAATAAAGCGCTCGCAGGCCAAAGTACAGGCTCATCGAACAAAGTTAGACACACAATTATATATATATATATATATATATATATATATATATATATATATAAAAGCAATAAAGCAGCTCCAAACCAAAAGTCAGGCTCAATCGAGGCATAACTCGATAATGTATAGTTATATATATATATATATATATATATATATATATATATATATATATATTGAGAATGAAACCACGGACCGAGAAGTAGGAAAAAGCAAGCAACACGACTCTCAGCGTGTAGAAGGGTGTGTGCAAGAGATGAAGAAAGACTCTAAAGTGTGTGAGAAGGCTTACGGGTGTTGCTAAAAAGGGCTTCTATATCTTTAAAGTGGGTAAACACTGGGCTTTTGTGGGTACAAAAGAGGCTATATATGAGCTCAAAGGTGTTTAAAAGTTGGAAAATACACTGTATGGAGAGTGCAGAGCAAATTGTGCAGGGTTTCCCCGTCTTTTTTCTCTTAAAAATCAGCACCCCAAGCCCTCTATTTATAGGAAATATGAGCCGCAGGTGTACCAGAGGCGGGTCGGGTCGGCCCGGGTTTGTCGGGTCGGGTCATCTCGAAGTACGTGCACTTAAGCACTGTAATGTCCACTCGAATTTTGAGAAGTGCAATCCGGGCATCCGTTTTGAGATATACAAGACCTATATCGGACCGTCGTTGTCGAGAGTTGTACGATGGCATGGGATTAGAGTTTGTACGAAGTCATTGAAGATGGGACGATGCCCTCCGGTCTTCAAGCTTCAACTTTCATCCATTACCCACCTGATAGTCACTCAGAGGTTGGTTAGACTTGTGGGACATCGTTGCGTAGAGGCGTGATGTGGCATCGTGTTGGATGAGATGCGCGATGTTGCCCCTCACCGGTGTTATCGCCGGATTGGGCGATAAAGTAGAGCGTTGCTCGACTTATTTGAGATTGAATTGCTTTGCAATTGTTGAAGGTCCTCATTGTCATCTTTGAGGTGTGTCTGTCTTCCGATGTTATTCTTAGGGTTGGTATAGTGTATCTCGTTGTGAGCGCTGAGATTAAAGCTGATGGCATTTAAAACAAGCATTTTTGGGGTTATCTCTGAAACTGCATTCCTTGGGGTTATCACCAAGGTTGGTGGCTATTCCCATGGTTGGGGTGATTTGGATACCTCGGGGTTATCTTGAGATTAATGGGTCTTCTCGGTGTGTGTTTGGTATTGTGTCTGCGCAGGTCTCGGGGTTATATCCGAGGTTGGAACTGTTGCTCCCAGAGTGTGATCTGGGGTTGATGCTGAACTCCCGGTAGTATCCGGTATGGATTTGGATTATCTTTGAGGGTTCTCTCTTAAAAGACGAATCTATCCTACTGTAATGTCGATGTGATAGTACGTAAAAAGTGTCTACATTTGTAATTAGCAAACAGTGGCTTGTTCATTAACTTACATTGGACTTAACCATTCCTACATTTAGGCCTTATCAAATCCCAATGGACTTTAATATTTCCTACATAATCCTATAAATTCAACACATTTGGCTTAAAGCCTCATAACGTATACTTTACGTATAATTCTCGTATTCTAAATCGTATACTTATTCATCATATACGATATACCATCATTCATACATACTTGTATAATACCTAGTATCATACTCATATACTCTACCTTGCATAATACCTACGTATCCTACAATCATTACCCTAACTTCTTAACGCTTGATTTTCCTAACGTTCTCAAATTAAGTCCACAGGAGAAATATTACGTTTTCCATAACTAAAATATTATTGGATATTCCATCTCCCCTTGATATTCTATCATTGTGTAATTCTTGAAAGTTCAAAAATAATTCCCGAGCAGAAATGCGTGAATAGTGTTTTTTAGAAAATTTCTCGGAAAGCTTTTATTTTCGTCTTGGAAATTCAAACACTTTAATTCTACCACGTAGCCAAAGTACTACGACGTTCTGCTAGGTTTAGGTCATAGAACGACCTTAAATTAGCTTGCTCCCATAAATAATCAATTAAATTCATTTAATAAAATAAAAATTAAATTCTCAAAAAATCCGATTTTCTGGGGTGTTACACTCTTCCCCCTTTATCTCGCTAATAATACTTGCACCATTGAGGAAAATTTTTCCTTTATTTTAATCTCGAGTTCCCATAATGCTTCTTCGACATTGCGGTTCTTTCATTTCACCTGCTCCGAAGGTATTATCTTAATTCACATGACTCGTCACTTCCTAGTAATAATTTGAGTTAGAAGTTAAACACTTATTAACATATTACGCTATCTTACTTTTATTAGTCCTTCTTTTAACCCGAAATTATATGAAACTCAAATTCCTCCTTCAAAATAAGATTATACTTGATCTTCTATTTATCCTGCATCATCTTCTTCATTCGCTTGCACTCCTCGTTACCTAGTTGTACTTACTTAACTCGTTCCATTTTCGTGGATTGAGTCTATATTGTGAATAACCTTTCTACCACTTCATTCCGTAATTTAACTTCTAACTCTGATCTTGCCATCTCCGTTATTAACTCATTCTGAGTCGTTAACATCGATAGCTTCCCCTACCCTTCCTACTTAATGCCTCGGCTTCTACGTTAACTTTCCCTGTACAATATAAGATATCACCATCCTTCTCTACCGCATATTCTACTCCTTCTGTGTGAGGAAATATTTCAGACTCCCATAGTCCGTGTATATCTCACACTTCTCCCTGTACAAATACTATCTTCACATTTTTAATTCAAAAACTACAACTGCCAATTCTAGATCATAAGTAGGATAAACCTCCTCATAATCCTTTAACTGGTGTGATGCATACACAATGACATTGCTGTAACGCCCCTAAAATAGGTATACAACACCCATTCTGAGTCGCCAAATACATGGTACAGAAAGCAAACTACAACTTCAATAATACAATTGTCGTGCAAAATAATACAAAGACATAATGTGAGTTTAAATACAAATATTGTCTTCTAGACAATATCCACACTCAAATAAGTCCTCGTTACAATTATTCAAACACTATTTTACGAGAAATAGTGAGAATCGCTAAAACATCTTTCTAGAACCATCACTCCGTACCCAGACTAGTTCTGCTATGTTCTCACCTCCACGAGAAAAATGGAACAAAAAGGAAAAGGGTGAGCTCAACTAGCCCGATAAAGAATATTATGACTAAGATAATATACAACAAATTATCGTTAGTCTTCAACAGGAAAAATCGATAAAATATAATAGCCAACAAGTTTTAGATCAACAAGCTGCGGTGAAAACAACAATCCATTTAGAAGAGTCAATTAGAGAATGAGTTCTACTATCTTCTAAGATTTAAAAGTCCATCATCAATATTTTATCCCTGTAACAACAATCAATATACATCTTTAATCAAATATTCATCTTTGCACTACAGGCCAAAGATATTCATTTGTATCACCAGTTGGTCATGTTCATCTCAACACTTGTTCATCTTTGCACTACGGGCCAAAGATATTCATCAGTTAATCATTTATCGTTGCACTACAGGCCGAAGATATTTAGTAATATCATCATTTAGGGGTGAAGATGATGAAAAATATTTTAAAGAAAAGCGAATCCGATTGAAACGAAAAGAAAAATAGTAGGGATTAGATATAACGGTTTATCAAGATCAATAATACTTCATAAATACCAATTTTGAAGCGCGAATTCAAAAATAAAGATCAAAACATGGATACAATCAAAGATAGAAACCATAATAGACATCTTGGACAAAAAGAAGAAAATTTCATTTTTGGTGAATAGTGTCAGATTCGTGAATAGTGTCAGTATCGTGAAATAGTAACTCAACACAAAAAGTTCCAAATTTAATAAAATTCAGATCAATACTTGGCATAATGATATTGAAGAAATAATATCATATATGAAGAAAATAACATCCCTTACCTCAAAATATCAGTACTTCTGATCGAAATATCGGTATAAGGCTGAATGAAACTTGCACTGATGAATAGAAACTCACAAAGTATCTAAATACTCACAAAATACACTCAATAATCTAGAGAGAGAAAGAGAGAAAACTTATGTTTCTGGTGTGATTTTCAATTTTAACTTAGCCCTCTATTTATAGGAAAATGTTACCAGACTTGACCTGCAACCGGATGGCTTTACCTGCTACTATTCCGACCCACCACATTTGAAATAAAATTCAGCACATTTCTTCACCAACCACAAGTGGGGCTCACGCAATTCTAGAATTTTTCACCAAAATCATTTATAAACCTAATTTCTGAATCAGTCACCTCTTAAAATTCATAACAAATCATATGTTCATTTTTAACGGTTCAAAATTTGTGGACATATACTCAGCTTATATATGTATAACATATCTAAAAATTACAATGATCCAACGGTCAGATTAAAAATTATAACTTACACAATATATCTCAAAAACACTAGTTTAATTTTTAATACCTTCATTCCGACAAAAATACTGATAAAACACCTCAACATTAACTCCTTCATTTTTAACCACAATAAATATATCCAACATTTATATCCACATAAAATAAATATTTTCTTATCATATGAATCAATAATTAATTATTCACAAATAATATTATAGAATCACATTTATGACAATGACGGTAGTTCAGGAAGAGGGGCTTTCAATAAGAATTTCTCCTTATTGGCGGCGCAATTAGGTGACCAAACCTCTCCTTGACGAGAACTTTCTAGACATTGCCAATAATGCTATATGTAATAATATTATTCAAATAATATGAATTATTGATCCGATAATGGGAAATCTTGTGCGTTGACAATTATTGAAACAACAATAATATAAAATATCAACGCAACAATTATTGAATCAATAAAATAAAATATTGAAGCAATAACTCTTTGTAATAATTATTGAGTAGTGCCTTCTTACGTAAGGATCAATAATTCATCAATACTGTGCATCCACGCGTATTATTGTATTTTAACCATCGGGTATTCCAACAGTGTGAACGGTAACAACTACGCAGTTATTTATAAAAACTCAAACTTGTCGTTTTCTTCATCAAAGCGGTTATTACATTATGGGGCCCCAAATGATCGCTTGCATCGCAATACGAATATTCCCCGATAACAAGAATATTCCACGACCAAACGAATATTCCCCGACAACAATGATTATTTTATAACCACTTGCATATTTTGCAAAATTTGCACATTTAACCCATAACCAGAGAATTATATCAAATTAATATCTTATTATTCACAAATATAATTAGAGGAAATTCGATTTTATTTATAATAAGTTGGGGTCTTACAATTACCATGCTATAAGAACATGCAATCATGTCATCTATGTGAAACATCGAGATACACTACAAAATTCCCCGTATTATCTGATAAAGAAAATATAGGTGCTTCATCTAACTTTCCTTTTTAGTTATTAAAAACTATTTCCTCACTCCTCATTCCCAACATACTTATCATTAACACTTCTGTCTATCTTTTAAGCTAAAATTCACACTTAGTGAATTTCGTATCCAACTTCTCCCTCCGTAGTGTTTCTCACACTACCTTCAAATGTTCAGCGTGATCTTTTGGCATCTTGAATTAGACAAGAATATCACCAATGATCATTACGACATCCTTATCCAAATATTATTTGAACACTCTGTGACGCTAATGGTACCCTCAACCATAACACCTCACAAGAGTACCTATCAGCTTACCAATGTCCTGCTCGGTGCCCCTTACGAAAAGTCTAACTTCTGCATATTATTCAACCCAAATGACATAACCAGAAACTTGTAATAACTATAACGAGTTCTGAACGTCATCTCAGGTACCTCCTCCTTATTTCTTACTTTCAACCGACTATACCCCGTACACAAATCTATTTTAAAAACAATTCTTTACCCCTTTCAACTGATCAAATAAATCATTGATCATGGGCCATGGATACTTACTCTTAACCGCCAACTTACTCCTCTTACGATAGTTGATACGCAAACGTACAACTCATCCTCTTCCTTAACATCCTCCTAACTTGCGTTAAAATTGGACAACAAGAATGACGCGGTGTTTTATTACCGTAAATTACTACCTTGGGTTTTCTTAGAAACCAAAAGATTCACACTTTTCTTATAACAACTTATTAAAGTTCTATGGTTACTTAACTCATTCCTATCGAGAATTTCTTCAAATTCTCTCAACTTTATCGGTACTTATCTACTGATACATGCTTACCTATATTATTTATGAAACAATTTCCACGGATAAATTAACGAAAGTTATTTCCTCCTCCTCTACTTTAATGTTTAAAGATACTTATAATCCCTTTCAGACAGACTCCTAGATGAGTCTTCCCACCTGTCTTACAGGCTTCGATCTTACACTTTTGATCCCCTTGTCCCACTCCAGTATTCTCGGAGTTAAAAATTCTTTCTTTTGTTGGCATACTGCCACTAGCTTTCTCTGCCTTGGTTCCTTCTTCTTCCTTGCTCTTATTCTTCGTCTCTTTGTGGTATTGAGTTAACGCCTCACTACCACCCCTTGCTATAATTGTCTCCTCCAGAATGGTCCTATAGAAAACACTCTAGAACATAGAAATTCTAATATAGAGCCAGGGTTGCAGACCCTGCTCAAACCTATGAGCCTTCCTCTCCTTAGTGTCCACTTGGTGTGGAGAAAACCTTGCCAATTCATTGAATTTGACCGCGTACTGGGGAACCGTCATGTTCCCTAGTTTAAGTTCTAAGAACTTTATCTCCATCCTCCCTTGCATGTTTATAGGGAAATAATTATCAAAGAAAACCTTCTTGAATTGTTCCCATGTTACCACATCTGTTCTAGCCCCACCCTGGTGAGCCTCCCACTAAAAGTTGGCTTCTCTTTTCATCGTGTAAGTTGCAAAAGAAGTCTTTTGCGCCTCACCTGTGCTTATAATAATAAACGCCTTCTCTATTTCTTTTATACATGTCTGGGACTCTATTAGGTCCGTCATTCCTTTGAACTCCAGCGGACCTACGCTTTTAAACTCTTTAAAGGTAGTCGCTCTGGCTACCCTATATCCCGCGGGTACCCTACCCCCGGTTTGGTTAAATGCAGCTGTTAATAAATTAACGAACTCTTACATAGGGTTGTTTTGACCCCCTTGGTTATCATTATGTGATTCCGCTTCCAGATTACGTTGTCTTCGTCTTGGCTAAAATTTCATTAATATATATTTACTTACTTAGTTATTATTCGTCACATAACAACTCACACATAACAAAGCATATTAAATGAAAACTTCATTATATTCATATGCTTCTTCATAGTTTGAAACTATTTACAATTTGTTTTCATAGCCAAAAGCTATTATATTTCTATCCCGTAATTGAACTTCACAAAAGTTGGGATTTACAAAAAGACTACCCTTTTATACAAAAGAGGGTTTTACGTCACTACACACATATTTATAACTCTAGACTTCTAATAATGCATAACAGCATCCTCGTGTTTCTCATTTGCAATCTTTGCTACAGTATCCCGACTAATAGTATGACAGGTTTGTCCTGACTCAATGGAATAACAAACAACTTTCAGCTTGAAATCCTTATGAGCACTCTCATGGATGTAAGACATTCGGGCTATATTCCGGTCCTTCTTCCCCAGTTCTTTACGAAGCCCATCGGCCTCGTTCTTATAGTCTCTAGCCTTATTTATCATGAGCACCTTCTCATCATGCTCGAAATCAAAATCGCTTCTCAGAGACTCTTCGCTATTTAAAGAGCACTAATCTCTTCATTATGTTTCTGCACAACTGTACTCAGTTGCACATTTTTGTCAAGCTCTGCCAGATACAATGATCTCATTGCATCTAGAGATGATGACTCTAGTGTAGGTACCACCGTAGTAATCGATGTTACCTCCATGACTTCCTCACCAGTCATCATACTCAGGTATGATGTCCAAGCTACATCTCCCTCGGAGTGGTCTTCCTCAGAAAAGTACTAATCTATCTTCGACTCCTCTAAAATCACTAATGCTACCTCCACCACTAGCATAGGTACAATCTATACTCTGTTCACAATTTCTGTACTCACCGCGTGTATATCTCTATACATCAAGCTATCGATTGACATCCTACAATAACACATAACAGGTTGATTAGTACACAACACACAATAGTATAAGCACAAATCATATTTAATTTATTTAGGGTTACTTTCCATCTTTTAAATCTTTTAGTACTGATTTTCCTCAATACCTTATTAACTCATTCGTCTTAAGTAAAGCTCAAGTTTACTTTCTTTGGACTTCTCTTCCTTAACGAGGTTATTAGCCTAAGGTTCTTCCCCCCTTAAGTTTTATAACCTAATGCTTTGATACCAACTTGACTCCCTTAAATTCGGGTCTCTTCCAACCCGATATATGGTGCTCCACGGTGCTATAGTTCGGAAAAACATTCAATTGAAATGCCTAAAAAGAACGAATATGTCTTATATATATTCCAAAATAATAATACCATTCCCCAGGTTCTTTATAACCGTTACATTTGTTCTTGTCATAATATCAAATATTATCATTACAAATCTATACTATTACATAGGTAATCTACAAGTTTACTTTAGCCTTCCCTTTATCCTTGACGAATCCTTCAGTCCATTCGGTCTAAGCTGCATTCATATGGTTCAAGCAAGAATGAGCATAACAAGCTCAGCAAGTAAAAAAATTTCTTTTAAACAACATGCTTGAAACATAGGAATATTATATCTTCAATAACTAGATAATAGTTACGAAGTACTATCATTAATTTAGAATAACATTTCTTTTCCTTCAAAACGTTTTACAACAACAATATTCAGTAAAAAACATAAATTCTGGTCCAAGACCATGAGCATTTCATAATTTCTTTGTAAAGGACAACCCGGAACGAAGTCTGTAAGTCCAGCATAGCTTACGAGCACGTCTAGGTGATTAGCCTATAGTACTCTATATTGATCAATATTACATCCATTAAACGTGTGTACATTTATGTTATGGAAACCTCGCGTGCCCATCGAATACTCGATGAAAATACATTTGTTTATTCATAATAAGGCTTACCTTGAATCCGTACAAAACAATTGGCGTAGGATAGCATTATCAATTATATATGGAAAACTTGTAAAGAAATCAATCAACTCTGTCATAAAATCATTCATACATCTCATAACTTGAATCATTTGAAAACTTGACTAACACAAAGGTTAGACAAGAGTTTAAGAAAAACTTGCCTTCAGCGTCTGCTACAGTAAAATTACGTTTCCTTTAAGTCTTTACAGTCTCCTTGGAGATTACTACTTGATCAAACCATAATCTTCTTCTTCCTTTTTGAATTAACAAAGGCTAACTTTTTTCTAGCTTTTGTAGCTTTTTCTCTCTAACCAATATGCTATAAGTTGTTGGTGTTTTAAACCAGGAACAAATGAGCTAGCAAGCTTCCTATTTATAGGAATCACAAACTGAGGGTAGTTTAGACATTAAACCAATCCCACCTCCTTACTATTCCTTACTCAGGCATTAAGTTAACTTGCTCCCTACCTTATTTACTTGGCCATCACAACACTTAACCATTAAGTTTACTTTGTCATTAAGTTTTCTTGGTTACCACACTTACTTAGCCTTTAAATTTGGTTGCTCATCACTTTGGATCACCCATGGGTTGCCCCATGGTTCATGCCTACCCATTGGATTCGTACTTTGGGCTATACATTTAATTAGCTTATCTAACTTAACTTATACAGTGGGCTTGTAATTAAACAAACACTTGGGCTTGTTCATTAACTTACATTGGACTTAACCATTCCTACATTTGGGCCTTATAAAATCCCAATGGACTTTAATATTTCCTACACAATCCTATAAATTCAACACATTTGGCTTAAAGCCTCATAACGTATACTTTACGTATAATTCTCGTATTCTAACTCGTATAATTATTCATCATATACGATATACCATCATTCATACATACTCGTATAATACCTAGTATCATACTCATAAACTCTACCCCACACAATACCTACGTATCCTACAATCATTACCCTAACTTCTTAACGCCTGATTTTCCTAACGTTCTCAAATTAAGTCCACAGGCGAAATATTATGTTTTTCATAACTGAAATATTATTGGATATTCCATCTCCCCTTGATATTCTATCATTACGTATTTCTCGGAAGTTCAAAAATAATTCCCGAGCAGAAATGCGTGAATAGTATTTTTTAGAAAATTTCTCAAAAAGTTTTTATTTTTGTCTTGGAAATTTAAACACTTTAATACTACCACGTAGCCAAAATACTATGACGTTCTGATATGTTTAGGTCATAGAACGACCTTCAATTAGCTTGCTCCCATAAAAAATCAATTAAATTCATTTAATCAAATAAAAATTAAATTCTCAAAAAATTTGATTTTCTGGGGCGTTACAATGAATGTAATAAGAATGTAATTAATGCACTCATTGTGTTGTTGTTTCAGTGGAATGAATGTATGATTATAAGTACCGTGTAGCACCATCTGTCGGGTTGGAGGATACCCAGATTTGGGGGCGTCACAGGTTGGTATCAAAGCATTAGGTTATAAAACTTAATATGGGAAGAACCTTAGGCTAATAAACTCATTAAGGAAGGAAAAGTCCGAAGGAAATTAATAAGGTATTGAGGAAACTCAGTACCAAAAGATTTAAAAGATGGAAATTAACCGTAAATAAATTAAATGTGATTTGTGCTTATATTATTGTGTATTATGTACTAATCAATATATTATACGTTATTGTAGATGTCGATCGATAGCTTGATGTATAGAGATATACACGTGGTCAGCGAAGAGTCTGTGAATAGAGTAGAGCCTGCACCTATACCTGTAGCGGAAGTACCATTAGTGATTCTTGAAGAATCAGAGCCAGAGGAGTATTTTTCTGAGGAGGACTATTCCGGGGGAGTGATTGGATTGGCATCATACTTTGATATGATGATCGATGTGGAGGAAGATATGGAGGTAACATTGGTTAATACGGTGGTACTTGTACGAGAGTCAACACCTCCAAATAAAATGAGGGAATTGTATCTAGCGGTTCTTGAACGTAATGTGCAACTGCGCACTATTGTGCAGAACCAGAATGAAGAGATTAGTGCTCTTTATGAAGCGAAAGAGTCTGCAAAAGTAGATTTTGAGTCAGAGCACGATGAAAAGGTGCTTATGATAGATAAGGCTAGGGACTATAAGAATGAGGTTGTAGAACTTCATAAGAAACTGGTTGAGAAAGCCAGAAGATAGCACAGATGTCCTACATCCATAACAGTGCTCATGAGGATTTTATGCTAAAAATTGCTTTTTATTCCATTGAGTCGGGGCAGACTCTGTTAGGTTTGTAATATTCATGAACGCAATCAAATTTCACAAAATAAGCGGAAACGTGAAAAATCAGAGTTTTAAAATTTTACAAACCATATACCCGGATCATCCTTTATGCACAATTATTAATTAAACGAAAATATGAATAACAAGAATCATACCCTTGAAGATTCGAGCTTCCTCAGGTACAAGTTCACGTCCAATCTTTTCGCGTTCAACTTGAATCCACCGGGTTTGGTTCTTTCTTTTGATCAACGTTAGCCACCCAAGTGTTTGGCTTATAGAGGTGATCCTCCAAGGAAGAAGAAATATTCATGAAGAAGGGTGGTTGGCTAAACCCTAGTTTTCTACCTCTATAGAAGAAGAACGTACTCTCCAACTATTGGAATTGCGTATATCTGATATATGATATAAGACTTCTCTTATAAAGATATCAAGTAACCCTATTTAATTAAAATAAGGTATTATTTATTTAATTAAACTCTTTTAATTAAGTGGACTCCCTAATCTTATTAGGGATAATTAATTAAACTCCTTTAACTAATTTTCCCTCCTAATCCTATTAGGACTAAATGAGAGTACTAATATTAAATTAATTCCTAAACTCTTTTAGAAATTAAAATAATAATAATTGTAATAATATTAATAAGACTCCTCTTATTAATTTATATTTAATATTTCTAAAATATTAAACAATAAATATTAAGCTATTTAATTTATTTTATCACCATAGATTAAATTAAATATACTTAACATATTATTATGATTATGCCATTAACTTCTTAAATAATTATTCTTCCTTTTTATGGTGTGACCCTTTAGGTTCTCCATATTAAACCGGTTATGAATAAATCAATTAGAAAAATTCTAATCTTATTTAAATAAATAAATTAAACGATTTATTTATTTTACTAAAAATATTTATTCTACAATAGGGATAAGCCTCCCTAGCGATCAACGACTTTCCAGATAATATAGATTTTAACATTAATCATAAAAGAACCTTTGAGTTAATAGTTACCATACAATTCAATCCTTCCACCATACAATGTCCCAATTAATTATAAGATATCGAATTACTATCAAGTCTTATTTTATTTAATTATATGTTTTCGATTCTTAAATGCACAACTCCAAATAATGCAAATTAGAAACTCTTTTCTAATTTTATTCTGCCTTGGCCAAGGACTACTGGGTTGTCATTTATCGAATCACATAGGTCATTTCTCTTCTTTTACTAGAAGCTGTAGATTTTTTATTGATCATACATTATCTCCATGTACAACTTATTATACCCAAGCATACCCTTTGATATACCCAAAGGGTCTTAAGGAATAAGTCAAAGTATAACTCATCATACACAAGATACTATGATGATCTCAAGTCCAAGGATCACTTGTACTACTACCACTACAGGAATTCCTATTGATAGGCAAGTAAAACTCCATTGGATATTCCTTAGTGAGCCACGTTTAATGAACTTATTATCTAATAAGCACCTACATACTTACTTTAGCAATCAACGTATGTACCAATCTATCCGGATTCACTAATCCCCAATTTAGTAATCCATCGATTGAGAACTATTTTAGTTTTAAGCTTTCTAAGAATTTAGATCTCATTAGAATGATCATCATCATCATTCTAAAAGCATTGCTTAAAACTATGGGTTTATCACATATTATAAAACAAAATCATGTAGATAATTAAAAGCCTTTAATAAATTAATACTTTTTATTAATAAATGAATAAGATTGTTATAAAGTATATGTTTTATCATCAAATGTGATTGGCTTGTGTGCATACTACTTTCAGACTCGACATACTATTAGTCGGGATATTGTTTCGATTCTAGCGAATCAAAGCATGAGAATGCTGTGAGGCAGTGTTAGTAGATCGGTAGATCTTTTTGTATATGTGTAGTGACGTAAAACCATCTTTTGTATAATTAAAGGGTAGTCTTTTTGTAAATCCCAATTTTTATAGAAGTCAATCGCGGGATAGTAATGTAATAGATTTTGGCTATGGAAGCAAATTATAAATATTTTCAACTATGAAGAAGTATATTAATATAATGAAGTTTTTGATTAAATGTTATTTGTTGTTCGTCTTTTTCCCCGAAAAATATTTTGTTCTTGGAAAACTTTCATTTTCGTCTTGAAAATTCTTACTCGTTAAATCTAGATCGTAGCCAGAATCCTCCCGACTTATAATCATCCTAGGTTATAGAATTATTAATAAACACATAGCACATAATACTATTAATAAAAATTCCTTTTATTAATAACTAATTCTTTAAACCTAAATTCTGGATAATCCAAAATTCTGGGTTGTCACATGTTTCCCACCCGCCTTATAGTGAGATTGATTATCCTCTAGGTGGCCAAGGCTTCGAGGATACATCAACCATACAACATCTTTCTACTCCTTCATCTCTTGTTTCGACAAATTCCATGGTTGCGTCTAAAGTAGCTTCTGCCAAAGCTTCCTTCAATCCAAGTGGGGATCTTATTTCTTGGATGGGTTTCCAGATATTATCTTCAATTCAGGAAAGTCTGGAGCGTCTCCTAGCTTGGTTCCCGCAGATACTTGACCGGTTGATTATTAAGATAGCGTCCGCCAAAACCTTCTTCCTAGATCAGCTCGCAAGCCTTGTTCTTGGGTTGCACACTCTGTCTTTATATTCCTTATGAGTCGAGGACTTGAAGAAGTTTAGTTATGATGTGGATGACCTTGAAGCCGTGGGTGTTGACATGTCTCCTTTTCATGCTAGGCTGGATCTTCTCAAGTCAAGTTTTAATCTTGTTACACTACATTCGGAGGTTACTGTACGTAAGTGTGAATATGAATCCTTTTCAGTGCAGCTTTCTGAGTTTGATGAGGCCGCAAACAAATTGAAGATTCAGTCTCGAGATTTAGAGGACAAGCTTCGGGATCTAGAGGCCAAGTTTCGGGATATAGAGTGTCAGCGACAGGACTTAGAGTCAACTACTCGACAGGTTAGGGAGCTGAAAGCTGGAAATCTTAAAATTCGAGATACTTCCATTGCTGACTTGGAAGCTTTAGCTATGCCTCCACTTCAGTTTGATATGTCTTGGCCTTTAGATCATAACTTGTTGTAGTAGTTTTTCCTGTTTGATATGTCCAATTTCCTGTTTCAGAAACTCATTTACACATATTTCATTTATCAAAATGCAGTTTCTTTAACCTTGTTGATTGCTTTAAATTTAAATGATTCCTTAAAACTCAATATTTATCATTGAATCTCAAGTTATTCAAATTAATAATACAAGACAACAATATGTATTATAAACAAGCAAACATGAATTTTGTCAAAAAAACATGTATATATATTTTCCACAAACCAACACTTGAATTTATACTTTTTTTAAGAAATAAAAAAAACATTCAAGTATAAGTGAAAGTTTGTCAATTCATTGATAATAAAATTGCTTTTAACGAAAAGCATAACGTTTCATATAATAAATCTTGCTTTTGACGAAAAAAGCATAACGTTCGCCACTTTTAGAGATAAAGTGTAACTTTCTTGCTTTTGTCGAATAAAGCATAATGCTTTCCACTTTTAGAGATAAATATAACTTTCTTTCTTTTGTCGAATAGAGCATAATGTTTACCACTTTTAAAGGTAAAGTGTAACTTTCGGGGTTGAGGGCTTATACTCAGGTTCCTCAATCACTTTTGAGGTTGAAAGTGTAACTTTCGAGGGCTGTTAGTTAGGTGCCTCAATTACTTTTAAAGTTGAAAGTATAACTTTTTGATCCGAGGGCTGATAGTCAGGTGCCTCGATTACTTTAAAGTTGAAAGTATAACTTTTTGTGATGCTTTTCTCATGTATAATATTTCTTTACCCACTTTAAGTTTAATAGGCCTAAGACAACATCTAATCCCACATGAGATATCTTGCAATACACGCTTTTAGAGATCTCTCATACCGTATACGTGCCTTCCCATTTGGGGTAAAATTTTGTGGTTGGTGTTCCCCGCATGACTTGAGTTGCCATTTTGAGCACCAGGTCTCCCACCATAATTTGTCGTGGTACCACCGCGGTATTGTATTGTCGTCGCAGTCTTTCATGGTACAGTTTAATCTTTTTTTTAGCTTTATCTCGAAAGTCAACTAAGACCTCCAAGGCGGCTGGTTGGTTCTCTTCCTCGATAAAGCTTCGAAGTCTCTTCCGAGTCGAAGAGATTTCTATTTCAGCAGGCAAGATAGCTTCTTCACCGTAAACCAAAGCATATGGGGTTTTCCCTGTATTCTTTTTTTTTGAAGTTCGATATGCCAATAACGCTATTGGTAATTATTTTTCCCATGTCTTCGGATGATCGTCTAGGGTTTTTGATAAGATTTTGATCAAGGTTTTGTTCGTGGCCTCTGCTTGTCCATTGCCTTTCGGGTAGTAAAGTGATGATTTGTAATGTTTCACTCTATATCTTTCCATCAGATTTTTAATGTCCCTATTGATAAAGGAAGTCCTATTATCTGATAAAATGATCTTCGGGATCCCGAAACGAAAAATGATGCGCTCCTTGATAAAATTTTCTACTGCCAGTCCCGTAGCCTTCTTCAATGGTATTGCTTCCACCCACTTTGTGTACATCTCAGTGGGGGTCAAAATCTATATGTTACCTTTAGAATTTGGATGAATGGGACCTATAAGGTCCATTCCCTATGTATGGAAAGGCCATGGTGTTGCTATAGTTCTCAAGTCCACGACAGGAGCATGAATCAGGTTCCCATGGATTTGGCAAATGTGGCACTTTTTGACAAATTCTAAGCAGTCTCCTTCCATTTTTGGCCAGTAATAACGGTGATAAATAAGCTATTTGTACAACTTGGCTCCCCCTTGGTGTTCATCTTTGTGCATTTGATAGACAAAATCTTTGGCCTCACCTAACTCTAAACAACGTAGGGACCTGCCATTGAACCCTCTTCTGAACAATTCTCCATTTTGTAAGAAGAATCGTTGTGATTTTCGTTTTATTATAATTACATCCTTCTTTTCGGCAGGAAGACAGCCGTTTTATAAAAACTCCACATAAGGGATTCGCCAATCCTCTATGTCATCAATGAAGGAAATCCCCAAGGTAATCTTGGCACGAAGCACATTTTCGTTGAAGTGCATCTGCCTCTTTCTTTATTTTGGGACAATAATACCCTTGGCGCTGCAACCTGCGATACAGACCGATGTTTGCCAATCCACAGTTCTCATTGTGTACCTGATGCAAGACTCTATTCACTTCCTGCCTCCCCAAGAATCATGTCAATACATCATCCGCTTCTTTGTGATATAAGACTCCTTTTATAATGTTATATTTCTGAAGCTCTAAGATTGGTATTGTTCCTTCCTTTATTTGCAATTGTTGGGAAATCTCATATCTCCAATGAGTTGTCATGTCTTTGTGGAACAATTCTAACACCATGGTTAGAAGGGTTCTTTTTACTACCTTCACATCCAAGTCTTCTCCTTGGACATATACTCGAGATGCTACTATCGCTAGTGCATCAGGTTGTTTATTTTGTCCTCTTGGCACATATTCAATCACCATTTTCTTGAAAGCCTCCATCGCTTTCTGTGCTACACTTCGATATGGTGCAAAGATAAGTTCTTTCATCGCGAATTGTCCTCTTATTTGCTGCACTATAAGATTTGAATCTCCCTTTACTTTTAGATGTTTGGCTCCCAACTCTTGAGCTGCCAACAATCCCATTATAAATGCTTTATATTTTGCTTCATTGTTCGTACAAGGGAAATCCAATTTATACGATAAGGCCACTTCCTTTCCTTCTTTGGTGGTCAACACCACCCCTGCTCCTCCTTTACCTTCTGCAGATGATCCATCGAAAGTCAAACTCCAGCATGTTGGGTCTTCATCCATTAAATCTATTGCTTCCAATTCTCCTCCAAGAAGATCCTCAGAGGGAGGTTCATACTCTCCATTCAGAAATTGAGCTAGTAGGCCTGCCACGGCTTGACATCTGATCGCCTTCAGTGTCACACACTTGATGTCGTATTCTAAAAGGATCATCATCCATCTAGCAAGTCTTCTACTAATGTTGGCCTAGTCAATAAATATCTGATCGTATCAGTTCTTGTTGCAAGCATCACTTCGTGCTCCAGAAAGTAATTTCGCATTTTTTGCGCAATAAATACCAATGCTAGGTAATGCCTTTCCACATGTGAATACCGAGTTTCTGGTCCTCTGATTATCTGGCTAATGTAATACACATGTTTTTCTTCTCCATCTACCTCATGCATGATCAATCCGCCTATAGACTTCTTGGTAGTTGTGATGTACAACTACAACGACATTTCTCTTCGTGGCACTACCATCGTTTACACTGAAGCCAAAATTCTTTTTACACTGAAGCCAAAATTCTTTTTACCTTCTCAAAAGCATATTGTTGGTCTTTCCCCTAGTCCCATTCTGTTTTTCCTTTTAGCAATTTTCTGAAAGGTTCTGTGACTTCTGCTAGCACTGGCATGAATCTCCTCATATAAGAAACCTTTCCCAAAAAGCTCTTCAACTATTTTTATGTTTTTGGTGGGGGCATCTCTTTAATAGCTTTTGCCTTGCTTGGGTCTATCTCTAGACCTCTATTATGTACCAAGAATCCCAAGAATTTTTTAGATGTCATCCCAAAGGCACACTTCTTTGGATTCATCTTTAACTTGTACCTTTGGCAATGCTCAAACACCTTTTTCAGGTCCTCCACACAGGTCATCGCCTTTTTGGATTTCACCACTATGTCATCATGAATCATGTCATGGAAGATAACATGCATTGCCCTTTGGTAAGTCCCTCCCGCATTCTTCAACCCGAATGACATTACTACATATTAGAAATTCCCGAACGGGGTACGAAAGGCCGTCAATTCTGCATCTTCTATGAACATCTTTATTTGATTGTATCCAATAAAACCGTCCATGAATGATATCATCTCCTGATTAGCTGTTGCATCTACCAAAGTGTCTATATTGGGTACCGGGTACATATCCTTTGGGCATGATTTGTTCAAGTCTCTGAAATCTACACACATCCACAACTGTCCATTGGATTTCTTTACTGGTATAATGCTGGATAGCCAAATTAGATGTTGAATTGGCTTGATGAACCCTACTTCTAGTAACTTCTTGATTTCTTTCTTTATCTATGTTTCAACTTCTGGTGCATAGTTGCGAGGTGCTTGCATTACTGACTTTATTCCCAAGCTTATATTTAGATTATTCTCTACAAGCTCCTTGTCAATCTCGGGCATCTCATCGTAATTCCAAGCAAAGACATCTTTGTATTCTCGTAGTAATTTCACAAGCTCCTCCTTCTGATTAGCATTCTGCTCTTTGTTGACATAAGTCGGTCGTTTGTTGCTAAATCAACTTTTTCCAATTCATTTGGTTGAGGTTTTGGCCTATCCTCAAAGCATTCTGGAGCTGGCTCTTCCTTCTGCTACACAACTTCTCCTTCTTTACTACTGCTGGAGTGGGGGACACCTCCTGAGCCGTTAGGCTTGAATGTTCTCTTGGGCTCTTCCCCCTAGCACCGTCATAAGCGAAACACTACCTTTCCATCGGGTTTGATAATTCTTTCCCATTTTATCTTCTGGCCATCTTAAGATTGTGATATTCATTTGATATTTATTATGTTTCTAGCATCTTCAGGGTCTACTGGCCTTTTCCTTTCTCCTTTTCCTTCTACTACCACAGGCTTCTTGGTTTCTAAACACCCTCAATGTTCCAAAGTCTTCTTCTTTTCTTTCTCTGCAGGTACGAACTTATCCTCTTGCACTTCTTCCCAGCTTACTAGCCTTAGGGATTCAGGCTTTGCAATTTGGGTTTCTCCCTCTTCAGCGACATCATCGAAAAAGTTGTTTCGGTGATGTGTGCCTCATCTGGTCCAAAGGGATTTTGAGTTGCTGGTACCTTCACTTCTCTCCCTTTCCAAATAGCTTTTAGGTATTAGTAAAAGACCAAGGGTACCACCCCATAGTCACTTTGCCAAGCCCTTCCTAACAAAATGTGATATGATGCGTCCACGTCGGCTGCATGGAACATCATAGGCCCTTTAATCTTCCTAACAGTTTAAACACGATGTAGGGCATAATATTTACAGATGCTCCATTGTCAATGAACGCCCTCCGCACTTCTATGCCATTGATTACTACTGTCACATACATCGGTCTATTATGCGGGTATTTTATCTCTCTATCAGCTTTAGAGAAAGATATCTTACTTTCTTCTTCTTCCATCGTCTTCACGAATCCTTTGTTCATGGCCATACATGTCTCCTATATCTCGATAGCCTTAATGATTGCCTTGGTTGCTTCTATCTTTGCTTCCTTTGTTAATCCTGTTTGATCAAATTTTTTTTGGAACTTGGCTCCATTCATCAATGCCATGACCTGCAAGCTTGGATCACCTTCATTAACATCTTCTATTATTTGTAAACTTTCTATCATCTCAACTTCCGGGGCTGCACTATGGGTAATAGTATTGCATGTTTCTTTTCCTTTGTGGTTTGGGAGTGGCTTGTCGTGCACGCTGCTTTCCTTTCCCAGTTCAATTTCTCAAACTGCCAACTTCTCATAGTATATCCTCCACAGACTATAATAGTCCATAATGGAATGTCCCGCGTATTAGTGGTATACACAGAGGTCTGATCTTCTTTTCACCTCTTCCATCATAACAAACCGGGGTTTTGGGGGTTTCATCAGTCCGTGCTCAACCCATTGTTCGTATAGACCTCTGAATACCTTCTCACTACATGTGATAGCCTCCGAAACTGACTTTCTTACACATTTATCTCTAGGCCTTCCTCTGCTTCGTTCAAAGTTTTTCTCATGCTTCTTCCTCTTGCCCCCTTGTGGTTTTAACTGAGAGTCAGCCAAAGCCACAGTCGCTGTCCTCTTGCCCTTCCATGTAACTTTCGCATGGCTAGTGGGCAATGTCATGATTCCTCCCAAGTCTTGTGCAAAAGATGAGAGGGTCGTGAAGGAATCACGTGCCTTTGTAATGAGGTAGGGCTTGAAGGCATCTAAAGAACTATTGTTGAAAATATTGACCAAGTTCTTTTCTTCAATCGGCTATGCGCACTTCTGTGTCTGGGCCATAAATCTGTCCACATAATCTGACAGCTCTTGTTCGGCTTCTGCTTGAATTGCATAAGCTCTACAATGGTTACTTATTTCTGCACATAGAAAAATTCCTTAAAAAATTGTACTTTTAGGTCATCCCAATCATTGACTGACCCCTTCTCCAAATTATAGTACCAACTGAAGGCAGTATTCGTCAAAGTCTTGTTGAATTCCTTCATCAACAAGTTGTGGTTGTTTACTTCATCATATCCTAGCCACAGAGACATCGACTCTACGAACTTGGCAATGTGTTCCCTGGCATTTAATTTCTCCCCGTTGTATTTTGGAAACTGCAGGGGATGCTAAATATACCCAGTCGGGTAAGGTTGCCTCTGAATGTGTGTCGGGTAAGGTGGAGTAAAGTGTAACTCCGAGGGTTGGGATGTCTGCCTGCGAAGTTGATTGATCACATCGATCATATCATCCTTCGTCATGTACTGGATATTGCTTGGGATGGTTGGCTTCTACACTTGTGAAAATGCGGGAGAGCAGTTGGGATTATATTTGTCTGAGGTTAGCTTGCTTCTAACCTGGGTTGTGGTGCGTCACCATTGTTCCGGGGCTCTATGTTGATGATTAGAACCGACTGATTCTCCGTCGATGGAGGTACAATCCGGTTCTCTTTGTTGTTGTTGCGATTGTTTGTGTCTTCTACTCCTGCTTGTTATCCATACGAACTGCCTTGGAACATAGCCTTGAAGGTGGGGATCTACATCAACTACTGGCGGAAATTCCCCATTTCCTGTTTCTTCCTCTACATCTCCAGCATTATGGCCATCATCATCCCTTGTCCTTCCCGTGCTTCCTTCAATGCTTTGAGCATCTCCAGTTGCATAACATTTGACTGCTCTCCACTTATATCCTCGCTTTGCCTTCCTGTGTTTGTTTATTACTGATTGGCCATATATGGTGATGTTGAACTCTCTTCCGAAGTGTCTTCAATAATTGGTTGTTCAAGATCCAGGTTTGCGACTTGGAAAGCTTGATTTGCTTGCCTTTGAACTGGATTCGGTGAGGTAATGCTATTTGTTGGTGAAAATCTTCCTGTAGTTCTCCCACTTCGAGTTGTGGGCATACCCTTCACGAATTCTACACCTCCCCATCAGAGTCGCCAAAGAAATGTGGGCATGGAAATCGTACCATGCTAGGATAGGATTTTGTATTGGCTAGGAGGAAAGATATCCACAAAAGTATGTAATTGATTGATGAATTAAAGAGGGGAGAAGAACAGGTGAGTGATTACTCCAACGACACGTGGCAGAACTCCTAGAATCCGAGAACCTTGTTAGGGTAGCAAGGATTTAGAGAGCCTTTTTGAGTGCTTCGGGTTGAGAGAGAATATCTAAGTCTCTTAGTCTTCCAAAAGGTCGAAGAGTCCAAAGTGAGGTCCCCTTTCCCAATAGAGTGGAAGGGGTATTTATAGGGTTTTTTGGAGAGTGGTCATGTGTTAGGCACATGCCTTCGGGAAAATTCCAAGTTTACCCTTAGTCATCAGAGTAATGCTCAGATCGTCCTACCCTTCTAGCCACCAATCCAATCCCTCAATCAATTCCCAAAATGAGTCGCCTCCATGAGTCTTCTGTCTCGAGACACGTGGAGGCTTATCTCGGGTCTCGCACATTTATTTCCGACTTTTCTGTTTGTTATTCAATTCTTTAGGTCGTATGTGAACCCTAATTTGTACGTGGGCTCACAATAATATTTGATTAAAATTAAATTAAAATATTATTAAATAATTAATAATATTAGTGATTCATTAAAATATTATTAAATGAATAATAATATTAGTAAATGATTTGAATATTATTAAATGATTAATAATATTAAAGTGTGATTAAAATATTATTAAATAATTAATAATATTTGTAAACGAATTGAATATTATTAAATGATTAATAATATTAAAGTGTGATTAAAATATTATTAAATAATTAATAATATTAGTAAGTGATTAAAATATTATTAAAGGGTTAATAATATTTGTAAACGATTAAGATATTATTAAGTGATTAATAATATTAGACGGAAGTTTTAAAATGATTGAAATGTTATCAAAGAATGATAATTGATGAGTAAGTTTTATACACATGAATTGGATACATTTGGGCTTAATTTATTATTGTTCTCAAGTCTTTTAGGATGGTTTTATGTGTTTGTGTCTATTCATGCATGTTTTATATTTTTTTGTAGGAATTGGGACAAAAGTTACATGGATCGACGTTTGGGGTGGATAGATTCGCGTTTTCGGCTTGCCATTTACACAGCAGTCACTTCAGAGCCAATTTGACCATAGTTCCGGACCTTATTTCGAACAACTCAAAGAATAAAAGTTGTAGATCTACTTTTCCTCTTTCTGGAACATCTTGAATTATCAAAATCGGAGTTCGAACGAAGAAGTTATGGTCATTTTTCCAAAGGATGTCAGAGCAGAAAATATTGGAAAAAGGGGACAGCGCCGGGGCGCTATTTTTTGGCCTATGGACAGTAGCACGGGCGCTAAGGAAGCGATGTGTGAGAGTCAAGCCCGGTATTTGAAATGACTGGGGAAGAGGTTGGTTGGGCCTGGACGCGTTTTTGGCGAATTTTGACACCTTTTTGACTCCAAATAGGATTGAGTTTGTTCCTAAACTAAAAATTGGACTTGTAACCTATAAATACATGATGTAAAGCATAAAATAAAGAGGAGATTACATAGCTTAGCTTAGATAAAAAAAACTCCATTAGATTAGAATATAAACCCTAGTTCTTAATTAGGCATTGTAGATTGAAGCAAATTGAAGAACACTTTGAAGATCGAGAAGCGAAGCGAGAGGGAGCATCAGATTTCTTCGACAATGATTCTATTCTCTTCTCTTATCATACATTTATCTTTTAATGTCTATTCAATTGTGGATTCTTGGTGTTAATTCATTAATTATGAACTAACTCTTTTATTAAGATTTCAATTGAACCTTTTATGTCTATAAATTAGTTATTTGATTTATTCCAATTATTTATGTTAAAGTGAATTGTTTATCTTGTCTTGTGCTTATTGCTTAATTATCTGATCAGTAATTACCTTGTTACTCTAGAAGAAATTGAAAGAGGAATTCTATGGTTAGAACTGGGCATGATATCATGTGACTTAGTTATTTGCACAGTGAATAATTAGGTTTGTGAATTGAATGGAAATATCTGTTCACCGCATGTAACACATAAGGATTTGGGATTGAAAGGAGTTTAATTCAATTGTTTTGCATAGGAATATAGCATGATTAATCTGGGTTAAATAGAAGGCAATTGATCACTTGGAAAAGGACTTTTGGCATTTGAGAATTCTTGTTAACAATTCAGTAGGCATAATAATTGGGATCATTGGATAATTGATTTATATTTCATAATTGGGGATATTGAAGTCTTAATCTTTATTTATTTGAATTTATTTATAAAGCAATTCGGTTTAATTAGTTAATTTAGTTTTCTTAATTAGAAAAATCACACTTTGCAATTGTTTAGATAAAATTAATTTGGTTAAGAGCTAGTACTTGGTAATTTTTATTAAATAATTGCTCGTGGGAACGATACTTTTCTTATCACTTTATTACTTGTTGACCGTGATAAAATTAATTTGGTTAAGAGCTAGTACTTGGTGATTTCACTGTTTTTGCTATTTCTTCCCATTTTAGACATTCTTAGCGAAACAAATAAATTTAAATTCATTTTTCAACCAAAATAATACGTTTGAATCATACAAATTGAACATCAATTTTAACATCACCTAAGCCATGTTCATATACATATCACTGTAAACTCACTGTGATATGATTTTGTTCATATTAAAACATACTTCATGGATTAATTTACTCCACAATTTTTTACAAAAGACAAATAACAGAGTATAAATCACCAATTAACATATATAACCCATTATCTCAACAATCAACCATAAAAACCAATTACAGAAATGAAAAATCAAGAATATGAAAAAAAAGAGATTTTATACCTTTGATTATGGTTTAAACTTTGTTAGAAGATAAGAATGGCCTTTTAATCCTATTATTCCTTCTCTAGTTCTCCAATTCCTCCCCAATTTCTAAGACTCCTCACTTTCTCTCAAGTTTTTTGTGTTTCTCTTCTTTCTCTTCTCTGTTTTCTTCTTCCCTCTCTCTATACTATACGTAACTTATATATGTTATATAAATTGATAATATAATACGTAATATAAAAAAACTGATAACTTAATATCCCTTTTTAATTCTTTGACAGTTATATTTGTTTTTTTTTTAAATTCAAAAGCCATTAAGGCTTGTTTGAAAAAACTAAATTAAAAATAAGGATTAAACAACCTTAAGTCTTGTTTGGTAAAACCAAATTAAATCTATTTTAAATTTATTTGTCACACTTTGTTTTATTAAATTTTAATATTCAAATTAAATCAAAATGCCACATATTATGAAATCGTTAAAATTGACTTGATAGTATAAATTTTTGTAGTGTACAAAATAGTGTAGAATAAACTTCAAAATAGTTTTTTAAGGAATAAAATAATATTTCAAAAAAATCTATTTTCAAAATTAATATTCTAAAGGAAAAGTTGTAAACATTGTGTGATGTGCGTGGGTGCTTGTGCAACTTTTATATAAAAACTCACTTAAACAACTCTTGCACTCTTGTTAATATTCACCAATACTTAAGGTAGCCTTAATATACTCAAAGAGACACTTACACTAAGCAATTTTTAGAGAGTGGAAGGAAAGATAAGTAAGAAAGTTATGAAACTCCTTATGTTAAGGCCCCTATTTATAGTCAATACTTAATCAACATCTACCACACATCAATTAACCGCACTTTTCACATTTTAAGATTATTTTTAATATATACCATTCATCAATTAACCACACTTTTAACATTTCAAGATTTACTTTAATCTATACTATTCATTAATTAACCACACTTTTCACATTTCAATATAACATTTAATCTACCGCATATTAATTATCCACATTTTTTACATTTTAAGATTACAACATTATTGACTTAATGTATTAATATCATAGATATTTAAATATACAATGTTCATCAAAAGAAAGTGGAAGCCACACATAGGAACCTATTTATGTCCAAGATGATAAGGAAACGAGGGAGATTCAGAAGAAAGTCAAACTGATGGAAGAAGCCATGTGGACCATGAAAGGCATTGGGACCTATGCCAATGTTAATTATTCAGACTAGTGTAATTTTACAGGACCAAAAAACCCCAGAAGTTCCAAATACCCGAATTCGAGAAACATAATGGACTGGGAGACACTTACACTCATTTGAAGGTTTACATAAGGGAACTTGGATCTTACGCCGAGGATGAAAGCTTAAGAATAAAACGTTTCCAAATAAATTTTACTAGGGAGGCTAGTACTTGGTATGCTAGATTAGAAAATACCAAGATCCACAATTGGGAAAAGTTAGCCCATGCTTTTTTAAACCAATAAAGATTTTGTAGACACTCAAAATTTCGTTTCCTATTACTAACTATGTAGGAGGACAAAAACGCCTTTTTCACACTCCAGAGATAACCCTTGAGGACCACAACATCAGTTCCAACCCCGGAGATAACCCTTGGAGAGACAATTTCTAACCCCGGAGATAACCCCAAGAAATCAGTTTAATTGCCCGGAGTCAACTCCGGGAGGTCAAGCCAACCTCAGAGATAACCTTGAGGACAGTCAGAGTCAAGAACATACCAATCTCAAAGATAACCCTGGGAAAAGACTGCTACAACTTTGCCAAAGCTGGAGACAACTCCGGGAGGGTCAAAATGGTCATTTTGCCAACTCATCTCAACTCAAATCAAATCAACTCATTTCAACTCAAATTACTTCAAAAGAAGTCCCACAAGAACCATATCTTAACTTCCAAGCGCAAACTACGCAAAACAGCTTAACGGACTGCATAACGGAGACCCGAAAATGCCATTTTGGTCATCGACCCATCCTCCTAGAGTCGAAAAAGGGAAAATCCTATGTTATTGTGTAGCTCTCGAAAAGAGCTTTTTGGAATGGTATGGCACGCTTCCATCGAACTCTTGAGTTGAAAGTTATGAAGGTTCGAGCGGACATCGCATTGTCTGAGTGCACGTACTTCGAGATGATGGGAGCAATAATGCCCGGGGCAGCCCGGGATGCTGCAGGTAGACCCGTTGCTGCCGCGGGTTGATTCGCGGAACTTTTGATCTATAAATGGACCCTCTATCAGCCATAAAATGTAAGAAAAAAGGAAGAAAAAAGATAAAACTCTGCCCATTTTAACCTGTAACCTCTTCTAGAGTGCTCCAAATTGTGTGATTCTTCTTTCTAAACACTTGTAAGCTCGTGTTTTACAACATACTAATTTTTAACTGGTGGAAATTTAGTTTTCAGGCGTTTAAAGCTATCTGAAGTCTTCTTGGCAGCCCACTGTAAGATATTTCAGATTTTTAAGCTTTATATATATATATATATATTATCATCTGTTTGATTAAGCCTGGGTGTGACATCAGAATGCGTTTAAACTTATATATAAGTCAGAACGCATCTTGGATGTAACACCCAGGCTCAATCGAACATCCGGTGCATTTATAGCTTCTATATATATATATATATATATATATATATATTTACATTTCAAAATCCTACCTGGAGTGTACTTCATGGAAATTAATCGTTCATATATATATTTACAGCTTATATATATATATATATATATATATAACTATTTTATCTGTTTTCATAATATAGATATTTATTAATTCAGCCTACGGGTTATATTTGCCTAAATCTAGCTATTTCTCACTTTAATCGGTTCATGTGACTAAACTGGAACCGTTGAAGCTGGAATAGTTTAGATTTACTCAAATTTATTTCTTTTTCTAGCTTTTGATGCGGGCTAGATTTGCCTAAATCTGGCTATTTCTCACTTTAACCGGTTCATGGTGACTAAAATAGAATCGTTGAAGCTGGAATAGTATAGATTTACTCAAATCTAGTTCTTTTTAATTTATAGCTTTCGCACATATTGCTTTCTCATGTGTGCCTAGGAATCATGTTATCAGAGATTTAGCTTATGAATCTAGATTCGGTTCCCGTGATGGATATTTTCAACGGTAACCAGCTTGTAAATTATTCACAGTGTTTGGATATCCTTAGATGACTCTCATGCCCACAAGGAGTTCGGCACTGCTATGTATCTTATATTCTTGAAGATGCCTCGCATCTCAAAAATAAAAGCAATCAAGCCGATTACAATAAAATGAAAGTATCAAAGGCCTTAATTACTATTGAGCATAAGGGTTTGAAAACCTAATTTTCAAAACATCACTGCTATATCTTGTTAAAATTGAACTTTTATACAAAAGTCAAACCCTTTGTATATAGGTGCAAACGAAGCATAATAGTACTTCCAGATAATTGCACATAGCACTCATACATACTCAGATAAAAAGTAAAATGAAAAAATGGTGGTAACCGTGTTATCACGGAAGTCGGGGGGGGGGGGGGGTGCCTAATGTAAGACCCCGAATTTTATGAAATAAAAGTATTCAATTTTCTTATAAATATTATTTCGTAAATGGTTAAATTGATAAAAGGATAAAGTTAAGGGTGATATGTGAAAATTTTACGAAGTAAGCAAGTTGTTATAAAATATTCGTTTGGTCGGAGATTATTCTTTTTATCGGGGAATATCTGTACGATGGCACAATCATTGGTGGACCCCACAACAGAAGTATTTTCGTAGTAAAAAAACGGCAGAATTATCTTTTTATAAAAATAACGGTGAAAGTATTACCGTTAAAACTGTTGAACAACCCAGTAGCAAAAGTACAGTAATACGCGTGGTTGAATAGTAGCACACTGTATTGATTATTGATGCTTACATGAGAAGTCACTCAGTTATACTCAATTATTGCTACAGTAATTGTTGCATCATATCTCTTATATTATTGATTCAATTATGATCACACTATCATCTGCATAATATGTTATTTTATTAAATCAATAATTGAGAGGACAAAGTTATTCATATTATTATTTGCAATATTGATAATCTCTAGATGTTCTGTCAAGGAGAGGTTAGATAATCTAATTGCGCGCCAATAGGGATAAATCCTTATCGGAAAGCCCCCTCTTTCCTGGGAATGACCTGGTTGTTAAACATTGTGCGTTATAATATTAATGATGAATAAGTTCGTGTTGATTAAAGATGAAATTGATAATTCCATTGTGTTGGAATTATTAGTGTTAGTGGAAATCAATATTTATTTCGATAATAATTGATGTCTGGAAGTTATATTGACTAATCGGGTAATTAATCGAATAAATTAGCAATTAATTGCTATTAATTCACATGCTTATAACTATTTGTTCACATGTGTGTACTATTGATTCATATGTATGTACTATTAGGGGAGGTGGTGCAAGATTGATAATACTTGCATGACTAAATTAAAAATGGAGGTATAGATGAAGGTATTATACTGTAATTATTTTTTTCACTTGATTGTACAATTGATTCACAAGATGCACTATTAGGGGAGGTGGTGCAAGTTTGATAATACTTGCAGGACTAAATTAAAAATGAAGGAAAAGATGAAGGTATTATATTGTAATATTTTGAGCCCCAAAACGTGCAATTATCGAAACTATATTTTTCTATAAATAGAAGCTCATTCTTCTTTCATTCTCACAAATTCACTAAGACTCACAAGAGCATTTATAGAGAGAGAAGCTTTAGAGAGAAAGTCAAAGAGAAGTCTGCTACCTCGCTATTCTAGTATCCAGTCTTCTTCTGAGGTAAGAGGTATAATTTATTTCATATTCTGAAGAGATATTATTTTTTGTATTCATATGAATATTATTTTCGTTCAATATTCGTAAAGAATATCATTTTCGTTCAATATTCATTATCTTCGTTTAATATTCGTAAGGAATATTATTTTCGTTTGATATTCGTAAGGGATATTATTTTTTTCAGTATTCATAAGAATAATATTTTCTTCCATACTCTGTAGTATATGAGTAATATTATTTCGTCTCGTATTCCTGATTATACCATCATTCGGTTAAAGTATTGCTTCTATATTCTGTGAAATTAGTAAAATATCCATGAAATTTGCGCTTCATCTAGTATCGCTTCACAAGGATATTTTCTGCACATTCTTGATAAATTTTAAGTTTTTCATGCCGGAGTACTGTCCATGAGTAATATTTATTTATACGGTACTATTCACAAAAATACTATTCACGGGTACTATTCACAAAGTACTATTCACGAGTACTATTCACAAAGTACTATTCACAGGGTACTATTCACCAGGAGTACTATTCATAACAAAAATTGATTTCTTTTCGATCCAAATCATTTTTGATACATTATCATTCTTGAATTTTACTGCACAAAACAGTATCATGTTGATAATTTGGACAATATTGAATTCTGGATAAATTAAATTATAAATCTTTAAAAATTTATACTTGAACTTGTTTTATTGAATTCTTATATCATTGTCATCATCCTCATGTTTATATTATGTTGAAAGTCATCCATGGCCTATAGTGCATAGATGGACTTGGTATGATTATGACCAGTGATTATTCGATATAATCATGACCGTAATGTTACAAACGATGTGGTAAAAGTCCTCATTGGCCCGTAGTGCATTGATGGACCATTGTTGGCATGATCATGACCATTGATGAATACACGAATATCCTTGGCCTGTAGTGCATGGATAATTTGTGGTCGTGATACTAAAGAATATCCTTGGCCGTAGTGCAGGGGTGATTCGATGATGTTGATTATTTATTAAGCTGTGTCTCAGCGATGAAATTGATGAAAAACCTTTTAAATCATAGGAGATATTAGATTTTATGCTCTAGTTGACTGTTCTAATGGATTGCTTGTTCCGCTGCAGTTAAACTTGATGTTTGTTATATTTTATCAGTATAACACTGTTGAAGGCTAACGATAAATTCTTCTGCATTATCTTAGTCATAATATTTCTTACTGGGCTACTTGAGCTCACCCTTTTGCTTTCATTATTCTCTTCATGAAATGAGAACATAGCTGGGACTAGTCGGGAAACGGAGCGACGGTCCAAATGATAGCTTTAGTAGTCCTCACTATTCTATGAAATAGTGTGATAATAAATGTATTGAGGACTCCATTTGAGTTGAAAACTGTCTAGAAGACAATATTCGTATTAAAACTCTCAGTTTATGTTTTGTCGTATTTTACACGACAGTTGTATTATTAAGTTGTATTTGAATTTTGTACCATGTATTTGGTGACTCAATATGGGTGATGTATACCTATTTTGGGGGTGTCACACCTAACACCTTCCCTCCGCTTAATCAAGCCCCCGAACCCTAATGAATCTCGGTTTCCAAGACTTGTTAAATAGTGTCAAACCATTGGGTCTTTGTGCAAACCTTTCCGGTTGAGTTAGTACAACCATTTCAAATTTACCAACTGGTGACTCTAAAAGTCAAATCGTTGACATATATATGTCGGACCTTTTTAAACTTGTTTTTTTCAAACAAAACTCACCTAAAATGAGAACACCAAAAGACAAGCACAGAAAGGGACAAATAAAAATCCCGACGTCGACAGGTGGCGACTCTGCTACTCGGGATTCCAATAAGAGGGCTTAAGCCGTTATTCAAAGTTTTTCAAAACTTTTATCTACTTATGTGTGAATAACTGCATTTACATTGAATGGATGTATAATAATGCTTTATTTACCGTACTTAGTGCTTCACACCATATCTACATGTGATATTAGTGCTTCTCACATGTCATCATTTCATACGGTGATATGCAATGTATGTGAATGTATGTTGTGTGGTCCCTCCATTAGGAGGTTATCCCATCGGTGTTTGATTACTGGACTCGTCGGAAGACTAATTCTACGAGGCTCAGGAAAGGCACTACCCAGATTCGCTCCAGTTGAAAGATCAGATTAACTTCCCATCGAGTAAATTGCGATGATATGGGGACCTTCATGCTGAAAAGCCGCGAGAGTAGCCTAAGATAGGTCAGCCTCTGATAAACCAAACACAGAGGAAAGTCTCTCCATACCTTCCCTTTTTAATTACCTATAATTTTAATTACTTATAATTTCATTTCCATGTCAATCTCAAGGTAATGGAAAATATAAAAGAATATGTGAACATGTATATCAAGACCTGTCATGCTATCCTGTCATCAAAACAGCTGACATCCATTTCGCAGGATAATATTCCTAAAAAATGGACACATTACATAGCATTTAACATTTCCATATTTCCCCAAACTAAACTACATAAGTCTTTTTATAGGGAAACAATTGGTTCTATTGCCCGTTCAAAATCCAAAAAGGCACTAAGCCCACATCCAAACATGGCTACAAGTGCCCAGCCTTATCCTACTCCTGTTTCCCGAGAGGAGTTTGAAGGACTAAGAAATCAAATAGTAGAATTGATTGTCTTTCTAAAAGAACAAAGTAAAAACACTCAGGGCTAGACAATGCCTACTCAATCAGAGTCATTCACTCAAGGGGGCAGTCACGGTATTAACCGAAAGATGGAAACCCAGATACCTAAACCTCATTCCAATAAAGGAACCAACAAAACCCCTGAAATCACAAAACTCAGAGATGATCAAGAAACTAGGGATATAAAAAAGAAATTCCAACAAATGGAGGAAACCATCCGGCCAATAAAAGGGACTGGAAACTATGGAAGTGTCACCTATTCAGATCTCTACATATTCCCAAGGGCTCGATATCCTAACAAATTCCAAGTCCCAGAGTTTGAAAAGTACAATGGGGTAGGCGATCCCTATACACACCTAAAATTATACATTGGCGAGCTAGGGTATTATGCTGAAGATGAAAGCCTCAGAATGCATCTTTTCTAAAAGAGTCTCACTAGAGAGGCTAAAGCCTGATATGCTCGACTTGACAACGCTAGAATCCACAACTGGGAAGAATTGGCCCATGCCTTTCTAAATCAGTACAATTTTCAGTCACAAATGGCACCGGATCGATACCAAGTGACTAAAGTCAAAAGGCAGAGTACTGAGACTTTTCTAGAATATGCCCAAAGGTGGAGACGTCTGGCAGCGCAAGTCATTCCATCAATGACAAAAACTGAAATGATGAAGGGATGAAGGGAGGTGATTTGTTACGACAATAGTATGCCGCATTCAACCAAAGCCAGGATAGATAAAGAAAATTTGAAAGAACGAAAAATCATGCATTCACTCCTCTAAGTGATTCCCTTAAGAACATATTGACATTATTAATCGACCATAATAAATTTACTGCATTGTTAAGAAAGAAACGTTCTTAACACTCAGGGTCTCTGGACACGATACATAAGATTGCTGGTTCTTAAAGCATAAAATCTAAAATCTAATCGAAAGTGGTGATATTATGGTCAAACGATCTGACCATCCAAATGTTAGTACCAACCCTCTGCCATAACATAATATAGAGGGAGTGAACATGATTGAGTTAGAAAGTATCGGAATGGACCCAAATCGCAAATATATGTGGAGAATGGTAGAATACCCCAAAAGGAGCACAATAAATGTCATAGGATTGGAAAATACGGAGGTAATACGATAATAAGATAAGAGTTAGAGATGACCATGCATCAAGTAAATCAGTTAGCTGAGCTAATAGTACACTAACATCAGGTTACTAGGTAACTTTTTCACTCAAATATCAAAAAACTAAGAAAATGAAGAGGTTAGCCAGAATGCAAGCCTATATCCCTTCAAGATGATTTAGCTGACTGAAGAAGATCAAAGCAGGCTGAAAGGGCAGGAAAAATGGAATGATAAAATTACTAGAAGACCTCGCCAGTGGAAAAATCGCCCGGAGGAATGCGACTTCTCAAAGAAGAAAAATCAAACAGCATATACCAGAGACCAACACTTCACCCCTCTAAACAAATCAAAGGAAGAAGTGTTACATCTTCTGATAAGCGAAGGAAAGATTATGGAGATGATTCCTCATACAGATCCAAGGATAAAAGGATATGATCCCACCAAGATATGTCTCTACCATTCTAACTCACCTGGACATGTGATTGAGAAATGTTAGGCTTTGCAACAAAAATTCTAGAATCTCATTGAAAATGAAGAGCTAAAGATAGAAATTCCCACGATCAAGGAAGGAAAAAAAGAAATGAAGAGCTTAATATTTCCACTTGAGATTGATAATTCAAAGAATGTGGTAGCAATGGTCACCAATATTTATGAAATATAAGGCAAACTTATTATAATTCAGGAGTTGTCAAAGGAAACTAGAAAGTCCCCTTAACAAATTCTATTGCCATTGACAAATAATTGTTGCCCAAAGTTAGCAACTACATTCCTAATTCAACCCTCCTACACGATGAGGAGTAAATACTGATCCTTTCTAATGAAGAAAAAGCCAAAAATGAAAGTTTATTGCAAGAAATACAATAATAGTTTAAGAAAAAATTTATACTTAAAACATTTTGGGTTGTGGAAGAAGATGTGGGAGAAGACCAATCAAAAGGGAGTGAGGGTGTAGGGGAAGTCAACCATCAAAGAATTTAGAGCTCGTCCCTTTTATCGACGTGTCCAGTTTAAGCATCCCCGAATGATGTACCGAATCAGGAGGTGATAAAGTTATGGAAGTGAATGAAGATGTTCCCGACAAGGAAGTAACCTCCATTTCTAGCATCAAAGATAACATGACCATTAACAAATGGAATATCAAATCTCAGCTAACCAAGAAAGGATAAATTCAGGGAATACAATTATGAGTCCCAAGAAGTGTATAGAAGTTATCATCTGCTTATCTTTATGTCTTATTTTATTTTCCATGCATTACTATGTTATGTTTTTTTTATTTGTAAAAAAAAATTTAATCAATGATATCCTTTCCGTGAACTACGTAAAACCTGATATCCTTTCATAGGAGTACGTAGGCAGCTAGTATTGACACGGTCTAATCATTACAAAAGTCCCAAAACCCCTTCAATAATTCAGTAATCACAAGATATGACTGTTCAAAAACTCATCAACACATGAAATACGAGAAGAATATATCTCTTTTTAACCTATAAAAGTATGTAGATGGCCATTATGGCGAAGTCTATCTCATACCTCTTCCCCGAGATAAAAGCCATAAATCAAGCCTTATAGATTGAACCAAACCCGGTTGAAACCATCACATCCTAAATCAAGCCAAGCTTTTCGACCTAATGTAGTTGAATCCGAAGGCATCTAGACATCAATCGTCGAAGCTGAAGCCATAACATGAAATCAAAAAATAAAAATTTAACAAGCTTAATTATTATCAAGGACATATACCACTTAAGAAGATGACCAATGTAAATATATAGAATATTAACACAAATATCAACCCAACGATGCAAAGTAACTATCTAATGACCCCTGTCATAACCCTCAAAGAGTTGACACCCTCAAGATCAAACCTTCGTCAAATTGGAAGAAAAAGGTCATCGAAGTTAAGTGCACTTACAAGTCAAAAGTGATGATTGGGGTGCCTAAACATCAAAACTTATTGTTGGTTTGCAGTAACAAGACATACATACAATCAACATTGTAAAACAGCGGAAGCATGAAATAAATTATAATTAAAATTTTTGTACAATCCTAGGAATCACCTTATGAAATATTATTAATTGGGGAAGGATAAAAGATATACCTCAAAGATGATGAAACCCTTTGATCAAATCTTCAAGTTCCAATCATTTACTCCATTTTTCTCCAATTCCTCAAATCAAATGTTCGCTACCTAAGTGTTCAATGCTCTAAAGTTGATCCAGCAGGAGTATATTGATGAATAATTAATTTTTATGTTCTATAAGACCTTGGGTGGCTAGCCCTTGTAGACACTTGAAATTTCATTTTCCTGTTACTAACTATGTAGGGGGGTAAAAATGTCTTTTTCACACTCTAGAGATAACCTTGGAGGGCCACAACATCAAATCTAACCACAAAGATATCCTCGTGGAACATCAAATCAACCTTGGAGATCAACCCTAAGGAAAAGAAAAGTTGGCAGCAATCAAACCCTAGAGACAACCTCGAAGGACAACCAAAAGCCTCGTTAAACTTGGAGACAACCCCCAGAAGGGTAAAACGGTCATTTCACAAGTCATCTTCAACAAACCTAATAAAACTGCAAATAGGGTCACAAAGAGCCATCGCAGCATTGTCGAGCACAAACTATGCAAAATAACTCAACGGACTGGCTATAAAGACCCGAAGATGTCATTTCGGTCGTGGACCCATATTCCCAGATTTGGAAAAGGGCTAGCCATATCTCATTGCATATTTTTCGGAAAGAGCTTTTCGGAATAGTATGGCACGCCTCCGTCGAACTTCTGAATTTAAAGTTATGAAGGTTCGAGCAGATAGCGGTTTGCCGGAGTACATGTACTTCGAGACGAAGGGACCCACGGGTCCCGAGCCTAATCAGGAAGCCACAGGTAAACTCCTTGGTTGCCACAGGTAGACCATGCCAGGCAGTGCAATGGTAGACGCAGGATCACATTGGTCTATAAATAGACCCCTTATCATCCAAAAAAAAAGAAGAAGAAAACAAAGGGAATTCCATCCATTTCAGCTCTTAACCCCTCCTATAATGTTTCAAACTTTGATATTCTTCTTTATAAACACTTGTATACATATATACTACAATATATCAAATTTTAACCAGTGAAAACGGAGTTTTCAAGCTTCAAGAGCGATTTAAAGCTCTCCGCGCTACACAATGTAAGATCCTTTCAGATTTAAAACTTTTACTCGCTTATATATATATATATATATATATATATATATTAAAGCAGTAAAAAGCCACAGATTATCAATCCAGGCACGTCTGTTCGATTTATATATATATATATATGTTGATAGTCAACTGTGATTAAAACATCTGTTTTACCTATTTATTCAATGTAAAGATGTGATATTAATGTTTATGGACTAGATTTATCTAAATCTAGCCATATCTAACTTTTAAATGGATCAAAAGTTGTAAAACTAGAACTATTAAGCTAGATTGGCTAAGATTTATTTAAATCTTGTTTTCTTTCTAGTTTTTGTAAATATTAAGCAACCACGAGTCCGTAGATCTGTATCTAGAGGAAACGGGAAGCTTGGCTACACGTATACAATGATTTAACTGATGAATCCTTTATTTAGCGACGTTTAGGTTAAGTATCTATCTTATTTTACTATAATTTCTATGCAGGCTATTCATGTAACATTATGTGAGCCTAGGAACCATGAGATCTAAGATCCAGCTGACGGATCTAGATCTAGTTCCCATGATGGACCCTTTTCGGTTGTACAACCAGCTTGCCAATTTTATATGAGGTGTTCGGGTTACTTCTATGGCTTTCATGCCCATAAGGAGCTCGACACTTGTATGTATATTATTTTGCGAAAATGCTTTGAATCTCGAGAATAAAATCAAAACAAGCTGAATACAGAATAAAATTGAAGTATCAAAGGCCTTAGTTACTATATAAGCATAAGGGTTTGAAAACCTATTTTTAAAATATCATTTTACACGCCCTATAATAAAATTAAACTTTTATATAAGTCAAACTCTTTGTATATAGGTGCAAACGAGGCATAACAATACTTCCAAATTATGCACTTTGGCCTAATTAACTATACACTTACACTTCAAATAATTAGGGAATTGAAAAGATGTGGTAACCGTGTTTTCACGGAAGTCGGGGGTGCCTAACACTTTCCCCCTGCTTAATCAAGCCTCTGAACTCTATGAATCTTGGTTTCCAAGGCCTGTTGAACAAAGTTTAATAATTGGGCCTTGTTGCAAAACTTTTCATAACTCGGTTGACTTGGTACAACCATTTTAGTACTACCAACTGGCGACTCTGAATTTTCAAATGGTCGACATTTTGTGTCGGACTCTTTTGTTAAACTCGGCCTTTCAAACAAAATTCAAAATACATATAGAAAACATAAAGGGTAGAAAGACTAAAAGAAGAATTCCAAAATATGAAAATTTTCCAAATATCGACATGTGGCGACTCTGCTGGGGACAGTAGAGGACTTAAACTACATTTCAATCTTTTCAATTCCTTATCTTGCGTATGTGAATGTTGTCTTTACATTAAATGGATGTGAATGAATGCTTTATTTACTGCACTTTAGTGCCTTTCATAATCCGTACGCTTTGTATTAGTGCTTCGTACAATGTCATCATTTTATATTGGGAGATACAATGTATGTGAATGCATGTTGTGTGATTTCTCCACCAGGAGGCGAACTCGTCGGTGTTTGATTACTGGATTCAATGGAGAAGAATCCCATGAGGCTCGGGAAAAGCACCACTCAGATCCACTCCAATTGACAGATCAGATTAGTTTCCCATATAGTAGATTGTGATGATTTGGGCACCTTCATGCCGAAAAGCCGCGAGAGTAGCATAAGATAGGTTAGCCTCCGATAAACCAATTGCAAAGGGGAGTCTCTTCATGCTATTCCCTTTTAATTTTATTTAAATTTTGATTCAATGTAAATTACGATTCTATGTAAAGAAAAAGAAAAGAAAAGAAATATATAAATATACATTTCATTCCCTATCAAAAACCTATCATGCTATCCTATCATCAAAACAACTGACATCTGTTTTGTAGGAAAACATTAAAAAAAACCCTAACAGACACATTACATAGCATTCATGCTATTATTGTTTATCAAGACTAAACTACCTATTCTTTTTGTAGGTAATATTATTCTCATTACTATATCAAAATCTATAAAGGCACAAAGCCTATTCACCGACATGGCTGAAAGTTCCCAACACGAAATGGGTTCTATATCTCGAAAAGAGTTTGAGGGACTTAAGAATTAAATAGCAGAGTTGGCTATCCTCCTAAAAGAACAAAGTAAAAGCACTCAAGGATAGAAAACGCCCAATCAACTAAAGTCCCCTTCAAAGGGTGGCAATCAAAGTGCTGACAAAAAGGGGGAAGTACAGATGCCTGAACCTCTTTCCAATAAAGGAACCAATAAAACTCCTAAAATTATAAACCTCAAGGATGATCGAGAAACTAGGGATATAAGAAAGAAAGTCCAACAAATGGAGGAAACCATCCGACCAATCAAAGGGACTGAAAACCTTCGAAGTGCCACCTATTCAAATCTCTGCATATTCCCAAGGGCTCAATATCATGACAAATTCCAAGTCTCAGAGTTTAAAATGTACGATGGGGCAGGCGATCCATATACGCACCTGAAAGTATACATTGGCGAGCCGGGGTCTTATGCTAAAGATGAAAAGCCTTAGAATGCAACTTTTCCAAAAGAGTCTCACTAGAGAGGCTAGAACCTGGTATGCCCGACCAGACAATGCCAAAATTCACAAATGGGAAGAATTGGCGCACACCTTTCTAAATTAGTACAGTTTTCAGTCACAAACGACACTAGATAGATACCAAGTGACTAAAGTTAAAAAGTAGAGTACCGAGTCTTTCCGTGAGTATGCCTAAAGATGGAGGCGTATGGCAGCACAGGTTATCCCACCAATGACAAAACTTGAAATGGTAATAACTTTCATAGACATCCAAGAGGCACCTTACTATGAGAGGATCCCAGTAAGAATATGCAAGCCATTCTCAGAGATGATCAAACATGGTGAAATGGCATAGATGGGCCTGGAAGTTGGTAAGATTTAAGATCTCACATCCTTGGAAGTAGTTGTTAATTATATAAAATCTAGCAACTATACAAGCACTCCCAAGAGAGTACCCGATAAAGGCAATGAAGATGTATCCCTCATTTTACAGGGCAAGCTAGGAGACCAACATATAGTCCCCCACATTTGGAAGAAGCAAGGCAATCTGTAATTTTAACAATAGGCTGAATTTAACCAATGTAAGGACATAAAGAGAAAATTTGAAAGAACAGAAAATCAGGTGTTCACTCCACTAGGCGATTCCCTTGAAAATGTATTGGTGATGTTAATGGATAACAAGAAAATTACCGAACTAGCTCCACCTCTAGATCCAGGAAGCAACAGATACAATCTAAGCCAGAGATGTGCTTACCACTCAAAGTCTCCAGGACACGATACACAAGATTGTTGGTCCTTAAAATATAAAATTCAAAATCTGATCGAAAGTGGCAGTATTGTGGTCTAATGACATGACCAACAAAATATCAACACCAATCTTCTGTTGCAGCATAATACAAAAAGAGTAAACATGATCGGGTCAGGAAGCGCTGAAATGTATCCAAATCGTAAGTACATACGAAGGATGGAGGAATACCCCTAAAGGAACATAACAAATATCCTAGAGTGGGAAAATTCAAAGGAATATAAGACAGTTGTCAAAATTTGGAGACGATCTAGCATCAAGTAACTCTGTTGGCTAATATGATAGTACGCCAATATCAGGTTACAAGGCAACTTTTCAGTCAACTCTCAGAAAGCTAAAAGAAAAAAAGGGTTAACCAAAATTCAAGCCTATACCCCTCCAAGATGAGCCAGCTAAATGACGAAGGTCAAAGTGGGCTGAAAGCACAAGAAAAATGGAATGATAACATTACAAGAAGATCTCACCAGCGAAAAATCGCTCAGGGGAATGCGAATTCTCAAAGAATAAAGATCAAACAACCTCTAAAAGAGACCGAAAATTCACCCTTTTGAACAAACCAATTGAAAAGATACTACACTTTTTGATAAGCGAAGGAAAGATTCATGAGTTGCTGCTTCTTGTAAATCCTCAGATGAAAAGTTATGATTCCACCAAGATATGTCTCTACCGTTCTAACTCACCTTGACATGCAACTGAGGAATGTTGGTCTCTAAAGCACAAAATCCAAGATCTTAATATATGTATGCCTCGTTTGCACCTATATACAAAGGGTTTGACTTATATCCGTGGCTTTTTATCGCTTTAATATATATATAAATCGAACAGTCGAGTATGGATTATAAATTCTTAGCTTTTTATTACTTTAATATATATAAGTATATATATGGTGATAGTCGACTGTGATTAAAATATTTTTTTAACAGTTTATTCAATGTAAACCTGTGATATTAATGTTTGTGGACTAGATTTATCTAAATATAGCCATATCTAACTTTTAACCGGTTCAAAAGTTGTAAAACTGGAACCGTTAAGCTACAATGGCTAAGATTTATTGAAATCTAGTTTTCTTTCTAGCTTTTGTAAATATTAAGCAACCACTGATAAGTGGATTTTATATCCACGAATTGGTTCCTAATCCAAGCTTAATCAGTGTCAATTTCTCGTGTTTACGTTCTATTTTACTTGTTTATTGTTGTTTAATGTGTAGGTATGGTGGTGTGGTGTTTGAGCATAAAAGGAGTGAATTGGTGGCAATAAAGTAGCTAGAAGAGAGATAGAAAGAAGAAAGCAAAGTTCATCCAAGATGACATACCCCCGCCCTGTTAGGGTTTTTTTCTCTCATGAAAGGGGCCATGTCACGTAAAGGTGGCTTTCTATATGAAATACCCGTAGGCTGGGTGCCGAATCTGAAATTTATCTTAACTTGCTTTAAACTCTGCTGGAACATGAATTTGAAGACTTGTAAGACCCCAATTTTTATGAATAAAGATGAATTTTCTATAAATATCATTTTTGTATATTATGGAGTGAATTTGATATAATGTTATAGTTGTGGGTAATATTTATAAATTTTGCAAAGTACGCAAGTTGTTATATAATATTTGATTGGTCATGTAATATTCATTTTAACACGGAATATTCGTAGGACGACACAATCATTGGTGGACCCCACAATGGAATTATTGTCGGATTGAGAAAACGACAAAAATATCTTTTTATAAAATAGCGGCGTAATCGTTACCGTTAACACTGTTGGAATACCCTGTGGGTAAAGTAAAGTAATATGCGTTGTTTGCACAAGAAGCACACGATTACCTTTGTATTTTGAATTATTGATTCTTACGTGAAGAAGGCACTACTCAATAATTATTCTTTGTAATTCTTGTTCAATATTTTATTTTAGTGATTCAATAATTGCTACGTTGATATTTTATATTATTGTTGTTTCAATAATTGTCCTTTGCAAGATTTCCCATTATCAAATCAATAATTCATATTATTTGAATAATATTATTAGATAGCATTATTGGCAATGTCTAGAAAGTTCTGTCAATGAGAGGTTTGGTCACCTAATTGCGCGCCAGTAAGGATAAATTCTTATTGGAAAGCCCTCTCTTTCCTGGGAACGACCTAGTTGTCATAATTGTGATTCTGTAATATTATTTGTGAATAATTAATTATTGATTCATATGATAAAGAAATATTTATTTTATGTGGATATAAATGTTGGATATATTTATTGTGGTTATAAATGAAGGAATTAATGTTGAGGTATTTTATCAGTATTTTATCGGATTGGAGGTATTAAAAATCAAACTAATGGTTTTTTAGATATATTGCAGGAGTTATAATTTTTAATCCGACCGTTGGATCGTTGTGATTTTTGGATATGTTATACATATATAAGTTGAGTATATGTCCACAAATTTTGAACCGTTAAAAATAAACGTATGATTTATTATGAATTTTAAGAGGTGACTGATTTGGAAATTAGGTTTATAAATGATTTTAGTGGAAAATTCTAGAATTGGTGGGCCACACTTTTGGTTGGTGAAGAAATGTGCTGAATTTTATTTCAAATGTGGTGGGTGGCAATAGTAGCAGGTAAAGCCATCAGGTTGCAGAAATAGAGGGCTAAGATAGAATTAAAAATCACACCAGAAACATAAGCTTTCTCTCTTTCTCTCTATATATTATCGAGCGTATTCTTGTGAGTATTTTGATACTTTGAGTGTTGCTATACGGTGCAAGTTCCTTCAGCACTATATTCAGTATTCCAGTCAGAAGTACTGTCTTTTTGAGGTAAGGGGTGTTATATTTTTCTTAAAATGATATTTTCTTCAATATCATTATACCAAAATGTTGGTATGAACTTTTTATCAAATTTGGAACTTTTTGTGTCGGGGTTACTATTCACATATATGGTACTATTCACGTATACGGTACTATTCACCTATATGACACTATTCACGAATACGGTACTATTCACTAAAAAATGAATTTTTCTCCTTTTTATCAAAGATGTCTATTTTGGTTACTATCTTTAATTGTATCCATGTTTTGATCTTTATTCTTGAATTTTGCTTCGAAATTGGTTATTATGGAGTATTATTGATCTTGGATAAACTGTAATGCGAATCTCTAATATTTGTTATTTTGTTTCACTAGATTCATTTTCTTTAATATATTTTTCATCATCCTCAGTCCTAAATGATGATATTACTGAATATCTTTGGCATGTAGTGCATAGATGAATGATTAACTGATGAATATCTTTAGCCTGTAGTGCAAAGATGAATGATTAACTAATGAATATCTTTGGCCCGCAGTGCAAAGATGAACATGTGTTGAGATGAACATGACCAACTTGAGATACAAATGAATATCTTTGGCCTGTAGTGCAAAGATGAATATTTGATTAAAGATGTATATTGATTGTTGTTACATGGATAAAATATTGATGATGGACTTTTAAATCTTAGAAGATAGTAGAACTCATTCTCTACTTGACTTTTCTAATGAATTGTTGTTTCCACTACAGTTGTTGATCTAAAACTTGTTGTCTATTATATTTTATCAGATTTTTCCCTGTTAAAGACTAATGATAATTTGTTGTATATTATCTTAGTCATAATATTCTTTATTGGGCTAGTTGAGCTCACCCTTTTCCTTTTTGTTCTATTTTTCTTCTCAAGAGGTGAGAACATTGTAGGATCTAGTCGGGGTATGGAGTGATGGTTCTACAAAGATGTTTTAGCAGTCCTCGCTATTTCTATAAAATAGTGTTTGAATAATTATAATGAGGACTTATTTGAGTGTGGATATTATGCAGAAGACAATATTTGTATTTAAACTCACGATGTATGTGTTGTCGTATTTTGCACTATTGCAGTTATAGTTTGCTTTCTGTACCATGTATTTGGCGACTCAAAATGGGTGTTGTATACCTATTTTGGGGCGTCACACATAAAGCCTCTGAACATTCAATCATTCATCATTTGATCGTTATTTTTTACTAGAGGATTATTGTCTTCCTGTTGCACATTATCCTGGGTATTGATCTGTGGTGACCCAACGGTCTCCTGTGCTCCATTATTATTCTCAATATTCTCGGATGTCATTTTCAAATACTGCCACAAAAAAAGAGTTAAATCAATAATTAATTATTAACAAATAATATTACAGAATCGCAATATTGATAACCAGGCTGTTCCCAAGAAAGAGGGGGCTTTCCGATAAAGATTTCTCCTTATTGGCGCACAATTAGGTGACCAAACTTCTCATTGACAGAAAGAGGGGGTCAATTAACCCTTTTTTTGTGGCAGTATTTGAAAATGACATCCGAGAATATTGAGAATAATAATGGAGCACAGGAGACCGTTGGGTCACCACAGATCAATACCCAGGATAATGTGCAACAGGAAGACAATAATCCTCAAGTAAACAACAACGATCAAATGATGAATGATTGAATGTTCAGAGGCTTTATGTGTGACGCCCCAAAATAGGTATACAACACCCATTCTGAGTCGCCAAATACATGGTACAGAAAGCAAACTATAACTTCAATAATGCAAAATACGACAACACATACTGTGAGTTTAAATACAAATATTGTCTTCTAGACAATATCCACACTCAAATAAGTCCTCATTATAATTATTCAAACACTATTTTATAGAAATAGTGAGGACTGCTAAAACATCTTTGTAGAACCATCACTCCATACCCCGACTAGATCCTACAATGTTCTCACCTCTTGAGAAGAAAAATAGAACAAAAAGGAAAAGGGTGAGCTCAACTAGCCCAATAAAGAATATTATGACTAAGATAATATACAACAAATTATCATTAGTCTTTAACAGGGAAAAATCTGATAAAATATAATAGACAACAAGTTTTAGATCAACAATCAGAAGCGAAACAACAATCCATTAGAAGAGTCAAGTAGAGAATGAGTTCTACTATCTTCTAAGATTTAAAAGTCCATCATCAATATTTTATCCATGTAACAACAATCAATATACATCTTTAATCAAATATTCATCTTTGCACTACAAAAGCCAAAGATATTCATTTGTATCTCAAGTTGGTCATGTTCATCTCAACACTGCTCATCTTGCAGATCATGGGCCAAAGATATTCATTAGTTAATCATTCATCTTTGCACTCACAAAGCAAAGATATTCATCGCTTAATCATTCATCTATGCACTACATGCCAAAGATATTCAAGAATATCATCATTTAGGACTGAGGATGATGAAAAATATATTAAAGAAAATGAATCTAGTGAAACAAAATAACAAATATTAGAGATTCGCATTACAGTTTATCCAAGATCAATAATACTCCATAATAACCAATTTCGAAGAAAAATTCAAGAATAAAGATCAAAACATGGATACAATTAAAGATAGTAACCAAAATAGACATCTTTGATAAAAAGGAGAAAAATTCATTTTTTAGTGAATAGTACCGTATTCGTGAATAGTGTCATATACGTGAATAGTACCGTATACGTGAATAGTACCATATATGTGAATAGTAACCCCGACACAAAAAGTTCCAAATTTGATAAAAAGTTCATACCAACATTTTGGTATAATGATATTGAAGAAAATATCATTTTAAGAAGAATATAACACCCCTTACCTCAAAAAAGACAAGATTTCCGATCGAAATCTTTGAATATAGTGTTGAAGGAACTTTCATCGTATAGCAACACTCAAAGTATCAAAATACTCACAAGAATATGCTCGATAATATATAGAGAGAAAGAGAGAAAGCTTATGTTTCTGGTGTGATTTTTAATTCTATCGTAGCCCTCTATTTCTGCAACCTGATGGCTTTACCTGCTACTATTGCCACCCACCACATTTGAAATAAAATTCAGCACATTTCTTCACCAACCAAAAGTGGGGCCCACCAATTCTAGAATTTTCCACTAAAATCATTTATAAACCTAATTTCCAAATCAGTCACCTCTTAAAATTCATAATAAATCATACGTTCATTTTTAACGGTTCAAAATTTGTGGACATATACTCAACTTATATATGTATAACGATCCAAAATCACAACGATCCAACTACGGATTAAAAATTATAACTCCCGCAATATATCTAAAAACCATTAGTTTGATTTTTAATACCTCCAATCCCGATAAAATATCGATAAAATACATCAACATTAATTCCTTCATTTATAACCACAATAAATATATCCAACATTTATATCCACATAAAATAAATATTTCTTTATCATATGAATCAATAATTAATTATTCACAAATAATATTATGTAATCACAATTATGACAACTAGGTCGCTCCTGCAGAAAGAGGGGCTTTCCAATAAGAATTTATCCTCATCGCCGCAATTAGGTGACCAAACCTCTCATTGATGTAACTTTCTAGACATTGCCAATAATGATATCTAATAATATTATTCAAATAATATGAATTATTGATCCGATAATGGGAAATCAGGCAAAGTGATAATTATTGAAACAACAATAATATAAAATATCAACGCAAAGCAATTATTGAATCAATAAAATAAAATATTGAACAAGAATTATCGTAATAATTATTGAGTAGTGCCTTCACGTAAGGATCAATAATTCATCAATATCTGCAATACCGGTGCTAGCATCGGCAAACCACGCCAGACATCGTATTTTTAACCACTGTGTATTCCAACAAATGTTAATTCGTAATAATTACGCCTTTATATGTAAAAAACTCAAACTTTGTCGTTTTCTTCCGACAGCTTATCCGTTATGGAGCCCACAAATGGTTCATACCGCCGCATTTAATATTCAAGCGGAAAGAATATTCCACGACCAAACGAATATTCCCCGACAACAATGAATATTATATAACCACTTGATTATTTTGAAAATTTGCACATTTCACCCACAACCAAAATATTATATCAATTAATCACCTTATTATTCACAATAATAAATAGAGGAAATTCGATTTTTATTTATAATAAGTTGGGGTCTTACAACCTCCCCTCCTTATGAAATTTCCTCCTCAAAATTGACGTACGTACCTGGTGTTTCGAAAAGGTGAGGGTACTCGTTTTCATTTCCGATTCCAACTCCCATGTCATTTTTTCAATAGCATGGTTGTAAAACCCCAACTTTTTGAATAAAGATGAATTTTCGATAAATTTTATTTTTGAATATTATGGAGTGAAATTGATATAATATTATAGTTGTGGGTAATATTTATAAATTTTACAAAGTACGCAAGTTGTTATATAATATTCGATTGGTCAGAGAATATTCGTTTTAATAGGGAATATTCGTACAACGACATAATCATTGGTGGACCCCACAACGGAATTTTTGTCAGATTGAGAAAACGAAAAAAATACTTTATGAAAATAACGGCGGAAGTTTTACAATTAACTTTTGAAACACCCGGTGTTAAAAGTACAATAATACGCGTGGTTGCATAGTAGCACATGGTATTGACGCTTATGTGATAAGTCACTTAGTTTTGTTTTATTGTTATTATTAATGTAATAATACAGAAAATCTTTTTATATAAAACATAATACTTTTATAAAGTTATTCTATAAATAGAATATATTATATTCTATTATGCATAGTGTTGCATAGTGTCTGCATAGTGTTTTGCATAGTAAAATCTTTTTATATAAAACAAAATACTTTTATAAAGTTATCTATTTTATTAGACAATAATTAGAATATATTATATTTTATTATGCATAGTGTTTGCATAGTGTCTGCATAGTAAAATCTTTTATAAAGTTATTCGTTTTATTATATTATAATAAGAATATATTATATTTTATTTAAAAGATTTTTCTTTAACTATGGACAGTCAGATTAAAGTAAATCAATCTAGACCGTTCATGAGTTAGTTACTATGCAGTCCATTTTTCTATAAATAGAAGCTCATTCTTTCATTATTTTCTTAAGAATTCACTGAAACTCTAGAGAGATAAACTATAAAAAGAAAGAAGAAAGTATTCTGCTACTTCACTACTTATATATCTAGTACTCTTCTTCTTAAGGTAGGGAATATTATTTATTATACTCGTATGGAGTATTATTTCTTTTGTATTCATGAAGAGAACTTCTGTTATTCCATTCGGTATACGCGGGCTACCTTGTACTTGGTGACATTCTTCTATTATTTCGTCTTTATTATTCTGTTGGAATATCCTGTCTTTGCGTTTTACGCCGGACGTGATTCCGTCTTTATTACTCTGTTGGAATATCACATGCATGCGTTTTACGTCGGACTGTTCTCATCTTTATTATTATTCTATTGGAATATCACGTCATAATGCTTTTTACTGGGACCGATTTAAATCCTTATTAGTATTCTCATTGAATAACTTTGTCATGCGCAAGCAACCGCATGCATGGTGATTTCGTTGTTATTCCATTCTTTATTATTCTCGTTGGAACATCCTCTCGGTGCGAATTTTGCCTAACCTGGTTCCGTTATTTAGTATTCTGTTGGAATAACCTGTCTATGTGAAGTACCGCATGAATGGTGATTTCTTTTGTTATTCCATTCTTTGTTATACTCAGTTGGTTAAAGTTTTGACTTCTATACTCCATGAAATTAATAGAATATCCTTGATATTTGCGCTTCATCCAAAGATCTTTTCATGGAAATATTCTTCCGAGCATTCTTGAATTTTACTCTACAAAGCAAAGATCATGTTGACAATTTGGACGTTATTGGTTCTTGGACAAATTAATTCTTGAACTTGTTTTATTGAATTCTTATATCATTGTCATCATCCTCATATTTATATTTTTTGAAAGTCATACGTGGCTCAGTAAAAGTGCATAGATGGACTTGGTATGATTATGACCAAGGATTATTGATTGTAATCATGGACCGTAATGTTACGAATGATGTGGTAAAAGTCCTCATGGGTTGGTAGTGCATTGATGGATGCTTGTTGGCATGATCATGACCATTAATGAATACACAAATATTCTTGGCCCGTGAAGTGCATGGATAATTGTGGTCGTGGATACTAAAGAATATCCTGGTCAGAAAAGTGCAGGGGTGATTCGATGATGTGGATTATTTATTGTCGAGTGAGTAGAGATAAAAGTGATGAAAACCTTTTAAATCATAAAAGATAGTAGATTTTATTCTCTACTTGACTCTTTTAATGGATTGCTTGTCCACCGCAGATTAAACTTGATGGTTGTTATATTGTATCGGTTTAACCTTTTGTTGAAGGCTAACGATAATATATTCTGCATTATCTTAGTCATAATATTTCCTATTGGGCTAGTTGAGCTCACCCTTTTACTTTTATTGTTCTCTTCAGGAAATGAGAACGTAGCAGGGACTAGTCGGGGAACGGAGTGACGGACAGATGATAGCATTAGTAGTCCTCACTATTCAGTGAAATAGTGGAAAATAAATGTAATAATATTGAATTTGAGTTTGAATATTGTCTAGACGACAATATTTGTATTAAAACTCACAGCTTATGTTTTGCGTACTTTACACGACAGTTGTATAATTAAGTTGTATTTGTATTCTGTACCATGTATTTGATGACTCAGAATATGTGATGTATACCTATTTTGGGGGCGTCACACCCGTTGTTAAGGAAGGAGAATGACTACCTATCATATGCTTCAAATGCGGAGGGGAGGGACATATCAATCCAAATTGTGTGCAGCAATCCAAAACGTGTTACAATTGTGGAACAGAAGGTCACCTAGCTCAATTTTGTCGTTCAGGGAAGGCAAGTCTAGCTAGGATGGAGGCACCAAAGGTCGTCCTAGAAAAGTCAAAACCAGTAGTTCAAGGGAGAGCATTTGTTGCGACCTCCTAAAAAGAAAGGAACCCGAACGAGGTCATCACGGGTAAGCTTATCATAAACTCTAGCGGAGTCTATACCTTATTTGATACTGGTTCTACCCATTCTTTTATTTCTCCTACTTGCGCTCAACGTTTAAATTTAACTTCAGAGAAATTAGACTTTGACTTATTTGTGGAAACTCCGTTGGGAGAAACCTTCATTACATCCACTGTTTATAAGTCTTGTTTGGTTCAAATCGGTACCCTCACATTACCTGTCGATCTTATTTCATTGAAAATACTTACATTTGACGTGATTCTAGGGATTGATTGGTTTAGCTTTCATATTCCTAACCAACCTATTATGCGAATTTAAGCAACCAAACCATTAAAATCAATCACTGTCATCTCAAGCCATAAAGCTATTCGTTTATTAAAAAATGGATGTCAAGCTTTCTTAGCTCATGTCACAGATTTAAACAAAAATACGTCAGATTTAAATGATATTTCTATTGTTAATAAATTTCCTGACATATTCCCTGAAGAACTTCCTGGCCTACCCCCAGAGCGTGAAATTGAATTTTGTATCGACCTTGAACTCGGTACAAAATCCATTTCTAAAGCCTCATATCGAATGACTCCTATTGAACTTCAGGAGTTAAAGACCCAACTGTAGGGGTTGTTAGATATCGGTTTCATTCGTCCTAGTACGTCTCCTTGGGGTGCTCCTGTTCTATTCGTGAAAAAGAAAAATGGAAGTATGCGACTTTGTATTGATTATCGGGAGTTGAACCATGTCACTATTAAAAATAGATACATGTTGCCTCGCATTGATGACCTATTTGACCAGTTGCAAGGCGCTAAATTCTTTTTAAAGATCGATCTTCGTTCTGGATAACATCAGTTAAAGGTTAGAACCGATGACATTTCAAAGATGACTTTCAGAACTCGGTACGGGCATTATGAATTCCTAGTCATGTCTTTTGGATTGAATAATGCTCTTGTTGCCTTCATGGATATGATGAACCGAGTATTCAAGGAATATTTGGATCACTTTCTGGTCGTCTTTATTGATGACATCCTCATATATTCCAAAAGCCGTGAAGATCATTAGCAACACTTAATGCTGATACTCCAAAAGCTTCGTGAAAACAAGCTTTATGCCAAGTTGAAGAAATGTGAGTTCTGGCTTGAGGAAGTACCATTCCTTGGGCACATAGTATCAAGTCATGAAATATCTGTTGACCCATCAAAGATTGAAGCTATTCAAAGCTGGGAGCAACCTAAATCGATGGATGGAGTATCGTAGCTTTCTAAAACTTATTTGGTTATTATCGAAGATTCGTAGAAGGGTTTTCTCGAATTGCTACTCCATTAACTCAGCTGACTCGGAAAGATACAAAATTTTGTTGGAGCGTGGAATGTGAAAAGAGTTTTCAAGAACTCAAGAGGAGACTCATTTCAGCACCTGTTCTGACAATACCATCTGGCTCGAAGGGATTTGTCATCTACAATGATGCTTCGGGCAAAGGGTTAGGATGTGTTCTCATGGAACATGGGAAAGTCATAGCCTATGCCTCTCGGTAACTCAAAGAATATGAGAGGAATTATCCTACTTATGATCTAGAGTTGGCAGCTGTTGTCTTCGCACTTAAACTTTGGAGGCATTACTTGTATGGGAAGAAAGTGGAGATCTTTACGGATCATAAAAGCCTCAAATATTTCTTCACCCAAAAGGAACTCAACATGCGGCAACGACGTTGGCTTGAACTATTGAAAGATTATGATCATACCATTTAATACCATCCCGGTAAAGCAAACGTAGTAGCTGACGCATTGAGTAGAAGATCATATGCGGGTACGAGTGCATTTTTTTCAATGCAAAGGCCCATTTTATATGACTTGCAAAGGATGGAGATAGAGTTAAAGACTCCATGGACCCATGTGCTGATATCGAATATACGAGTAGAACCGACTTTAATCGATAAAGTTAAAACTGCTCAAGCTACTGACCTGGAGCTGATGTGTATGAGGAAGAAAGTGCAAGAAGGTGCTATGCCAGAAGCAAGAATCGATGAAGAAGGAATACTTCGAGTCAACTTCAGAATTTTTGTTCCTAACGACCCTAATTTAAAGTATAAAATCATGATGGAGGCGCACAACACACCGTTTGCAATCCATCCTGGGAGTACCAAAATGTATCATGATCTTCGACATACATTTTGGTGGAGCAATATGAAGAGAGAGATCGCAGAGTTTATCTCAAGGTGTCTAACTTGTCAACGAGTCAAGGCAGAGCATCAAGTACCAAAAGGTACATTGCAACCACTTAAAATTCCAGAATGGAAGTGGGAGCCCATTACCATGGATTTTATTACCTGTCTTCCCCAGGTTTCTTAAGGCATAGATGCTATTTGGGTCATTGTGGATAGATTGACCAAGTCGGCTCATTTCTTACCTATACGAGAAACTTATACACTTGAATGTCTTGCTCGTATATACATAAACGAGATTGTAAGATTGCATGGTATGCCAGTATCCATAGTTTCTAATCGAGACCCAAGATTCACTTCAAGATTTTGGTTTAGTTTGTAAAAAGCTATGGGCACGGATTTACGATTTAGTTCGGCTTATCATCCTCAAATGGACGGGCAGTCTGAGAGGACTATTCAAACTCTTGAAGATCTATTAAGACTCTGTGTCCTTGACTTCAAGGGAATTTAGGACAAGTTCTTACCATTGGTGGAGTTTTCCTACAACAATAGTTATCAAGCAAGTATTAGCATGGCTCCATTCGAGGTGTTGTATGGAAGAAAGTGTCATTCTCCAGTATGCTGGGATGAAGTGGGTGAAGCAACATTATTGGGACCGGAGTTGGTACGTATAACTACGGAAAAGATTCAAACAATCCCACAACATATAAAAACCTCACAGGATCGACAAAAGAGTTATGTTGATCTTCATCGAAAGGACGTAGAATTCGATATTGGAGATCATGTGTTGTTACGTGTTGCTCCATGGAAAGGAGTTACGAGATTTCGAAAGAGAGGAAAGCTCAATCATCGATTCATTGGTCCATTTTTGATCCTCGATCGAGTGAGAACTGTGGCCTATAGACTCGCGTTACCGCCAAGTATGTCTCGTGTTCATAACATTTTTCATATATCTATGTTACGTAAATATGTAAAAGACCCGAACAACATTATTGAGTTAGAACCGGATGAAATAGCGAAAGATTTAACGTACGAAGAGGTTCCTGTTAAAATCTTGGATAAGAAGGAGCATATTTTACGCTCCAAGGTTATACCTCAGGTCAAAGTTTTGTGGAGAAACCACAATGTTGAGGAAATGACCTTGGAGTTAGAATCTGAAATAAAATCATGGTATCCTTACCTCTTCGACATACCAGGTACGTACCCTAATTTCGAGGGCGAAATTTCATAAGAAAGGGAGGTTGTAAGACCCCAACTTTTATGAATAAAGATGAATTTTCTATAAATATCATTTTTGAGTATTATGGAGTGAATTTGATATAATGTTATAGTTGTGGGTAATATTTATAAATTTTGCAAAGTACGCAAGTTGTTATATAATATTTGATTGGTTGGGGAATATTCGTTTTAACATGGAATATTAAATACGACGATTAATAATCATTAGTGACCCCACAATGTAATTATTATCGGATTGAGAAAATGACAAAATATCTTTTTATAAAATAACAGGTAATCAATCGTTCTGTTAACACTATTGGAATACCCGATGGGTAAATTAAAGTAATACGCGTTGTTACAAGAAAGACATGCTTTGCGGTATTGCGGTATTTTTGAATTATTGATTCTTACGTAAGAAGACACTACTCAATAATTGTTACAGTAATTACTGTTCAATATTTTATTTTAGCGATTCAATAATTGCTACGTTGATATTTTATATTATTGTTGTTTCAATAATTGTCACTACACAGTATTTTCCATTATCAAATCAATAATTCATATTATTTGAAAAATATTATTAGATAGAATTTTTGGCAATGTCTAGAAAGTTCTGTAAAGGAGATGTTTGGTCACCTAATTGCGCTAATAAGGAGAAATCCTTATCGAAAAGCCCCCTCTTTCTTGGGAACAACCTGATTGTCAATATTGCGATTCTGTAATATTATTTGTGAATAATTAATTATTAATTTATATGATAAGGAAAATATTCATTTTATGTGGATATAGATGGATAAATTTTTAATGTGACAACTGTTGAAAATTGATATTTTATCTTTTATGATAAAATAATTCATTTAAATATATTATTATATTATAATAATATAATAATGGTGATATTTTTACAATGAATGTGTGATATATGAGTAAATGAGGAGGAAGAGTATTTTTGCTACAAAAAATGTTTAACACATATTTTGTGTGTCGGTGGGCCCCATTTTTGACTAAAATTTGATTTTAGCTTGTTAAATCGTCCGTATATGGATTTCAATCAATTTCTGTTTGGAATTTGGATAAACTAAAAACTACAAAGTTGTAGAGAATTGAATTTCCTATGGAATGGACATAAGATTCGAATTTTTCTGATAAAAGGACTATTTATTATGAATTATTGCAGTTCCGGAATAATTGATTTCTGAAGTTTTAATTATTTATTTAATGAAATATGTTTTTATTATGTTGGTGGCCCCTACTAGTATTGAAAGCATGCTGAATTCAGTTTCTTTGGTGTGCGTAGGAAAACCTTTAATATATATTAATATTTTATTAAATTTTCTGCTTTGATGTTCTAAGCATTTTCCTATAAATAGGGTGCTTAGGTTAGAATTAAAAATCACACCAGAAACTGAAATCTTCTCTCTCTATATTATCTAGCGTATTCTTGTGAGTATTTTGATACTTTGAGTGTTGTTATACGGTGCAAGTTCCTTTTAGCGTTATAAGTATTTTGATACTTTGAGTGTTGCTATACGGTGCAAGTTCCTTTCAACGTTATATCTGATATTCCAGCTAGAAGTACTATTCTTTTGAAGTAAGGGATGTTATTTTTGTTCAATATTCGTTTGAAATAATATTTTCTTCTATACTCTATAGTATGTAAGTAATATTATTTCGTTTCAGATTTCGAATTCTATACTCGTTTTGTTAAAGTTTTGGCTTCTATACTCCACGAAATTAGTAGAATATCCTTGATATTTGCGCTTCATCCAGTATCTTTTCAGGAAAATATTATTCTGAGAATTCTTGATAAGTTTTAACTTTTTCATGCCGGGGAACTATTCATAGGGTTACTATTCCCAAAGTTCCTATTCACGGGTACTATTCACTCAGTTACTATTCACCTGGGGTACTATTCATGACAAAAATTGATTTCTTTTCGGTCCAAATCATTTTTGATATAATATTATTCTTGAATTTTACTCCACAAAGCAGTATCATGTTGACAATTTGGACATTATTGATTTCTGGATAAATTATATTATAAATCTTTAAAAATTTATCCTTGAACTTATTTTATTGAATTCTTATCATCCTCATAGTTATATTATGTTGAAAGTCATCCGTGGCCTGTAGTGCATATATGGACTTGGTATGATTATGACCAGGGATTATTCGGTATAATCATGACCGTAATGTTACAAATGATGTGGTAAAAATCCTCATTGGCCTGTAGTGGATTGATGGACAGTTGTTGGCATGATCATGACCATTGATGAATACACGAATATACTAGGCCCGTAGTGCATGGATAATTTGTGGTCATGATACTAAAGAATATCCTTGGCCGTAGTGAAAGGGTGATTCGATGATGTGAATTATTTATTAAGCTGAGTCTCAGCGATAAAAGTGATGAAAAACCTTTTGAAATCATAGAAGATAGTAGATTTTATGCTCTACTTGACTCTTCTAATGGATTGCTTGTTCCTACCCGCAGATTAAACTTGATGTTTGTTATATTTTATCGGTTTAACAACTTTGTTGAAGGCTAACGATAAATTATTCTGCATTATCTTAGTCATAATATTTCTTACTGGGCTAGTTGAGCTCACCCTTTTGCTTTCATTGTTCCCTTCAGAAAATGAGAACATAGCTGGGACTAGTCGAGAAATGGAGTGACGGTCCAAATGATAACATTAGTATTCCTCACTATTCTATGAAATAGTGTGATAATAAATGTATTGAGGACTCCATTTGAGTTGAATACTGTCTAGAATACAATATTCGTATTAAAACTCTCAGTTTATGTTTTGTCGTATTTTACACGACAGTTGTATTATAAAGTTGTATTTGAATTTTGTACCATGTATTTGGCGACTCAAGATGGGTGATGTATACCTATTTTGGGGGCGTCACAAGACTTGCATGGCTTTGGGACTCTATATGATAGGGGAATTCGACCAGAACTCAGTGGTGATATATATATTGAGCAACTAACAACGAAATCATCATCATATAAAGCAATTGACAGTGATTAAGGACAAAATATGATAATGAGCATCGGAGTGATGATTTTGAAGAACATTCATATCGATTGCGGATTAAGGCTAAAGTGAAGGGTGTTCTGCGTTATTCTTCTACTTTGGTTTTATATTTGTAATTGAGAGATGTTATCTTTAATTTATTCAGTTATTATTTCATTTATGATGAACTAAATACTTTTTAGGCTTAAGACGGATCTTTAAGTGGAACGATGATTATGTAATCTTTGATTTTAGTTTAATAAGCTATTATCCGGTTTATCTATATTAATTCGAGCTTGAATTTATGAATTGCCTGATCAACGATTCTTTGTGGACTTGTATGAACTCGAGAGATGAAATACAAGTCTAGACTTAGTTAATATAGCATGTGTTGTTAATTTATAGGAATGAACAGAATCTTGATGAATGTTAGGGTAGAGATATGCTTGACATCGCATGTAATAAGATAAAGAGGTTGAACTTAAACCTTCTTGAATTGTAATTCACATAGAGATATAGTGAGTTAATTGATTAAGGTGTTTAACTTAATTTTATCTTAATTGTGGATTTGGGTTAATACAATATTAGTGTGTCGAGAGGTGGTTACTACTACATACGTGTTCTTGATTAATAAACTTGGATAGTGAGTTAAACTGGAATAAAGGTGTAATAATCGAAGTGATTCTTAGAGTGAAGTCGAAAGCCTAATTCTTCATTATTTATTTGAAAATTTTGTTTTTAGCATTTATTGATTGTTTGGTGATTTTAATACTTTTAGTTATAAACTGGAAATTGATTAGTTTAATAAAATTATGATTAATAGAAAATTGGTAATTGTGAGGTTTAATTTCTTATTACAGTCTCTGAGAGAACGATACTCTACTTACTATTATATTACTTGTTGACTACTGTTGGGTAAAATCGATACGCGCAAAACACGCAAGTGTACGTGGTCAACAAGTAATATAGTAGTGAATAAAGTATCGTTCCCACGAGGACAAATTAGCAAGAATTTTAACTTCACAATTACTAATTTTCTATTAATCCTAATTCTATTAAACTATTCAATTCAATGGTTTAAAATTATAGAAACTAAATTAATAAATAAACTAAACTATCACAAGCAATCACTAATATCAAAATCTGGAATTTCAAACAATTAATGGAGAATTAGAATTATGATTTCATCCTAAGCTTCACTCTGATTTTCAAACCATTATTCCAACTCAATTTAATATCCAAGTTTATTAATCAAGAACACGAATGTAATACTAGCCACCTCTCGATGCACTAATACCATATTAACTTAAATCCACAATTAAGATAGAAACAAGTTAAACACTGAAATCAACCAACTCACTATATCTCTATGTGAACTGAAATTAAAGAAGGTTAAAGCTTAAGTTCTCTATCCGATTACATGTGATGTCAAGCATATCTCTACCTTAACAATAATAAAAAATTTGCTATTCACAAAATTTATGACACATGCTATATTAACCAGGTCTTGATTTGAATATCCTCTCTCGATTCCATTCAAATCACAACGAATTGTTGATCAAGCAATTCATAAATTCACGCTCGAATTAACATAGATAAACTAAAAATATTTTATTGAATTGGAAATCAAAGTTATAGAATCATTGTTTCACCCAAGGATCCATCACAAGTCTAATAAGCGAATTAGTTCATAACGAATGAATTAATAACTGAATAATCTAATGGAAACATCCTTTCAATTACAAATAAAAGACTAAAGAGAAGAAGAATAATGAAAACCCCTTCACGTAGCCTTGAATTGAAATCATCATGAAAATCTCTTCAAATTACTCCTTCAAAGCTCGCACATGAATCCTGGAATTTTTCTCTGAATTATGCTTCTTGTGTGTGTGATTTTGTTATTTGCAATGTATATCTAGCTCCCTTTATGTTATGGTTGAGCTCTCCTGTTGTAGAGTCCAGGCACCTCATCAAAGTTCCACAAAATCCATATTGCGTTATCTTCAAGCGGTAGGAGTCTCGAGTTTTGGCACCCCGCTTTTACATGCATGCACACTGCTAAAGGAATTTTGCGACTTCATGCGTTTTTTCCAATTTTGCTCCAAAAGTCCACTGTTCTTCACCACTTGCATCCATGACCACCCCCTCCACATAAAATAACATGAAATGAGTGAAAACGAACACAAAACAAGAAGATAACTACGAATTTAAACTTGAAATGAACATCAATTCGTGTATATTAAATCCACTTATCAAAATCCCCCAAACTTAAACCGTGCTAGTCCTTGAGCACAAAACAAACTACATGATATGCAAATTCAATGAGATGAAATAAATAAAATCTAAATGCCTTAGAATCCAACAATATCTCAGAAACTAAATTATCTCGTCGGCCTTAGAGAAAACAAACAACTTTACAATATTAATCACCAAAACTAATCCACAATTTCGTATAAATTCTCAAATCTTGAACAGTTATCGCTGGTATAGCGTGCGTGTGTGATAAACATCTAAGATAACAGATACGGACCCAAATTCAATATATAAGCAACTTCTTAGAAGGAATCATATAGTGCAATATTAAAAATTTCAAAGATAGGCACAACCCAACTAAAATTAAACAATACCAAATTCAAGGGTACATGCATGATACTTATACTTTCTTCTTCCCTTTTTTACACTGGGGCTTTTCGTTCTTTTCCCATCATTATTCCCTTTTTTTAGAAAGATGGTTGGTGAGTGCGTTTTACGCTCCATCTCACGCTTGTGTTTATGGGGAGTGTTTCTCCTTAACCCACCACAAGACTCAACATGTTTCATTTTTTTTTCTTTCAAAGCTTATATACCCCACATATACTCCCCAAACTTAGGTTCTTGCCGAATTCTAGCCTTTGCTGTCTATCCTTGTTGTTTTCTCATTTACCCTATCATTATCCTTTAAAAACTATTTATGTATCAATTTGAACTGACCGGCACCAAAGATGTTATTAGTGTTAACCTTTTTATAATAGTTTCAAACAAGTTCAAGAGTCGATTCATAACAGAAATTGTATCACAGTTCTAATAATCAATACTGTATTGGTTAACTTGTTCTCAATCTCATCATTGGCCCACAAATAACATGAACTGCAACACTGTTGAACATATGCAAACACAATATTTAACTAATTATATATATATATATATATATATATTTATGATAATAACAGAAATGAAAACAATGCAAAATCAAAAATAACCTAATCTACTATGCAAAAACCTAAGCTACTTTGCAAACTAGAATGCAAACAAAAATTACATATGCATACAAATAAGAATTTAAATCCCCCAAACTTAAATAACACAATGTCCTCATTGGATAAAAATAAAATTAAGTGCATGATGACTTCCGTACAATCGCCTAAGTCTGGGGAGGTGGTTGGTGCTCTTCATCATCAGAATCACTTGGAGGAAAACGCGGCAGTGGTCCGGGTTGTTGATATGGATATTGAGCCGCCGGGTTGAAGCTTTGGAGTGTTGTGCTGAGTGAGGCAAAAGATGCATTCATAGCATCAAACATGTGATCTTGTCGCATTTCCCGACGTGCTGCCCTATTGTGCGCATTCATTTGATTTTGGAACTCAAGGAACTGAGGACTGGATATTGCCTTTGTCTGCGGTATCTGATCGGTTCCTTGCTCTCCCATACCTTCATCCTCATCCTCTGACGTATCTTCTGCATCAACTTCGTCTTCCAACGCCGATGGGAAAATAAAGCCCAGACCTAGTGGATGTGACTCGCCTCCTGCCCATACAGAATACCGCGCTATCATTCAAGAATCAAGCAAAGCTAGCGGCATTTGAGTAGGCTCATCATCGGACCATCTCACCCCTGCATTGCGACACAATGCACATATGAGTGATGGGTGTGGCAAGCTGCCCGAAAAAATTCCACGTAAACACCGGTGGATGGAGAAACTGATAATAGCCCCGACGTCAATAATGAAATCTTACGCAATTGCGTATAACAACAATGCCTTCTCTTTGGAGACGTCCGAAGTGTGTTGGGACGGAAGCAATTTAGCGCATAAGAAGGCGTACCATATTTTTCCATACCGGCTAAGGTGTTTGCTATGGAACATTGTACCTCCCTTTCGACCCTTAATCCAAGATGTTCCTAGTTTTGTCATGGTTGTAATAACCTCCTCGTAGTCCGGGTCAAAATCCCTCAATTGTGCATACTGACACTGTCGTGGCATGCGCAACTGATAATATGAATTAATGGCATCATCACTGAACGGGACCATGCGACCCCGCACAAACGCATTGAATGGGACTTTGTCTTCGGCATTTGCATAAAACTCCTTGATAATGTTGACAACGGCAGGTTCTGGATTTTCGGTGAGTTTGATCCACCCCTCTTAATAGATTTGAGACATCATTTCCCTTGGGGGCCAATCCCCGCTCCGACGTAGGGGCTTTTGTTAGCATGTAATCATACCGGTCGGCGGTGGCGACACTCGTAAATTTTTATCGATCATATGTTCTTGTCGGTTGAGCGGATCTTGAACTTGTTGGTTGAGAAGCCATTGAATTTCGGATGTTAGAACTTGTTATCACACACTACCTTCCCCTTACACTTGGTTCACTCAATTTCTCAAACACTTGGTGTGCACAGTCTAATCTTCCCCCAAAACTAGGTTGTTTCTATGGTAATTCCGTTGAGAGAAGATTAAAACTCAATAAAAAGGTAACTTACACTCAATTGCTCTATGTGTAGCCCAATTTCTTGATGAATTCATATTTTTGGAGATGAATATGGGAGATATGTGGTAGGGTTTATATAGAGGTGATATAGGAGAGGAATTCTTGTGATTGATGGTGTGGGTAGTTGAATTTGTGGGGTGAAGTGGGTGCAATGATTTAGGTAATGGGTAGTAGTAGTTGTTAGGAGTTGTCGATTGTGGGTGGTGTGTAGTGGGCTAGGTGGTCTTGTAATGGAGGCTTGGTGGTTTGGGTGAGTGAGAATGAGATAAAAAAAAATGTGTATTTGGGAGTTAGAAAGGCGATGTTCGGATCTTTGGCGTGTCACGCCCACGATCAAGGACCCCTTACCAATGAAGGTACAAAACTAAAATAGGCCGCCCCAGCGGGCTAGTCCACTGACTTTGGGTTTCTAGCTTCAAATTTGGTGATGCAAAAATTCTCCTATTTTCCTTGTTTTCTTGCCTGTTGTTGCTCTTACTCACTTTTGACTCCTCCTGCAACCAAAAACATGCAAGATATTAGATTATTGATGACTTGGAGTATGATTGAGAGTTTCAACAAAACGTTTACTCTATAATACCTACCTAATACGTAATAAAAGCTAAATTCTAACTATTATAAATAAAACTATGAAAAATAACAAAATATTGGGTTGCCTCCCAATTAACGCTTGATTTTAAGTCGTTCAGCCTGACTACTCCCTGTTTTACTGTGTATCGGCGAGGGTGATGTTGACGACATCCCAATTTGATTTGCCATCTTAGTAATGCTTTATCCGTTGACCATTGACCTTGAACGTTTCTAAGGGATTACGACTGTAGAGTTCAACATCGCCATGAGGGAATACTCGCTTTATAGTGAATGGTCATGACCATCATGACTTAAGCTTTCCTGGGAATAATCACAGCCGTTAGTTGAACAAGTGGACTGATTGACCCTGCTCGAATGTTCGATGCACAATTTTCTGATCATGCCATCTTTTAACCTTTTCTTTGTACAGCTTGGCGTTCTCGTATGCATGAAGTCAGAATTCGTCGAGCTCATATAGTTGGAGTAGCCTTTTTTCTCCTACAGCTAATTGATCAAAGTTCAATTTCTGAATTGCCCATTAGGCCTTGTACTGTAGCTCCACCGATAAGTGACATGCTTTTCCGTACAGGAGTTGATATGGTGACATCCCGATTGGTGTTTTGTATGCAGTCTGGTAAGCCCATAATGCATCATCCAATCGAAGTGACCAATCTTTTCGACTCGGATTTACGACTTTTTCCAATATCTTCTTAACTTCTTTGTTTGATACCTAAGCCTATCCATTTGTTTGAGGGTGATATGATGTAGCCACCTTGTGGTTAACCCCATACTTAGCCAACAGAGCTGTAAAAGACTTATTGCAGAAGTGACTACCTTCGTCACTGATTATTGATCTTGGCGTGCCAAACCTCATGAAATTTTTTTTTCTGTAGAAATTTTAGGACCACCTTGGCATCGTTGGATGGTAGTGCTGTAGCCTCAACCCACTTTGTGACATAATCCACCACGAGTAGAATATACTGATTGCTCAAAGACGAAGGGAATGACCCCATGAAATCGATGCCCCATACATCAAAGATTTCCATTTCAAGAATTGTTTGTAGGGGCATCTCATTCCATTTAGAGATGTTTCCCACCCTTTGGCATCTATCAGATGTTTTCACAAATTGGTGGGCCTCTTTGAACAATGTCGGCCAATAAAACCCGACTTGAAGCACTTTTTCCGCGGAGCGCTCACTCCCATAATGTCCCCCATATGTCGATGAGTGGCATTCCTGCAATATGTTGTGCACTTCACTATAGGGGATACACCTTCTAATCATCCTGTAGGCGCACTCTTTAAATAAATAAGGCTCATCCCACATGTACCACTTGACGTCATGAAGAAACTTCTTTTTCTGTTGTCATGTATGATCAGGGGGGAGCATGTTGCTCAATAGATAATTTGCGAAGTCTGCATACCAAGGAAATTCTGCATTTAACCAAATAGTTGTTCATCCAGGAATGACTTGTTGATTGCGCATCTATCTTCATCCTTTTTCTCTGGATTTTCTAGCCTTGATAAATTGTAAGCAACTTGATTCTCCGTCCCCTTTCTATCTTTAATTTCGAAGTCAAACTCTTGAAATAGGAGAATCCATCGGATAAGGCATGGCTTAACATCTTTTTTCGCTATTAGGTACCAAATTGCCAAATGGTCCGTGTAGACTATCACCTTAGTCCCGATCAAGTATGCCTGGAATTTATCAAACGCGTACACTACTGCAAGCAATTCCTTTTTTCGTGGTAGTGTAATTCATTTGAGTCTCTGTGAGTGTTTTGCTTGTATTGTATATGGCGTGAAACACCTTGTCTCATCTTTCGCCCAAAACAGCCCCAACCGCATAGTCGCTCGCATCACACATAAGCTCGAATGGCATATTCCAGTCCGGTGCGACTATCACGGGGGCTGTAGTTAATTTCTTCTTCAATAATTCAAACGTTGACTTGCATTCCGCAGTAAAACTTAAAGTAACATCCTTCTTTAAAAGACTGCATAGAGGTTTTGCAATCTTAGAGAAGTCTTTTATGAACCTCCTATAGAACCCAGCATGCCCCAGAAAACTTCTAATACCCTTAACTAAGCTCGGTGGATGAAGTTTCTCGATCGTATCTAGCTTTTCTTTGTCCACCTCCAATCCCTGAGCCGACACCTTATGGCCCAAAATTATGCCTTCGTCAACCATGAAGTGGCATTTTCCCCAATTGAGTATGAGGTCTGTATCCTTACATCGCTGCAATACCATGACCAGATTCCCTAGGCAAGTATCAAAGTTGTCTCCATAGACCGAGAAATCGTCCATGAAGACTTCAATATTTTTCTCCACCATATCTGAAAAAATGGCCATCATACACCGTTGGAAAGTTACAGGTGCATTGCATAACCCAAATGACATCCTCTTGAATGCAAATGTGCCATAAGGGCATGTAAATGTTATCTTCTCTTGATCCTCAGGAGCGATGGTGATCTGGTTATAGCCCGAGTATCCATCCAATAAACAGTAGTACTCATGTCCCGCTAATCTATCTAACATTTGATCAATAAAGGGCAATTGGAAATGATCTTTTTGGGTTGCCTTATTCAACCTCCTATAATCAATGTACACCCTCCATCCTGTCACTGTTCTTGTTGTAATCAACTCGTTGTCCTCATTCTGTACCACAGTCATTCCCCCCTTTTTTGGCACACAATGAACCGGACTATCCCATTTACTGTCGCAAATTGGATATATGATACCGACATCCAATAATTTCAGAATTTCCTTTTTAACCACTTCCTTTATAATTGGGTTAAGTCGACGTTGATGCTCCACTGACGTTCTTGCATCATCCTCCATCAGAATCTTGTGCATGCAAAATGACGGGCTAATTCCCTTTATATCCGTAATCGTTCAACCAATCGCTGATTTGTGATCCCTAAGCACCCTCAACAACTTTTCTTCCTGCAATTCGTTAAGTGCAACAAAAATAATTACAGGCAAAGAATTTGAAATGCCTTAGTACGCATACCTGAGATGTTTAGGGAGTGGCTTAAGTTCTAATGTTGGTGGCTCCTCTAATGACGGTTTCAGTTTTTCTGCAGCTATTTCCTTAGTGTGCAAAGGTTCAAACGGTGCTCTGAATCGGCATCTGTAAGAAATCCACAAATTCTGGGTCATCTTTTTCTTCATCTCCCAACAAGGTTATTTCTAATGGATCGTTGACCAAACTCTTACTCATATCTTCATTGATGATTTGCTCAATTAAATCCATCCGAAAACATTCCTCCACATATGTAGGGAATTTCATGGCCTTGAGCACATTAAATTTGATTTCTTGATCTTATACTCTCATAGTAAGTTCTCAATTTTGCACGTCTATGAGTGTCCTTCCCGTAGCCAAGAAAGGTCTCCCTAGGATAATTGGTATGTTCTTATCCTCCTCAAAATCCAGAATGATAAAGTCCGCAGGGAATATAAACTTATCCACTTTAACCAGAATGTCCTCGACTATGCCTCTTGGATATGTGACTGACCTATCCGCCAACTGCAATGAAATATTCGTAGGCTTTGGCGTGGGCAAACCCAATTCTGTGTATACTGACAATGGCATGAGATTCACACTCGCCCCCAAATCACATAAACATTTGTTAAACGACATTTTCCCGATCGTGCATGGGATAGTAAAGCTCCCCGGGTCTTTAAGTTTTTGTGGTAGCTTCTGCGGTAACACCGCACTACACTCCTCTGTTAGTGCCACTGTTTCAAATTCTTCCCATTTCTTTTTCCTCAACATAATTCCTTTCATAAACTTCAGATAACTTTCAAAGATTGCTCTAGAAATTTGCGAATGGGATGTTAATCTGGAGTTTCTTGAACACGTCTAAAAACCTTGCGAACTGCTTATCTGATTTCTTTTTTTGAACCCTCTGCTGAAACGATGGTGGGGGATAAACAATTCGCTTATTGTTTAACTTTATTTCCTCGCCCGTGTTACCTTCCACCACGTTACTGTCATCAACTTTTTCCTCCGATGTCACTGAATTTTCTGCATTATTACCCCCGAGATGTTTTCCACTTCTCAACATAACTGCTTGACATTGCTCATGACTACCCTTCGGATTTCTCTCAGTGTCGCTAGGTAATGTTCCTTGTGGTCTATTATTCAATGCTAACGCCATTTGTCCAGTCTGATTTTCCAAATTCTTGATAGCCAAATCTTGTGATTTCATTTCCATCTCTTGATTTTTCATTATCATTGCCTAATTTTTTATTGTTGCCTCATTGCTAGTTATGTACTTCGACACCATTTCCTTGAAATCTGATTTCTTTTCCTGATGTTGAACCGGTTGTTGGTGACTCTGAAAACCAGGGGGATATGATGGTCGTGGAGCTTGAGTTTGCTGGTTATTGCTCCATGAGAAGTTTGGGTGGTTCCTATTCCCCTGGTTGTAGGTGTTTTGGTATGTATTTTGTGGAATTCTATTATAGTTACCTATGAACTGGACGAATTCTGGATTAATTGCGCACTAATCTGTAGGATGATCACCCACACACAATTCACATAATACTGCAACTTGTTGTACTTGAGCCCCTGTCATAGCATCAAACTTCTTGGACAGCGCAGAAATCTGTGCTTTATATAGTCATCACCCCATCTACTTCAAATCCGGTACCGCCTTTGCTGTGTCATTCATTCTTTTGTGGGCCACAGGTAGTTATTTGCCGCCATGGTTTCGATCAAATTGTAGGCTTCCTCGTAACTCTTATCCATGAATGCACCGCCCGACGCTGCATCAATACTGGTTCTGACATTCCCATTTAGTCCATTATAAAAGGTGTTCATTTGCAGCCACTTGGGCAATCCATGATGCAGGCACTTTCTAAGTAATTCCTTGTAACGCCCCCATGCCTCATATAGCTACTCCCCATTCTGCTACTAAAACATCGTTATGTGATTCCTCATTTTAGCAATTTTCGCCGGTGGGAAAAATTTTGCAAGAAATTTTTGAGCCAAGTCTTACCATGTAGTAATCGATCCCGGTGGTAGAGAATGTAACCATTTATTCGCCTTGTCCCGTAAAGTGAACGGGAACAAGCGAAGTCTCACTGCCTCATCCGACACCCCATTGTACTTGAAAGTGTCGCACATTTCCAGAAAACTTAATAAATGCTCATTCGGATCGTTATTTTCTATTCCCCCAAACTAAACTGAATGCTGTATCATCTGAATGGTCCCAGGCTTAATTTCAAAAGTATTCGCAGCTATTGCAGGCCTAGTGATGCTCGACTGCAAATCAGTCACCTTAGGTGTTGCAAAATCCCTCAACGCTTTCTGGTCTTCGGCAGCCATTTCTTCTCCCTTATCAGAGTTTTTGAATTTGTTCCTCGTTTACTGGATCCACTTACTTAACCTCTGAAATTTCCTTTTAATGTCGTCCTCAAAAGTAATCAAGTCTGGATGTTTGGATCGTGTTTGCATAAACCAATGTCAAAAACCTCAAATAGGAAAAACAAAAACAAAATTGTTTAAGTAAAATTGGACTAATTAAACTGATATCGTAAAAAATATTAAAATCTAGGCAAAATTTTCCCCGGCAACGACGCCAAAAAATTGTTGGGTAAAATCGATACGCGCAAAACACGCAAGTGTACGTGGTCAACAAGTAATATAGTAGTGAATAAAGTATCGTTCCCACGAGGACAAATTAGCAAGAATTTTGACTTCACAATTATCAATTTTCTATTAATCCCAATTCTATTAAACTATTCAATTCAATGGTTTAAAATTATAGAAACTAAATTAATAAATAAACTAAACTATCACAAACAATCACTAATACCAAAATCCGGAATTTCAAACAATTAATGGAGAATTAGACTTATGATTTCACCCTAAGCTTCACTCTGATTTTCAAACCTTTATTCCAACTCAATTTAATATCCAAGTTTATTAATCAAGAACACGAATGTAATACCAGCCACCTCTCGATGCACTAATACAATATTAACTTAAATCCACAATTAAGATAGAAACAAGTTAAACACCTAAATCAACCAACTCACTATATCCCTATGTGAACTAAAATTAAAGAAGGTTTAAGCTTAAGTTCTCTATCCGATTATATGTGATGTCAAGCATATCTCTACCTTAACAATAATCAAAAATCTGCTATTCACAAAATTCATGACACATGCTATATTAACTTGGTCTAGATTTGAATATCATCTCTCGATTCCTTTAAAATCACAAGGAATTGTTGATCAAGCAATTCATAAATTCACGCTCGAATTAACATAGATAAACTGAAAATTTTTTATTGAATTGGAAATCAAAGTTATAGAATCATCGTTTCACCCAAGGATCCATCACAAGTCTAATAAGCAAATTAGTTCATAACGAATGAATTTAAAACTGAATAATCTAATGAAAACATCCTTTCAATTACAAATAAAAGACTAAAGAGAAGAAGAATAATGAAAACCCCTTCACGTAGCCTTGAATTGCAATCGTCACGAAAATCTCTTCAAATTACTCCTCCAAAGCTCACACTTGAATCCTAGAATTTTTCTCTGAATTATGCTTCTTGTGTGTGTGATTTTGTTGTTAGCAACGTATATCTAGCTCCTTTTATGTTCTGGTTGAGCTCTCCTTTTGTAGAGTCCAGGCGCCTCATCAAAGTCCCACAAAATCCATATTATAGCAGTCTTCAAAAGGCAGTAGGAGTCTCCAGGTTTCGGCACCCCCGCCCCGGCGGGGGTTACAAGCCTAAAAAGGCCAGCCACGGCGGGAATGCACACTACTAAAGGAATTTTGCGACTTCATGCGTTTTTCCAACTTTTCTCCAAAAGTCCGTCGTTCTTCACCACTTGCATCCATGACCACCCCTCCATATAAAATAACATGAAACGAGTGAAAACGAACACAAAACAAGAAGATAACTACGAATTTAAACTTGAAATGAAGATCAATTCGTGTATATTAAATCCACTTATCAACCACGTATACGTGCGTACTATGCGTAATTAGATTTTACCCAAAAAGTTTTTGGCGCCGTTTCCGGGGACTTTAGTATAGATTTTATTATTTTGCAATATCAGTTTAATTAGTCGAGTTTTACTTAAACTCTTTTTGTTTTTGTTTTGTTCATACTATTTCAGGTTTTTGAAGTTGGTTTATGCAACTCGATCCAAAAAACCCAGACTTGCTGCCTTTTGAGGACGACATTGAGAGAAGGTTTCAGAGGTTAAGTAAGTGGATCAAGAAAACAAGGGATGACTTCGAAAATTTTGAAAAAGAAGAAGCAATGGCTGCCGAAGGCCAAAAAGCGTTAAGGGACTTTGTTACACCCAAGGTGACTGAGCTGCAGTCGAGTATCACCAGAACTGCAATAGATGCGAATACATTCGAGATTAAGCCTGGGACTATTCAGATGATCCAAAACTCAGTTTAGTTTGGGGGACTTGCAAATGATGATCCGAACAAGCATTTGATCAGTTTTTTGGAAATATACGACACTTTCAAGTACAATGGACTGTCGGATGAAGCAGTTAGACTTCGGTTGTTCCCATTCACTCTTCGGGATAAGGCAAAGAGTTGGTTACACTCTCTACCAGCGGGTTCGATAACAACATGGGATGACTTGGCTCAGAAATTTCTAGCAAAATTCTTCCTGCCAACGAAATTTGCAAAGATGAGGAACAAGATTACCATGTTTGATTAGCAACTTGGGGAATCATTGTACGAGGCATGGGAAAGATACAAAGAATTGCTCAGAAAATGCCCACATCACGGATTGCCTAAGTGGTTGCAGATGAACACATTTTACAATAGAATACATGTTAATCTTAGGACCAGTATTGATGCAGCGTCAGAGGGAGCTTTTATGGCAAATAATTATGAGGAGGCATATCAATTGATAGAGACAATGGCTGCTAACAACTATCAGTGGCCCACGACAAGAATGACACAACCTACAGTCGCTGGAGTGTTAGAGGTAGATGGAGTGACGGCAATAATAGCGCAAATTTCAGCACTCTCCAAGAAGTTTGACATTTGGTCAGGAGGACAGACACAACAAGTTGCAGTTATTTGTGAATTATACGTGGGTGAACATCCGACGGATCAATGTGCAATCAACCCAGAGTTAATACAGTTTATGGGTATCTACAATAGAATTCCACAGAATACGTACCAGAATGCATATAATCAAGGGAATAGGAATCATCTGAATTTATCATGGAATAATAATTAGAATTAGCAAGCTCCACGACCATCATATCCCCCAGGATTTTAGAATCAACAACAACCAGTTCAACGTCAAGAGAGGAAATCAAATTTAGATGAGTTGCTATCAAAGTATATAACGAGCAATGAGGTAGCCATGAAAAATCAAGCAATGGCAATGAAATCGCAAGAGATAGCCATCAAGAATCTAGAGAATCAGATGGGACAAATTGCATTAGCATTGAACAATAAACCATAAGGGACTCTACCAAGTGACACCGAAAGAAATCCGAAGGGAAATCATGAACAGTGTCAGGTAATCACCTTGAGAAGTGGAAAACATTTGGATGGGAAAGATGCAAAAAATTCAGCTATATCGGATGACAAAGTGGTTGAAGAAAAACAGGGTGAGGATAAGCAAATTGAGAAAACAAAGTTAGATGACAAGCCAGTTGTATATCCTCCACCGCCGTTTCAGCAAAGAGTTCAAAAGTAGAAATTAGACAAGCAGTTTGCGAAATTTTTGGAAGTTTTTAGGAAACTTTAGATTAATATCCCGTTCGCAGAAGCCCTAGAACAGATGTCGAGTTATGCGAAATTCATGAAAGGGATATTGTCCTGGAAAAAGAAATTGGAAGATTTCAAGACAGTGACATTAACAAAGGAGTGTTGTGCGGTATTACAGCGAACGTTGCCACCAAAGTTGAAAGATCCAGGGAGTTTCATCATTCCATGCACGATTGGGAAAATGTCATTAAACAAGTGCTTGTGTGATTTGGGGGCAAGTGTAAACCTTATGTCGTTATCAGTTTATACAGAATTAGATTTGCCCGCTCCAAAGCCTACGAACATCTCGTTGTAGTTAGCGGATAGGTCAGTTATGTACCCAAGAGGCATTGTGGAGGACATATTGGTTAAGGTAGACAAGTTCATATTCCCCACGTATTTAATTATTCTGGATTTTGAGGAAGATAAGAATATCCCAATCATCCTCGAGAGACTATTTTTGGCTACTGGTAGGACACTCATCGACGTACAAATAGGTGAACTAACGATGAGGGTCCAAGATCAAGAAGTAAAATTAAACATTTTCAAGGCCATGAAATTTCCTACGGATGAAGAAGATTGTTTCCGGATGGATATCATTGATCAGATAATCATCGAAGACATGGGAAAGAGTTTGGTTAACGATCCATTGGAAACGACATTATTGGGAGATAAAGAATCAGATGATCCAGAATTTTTGGACTACTTGCAGATGCTAGAATCCCTGCCATGAGTTAGCAGATTTAGAACACCATTTGAACCATTGTACACGGATGAAAAAGCCACAACAAGGATAAAATAGTCATTAGAGGAGCCACCGACTCTTGAACTTAAGCTACTCCCTAAACACTTCAGGTATGCATACTTAGGCCATTCTAATTCTGTGCATGTTATTATTTCTGTTGTACTTAACGAATTGCAGGAAGAAAAGTTGCTGAGAGTGCTTAGGGACCACAAATCGACTATAGGATGGACAATCGCGGATATCAAAGGAATCAGCCCATCCTTTTGTATGCATAAAATTTTGATGGAAGATGATGCAAGATCGACAGTGGAGCAACAAAAATGGCTTATCCCAATCATGAAAGAAGTGGTCAAGAAAGAAATCCTAAAATGGTTGGATGCGGGTATCATTTACCCGATTTAAGACAGTAAGTGGGTCAGTCCAGTGCAATGTGTGCCAAGAAAAGGAGGAATGACTGTTGTTCAGAATGATGACAATGAGCTAATTCCGATAAGGATAGTGAGTGGTTGGAGGGTTTGCATGGACTATAAGAAGTTGAATAAGGCGACCCGCAATGATCACTTTCCTTTTCCCTTTATTGATCAGATGTTAGACAGATTAGCAGGACATGAGTACTATTGCTTATTGGATGGATATTTGGGTTATAATCATATTGTCATCACTCTTGAAGATCAAGAGAAGACTACTTTCACGTGCCTATACGGCACATTCGCATTCAGGAGAATATCGTTCGGCTTGTGTAATGCACCCGCTACCTTTTAGAGGTGTATGATGGCCATCTTCTCGGACATGGTGGAGAAAAATGTGGAAGTCTTCATGGACGACTTCTATGTCTATGTGGATGATTTTGATGCATGTCTGGAGAATTTTGTAATGGTCTTACAAAGATGCACAGACATGAATTTGGTCCTTAACTAGGAAAAGTGCCACTTCATGGTTGAAGAAGGCATAATTTTGGGGCACAAGGTCTCAGCTTAAGGATTAGAGGTTGATAAAGCGAAGTTGGAAACAATTAAAAAGCTTCCTCCATCGAGTTCAGTTAAAGGAATTAGAAGTTTTATGGGACATGCTGGGTTTTACAGGAGATTCATAAAGGACTTCTCTAAAATTGTAAAACCTCTATTTAGTCTTTTAGAGAAGGAATTAGTTTTTAAGTTTGATGAGGAGTGTAAATTGGCATTCGAGTCGCACTAGATTGGACCATGCCCTTCGAGTTAATGTGTGATGCAAGTGACTATGCGGTAGGGGATGTTTTGGGTCAACGCCGAGAGAAGGTATTTCATGCCATATATTATGCAAGTAAGACACTCACGGAGCCTCAAATGAACTACAAAACTACAGAAAAAGAATTACTTGCAGTGGTGTATGCGTTCGATAAATTCCGGGCATACTTGATCGGGACAAAGGTACTAGTTTATACAGATCACTCGGCCATTCAGTACATATTTTTGAAAAAAGATGCTAAGCCACACCTTATCCGATGGATTCTCCTTTTACAAGAGTTTGATTTAGAAATAAAGGATAGAAAGGGGACGGAAAACCAAGTCGCCGATCATTTGTCTAGGCTGGAAAATCAGAATAAAAAGGAAGAGGACACGTGTGTAATCAATGAGTCATTCCCGGATGAGCAACTGTTTGGGATAAATATAAAATTACCATGGTACATGGACTTCGCGAATTATCTAGTGAGCAACATTCTTCCCCCTGATCTTACATGACAACAGAAAAAGAAGTTTCTTCATGATGTCAAGTGGTATATGTGGGATGAGCCTTACTTATTCAAATAGTGCGCCGATAAGATGATCAGAAGATGTGTGCCCTACATTGAAGTGAGGAACATACTATTTGAATGCCACTCATCGGCGTATAGGGGACTCTATGGTAGTGAGAGAACATCGGCAAAAGTGCTTCAAGCTGGGTTTTATTGGCCTACATTATTTAAAGCCGCACACCAATTTGTTAAAACTTGTGATAGATGTCAACGGGTGGGCAACATATCAAAAAGGAATGAGATGCCACTTCAAACTATTTTAGAAGTTGAGATTTTCGATGTATGGGGCATAGATTTCATGGGGCCATTCCCTTCCTCATTTACCAATCAGTACATTTTGCTTGCGGTGGACTATGTATAAAAGTGGGTAGAAGTCGTAGCACTCCCGACTAACGATGCTAAAGTGGTTCTCAAATTTTTACAGAAGAATATTTTTACGAGGTTTGGCATGCCGAAAGCTATTATAAGTGATGAAGGTAGTCACTTCTGCAACAAATCGTTCAAAGCTCTATTGACAAAGTATGGGGTCAACCATAAGGTCGCTACAACATATCATCCCCAAACAAGTGGGCAAGCTGAGGTTTCGAACAGGGAGGTGAAGAGAATTTTGGAAAAGGTAGTGAATCTAAATCGAAAGGATTGGTCTCTCAGGTTAGATGATGCACTATGGGCTTACCGGACTGCGTATAAAACACCGATTGGTATGTCACCATACCAATTACTATACCGGAAAGCTTGTCACCTACCTGTCGAGTTACAACACAAGGCCTACTGGGCTATTCAGAACTGAACTTCGATCAAGTAGCTGTGGGTGAAAAGAGACTACTTCAGTTAAATAAACTCGATGAATTCCGCCTGCAAGCTTACGAGAACTCGAAACTATACAAAGAAAAGGTCAGGAAATGGCACGACCAAAAAATCAAGCACCGAACGTTCGAGACGGGGTAATCAGTACTGCTGTTCAACTCATGATTAAGGTTGTTCACAGGCAAGCTTAAGTCAAGATGGTCGGGACCATTCACCATCAAAACAGTTTTCCCACATGGCATCATTGAACTTTACAGTCGAAATCCATTGGAAACTTTCAAGGTCAACGGTCAACGATTGAAGCATTATTGGGGTGGCAATTCCAATTGGGACGTCATCACAATCACACTATCCGACGCACCATAAATAGGAAGTACTCAGGCTGAATGACTTAAAATCAAGCGCTAATTGGGAGGCAATCCAATCATATTTTTATTTTCCATATATTTCAATCATGCTAGTAGATTATAGTTTAGATTGATTGGGATACAATAATTTCATTCAGTAATTGCTAAGTTATATTGTTCTTGTTAATTGGTTTACCATGCTTCAAAATGCTCAATCTTTACTCATAGCTATGTTTCATGATTTGCAGGATTTAATTTGATAATAGTTCAAGTAGCAAGGAAGGAAAAATGATAAAAGAGGCCAGGTTCAGGAAATCCACCCCCCGTCGGGGCGGGCCCTCAGAAGCATAAAACCCCCACCGGGGTGGGGGTCTCTATGTTCAGAAGTGAGGGAGCATGCACGTCGGGGCGAGCCTTTTAGGCTTAGTACCCCCCGCTGGGGCGGGGGTCTAGGATTTGAAACAGTTTTAGCAGTTACATGTTAAACAAACTTCTTTTTACTACTTCTTTCTCAAATTAACTTCTAACTCCCATCCATTACCCCCACTTTATACCCAGGAATCTGGCAACTCCCACTACATTTCCCCACTTCGTTCCCACGATTTTGGCATCCTCCACTACATCTCCCCACCACTTCAATCCATTACTCCTAACCCTCTCCATCACACCACCTTTATATAAACATACCCTCACAACCCCAGTTCATCACCTACATTCAATTTAAACTCAGAAAGCCACGCATTAGGGTTCGTATCGTGGGAATTCATCTTGCACTTGAGAGTGAGTAACCCATCTTCAAGTTCTTCATCTTCAATCACCATAATTGCCACAAATTCATCAAGTTTGGGGGAAAGAATTCAGTGTGCACACCAAGTGTTCGACAGAGTCTGTGAGCCAAGTTTGGGGGAAGAAAGATTTGTGTGAAGGTTTTCTGAAATCAATGCCATCTAAACCGACGTCTAAGAGGCAACGGGGAGAGAGTTCCGACACCACTCCACCATCACAAACCTTCGACCGACGCAAATTCAAAAGTGCCACCACCGCCGACTGTTATGACTACATGGTGATGAAAGCTCTTACACCGGAGCGGGGGTTGGCACCAGATCATGTGGATAGGGAGATGATGCAACAAATATATCAGAAGGGGTGGAAAAATTCACTGAGGAACCCGAGGCCGCCGTTGTCAACGTGATCAAAGAGTTCTATGCTAACACCGAGGACAAAGCCCCTTTCAATGTGTTTGTGCGTGGGAGATTGGTTTTGTTCAGGGACGATGCCATCAACACGTATTATCAGTTGCGGGTGGCTAGACAGTGTCAATATGCTCACTTGAGGGATTTTGATCCTAACTTTGAAGCTGTTCTCAAAGATGACTAAGCTGGGAACAACATGGATCAAGGGTCGGAAAGGAGGCACATTGTTCCATAGCAAGGATCTCAGTAGGTATGTGAAGATTTGGTATGCCTTCTTATGTGCGAAACTGATTCCATCCACGCACACATCGGACGTCACCAAAGAGAAGGCACTACTCCTATATGCGATTATGCAAGATTTCATCATCGACGACGGGGCCAAAATTAGCTTTTCCATTCGTCGATGCTTGCGAGGCAATTTTTTGGGCGGCTTGCCACACCCATCACTCATTTGTGGGTTGTGTCGCCAAGCAGGAGTTCGATGGTCTAATGATGAACCCACCCAAATACCATTGTAGCTACTAGATTCTGGACTAATAGCGCGGTATTCGATGTGGGTCGGAGGTGAATCACATCCTCGAGGGTTAGGTTTTATATTTCCATCAGTTTCAGAGGACGAAGTGGACGCCGAAGACACCTCAGATGATGAGGACGAGACTATGGGAGAGAAAGGAACTGAGGCGGAACCATCTTCCGACGCCATATCTAGCCCTCAATTTCTTGTATTTCAACGACAAATGAAGGAGCACAACAAGGAAGCACGAAGGGAGATGAGGCGGCTCGCAGTGAGACAATACCATATGTTTGATGTAATGAACCTGTCGTTCACATCATTGAACACGGCGCTCCAAAGCTTCAATCCTACTACTCAATTTCCATACCAGCAACCGGGTCCAATGCCACACTTTCCACCAAGTGATTCTGAGGAAGAAGAAGAGCACAACAAACCACAACTTCAGGCTTAAAGTGATTACAGGGATGTCCTCATATTTTTACTGCTATATCTATACAATGAGGGTATTGTAGTTTTTAAGTTTGGGGGAGATAGATTTTATTTTGTATGTGAGTTTTAAGCATTCATGTAATCATATAGTTGCATAGTAGCTTAAGTGCATATTTTGTTTTTATTTATATTTGCATTCATGTTATGTTTGCCTATATATATATAAAAAAAATAGTTAGAATTGTGTTGTTTTGCATATATCCAGCAGTATTATAGTTCATTTTATTTTGGCCAACGATGAGATTGAGATTAAGTAGACAAATACATCACTGATTTTTAGAACCGTGATGTAGTTTTTGTTATGAATTGGATCTTGTTCTTATTTGAAACTGGTATAAAAAGGGTAGCACGCGAATAACATCTGTGTCGACTAATTAGATCAAATTGATACATAAAGAGTTTCTAAAGGATAATGCTAGTGTAAATGAGAAAAGGACAAGGATAGGAAGTAAAGACGAAGAATTGGGCAAGAACCTATGTTTGGGGGGAATAAATGTGGGGTACATAAGCTTTACATGCATATCTAATAATAATAATAATAATAATAATAAAATATATATCATGACTAGTCTTGTTTCGGGGCCTTTGTTACTTGAGCAAATACGCCCGTAGGGGTGTCTTAACACCTAGCGCCCTAAGGTCTTTTATGGTCTGGGATTCATTGGTTTAAAGCTCACTAAGGGGTAGCACTGTTAGCCTAATGGAATGACACTTTGCACAATCATATAAAAAAGAGAGAATAAAATGGGCAAAATAGCAAAAAGCCCCCGTAAAGAAAAAAAGAAGAGAAAATGATAATTGTATATGCATAAAGTATATGTACCTTGTGTGAACCCTTGATAGTGGTGATTGATCAGTTTTAGTTGGAACTCGTCTACTTTTGAACTTTTTGAGTTTGCTCTGTATGATTCCTTCTAAGAAATTGGTTATGTATTGAATTTGAATATGTATTAGTTAGTTTGAATTTTGAACACACACACACTGTACCCGTAAGAATGGGGTAAGATTCAAGGATTAGTAAAGAATTATCGATTGGCTTTATTAATGAAGTGTTGTAGTGCTTGCTTGATTTTTCTGAGGCCGAAGGAATAAAGTTGATTCTGTGATACTGTGGATTCGTAGACATATAGTAGATGCATTACATCTCATTGCATAGCATGTTAGTTTGTTTGATTGCATGTGCTCGAAGACTAGCACATTTTAAGTTTGGGGGATTTTGATAAATGGATTTTATATCCACGAATCGGTTCCTAATCCAAGCTTAATTAGTGTAAATTTCTAGTGTTTACGTTCTATTTTACTTGTTTATTGTTGTTTAATGTGTAGGTGTGGTGGTGTGGTGTTTGAGCATAAAATGAGTGAATTGGTGACAATAAAGTAGCTAGAAGAGAGATAGAAAGAAAAAAGCAAAGTTCAAATTAAGATGCCATACCGCTTGTATGCCTATTTAATCCTTTACACCTCGCCAGGCGGGGTTTCTTCTACAGGGACGGTGGCCATACCACGTAGGCAGCGTTTCTATGTAAAACCCCGTCGGCGAGGTGTCTTAATCTGGGCTGTCCTAACTTGCTTCGAACTCTGCTGGAACACAAATTTGAAGACTTGAATGGCTTTGGGACTCTATATGATAGGGGAATTCGACCAGAACTCTGTGGAGGTATATATATTGAGCAACTAACAACGAAATCATCATCATGCAAAGTAATTAACAGTAATTAAGGACAGAATTGGATAGCGAGCATCAGAGTGAAGATTTTGAAGAACATTCATATCGATTGTGAATTAAGGCTAAAGTGAAGGGTGTTCTGCGTTATTCTTCTACTTTGGTTTTATATTTGTAATTGAGAGATGTTATCTTTAATTTATTCAGTTAATATTTCATTTATGATGAACTAAATACTTTTTAGGCTTAAGATGGATCTTTAAGTGGAACGATAATTATGTAATCTTTTATTTTAGTTTAATAAGCTATTATCCGGTTTATCTATATTAATTTGACCTTCAATTTATGAATTGTCTGATAAACGATTCTTTGTGGACTTGTATGAACTCAAGAGATGAAATACGAGTATAGAGTTAGTTAATATAGCATGTGTTCTTGATTTATGTGAATGAACAGAATCTTGATGATGTAACATTCCAGAATTTTAATTGTAATATTAAATATTCATTGAATTATATAAATATTTATTTGATGTGTTTATTGTTGAAAATGATGAAATAAATATTTAATGGATATGTTTATATCATTGAGTAAATATTTGTTTAATGGACTTAATTTTATTTGGTTAATTATTTGTTAAATAAATAATTAATGAGTTAAGAAAATTATTATTATATTGATATTTCAATTTGATGGTTAATTATTTGTTTTGAGTTATGTGAATAAATGATTTATTTAATTAATTGTTATTTGAGTTAATTAAATTAAGTATGAAAGCTTGATTAAATAAAGCGTGACAAATAACTATATTATAAGGAGTTATTAGAATAAATTAAAGTAGTTTAATTTGGTTTGTGCCAAACAAGACTTAATGGTATTAAGTGTTTAACTTTTAAATGGTTTTAGCCAAACAAGGCCCTATGGCTTTTCGATTTTTGAAACATAAATTATTTATAAAATAAACTAAATAAATAAAATATAATTATAATCTATATGTTATATGTTTGGTAACTGATATTTTTAATAAGGTCATTAGTAGGCGTATTATTATTTTTACGTTGGCTAGCCTATCAGTTAGTTTACGCTTAGTAGCTTAACTCTTATACTGAGAAAAGAAAAGAGAAAAAGTTACAGAGGGTTTTAGAGAGAATTTGAGAGAGATTGGTCTGAAATTAGCAATGATTATATTAGCAAATTGAAGGTATGTTCATAATCTTAGTATTTCATATACATATATGAGTTTTACGGCAATAATTTTCATACTCTGTGAATTTTATATGTTTAGAATTGTTGCTATAGAGTTCAATTATGATGATTATACTACTGAGTACTTATAGTTGTATGTGTTAATCATGATTGGAGTTGTGTTTAAGAAAGAATTGTATGCTAATTCCGGTTAACAGTAGAAAAAATAACGACAGTGTATGTTTTATTGATATTTTCTCATATGGCTTATGTAAGTACCAAATTTAGTTGTTAATTTGTATGCTAAATTGTGAATTGAAGCTTGTTTATGCTAGTTCATAAAGAAACAAAGATAATGTAGTTTGAATGAAGTGATTTGGTGAAGAATTGATATCACAGTAATGATTTTTTATGAAGAAACTCAAAAATGGAGTTTTCATATGAAAACATGAAAATTGAGAAATTAAAATAGTTTTAGTTGTTGTTAAATTGTTCTAATTGATGGAATATGTTAGCAATTATGTTTATGATATTGTTATATTTATTTTATATGTTAATTTCAACATTTTGGTGGGTGAAATTGTGTCGATTGGGGCTCAACGGCCATCTCTTCATTCATCTGGTCCGCCTCTGTCTGCACGTGCACCAAAGATACCGCTTATTTGGTTATAACGCTAAACACTACTGCAATTGCTTATTTTGTGTGTGGTAAGCCTTGACTGCGCCACACTGTTAATCTGAGCAGAGCCTGTCTGCTCGTTGCTAGGAACGTAAATGGTAACAAAAAAATTAGTATTCGTCCAAGATCCAGTATTCGAAAAAAAAGCAGATATTATTCGCATTGAAAAAAAAAAATGGATATATATTATTCGGTTTAAAGGTATCAAGTAAATTAGCGGATCACTGAATACGGATATAAGCGTATTCGTATTCGATTAACATACATAAAGTAAATATATCCCATGGATACGGATATCCAGATTCGATATCCGAATCAGAATAACTTATATATATATATATATATATATATATATATATATATATATATATACACACACACACACACACTTAATATTTACATTAATTAAGTTATTAATTAATGTAAATTATTAATTAATAATTTACTGTATAAGTTGTTAATAATTTGATATATACATATATATATATAATATGTATTTATTAATAACTTACATTCATTGATTTATCACTTACATTCATTTATATAAGTTATTAATATATACGTGTGTGTATATATATATATATAAATAAATAACTTAGATTCATTAATTAATAATTTACATATACATTTATATATATAAGTTATTATTATATATATATATATATATATATATATATATTAGTAACTTACATATACATTTATATATATAAGTTATTATATATATATATATATATACAATATATACACACACATATGTATATTAATAACTAACATTCATTAATTAATCACTTACATTCATTTATATAAGGTATTAATATATATTTATATATATACACACACGTTTAAGGACAACGGTCGAGAGGCGGGAGCAATGGACAATATAATTTTATTGTTAAAATGTGTTAGAGTGCGAATTAATTTAAAATTAATCTAGAAGGAGAGTTAAATAAATTAATTCACGTTTATGATTTTTGGGTGAGAGAGTATTTATCACTTTCATTTGCCTAATTATTTAGAAACTAGAAGTCCAAATATGTAAAATAAGTTCAATGTCAATTTTGAATCAAGTTAGATTAACTAGTTGTCACACATACATTATAACTCGCACTCTCCATAAATATAATGAAATTAAATAATTTCTTATAACCATGTAATTTATTTATTGAGGATAAATAATAAATAAGTCTCCCATAAATATTACTATTCATTTATTAAATATTAATTTATTTCTCTTTTTTATTATTTAATAAAATTTGAAAGAATAATATTGGCCAAACACTTGGATGACTAACATTGATCAAAGGAAGGAATCTAACCGGTAAATTTAAGGAGAACATGAAGGATTTGGAGTTATACTCGTACCTGAGGAAACACATTTTTATGAGGGTACAAATCTGATTCTCTATCTATTTTATATAATTGATAATTGCGCACAAGGAAAGATCATGATGATGATTGGTATAAAATTTTAAAATCTGATTTTATCTCGTTTCGCTAGATTTGTGTAATTTGATTGTATGCTTACGTTATATAAAATCCTAACAGTTATATCAGAGCCAAACCTTATGTAAATTATCAATTATGATGATTCCATATGTGTATGGCTATGTGATTGGATCGATGTTGTGATAACCCAAATTTTTGGGTAATATTAAAAATAAGAATTAAATAAGAAAACTCTTATTAGATGATATGTTATGTGATATTGTAGTGCAGAAAAGAATATGTGTCATACAATATATGATGTTGTGTATAATAAATATATTAGATTATATATTTATTATATGTAAGTAAAGTGTAGGAGTAAATTATTAAAGGAAATTAGATGGGTAAAATTAAAATAATTTGTAATATTAAATTATTTTAATGTGGTAAATTAGTGGCATTAAATATACTTCACATTATAACCACTATTTTATTGAAGAAATCATATATTACATTATTGAGTGTAATATATACATGTATTTAATGTGGTGAATATATTAATATATTTACTATAGTTAAATAAATTGTGAAGACAATTTATAGAAAGGAAAGAAAATAATTTAATATATGATATTATGTTACATGAATAATGGTATAATATTTAATGTTATACCAAATGATGTAAAGTAAAAATATGAGATGAGACCAATATGTAAAATATGTATATTGGTATCAACTAGTTAGTAAATTAAATTCATATTTGAATATATTAAATTATAAATTTAATATATAAATAAATTATTTAAAAATAATTTATGGAGAGAAGGAGGAAATTAAATTTAATTATACAATATAAATTTTATAATTTAAATAACTATCTAAATTAGGTATGAGAATTAAATAGCCTAAATGGTTATTTTTATTTAATGGTCATGGTATTTTAATTGTATACTAGTGACCTAATTTAAGAGATTCATGGATCATGTCTTAATATATTAAATTATTTTATATGAATATGTAAGTAAATGAATATGAATATTATGTGATTGTTTATATTTGTTTATTATATAAACAAATAAAAAAGAAACTAATGTAACCTAATTATATATTAGGAATGAAAAATTGAATAACTTAATGGTTATGGTATGAGAGAATAATGGTATTTAAAATATATACTAATTCAAAGAGATTTATTTTATACATCTCAATTAATTAATTTTATAACTTAATTAAAGCAAGTTTAATTGGGTTAAGAAATTAAATGTACTTGAATAAGGATTTAAATTCCAATTGAGTACATTGAAACCCTAATTAAATGATTAGGGTAAGATAAAATTTAAGATAATGGACCATATTAATTCTTATGGCACAAACCTTTTAGTTAGGGAGTCCAAATATTTTAATTGGAAAACCCAAAAAGAATTAAGTGTTAAGCCCAAGTGAGCCTAATAAGTGTTAAGCCCAAGTGAGCCCAGTTGTTAAGGAGCATGTTGGACATTTGCTAAGTAAATAAAGTATTATAAATTAAACCAAAAATGGGGGAAAATGGCCCAATAAGCCCAACACATTAAATTAAGTGGCCCAAGCTAAGTTTATTTGTTAAGGAACATGTGAGAGAATAATAAAATTAAAAATTATACTAATTTAAGAGATATATTTTACTATCTCAATTTATTAATTTTATAACTTAATTAAAGTAAGTTTTATTGGGTTATAAAATTTAATGTACAAGAGTAATGATTTAAATTCTAAATGTATGAAATGGAAACCCTAATTAAATATTTAGGGTTTGATAAGATGGAAAAGATTAGACCTAACCTAATTTAAAAGGCCCAAACAATTGTTAATTGAAAGCCCAAGAGATTAAGGATGTCGACGTCGAGATTTCTATTTGTCCCTTTCTGTTCTTGTCTTTTGGTGTTTTCATGTTAGGTGAGATTTATTTGAAAAAACAAGTTTAAAAAGGTCCGACATGTATATGTCGACGATTTGACTGTAAGAGTCGCCAATTGTTATTTTTAAATGGTTTGCACATAGACCTAGTGATGTGACACTATTTAACTGGTCTGCAAAACCAAAATTTGTTAGGGTCTGGGGGCTTGATTATGCGGAGGGAAGGTGTTAGGCACCCCCCGACATCCGTGATAACACGGTTACCGCCACTTTTCAGTTTAAACTTTTATTTGAATATGTGTGTGTGGGTGTGGGTCTATGTGCAGTTGTCTGGAAGTAGTGCTATGCCTCATTTGCACCTATATACAAAGGGTTTAAATTTTGTATAAAAGTTTAATTTTAACGAGATATGTCAATGATGTTTTGTAAAATAGGTTTTTCAAACCCTTATGCTCAATAGTAATTGAGGCCTTTGATACTTCCATTTTATTAGTGTTCGGCTTGATTGCTTTTATTTTCGAGATGTGAAGCATCTTCGAGAAAATAAGATACATAGTAGTGTCGAACTCTTTGTGGGCATGAGAGCCATCTAAGGAAATTTAGACACCATGAATAATTTACAAGCTGTCTGCAGCTGAAAACGTCCATCACGGGAACTGAATCTAGATTCAGGAACTGAATATGTGATCACATGATTCCTAGGCTCACATGACAAAGCAATATGTGCAAAAGCTAAAATAAGAGCTAGATTTGAATAAATCTAAGCTATTTCAGCTTCATCGGTTCCAATTTAGTCACCATGAATCGACTAAAGTGAGAAATAGCTATATTTAGGCAAATCTAGCCCGTAGCAAAAACTAGAAAACGAATTAGATTTGAGTAAATCTAAGCATTCCAGTTTCAACGGTTCCAGTTTAGTCACCATGAACCAATTAAAGTGAGAAATAGTCAGATTCAGGAAAATCTAACCGCGATGCGATAAAGCGATTATATATATATATATATATATATATATATATATATATATATATATATATATATAAGCGGTAATTATATATATATGAACAATCAAGCGCCACGAAGTGAACTCTAAACACGACACGAAATGTAAATATATATATATATATATATATATAAGCGATAAAAAAGGCACAAAGTGATCTCAGCACTGATTGAAATGTAAATATATATATATATATATATATATATATATATATATATATATATATATATATATATATATATGAAGAGCTATAAGCATAGAATATCACACGAGGCTCAATCGAACAAAATACGATGACGGTATATATATATATATATATATATATATATATATATATATAAGCGGACAAATAAGCGGACGAAAAAATGGACGAGGCAAAAAACACGCGGTCAATTCAACGCATGTTTTTCAAACCCATATACTACGACAGCGTGTTTTTTTGCCTGAGTTAAGATTCTTTGGTCCGCTTATTTGGTCCGCTTAGAACGGCTCCATATATATATATACATATATATATATATATATATATATATATATATATATATATATATATATATATATATATATATAGCGATAAACGCACTGAGATGTATACTCGGGCTCAATCAAGCAGAGTTTGATGACAATAATATATATATATATATATATATAAATTTATATATATACAAAAGCAGTAAACGCTCCGGATGTATATCCAGGCTCAATCAAACAGAGTTTGATGGGAATAAATATATTTATATATATAGAAGCGATAAATGTAGAATATTATATTTGGGCTAAATCAAGAAGCATAGTTCGATAATAATATATATATATATATATATATATATAATAATAATATATATATATATATATATATATATATATATATATATAAAAGCAATAAAAGCGAAAGATCGAAGATCGGGGCATGCACACATAACATAACTCTCAATGTGAATAGATATGTATGTATAAGAGTGAGAAAAAGCTTAAAACCCCGAGATGTCTTATAGTGGGCTGCTAAGAAGACTTCAGATAGCTTTGAAGAATGAACACTTGGTTTCCACCGGTTAAATTTCAATATGTTGTAAAACACAAGCTCACAAGTGTTTAGAAAAAGAAAACACTCAATATGGAGTACTATAGAGGTGTGTACAGAGTGAAATGAGCAGGACTTCCTCGCTTTTTTTCTTCTTAAAATGGCTACCCCAAGCCCTTTATTTATAGAGGGGGAGCCTGATGAGTGTGTTTTATACCTATATTGGCCTCTAATTTGAGCTTAAATTGTGTTAACTCATTAAAATTATGTTCATTTTTACTTGTTTAGTTATGTTTTGTGGTTAGGTGTGGTGGCATATCATTTGTGGCATAAAAGATGGTTTTGTGGCGGAATTTGGCAAGGAAATGAGAAGCAATTGGACTTCAGCAGAAAGACCCCCTGCTGGGGCGGACATGTTACACATAAAACCCCCACCGAGGCGGGGGTACTTAATCAACTAAGAAGCATACCCCGCCGGGGCGGACATTAAACAGTAAAAAACCCCACCGGGCCGGTGGTTGGCATGGTGTGGAACTTAATTGGGCGTCGAATTATTGTCTGATTACGTGTCCTAGGCTGGCGATTAAAAAGAAAGACAACAACATAGAATTAATCAAACAATCAATTAATATCTTGGAAAAATCTAAATTTGAGCAAGAGCATTGGAGGAAGGATTTGAGAAGAAATTCACAAAAATTTTAGAGTGGAGCATAGAAGAGGGGTGGTTCTGGATTCATTCTTTTTCTTTAATTCAATACTTGTAATTGGAATGATGATTATTTTGATTATTTCAGTGTTTATTTCATCTATGATGAACTAATTTACTTATTAGGCTTATGACAGTTCTTATGGTTGAACGATGATTATGTAGCTTCGAATTTCAGTTTAATAATCTATCTTTCAGTTTATCTATAGTGATTTGTGCTTTAATTTATGAATTGCTTGATCACCAATTTTGTGTGGAATTGTATGGACTCGAGAGAGGAAATATGAATCTAGACTTAGTCATTATAGCACGTGTTCTTGAATTCTGTGAATGAATAGAATCTTGATGAATGTTAGGGTAGAGATATGTTTAACATCGCATGTAATCGGATAGAGAACTTGAACTTAAACCTTCTTTGATTGTAATTTACATAGAGATATAGTGAATTAGTTAATTAAGGTGTTTAACTTAATTTTATCTAATTTTTGGGTTTAAGTTAATATGATATTAGTGCATCGAGAGGTGGCTAGTTCTACTTGAGTTTTTGGCGCCGTTACCAGGGACGTTAGTATAGATTTTAATATTTTTCAGTATCAGTTTAATTAGTCCAGTTTTACTTAAAAAAAATTTCTTTTGTTTTGATCTTTCTTATTTCAGGTTCTTGAAGTCAGTTTATGCAAACTCGGTCTAAAAACCCAGACTTGCTTCCTTTTGAGGACGATATCAAGAAACTGTTTCAGAGGCTAAGTAAGTGGATAAAGGACACTAGGGAAAACTTTGAGAATTCTGAGACAGAAGAAATAATGGCTGCCGAAGACCGGAAAGCGTTAAGAGATTTTGCTACACCTAAGGTGAGTGAGATGCAGTCAAGTATTACCAGGACAACTATTGCTACAAATACTTTTGAGATAAAGCCTGGGACAATACAGATGATTCAGAACTCGGTACAGTTTAGGGGATTAGCAAATGAAGATCCGAATGAACACTTTGTCAACTTTTTGGAGATATGTGACACTTTTAGATACAATGGGGTTTCGGATGAAGCAGTCAGACTTTACTTGTTCCCATTCACTATGCGGGATAAGAAAAAGAGTTGGTTACATTCTCTACCGTTGGGTTCAATAATTACTTGGGAAGACCTTGCTCAGAAGTTCCTGGCTAAGTTCTTTCCACCAGCTAAAAATGCAAAAATGAGAAACGAGATCACCATGTTTGAGAAGCAGCATTAGGAGTCTTTATATGAGGCATGTGAACGGTACAAGGAATTGCTCAGAAAATGCCCTCATCATGGACTACCCAAGTGGTTGCAGATGAATACGTTCTATAACGGGTTGAATGGGAATCTCAGGACTCGTATAGATGCAGCTTCGGGTGGAGAGTTTATGGCCAAGAATTACGAGGAGGCATATGAGTTAGTTTAAACTATGACAGCTAGTAATTACAAGTTATAAGACCCTAACTTTTTATAAATAAAATTGAATTTTCTGTAATTATTATTTTAAATAATAAGGTGTTATTTTGATATAATTCTTTGGTTATGGGTGAAATGTGCAAATGTTGTAAAATAAGCAAGTGGTTATAAAATATTCATTGTTGTCGGTGAATATTCGTTTGGTCGTGGAATATTCTTGCTGTCGGGGAATATTCGTACGATGGCGCAACTATTTGTGGGCTCCATAACGGAAAATTGTCAGATGAAGAAAATGACACGTATGAGTTTTTATAAATAACGTCGTAGTTGTTACCTTTAACACTGTTGGAATACCCGTTGGTTAAAATACAGTAATACGCGTGGTTGCACAGTAGCACACGGTATTGCACAATATTTTTGAAATATTGATTCTTACGTAAGAAGGCACTACTCAATAATTGTTACTATAATTACTGTTCAATATTTTATTTTATTGATTCAATAATTGCTACGTTGATATTTTATATTATTGTTGTCTCAATAATTGTCACCGCACAGTATTTTCCATTATCATATCAATAATTCATATTATTTGAATAATATTATTAGATAGCATTATTGGCAATGTCTAAGGAACTTCTGTGTAGGAAATGGGTTTGGTCACCTAATTGCGTGCCAGTAAGGAGAAATCTTTATGGGAAAGTCCCCTCTTTCCTAGGAATGACCTGATTGTCATTATTATGATCCTGTAATATTATTTGTGAATAATTAATTATTGATTTATATGATAAGGAAATATTTATTTTATGTGGATATAAATGAAAGAATTAATGTTGAGGTGTTTTATCAGTATTTTGTCGGAATGGAGGAATTAAAAATCGCCCGTATGTGGATTTCGGGCATTTTATGATTAGAATTTGGAAAACCTTTCTTCTACAAAGTTATAGAGAATTAAATTTCCTATGAGAAAGACATTGGATTCGTAATTTTCTGATAAAAGAGCTATTTATTATGAATTATTGAAGTTACTTATTGTTGTTTAAATTTAAAACATTTTGGAAATTTTCTAGAATGGGTGGGACCCACTTTTGGTAAGTGAGAAATGTGCTAAAATTTTATTTCAAAAGTGGTGTGCGTGAATACTAGCAGGTAAAGCCATCAGGTAGCAGGTTAGTCTGCTTTGGCGTTCTAGCATTTTCCTATAAATAGGGTGCTTAGTTAGAATTGAAAATCACACCAGAATCAGAAGTTTTCTCTCTCTATAATTTCGAGCGTATTTTTGTGAGTATTTAGATATTTTGAGAGTTGCTATTCAGTGCAAGTTTCCTTCAGCTTTATATCCAATATTTCAGATAGAAGTATTATTCTTTTGAGGTAAGAGATGTTATTTTCTTCGTAAATGCTATTTTTCTTTCAATATCATTATACTAAAATATTGGTATGAATTTTATTGTGAATTTTTTTCCTTTTTACGTCGAGGTTACTATTCATGTATACAATACTATTCACGTATACGACACTATACACGAATACGGTACTATTCACGAAGTATGATTTTTCTTGTGGAATTTCTACCTTTTCGTGTCCGAGTTACTATTCACGTATACGACACTATTCATAAATACGGTACTATTCATAGAAAAATGAAATTTACTCTTCTTTGTCCAAGTTGTCTATTATGGTTACTATCTTTGATTGTATCCAAGTTTTGATCTTCATTCTTGAATTTTTCTCCACAATTGATTATTATGGAATATTTTTGAACTTGGATGAACTAAATTACGAATCCCTAATCTTTGTTCTTTTATCTCAATGGATTCCTTGCTTTAAGATATTTTTCATCATCCTTAGTCATAAATGGTGATATAACTGAATATCTTTCGCCTGTAGTGCAAAGATGAATGATTACCTGTGACGCCCCCAAAATAGGTATACATCACCCATTCTGAGTCGCCAAATACATGGTATAAAATTCAAATACAACTTAATTATACAACTGTCATGTAAAATACTACAAAACATAAGCTGAGAGTTTTAATACGAATATTGTCTTCTAGACAGTATTCAAACTCAAATGGAGTCCTTATTACATTTATTATCACACTATTTCACTGAATAGTGAGGACTACTAATGCCAACATCTGGACCGTCACTCCGTCCCCCAACTAGTCCCAGCTATATTCTCATTTCCTAAAGAGAACAATGAAAACAAAGGTGAGCTCAACTAGCCCAGTAAGAAATATTATGACTAAGATAATGCATAATAAATTATCGTTAGCCTTCAACAGTGTTAAACTGATAAAATACAATAATCATCTAGTTTAACTGCAGCAGAACAAGCAATCCATTAGAAGAGTCAAGTAGAGCATGATATCTACTAACTTCTATGATTTAAAAAGGTTTGTCATCAACTTTATCGCTGAGACTCAGCTTAATAAATAAATCACATCATCGAATCATCCCTGCACCATGGCTAAGGATATTCATGTAATCATCAATGGTCATGATTATACCAAATAATCCTTGGTTATAATCATACCAACAACTGTCCATCAATGCACTACATGCCAATGAGAACTTTTACCACATCATTTGTAACATTACGGTCATGATTAAACCAAATAATCCCTAGTCATAATCATACCAATCAATAGTACATCTATGCACGTAAGCCACATATGACTTTTATCACAATATAAGCATGAGGATGATGACAATGATATAAGAATTCAATTAAAAGAAAGCAACAGATAAATTTTTAAAGATTTATAATTTAATTTATTCAGAATTCAAGAATGCACAAATTGTCGACATGATACTGCTTTGTGGAGTAAAATTCAAGAATAATATTGTATTAAAAATGATTTGGACAACAAAGAAATCAATTTTTGTCATGTATAATTCCCCGGGTGAATAGTACCCGAGTGAATAGTACCCCGTGAATAATACTTCGGGAATAGTACTTTGTGAATAGTACTCATGAATAGTACTTTGTGAATAGTACCCGTGAATAGTACTTTGTTAATAGTACCCCGTGAATAGTACTACTCATGGACAGTACTCCGGTATGAAAAGCTTAAAATTTAACAAGAATGTGCACAAAATATCCTTGTGAAACGATACTAGATGAAGCACAAATTTCAAGGATATTCTACTAATTTCACGAAGTATAGAAGAAATACTTTAACAAAATGAAGGTGTATTCTGGAATACGAGACGAAATAATATTACTCACATACTACAGAGTATTGAAGAAAATATTATTCCTTATAAATACTGAAGAAAAAAAATATCCTTTACCTCAGAAGAAGACTAGATACTGGAATAGTGAAGTAGCAGACTTCTCTTCTTCTTTCTCTATATAGCTTTTCTCTATAGAATTGTTCTTGTGAGTCTTAGTGAATTGGTGAGAATGAAAGAAGAATGAGCTTCTATTTATAGGAAAATATAGTTTCGATAATTGCACGTTTTGGGGCTCGAAATATTACAGTATAATACCTTCATCTTTTCCTTTATTTTTAATTTAGTCCTACAAGTATTATCAAACTTGCATCACCTCCCCTAATAGTACATCTTTTGAATCAATAGTACAATCATGTGAATCAATAGTACAATCATGTGAAAAAAATAATTACAGTATAGTACATTCATCTATACCTCCAATTTTAATTTAGTCATGTAAGTATTATCAATCTTGCACCACCTCCCCTAATAGTACATGCATGTGAATCAATTGTACACACAAGTGAACAAATAGTTACAAGCATGTGAATTAATAGCAATTAAATGCTCATTTATCTGATTAATTACTCGATTGGTCAATATAACCTACAGACATCAATTATCATCGGAATAGATGTCGATTTCCATTAACACTAATAATCCCAACATAATGGAAATATCAATTTCATCTTTAATCAACATGAACTTATTCATCATTAATATTATAACTCTTAATATTTAACAAACAGATAATTCCTAGGAAAGAGGGGGCTTTCCGATAAGGATTTCTCCCTATTGGCGCGCATTTAAGTGACCAAACCTCTCCTTGACAGAACTTTCTAGACATTGTCAATATTGTAAATAATAATATGAATAACTTTGTCGTCTCAATTATTGATTTAATAATATAAAATATTATGCAGATGATACTGTGACAATAATTGAATCAATAATATTAAAGATATTATGCAACAATTACTTTAGCAATAATTATGTATAACTTAGTGACTTATCACGTAAGCATCAAGATACAATACCGTGTGCTACTATGCAACCACGCGTATTACTGTACTTTTACCACCGGGTAGTTCAACAGTTTAACGGTAAAAATTTCGCTGTTATTTTTATAAAAAGATAATTATGTCGTTTTCTAACTACGACAATACTTTCGTTGTAGGGTCCACCAATGATTGTGCCGTCGTACGAATATTCCCCGACCAATCGAATATTATATAACCACTTGCTTACTTTGCAAAATTTGTAAATATTACCCACAACTATAACATTATATCAAATCCACACCATAATTATACCGAATAATCCCTGATCATAATCACACCAATCAATAGTACATATATGCACGTAAGCCACATATGACTTTTATCACAATATAAGCATGATGACGATGACAATGATATAAGAATTCAATTAAAAGAAAGCAATGGATAAATTTTTAAAGATATATAATTTAATTTATCAGGAATTCAATAATGCCCAAATTGTCAACATGATATTGCTTTGTGGAGTAAAATTCAAGAATAATATTGTATAAAAAATGATTTAGACAGCAAAGAAATCAATTTTTATCATGAATAATTCTCTGGGTGAATAGTACCCGAGTGAATAGTACTCTGTGAATAATGATTCGAGAATAGTACCCCGTGAATAGTACTTTGTGAATAGTACTCAAAATAGTACTTTGTGAATAGTACCCATGAATAGTACTTTGTGAATAATACCCCTTGAATAGTACTACTCATGGACGGTACTCTGGTATGAAAAGCTTAAAATTTAACAAGAATGTGCAGAAAATATCCTTGTGAAACGATACTAGATGAAGCGCAAATTTTAAGGATATTCTACTAATTTCATGGAGTATAGAAGCAATACTTTAACAAAATGAAGGTATATTGTAGAATACGAGATGAAATAATATCACTCACATACTACAAAGTATTGAAGAAAATATTATTCCTTATGAATACTGAAAAAAAAAATATCTCTTACCTCAGAAGAAGACTAGATACTGGAATAGTGAAGTAACAGACTTCTCTTCTTCTTTCTCTCTATAGCTTTTCTCTATATAATTTCTTTTGTGAGTCTTAGTGAATTGGTGAGAATGAAAGAAGAATGAGCTTCTATTTATAGGAAAATATAGTTTCGATAATTGCACGTTTTTGGGGTCGAAATATTACAGTATAATACCTTCATCTTTTCATTTATTTTTAATTTAATCCTACAAGTATTATCAAACTTGCATCACCTCCCCTAATAGTACATCTTGTGAATCAATAGTAAAATCATGTGAATCAATAGTACAATCATGTGAAAAAAATAATTACAGTATAGTACATTCATCTATACCTCCAATTTTAATTTAGTCATTTAAGTATTATCAATCTTGCACCACCTCCCCTAATAGTACATGCATGTGAATCAATAGCACACATATGTGAACAAATAGTTACAAGCATGTGAATTAATAGCAATTAATTGCTCATTTATCCAATTAATTACCTGATTGGTCAATATAACCTCCAGACATCAATTATCATCGGAATAGATGTCGATTTCCACTAACACTAGTAATCCCAACATAATGAAAATATCAATTTCATCTTTAATCAACATGAATTTATTCATCATTAATATTATAACTCACAATATTTAACAAACAAATCATTCCCAGGAAAGAGGGCGATTTCCGACAAGGATTTCTCCCTATTGGCGCGCATTTATGTGACAAAACCTCTCCTTGACAGAACTTTCTAGACATTGTCAATATTGTAAAAAATAATATGAATAACTTTGTTGTCTCAATTATTGATTTAATAATGTAAAATATTATGCAAATGATACTATGACAATAGTTGAATCAATAATATGAAAGATATTATGCAGCAATTACTGTAGCAATAATTCTGTATAACTGAGTGACTTCTCAAATAAGCATCAATATACAATACCGTGTGCTACTATGCAAACCACGCCAGACATCGCATTTTTACCATAGGGTAGTTCAACAGTTTAATGGTAAAACTTTCGTAGTTATTTTTATAAAAAGATAATTATGTCGTTTTCTAACTACGACAATACTTTCGTTGTAGGGTCCACCAATGATTGTGCCGTCGTATGAATATTCCCTGTTAAAACGAATATTCCCCAACCAATCGAATATTATATAACCACTTGCTTACTTTGCAAAATTTGTAAATATTACCCACAACTATAACATTATATCAAATCCACACCATAATATTCAAAAATATTTTTCGAGAAGAATTAATCTTTATTCATAAAAGTTGGGGATCTTACAACCTCCCCTTCTTATAAAATTTTGTCCTCCAAATTAGGGTGCGTAACTGGTATGTCGAAGAGGTGAGGATACCTTGACTTAATTTCAGATTCTAACTCCCAGGTCATTTCCTCAACATTGTGGTTTCTCCATAAAACTTTGACTTGAGGTATAACCTTGGAGCGTAGAATATGATCCTTCATATCCAAGATTTTAACAGGTACCTCTTCATACGTTAAATCTTCCGCTATCTCCTCTGGTTCTAATTCAATAATGTGGTTCGGGTCTTTCACATATTTACGTAACATAGATATGTGAAAAATATTATGAACATGAGACATACTTGGCGACAAGGCGAGTCTATGGGCCACAGTTCCTACTCGATCAAGGATTAAAAATGGGACAATAAATCTAGGATTGAGCTTTCCTCTCTTTCCAAATCTCGTAACTACTTTCCATGGAGCAACACGTAACAACACATGATCTCCAATATTGAATTCCACGTCCTTTCGATGAAGATAAGCATAACTCTTTTGTCGATCTTGTGAGGTTTTTATACATTGTCGGATCGTTTGAATCTTTTTTGTAGTCATACTTACCAACTCTGGTCCCAACAACGTTGCTTCACCCACCTCATCCCAGTATACTAGAGAATGACACTTTCTTCCATACAACGCCTCAAATGGAGCAATGCCAATACTTGCTTGATAACTATTGTTGTAGGAAAACTCCACCAATGGTAAGAACTTGTCCCAACTTCCTTGGAAGTCAAGGACTTAGAGGCTTATTAAATCTTCAAGAGTTTGAATACTCCTCTCTGACTGCCCATCCATTTGAGGATGATATGCTGAATTAAATCGTAAATCCATGCCCATAGCTTTTTGCAAACTAACTCAAAATCATGAAGTGAATCTTGGGTCTAGATCAGAAACTATGGATACTGGCATACCATGCAATCTTACAATCTCATTTACGTATGTACGAGCAAAACGTTCAAGTGTATAAGTTTCTTGTATCGGTAAGAAATGAGCAGACTTGGTCAATCTATCAACAATGACCCAAATCGCATCTATGCCTTGAGAAACCTTGGGATGACCAGTAACGAAATCCATGGTAATGTGCTCCCACTTCAATTCTGGAATTTCAAGTGGTTGAAATGGACCTTTTGGCACTTGATGCTCCGCCTTGACTCGTTGACAAGTTAGACACCTTGTGATAAACCATGTTATCTCTCTCTATCTTAATATTGCTCCACCAAAATGTATGTCGAAGATCACGGTACATTTTGGTACTCCCATGATAGATTGCAAAAGGTGTGTTGTGCGCCTCCATCATGATTTTATACTTCAAGTCAGAATCGTTAGGAACACAAAGTGTGGAGTTGACTCCAAGTATTCATTCTTCATCGATTCTTGCTTCCGGAATAGCACCTTCTTGCACTTTCTTCCTCATACGCATCAGCTCCAGGTCTGTAGCTTGAGCAGCTTTAACTTTATCAATTAAAGTCGGTTCTACTCGTATATTCGCCATCATCACATTGGCCCCTGGAATATTTAACTCTATCTCCATCCTTTGTAAGTCATACAAAATGGGCCTTTGCGTTGACAATATCACACCGCGTATAATCTTCTACTCAATGCGTCAGCTACTACGTTCACTTTTCAAGGATGGTATTGAATGGTATAATCGTAATCTTTCAATAGCTCAAGCCATCGTCATTGTCGCATGTTGAGTTCCTTTTGAGTTAAGAAATATTTGAGGCTTTTATGATCCGTATAGATCTCCACCTTCTCTCTAGATCATGAATAGGATAATTCCTCTCATATTCATTAAGTTGTCGTGAGGCATAGGGTATGACTTTCCCATATTACATGAGAAAACACCCTAAACCTTTGCCTAAAGAATTGTTGTATATGACAAATCCCTCTAAACTAGCTGGTATTGTCAAAACAGGTGCTGAAATGAGCCTCCTCTTGAGTTCATGAAAACTCTTCTCAAATTCCTCGCTCCAACCGAATTTTGTATCTTTCGAGTCAGCTGAGTTAATGGAGTAGCGATTCGTGAAAATCCTACCACGAACCTCCAATAATAACCAGCTAAGCTGAGAAAGCTACGTACTTCGGTCACTGACTTAGGTTGCTCCAGCTTTAAATTGCTTCAATCTTTTCCGGGTCAATAGATATTCCGTGATTTGATATTAAGTGCCCAAGGAATGCTACTTCCTCAAGCCAGAACTCGCATTTCTTTAACTTGGCATATAACTTGTTTTCACGAAGCTTTTGGAGTATCAGCCTCAGGTGTTGCTCATGATCTTCAATGCTTTTGGAGTAAATGAGGATGTCAACAATAAAGACGACCACAAAGTGATCCAAATATTCCTTGAATACTCGGTTCATCATATCCATGAAGGCAGAAAAAGAATTAGTCAATCCAAAAGGCATGACTAGGAATTCATAATGCCCGTACCGAGTTCTGAAAGCAGTCTTTGGAATGTCATCAGTTTTAATCTTCAACTGATGATATCCATAACAAAGATCAATCTTTGAAATGAATTTGGCGCCTTGCAACTTGTCAAACAGGTCATCAATGCGAGGCAACGGGTACCTATTTTTGAAGGTGACATGATTCAACTCCTGATAATCAATACAAAGTCACATACTTCCATCTTTCTTCTTCACGAATAGAACATGAGCACCCCAAGGATACGTACTAGGTCAAATGAAACCGATGTCTAACAATTCCTGCAGTTGGGGTTTTAACTCCTGAAGTTCAATAGGAGCCATTCGATATGTGGCTTTGGAAATGGGTTTTGTACTGGGTTCAAGGTCGATACCAAATGCGATTTCACACTCCGGGGGTAGGCTAGGAAGTTCTTCGGGGAAAACGTCACGAAATTTATTAACAATAGAAATATCATTCAAATCTGACGTATTTTTGTTTAAATCTGTGACATGGGCTAAGAAAGCTTGACATCCATTTTTTAATAAACGAATAACTTTATGGCTTGATATGACAGTGATTGACTTTAGTGGGTTGGTTGCTTGAATTCGCATAATAAGTTGGTTAGGAATATGAAAGCTAACAACCTTATGAAAACAATCAATTTTTGCATGATGAGTAGTTAACCAATCAATCCCTAAAATCACATCAAATGAAAGTATTTTTAAGGAAATAAGATCGACAGGTAATGTGAGGGTACTAATTTGAACCAAACAAGACTTATAAACAGTGGATGTAATGAAGGTTTCTCCTAACGGAGTTCCAACAGATAAGTCAAAGTCTAATTTCTCTGGAGTCAAATTTAAACGTTGAGCGCAAGTAGGAAAAATAAAAGAATGGGTAGAACCGGTATCAAATAAGGTATATACTTTGCTAGAGTTTATGATTAGCTTACCCGTGATCACCTTGTTTGGATTCCTCGCTTTTTGGGAGGTTACGACAAATACTCTCCCTTAAACTACTAGTTTTGTCTTATCAGGGACGGCCTTTGATGCCTCCATCCCAGCTGGACTTGACTTCGGTGCACAAAAAAAATCGTGCAAGGTGACCTTCTCTTCCGCAATTATAACACGCTTTGGATTGTTGCGTACAGTTCGGACTGATATGTCCCTCCCCTCCTCATTTATAACATACGATTGGTTGTCCTTCCCCTTCCTTAACAACAGGTGTTGGTGATGACGTCTATCCATCATTGTTGAATCTCCTTTTCTTGAAATTTCCACTTCTATTATCTTGGCCATGATTACCACCGAATTGGTTACCATTTCTGGCATATTGATTCCCTCCACGTTTGTTGTCACTGCTTCGATGATTGTTACCACTGGTATTATCATTTTGTCGACTGCTCTCTCTTGGTTGGGTTGACTTGTTATCGCGCTCCAATAACTGAGCCTTATTTACAACATCTGAATATAAACAAAGTTTGTGAGAAATTAAGTATTGACATATCTCGGGTTTCAAAGCTCTTAGAAACATCCGTGTCATTCTCTCCTCATTATCAACCAAGTGGGACCGGGACAACTCGGCAAACTTAGCTTCATACTGTGACACTGTCATATTGTTTTGTTCCAGCTTGATGAACTCTACCTCCTTCATGTGACGAATACTTTTCGGGAAAGTACTTGTCGTTGAACAGTTCTTGCAATTTCTCCCAAGACATCTTCAGTGCGGCAGGTTGAGTACGCTTTATAGATTCCCACCAGTAATCTGCCTCTCCTCGCAACATGAAGGTGGCAAAGGGAACCTTTTGCTCCTCAGAGCATCCCAAGACATCAAATATCTTGGTGATCTGCTTTATCAACGTCTCTGCCTTAATTGGTTTTGGCTCTCCTATAAACTTCGGTGGTCCCAGTTCCTTGAACTGTTTAGCGGTTACCGTCCGAGAGTTGTTAGTGTTTCCTCCTACATTTTGAACAGGAGTTATTCTCACCTTATGTTGCATGAATTGCATAAAGCCTCTGAACATCCCATCGTTCATCACTTGGTCAGCGTTGTTGTTTTCCTGAGTATTATTTCCATCCTAATGCACATTATCCTGCGTATTGATCGTTGGTGACTCAACGGTCTCATGTGCTTCATTACTTATCTCAACATTTTCGGATGTCATTATAAAATACTGCCACAAAATAAGGGTTAATTAACATGTCACATATTATCCTTATACTCTGACCGACCAATTAAATACCAAATAAACTTAGGTAGGTCATACTAGCGATAAAATTCCCCGTCTCTCTCCTCTTAGTTCTTGTCTCACATCTCAGCCAGGGATCATATCCCAAAGCTTAGATACCAACTGTAACGCCCCCAAAATAGGTATACATCACCTATTCTGAGTCGCCAAATACATGGTATAAAATTCAAATACAACTTAATTATACAACTGTCGTGTAAAATACAACAAAATATAAGCTGAGAGTTTTAATACAAATATTATCTTCTAGACAGTATTCAAACTCAAATGGAGTCCTTATTACATTTATTATCACACTATTTCACTGAATAGTGAGGACTACTAATGCAAACATCTGGACCGTCACTCCGTCCCCCGACTAGTCCCAGCTATATTCTCATTTCCTAAAGAGAACAATGAAAACAAAGGGTGAACTCAACTAGCCTAGTAAGAAATATTATGACTAAGATAATGCAGAATAAATTATCGTTAGCCTTCAACAGTGTTAAACTGATAAAATACAATAAACATCTAGTTTAACTGCAGCGGAACAAGCAATCCATTAGAAGAGTCAAGTAGAGCATGATATCTACTATCTTATATGATTTAAAAAGGTTTGTCATCAACTTTATCACTGAGACTCAGCTTAATAAATAAATCACATCATCGAATCATCCCTGCACCATGGCCAAGGATATTCATGTAATCATCAATGGTCATGATTATACCGAATAATCCCTGGTTATAATCATACGAACAACTGTCCATCAATGCACTACATGCCAATGAGAACTTTTACCACATCATTTGTAATATTACGGTCATGATTATACCGAATAATCTTTGGTCATAATCATACCAATCAATAGTACATCTATGCACGTAAGCCACATATGACTTTTATCACAATATAAGCATGAGGATGATGACAATGATATAAGAATTAAATTAAAAGAAAGTCATGGATAAAATTTTAAAGATTTATAATTTAATTTATCCAGAATTCAAGAATGACCAAATTGTCAACATGAAACTGCTTTGTGGAGTAAAATTCAAGAATAATATTGTATCAAAAATGATTTGGACAGCAAATAAATCAATTTTTATCATGAATAATTCCCCAGGTGAATAGTACCCTGTGAATAGTACTTCAGGAATAGTATCCTATGAATAGTACTTTATGAATAGTACCCCATGAATAGTACTTTATGAATAGTACTCGTGAATAGTTCTTTGTGAATAGTACCCGTGAATAGTACTTTATGAATAGTACCCGTGAATAATACTTTATGAATAGTACCCTGTGAATAGTACTTTGTGAATAGTACTGTAAAAATGAATACTACTCATGGACAGTACTCCGGTATGAAAAGCATAAAATTTAACAAGAATGTGCAGAAAATATCTTTGTGAAACGATACTAGATGAAGCGAAAATTTTAAGGATATTCTACTAATTTCACGGAGTATAAAAGCAATAATTTAACAAAATGAAGGTATATTCAGGAATACAAGATGAAATAATATTACTCACATACTACAGAGTATTGAAGAAAATATTATTCCTTATGAATACTGAAGAAAAAAAATATCCTTTACCTCAGAAGAAGACTAGATACTGGAATAGTGAAGTAGCAGACTTCTCTTCTTCTTTCTCTCTATAGCTTTTCTCTATAAAATTGCTCTTGTGAGTCTTAGTGAATTGGTGAGAATGAAAGAAGAATGAACTTCTATTTATAGGAAAATATAGTTTCGATAATTGTACGTTTTGGGGCTCGAAATATTACAGTATAATACCTTCATCTTTTCCTTTATTTTTAATTTAGTCCTACAAGTATTATCAAACTTTCATCACCTCCCCTAATAGTACATCTTGTGAATCAATAGTAAAATCATGTGAATCAATAGTACAATCATGTGAAAAAAATAATTACAGTATAATACATTCATCTATACCTCCAATTTTAATTTAGTCATGTAAGTATTATCAATCTTGCACCACCTCCCCTAATAGTACATGCATGTGAATCAATAGCACACACATGTGAACAAATAGTTACAAGCATGTGAATTAATAGCAATTAATTGCTCATTTATCCAATTAATTACCTGATTGGTCAATATAACCTCCAGACATCAATTATCATCAGAATAGTTGTCGATTTCCACTAACACTAATAATCCTAACATAATGGCAATATCAATTTCATCTTTAATTAACACGAACTTATTCATCATTAATATTATAACTCACAATATTTAACAACCAGATCATTCCCAGGAATGAGGGGGCTTTCCGATAAGGATTTCTCCCTATTGGTGCGCAATTAGGTGGCCAAACCTCTCCTTGACAGAACTTTCTAGACATCGTCAATATTGTAAATAGTAATATGAATAACTTTGTCGTCTCAATTATTAATTTAATAAAATAAAATATTATGCAGATGATACTGTGACAATAATTGAATCAATAATATGAAAGATATTATGCAGCAATTACTGTAGCATTAATTGAGTATAACTTAGTGACTTCTCACGTAAGCATCAATAATCAATACCGTGTGCTACTATGCAACCACGCGTATTACTTTACTTTTACCACCGGGTAGTTCAACAGTTTAACGGTAAAACTTTCGCCGTTATTTTTATAAAAAGATAATTATATCGTTTTCTAACTACGATAATACTTTCGTTGTGGGGTCCACCAATGATTGTTCCATTGTACGAACATTCCCTATTAAAATGAATATTCCCCGAGCAATCGAATATTATATAACCACTTGCTTACTTTGCAAAATTTATAAATATTACCCACAACTATAACATTATATCAAATCCACACCATAATATTCAAAAATATATTTCGAGAAGAATTAATCTTTATTCATAAAAGTTGGGGATCTTACTTACCTGATGAATATCTTTGGCCCGTAGTGCAAATATGAACATGTGTTGAGATGAATATAACCAACTGGTGATACGAATGAATATCTTTGGCCCGTAGTGCAAAGATCAATATTGATTCAAGATGTGTATTGATTGATATTAACAGGGATAAAATATTGATGATTGACTTTTAAATCATAGAAGATAGTAGATTTTATTCTCTACTTAACTCTTCTAATGAATTATTATTTCCACTGCGAATATTGATCTAAAATTTGTTGTCCATTATATTTTATCTGATTTATTGAAGGCTAACGATAATTTATTGTACATTATCTTAGTCATAATATTCTTTACTGGGCTAGTTAAGCTCACCCTTTTCCTTTTTGTTCCATTTTTCTTCTCAGGAGGCGATAATATAGCGGGAACTAGTCGGGGTGTAGAGTGATGGGTCCAGATAGTTGTTTTAGCAGTCCTCACTATTTTGTAAAATAGTGTGATAATAATTGTAATGAGGACTCCTTTTGAGTTTGAATACTGTCTATTAGACAATATTTGTATTTAAACTCACAGTATATGTGTTGTCGTATTTTTCACGACAATTGTAATAATGAGGTTGTAGTTATTTTTTGTACCATGTATTTGGCAACTCAGAATGGGTGATGTATACCTATTTTGGGGGCGTCACACCAGTGGCCTACATCATAGATGACCCAACCTAAGGTAGCTGTGACAACCTGAGAATTTAAATATTTATTAAAATCTTAAAAGATTGAATTAAGGTTAAATATTAAACCTAGACAAAAAATAAGTGTTTGGATTTGACATTTTAGGAAAGGGATTTTGTGAATTTAAGAACTTTGGTGAAGGTTTATAGTGTTAAGGGTATAAGTGTATATGTTCTGTGTATATGGTCATATATGTGTACAATATGTGGTTAAGGGTCAAGGGTTGACCAGATAAACTATATCAGTCATAAACCCTAATAATGTTTTAAGAACCTCGACGTTCAGTAAGAAAACCCTATCGACTGATAAGAAACCATAGCACCGGTTCGAGAAACCCTAGTTTCAGTTTCAGGAATCTAAAACCCTAATTCGAAATATTAAAACCCTAATTTGGGAGCTTGAAAATAAGTATAAGGTTTTTATGTTATTGATTTTATATTTAATTAGGGATAGGCCTAATTGATTATTAGAAAACCCTAATTGTTTAACTTGAAACCGTAATGTACAATTATGGAACCTAGATGCTAAATTAGCAATTTTAATTAAGGAAATACTAACCTTAATTAGCAAGGTTGAATGTGATTAGGAAATTGTAATTAGAAAATCCTAATTATAATTTAGAAATCTTAATTTTCTATTTTTAAATCTTAATTAGAAAAGCCTAGAATATAAATTTGTGTAACCTTAGGGTTAAACCCTAAGGGTTGTGACAAGTTACCAAGTTGCCATTAGCTTTACAAGTCAAATGACCAAACTACCCTTCTGAATATTTTAATGAGGTGGAGTGTAGATCTAACCCTACTTGTGGTTGGTGACCAACCCCAAGCTAGCCATGTGGTCTAGTAATCAACTTTAATCAGCCAACAACTGATCACATGATCAACCATAGGCATTTCATCATTTTATATATAGATCAAAGAGAGAGAAAGTTACCAAACTAAGCTCATTTGCATCCTTACACTCAACCAAACTTTTCTCTCTCCTTAGCCACGAAAATATTAAGTGAATCAGTCACTAGTGTGATCATTAGCAAGCCAGGAACATATCACAAAGATCAGATTCATGATCAAAGCATGAATGAGGTATAAACCCTAAATTTTGTAAATCATGTGATTTTATGTTAGTTGGTGTTTAGATTGGTACTAGAGGGTGTCATTTAGTGATCTGGGCTGTTAGATCCAAAATCCATAACATCTAGATGCTCGAAATTAAAGATTTCAAAAATCTGGAAAACTGGAAAAGTGTGGTCTGACAAACGAATGTCGGACCCATAGATCTTTTACCATTTATAGTTTTGGTTGTTTAAATGTTTGTACTTGTAGTATGTTGTAAGGTCTTTGATCTGGAACTTGAATCAAGCCCAGATCATGTATAGATTATAAGTTATTAACGGTCAAAGTACGTTGACCGAGCACGAATTCTTGAAATCTGGGCAAACCCAGAAACCCAGAATTTTTGACAACGTTTTATAGGCCTCTGATCTTGCTGTTGTTAAGTTGTTTAACCATGTTGTTGTTATATACTTGTAAACTGACATGAGTACTATATATCCATGCCTCTAGATTACCCAAATATTGAACATAATCGAATTTAATGATGGTCAAACTTGGGTTGACCAAACTGCTCAAGAACATTTCTGGGAAACCCAGAAATGTTCAAGAACAGTTTTCTTGACTACTTTGACCGGCCCAGATCTTAAATAGGTTATGTTGTTAAGTTGATATTATGCTATATAATTGTTCCTTGACATCTAGATTACATGATTAAACCTTTATATCCTACAACTTGAGCCGAGAACTTAAAGATTTAAGGGCTCAAAGTATGACCCTACAACTGTTCTTCATTTCTGAAAAAACCCAGAAATGAAGAACAACTCTGACATCATTTTATGTAGCTTAGATCTTGCTGATATGAAGTATGTTGTCCATGAAACTTATTTTGGGTTGTAGTACTACATTAGTACTACAACATTTAAACAAGTACAAGCCCAGAAACTTAATAGATCAATGATCTATACTTGGTCAAAGTAGGCACCCTGTTAACTGGGTTTGAATGTCTGGGTTTGGTGAAGAACACCTATAGCGACGGTTCTGTCGCTATAGGGCCCTTTAGTGACAATTTATTTATGGAAATTAATTTTTTTTATTAAATAAATAGATAAAAATGGTTTTTAATTATTAAAATTACATAATAAATTTCTAAAAATTATTTTAAAGTCTAAAATGAGTTTTTAATAAATTAGAATATATTTCATTAATATTTAATATTTTTGAATATTTATGATATTTAATTTATTTAATTATAATATTAAATAAATTACTTAAAAATGATTTTAATACATAAAAATCATGAAAAATTATATTATGATATAAGAAAATATTTGAAGTTATTTTTAGTGAATTTTAATATTTTGTGAGGAATTTCATTAATAAGTTAATATTAATAATAATTAATTAATTTACTAAGTGTATTAAATAAATTATGGAAAAATAAAATTAATGATTTATAAATCATATAAAAATGATTTAAGTCTTATAAAAAATTTGAAGTTATAAAATATAACTTTTGATATTTTGTCATGAAAAACATTAATATTTAATATTAATGGCAATTATCGATAATGGATTTAAAGGTTTAAAATTCATATAGATATGATTTTAAGGTATTAAAATACTTTGATATATTATAAATATATTATAATATTATTTTATGATTTTTATTAATATTTAGTTTTAAATAAATATTAATGATAAAGGAATTAAGCGGTATTTAAATCATATAAATATGATATTAATAATGGAAAAATAATAATAAATGATAATCATTACTTGGAAATTATTATGTGTGACAACCCGAGAATTTAGGAAATTTTAATTTATTGATTTAAGGTTCAGTATTAGAACCTAGACAGAAAATAAGTGTATGTGTTTGATATTTTTAAGAAGGAATTTTGAGAATTTCAAAATTCTGTGAAGGATTTAGGTGAATTATTTAGGATTAAGGAAATACGTGAAAATATTCTGTGAATATGGTTGTATATGTGTACAGTACGTGGTTAAGGGTCAAGGGTTGAACAGATAAACGATATCTGTACAAACCCTAAGTGTATATTAAGAACGTCAACGTTCGGTTAGAAAACCCTAGCGATTATTAAAAAACTCTAGAAACCTGTTCTGGAAACCCTAATTTTAGTTCTAGGAATCCGAAACCCTAATTCGGGAGTTGACACCCTAAATCAGGAACTTACTGGCATAAGTGTAAATAATTATGGGAGTAATTAGGGTTAATCTTAACAAATTGGTTACAAAACCCTAATTCCAAATTTGAAACCCTAATTATGGATTTGAAATCCTAATTTATAATTAGGGAAAACGAAATTGTTAATTTAATACTTTTAATGTTAATTAGGATATATTAATTCTAATTTCAAGTTAAGTAATTAGAAAACCCTAATCTAATTATGAAGATTTAATATATGAATTAGAAAATTTATTTTTCTATTAAAACCCTAATTCGTGGGTTATGAACCCTAATGACCATTTTGACCATAATTGCTAAATTAGCGATTTTAATTAGGAAATACTAATCCTAATTAGCGAGAATTAAAGTATGATTAAGAAATTTTAATATAATTAGAAAATCCTAATTATAATTTAGAAATATTAATTTTCTATTTTTAAAACCTAAATTGGAAATTTTAGAAATTTAATTTGCAAGTTAAGGGTTAAACCCTAAACCTTAAGGGTTCCAAACCCTAAACCCTAAATATTCCAAACCCTAAACCCTAACGGTTTCATCAAATTACAATTTAGAATTAAAATTACATGGAAATGACATTAATGCCCTTTTTGTATTTTTTTTATATAATTGGTGGGTAGGCTTTGAATTTAGGTAAAGTTGTTCACTAACCCTAACCCTTAGGCATGTGACTTATATCAGCCAACAATTGCCACCTTGCGAGCTATAGATACAATGAATCAAAGAAATCTAAGTTTATAAGTTATCTTACTTTCTTTAACATACTTACCAACCTTTTCTCTCTCATCCATTTCGAAATTTTAGAGTGAGTGGGAGTGAGAAGTTAGACCATGAACATCTGGTAGCTTTCCAAGAACTGGATCAATGATCAGAAATCAAAGATCAAGGCAAGAATGGTAAGAACCCAAAATTTCGAAATCTCTTGATTTTATGTTAGATGTTGTAATGATGGATTAGATATGTGTATTAGGGTGTCTATAAGTGATCTGGGTTGTTGGATCATGGATCCATAACATCTAGATGCTCGAAAATATCATTTTAGAAAATCTAGAAAACTAGAAATTTTTGGCCTGACAGCCATATGTCAGGGCCCATAGATCTTTGTGTATTAATGATCTGTTGTGTTTTATGTTATTGATCTGTAGTCTGACATGTTGTCTATGATCTGGACTTGGAATCAGGTTCATATCATGTGTATATTAGGATTTATACGTAGTCAAACATCGTTGACCGGTCACGAAAGTTTGTTTCTGGGCAAACCCAGAATTCCAGAAGCGTCTGACAATATTTAAATGGTCTCTAATCTTCCGTCTATGAAGCGATCTGACCATGTTTGTGTTATATAACTACAGAATGACATTTAGGCTTCATGCTCAAGCTTATAGAACTCACATATCATGAACAAAATCATAGAAATTGTCGGTCAAACCTACGTTGACCACCAACTTATGTAGAAATCTAGAAAATCCAGATTTCTTAAGAACAAGATTTCTGTCAGACCTTTGACCGTGCTAAATCTGACATTGGTGATGTTTGTGAACTTCTAAGTTGTCATGTAAATGTACCTTGACATCCCTACTTCATGATTCAATTTTTATATCGTACAAATCAAGCCCAGATTGCAAGTTAAAAGGATCACAAAGTAGGTACTAAGGTTGTTCTTCATTTCTAGGTAACCCAGAAAATGAAGAATATGCCTGACATGATTTTGTGGGACATAGATCTCTCGGTTCTGATGTTGTATGACCTATTTAGTTGTTGGAATGTGTAATATTACATTAGTACTACGATCTACAAACATTAGTAAGCCCAGAAATCATCAAGAATCTAGATAAAATCACGGTCAAACAACCCACCTTAGTTTCTAATATGAATGCTCAAGAACAATTGAAGAACACCTATAGCGACGGTTCTGTCGCTATAGAGCTCATTAGCGACGATTTTAATATTTTTTTTTCTGATTTTTCGGAAATTAATTAAAAATAGAAAAAATTAGATTTTAATTATTAAAAATACTATATAAATTCCGAAAAATTATTTTAAATTTTGAAAAATAGTCTTTAATTATTTAGATTATATTTCAAAAATATTTAATATTTTGGAATATAATGGTATTGAATTTATTTAATTATAATATTAAATAAATTATTTAAAAATGATTTAAATACTTGAAAATCATGAAAAATTATATTATGGTAAAAGAAAATATTTTAAGTTATTTTTAGTGACTTTTAATATTTTGTGATGAAATTCATTAATTAATTAATATTGATGATAATTAATTTATTTAATAAATATATTAAATATATTATGGAAAAATAGAATAAATGAGTTATAAATCATAGAAAAATGATTTAAGTGTTATAAAAATATTTTAAGTTATAAAATATAACTTTTGATATTTTATCATGAAAATATTAATATTTTAATATTAAAAGCAATTACCTGGGATAATGAATTTATTTGTTTAAAAATCATATAAAGGTGATTTTAAAGTATTAAAAATACTTTGTGATAATATAAATATATTATAATATTATGTTATGTATTTCATTAATATTTGATAATAAATAAATATTAAAGATAAAAGAATTATGTGGTATTTAATTCATTTAAATACGTGTTTAATGATTAAAAATTTACGATAAATATTAATAATTACTTAAAAATTATTACGAGACTTTGAAAAGTATTTCGACTATTATTAAAATTATCTGAGATAATTGTTATGTGTTAGGCATAGTTTAATTGAACTTAAACTCGTGTATTGTCCGACTAAACCGTCGGGACGTTAGAATTTTGTCGGATTCAAGTCAGACTGAAATAGTTTGACATGATACTGATCCTTATGTGTTATAGACTGATAGGGTTATGTGTTATGTGTTTAGGTTATTCTATGTATATCTATATATATAATAGTATTATATTGTGATGATATTATTCTAATATTGGAGATCTATATTACTAATATTAGGTCTTTGGATAAAGAGATATAAATTGCGTTGCGGTAATCAAAGGTTCAGGTAAGTTTGTTTTCACTTAACTCTACTAAGAGTTGTTTTATTCGGATAAGCTTATGGTTAATCATTGCTGGTTTCCATGAATTGTACCTTGTACATATTGCATGTATAAGTCAGGTATGAAAGGCTGATCACCTTCATTACCAGTTGTTTCAGATATATTTGTTCATGTATAATACTTGTTCAGTCATAAATTTGTTCTCGCTAGTTCACAATTATATTATTGAATTATAGCCAGCTTATTATTGAGACTCTTTCAATCACGATATATCGTTATATTATTGAACTTAAACTTGCTGGGCAATCCTTATGCTCACCCTTGCTATATCATGATAAAACATTACAGATCAAGGCAAATGCGTTGGATACAAGGAAAGGTTAAAGACAGTGCCAGTTTAAAGTAAATGTCAGCGATTAGTTTTGTAATAGTATAGTTTAATAATAATGTTATGTGTTGATTAAGTTATGAATTGTGGTTAAGTTAAGGTTACTCGACCTTGGAGAATATTGTGTAAAGTTATTGTATAAACAATTTATGTTTATATCTTTCGGAAATAGTAATAGTTGTATAGAATGATCAAATCGGATCCGCGGTGATTCGGGACCTCGGATTCGGGGCCGTCACAGTTGGTATCAAAGTAGTAGGTTATGAACCTTAGGTAGGAATACCTGAGACTAATAACCGCAGTGATTAGGATAAGTACTAACTCAAATAGAGTTAGTTGGTCGGTAAGATTCAAAGACGAATCTTGGCGAGTTAAAAGATACAGAGTTCCCTAACTTTTATAATTAAGTTGAACAGTAATGATGAATAGATAGAGTCTAAAAGACTAAAAGTACAGTGATAGAAGATCGTAAAACAAAACGATCAGAGATATAGAAATGAATCGTAATATATACGATGAGATCACCCCGTGATCGGATAAGGTTATAGTATGGAGGAGGATCAAGCGAATGATTGAAAAGTTTATAGCAAGATTGCTGGGTGTCAGTTGTACTATGAATTGGTACAGATTCAAGAAAGGATTATGAATACGGATTAAATGAAATTCGTATTGAGAAGGGAGTTGGTGTTAGGTGGGGATTCAATTGAGGATTCATGTTGGCAGGTGAGTTGTATGATTCCTTGTGTCGGCGGGGAATTGTACTTGGTGTAATAACTACTTAGTTCTGACAATGATAATCATTGAAATGTTTGTGTCGCGCTATTTGCTATATGCGTGTTAAGAGGGTGATTCCTTTTTTATGTGTATAACAGATAGATAGGTCATAGGTAGAGGATATAAGGTTAAGTACGAGTTCTTAAAACTCATACTTATGTGACATACTTGATTCATAGTTATATGAAATTTTTATGAACCCCTCAGCGAACGGACGACAAAGGTCAGACTAGGAAAGTTCTTAAACTCATATGATTGTGGCAATTTATGGACTCATAAGTGTGGTTTTACGAACTGGGTATAGTTGTGTGTAAATAAAGTATTGAGGATAATAATAATAAATAGACTGTTTAAGCAAATGATTATTAGTGAAGAATTAAGTTTTCCAAAACTCCTGGCTATGCTAGACTTCGAAATGATTGACATCAAGCTAAATACGCACTATGTGCCTTTTAAAAAAATGATGTAGACTCGTAATCATTTTTGAAACGGTTTAAAGTATAGTCTATGCTACTTATTTCAGCTATACGCAAATGATTTGAAATATCAAAATACATTTTTATTTATCACTCATGTACCATGTAACCTGGTGCAGAGATGATAAAAATTTGATGGAGTTGTAAATACAGGAATACTTAGTGTGAATTTGATCTAAAATCATTGTTCCACTATTGTATGATATGTTATGACAAAGTCATACAATGACGGCAACCTCAAACAGACTGTTAATACAGTACGACATCATGACGTCATTCTCGAAAATATTTTCAAAAATTTTAATTTGCCAACGGGGTTTGGCTACACTTTAATAATTCGATTGAATTGAATTATTGATATGAGTCTATGCTATTCGATTCAGCTAGACTAATGTTTATGAAAACTCTAAAGTGTTCATTGAAAGAAATTTCCTGAACCAAATTGCTTTGGTACGGAATCCTATGATAAGACTGAGGTGAAATATGTTGTTTGGATAAATAATCCAATCAAGTAGCGTTAATATTCACTATACATAATTAATACATTATGCATGACGTAAGAGTACGATAGGCTGATCACCTAAAGTACTAACAACGGTAGTTTACCTTCTTTGTGATTGCAAATATACCAAGTAATGTGTTATTTTGCGGTATGATCAAAACCTTTAAAACTATGTGTTCATGGTTTATATGACCCCTCAGCACAATTTGAAAACTTTTACTCTTGTGAGTGGTGTATTGGGTAGCATGTGATGCTGTGTATGTCTGGTGTATGGTATAAGCAGAATGGTGTAAGGTGTAAGGTAAATTTCGGGGACGAAATTTTTAGAAGAAGGGGTGAATGTGACAACCCGAGAATTTAGAACCTAGACAGAAAATAAGTGTATGTGTTTGATATTTTTAAGAAGGAATTTTGAGAATTTCAAAATTCTGTGAAGGATTTAGGTGAATTATTCAGGATTAAGGAAATACGTGAAAATATTCTATGAATATGGTTGTATATGTGTACAGTACGTGGTTAAGGGTCAAGGGTTAAACAGATTAACGATATCTGTAACAAACCCTAAGTATATATTAAGAACGTCAACGTTCGGTTAGAAAATCCTAGCGATTAATAAGAAACTCTAGAAACCGGTTCTGGAAACCCTAATTTCAGTTCCGGGAATCTGAAACCCTAATTCGGGAGTTGACACCCTAAATCAGGAACTTACTGGCGTAAGTGTAAATAATTATGGGAGTAATTAGGGTTAATCTTAACAAATTGGTTAACAACCCTAATTCAAAATTTGAAACCCTAATTACGGATTTGAAATCCTAATTTATAATTAGGGAAAATGAAATTGTTAATTTAATACTTTTAATGTTAATTAGGATATATTAATTCTAATTTCAAGTTAAGTAATTAGAAACCCTAATCTAATTACGAAGATTTAATATCTAAATTAGAAAATTTATTTTTCTATTAAAACCTTAATTCGTAGGTTATGAACCCTAATAACCATTTTGACCCTAATTGCTAAATTAGCGATTTTAATTAGGAAATACTAATCCTAATTAGCGAGATTTAAAGTATGATTAAGAAATTTTAATATAATTAGAAAATCCTAATTATGATTTAGAAATATTAATTTTCTATTTTTAAAACCTAAATTGGAAATTTTAGAAATTTAATTTGCAAGTTAAGGGTTAAACCCTAAACCTTAAGGGTTCCAAACCTTAAACCCTAAATGTTCCAAACCCTAAACCCTAAGGGTTTCATCAAATGACAATTTTAGAATTAAAATTATATGGAAATGACATTAATGCCCTTTTTGTATTTTTTTTATATAGTTGGTGGGTAGGCTTTTAATTTAGGTAAATTTGTTCACTAACCCTAAACCTTAGGCATGTGACTTATATCAGCCAACAATTTCCACCTTGCGAGCTATAGATACAATGAATCAAAGAAATCTAAGTTTACAAGTTATCTTACTTTTTTTAACATACTTGCCAACCTTTTCTCTCTCATCCATTTCAAAATTTTAGAGTGAGAGGGAGTGAGAAGTTAGACCATGGACATCTGGTAGCTTTCCAAGAACTGGATCAATGATCAGAAATCAAAGATCAAGGCAAGAATGGTAAGAACCCTAAATTTCAAAATCTCTTGATTTTATGTTAGATGTTGTAATGATGGATTAGATATGTGTATTAGGGTGTCTATAAGTGATCTGGGTTGTTGGATCATGGATCCATAATATCTAGATGCTCAAAAATATCATTTTAGAAAATCTGGAAAACTCGAAATTTTTGGCCTTACAACCATATGTCAGGGCCCATAGATCTATGTGTATTAATGATCTGTTGTGTTTTATGTTATCGATCTGTAGTCTGACATGTTGTCTATGATCTGGACTTGGAATCAGGTTCATAGCATGTGTATATTATGAGTTATACGTGGTCAAACATCGTTGACCGGTCACGAAAGTTTGTTTCTGGGCAAACCCAGAATTCCAGAAGCGTCTGAAAACATTTATATGGTCTCTGATCTTTTGTCTGTGAAGCGATCTGACCATATTTGTGTTATATAACTGTAGAATGACATTTAGGCTTCATGCTCAAGCTTATAGAACTCACATATCATGAACAGAATCATAGAAATTGTCGGTCAAACCTACGTTGACCACCAGCTTATGTAGAAATTTAGAAAACCCAGATTTCTTAAGAACAAGATTTCTGTCAGACCTTTGACCGTGGTAAATCTGACATTGGTGATGTTTGTGAACTTCTAAGTTGTCATGTACATGTACCTTGACATCCCTACTTCATGATTCAATTTTTATATCGTACAAATCAAGCCTAGATTGCAAGTTAAAAGGATCACAAAGTAGGTACTAAGGTAGTTCTTCATTTATAGGTAACCCAGAAAATGAGAACAGGCCTGACATGATTTTGTGGGACATAGATATCTCGGGTCTGATGTTGTATGACCTATTTAGTTGTTGGAATGTGTAATATTACATTAGTACTACAATGTACAAACATTAGTAAGCCCAGAAATCATCAAGAATCTAGATAAAATCACGGTCAAACAACCCACCTTAGTTTCTGACATGAATGCTCAAGAACAGCTGAAGAACACCTATAGCAACGGTTCTGTCGCTATAGGGCTCATTAGCGACGGTTTTAATATTTTTTTTCTGATTTTTCAGAAATTAATTAAAAATAGAAAAAAATAGATTTTAATTATTAAAAATACTATATAAATTCGAAAAAGTATTTTAAATTCTAAAAATAGTTTTTAATTATTTAGAGTATATTTCATAAATATTTAATTTTTTGGAATATAAATGGTATTGAATTTATTTAATTATAATATTAAATAAATTATTTAAAAATGATTTAAATACTTGAAAATCATGAAAAATTATATTATGGTAAAAGAAAATATTTTAAGTTATTTTTAGTGATTTTTAATATTTTGTGATGAAATTCATTAATTAATTAATATTGATGATAATTAATTTATTTAATAAATATATTAAATAAATTATGGAAAAATAGAATAAATGAGTTATAAATCATATTCATTTAAGTGTTATAAAATATTTTAAGTTATAAAATATAACTTTTGATATTTTGTCATGAAAATATTAATATTTTAATATTAAAAGTAATTACTAGGATAATAAATTTATTTGTTTAAAAATCATATAAAGGTGATTTTAAAGTATTAAAAATACTTTGTGATAATATAAATATATTATAATATTATGTTATGTATTTTATTAATATTTGATAATAAATAAAAATTAATGATAAAAGAATTATGTGGTATTTAATTCATTTAAATACGTGTTTAATGATTAAAAATTTACGATAAATAGTAATAATTACTTAAAAATTATTACGAGACTTTGAAAAATATTTCGACTGTTATTAAAATTATCTGAGATAATTGTTAAGTGTTAGGCAGAGTTTAATTGAACTTAAACTCGTGTTAAGGGTCAAGTATAACTTAGACCAGTTAGCTAAACTTTATGTTAAGAAAATCATTTCCAGACATGGAGTACCACTATCGATTGTGTCAAATCGTGATCCACGATTCACATCGAACTTTTGGAGGAGTTTCCAAGAACAGTTGGGAACCCAACTAAAGTTAAGCACAACTTATCATCCACAGACTGATGGGCAGAGTGAGAGAACAATTCAGACGTTAGAAGACATGTTGAGGTCTGGCGTCATAGATTTCAAGGGTAGTTGGGATGATCACCTACCACTAGTAGAGTTTGCATATAATAACAGTTATCATGCAAGCATAGGTATGCCACCTCATGAAGCTCTGTATGGAAGAAAGTGCAGAACACCTTTGTGTTGGGATGAGGTGGGAAAACGCCGGATGCTAGGACCAGAATTGGTGTAGCCGACAAGGGATGGGGTAAAGTTAATTCGGATGTGTCTCGTCACAGCTCGGGACAGACAGAAGAAGTATACGGATTCGCATAGACTAAGTCGAGAGTTTGAGGTGGGCTCGTATGTGTTTCTAAAAGTATCTCCCTAGAAAGGAAAGATACGCTTTGAAAAGAAAGGAAAGTTAAGTCCAAGGTTTATAGGACCTTTTGAAGTATTAAAACGGGTGGGAGAAGTAGCTTACGTGATAGCATTACCTCCAGACCTGGAACGAATACATAATGTATTTCACGTATCTGTATTACGTCCATATAAAACGGACTATAAGCATGTAATTGAGTATGAGCCGATTCATATCGAGAAAGACTTAACATATGAAGAATCGCTGATGCAGATCATTTATAGAAAGGAACAAGTTCTGAGGAACAAGGTAATACCATCAGTAAAGGTATTATAGAAGAACCACGATGCTGAAGAAGCAACATGGGAATTCGAAGAAAAGATGAAGATAAATTTTCCTCATCTATTTGATTAAAGTAAGACGAGATTCTGGAGACAAAATCTTTATAAGGGGGAAGAATGTAACTATCGAGAAATTTGGATCTTATTGTAAAATAATTTTATTGAATTAAATAATAATAAAATTCTATTATATGTGTTATCAAGATGGTTGTCATTGTATAATCTATTGATGTTAGAATGTCGTAGTATTTGAGCTACGTGAATGAATTAAAGTGTTTGAATTTCCAAGACGAAAATAAAAGTTTTTGGAGAAATTTTTTGAAAAACACTATTCATCTGTATTTGCTCGAGATCTATTTTTGAATTTCCGAGAAATACGTAATGATAGAATGACAAGGAAATATGGATTATGTAATAAAAATCTAGTTATGGAAAATGTAATATTTCGCTTGCGGACTTAATTTATAAACGTTAAGGAAGGCGAAGTAGTAATGAATAAGTAATAATTGTATAATACTTAGGTATTGTGCAAAGTAATGAAAATGAGTATAATACAAAGTATTATACGAGTTGGTATGAAGAATGGAATATCGTATATAATTTCTATATGAATTAGAATACGAAAATGATACATAAACTATTTATATATGTATTAAGTAATTTTAATGGACTTGGAAAGGTTGATTGGATTTACTACAAGTCTAAGTGAATAAAATGTTAAGGCCCAATTATTAATTAATGAACCAACTAGTGTTTATTGAATCCAAGCCCAAGCTAGAATCCATGAGTTATAATGACCCATGGGGCAAACCATATTAATATGGTAAGTATGGTGACCAAGTTAATGTGGTGACCAAGTTAGGAGTAATGACCAAGTAATAGAAGTAATGGCCAAGCATAGGATAAGAGTTGTGATTAGCCTAAACTACCCTAGCTTTGCAACTTCTATAAATAGAGAAGGCTTGCTAGCCATTTAACACTTGTTCAAATAATCCAACATTACAAAGTGCTTAATTGTTAGAGAGAATAAGCAACAATAAGTTATTTCCATTTGTAAGAAGAAGAAGGAAGCTACCTTACCAAGAATTCAAAAGTAAGACTTCTTCTCCATTATATTTTATCTCTACCATGATAGTTTGATAAGTAAAGTATGGATTAAGGATCATGGATGTTAAAAAAGTAAGAAGAATGAGTAAGCAATGAACTTAAGTCACATAAGTTGGCAATAAGTCATTTGAACTTATAAAAGTTATAAACTTATTATAAGTTAACCTTGAATTTTAGTATGAAAATTATGAACTTGTAATGAGTTTTTTAAGAGGAGTGAAGTGGATGTAAAAGAACTTGTATTAACATATGTATCATGAATACATAAGTAAAGTTATATGTTAAGAATATATAAGGTATGATGATTAAGAAACTTTAATTGTCATAAGTCATGAACAATGAAATCTTAAGTAGTTTATAATTTGACAAGTTATAAGCTCATGAAGAAATAAGTCTAAAATCCAACAATGAAAATAAGTTGTTGTAAATAGTATGTTGAGATGTTCACATAATGAATGGAATTCATTTACAATGTTGAACAAAACATAAGAATGAAGATTTGTCGGAAATTGCACGATTGGACGATAATCGTCGAATTCGTAAAATTCTCGGAATAGAAGTCAAATTTTGTGTTTGAACTCAGAACCATTGTTTTCCAATGGAGACAAGTCATATTTGGCATTTAAGAGTCGCGGACTCGAAAATGACCGGATTCCGACTTAGAACGAAGAAACGAGCGTTGAACGTTCACAAACGTTTATCGTTTTTGTTAAAAATGAACCAATAGATGAATTTTTCCCAAACAAAGTCAAATAGATAAAATTCTTGCATGAACGCGTAGATTACGTAATTTGTGAACCGTAGGCTTTTGAACGAGCCAATTCAGACTTATAACGAAGAAGTTATCGTCAGAAGTTCACAAAATTCAAAGACCGAATTTTTTTCGGTGCATGAGTTGGCCATGCTACGCCAACCCTAAGCTAAATTGGTCACGCCAGAAGTAGCGCAAAGGTGTCGAGCACACCTTGCAAGAGTTCACCGCAATGAATCAGTAGTATAATTTGTAGAAATAGCAATACCATATACTGATCTGAAAAATCCCTTTGGAGTGAAATAGCCAGCATGACCCACTAAGTAAGGGACAAATACAGCCGCCAGGTCTCGTAACAAGGATGGTGATGAATGTTTCTAATTACAAACAAAAAAAAGCTAATTGATTTAAAAGTAAACACAACCTAAGGAATGTAATGTAACATTGTTTAAACTTTGTTAAACCTTAAGGATGTTGTATAAAGGTTGAGATAACCTAGTCGAATATAAATGCAAGGATAATGATAAACCAGAACGGATAATAACTGAATCTAATACACAATTAGATTGAGATGAATAGTAAGAATAGTCATATACATACTTGATTATATGTGACCTAATGTAAGGCATTATGTGATCATGTATTGTAGAGACTTGAAAGACTTGAACATAAAGTTAATATACCGTGAAGTAGCACGCTTAAAGGCAAGTATATTTCGACTCTTGTCTCAGTTCAATCTGAACAAGTTTTTGAAGTTCATGTATTCTTTCGCATGAATTGAGGTATGTTGAAGTTAAAGCCAATTCCTTTGGCTAGACTTGATATATTGATAATCTAGTCATTTATTATCAAATGTTGTTATCTTTTGTCAACTACTTGATATGGTTTTCAAAGGAAGGCTGAAATGTTAAACAAATGTTTTGTCGGTAAAATGACAGGCACGTGAGGTTGCCAAATGCTTAAACGTGCATACGTTTAATGGATGTAGTGTTGATCAACATAGAGTACAATAGGCTGATCACCTAGAAGTGCTCGTAAGTAATATTGGGCTTATGGATTTAGTTTCGGGTTGTCCTTTTCCAATAAAGAATGAATGCTCGAGGTCTCTGACCGGAGTAAATGTTTTTCTAAATATTGTTATAATTGTTAAATATTTTGAAAGAAAGATAAAGTGCTATTTTGAATTATCAATAGTACTTCATAACTATTGTTCAGTTATTAAAGATATACAATTTGTATGTGTTAAGCTTGTTGTTATTGAATTGTTATACTTGCTGAGCTAGTTATGCTCACTCTTGCTTGAACCATATGAATGCAGCTAAGACTAAACGTCCCGAAGGATCGAAAAAGGATAAAGGAAAAGCTAGGCGCATTGTTGTCGTCTTGTAATAGTATAGGTCTATTGTTGTAATGTAACTGATATTATGACAAAGAACCTTTGTAATGGGTATAGAACCTGAAAAATGTAAATATTACTTTAAATATATGGAAATTATGTTCGTTCTTTAAGACTTTTTAATTGAATGAATGTATGAATGTTGTACAGTATAGCACCATTTGTCGGGTTGGAAGATACCCGGATTTGGGGGCGCTACAAAAGTTGTTCCGATTTATCATTAAATAGAATAAATACAATGGTCTAGTTATTGTTTCAAGTCATGGTAATTCTCTAATATTTTAATGTGAATGAGAAGCACCATATGAATTTAGAAAAAGAGCAGAGTAACAACTAACAAACATGGAGAAAGGGCATAAAGATGAGAACCTCAAAAATAATAAATTGTGTTTCCTCTATCCCAATATAACAGCTTCCATTTCCTCTAAAAATTTACAATACCGAATAAAGTGAGCATGATTGTAGGCCAACATGTCCCAAAAACCAGTTCTTAATTTCAAGTTGGCATGGATACAGTCGCAGTGAATAGAGTTGAATCTAATTTACTAAAGATAATTGCAGGAAAGCCCTCTCTACCTAAAGTCCTCTCTGCTTTTTCTGTCTGGGAATTCGCAGCCATATGGATGAGTTTCAAAATAAAAGGCAAAAACAACAAGTTCTAAATCAACATTATAATGTTATTATAAACACTCAGAAAGATAAAAGATTTCCCCAACCAATGATCATAGAGGGGGAGTGCTCCCACTAGACAATAATCATTTTAGGCTAAATCAGAATGGCAACTTATAGATTGTTTCAATTCCAGCTATCTTCGAGGTGGTGACAACACTATATGAAACAATGTGCCAAAATAACTAATGCTAGGATAACAAGATTTATAGAGATGATTATGCAAGTGGGAAATAACTAATGCTAGGATTTCAAATAAAGCATTGCCATTTTACTAGAGGAAATTAATTGGTGCTACTAGTAGATAGAAGAATGATATATTTTACATACTTGAATCTGAGCTCCTGTATTGCTTTGCATACTTTTTGGTCTCACCTCCTTTACCTATTATAAGACCAACCTAAAAATGAAGAAGTTACATCAGAAAAAATAATAAAGACAAATTTAGGTATTAGTAATAAAAGATTCAATGACACTTTACCTTGTTGTTTGGGACTTTCATAACAAATTGTTCAAATTTCACCTTGTCATCCAGTTAGCCTTTTGAAACTATGCCGTAACCCCTAATTTAGCCTGTTACCAACAACGCAGAAAAGATCATAATTAAAGCATAAATTTCCAAAATTTCCAATATTATCAACAACAAAACACCTGTATAACAACAAAATGAAATACAAGGTAACTCAAAAGCATTCACAAGATAATAGTTTCCTAAGTAGCAAAGAAAGTACCTGTCCAGATGTTAATGATGGAAACATGTTTGGAAACATTCCAGGAATGGCTGGGGTGGTACCAGGAACATAAGACAAGACATAGAACATCTAGTAAACATTTACAATAAAAAAATCCAGTAAACATTTAAAAATGAAAAATTAAATAAGACTGAAATAAAGGCCCTAAATACCTAAATACTAAATTCAAACACATTGTTCCTTAAAGAATCAACTGAAGAGGCAGGAAGAATTCGAAAAGGCATAAAATCTGACCAAACAAAAACACAGAATAACCACAAATTTTATAAAAACATATTTTTTTAAACAAAAAAAAACCAACAAAAATATGTCTACCACAAATGGTAATCTAAAAACCTCAAACTTTAAGAAAAACAAAAAGCGGACATACCTGGCCACAAACATCTTCACAAAAATGGAGCACCTGAGGAAAGTTGGGGTTCTAGGCCCAAACGGAGCCAGCCTGACCCAAAATAGTAGCAGAAGTGAGCTAATTGCCTTCTTCGGTTTGGTACAACAAGTGATTATCAACGTAAACTTGGCACGACATCTTGAAATTAGGGTTTATACAACAACTAAAATAGGAATACCTTCTTCTCCTATTCGATTTGGGGATTTTGTGCGGTACGGATGAGTACTGGAAGAAGGAAAATTGTTTGCGTAGCGTCAAAATCAAGCAGAGTAGCGTAATATAATTGAAGGAGGAGCGATAGAGAGAATAATTTCCTTACCTTGTGAGCTAGATGGGAGGAACTTCAAAGGGGAGGAATAACTAGGGTTTTGGTCTTGTGAGCGAAAGAGAGCAGAGAGAAAGAGCAGAGCAGAGCAGAGCACAGCGTGTTTTAATTTTAAGTTTTCTAGTTCGTTTTTTGCTCCGTGTTTTGTTAGATACATAACGTTTTTAAAAAAAATCATTATCTATTTAAAACCAAAAAATGTCCCTTTTAAATAGATAACGTTTTTTCATATGTATCTACAATGTTTTGTTAAAAAATGCTGTGAAAAAAATTGCCACAACGTTTTTTTATAAAAACGTTGTGGTTTCAGTGTTGTCTATTTACTACTTTGTACTAGTGATCTCTCGGGGAAATGCGATTTCTCAAAGAAGAAAGATCAAACAACCTCCTAAAGAGCCCAAAAATTCACCCCTCAAAGCAAATCAAATGAAGAAATTCTACACTTTCTGATAAGCGAAGGAAGGATTACTGAGTTGCTGCCTCCTATAAATCTGTAGATAAAGAGTTATGATTCCACCAAGATATGTCTCTACCATTCTAACTCACATGGACATACGACTGAGGAATGTTGGTCTTTGCGACATAAAATCCAAGATCTCATTGAAAGTGGAGGGCTTAAGATAGAATCCCCCATGACCAGGAAAGGCGAAAAGGAAATAAAAAGCTTAAGCTGTCCACTCGAGACAGGCAGTTCAAAGGAGTTGAAGGCTATGAGCACAAATTCTTGCAGAACACAAGGTGGACTAATCCTAATGTAGGGAATGACAAAGGAGACAAGAGAATCCCCAAAGGAGATTCCTCCTCCTACATCAAATATCTTGTGGCCCAAAGGTAATAACCACGTTCCTGATTTTATCATCCTGGATGATGAGAAGGATATACTGATCATTTCCAAGGAAGAAGAAGCCAAAACGGAAAGTTCATTGCAAGAAATTCCACAACAGTTCGAGGGAGATTTTATAGTCGAATCCTCTCAAGCCTAGGAAAAAGGCGAAGGAACAAATGAAGAAAAAGGTGGCGGGGTTTGTTGAGAAACCAACCCATCGAAGAATCAGGAGTTCATACCTTTTTGCGAGGGGTCCAATTCAAGAATCCATGGGGAATGTACTGAATCAGGAAGCGATCAAGTTACGACCATGAGTGAAGATATCCAGAACCAAGAGGTAACCACTATCACGAGCCTTGAAGAAAATATAACCACTAACATTTGGAATATCAGGCCGCAGCTAGCCAAGGATATGTAGATCCAGTGGGTAAAGTGGGGACTTCCAGGAGATGGTGGGGTGATATCAATTTCTTTGCAATATGCCTTTTTTCCATGCATGTATATATATAAATAAAAACAAAAAAACAAAAAAAATTAAAAATCAAAAAGTTCAAATCAAAATTAAGTTAGTCATGTCTTAGCCATTTAGCTTGAACTACGAGAGACCTGATCTCCCCTCATCAATGGGAGTACGTAGGCAACCATTTATGGTGCAGTCACACTAAACAAAAAACCTAAAAACTCCAAACAAGAAATTCTCAAACCGTTTAGCTTATCAAGCACGAAACTACGCAGACCTGATCTCCCGCACATACATGAGTACGTAGGCAGCCATCAGTGGTGCGGTCAGATGCTCAAAAGAAATATCCAAGACACCAAAGAACAACCCTCCAAGTCAGCGACCCATGTTGAGAAGACACAAAAACACTTCAATTTCATTCCATAAAATTTGGCACAAATCCCCGAAAGGAAGAAACATCGATACACTAAGACAACCAGCAGCGAGGACCTTCAAAGAGCCGACACCCTCAATCAAAAGTCTTCATCAAATTAGAAGAAAACCATCAACACCAATTGCAAGAACAAGTCAGGAATAATGATTGACGGCATCAAAGCCCAAATCCACTACTTGTTCACCATTTGGTACAGAAGAAAAAGCCTCTTTTAGATCTCGACATCTTATCAGCCCATCTGTCAAAGCAATTATCCCAGACAACAAGCAAGGCTGGGGCAATTTCAAAATTGGCGACAACCCGACATTGGAACCCTTACAACAAGACTGGGGTAATCTCGGAAACAACGAAAACTCAACACTAGGGCATTTATCAACCATCCCAAAGAGGAAAATGCGCCAGTCAGCACCATCAGCATGGTACATTATCATCAGAGCTTCCCTCACATCATCTCACTGGCAATTTGGATATTACTCACTTATGACATCATCAACAAAGAGAGTTTCTCATATGAATCATCACCATCAACATGCGAAAGGACTAAGGCATTGTCCAATTCCAAGAAAGGGAAGGAGTTTAAGGTGGGATAAAGCCTCTCATCAAAAGAAAGGGGAGAACTCCTGAAAGAAATCTTGGCGACATAAGCACACACCTGCTAAAGAAGGGGAAAATTCTCAAAAAAGTTCTTAACTCAGGAGTAGAAGGCCAACGACGAAAAGGTCTAGTGAATGAAATCTACACCATAAAACATGTTCACCTGCATCAAGTACTCAAAGTTGAGGCCTCTAAACCAAAGTTCAAAGTTTGGCAGTGAAAGAATGAGTCATACCCTCCAGGGATGTCAGCGGTACTCAGGTCAATACTCCAGTCGGGTTGCAAAACAAACGCTCAAGAAAATGGGGCACAAGCACCCAACAATGAGAGGAAACTCCAAATAACTTCAAAAAGGGTGAGGCAGAGTCTGGTGAATCAAACCTTGGAATATTACTGCAGCGAAGGTATCAGAAGATCCGGTATTCTAAACCATTGACATCAATTCAACATATCATCAAGATAGTTCAGGGATACCACCGTTTGAGTGGGAATCGAAATAATTTGGCGATGTCAGCGTAGTTAACTACCAGCAGGGTAGGTACCGTTGTCAAACTACAATTAGGGTAGGCATCATTGGCAAACTACCATCAAGGTAGGCACCGTTGTAAAGTACCAGTGTATGCTTCGGGAAGGTCCAATGATTTCAAAACATCATCCTCAGTAGAGATGTAGAAAACATCTCAACTTATCTTCATCAAATAAGCATCGGCAACACAGACAAAAAGTCAAACCCTTGGAGTCAACACCATCATATGCATCAGAAATGATCGGTAAAGGTAAAGCGATTTGCGAAAACATTTTAACATTCATCATAACATTCATTACATTGCAATTTATGATATGCGAAATGCGATGTGAGAGTTGCGAAGTGCGATTGGCCAAATTCGAAAAGTGAAGTGCAAAGTGCGAAGTGCAATTTGTAAAAATATTTTAACATTCATCATAACATTCATTACATTGCGATTTTCATCATTAGAAATACCTTGTCATATTTCAAGTGTCTAGTAATCTTTATTAGGTCCATTCCATTGCATTGCATGAACATGATAAAGATGGGCATCTGTAGACACTCGAAATTTCATTTTCCTGTTACTAACTATGCAGGAGGGCAAAATCATCTTTTTCACACTCCAGAGATAACCCTGGAGTACCACAACATCAATTCCAAACCCAGAAATAGCCCCGAGAGATCTAATTTCCAACCCCGAAGATAACCCCAGGAAATCAGTTTCCAACCCCAGAGATAACCCTAGGAAAATCAGTTCCAACCCCGGAGATAACCACGGGGGATCAAGTTAAAAGCCTAAAGATAACCCTAGGAGGTCAAACCAACCTCAGAGATAACCTTGAGGACAGTTAGAGTCAACAGTAGGGCAACTGTGACACCCCCAAATCCGGGTTACTTGACCCCCGAGTTTGGTGTTCACGATTCACAATATAATAACATCTAACTACCCATGCATATAGAAATAGTAATACATAAGTCATTAATAGAGATTGTTAATACATTAGTCCTAGGTTCTCTAACCTTAACACTACAAACATACCCTTTAGATATACAAAAAGGGTTCACAAATATAATATAATAATAATTTTTATTACAACTAATCGAGTACTTTGCCTTTGCCTTTGTTCTTCTTTGATCCGCTGACCTCTTCGTTCCTAGCTGAAATATTTTATTTAGCCAGGGTAAACATCAAATTTGCCCCGTAAGTTAAGACATACAATAAATGTAAACAAATTATTAAGAACAAACTATCTATTTTGATAGAATAATGCCAAAGTTTGGGGAACTTTGAATTAGCTGAACAAAGCTTTATTAACTAATAAGTGTTCTCGCATTCTATGCAACACGATAATCTAGTAATGAAAGAGTACAACGCTTTCAAAGTTTCTACGATATTCTAATGAATAAGAAAGAATCAATTCTACGCAATTACAAAGTGGAATGTTTTCCAGATTTATGCTGAGTAATCCATTGGATCTTGAACTTTTCTTCTCGAGTAACTATCAAAGATTTGACTTTGATATACCCAGGTGTATCAGATAACCATAAAAATTAAATTATACCCCTCTGCAAGTACTTAGAGCGGCCAACTCCTTGTACCCTATATTATGCATAATACTCAAAACGCGCGCAAAAGCTGATATACGACCAAATATGTTCCCTTTATATAAAAGGTTGTTCTTCTCAATCTTTGAATCAGAATTTGATTTAACAATGAAATATTATGATTTCAATATTTAGTCACTTCTCGATCTAGCAAAAATAGTTGGCATCGATCTGTCAATAATAATTGAATTATCTTCTCGAACCTATCAAGTTCTAACAATTGTTCGTCTAGCTAGAATAATTAGCTCAGACATATCTCAACACAATTAGACAATAAACATGAATTATATGTACTGTCAATACTAGCTTCTACGGATGTAAGTATCCAATAATAGTTATTCCCTAATTATATTCTAAGAATTCACTAATTCAATTTGAATTAATAATCATGCATTAACTGCAAATAATCAACAATAAATTATGGGGCGTGGTATAATCAACAATAATTAACCACCATAATAATTGAACAGTATTAACTCAAGGTTGAGTTAGGAAACTTTCCTTCTGCGTTGATTACTGCTACACAATATACTTATCTGCGTTTGTAAAACCTATAATCAACAATATCGGTCTCACAATTAGCACAATCATTTATAACACGTATCACTATAATTTACAGTCAATCTGTCTCCTAGGCACATTACCACATAGCCACATTAGTGTTTATAATCTATATCAAGACTTATCAAGTTTAACTAGTTCGGTCTGGTTGGACTTCGGTCTATTCTCGGTGTTCTGGTCACCCTATCCGACAATTTACACATTTATTGTCAATTAAACTTGGTCTCTAAGCTTCAATATTATTTTATATAAGTCAAATATCGTTTATAATATTTTTCAGAAGCTTTTAATAATTTATAAACAATTCTTATAATTTATAATAATTTTTCAAACACTAAAAATCATTTTTAGATGATTTAATTATCGAATAATCTTATCATCATTAATACTTAATAATATAAAAATATTAATGTCATACTTGTCAAAATATTAAAGTTATTATTAATAACTTAAAATATTTTTAAATCATCAATATTCTACTTAAATGATTTTTAAAATAAATAAAATCATTTTTAAACCATCACCATTAATATTTAAATATTAATGAATTTATCATCAAAATATCAAAAGTCATTAATTATAACTTAAAATATTTTTAAAATATTTTTCTAATTTTTAAATCAATAAAACCATTTTTAATTTATTTATTTAATATAATATTTAAATAAAAGTACGACATCATTAATATTAATTTATTAATGAGAATTCTCCAAAAATATTGAAAATTATATTTATAATTCAAAATATTTTTAAACACTTTATTCTTATTTAAAATGATTTTTATAATATTAAAATCATTTTAACTCATTTATTTAATATACTAATTAAATAAATCTAATATCATTAATATTAAATTGTTAATGAAAATTCTCTAAAAATATTAAAAGTTATATTTTATAACTCAAAATATTTTTAAATACATTATTCTTATTGAAAATAATTTTTATAATATTAAAATCATTTTTCTCTAATTTATTTAATATACTAATTAAATTAATTAAATATCATTAATATCCAAATAATTATAAATATTAATAAAACATGTCCCAAATAATTAAAAGTTATTTTTCAGAATTTAAAATAATTTTTAAAACCATTTTTTGGTAATTTTATAAATTATTTTCTATTTTTAAATAATTTTTGAAAAAATTAGAAATTAAATATATTTAAAACTGTCGCTATAGCCCTTTAGCGACAGTAACCGTCCTTGTTGGTGTTCTTGGGCCTCAAGAACACTGACATGCTGGTTACCAACATACCAAGTTTGACCAGCTTTGATTTTCTGTTCTTGCATGCTCTGTTCAATCTAAGACTCGGATCTTGTAGTGCTTATATAGTACTACAAGTTACAATACATAGCTTGGTCATACAACAACATATAAAGACGATATTTGCCTTCAAAGTCCTTGTCAGATGGTTTTTGGGTTTTCCCAGAAACCCAGCAGTTCGTCTAGGTACTTTCTAGGTCATTTTAATCTAGGTTCTGTTCACGCTTTTTATGGTTTTATGGTTCAAACTGGTAGTATACACGATAAGGAACAACAACATATCAAGATCACCATTCAAAAACATGCAAATCACCAGCTACAGCTCGGTCAAAGGCTGTCAGAAATAATGTTCTTCATGTTTCTGGAAAATCCCAGAAATGCAAATCAGTGTGAGTGGCCTACTTTGACCACTTGCTACGATCGATCTATTGATTGTTTAAGAGTTCTAAGGCCATAGATCTAGAGTCCTCATTACAAGTTACAATCTGAATACAACACATCATCAAAACACTAACACGACTGACAGATTAAGGAGCTTAAAGATGTTGTCAGACACTATTCTAAACTTTCTGGGTTACCCAGAATTCTACTCGGTCATAGTTGGTCAACCGACTTTGACCGATTATAACTCAAAATCTAGACATTAAACGACTGTGATTTCACTTCCAGATCAAAGACCACATGAGAAATTATAGATTAAAGTTTTAAAGCAACAAAAATCATAAACAAACAAGAATCTGTGGCGCCTGACATTAGCTTGTCAGACCACAAAATTTGTTCTTGGACAGTTTTTGAAAAATACCATTTTAAAGCCATTTAATGATATGGATCCACAATGGATCATCATAGATCAACTAAAAACATCTTTTAACACAAATATAAACACTTAAACACGAATTTTTACAAAGCATACAAGATCAAAGGCTAGCTAGGGTTTATACCTTCTAGCTTTAAATTCTTGATCTTGATCTTACTAACTGAGCTTGGTTGATCAAGGGGATGTTTTTAGGACTGAGTAACTTAACAATTTCGGAGGTTTTGTGTGTGAGAGAGAGAGTTGGTGAGAGCTTTATATCAAAATAAGCAAAATATGAGAACTTTCTCTCTCTAAATCTTTATATATTGAAATATGTAACTTAGATCTGATGTTGGCTGCCATATAGGGGCTGAATTGCTGATATTTTGAGTTACTAAGTCAACATAGTAGGTTACCAACTAAAGTTGTTGGCAGGTATTGCAAGTTACATAATAAAGAATATAAAAAGGGCATTTTTGTCACTTGCAAAATATTTTTTTATGGCATTCTTGATTTTGCCCAAACCCTTAAGGTTTAACCCTTAGGGTCTAACCCTAAGGTTCTAACCCTTCGATTTTACAAATTTAATTTCTAAAATTTCCAATTAGGGTTTAATTAGAAAATTTATAATTATAATTTATAATTAGGGTTTCCTAATCACATCAACGTTTAATAAACACCTTAAGCTTGCCTATTAGGATTAGGGTTTCCTAATTAGGGTTTAGAATTCTTGGAATCAAAATTAGGGTTTCCCGACATACGATTAGGGTTTCTAACTGTACGTTAGAGTTTCTAATCTTGAGGTTAGGGTTTCTATTCTCTTATTAGGGTTTATTAATTTTAAACCTTATCCGATCAATCATTGATCAACATCTCTATACAGTACAAACACATACTTATTTTTATTATATTTTCTATCGAATCCCTATCTAGAAATTAGGGTTAGGGTTTCTAAAGCTGTTAAGCACAACTATACTCTAATTCCTTAGTCAATACACAAATTGACCAATTCTCGAGACTCGTATCACAAATACACAGTACAATATTAACAATCAATGTCAATATTAAATAATAATAAAAAAAAATTTATTCATAAAATTCGAATTATTCGAAATCCCGGGTTATTACAGCAACCTCAAAGATAACCCTGAGAAAAGACTGCTACAACTGTGCAAAAATCAGAAATAACCCCGGGAGGGGCAATGTGACGCCCCCAAATTCTGGCTGCCACTTGGTTACTCGAATTTGGTTCATCACGTTCTCATGGTAACACCATAATAACTAAAATCATACTTTCGTAAAGAAAGATCTAATTTAGAATAATATACAATGATTTATTATAATTATTCCCCCAAGTCTCGCAACCTACAGTACTTAATAGATTACATAATAATATTGAATAAATAGTTATTACATAATTCTACGTAAGCTTAAACATAGTCTGAAAATAGTCTTAATGCAACATAATAATTTAAACATAAAAGGGACAAGCTAGTCAGTAGCCTTGCCCTTGCCCTTGCCCTTGTCTTTCCAAGAGACACTTCCCTCCTCCGCCTTGACTGAAAGGTTTTAAATAAGCAAGGATGATCACAAATTTCCAAGCAAGTAATATACAACAAGGGTAAAGAGTTTTATAACATGAGTTTGAAATATCGAAGTATAATCTCTAAGATAATTCAGAGTTTCAGAATAATATCATGAACAATGAATGTCAACAATTCTTGGAATAAGAACGATAATTCAATATAAATCAACAGATATATATGAATTCAAATATTATCAAGGAATCCGACTGGATCACAATTTATACTGAGCAGTCACTAAGGACTATTGAACATCTACTAGAATTACCAATATTAAACTGATAACCCAAAAGAATCAAGTATTATAGATGATCAGACTAAAATACTTTAAGTTATGAATAACACCACAGTAATCATGTGTCGGGGTTTCCAACAACATACATTCCCCTTACCTTAAGGGTTGCTCAACTCAGTTTTCAAGATTTTCGCACCAATCAATTGGTTTGGATAGTTTTATAAACATGCATATAATCTAGCTGAATCAAATGGCATAGATACTTTCACAATATTTAAGAACAATACCAAGTTCACATGCATAATAGTTTTTCTCAAGAGTTTAACAAACTAGCTCAATTTAACGAATAAGTATAATAATAAGCTTACGACATTCGTTGAATAAGGTAACGCAAGAGTTAGAATACTTGCACAATGTAAAGTAGGGTTCAGATACTTGATCAATATAGATTTGAGTAAGGTTAGACAACTTACCTCAAGCATAGTTTACCAAAATATCGCTTATCAATACACTTTCGAATCCTAACATAATGTGATACGCATATAGGATATTCATTAGTTAATCATATTCGATAAACAATTTTGATAAATATAGTCCATGTGTACACACATAACTAAATCATGAAACCTTATACATATGTTATTACGTAGCTCGGATCTATCGTTAGACTTCATCATTTTAAAATACTTTGTCAATTCAACCTAAGATAGGTGTTAACATGCAAAGCTACCTTTATCAATGTATCATGAACAAAAATAAACATAATGAAGTTATACTAGCATGCTACATACTTCAGAAATCACAGAATTCACTTTCTAAATCTGCGAGAATGATGCGGTACTTTTGATTTACACTAAGGAATGGCATGTATGTGCGGCTCCCGATTCAAACCGAGTATTTGAGCAGTTATTTGCTTGGCCTAGCTTGCCCATCCTTTCATACATAACGTATATTAACATGTTAAGGGTCCTTTCGCGTCTTTCAAGTTTAATCTAACTCCCATCTTGCATAATATGATTCTAAGTTGGACATCTCAACAATTTAAGGCTATTTAAGGTTATGAAATCATAAAGTTCAACATGCTTGGTTCTTAAATATACAAAGTAGTCATATAACTCATATTAGACATGCTTGTGAGTATTCATATCACATACGTGTCCCTAACATCGCTTTGTTTTGAAATATGATTTCTTTATGCTTTCTTTAAATTACGATACCTAAGTATTATGATATATATATTTATGATACATGAGTGAGTCTAAGAGTATCATCCCACATGTTCATAATTATCAGATTATAACTCTCAAAGTAGTATATAAACATTCACGTTCAAAGTTCATATTTTTATTTAGTAAAACTTACTAATAAATCTAACATGCTCATGCTTCAATATGAAATCCATGTACTGAAGTCAGTATGTTCGACATGTATTACAAAACAATACTAACATGTTTACAAGGTCAGAATATGCATTACTTCAAGTGCACAATTTCTAGTTTTCCAAATCTTGAAGTTTTCTTGAAAACTCAACTTTAATTAAGTTAAGATAACTTTCTATGTTCAAAACCATATATAACCAAATGCTGGAGTTGTTTATATACAAAATATAACTTAAGTAGCATGCTCATGACATTTTAAGGAATCAATAGCAGTAACTGTGATAGGCAACCCGCGCGGTAAAGGACTAAGGAAATGGCGCGGCCGCGCCACTTCATCCAGAGGCAAAAAATATGGTTCTGCTTTTGCAGAGCCTCAATCACCAGCCTTGCCAACATTTTCTGCCTCACCATTAATATTTAATTAATATAACAATTAATAATTAATATTACTTAATTTCTCACTTGGTAATTCCTTCGTTAATTAATATTACTATTAATATTTTCCATCATCGTGCCACACAAGGCTTTCAACGAGTTCATCACAAACTCCACATATTCTCAATTATTCAATTATTTAATATAATTGAGGTAACTCATCTCGTAACACAAAATCAATTATATTCGAATAAATATTCATTTCCATTAATATTTCCATTTATTAATACGTGGAAATTCTCGGGTATTACATCATCCCCCCCTTATAAAAATTCTGTCCCGGAATTGCTACAAGGTTACACAAATAGATGGGGATAATCCCTCATCATTCTATCTTCTAACTCCTACGTTTCCTCCTCGACATCGTGGTTACGCCAAAGTACTTTTATAGAGGAAATAACTTTATTTCTCAAGGTTTGCTCTTTCCTATCAATAATTCGGACATGAATCTCTTCGTACGCTAAGTTATTCTCCACATGAATGGGTTCATAAGAAATTGATACCAAATTGTGACGCCCCCAAATTCTGACTGCCACTTGGTTACTCGAATTTGGTTCATCACGTTCTCATGGTAACACCATAATAACTAAAATCATACTTTCGCTACGAAAGATCTAATGCAGAATAATCTACAATGATTTATTATAATTACTCCCCCAAGTCACCTATAGTACTTAATAGATTACATATTAATATCGAATAGAGACTTATTACATAATTCTACTTAAGCTTAAACATAGTCTGAAAATAGTCTTAATGCAACATAATAATTTAAACATAAAAGGGACAAGCTAGTCAGTAGCCTTGCCCTTGCCCTTATCTTTCCCAAAGACACTTCCCTGTTCCGCCTTGACTGAAAGGTTTTAAATAAGCAAGGATGAGCACAAATTGCCTAGCAAGTAATATACAACAAGGGTAAAGAGTTTTATAACATGAGTTTGAAATATCGAAGTATCATCTCTAAGATAGTTCAGAGTTTCAGAATAATATCATGAACAATGAATGTCAACAATTCTTGGAATAAGAACGATAATTCAATATAAATCGACAGATATATATGAATTCAAATACTATCAAGGTATCCGACTGGATCACAATTTATACTGAGTAATCACTAAGGACTATTGAACATCTACTAGAATTACCAATATTAAACTGATAACCCAAAAGAATCAAGTATTATAGATGATTAGTCTAAAATACTTTAAGTTATGCATAACACCACAATAATCATGTGTCAGGGTTTCCAACAACATACATTCCCCTTACCTTAAGGGTTGTTCAACTCAGTTTTCAAGATTTCTGCACCGATCAATTGGTTTGGATAGTTTTATAAACATGCATATAATCTAGCCGAATCAAATGGCATAGATAATTTCACAATATTTAAGAACAATAACAAGTTCACATGAATAATAGTTTTTCTCAAGAGTTTAACAAACTAGCTCAATTTAACGAATAAGTATGATAATAAGCTTATGACATTCATTGAATAAGGTAACACAAGAGTTAGAATACTTGCACAATGTAATGTAGGGTTCAAATACTTGCTCAATATAGATTTGAGTAAGGTTAGAGAACTTGCCTCAAGCGTAGTTTACCAAAATATCGCTTATCAATACACTTTCGAATCCTAACATAATGTGATACGCTTATCAATACACTTACGACAAATTTCATATTTTCATTTTGTAAAACTTACTAATAAATCTAACATAGTCATGCTTCAATATGAAATCCATGTACTGAAGTCAGTATGTTCGACATGTATTTCAAAACCATACTAACATGCTTACAAGGTCAGAATATGCATTACTTCAAGTTCACAATTTCTAGTTTTCCAAATCTTGAAGTTTTCTTGAAAATTAAACTTTAATTAAGCTAAGATAACTTTCTATGTTCAAAACCATATCTAACCAAATGCTGGAGTCATTTATATTCATAATCTAACTTAATTAGCATGCTCATGACATTTTAAGGATTCAACAACAGCAACTGTGATAGGCAACATGCGCGGTGAAGAACTAAGGAAGTGGCGCGGCCGCGCCACTTCGTCTAGAGGCAAAAAATATGGCTCTACTTTTGCAGAGCCTCAATCACCATCCTTGCCAACATTTTATGTTGCAACATAGACTACTACTATACATGCATACACACCTAATTAACACAATGGCCTGCTATCATCTACCAATTACAGAGAATTTAAGTAATGGCAAGAATTTAACAAAACTTAAACTCAATTACATAAACAAAGTTTTATACCTCTTTGAAGCTTGAATTAAACTCTCTCACTACTCTGATTATACCTCAACAAAGCTCAGCAACTCACTCTCTCAATTCACACTTAACAGACAATTTCAAGCAACCAAGAATGAGAAGAGGAATGTCCAATTTATAGAAAACCCATTACACAGATTTTGAAAATTCCCATTGAATCAAACCCATGGATTGAAGGATTGTATGAAGGTTAACAAGGAGTTGTTAGATTGTGGTTGAAACTCATCATAACTACCACTCGCTACCATAATCATCAGCTAGAAGCTTGGAAGAAAGAAAATAAAATAGGTCATAGCCCTTATGTGATTCATGTGACTGCGGAAGGAGTAAATGGGACACTCATTTTGGGACAATTCAAATGCTCAGCATTCTAGCAACACTTAGACTATACTTATACACAAACCTTATTCTTATGTTATATTGTATAAATATATCAATCATATATGAGTTATTAATTAATGTCACAATGTAATTAATATTTCAAGGTAGTAGATGTTATGCAACATACATATAATCCATGTACATTTCGTTTTAATGTCTACCCACATATATATCCACTGTTCGTGATATATTTATAACATATAGTTTCAATAAATCTTAAAACATGGTTACCATATATGGTATAGTCACATAAGTGTCACACTTGTGATCCCCCAAAAAAAGGTATACAACACCCATTCTGAGTCGCCAAATACATGGTACATAAATAACTATAACTTTATTAATACAATTGTCTTGCAAAATACGACAACACTTAAACTATGAGTTTAAATACAAATATTGTCATCTAGACAATATCCACACTCAAATAAGTCCTTATTACAATTATTGATACACTATTTTACAAAATAGTGAGGACTACTAAAGCAACTTCTAGAACCATCATTCCACAACCCGACTAGTACTCGCTACATTCTCGCCTCCTGAGAACAAAAATGGAACAAAAAGGAAAAGGGTGAGCTCAACTAGCCCAGTAAAGAACATTTAGACTAAGATAATATAGAACAAATTATTGTTAGTCCTCAACAGGGAAAAATCTAATAGATTACAATAGACAACAAGTTTTAAATCAATATTCGCAGCGGAAATAACAATTCATTAGAAGAGTTACGTAGAGAATGAAATCTACTATCTACTATATATGAATTTAAAAGTTCATCGTCAATATTTTATCCTTGTAACATCAATTAATATATATAGCTGGAATCAAATATTCATCTTTGCACTACATGCCAAAGATATTCAGTTATGTCATCATTTATGACTGAGGATGATGAAAAATATTTTAAAGAAAACGAATTCAGTGAAACAAAAGAACAAATATTAAGGATTCATACTTTAAACAATTCAAGTTCAAAAATACTTCATAAATAACCATAGTGGAGTAAAATTCCAGAATGAAGATCAAAACATGGATACAATCAAAGCTAGTATCCATAATAGATATCTTGGACAAAAATGAGAATTTAATTTTTCTGTGAATAGTGTCGTATTCGTGAATAGTGCCATATTCGTGAATAGTGTCGTATACGTGAATAGTGCCATATACGTGAATAGTAACCCCGACACTAAAAGACAAGAATTTCACAAGAAAAATCTTACCAATATTCCGGCATAATGATATTGAAAGAAATAATATCATTTATAAAAAATAACATCCCTTACCTCGAAATGACAGTACTTCTGACTGGAATACTAGATATAGTGCTGAATGAACTTTCACCGTACAACAACACTTAAAGTATCAAAATACTCACAAGAATACGATCAATAATATATAGAGAGAAAACTTTAGTTTCTGGTGTATTTTTCAATTCTAACCTAAGCACCCTATTTATAGGAAAATGCTTAGAACACCAAAGCAGAAAATTTAATAAAATAATAATATTATTTTTAAAATTTCTACGCCCACTTTGAAATTATGAATTCAGCATGGTTAACAACAAGTGGGCCCCACCAATCATACAAAAAACATTTTTCATAAAAAAATTATTTAAAACTTCAAAAATCAGTTATTCCGGAACTTCAATAATTCATAATAAATAGCCCTTTTATCTGAAAAATCTGAATCTTATGTCCTTCCATAGGAAATTCAATTCTCTACAACTTTGCAGAAGAAAGTTTTTTCAAATTCCAAACAGAAATTGACCGAAATCTACATACGGACTATTTTACAGGCTATAATAAAATTTCAGTCAAGAAATAGGGTCCACAAACATGAAAAACATGTTTTAAATATTTTTAGTAACAAAAATACTCTTCCGCCTCATTTACTCATATATCACACATTCATTGTAAAAATATCACAATTATTATATTATTATAATATAATAATATATTTACATGAATTATTTTATCAGAAAAGATAAATATCAATTTTCAACAATTGTCACATTAAAAATTTTCTCCATCTATATCCACATAAAATGAATATTTTCCTTATCATATAAATCAATAATTAATTATTCACACATAATATTACAGAATCACAATACTGACAACCAGGCCATCCTAGGAAAGAGGGGCTTTCAATAAGGATTTCTCTCTTCTTTGGTAGCAATTAGGTGACCAAACCTCTCCTTAGACAGAACTTTCTAGACATTGCCAATAATGTTATCTAATAATATTATTCAAGTAATGTGAATTATAGATTTGATAATGGAAAATACTATGTAGTGACAATTATTGAAACAACAATAATATAAAATATCAACGGAGCAATTATTGAATCAATAAAATAAAATATTGAACAATAATTACTGTAACAATGATTGAGTAGTGCCTTCTTAAGTAAGATTCAATAACTGGTGCAATACCGTGTGCTACTGTGCAACAACGAGTATTACTGTGTTTTAACCACCAGATATTCCAACAGTGTTAACGGTAAGAACTACGTCGTTATTTATACTTGTCGTTTTCTTCATCTAATCGCTTTCCGTTATGGGGCCCACACAAGGCTGGGCCGTCGTACGAATATTCCCCAACAGTAAGAATATTCAACGACCAAACGAATATTCCCCGACAACAATTAATATTTTATAACCACTTACTTATTTAAAATATTTGAGCATTTTACCCATAACTAACCACATTAATCAACTCAACCCTTACTATTTCAAAATAATAAATAGAGAAAATTCAATTTCATTTATAATAAGTTGGAGTCTTACAACCTCCCCTCCTTATGAAATTTCATCCTCAAAATTGACATACGTACCTGGTGTTTCAAAAATGTGAGGATATCTCGCTTTCATTTCTGTTTCCAACTCCCAGGTCATTTCCTCAATAGCATTTTTCCTCCACAAAACATTGACTTGTGGTATGACCTTTGTGCATAGGAAATGCTCCTTTCTATCCAAGATCTTGACAGGTATCTCCTCATACATTAAGTCCTCGGCTATCTAGTCTGGTTCTAACTCAATAACGTGGTTCGGGTCCTTCACATATTTACGAAGTACAGATATATAAAAAACATTATGAACACGAGACATGCTTGGAGGTAATACGAGTCTATAGGCCACATTTCCTACTCGGTCAAGAATCTGAAATGGACCAATAAATCATGGATTGAGCTTTCCTCTCTTCCTAAATCTTGTAACTCCCTTCCATGGAGCAACTCGCAACAATACATGATCACCAATACTAAATTCCACATCTTTTCGATGAAGATCCGCATAACTCTTTTGTCGATCTTGTGCCGTTTGTATACGTTGTCGAATCATTTGGATCTTTTATGTAGTCATACATACCAACTCTGGTCCCAACAATGTTGCTTCACCCACCTCATCCCAACATATTGGAGAGCGACACTTTGGTCCATATAATGATGTCGACGTCGGGATTTTTAGATGTCCCTTTCCAGTTACTTGTTCTTTGGTGTTCTCATTTTAGGTGAGATTTGTTTGAAAAAACAAGTGAAAAAGGTCCGACATGTATAATGTCGACGATGGACCGTTAAGAGTCGCATGATTGGTTTTTAAATGGTTGTACCAACACAACCGAGAAAAGGTTTGCATATTGGCCCGATGATGTGACATCATTAAATCTGATTGAAAGCAAAGAGATTTATTAGGGTCAGGGGACTTGGTTATCTTGGAGGGAAGGTGTTAGGCACCCAGACATCCCGTGTTACCAGTGACCGCCTCTTTTCAAGAAACTATTATCTGAATGTGTGTGTGTGTGTGGGTCAATGTGTTGTTATTTGGAAGTAGTGCGAGGCCTCGTTCACACCTATATACACAGGGTTTGAATTTATGTAAAAATTTAGTTTTAACAAGATATAGCAATGAGGTTTTATAAAAAAGGTTTTTCAAACCCTGATGCTCAATAGTAATTGAGACCTGTTACACTCCCATTTTATTAAGTGTTCGGTTTGATTGATTTTATTTAACAGATGCAAGGCATCCGTACGAAAATAATGTAAAAAATATTGCCGACTTCCTCGTGGGTATGGAAACCATCTGAGAAAATTCAGACATCGCAGGATAATTTACAAGCTTCTTACAGCTGAAAATGTCCATCACGGGAACCAAATCTAGATCCATTGGCCTGAATCTGTGATCACATGATTCCTAGGCGCACAAGATACCGTAATTTGTATGAAAGCGATGGCGGGTATATATATATAAAAAGCGTATATATATATATATATATATATATATATATATATATATATATATATATATATATATATATATATATATATCTGAACATGATCACCAACCACGAAGCACCTCCATGGGGATCATAAATGTAAATAAAGCTGTAAAAGCTATCAACTGCCACGGAGGAAACTCCAGGCGGGACAAAATGAGAATAAAGCTGTATAAAGCGATCAACTGCCACGAAGTAAACTCCAGGCAGGACATAACGTAGATAAAGGCAGTAAAAGCGATCAACCACCACTGAAGTAAACTCCGGTGGGGCCGAAATATATATATATATATATATATATATATATATAAATATATATATATATATAAAAAGCGATAAGCATATAGGATGTAAAATCAGGCTCATCGTGAGCGAGTTCGACAACAGTTCATATATATAAATATATATATATAAAAGCAGAGTAAACGCATAGGATGTAAAAATCGAGGCTCATCGAGCAGTAGTCCGACCATAGTTCATATATATATATATATATATTAAAGCGAAGAACGCTCGCATCAAAGTCTAGGCTTATCGAACAAAGTTGACACACAATTCATATATATATATATATATATATATATATATATATATATATATATATTAAAGCAAATAAACGCTCCGGCATCAAGTTCAGGCTCAATCGAGGCATAACTCGATAGTGTTAGTCAATATATATAAATAAATATATATATAATATATATATATATATATATATATACAAACTAAAAAAAAACCACGGACTAAAGTCCGGGCAAATGTGTACAACACGACTCTCAACTTGAAGAAGGGTGTGTGCAGAGATGAAGAGAAAGACTCTAAAGTGTGTGAGAAGGCTTACAATTGACTGCCAAAGAAGACTTCTATATCTTTAAAGTGGGTAAACACTGGCTTTTGTAGGTACAAAAGGGCTATATATGAGCTCACAGGTGTTTAAAATGAGAAAGTACACTGCATGAGGTGAGTGCGGAGCAAATTGGGCAGGGCTTCCTCGCCATTTTCTCTTCCCAAAATGGCCACCCCAAGCCCTGTATTTATAGAAGGGGGAGCCACAGGTCTACCTGCGGCTGCCCGGGATGCCCAAAATATGGGTCCCGCCGTGTCGAAGTACGTACATTCGGACAACGCGCTGTTTGCTCGGTTGCTCATAACTTTCAATCCGGGAGTCCGATGGAAGCGTGCCATATCATTCCGGAAAGCTCTTTCTGAGAGCTACACAATGACATAAGATTTGCCCTTTTTTCATTCAAAGAAGATGGGTCCATGACCGAAATGGCATTTTCGGGTTTCCGTTAGGCAGTCCGTTGAGTCGTTTTGCGTAGTTTGCGCTCGGAAGCTAAGATATGGTTCTTGTGGGACTTCTATTGAAGTAATTTGAGTTGAAATGAGTTTATTTGATGTGAGTTGAAGTTGAGTTGGCAAAATGACCATTTTGCCCCTCCTGGGGTTATCTCCAGTTTTCGCGCATTTGTAGTAGTCTTTTCTCAGGGTTATCTCTGAGGTTGACCTGATGTTGACTCTGAGTGTCCTCAGGGTTATCTTTGAGGTTAGCTTGACCTCCTGGAGCTATCTCCAGGCTTTGATCTTGATCCCTCGGGGCTATCTCCGGGGTCGAAACTTACTTTCTCGGGGTTATCTCCGAGGTTAGAAACTATTTTTCCCAGGGTTATCTCCGGGGTTGGAAACTATTTTTCCCCTGTGACTATCTCTGAGGTTAAAATTGATGTTGTGATCCTAAAGGGTTATCTCTGGAGTGTGAAAAAGATGTTTTTGCCCTCCTGCATGGTTAGTAATAGGCAAAGAAAATTTTGAGTGTCTACAGATGCCCCTCTTTATCGTGTTCATGCAATGCAATGAAATGGACATGATAAAGATTAGTAGACACTTGAAAATATGACAAGGTATTTTCAATGATGCAAATCGCAATGTAATGAATGTTTATGATGAATGTTAAAATGTTTTCCCAAATTGCAGTTCACAAATTGCACATCGTATTTCGCACTTCGCACTTCACTTTTCGCATTTGGCCAAATCGCACATTTCAACTCGCATATCGCAACTCGCACATTGCATTTCGCATATCGTATCGCAAATCGCATATCGCAAATCGCAATGTAATGAATGTTATGATGCATGTTAAAATGTTTTCGCAGATCGCTTTACCTTTACCGATCATTGTTGATGCCTATGTTGGTGTTGACTCCAACAATTTAGCTTTTTGTCGGTGTCGCCGATGCTTGTTTGATGAAGAGAAATCGAGATGACGTTCTGAAATCACTGAACCTTCCTGATGTATACGCTGGTAGTTTATAATGGTGCCTATCCTGAGGGTATTTTGATAACAGATCCTACCCTGCTGGTAGTTGAATGCGCTATCATCGCCAAACTATTTTGGTTCCCACTAAAACATTAGTATATAAAGCTTTCATCACTGAACTGTCATGATGTTGCGCTTAATTGATGCCAATTGATTCACCAAACTCTGCCTTGATAGAGATGTACATTGATGTAGCGCTCACCCTTTTTGAGATGATTTGGAGTCTCCTTTCGCTGTTAGGCACTTGTGCCCCATTTCCTTGAGCATTTGATTCGTAACCCGGCTGAACTAATGACCTGAATGCCGCTAACATCCTTGGAGGGTGCAGCTCGTTCTTTTGCTGCCAATATTTGAACTTCGGTGTAGAGGTCTCGATTTGTTAGAATTTGGCGCCGGTTGACACATTTGATGATGAGGATTTCATTCGCTAGACCTTTTTTTATTGGGCTCCTGCTTTTGCTTAGAGGCTTGATCCCGCCTTAAGATCCTTCCATTTCTTGGAATTGGACAATGCCCAAGTCCTTTAGCATGTTGATGCCGAGGATTCGTACGAAAAAATCTCTTTGTTGACGAAGTCGCAATTGAGTAATATCCGAATCGTCAATGAGATGATGTGACAGAAGCTCTGATGATGATGTACCATGCTGATGATGCTGACTGGTGCATTTTCCTCTTTAGGATGGTTTGATAAATGCCCCAGTATTGAGTTGTCGTTATTCCTGAGATTGCCTCATTCTTGTTGTACGCGTTCCAATATCGGGTTGTTACCAAATTTGAAATTACCCCAGCTTTGCTTGTTGTCTGGGATAGTTACTTTGACAGATGAGCTGATAAGACGCCGAGATCGCAGGAGGATTTTACTTGTGTACTAGATGGTGAACATGTAGTAGATTTGGGCTTTGATGCCCTCAATCATTGTTACTAACTTGTTCTCGTAATCGGCATTTGATGGTATTCTTCTGATTTGATGAAGCCTTATGATTGAGGGTGTCGGATCTTTCAAGGTCCTTATTGGTGGTTGTCTTAGTGTATCACTGTTTCTTCTTTTCTGGGATTTGTGCCAGATTCGATGGAATGACATTGAAGTGTTGTTGGGTCTTCTCGACATGGGTCGTTGACTTAGAGGGTTGTTCTTGAGCGTAGATTTGGGGATTGATGTTTGGGTTTGGACGTTTCTTTTGAGGGTCATACCGTAACACTGATGGCTTCCTACGCACTCTGTGTATATGGGAGATCAGGTCGACGTAATTCCTGCTTGATAAGATAAACGGTTTGAGAAGTGTCTGCTTGGGTTTTTTGGGTTTTTGTTTGGTTTGATCGCACCATAAATGGCTGCCTACGTACTCCAATTAATGAGGGGAGATCAGGTCATTTGTAGTTCCAACTTTTGTTTGAAAAGGGTCAAAGTGGTGAGTGGTGAGAAGGGTGTAGAGATGCTTTTGTTTTTGTTTTTGTTTTATTTTGTTTTTTTTTCTAATTTTTCTTCTTTTTTCTCTTTTTTTTCTTTTTTTCTTTTTTTTTCTTTATATGCATGAAAAACAAAAGGCACACTACGAAGAAAGTGATATCGTCCCATCATAACCTGGAACTCACAACTGTATCCTCTAGATCTATATCTTCTTGGCTAGTTGAGGCTTGATAGTCCAGTTGTCAGTGGTTATGTTGCCTTCAAGGCTCGTGATAAGAGTTATAACTTGTTTCTGAATGTCTTCACTTATGGCCATAACTTGATCGCTTCCTGATTCAATACATTCCTCAGGGACGCTTGAACTGGACGCATCACAAAAAGGTATGAACTCCTGATTCTTTAATGAGTTGATTTCCCCGATAACCTCACCACCTTTTCATTCATTTGTTCCTTCACCTTTTTCTTGGTTTTGAAGGGATTCAACCATGAAATCTCCCTCGACCTCTTGTCGCATTTCTTGCAGGGAACTTTCATTTTAGCTTTTTCTTCCTTGGAAAGTATTAGTATTTCCTCCGCATCATCCAAGGTGATAAAATCAGGAACTTGGTTGTTATCTTTGGACCACAGAATGTTTGATATTGGCAGAGGAAACTCCTTTAGGGATTCCCTTGTCCCCTCTGACATTCCTTGCATTGGGATTAGTCCACCTTGTGTTCTGCAAGAATTGGTGCCATAGCCTTTATCTTCTCTGAACTGCCTGTCTCGAGTGGATAACTTAGGCTTTTTATTTCCTTTTCGCCTTTTTTTGTCATGGGAAATTCTATCTCTAGTTCCCCATTTTTAATGAGATCCTGGATTTTATGTCCCAAAGACCAGCATTCCTTAGTCGTATGCCTAAGCGAGTTGGAATGGTAGAGACATATCTTAGTGGAATCATAACTCTTCATCTTGGGATTTTTAGGAGGCAACAACTCAGTAATCCTTCCTTCGCTTATTAGAAAGTATAGCATTTCTTCATTAGATTTGCTTAGAGGGGTGAATTTTTGGACTCTTGTGGAGGTTATTTGATCTTTCTTCTTTGAGAATTTGCATTCCCCCGAGCGATTTATTTGTTGGCGAGATCTTCTAGCAATTTTATCATCCCCCTTTTCTTTGCCTTCTGATAGTTAAGTGAAAAAGCGCCTCAGATATCTCGATGTTGGCATCATCGCTCGGCTTAGCCAATGATTTACTTGATTCTGGATTGCCTCTAATTTTTGCATTACTAGCATACCCTCCTCCGAGTTTTCCCACTCTAGGACATCAATTTGTATATGCTTGACGACTTCTTCCAAGGCAGTGAAGTCTTTAATAATGCTTGCCTTCAGGTCTATCTTTGTCATTTTGTCGTGTTTGATGATTTTTGAGAATGGCTTTCCTATGCCTACTAGGATCCTCTCATAGTACGAAGCCTCTTGGATATCAATAAACGTCATTACCATCTCAGTTTCTGTCATTGATGGAATGACTTGCACTGTTAGATGTCTCCACCTTTGGGCATATTCTCGGAAAGATTCAGTACTTTGCTTTTTGACTTTAGTCACTTGGTATCGATCCGGTGCCATTTTGCGACTGAAAATTGTACTGATTTAGAAAGGCATAGGCCAATCCTTCCCAGTTATGGATTTTGGCATTGTCAAGTCGGGCATACCAGGCTTTAGCCTCTCCAGTGAGTCTCTTTTGAAAAAGATGCATTCTGAGGCTTTCATCTTCAGCATGAGACCCTAGTTCGCCAATGTACACTTTTAGGTGTGTATAGGGATCGCCTGTCCCGTTGTACTTTTTAAACTCTAGGACTTTGAATTTGGTAGGGTATCAAGTCCCTAGGAATATGCAGAGATCTGAATAGGTGACACTCCCATAATTTCTAGTCCCTTTAATTGACCAGATGGTCTCCTCCATTTGTTGGACTTTCTTTCTTATATCCCCAGTTTCTCAATCATCCCTGAGATTTGTGATTTCTTTATTGGAATGAGGTTTATGTATCTGGGTTTCCATCTTTTTACCAATACCCTGACTGCCCCCTAGTGTGAAGGACTCTGGTTGGGTAGGCATTGTCTGGCCTTGCGTATTTTTACTTTGTTCTTTTATAAAGACAACCAATTCTGCTATTTGATTCCTTAATCCTTCAAACTCCTCTCGGGAAATAGGATTAGGATCAAGCTGGGCACTTGTAGCCATGTTTGACGGTGGGCTTAGTGCCTTCTTGAACTTTAAATGGGTAACAGGACCAATTGCTTCCCTACACAAAGACTTATATAGTTTAGTCTTAGTAAATGTAAGAATATTACATGCTACTTAATGTGTCCGTTTAGGAGTATTATCCTGCGAAATGGATGTCAACTGTTTGTAGCATGTTAATTTAAATATGTATGTGTACACATTTCTTCATATTTCTCATTACATGGAGTTAGATATGGAATGAAATTACAAGTAATTGTGTTTATAAGTAATTGAAATGAGAGAGTATGAAGAGACTTTCCTTCGCATTTTGGGTTTATCAGAGGCTGACCTATCTTAGGTTACTCTCGTGGCTTTTTAGCATTAAGGTTTCCAAATCATCACAATCTACTTGACGAGAAGTTAATCCGGTCTTTCAACTGGAGTGAATTTGGGTGGTGCCTTTCCTGAGCCTCAGAGAATTAGTCTTCTCACGAGTCCAGTAATCAAACACCGACGGGATAGCCTCCTGGTGGAGGGACCACACAACATACATTCACATACATCGCGTCTCACCGTATGAAAATGATAACATGTGTGAAGCACTAATATCACAAGCAGATGTGGTGCGAAGTACTTTGCACTAATATCACAAGCAGTTATAGTGCGAAGTACTAAGTGCAATAAATAAATTCATTCGTACACATTCATCAAATGTAAATGCAACATCCACACACAAGCAGATAACAGTTTTGAAAAGATTCTAATAACGGCTTAAGTCCTCTTACTGGTGTCCCCAGCAGAGTCGTCACCTATCGACGTCAAGATTTTTAGATGTCCCTTTCCGTTACTTATTCTTTGGTGTTCTCATTTTAGGTGAGATTTGCTTGAAAAAACAAGTGAAAAAGGTCTGACATGTATAATGTCGAGGATGGACTGTTAAGAGTCGCCATTTGGTTTTTTAAATGGTTGTACCAACACAACCGAGAGAAGGTTTGCACATTGACCCAGTGATGTGACACTTCTAAACGGGTTGGTGAAACCGAGATTCATTAGGGTCCGGGGACTTGGTTATGCGGAGGAAAGGTGTTAGGCACCACCCGACATCCGTGTTACCACGGTGACCGCCTCTTTTCAAGAAACTATTATCTGAATGTGTGTGTGTGTGGGTCAATGTGTTGTTATTTTGAAGTTGTGTGAGGCCTCGTTCGCACTTATATACATAGGGTTTGAATTTATGTAAAAATTTAGTTTTAACAAGATATATCAATGAGGTTTTATAAAAAAGGTTTTTCAAACCCTGATGCTCAATAGTAATTAAGACCTTTTACACTCCCATTTTATTAAGTGTTCGGTTTGATTGATTTTATTTAACAGATGCGAGGCATCCGTACAAAAATAATGTACAAAATAATGTTGACTTCCTCGTGGGTATGGAAACCATCTAAGGAAATTCAGACATCGCAGGATAATTTACAAGCTGTTTACAGTTGAAAATGTCCATCATGGGAACCAAATCTAGATCCAATGGGCTGAATCTATGATCATATGATTCCTAGGTGAACAAGATACCGCAATTTGTATGAAAGCAGTAAACAGGTATATATATAAAAGCTATAAATATATATATATATTTACAGACATGATCACCAACCACGAAGCACCTCCATGGGGGATCAGAAATGTAAATAAAGCTGTAAAAGCTATCAACCGCCATGGAGGAAACTCCAGGCGGGACAAAATGAGAATAAAGCTGTACAAAGCGATCAACTGCCACGAAGTAAACTCCAGGCAGGACGTAACGTAGATAAAGCTGTAAAAGCGATCAACCACCATGAAGTAAACTCTAGGTGGGACGAAATATATATATATATATATATAAATATATATAAAAGCGATAAACGCACTATGTAAGACCCAACTTTTTGAATAAAGATTAAATTTTCTCGAAATATATTTTTGAATATTATGGTGTGGATTTGATATAATGTTATATTTGTGGGTAATATTTATAAATTTTGCAAAGTACGCAAGTTATTATATAATATTCGATTGGTCGGGGAATATTCGTTTTAACAGGGAATATTCGTACAACGACACAATCATTGGTGGACCCCCACAACGGAATTATTGTCGGATTGAGAAAACGACAAAAATACTTTATGAAAATAACGGCTGAAGTTTTACTGTTAACTGTTGAACTACCCGGTAATAAAAGTACCGTAATATGCGTGGTTGCATAGTAGCACACGATATTGATTATTGATGCTTACGTGAGAAGTCACTCAGTTATACTCAATTATTGCTACAGTAATTGCTGCATCATATCTCTCATATTATTGATTAGATTATTGTCATAGTATCATCTGCATAATATGTTATTTTATTAAATCAATAATTGAGACGATAAAGTTATTCATATTATTAAATTGCAATATTTACAATGTCTAGAAATTCTGTCAAGGAGAGGTTTGGTCACCTAATTGCGCGCCAATAGGGAAAAATCCTTATTGGAAAGCCCCCTCTTTCCTGAGAACGACCTGGTTGATAAATATTGTGAGTTATAATATTAATGATGAATGTTATTAAAATTGAAGTTGTGTTCGGAGTTGAATTTGGAGACGCGGACGTGATATTTGAGTCTGTAACGATGAAATTAGTAAAAATAGTCTATAAACACAAAATTATCCGAAATTCACTATTTGGTCAAAAAGTCAACAGTTGACTTTTTCGGGAAAAGTCAAACTTTGAAATTTCAAAATTTATATTTTTGATAAAAATGGTTTCATTGTGTTGGAATTATTTGTGTTAGTGAAAATCAATAATTATTTCGATAATAATTGATGTCTGGAGGTTATATTGACCAATCGGGTATTTAACCGGATAAATGAGCAATTGATTGCTATTATTTCACATGATTATAACTATTTGTTCACATGTGTATACTATTGTTTCACATTCTTATTACTATTAGGGAAGTTGGTGCAAGATTGATAATACTTGTATGACTAAGTTAAAAATGGAGGTATAGATGGAGGTACTATATTGTAATTCGTATTTTCACATGTCTAGAACTATTGATTCGCATAATTTACTATTGAATCACATTATTTACTATTAGGGGAGGTGGTGCAAGTTTGATAATACTTCCATGACTAAATTAAAAATAAAGGAAAAGTTGGAGGTATTGTATTGTAATTTTTTGAGCCCCAAAACGTGAAATTATCGAAACTATATTTTTCTATAAATAGAAGCTCATTCTTCCTTCATTTCTCACCAATTCACAAAAGCTTTAGAGCGATTATTATAGAGAGAAATTATAGAAAGAAGAAGAGAAGTCTGCTACCTCACTATTCCAGTATCCAGTTTTTCTAAGGTAGGGAGTATTATTTCTTTCTTATCCATGAAGAGAACTTCATTATTCCATTCTTTATTATTACATTGGTATAACTTTGATAATGCTGGGCTACCCTATACTTGGTGAAATTCTTCTATTGTTCCATTCTTTATCATTCATTGGAACATCATGTCGGTCGTTCTCACGCTACGGACTGGTTTAAATCTTTATTATTTTTGGAATAACACACTGCATGCGGTCTATCGCATGCCTGGTGATTTCTTTTGTTATCCCATTCCTTATTATACTCAATTGGTTAAAGTTTTGACTTCTATACTCCATGAAATTAGTGGAATATCCTTGATATTTGCGCTCATCCAAAGATCTTTTCATGGAAATATTCTTACGAGCATTCTTGAATTTTACTCTACAAAGCAAAAGATCATGTTGACAATTTGGACGTTATTAGTTCCTAGATAAATTAATTCTTGAACTTGTTTTATTGAATTCTTATATCATTGTCATCATCCTCATGTTTATATTTTGTTGAAAGTCATCTGTGGCCTATAGTGCATAGATGGGCCTTGTATGATTATGACTAGGGATTATTCGGTGTAATCATGACCGTAATGTTACAAATGATGTGCAAAAAGTCCTCATTGGCCCGTAGAGCATTGATGGACAGTTGTTGCCATGATCATGACCATTATTGAATACACAAATATTCTTGGCCCATAGTGTATGGATAATTATGGTCGTGATACTAAAGAATATCCTTGGCCGTAGTGCAGGGGTGATTCGATGATGTGGATTATTTATTAAGCCGAGTCCCAGCGATAAAAGTGATGAAAAACCTTCTAAATCATAAAAGATAGTAGATTTTATTCTCTACCTGACTCTTTTAATGGATTGCTTATTCCACTGCAGTTAAACTTGATGGTTGTTATGTTGTATCAGTTTAACACTATTGAAGGCTAACGATAATATATTCTGCATTATCTTAGTCATAATATTTCCTACTGCGCTAGTTGAGCTCACCCTTTTACTTTTATTGTTCTCTTCAGGAAATGAAAACGTAGCAGGGACTAGTCAGGGTACGGAGTGACGGACCAGATGATAGCATTAGTAGTCCTCACTATTCAGTGAAATAGTGGAAAAAATAAATGTAATAATATTGAATTTGAGTTTGTATATTGTCTAGACCACAATATTTGTATTAAAACTCACAGCTTATGTTTTGTCGTACTTTACACGACAGTTGTATAATTAAGTTGTATTTGTATTCTATACCATGTATTTGACGACTCAGAATAGGTGATGTATACCTATTTTGGGGCGCCACAGATTAATATCAAAGCTTAGGATATGATCCCTGGCTAAGATGTGAGACTAGAACTAGGAGGGGAGAGACGGGGAATTCCTTCGCTAGTATGACCTACCTAAGTTTATTTGGTATTTAATTTGTTGGTCAGAGTATATGGATAATATGTTGCATGTCAATTAACCCTTGTTTTGTGGCAGTATTTGAAAATGGCATTCGAGAATATTGAGAATAGCAATGGGGCACAAGAGACCGTTGAGTCTCCACAGATCAACAATCAGAATAATGTGCATCAGGAAGGCGACAATCCTCATGCAAACAACAACACTGACCAAATGATGAACGATGGAATGTTCAGAGGCTTTATGCAATTCATGCAACATCAGGCGAGAGCGGCTCCTGTTCAAAATGCAGGTGGAAACACTGGAAACTTTCGAACGGTCACCGCTAAACAGTTTAAGGAGCTGGGACCACCCGAGTTTATTGGAGAGCCAAAACCACTTAAGGCGGAAGCGTGGATAAAGCAGATCACCAAGATATTTGACGTCTTGGGATGCTCCGAGGAGCAAAACGTTCCCTTTGCCACCTTCATGTTGCATGAAGAGGCAGATTACTGGTGGAAATCTGTATAACGTACCCATCCTGACGCACTCAAGATGTCTTGGGAGAAGTTCCAAGAGCTATTCAACGACAAATACTTTCCTGAAAGTATTCGTCACATGAAAGAGGTGGAGTTTATTAAGTTGGAGCAAAACAATATGACCGTGTCGCAATACGAGGCTAAATTTGCGGAGTAATCCCGGTTTGCATCCCATTTGGTCGATAATGAGGAGCGAATGACACGAATGTTTTTAAGAGGTTTGAAACCGGAGATACATCAATATCTTATCTCTCATAAACTGTGTTTGTACTCAGATGTTGTAAATAGGGCTCAATTATTGGAGCGCGGTAACGAGTCAACGTAACCAAGACAAAACAGCCGACAGAATGAAAATACAAGTGGTAACAGTCATCGAAACGGTGACAACAAGCGTGGAGGGAATCAACATGCCAGAAATGGTAACCACTTTGGTTGTAATCATAGCCAAGACAATAAAAATGGACATTTCAAGAAAAGGAGATTTAACAATGATGGAAAGTCGTCAGCACCAGCACCGGTTGTTAAGGAAGGAGAACGACCACCTATTATATGCGTCAAATGCGGAGGGGAGGGACACATCAGTCCAAACTGCGCGATTCTGTCCAAAGTATGTTATAATTGTGGAAGGGAAGGTCACTTAGCTCGATTTTGTCGTTCACCAAAGACAAATTCAGCTAGGATGGAGGCACCAAAGGCCGTCCCACAAAAGTCAAAGCCGGTAGTGCAAGGGAGAGCGTTTGTTGTGACCTCCCAGAAAGCAAGGAACCCGAACGAGGTTATCACGGGTAAGCTTATCATAAACTCTAGTGAAGTCTATACCTTATTTGATACCGGTACTACCCATTCTTTTATTTCTCCTACTTGTGCTCAACATTTAAATTTGACTCCGGAGAAATTAAACTTTGACTTATCTGTTGAAACTCCTTTAGGAGAAACCTTTATTACATCCGCTGTTTATAAGTCTTGTTTGATTCTAGGGATTGATTGGTTAACTACTCATCATGCTAAAATTGATTGTTTTCGTAAGGTTGTTAGCTTTCATATTCCTAATAAACCTATTATTCAAATTCAAGCGACCAAACCATTAAAATCAATCACGGTCATCTCAAGCCATAAAGCTATTCGTTTATTGAAAAACGGATGTCAAGCTTTCGTAGCTCATGTCACGGATTTAAACAAAAATACGTCAGATTTGAAGGATATTTCTATTGTTAATAAATTTCCGACGTATTCTCGAAGAACTTCTGGACTACCCCAGAGCGTGAAGTTGAATTTTGTATCGACCTTGAACCCAGACAAAACCCATTTCCAAAGCCCCATATCGAATGGCTCCTATTGAACTTCGTGGAGTTAAAACCCAATTGCGAGGAATTGTTAGACATTGGTTTCATTCATCCTAAGACGTCTCCTTGGGGTGCTCCTATTCTATTCGTGAAGAAGAAAGATGGGAGTATGCGACTTTGTATTGATTATCTGGAGTTGAATCATGTCACCATCAAAAAAATAGGTACCCATTGCCATGTATTGATGACTGTTTGATCGAGCCACAAGGAGCACAATTTTTTCAAAGATCGATCTTCGTTCTAGATATCATCATCATTTGTAGGTTAAAACCGAGGATATTCCAAAGACCCGCCTTGAAACCGATGCGGGCATTATGAATTCTTAGTCATGTCTTTTGGATTGACTAATGCTCCTGCTGCCTTCATGGATATGATGAACCGAGTATTCAAGGAATATTTGGATCATTTTGAGGTCGTCTTTATTGATGACATCCTCATATATTCCAAAAGTTGTGAAGATCATGAGCAACACTTGAGGCTGATACTCCAAAAGCTTCGTGAAAACAAGCTATATGCCAAGTTGAAGAAATGCGAGTTCTGGCTTGAGAAAGTTGTATTCCTTGGGCACGTGATATGAAGTCATGGAATATCTGTTGACCCAGCAAAGATTTAAGCTATTCAAAGCTGGGAGCAACCTAAATCAGTGACCAAAGTACGTAGCTTTCTCGGATTAGCTGGTTATTATCGGAGATTCATGGAAGGATTTTCTCGAATCGCTACTCCATTAACTCAGCTGACTCGAAAAGACACAAAGTTCGGTTGGAGTGAGGAATGTGAGAAGAGTTTTCAATAACTCAAGAGGAGACTCATTTCAGTACCTGTTCTGATAATACCATCTGGCTCGGAGGGATTTGTCATCTACAGTGATGCTTCAGGCAAAGGGTTAGGATGAGTTCTCATGCAACATGGGAAAGTCATAGCCTATGCCTCATGACAACTCAAAAAATATGAGAGGAATTACCCTACTCATGATCTAGAGTTGGCAGCTGTCATTTTTGCGCTTAAGATTTGGAGGCATTACCTGTATGGAGAGAAGGTGGAGATCTACACAGATCATAAAAGCCTCAAATATTTCTTCACCCAAAAGGAACTCAACATGTGACACCGACGTTGGCTTGAACTATTGAAAGATTATGATCATACCATCCAATACCATCCTGGAAAAGTTTAACGTGGTAGCCGACGATCAGTGTAGAAGATCATACGCGGTATGAGTGCAATATTGTCAACGCAAAGGCCCATTTTGTATGACTTGCAAAGGATGGAGTTAGAGATAAAGACTCCAGGGACCCACATGATGATGGTAAACATATGAGTAGAACTGAATTTAATCGATAAAGTTAAAGCTACTCAAGCTACAGACTTGGAGCTAATGCGTATGAAGAAGAAAGTGTAAGAAGGTGTTATGCCGGAAGCAAGAATCGATGAGGAAGGAATACTTCGAGTCAACTCCAGACTTTGTGTTCCTAACAACCCTAATTTAAAGTATAAAATCATGATGGAGGCGCACAACACACCGTTTTCAATCCATCCTAGGAGTACCAAAATGTATCGTGATCTTCGACATACATTTTGGTTGAGCAATATGAAGAGAGAGATATCAGAGTTTATCTCAAGGTGTTTAACTTGTCAACGAGTCAAGACGGAGCATCAAGTACCAAAAGGTCCATTACAACCACTTGAAATTCCAGAATGGAAGTGGGAACACATTACTATGGATTTCGTTACTGGTCTTCCCAAGGTTTCTCAAGGCATAGATGCAATTTGGGTCATTGTTGATAGATTGACCAAGTCTGCTCATTTCATACCTATACGAGAAACTTATACACTTGAACGTCTTGCTCATATGTACATAAACGAGATTGTAAGACTTCATGGTATGCCAGTATCCATAGTTTCTGATCGAGACCCAAGATTCACTTCAAGATTTTGGGTTAGTTTGCAAAAAGCTATGGGCACGGATTTACGATTTAGCTCGGCATATCATCCTCAGACGGACGGTCAGTCGAAGAGGACCATTCAAACTCTTGAAGATCTATTAAGACTCTGTGTCCTTGACTTCAAGGGAAGTTGGGATAAGTTCCTACCATTGGTGGAGTTTTCCTACAACAACAGTTTATCAAGCAATATTGGCATGGCTCCATTTGAGGCGTTGTATAGAAGAAAGTGTCGTTCTCCAGTATGTTGGGATGAGATGGGTGAAGCAACGTTGTTGGGACCGGAGTTGGTACGTATGACTACGGAAAAGATTCAAACGATCCGACAACGTATAAAAATCTCACAAGATCGACAAAAGAGTTAAGCTGATCTTCATCAAAAGGACGTGGAATTCGATATTGGAGATCATATGTCATCATCTAAGAGTCTCTTCGTCAATAGTAATTACCTTCGTTAATAGTAATTACCTTCACCAGACGTCAAACCACTTGCCGTTTCATATTACAGGCATCGACCCAATTGTCGTTTCACATTACAGGCGTCAAACCACTTTTCTTTTCACATCACCAGTCGTCAAGCCACTTGCCTTTTCACATTGCAAGTGCTAAGCTAGAAATCTTCTATAAATAGAGGCCTAGTTCTTCATTATTTTTCACGAATTAATTCAAGCTATAGAGAGAGAAAGTATAGAGAGAATAAGAGAGAAAGAAGAAGAGTATTCTGTTACTACACTACTACAGTATTCAATCTCCTACTAATGTAAGGGATGTTATTTGTTGTACTCATGAAGAGAACTTCTGTGATTCCATTATTTATTATTCTGTTGGAATAACCTGTATACGCGGGCTACCGTATACATGGTGACATTCTTCTAATATTCCGTTCTTTACTATTACGCTTGAATATCTTGTCTCGCATGCGTTCTGTGGGACCGGTTCCATTATTTATTATTCTGTCGAAAAATCCTGTTTGTGCGTTTACACCGGACCTGGTTCCATTCTTTATTATTCTGTTGGAATATCCTGTCTATGCATTTTACGTCGGACCTGGTTCCGTTATTTATTATTCTGTTGGAATAACCTGCCTGTGCGGTCTATCGCATGCATGGTGATTTCTTTTGTTATTCCATTCTTTATTATACTCAGTTGGTTAAAACTTTGACTTCTATACTCCATGAAATTAGTGGAATATCTTTGATATTTGGGCTTCATCTAGTATCTTTTCATGGAAATATTCTTCTGAGCATTCTTGAACTTTACTCTACAAAGCAGTATCATGTTGACAATTTAGACGTTATTAGTTCCTAGATAAATTAATTCTTGAACTTGTTTTATTGAATTCTTATATCATTGTCATCATCCTCATGTTTATATTATGTTGAAAGTCATCGTGGGCACGTGGTGCATAGATGGACTTGGTATGATTATAACCAGGGATTATTCGGTGTAATCATGATCGTAATGTTACAAATGATGTGGTAAAAGTTATCATTGGCCCGTAGTGCATTGATGGACATTTGTTGGCATGATCATGACCATTAATGAATACACGAATGTCCTGGCTGTAGTGCATTGATAATATGTGGTCGTGATACTAAAGAATATCCTTGGCCATAGTGTAAGGGTGATTCAATGATGTGGATTATTTATTAAGCTGAGTCTGAGCGATAAAAGTCATGAAAAACCTTTTAAATCATAGAAGATAGTAGATTTTATTCTCTACTTGACTCTTCTAATGGATTGCTTGTTCCGCTACAGTTAAACTTGATATTTATTATATTTTATTAGTTCAACACTGTGGAAGGCTAATGATAATTTATTCTGCGTTATCTTAGTAATAATATTTCTTACTGGGCTAGTTGAGCTCACCCTTTCTTTCACTTTTCTCTTCAGGAAATGAGAATATAGCTGGGACGAGTCGGGGAACGGAGTGATTGACCAGATGATAGTATTAGTAGTCCTCACTATTCTGTTAAATAGTGTGACAATAATTTTAATGAGGAGCCCTTTTGAGTTTGTATACTCTATAGTAGACAATATTTGTATTCAAACTCATAGTTTATGTTTTATCATATTGTACACGACAATTATATTATTAAGTTGTATTTGAATTCTGTATGATGTATCTGGCGACTCAAGATGGGTGATGTATACGTAATTTTGGGGGCGTCACAGTTGGTATCAGAGCTTAGGGATATGATCACTGGCAAAGATGTGAGAATAGTACTAGGAGGGGAGAAACGGTGAATTCCTTCGCCAGTATGACCTACCAAAGTTTATGTGGTATTTAATTGGTCGGTCAAAATTTATGGATAATATGTTACATGTCAATTAACCTTTGTTTTGTGGCAGTATCTAAAAATGACATCTGAGAATGTTGAGAATAGCAATGCAACACAGGCGACCGTTGATTCACCACATATCAATAATCAAGATAATGTGCATCAGGAAGGCGATAATCCTCATGCAAACAATAACACTGACCAAATGATGAATGATCAAATGTTCAGGGGCTTTATGCAATTCATGCAACAGTAGGCGAGAGCGGCTCCTGTCCAAAATGCAGGTGGAAACACTGGAAACTCTCGGGCGGTCACCGCTAAACAGTTCAAGGAGTTGGACCACCGGAGTTTAAGGGAGAGCCAAAATCACTTATGGCGGAAGCATGGATAAAGCAGATCACCAAGATATTTGATGTCTTGGGATGCTCCGAGGAGCAAAAGGTTCCCTTTGCCACCTTTATGTTGCGAGGAGGCATATTCTTTGGTGGGAATTCCAGAAACGTACTCAACCTGCCATACTGAAGATGTCTTGGGAGAAGTTCCAAGAGCTGCTCAACGACAAATACTTTCCCGAAAGTATTCGTCACATGAAGGAGGTGGAGTTTGTCAAGTTAGAACAAAACAATATGACCGTGTCGCAATACGAGGCTAAATTTTATGAGTTATCCGGTTTCACGCCCCACTTGGTGGATAATGAAGAGAATGACACGGATGTTTTTAAGAGGTTTGAAGCCAGAGATACGTCAACATCTTATTTCTCACAAACTGTGTTTATATTCAGATGTTGTAAATAGGGCTCAGTTAGTGGAGCGCGATAACGAGTCAACGCAACTAAAAGAGAGCAGCCGACAAAATGATAATACCAGCGAGAGCAGTCATCGAAGCGGTGACAACAAGCGTGGAGGGAATCAACACGCCAGAAATGGTAACCACTTCGGTGGTAATCAGGGCCAAAACAATAAGAATGGACATTTCAAGGAGAGGAGATTAAACAATGATGGAAAAACGTCAGCACCAACACCCGTTGTTAAGGAAAGAGAAAGACCACTTATTATATGCTTCAAATGTGGAGGGGAGGGACACATCAGTCCAAATTGCGCGATGCCGTCCAAAGCATGTTATAATTGTGGAAGAGAATGTCACTTAGCCCGATTTTGTCGTTCACCGAAGACAAATTCAGCTAGGATGGAGGCACAAAAGGCCTGTCCCACAAAAGTCAAAGTCGGTAGTGCAAGGGAGAGCGTTTGTTGTGACCTCCCAAAAAGTAAGGAACCCGAATGAGGTCATCACGGGTAAGCTTATCATAAACTCTAACGAAGTCTATACTTTATTTGATACCGGTTCTACCCATTCTTTTATTTATCCTACTTGCGCTCTTCGATTAAATTTGACTCCGGAGAAATTAGACTTTGACTTATCTGTGGAAACTCCGTTGGGAGAAACCTTCATTACATCCACTGTTTATAAGTCTTGTTTGGTTCACATCAGTACCCTCACATTACCTGTCAATCTTATTTCATTGAAAATACTTGCATTTGACGTGATTCTAGGGATTGATTGGTTAACTACTCATCATGCAAAAAATTGATTGTTTCCGTAAGGTTGTTAGCTTTCATATTCCTAATCAACCTATTATGCGAATTCAAGCGACCAAACCATTAAAATCAATCACGGTCATCTCAAGCCATAAAGCTATTCGTTTATTGAAAAACGGATGTCAAGCTTTCTTAGCTCATGTCACAGATTTAAACAAAAATACGCCGGTTTTGAACGATATTTCTATTGTTAATAAATTTCCGACGTATTCTCAAGAACTTCTCGCCTACCCCCGAGCGTGAAATTGAATTTTTATCGACCTGAACCCCAGACAAAACCCATTTCCAAAGCCCCATATCGAATGGCTCCTATTGAACTTCAAGAGTTAAAGACCCAACTGCAGGAATTGTTAGACATTGGCTTTATTCGTCCTAGTACTTCTCCTTGGGGTGCTCTTGTGACAACCCAAAAATTCATAAAATCTTGAATGATTAGAATAAAGGTTAAAGAATAAAACCTAGATGAGAATTTGAGGATTTATTTAAAAATTTTCAAGTAAAACCTATATGGTTTGTGAGAATAGAAAAAATATGGGTTACAAAATTTCAAAACCCTAGAAATGAATTTATATGTATTTGAATGAATATCAAGAATAAGGTATTGTGATACCTGTAAAATTTGATGTGAATTGAATAAGTATAAAGTCGTTAGTTAATACGATTAGCAATATGAAGGGAATAATTTAAAACTCAAAATTTGAGTTAGAGATAGAATTTTGAAGCAAGAACTGCTCGGTTGGATCCGGAACGTCAAGTTTAGTTTGAATGGATAGTAAACACAAAATGTGTAAAGGTTGACTTTTGGTCAAAGTCAACAGTTGACTTTTTATGGGGAAAAGTAAAAATAAGTGTGAGAAGTGAAATATGTTATGATTATGTGAATTATGTATATGATTAAATAAATATACATTATATAATGTGAAGACATTTATTTTGTATATAAAAGTGAAATAAGAATTAAGTTATGTAACCTAATATATATATTAGGTGTGTTAATTAAATAACCTAAGAGGTTATAATATGGTAGAATATTAGTATTTATAATATATACTAATTTTAAGAGATTTATTTTATACATCTCAATTAATTAATTTTATAACCTAATTATAGCAAGTCTAACTGGGTTAAGGAAATAAATGTGCATGAGTAAGGATCTATGTTTTAATGGAGTAAATGAAAACCCTAATTAAATAATTAGGGAATGGTAATATTAAGAGTGTTGGAAATGTGATATTTGCTATGGCCCAAAGAAATTAATTAAAAGTCCAAAGAGATTAAATATGGTGGCCCAAGAGTTGGCCCAATCAATAATATAAAAATCCCAAAAATTTGATCCAAGTATGGGGGGGTATTTTTGGACAAGAAAAGGCATAAGTAAGGAATTTATTTTCTAGTATGAGAAATAAAAATCCTAATTAAATAATTAGGGTAAAATAGAATTAAAAGTATTGGACTATAATAATGTCATAGCCAATAAATTATTTACAGTTCAAGAGAATTGGATTTAATGGGCTAAGGATGTAATATTATTTAAACAAGCCCAATTAATTAATTAAGTATGGGACATGTAGATAAAGTGATTAAGGGCAATTAAATTATTTAATCTAGCCCAATATACTATGTATGAGACAAGTATTATATTGACCCAATTTAATTAGGGTTGAAAGCCCAAGTTAGTTTTTGTTAGTTAGTAAACCAGTGAATTTGTTACTTCAATGAGATTAATTAAGAGCCCAAACTAGGCCCACTTGTGGGAGAACAATAATATTAAAAATTATATAAAGTTGAGAGATATATTTTTATTATCTCAAGTTATTAATTTTATAACTTAATTTAAACAAGTTTAGTTGGGTTATAGAATTTAATATACAAGAGTGATGATTTAAATTCTATATATTTGGAATGGATACCCTAATTAAATATTTAGGGTGGGTTAAGATGAAAATGATTGGACTATGTATATATTACATGGCCCAAAGGATTATATGTTAAGCCCAATTTTTAGCCCAAATTGGATGAGGACAATTTGGACATTAAATAAAGCAATTAAAATAATATGAATTGGATGATAAGAGGCCACATTTGCCGAAAAAGAAGAAGTGAAAATCGGCTATTTAGATAAGAAGAGAGAGGAAAGAGAGAAGAACGGGAAAGAGAAGAAAGAGGGAGAGAAAGAGAAGAGGCCGAAGCCATGAGGGAAGAAAGAAGGAGGAAAAAAAATTCTCCATGAAGAAGAAGAAGAAAGAGAAAGATAAAGGTATGAAATTATTTTTCCTAAACTTTCCTCTAATTTCTTTTTGTAATTTGATGAAAGGGGGTTTTTATTTGGAAGTTCAAAACCTTATGATCTATGTGTTTTTCATGGGTTCAAGTATGGATTTACCCATTTTGGGTGTTGATTTGGGTTGAATCAAAAAGGAAAAGAAAAATAATTTTTCTAGTTTTGAAACCCAAATTTCTATGTACTTTGAAAATCTACCGTTTTAAATATATAACTCTTTTTTACGATCCGTCAAAGAGTGGTGCTAGATATATGTGTTTACTAGTTAACCCAAGTAGTAGAACTCAAAAATAGTCAGTTTTCATGGAGTAGTGACTGTGGAAACCAAAATAGTCCCAAATTTTGGAAAGAAAATTGGACTATTTAGGACCAGTCAGCAACGGGGGCATTTTCATCCACTTTTTGTGCTTTAAAAATTATGGAAAATTTGGGTTGTTAATATCAGAAGATATGCAGGTTGTGTAAAAATTTGAGAATTTTTGGCCATACGGTTTGAGAGTTATGGATTTTACGGTGAAGGACTATTTTTGTGAAGTCACCCGAATAACTCTTTGTGTATAAGTCCAAAAATTACAAAATGTTTACTGGAAGTACATGTGTATAGCAGGAACATACTGTAAAAATTTCAGAATATTTGGAGTTAATCTCGATTTATGAAAAATCGGAGAATATTTGGCTATTTTGGACTATTTAAATATAGTAAATGGATTTTAAAAATTCCGGGACAAATATATGTTCAATATGGAACTATATTATGTCAAATCTCAGAAAAGAAATATTTTTGAAAATGATTTGGTATTTTTCATCTAAATGATGATAAATGGTTAAATGTATTTAATTAAATATATGATGTCCAAAAATATGAAAAGTACGATTTATGACTTGAGACCCTTGAGCATGGCTTATGCAGGTTTTTGATGAAGTTTTGGGTCGGGTGTGAAGTGTTGTGATGTTTATGGCATTTTAGAATACTTAAACAAGTGTATTAATAAAAGGAAAACAATTAAAACCAATTGTTTATTAATAAGATTATTGACTTAACTTATTGTTATATGACTAATAATATTGGATTAAGATATTATTAGTAGTATTTGAATGTAATGTTATTAAAAGGTTAATACCTTAGCGTAAAATATTATTACATAATTAATAATATTCGACGGATGATTAAAATAAGAGATTTATGATATTTTTTCATTGTAATTGTTGAAATTGATATTCAATGAACTATATTATGTGTTTGGGCAAATGATAGAAAAATAATATGTGATTTAGTGTTTTTCATGAAATGGATATGGAATCCAGCTTGCTGGATTAGAAAATTTGATGAATTCAGCTTGCTGGATTGAAGTAATGGTGAATCGAGCTTCTTTGGATTGAAATCTATTGAATCCGTGTCATTTGGATTTGGAATCCGATTAAATTTGGATTGCAGTTTGGGTTGTTGGATTTAGAACCCAGGTGGCTGGATTAGTATTTGACTTATTAGATGTTAAAGAATAACTTATAAAATGATAATGAGAGTGTTAAATCATAATGTATATGATACAGTGATTAAAGAATTATCAAAGAATGATAATAATAATAATGATGTGTTAAGATGTTATCTAATATTTGATTAAGTGTTGGATAATCTATTAATAAAGTAATTATATTATGATACAAAGTAGAATATGCTGATTGAAAGACCAATCTTATTATTAATGATAGGTCTTACCAAAAGAAGTTAACTTAAACTGCGTAGTAGTAGTCAACGAATCAGGAAAATTTCCTTAACTCAATCCTCGAGATTTGGAAAGAGAGGAAAACTCAATCCTCGATTCATCGGCCCATTTTTAATCCTCGATCGAGTAGGAACTGTGGCCTATAGACTCGCTTTACCGCCAAGTATGTCTCGTGTTCATAACGTTTTTCACATATCCATGTTACGTAAATATGTGAAAGACCCGAACCACATTATTGAGTTATAACCGGACGAAATAGCGAAAGATTTGACGTATGAATAGGTTCCTGTTCAAATCTTGGATAAGAAGGAACATATTCTACGCTCCAAGGTTATACCTCAAGTTAAAGTTTTGTGGAGAGACCACGATGTTGAGGAAATGACTTGGGAGTTAGAATCAAATGAAATCAAGGTATCCTTACCTCTTGACATACCGTGTACGTACCCTAATTAGAGGGCGAAATTTCATAAGAAGGGGAGGTTGTAAGACCCCAACTTTTATAAATAAAGATGAATTTTCTATAAATATTATTTTTGAATATTATGGAGTAAATTTGATATAATGTTATAGTTATGGGTAATATTTATAAATTTTGCAAAGTAAGTAAGTTGTTATAAAATATTCGTTTGGTCGGGGAATATTCTTTTTGTCGGGGAATATTCGTATGATGGCACAATCATTGGTGGACCCCACAACGGAAGTATTGTCGTAGTTAGAAAACGACAAAATTATCTTTCTATAAAAGTAACGGCGGAGGTATTACCGTTAAAACTGTTGAACTACCCGGTAGTAAAAGTACAGTAATACGCGTGGTTGCATAGTAGCACACGGTATTGATTATTGATGCTTACATGAGAAGTCACTCAGCTATACTCAGTTATTGATACAATAATTGCTGCATCATATCTCTTATATTATTGATTCAATTATTATCACAGTATCATCTATATAATATGTTATATTATTAAATCAATAATTGAGACGACAAGTTATAAATGATTAATAATTGTTGAAAGATTAAATATGTGTTGATTAAAAATAAAATGATTGGTGGTAATATTTATTCAATCCTTGATGTATATAAAGAGTCTATTATAAGACGTTTGTGGTAAGTTTGGTTATTTTATGGGGGGCCCATATGTCATCATCTAAGAGTCTCTTCGTCAATAGTAATTACCTTCGTCAATAGTAATTACCTCTACCAGACGTCAAACCACTTGCCGTTTCATATTACAGGCGTCGACCAATTGTTGTTTCACATTACAGGCGTCAAACCACTTGGTGTTTCACATTACAGGCGTCAAACCACTTTTCTTTTCACATCACCAGTCGTCAAGCCACTTACCTTTTCACATTGCAAGTGCTAAGCTAGAAATCTTCTATAAATAGAGGCCTAGTTATTCATTATTTTTCACGAATTCATTCAAGCTATAGAGAGAGAAAGTATAGAGAATAAAGAGAAAGAAGAAGAGTATTAGGCCATTACACTATCGCATTATTCAATCTCCTACTAATGTAAGGGATGTTATTTGTTGTACTCATGAAGAGAACTTACGTAATTCCATTATTTATTATTCATTGGAATAACTTTGATACGCTGAGCTACCCTATACATGGTGACATTCTTCTAATATTCCGTTCTTTATTATTCTGTCGGAATACCTGTCTGTGTGTTTACGCCGGACCTGGTTCTATTATTTATTATTCTGTCGGAATATCCTATATGTGCATTTATGCCGGACCTGGTTCCATTCTTTATTATTCTGTTGGAATATCCTGTCTGTGCGTTTTACGCAGGACCTGGTTCCGTTATTTATTATTCTATTGGAATAACCTGCATGTTTGGTCTATCACATGCATGGTGATTTCTTTTGTTATTCCATTCTTTATTATACTCAGTTGGTTAAAACTTTAACTTCTATACTCCATGAAATTAGTGGAATATCTTTGATATTTGCGCTTCATCTAGTATCTTTTCATGGAAATATTCTTTTGAGCATTCTTGAATTTTACTCTACAAAGTAGTATCGTGTTGACAATTTGGACGTTATTAGTTCCTAGATAAATTAATTCTTGGACTTGTTTTATTGAATTCTTATATCATTGTCATTATCCTCATGTTTATATTATGTTGAAAGTCATTTGTATTTGTAGTGCATAGATGGACTTGGTATGATTATGACCGTGGATTATTCGATTGTAATCATGGACCGTAATATTACAAATGATGTGGTAAAAGTTATCATTGGCCCGTAGTGCATTGATGGAATGAGTTGTTGGCATGATCATGACCATTAATGAATACACTAATTTCCTTCATGTAGTGCATGGATAATTTGTGGTCGTGATACTAAAGAATATCCTTGGCCATAGTGCAGGGGTGATTCGATGATGTGGATTATTTTTTAAGCTGAGTCTCAGCGATAAAAGTCATGAAAAACCTTTTAAATCATAGAAGATAGTAGATTTTATTCTCTACTTGACTCTTCTAATGGATTTCTTGTTCCGCTGGAGTTAAACTTGATGTTTATTATATTTTATCAGTTTAACACTGTTGAAGGCTAATGATAATTTATTCTGCGTTATCTTCGTCATAATATTTCTTACTGGGCTAGTTGAGCTCACCCTTTCTTCACTTTTCTCTTCAGGAAATGAGAATATAGCTGGGACGAGTCGGGGAACGGAGTGATGGACCAGATGATTGTATTAGTAGTCCTCACTATTCTGTTAAATAGTGTGACAATAATTGTAATGAGAATCCCTTTTGAGTTTGTATACTCTCTAGTAGATAATATTTGTATTCAACCTCACAATTTATGTTTTGTCGTATTGTACATGACAATTATATTATTAAGTTGTATTTGAATTCTGTACGATGTATCTAGCAACTAAAGATGGGTGATGTATACCTAATTTTGGGGGCGTCACAAAATAAGTCTCCAGTATCAGAAAGAAATGAGCAGACTTAGTTAATCTATCAACAATAACCCAAATCGCATTTATGGCTTGAGAAACCGTGGGAAGACCCGTAACGAAATCCATGGTAATGTGTTCCCACTTCCATTTCGGAATCTCAAGTGGTTGCAATGGACCCTTTGGCACTTGATGCTCCGCCTTTACACGTTGACAAGTTAAACACCTCGAGATAAACTTCGTGATCTCTCTCTTCATATTGTTCCACCAAAATATATGGCGAAGATCACGATATATTTTGGTACTTCCAGGATGGATTGCAAACGGTGTGTTGTGTGCCTCCATCATGATTCTATGTTTCAAGTCAGAATCCTTAGGGACACAATGTCTAGAGTTGACTCGAAGTATTCATTCTTCATCGATTCTTGCTTCTGGAATATCACCTTCTTGTACTTTCTTCTTTATACGCATCAGCTCCGGGTCTGTGGCTTGAGCAACTTTAACTTTTTCGATTAAAGTCAGTTCTAAGCGTATACTTGACATCATCGCATGGGTCCCCGGAGTCTTGAATTCTATCTTCATCTTTTGTAAATCACACAAAATGGGCCTTTATGTTGACAATATCGCACTCGTTCTCGCATATGATCTTCTACTTAATGCATCAACTACCACGTTCGCTTTTCCAAGATGGTATTGAATGGTATGGTCGTAGTCTTTCAACAGCTCGAGCCAACGTTGTTGCCGCATGTTGAGTTCCTATTGGGTGAATAAAATATTTGAGGCTTTTATGGTCTGAATATATCTCCACTTTCTCCCCATATAAATAGTGCCTCCAGATCTTTAGCGCGAAAATGACTGCTGCCAACTCTAGATCATGAGTAGGATAATTCCTCTCATACTCTTTAAGTTGTCATGAGGCATAGGCTATGACTTTCCCATGTTGCATGAGAACACATCCTAACCCTTTGCCTGAAGCATCGTTGTAGATAACAAATCCATCCGAACTAGATGGTATTGTAAGAACAGGTGACGAAATGAGTCTCCTCTTGAGATCTTGGAAACTCTTCTCGCATTCCTCGCTCCATACGAATTTTGTATATTTACGAGTCAGCTGAGTTAACAGAGTAGCGATTCCAGAAAATCCTTCCACGATTCTCCGATAATAACCAGCTATGCCGAGAAAGCTACGTACTTCAGCCACCGACTTTGGTTGCTCCTAACTTTGTATTGCTTCAATCTTCGCCGGGTCAACAGAAACTCCATGTTTTGACACCACGTGCCCAAGGAATGCTACTTCCTTAAGCCAGAACTCGCATTTCTTCAACTTGGCATATAGCTTGTTTTTACGAAGCCTTTGGAGTACCAGCTTCAAATGGTGCTCATGATCTTCACGACTTTTGGAATATATGAGGATGTCATCAATAAAGACAACAACGAACTGATCCAAATATTCCTTGAATACTCGGTTCATCATATCCATGAAAGCCGCAGGAGAATTAGTCCATTCGAAACACATGACTAAGAATTCATAATGCCCGTACCGAGTTCTGAAGGCAGTCTTTGGAATATCCTCAGTTCTAATCTTGGTGATGATATCCGTAAGCTAAGATCGATTTTTGAAAAGAATTTTGCTCCTTGCAACTGGTCAAACAGGTCATCAATGCGAGGTAGAGGATACCTATTCTTGATGGTGACATGGTTCAATTCTCGATAGTCAATACAAAGTCGTATACTCCCGTCTTTCTTCTTTACAAATAAAATAGGAGCACCCCAAGGAGATGTACTAGGACGAATGAAACTGATGTCCAACAACTCATGTAGTTGGACCTTTAACTTATTAAGTTCAATAGGAGCCATTCGATATGGGGTTTTAGAAATGGGCTTTGTACCAGGTTCAAGGTCAATAAAGAATTCAACTTCACGTTCCGGGGGCAGACCGGGAAGTTCTTCAGGAAATACGTCAGGAAATTCACTAACCACAAAATTTTTATTCAAATCTGATGTGTTTTTATTCAAGTCAATAACATGGGCTAAGAAAGCTTGACATCCATTTTTTAATAAACGAATGACTTTATGGCTTGATATGACAGTGATTGATTTCAGTGGTTTAGTTGCTTGAATTCGAATAACAGGTTGGTTTGGAATATAAAAACTAACAACCTTACGAAAAATAATCAATTTTATCATGATGAGTAGTTAACCAATCAATCCCTAAAATCATGTCAAATGCAACTATCTTTAAAGAGATAAGGTCAACATGTAATGTGATGGTGCCAACTTGGATCAAACAAGATTTATAAATAGTGGATGTAATGAAAGTTTCTCTTAATGGAGTCTCCACAGATAAGTCAAAGTCTAATTTCTCCAGAGTCAAGTTTAAACGTTGAGCACAAGTAGGAGAGATAAATGAATGGGTAGCACCGGTATCTAGTAAGGTATAAACTTCGCAAGAATTTATGATTAGCTTACCCGTGATCACCTCGTTTGGGTTCCTCGTATTTTGACCAGTCACGACAAACGCTCTTCCTGGAACCGTTGACTTTGACTTTTCTGGGATAGCCTTTTGAGTCACCATCCCCGCTGGACTTGGTTTTACTAAAGTACAATCTCGAGCGATATGTCCTTCCTTTCCACAATTATAACATACCTTGAACTGTTGTGGACAGTTTGGGCTGATGTGTCCCTCTTTCCACATTTATAGCATACGACCGGTGGTCGTTCTCCTCCCTTAGAACCAGTTGCTGCTGGTGCTGACGTCTTCACATTGTCATTGTTGAATCTCCTCTTTTTAAAATCTCTCCTGACTCGCTTCTTCTATTTTCATGGCCACGATTACCACCAGAGTGGTTATCGCTTTTGTCCGAATGTTTTCCTCTCGCTAGTTTTCATTGCTCCGATGACTGCTGCCACCGGTATGACCTTGGTTATGGTCCTTCGGTTAAACATACTCATTATCTCGCTCTAATAATTGAGCCCTATTTACAACAGCTGAATATAAAGAAAATTTATGAGAGATAAGATATTGTCGAATCTCAAGTTTTAGACCTCTCAGAAACATCTGCGTCATTCGTTCCTCATTCTCTACCAAATGAGGTGCAAACCTGGATAACTCTGCGAACTTTGCCTCATGCTGGGACACCATCATTTTGTTTTGTTCTAATCTAATAAACTCTACCTCCTTCATATGGCGAATACTTTCAGGAAAGTACTTGTCATTGAAAAGTTTCTGAAACGTTTCCCAAGACATCTTTGAAAGCGGCAGTCGGTACGCTTCCATGACCTCCCACCAATGAGTCCGCCTCTCCACGAAACATAAAGGTGGCGAATGGAACCTTCTGCTCCTCCGTGCATCCCAAGACATCAAATATCTTGGTAATTATTTTGACCCACGTTTCTTCCTTGATCAGATCCGGCTTTCCCACAAATTCAGGTGGTCCCAACTCTTTGAACTGCTTCGCTGTGACAAGTCGCGCATTGCTATCATTTCCACCTCAGATTTTGTACATGAGTCTCCTAAATCGATTTTACGAATTGCAAAAAGCTTCTAAACATCCCGTCGTTCATCGTCTGCTCAATGGTGTTGTTTACAGGAGGAACATTGCCGGCCTGTTTCACGTTCTCCTCATTGGTGAGTAAAGGTGTCTCCACGGTCTCATTTACTCCACTATTAACATTCTTAGTTGCCATTCTTAAATACTGTCATAAAACAAGGGTTAATTAAAGAAATTAACATATCACACAATATCTCTATATTCTGACCAACCAACAAATATGCTTAGGTAGGACACACTAGCGAAGGATTTACTCGTCTCTCCCCTCCTAGTTCTATTCCCCGATCTTCGACAGAAATCATATCCCTAAGCTCTGATACCAACTGTGATGCCCCCAAAATAGGTATACAACACCCATTCTGAGTTGCCAAATACTAGTACAGAAACAACTACAACTTTATTAATACAATTGTCGTGCAAAATACGACAACACTTAAACTGTGAGTTTAAATACAAATATTGTCATCTAGACAATATCCACACTCAAATAAGTCATCATTACAATTATTGATACACTATTTTACAAAATAGTGAGGACTACTAAAGCTACTTCTAGAACCATCATTCTACAACCCGACTAGTACTCGTTACATTCTCGCCTCCTGAGTAGAAAAATGGAACAAAAAGGAAATGGGTGAGCTCAACTAGCCCAGTAAAGAACATTATGACTAAGATAATATAGAACAAATTATAGTTACTCCTCAATAGGGAAAAATCTAATAGAATACAATAGACAACAAGTTTTAAATCAATATTCGTAGCGAAAATAACAATTCATTAGAAGAGTTACGTAGAGAATGAAATCTACTATCTTCTATATATGAATTTAAAAGTTCATCGTCAATATTTTATCCCTGTAACATCAATCAATATATATAGCTGGAATCAAATATTCATCTTTGCACTACAGGCCAAAGATATTCATCAGTTGTCATGTTCATCTAAACATCTGTTCATCTTTGCACTACGACCAAAGATATTCATCAGAAAATCATTCCTCTTTGCATTACATGCCAAAGATATTCAGTTATATCATCATTTAGGACTGAGGATGATGAAAAATATTTTAAAGAAAATGAATTCAGTGAAACAAAAGAACAAATATTAAGGATTCGTACTTTATACAATCCAAGTTCAAAAATACTTCATAAATAACCATAGTTTAGTAAAATTTCAAAATGAAGATCAAAACATGGATACACAAAGCTAGTATCCATAATAGATATCTTGGACAAAAACGAAAATTTAATTTTTCTGTGAATAGTGCCATATTCGTGAATAGTGTCGTATACGTGAATAGTGACGTATACGTGAATAGTAACCCCGACACTAAAAGACAAGAATTTCACAAGAAAAATCTTACCAATATTCCAGCATAATGATATTGAAAGAAATAATATCATTTATAAAAAATAACATCCCTTACCTCAAAAAGGCGGTGCTTAGATTTGATCGAATATGGATATAGTCTTTGAAACTAACTTGCAATCGAGTATAGCAACACTTAAAGTATCAAAATACTCACAAGAATACGATCGATAATATTGAGAGAGAAAACTTTAGTTTATGGTGTAATTTTCAATTCTAACCTAAGCACCCTATTTATAGGAAAATGCTTAGAACACCAAAGCAGAAAAATTAATAAAATAATATTATTATTTTTAAAATTCCTACGCCCACTTTGAAACTCTGAATTCAGCATGCTTAACAACAAGTGGGGCCCACCAATCATACAAAAAATAATTTTCAAAAAAAAATTATTTAAAACTTTAAAAAATCAATTACTCCGGAACTTCAATAATTCATAATAAATAGCCCTTTTATCAGAAAAATTCGAATCTTATAGTCCCCCATAGGAAATTCAATTCTCTACAACTTTGCAGAAGAAAGGTTTTCTAAATTCCAAACAGAAATTGACCAAAATCCACATACGGACGATTTTACAAGTTATAATCAAATTTCAGTCATGAAATGGGGTCCACAAACATGAAAAACATGTTTTAAATATTTTTAGTAACAAAAATACTCTTCCTCCTCATTTACTCATATATCCCACATTCATTGTAAAAATATAACAATTATTATATTATTATAATATAATAATATATTTAAATGAATTATTTTATCAGAAAAGATAAAATATAAATTTTCAACAATTGTCACATTAAAAAATTTCTCCATCTATATCCACATAAAATAAATATTTTCCTTATCATGTAAATTAATAATTAATTATTCACACATAATATTATAGAATCACAATACTGACAATCAGGCCGTTCTCAGGAAAGATGGGGCTTTCCAATAAAGATTTCTCCTTACTGGTGCGCAATTAGGTGACCAAACCTCTCCTTAGACAGAACTTTCTAGACATTGCCAATAATGCTATCTAATAATATTATTTAAATAATATGAATTATTGATTTTATAATGGAAAATATTGTGTAGTGACAATTATTGAAACAACAATAATATAAAATATCAACGTAGCAATTATTGAATCAATAAAATAAAATATTGAATAGTAATTACTGTAACAATTATTGAGTAGTGCCTTCTTACTTAAGAATCAATAATTGGTGCAATACTGTGTGTTACTGTGCAACAACGCGTATTACTGTGTTTTAACCACCGGATATTCCAACAGTGTTAACGGTAACAACTACGCCGTTATTTATACTTGTCATTTTCTACATCCAATCGCTCGCCATTATGGGGCCCACACAAGGTTGTGTCGTCGTACGAATATTCCCCGACAGTAAGAATAATCCACGACCAAACGAATATTCCCCGACAACAATGAATATTTTATAACCACTTGCTTATTTGAAATATTTGCGCATTTTACCCATAACTTACCACATTAATCAACTCAGCCCTTACTATTTCAAAATAATAAATAAAGCAAATTCAATTTCATTTATAATAAGTCGGGGTCTTACAACACTACTCTATATAATGTAGTTGTATTTTATATTTTTAATTATTGCTCATATGCACATAACAGTCCATCTAATATTATTATATTAATAACTTACTCATTTGTTTTAGGTCAAATAAATAAATTATCCACTTCCTTGATTAATTACCACCAATATTAATTAATCCATTCGTTTTTGATTAATGTATTCATTGATCTCCATAACCATTTATTATCTATATAATTCTTATTATATTTTATTATCACGTTGCTAAGAATAATAATCACATATTATTAATTAATCACAATTAATATTTAATTAATATAACAATTAACAATTAATATTACTTAATTGCTCACTTGGTAATTCCTTCGTTAATTAATATTACTAGTAATATTTTCCATCACTGTGCCACACAAGGCTTTCAACGAGTTCATCACAAACTCCACATATTCTCAATTATTCAATTATTTAATATAATTGAGGTAACTCATCTCATAACACAAAATAAATTATATTCAAATAAATATTCATTTCCATTAATATGTTCATTTATTAATACGTGGAAATTCTCGGGTATTAGAGGCAAAATATTCATTTTGCCAACTCAACTTCAACTCAAATCAAATACACTCATTTCAACTTAAATTACTTCAAAAGAAGTCCCACAAGAACCATATGTTAACTTCCAAGTGCAAACTATGCAAAACGGCTTAACAGACTGCCTAGTGGAAACTTGGAAATGCCATTTCGGTCATTGACCCATCTTTCCAGATTCAAAAAAGAGAAAATCCTATGTCATTGCATAGCCCTTGGAAATAACTTTCAAGAATGGTATGGCATGCTTCCATCGGACTCCGGGATTGAAAGTTATGAAGGTTAGAGCGAACAACGCGTTGTCCGAGCGAACATACTTCGAGACGTCGGGACCCACATTGCCCAGGGAACCCCAAGAAGCCACAGGAACACCTGCTGCTACCGCAGGTACACCTGCGGCTCCCCCCTCTATAAATAGAGGGCTTGGGATGGCCATTTTATAAGAAAAAACGACGAGGAAACCCTGTCCAATTTGCTCTATACAAACTATAAATTGAGTGCTTTCTCGTTTTAAACACTTGGGAGCTTATATTTGTCTACTTTTTTTACCGGCGGGAACCGAGTGTTCATCCATTTAAAGCTATTGAAGACTTCTTTGGCAGTCCACTGTAAGCCATCTTACATCATTTAAAGCCTTTTCTTCATCTCTTGCACACTGTTATTCACAGTCAGAGTCATGTTGCGTGTGTATGCCCGGACTTCTATCCGTGGCTTTTTATTTCATATATATATATATATATATATATATATATATATACTAACATCATCGAGTTAAGCCTCGATTGAGCCTGGATTTACATCTGGATCGTTTATTGCTTATAAATATATATATATATATATATATATATATATATATATACATATATATAAACTGTTGTCGAACTCTGTTCGATGAGCCTGGATTTCACATCCGGACCGTTTACTGCTTATATATATATATATATATTTGCATTCTGTCAGGCCTGGAGTTTACTTCGTGGCTTTTTATTGCATTATTTACATTTCGTCCCGCCTGGAATTTACTTCGTGGTGGTTGATCGTTTTTGCAGCTTTATTTACATTTTTGCAATCCCCCATGGAGGTGCTTCGTGGTGGTTGATTGTATGTATATATATACATATATATAGCTTTGATACAAATTGCTACATCATGTGAGCCTAGGAATCATTTGATCACAAATTCAGTCTACTAAATCTAGATTCGGTTCCCGTGATAGACATTTTCAACTGTACATGGCTTGTAAATTATTCACGGTGTTCAAACTTCGTTAGATGGTTCTCATGCCCATAAGGAATTCGGCACTGCTTTTTATCTTGTTTTCTCGAAGATGCTTCGCATCTCGAAAATAAAAGCAACCAAGCCAAACATTTAATAAAATTGAAGTATCAAAGGCCTCAATTACTATTAAGCATAAGGGTTTGAAAAAACTCTTTTATAAAACGTCATTGCTATATCTTATTAAAACTAAACTTTTATACAAAATTCAAACCCTTTGTATATAAGTGCAAACGAGGCATAACACTACTTCCAGACAATTGCACATTAACCCACACACACACATATATTCATATAACAGTTTAATTGAAAAGTGATGGTCACCGTGGTTGTAATTGAAAAGTTAAGGCCAAACATTAATGACCAAGTGGCTTGTTACGATCATTGGAGATTCTGGAGTGGAAGTGGGACCATATCACGATGGACTTTGTGGTGGGACTTCCGATTACTCAGAAGGGGTATGATGTGATTTGGGTAATAGTGGACCGGTTGACGAAGTCGGCTCACTTTTTGCCAATTAGGGTTAAGTATAACTTAGACCAGTTAGCTAAACTTTTTGTTATGGAAGTTATTTCCAGACATGGAGTACCAGTGTCAATTGTGTCAGATTATGACCCACGATTCACGTCTAACTTTTGGAGGAGTCCCCAAGAGCAGTTAGGAACGCAGCTGAAGTTGAGTACGGCTTATCATCCATAAACTGATGGACAGAGCGAGAGGACAATTCAGACGTTAGAAGATATGTTAAGATCTTATGTCATGGATTTCAAGGGTAGTTGGAGTGATCATCTACCATTAGTAGAGTTTGCGTATAAAAATAGTTATCATTCAAGCATAGGCATGCCACCATACGAACGAATATATAACATATTTCACGTATCTGTGTTACGTCTATAGACACTCAAAATTTTACGTACACTAATCATCACTAACATTCGGGAGGATGATTCGTCTTTTTAAGAGGGAACCACGAAAGACAATCCAAATCTATACCGGATACTACTAGGAAGTTTCAAGATCAACCCCAGATCACACTCGGGAGTAATAGATTCAACCTCGGATGTAACCCCGAGGCATGCAGATCCAATGCCGGAACACACACCGGAGAAGACCGATTAATCTCGGAGATAACCCTGAGGTATCCAGTCTCAGTCCCAACCATTGGAATAGCGACCAACCTTTGTGATAACCCCAAGAAATGCAGTTTCGGCGATAACCCCGAAAATGCTTGTTTCAAATGCAACCAGCTTCAATCTCGGCTCTCACAACGAGATGCACTGCACCAACCCGACAATAAAACCGGGAAGACAGGCACACCTCAAAGATAATAATGAGGACCTTCAACAATTGCAGCAGTCCAATCTCAGCGAAGTCTGAGCAACGTCCGCTTTATTAGCCCAATCCGGCGATAACACCGGTGAGGGGAAACATCGTCATCTCGTCAACACGATGCCACATCACGTCTCTAAGCAACAATGTCCCACAAGACTAACCAATCCCGAGTGACTATTGTGCGGGGTAATGGATGAAAGTTGAAGCTTGAAGACCGGAGGGCATCGTACCATCTTCAATGACTTCGTACAAACTCTAATCCCATGCCATTGTACAACTCTCGACAACGGCGGTCCGAAATAGGTCCCAGATACCTCAAACGGATGCGGATTGCACTTCCGAAAGTTCGAGTGGACATCTGATTGTTCGAGTGCATGTACTTGAGACGACTTGACTCGACAAACCCGGGCCCACCCGGGTTGCTCTCTGCACACTCGGAGAATGAGCACAGTACACCATGCTAAATTGCCTATAAATAGAGGCCTTGGGCTTCCCATTTGCAAGAGAAAAAGCGAGGAAGCCTCGCTTAATTTGTAACTGCACTCACCCCATGCAAAGGTACTCTCCCCTTTAAACACTGTGAGCTCATATATAGCCCTTTTGTACCTACAAGAGTCGGTGTTTACCCACTCTAAAGATATAGAAGCCTTCTTTATCAGTTAGTTGTAACCCTTCTCACACACTTTAGAGTCTTTCTCTTCGTCTTTGCACACACCCTTCTACACGTTGAGAGTCGTGTTGCTTGCTTTTTGCCTGCACTTTGGTTCAGTAGTTTCATTTTAGTCTATATATATATATATATATATATATATATATATATATATATATATTTACATATATATTGACTAACATTATCGAGTTATGCCTCGATTGAGCCTGAACTTGATCCAGAGCGTTTATTTGCTTATATATATATATATATATATATATATATATATATATATATATATATATATATATATATATATATATATATATATATTTACATTTATATATATTAATCGTGTGTAGAACTTTGTTGATGAGCCTAGACTTCGGTTTGGTGCGTTTACTCGCTTTTATATATATATATATATATATATATGAACGTGGTAGGACTCATGCTCGATGAGCCTGAATTTTATATCCCATATGTTTACTCTACTTTTTATATATATATGAGCTGTGGTGGGACTACATTCGATGAGCTCGGATTTTATATCCTGCCATGCGTTTATTCGCTTTTATATATATGTATAATTATATATATGAACTGTGGTCGAACTCTGTTCGATGAGCCTGGATTTTACATGCGGTGCATTTATTGCTTATATATATATATATATATATATTATGTCCCACCTGGAGTTTACTGTGGTGGTTGATCGCTTATGACTTTCTTTACATTTAAGTCTCGCTTGGAGTTTACTTGCGTGGCAATTGATCCGCATTCTGACTTTTATTTACATTCTATCCTCCCGAGTTTCCTTCGTGGCGGTTGACCGCATTTACAATTTTATTTACGTTTTGTCCCTTACCGAGTTTCCACAAGTAGCGGTTGAGAGCTTTTAATGACTTTATTTACATTTCGATCCCCATGGAGGTGCTTCGTGGTTGGTGATCCCGCTCGTATATATATATATTCTGACTTTTTATATATATACTGCCATCGCTTTCATACAAATCATGCGGTATCTTGTGCGCCTAGGAATCATGTGATCTGTGATTCAAATTTATTGAATCTAGATTCGGTTCTCGTGATGGACATTTTCAATGTAATGGCGACTTTGTAAATTATTCTGCGAGTTAATCGAATTTCCTCAGATGGTTTCCATACCCACGAGGAAGTCGGCATCATTGCATATATTACTTTCATACGGATGCCTCGCATTCGTAAAATAAAATCAATCAAGCCGAACACTTAATAAAATTGGAGTGTAAAAGGTCTCAATTACTATTGAGCATCAGGGTTTGAAAAACCTCTTTATAAAGTATCATTGCCATATCTTGCTAAAAATTGAATTTTTACATAAATTCAAACCCTGTGTATATAGGTGTGAACGAGGCCTCGCACTACTCCCAAATAACAGCACATTGACCCACACACACACATTCAGATAATAGTTTCTTGAAAAGAGTTTGTCACCGTGGTAACACGAATGTCAGGGGGTGCCTAACACCTTCCCCCCCGCATAACCAAGTCCCCGGACCCTAATGAATCTCGGTTTCACCAACCCGTTTAGTAGTGTCACATCACTGGGTCAATGTGCAAACCTTTTCTCGGTTGTGTTGGTACAACCATTTAAAAAACCAACTGGCGACTCTTAACAGTCCATCGTCGACATTATACATGGCGGACCTTTTTCACTTGTTTTTTCAAACAAATCTCACCTAAAATGAGAACACCAAAGAACAAGTAACGAAAAGGGACATCCAAAAATCCCGACGTCAACAGGTGGCGACTCTGCTGGGGACTCCAGTAAGAGGACTTAAGCCGCTATTACAATCTTTTCAAAACAATTATCTGCTTGTGTGTGGATATTGTATTTACATTTTGATGAATGTGTACGAATGCATTTCCTTATTGCACTTAGTGCTTCGCACCATAACTACTTGTGATGCTAGTGCTTCGCACCATAACTACTTGTGATATTAGTTCTTCTCACCATATCTAATTGTGATATTAGTGCTTCACACATGTCATCATTTTCATACGGTGAGACGCGATGTATGTTGTGTGGTCCCTCCACCAGGAGGCTATCCCGTCGGTGTTTGATTACTAGACTTGTGAGAAGACTAATTCTCCGAGGCTCAGGAAAGGAACCACCCAAATTCGCTCCAGTTGAAAGACCGGATTAACTTCCCGTCAAGTAGATTGCGATGATTTGGGAACCTTCATGCCAAAAAGCCGCAAGAGTAACCTAAGATAGGTCAGCCTCTGATAAACCTAAAACGGAGGAAAGTCTCTTCATGCTCTCATTTTAATTACTTGTAAACACAATTACTTGTAATGTCATTTCATATCTATCTCCATGTAATGAGAAATATGAAGAAATGTGTACACATACATGCTACAAACAGCTGACATCCGTTGTGCCGGATAAAAAATCCGAAAATGGACACATCACATAGCATGTTATTATATACATCCCCTAAAGACTAAACTATGCAAGTCTTTCACTGGGAATCAATCGTACCTACTACCCGTTCAAAGTCCAAAAAGGCAACAGGCCTACAGTCAATCATGTCGTCATCCGAACAGACTGAACATAATCCAGTTTCTCGCAAAGAATTCGATGGATTAAGTAAACAAATTACATATTTGGTTGTTCTACTCAAAGAATTACACCAGTGTACACAGGGTCAGAAAATACCCGTACATGCTGAATCCTCCACACAAGGAGGAATCTAGGTTATTACCATACCTGAACCACAGTTGGATATGACCAACAGAACTCTTGATGCTGCCCATCCCACTGGAGATCCAGACACTGGTGACATCAACAAGAAAGTCCTCCAAATGGAAGAGACCCTTCGTGCTATCAAAGGAATTGGAACACACGGGAGTTTTTCCTATGCTGATCTGTGTATTTTTCCTGGGGTTCATTATCCGAAAAAATTTAAAACTCCTGACTTTGAAAAATATAACGGGTTAGGAGATCCTTATACACATTTAAAAGTGTTTATTGGAGAACTTGGATCTTATGCAGAGGACGAAAAACTCAGAATGCAATTATTCCAAAAAAGTCTAACTAGAGAAGCCCGTTCGTGGTACACAAGATTAGACAACTCCAAAATCCATAGCTGGGAAGAGCTAGCACATGCTTTCCTTACTCAATACAGCTTTCAAACTCAGATGACTCCTGATCGGTATCAAATTACCAAGATCAAGAAACAGTCTAACGAGTCTTTCCGAGAGTATGCTCAGAGGTGGAGACGCCTTGCTGCCCAAGTTAGTCCTGCCATGACAGAATCAGAAATGGTCATGACTTTCATAGACATACAAGAAGCTCCCTTCTATGAAAGAGTTTTTAGCAAAGATCGGCAAAACCATTTTCTGAAATGGTCAAACATGGGGAGATGGCTGAGATGGAATTGAAGTCAGGAAAGATTCAAGACCTAAATTGCACTCAAAGTCAAGCTTCGATCACATCCAATCTAGAAATTATGGGAACAACCCCCGGAGGGACCATAAAAAGAAAGAGGAAGATGTTTCCCTGATACTACAGGGGCAAAAAGTCAATCAAAACATGCATATTCAAAGGAGAAACTACACTCCCTTTCAAGCACAATCTACAAACCCTCCAATACCAAAAGGTGGAGAAGTCAAACACCCTCGAGTGTTTACACCCTTAGGGGATACCCTCGAGAACATCTTAAATCTTCTGAAAATACTGAAGAAAATTACACATCTTCTTCCACCAGCCAGCCCTAATGGACGGGGTTTCAATGCTGCTAAGAAATGCGCTTACCATGCCGGGTCACCTGGACATGATACTCAGGATTGTTGGGCCTTGAAACACAAGATCCAGGACCTGATAGACAACGGAGAGATCGTGGTCACCAAACCAGATCAACCTCACGTACAAGACAACCCTTTTCCTCAACACAAAGAAGAAGAGGTCAACATGATTAATTGGAGCAATGGACAGAGTTCCAATTTTAACTGTGATTCTTCCCAGACCATCAAAGATGGTGATGACAGATGGGATTATGCTAAGTTCCAGTTCACAATGGAACGAACGATGAAAGCTCTCTGCAAACAAATTGAACAAAAGCCTACTCATGATCTAGGGTTAGCAGTTGTTGTCTTCGCACTTAAAATTTGGAGGCATTACTTGTATGGGGAGAAAATGGAGATCTTTACGGATCACAAAAGCCTCAAATATTTCTTCACTCAAAAGGAACTCAACATGCGACAACGACGTTGGCTTGAACTATTGAAAGATTATGATCATACCATCTAATACCATCCTGGAGAAGCGAACGTGGTAGCTGACGCATTGAGTAGAAGATCATATGCAAGTACGAGTGCGATATTGTCAACGCAAAGGCCCATTTTGTGTGACTTGCAAAGGATGAAGATAGAGTTAAAAACTCCAGGGACCCATGTGATGATGGCGAATATACGAGTAGAATCGACTTTAATTGATAAAGTTAAAGCTGCTTAAGCTACAGACCTGGAGCTGATGCGTATGAGGAAGAAAGTGCAAGAAGGTGCTATGCCGGAAGCAAGAATCGATGAAGAAGGAATACTTCGAGTCAACTCCAGACTTTGTGTTCCTAACGACCCTGCTTTAAAGTATAAAATCATGATGGAGGCGCACAACACACCGTTTGCAATCAATCCTGGGAGTACCAAAATGTATTAGGATCTCCGACATACATTTTGGTGGAGCAATATGAGGAGAGAGATAGCGGAGTTTATCTCAAGGTGTTTAACTTGTCAACGAGTCAAGGAGGAGCATCAAGTACCAAAAGGTCCATTGCAACCACTTGAAATTCCAGAATGGAAGTGGGAGCACATTACCATGGATTTCAATTCTCGGCCTTCCTAAGGTTTCTCAAGGCATAGATGCGATTTGGGTCATTGTTGATAGATTGACAAAGTCTGCTCACTTCTTACCTATACGAGAAACTTATACACTTGAACGTCTTGCTCGTATGTACATAAATGAGATTGTAAGACTGCATGGTATGCCAGTATCCATAGTTTCTGATCGAGACCCAAGATTCACTTCACAATTTTGGGTTAGTTTGTAAAAAGCTATGGGCACGGATTTACAATTTAGCTCTGCATATCATCCTCAGACGGATGGACAGTCGGAGAGGACTATTCAAACTCTTGAAGATCTATTAAGACTTTGTGTCCTTGATTTCAAGGGAAGTTGGGACAAGTTTTTACCATTGGTGGAGTTTTCCAACAACAACAGTTATTAAGCAAGTATTGGCATGGCTCCATTGAAGCATTGTATGGGAGAAAGTGTGGATTCTCGATATCTTTGGGATGAGGTGGGTGAAGCAACATTGTTGGGACCGGAGTCGGTACGTATGACTATAGAAAAGATTCAAACGATCTGACAACGTATAAAAACTTCACAAGATCGACAAAAGAGTTATGTTGATCTTCATCGAAAGGACGTAGAATTTGATATTGGAGATCATGTGTTGCTCCATGGAAAGGAGTTACGAGTTGGAAAGAGAGGAAAGCTCAATCCTCGGGTCATTGGCCCATTTTTAATTCTTGAGCGACTGGGAACTGTGGCCTATAGACCCAAACCACATTATTGAGTTAGAACCAGACGAGATAGATGAAGATTTAATGTATGAAGAGTTACCTGTTAAAATCTTGGATAAGAAGGATCATGTTCTACGCTCCAAGGTTATACCTCAAGTCAAAGTTTTGTGGAGAAACCACGATGTGGAGGAAATGACTTGGGAGTTAGAATCTGAGATGAAGTCAAGGTATCCTCATCCCTTCGACATACCAGGTATGTACCCTAATTTCGAGGATGAAATTTTATAAGAAGGGGAGGTTGTAAGACCCCAACTTTTATGAATAAAGAATAATTTTTTTTGAATTATATTTTTGAATATTATGGTATTGATTTGATATAATGTTATAGTTGTGGGTAATATTTATAAATTTTGCAAAGTACATAAGTTGTTATATAATATTCTATTGGTCGGGGAATATTCATTTTAACAGGGAATATTTGTACAACGGCACAATCATTGGTGGATCCCACAACAAAATTATTATCGGATTGAGAAAACGACAAAAATACTTTATGAAAATAACGGCGGAGGTGTTACCGTTAAAACTGTTGAACTACCCGGTAGTAAAATTACAAAGAATCTGGCGTAGTTGCGCGATAGACACCAGATTGATTATTGATGCTTACGTGAGAAGTCACTCACTATATTTAATTAATGATCTGAAGAATTGCCGCATCATATTTCTAATATTATTGATTCAATTATTGTTATGAAGATCATCCGCATTATATGATATATTATTAAATCAATAATTGAGACGACAAAGTTATTCATATTATTATTTGCAATATTGACAATGTCTAGAATTTCTGTCAAGGAGAGGTTTGGTCACCTAATTGCCCGCCAATAAGGAGAAATCCTTATCGAAAAGCCCTCTCTTTCCTAGGAACAACCTGGTTGTTAAATATTGTGAATTATAATATTAATTATGAATAAGTTTGTGTTGATTAAAGATGAATTTTATAGTTCCATTGTGTTGGACTTATTTGTGTTAGTATAATTGATGTCTGGAGGATATATTGTTCAATTGTGTATTCGGGACACTTTTCGTGTCGGAGTTACTATTCATGAGTTACTATTCACGAGTTACTATTTATGAGTTACTATTCACGAGTTACTATTCACGAGTTACTATTCATGAGTTACTATTCACGAGTTACTATTCACCCAGTTACTATTCACTCTAGTATTGTGCATTCGGGTATTTAGGTACAATATTATTCCATGAGGAGATGTGCTAATTTTTCAGACCGTTGGTTGAAGATATAATAGTAAGTCAATATGGACCGCTGGTGGAGTTATAATAGTAAATCAATCTGGACCGTTCATAAGTTAGTTACTATGCAGTCCATTCTTCTATAAATAGAAGCTCGTTCCTTCATTATTTCTTACGAATTCACTGAAACTCTAGAGAGAGAATTATAAGAGAACCTATAGAAAAGTATTATGCTACTTCTCTACTATTATTTTTAGTTTCTTTTACGGTAAGGGATGTTATTTGTTGTACTTATGAAGAGAACTTCTGTTATTCCATTATTTATTATTCTGTTAGAATAACATGTATACGCGGGCTACCCTATACATGGTGACATTCTTCTAATATTACGTTCTTTATTATTCTGTCGGAATATCCCGTCCGTTCTTACTTGGGACTGGTTCCATTATTTATTATTACGTCGAATATCCACATACGTGAGTTCTGGGGACTGGTTCCATTATTTATTATTCGCCGGAATATCACATGCTGCGTGCGTTCTGTTGGACTGGTTCCATTATTTATTATTCGCCGAGAATATCACCATCGTGCGTGCTTACTGGGACTGGTTCCATCCTTTATTATTACTGTTGAATAACTGCATATGCGGTGAGGTCTATCGCATGCATGGTGATTTCTTTTGTTATTCCATTCTTTATTATACTCAGTTGGTTAAAACTTTGACTTCTATACCCATGAAATTAGTGGAATATCTTTGATATTTGCGCTTCATCCAGTATCTTTTCATGGAAATATTCTTTTGAGCATTCTTGAATTTTACTCTACAAAGCAGTATCATGTTGACAATTTGGACGTTATTAGTTCCTAGATAAATTAATTCTTGAACTTGTTTTATTGAATTCTTATATCATTGTCATCATCCTCATGTTTATATTTTGTTGAAAGTCATATGTGGCTTGTAGTGCATAGATGGACTTGGTATGATTATGATCAGGGATTATTCGGTGTAATCATGACCGTAATGTTACAAATGATGTGATAAAAGTCCTCATTGGCCCGTAGTGCATTGATGGATAGTTGTTGGCATGATCATGACCATTAATGAATACACGAATATCCTTGGCCGTAGTGCAGGGTTGATTCGATGATGTGGATTATTTATTGTCGAGTCCCAATGATAAAAGTGATGAAAACCTTTTAAATCATAGAAGATAGTAGATTTTATTCCCTACTTGACTCTTCTAATGGATTGCTTGTTCTGCTACAGTTAAACTTGATAGTTATTATTTATCAGTTTAACAATGTTGATGGCTAACGATAAATTATTCTACATTATCTCAATCATAATATTTCTTACTGGGCTAGTTGAGCTCACCATTTCTTTCACTGTTCTCTTCAGGAAATGAGAACGTAGCTAGGACTAGTCGGGGAACAGAGTGATGGTCCTAGATGGTGTATTAGTATTCCTCGCTATTCTGTGAAATAGTGTGATAATAATTGTAAGGAGGACTCCTTTTGAGTTTGTATAATCTCTAGTAGACAATATTTGTATTCAAACTCACATTTTATGTTTTGTCGTATTGTACACGACAGTTGTATTATTAAGTTGTCTTTAAATTCTGTACCATGTATCTGGCGACTCAAGATGGGTGATGTATACCTGATTTTGGGGGCGTTACAGCTACATCCCGGGCAGATATGGCACTATCCCACTCAACTATCACTGCATCTCTGGCTGATATAGCCTCATCCCGCTCAACAGCAGCGGCATCTCTGCGATCTAATGCACCTCTCTCTCTAATAAAGTTGCGTCTCTCCCAGCAAGGGCAGTCAACATCATAGATCGAGCCTGATCTTTCTCAAAGGTCATCAGATGAAGACTCTGCTCTAAGTATTGTGCCGAGTGCTGAATCACAAAAGTACTGGTACTAGGAGAATCCGAAAGAAATGTTGGCAACCCAGCAGCGAGCTCCTCCTCGATGTAGGTATCAATTTCCTCTATGGGCTCTGCATCATCTGACTCACTATCCGGTACTGCAGATACTGTTGCAGCTGATAAAATCTCTGTCTCCATCTCACACTGATCCCAACAAGCATACACACGGGATCGGTCCTCTGCTAAGAGATATCGAGAAGCTGAATGCTGACCTATCGCCCCATCAAAAGGATGGAAATCCGGGAACTGGTCTAACTGCGACATCACGGCCAGTGGGTGATAAGTAGTCACGACCCTCAAGCCAGCCAGAGGGAGGAAGTCCATGCCCGGAGCGTGAGTAATGAAGCTGTATGGTGAGCAAAGCCCCGAGCACGGCAATATGCTGAATGGATCTCTGATATCTGCCAAAAATGCGGACCAAGACAGAGCATCTATACACTCTGACGGTTAAAAGGAGTATGACATGGCCACATCATGGGAAAAGCAATACACATGCCGTCTATGGGTACCAACCGGTCTCAAGTGTGACATAAACCACACGTACAACATGACCGAACTCCCTGTGAACACTCCTGTAGGATACGTGCAACAACAGGATGCTGACCGCAGGGTCTCTACTACGATCATAGGTACAAACGACCCTCTCTAATGGCTCTCACAGCCATAATGACACCAATGTCTATCTCGTCCATATATCGTGGCATATAGACATACGACAGTACGCATAGCATCAATACATCAACCCTGGCCAAACGTCAATGGTCCTCCGGTGCGGTGAAATCCCTAGAATGTCGTGAGTAGCTATCCTCTGAGCTAAATCTGTCATACAAAAAATGATGGGAGATCACATGGCTAGATGTCAGCTCGTCCTGCACTACTATGTGCCTCAATCCTGTGAGAGTCATGAATCGTCTACTCATGTCTCCCAAATCTAGATGCACGAAAGGTCTGTCTAAAGGCAGCATCGTCAAACGTGCATACTCCTCCAGAATAGGAGTCAACTCATGGGTGCCAAAATAGAATACATGCGTATCAGGTAGCCAATGCTCTAGCATCCCGTCTACAAATCCTGTAGGAACCTGGAAAGGCAATAAAGTCATAGTATGTTGCAAAGAATCGATCTCTGATTTACCCTATCCGGGGTGACATGCTATCGTACCAAGATCGCATACCTAATGCCACCACTGACGGTGGGGTATGATCTATACGGCTAACTATCAAAGAAGACATCTGTGTGGGCCGTGTCATAAGACCATTCAGGGGTCAATGCCGAATATCTCTGGACATACATACATATGCATAACATGATACATGCATAACAGATAATGGATGGCAATATGATATAGGGAATGAAAAATGGTGCATACATTCCTACGTATATCATCATCTAATACATCAGCTCTGTACAACTATAAATACAGGGAAATGGGGAACAGCCACCCAATATCTAACAGAGACCTATCAAAAGATATAACGAGAATATACATCAGAAGAAAACCAGGGTCTCAATGTCTACGTCCTCAATCCTATCCACCTGATGTAACTCCTCATGAGTCACTGGATCTCTATCAACAGGGATGTCAGGCCTATAGAGAAGAGGATCTGCGCTGGCAAAATCGAATGGGTCATCTGAGGGGCCAACGCCTAAGCTGGAAGGAACAAATGACTCCACCTCTGCTGGATCTCTGCCCAAATGCCGAATAAATATGTGTGCCTGATCCAAGTGCCAGGTCAAGCTATCAATCTGGGTCATATGAGTCAGAGCTCAGACAAAAGCTACCCAATCCGTCATCATCAAAGATCCTGGAACCATATCCCCCATGAACTGTGTGGCGTGGGACTGGGCTCCAATAGTGCGAGGGGACCACCACCGCTGGAACGTCTCGTGAGTACATGGACCCTCTGATAATGCAAAGTCGTCAACCCCCAACAATAGGATATTAGTGACGGGTGACTGTGATATGGGCCAATGACGCCTGGCAGGAGGCAAGATCGGTATACGGATCTCCCCTGTGGTGCTCCTAATAGCACGTTCTCCTAAATAGAGCTCCCAGGCTGCATCAGTGAAGAAAGGAACTCTCCTGGTAGAGATCAAATACTCGACTCCGGTCGAATATCCATCCTCAAAGCCGATGGTCAAATGCTCCCCTTAATAGGGAATCCATGTAATGGTACCCGCCCTCAGCAACTCCAGCTGCATACGGCAGTGAGTGAATCCCTCAGCTACAAGGACCTCTGGTAAAATAGAATGGTGCCATCGTCGTCCTCGTGGATAGGTATCTAACCCTAACACACTCATAGGACGCAAACATGGAGCCTCTCATAGGACCAAAACTGCCAACACAATGTCAAAACATCTGCTATCAGTAAAGACTCTTAAACCTATGAATGGGAAAAGACAAGAGAAATAATCACCAGTAGAAATGGGTGAAATCCTAGCCAAGCCTCAGTCAATCCCTATGAGCGCATGCGCATGCCCCGGAGGAAATAGGCAAAGGTGTAAGAGCCCCAATCATACTCTTCTATACGGTCCACATCACGTGTGGCGCTGATCAAAGTAAAGGATACCGTAGAAGAGTTATCTGCTATGAAGCAGCCTCGAATGATCATCAGGAATAATCGCCGCAGAACGCGATCCCTAATCCTGACATCATCAGACATGGGCTCACTCAAAAGCCAACTCATAGCATCTACGCTCAAAGGACCTGAACGGACAGTCCTACCTTTGAGCACCTCCACCGGAACTCCTAGTAAGGATCAGACGGCAGTAGGGGTGATATTCTCCATGCAAGGCACTGGCTCCCCTCCAAACTCCATACCTATGATAAATCGCCAGTCCATAGGCGTCATCATCACCTCGTAATCCAGTAGATGGAGTGACTGAGTCTAATGAAACCATCGCTCAGACAATGCCCTGAGGTAACCCCAGGGACAACGACGGGGAAGGATGGAGAAGAATGCCCCGAATCCCCACTCATGCACTACTGCTCTATAGTTAGGGTGAAGCGCTTGGTACATGGAGTGAATGCTAAACCAGTTCTCTCGAGGCTGTGTAAATCCTAGAACCTGCATGAAATGCAGATCAACATCAGAACCCTTTAATCCTCATCAATAGGAAAGAAGGAAGATCAAAGTCTAACGCTATACCTCGTTAGCATGCAAGTACATAGATGGATGTCTACTCAAATCACCCAGCAACTCTGGGTTTGCCACCTAAATGCTCGGAAGCTCCCTGCGAGGGACATGTGCAGCAGGAGCGGGATCCTCCATCGGAATATCCGCCTCCTCGTCTACAACGTCTGGCACATCTACCCGGACAGGATGAATCACGGCCTCCACCAACCCATTTAGGCAATTTTCGATGTGAATCAGGGACGAGGCACTTCGGAAGCCCTTCGTCGTACGCCAAAAGTGATCCTATAGGAACTGGTCGGCTGATCCGGATCCATAATATATGGACAACAAGTCTCCAAATCACGTCAGAAAGGGTGTGGTATTTCCTTACCTTGAGCTTTTTAAAATGCCTTTATGCATGCGTGCATTTACTTTAAACATAGTTAAAATGCATGACTACCCAATGCATACATTTGGAAATTTTTTTGCCAGTCCCCTTTGAAAATAGGACTATCCACATGCACATAGGCATGTCTAGGTGGCCATTCAGTAGCACACCTGCCCCAAAGTCATATACATAATATATGCATTAAAAATCAAAATCATCATGCATAAGACCAACCTCAATGCTAGGAGTACTTTGCCTTTCTACCTTTTGCTCATTGGACCTCAAATAGGACAACAAATAGCAGGAAAAGGTGCCAATTTGACTCTCTCAAAAGTCAAGTTTTTTTACATCATTATGTTCAGCATGGTTTAATACTAACATTTACTATGTTGAATATTTTTTATCAAGTCATTTGTGCATACATAATCACTACTATGTGTTTAGATGCATTTCGTGCGATAACTCACAATCCAACGGATAGAAACTGGAAAAAATACATGCATACGTTACCAGGATAGTGTAGAACACTTGTACGGTGGATGAAATTCTGCGTAAAGCCGAACTCAAAGCAGATCTGAAGATGGCTCGCGGTTTTTGCTATGCAAAGCAAGTTGAAAGTGACTTGTGAAGACTAACCTACAGGATTTATGATCCGTGGTTGGCCGCAGGCTCATCTACGGCTGCAGCAGGTGCACCTGCGGCACCCCTACGTGGGTCCCACCCCTACGGCTCGATCCAGTTCACGTTGCAAAGGAGTTCTCACGGACTAGAAAGGTCAAATCGAGAATAAAAATGCCACGCGATTGAGCAAAACAGCATACAATCCTGGTTTTCTCAGATGAGACTTTGAATCTGTACATTGCCCATTGGTAGTCACCCGAACATGAGGTATACCCTGCCAATGATCTTATTTGTCACAAATCACATCCGGCAATACCTCGTATAGGTCCGATGCCGCCAACTCCAGGTCGTTACCCTACGTGAGTCCCCGACGGGGGTTAAAATGTATGTCCCCGACGGGGGTTACAACGTAGATCCCCGATGGGGGTTACAACATGTTCATCCATTTACATGTCTATCAACGAAGGTCAAGTAGTCTTGACGTTATTTCAGCCGATGGCAAGTAAACCCATAGAAGCATTGAGAACCGTTCGATAAGTTGCGTACGTACTCATGCATCCCCAGTAGATCCCCGACGGGGGTTACAACGTATATCTCCGGTAGGAGTAACGACGTATGCTCAGCCATTGACACATATATCAACGAAGGTTAAGCAACCTTGACGTCATTTCAGCTGATAGTGATTAAACCTATCAGAGCTCTAGAGCTATTCGAGGTCTTCATACCCAACTGCTCGTATTCCCCAGCGGATCCCTGGCGGGGGTCACAACGTAATGCTCTGTTGATCTACATGACAGTGAAGGTCAAGCAACCTTTACAATCTATAGAATCTCAGTCGTTGATTCACACATCAGCGAAGGTCAAGCAGCCTTGACAATATATCCCACAGGATTTCTCAGCCGTTGATTCAAATGTCGGTGAAGTACACGTCAACGAAGGTCAGGCATCCCTGACAACATTTGTTGTTGGAAGTAAATCCAACAGAATCTTGACATGTCCTGGCGATACCAACCAGGAAAGGTCAATGTTATCAAAGAGGATAGATGATGGAATATGTTATACACATCCTCAAACAGATCAAGCTTTATCCCCACAGATCTCTTGCACATAAGAGGTATCTCTTCGGGATCAAGTCGTTATCAAGAATACAGGAATTTGGTGATAACTCCAACATCAACATCCTAACAGATTCGGCTTACACATCAAATCTAGTCAGCATTGCCAATCTCCAGTTGAAGCAACAAGGATCCGGCAATCATCCCCAGCATGTTGGGCTACAACCCCGTACACATGCATCATACATTTGCATCATTTTGCTATGCATAGTACCACATTCATCTTGTTGCATTTCAAGTGTCTAGGATTCTTTATCCTACCCACACATCGCCATGCATGAGTATGATAAAGAGGTGTATTTGTAGACATTCAAAATTTTCTGTACCACTGTCACTAACATTGCAGGAGGATAGATTCGTCTTTTAAGAGGGAACCCTAAAAGACAATCCATATCCATACTGGATACTACCGGAAGTTCAGCATCAACCCCAGATCACACTCTGGGAGTAACAGTTCCAACCTCGGATGTAACCCCGAGGCATGCAGATCCAATGTCAGAACACACACCGGAGAAGACCGATTAATCTCGGAGATAAGCCCGAGGTATCTAGTCTCAGTCCCAACCATGGGAATAGCCACCAACCTTGGTGATAACCCAAAGGAATGTAGTTTCGGTGATAACCCCGGAAATGCTTGTTTCAAATGAAACCAACTTCAATCACGGCGCTCACAACGAGATAAACTACACCAACCTGAAAATAACATCGGGAAGACAGGAACACCTCAAAGATGATAATGAGGACCTTCAACAATTGCAGCAGTCTAATCTCAGCGAAGTCTGAGCAACGTCCGCTTTATTAGCCCAATCCGGTGATAACACCGGTGAGGGGCAACATCGTCATCTCGTCAACACGATGCCACATCACGTCTCTATGCAACGATGTCCCATAAGACTTACCAATCCCGAGTGACTATTGTGCGGGGTAACGGACGAAAGTTGAAGCTTGAAGACCGGAGGGCATAGTCCCATCTTCAATGACTTCGTACAAACTCTAATCCCATGTCATCGTACAACTCTCGAAAATGGCGGTCCGAAATAGGTCCTGTATACCTCAAACGGATGCCCGTATTGCACTTCTAAAAGTTTGAGTGGACATTACAGTGCCTGAGTGCAGGTACTTCGAGACGACCCGACCCGACAAACCCGGGCCCACCCGAGTTGCCTCTAGTACACCTGCGGCTCAGCCGCAAGTACACCTGCGGCTAAATTGCCTTTAAATAGAGGCCTTGGGCTGCCCATTTTGCAAGAGAAAAAGGCGAGGAAGCCCTGCCCAATTTGCTCTGTACTCACCCCATGCAGTGTACTCTCCCCTTTTAAACACCTGTGAGCTCATATATAGCCATTTTGTACCTACAAGAGTCAATGTTTATCCATTCTAAAGATATAGAAGCCTTCTTTATCAGTCAGCTGTAAGCCTTCTCACACACTTTAGAGTCTTTCTCTTCATCTTTGCACACACCCTTCTACACGTTGAGAGTCGTGTTTCTTGCTTTTGCCCGGACTTCGGTCCGTGGTTTCATTCGATCTGTATATATATATATATATATATATATATATATATATATATATATATATATATATATTGACTAACGTTATCGAGTTATGCCTCGATTGAGCCTAGAACTTGATGCCGGAGTGTTTATATTATTTAATATATATATATATATATATATATATATATATATTTACATTTATATATATTAATTGTGTGTCGAACTTTGTTCGATTAGCCTAGACTTGATGCAGTGCGTTTACTAAACTTATATATATATATATATATATATATATATATATATATATATATATATATTGTCCCACCTGGAGTTTACTTCGTGGTTGTTGATCGCTTTTATAGCTTTCTTTACATTTCGTCTCGCTTTGGAGTTTACTTGCGTTTGCTTAATTCTTAGTATTTATAGCTTTATTTACATTCTGTCCTCGCCTGGAGTTTCCTTCGTGGCGGTTGACCATACTTACAGTTTTATTTATGTTTCGTCCCGCCTGGAGTTTCCTCCGTGGCGATTGATAGCTTTTAACAGCTTTATTTACATTTCTGATCCCCCATGGAGGTGCTTCGTGGTTGGTGATCTTGTTTGTATATATATATTTACAACTTTTATATATATACATGCTTACTGCTTTCATACAAATTGCGGTATCTTGTGCGCCTAGGAATCATGTGATCACAGATTCAGCCTATTGAATCTAGATTCGGTTCCTGTGATGGACATTTTCAGCTGTAAGTAGCTTGTAAATTATTCTGCGGTGTCTGAATTTCCTCAGATGGTTTCCATGCCCACGAGGAAGTCGGTATCATTGTGTATATTATTTTCATATGGATGCCTCGCATTCGTAAAATAAAATCAATCAAGCCGAACACTTAATAAAATGGGAGTGTAAAAGGTCTCAATTACTATTGAGAATCAGGGTTTGAAAAACCTTTTTATAAAACATCATTGCCATATCTTGCTAAAAATGAATTTTTCCATAAATTCAAACCACAATGTATATATAAAGTAACGAGGCCTCTGACTACTCCCAAATAACAAAGACACATTAACCACACACACACATTCAGGATAATAGTTTCTTGAAAAGAGGCGGTCACCGTGGTAACATGAATGTCGGGGGGTGTCTAACACCTTCCCCCCGCATAACCAAGTCCCCGGACCCTAATGAATGTCGATTTCACCAACCCGTTTAGCAGTGTCACATCACTGGGTCAATGTGCAAACCTTTTCTCGGTTGTGTTGGTACAACCATTTAAAAAACCAACTGGCGACTCTTAACAGTCCATCGTCGACATTATACATGTCGAACCTTTTTCACTTTTTTTTCAAACAAATCTCACATAAAATGTGAACACCAAAGACCAAGTAATGGAAAGGGACATCCAAAAATCCCGACATCGACAACGTCCTTATAAGCCGGATTATAAGCACGTAATAGAGTATGAGCCTATTCATATCGAGAAGGACTTAACGTAGGAAGAGATGCCGATTCAAATCATCGATAGAGAAGAGCAAGTTTACGGAACAAAGTTATACCTTCTGTGAAGGTGTTATGGAAGAACTACGATGTAGAAGAAGCAATGTGGGAATAGTAAGAAAAGATAAGGAAGGATTACCCTTATTTGTTTGTGTAATGTGAGATGAGATTCTGGGGACAAAAGCTTTATTAGGGGGGAAGAATGTAACGACCGAGAAATTTAAATCTTTTGTAAAATACTTTTAATTAATTAAATAATCAATAAAATTATATGAATGGATGTGTTTATCGTCGAATAAATATTTTTTTAATTGATTTAATTTTGTTTAGTTAATTATTTGTTAAATAAATAATTAATGAGTTAATGAAATTATTATTATATTAATATTTCAATCTGATGGTAAGTATTTGTATAGAGTTATGTGAATAAATGAATTATTTAATTAATTGAATTAATAAATTAAGTATAAAAGTTTAATTAAATATAATATGAAAAATAAATATATTATAAGAAGTTATTAAAATAAATTAAAGTAAAGTAGTTTAATTTGGTTGTGCCAAACAAGACTTAATGGTATTAAGTGTTTAATTTTAAATGGTTTTTGCCAAACAAGGCCCTATGGCTTTTAGATTTCCTTTTTAATTTTGAATTATTATATAAATAAAATAAATTAAAATAATAAATAAAATATATTTATATTATATACGTTAGTAACTGATTTTGCAATTAGTAGGGTTATTAAGGGTTATCAGTTTTATTCTTGCGTTTGAATATTAGTTGATTTTCTTATTACGCATTCTATTTTCCAAGCTTGAGAGTTCAGAAAGTTGAGAGAGAAGTTGTGAGGGAATTGAGAGAGTTTTAAGAGTTTTCACAGCAAATTCCAATGATTAGCAGCGATTGTATTAGAAATTGAAGGTATGTTCACAACCTTAGTGTTATATATATATATATATGGAGCCCTTCCATAGCATAGGTTCTTTATAGTAGATTGTCAACACCCCTTTTTGGATTTGTTGATAAATTGAATTGATGGTCGCAATTAACTTTTCTATTTGATAAGTTTAAGACAAAGTTGTTGTGCCTAATTATTCAATTGCATTCGCTTCTATTTTAATAAGTGAGGCCCACGTAAAATTATATTGTCAAGATAGTTATAAAAAGTGAATATTTATTATTAAAATAATCCTAGTAAGAGCTTCTACCGAAACACACAATTTTTTTTTAATTTTTTTTATTTCTCCCGGTACTTAAGACAGTCTGGTGGCATTAAAATAATAAAATAATTCTATTTTAAGAGCTTCTACTAAACACACATTTTTTTTAATTTTTTTATTTCTCTACCAGATAAATTGGTCGACACGACCGGTATTAAAAATTGAAAAAATAACCTATTTAAGACAAATTATGTCACCGACAATAAAAAATTTGAAAAAAATAATTTTATTCAAGCAATTCGCTGCTAAACAGATTTGAACTCGCAACCTCAAACTCCATACACTCGTCATATGACCACCAGAGCACCACGGGCCTAGCTGTTAATTTCAACCAAGGATATATCTTTATATTAAAACTTCACCATCCCCAAAATCTATATTCTCGCATTATTATTATATTACGATTTATTATTATTAATAAGTCTATATAATATATATCTGGGGTTTTCTATTTAGAAATAAGTTAATATCTATATTTATTATTATCCCTTTAATATTTTTTTTTCTATTTTTGTAATAATATCAATAAAAAGATTATTAATATATTAAAAAAATATCATTCTTTAATAAAATATAAATAATGATTTTATATTCATGTATTACTATTATTATTATATTCATGTATTACTATTATTAAAAATAATATTAATAATGATTTTTAATATTAATATAAATAATGTGATTATTAATATTAGTCAGAATAAAAATATCCCATAAAGTTAGATTATTAATATTACTAAGTTATGAATTTGAAAATCCCATAAAGTTCAACCAAATAGACATTCTTATTAATTAATATGTACATTAGATAACGTTGGATAAGTTCTATATCTCAAAGGCCAAGTAATCTTTGCGGATTTCTTATAGAGCTCTAATGCGACGTGAGAACGAAAAGACCGTGACATCTTCCAAGGACCACTTCTCTTCGAAATATTACCATTGGCCCTAACAAAGCAAATCAACATACTTGAATACAAAATGCCACAGTCCCGAGTTGTTGTGTTGTTTGATTCGAATCTTTAAAGGTCCTTGACATGTAGGATTACCATTTGGGCCACTCATCATGATTCGGATTACCATTTCGCAAACAAAATGGTATCAAATGTACCTGCATGTACAAAGTAGTTGGTTAAATAATTTTTTAATATTAAAAGACATTATAAAATTAAAATATTTTAAAACTAAACATACCGCAACTTTAACGAATTCTGAGTACATTTCATATAACATAATATACATAGTATCATTGTAGTGCGGGTCAATTATGGTAACCATCCAATCTCCAACTGCGAATAGGAACAAGACAAAATGGCATTGATTGGTACTACACACCGGCATGAATATGTATTTGCATTCGTGTAAAGGTGGACCAACATCTTGGTTAACATACGGTTTGCAAAAACTCCATGCAGTATTCATGTTAGTGCAGGGCACATAGCCATGCCCAAGATGCATGAAGAATGAATTCATGAAACCAAATTGGGACCACCTCTATATTCCCCGCGACCTATAGTATTCCTCTCTGTCTCGTAGCAACAACATATAAGCGTCGATGACATGCTCGAATATCCAACTCCCATACCCTAAGGATTGCACTGCATTGTGTTCTAATTCATATAACTAACGCAGATGTGATAAAGGATATAAATCCTCTTCTGGTGCCACCACGTTTCCAAACATATGTTTATTTATAAATGTCTCCTTCCAATCTTTAAGTCTTTTGGATAAGGACCCTTTTGGTCCATAAGAGATGTGGTCTCCCGCATCTTGTACCTAATTGAGACCCAAATATACATTATTATTATTTAGCAATAATAATTAAAACCATCACTATTAACATAACTATATATACCTTTTGTGAACTAGATCCCTTGGCGTCAGAAAGTCCCGCAAATGAAGAGTTGGTTGAAATGTAACACTCCTCATAGGTTTGGAAGGTTGGAATGTAACATTCCTCGTAGGCTTGGGTGGTGGGAATGGAGCTCTCCTCGATTACTTGTGGGGTGGGTATGTAGCTCTCTTGTACAACATAATCAGTTTGTTTCCCAAGCCCTTCATTGAGTTGTGTGTATTGGGATTTGTGGTCCAAAATTTGTGGGACCCCTCAGCCGAGGTATTTGTTTACCTCTTGCTTCAAGTCGATAGGCGTATTGAAATCCCAATTATTTTTTTGCAGATCCAACTCGGGAGGCAGCTGAGTAAGTACTGAAAATTTATCAAGTAACGACTTTGCACTCTCAACCTGTCATGTAAGATAAAACACAAATAAATATTATTAACAATAAATATGAATAAATGCAATATTAAGTATTTACTCCAATACATGATTTATTAAAGAAGAATATAATTTTATACCATTTGAATAAGGTGTTGTTGGTTGTAAATGGCCCGAGGCTCATAACAACTGCAGTGGTCGCTTGCCTGTCGAGGTCGGTGAATTTTCCAACGTGTAATTTTCCTATACCAGACCATGTAATCATCTATTGGGACATAATCAGAAATTTCAGTTTATTGTCCTTCGAGATAATCCATGTATGCCTCCCACATCGAAATATATTCCCCTCTCAAGGCCATGCAATCCTCGACATCAATAAATTTAAAATTTTTCTCCTTCCTAAGGTCACCGTAGTTTTTGACTGTTGATGGTATGCCTTGCATGAACCCAAACTGTCTCATCACACGGTCCGACATCTGAAATTCCACAATATCAAAGTGGATCAAGGGGACCCCACCAGATCCCAACAACCTGCCTTCAAAATTAAATCCACTAATATCATCATCCCACATTATGTAAGGCCGCCAAACCACATCCCACATAGACTTAATATCTAACTCCCCTTGGTAAAATGACAAATGGTGATGGGGATTCTCACGTCTACAAAGGTAACTGTGGGCTCCAAAATAGGACCATGCTAAAGCCCTAGGTAACCATAAGGATTATTGTGGCCAAGGGTTTGGCTTTCCAATACTTACACGATCATAAGCCCAAATTTGTAACAATGTAACACAACCATTAATGTATTTAACTCCTTTCCTAGTAGCAGTATATAAAGATCTGTACAAATATGCTAACACTGCCGCGCCCCAAGAGTAAGTTACACAATCTTCAGCATTGGCAATAAAAGACATATATCGTGGGTGCACACTTTTTCTATTCCTATTAGGGAATAATATTGCCCCACACAACCACAACATGTATGCCTTTGTGTGTCACCCTACAACATCTTTATTTGCATTCTCGGGACATTTATTAAAATGTTCGTGCAACCACACTAATGAAATTGCACTGCGTTTTTTTGAACTAAAATATTCACCAGCTAATTTATCTCCAAAACAATCCCTAAAATAATTCAAATTGGTGATAGCAAGGGGACCCGTTAAGGGCTTTCCCACCACCGGTAACCCAAAAATAAAGTGAACATCCTCTAACGTGATTGTTATTTCTCCACAGTTTAAATGAAAAGTATTGGTCAGTTTGGTGTACAACACCTCGAAAACTAAATACTCCAAATCCACATTTATCTAATAGGATTTTTTGTTCTTTTGTCAAAGCCCACTGATTATATTTACGATCAATTATATTAACTGGAACCTAATTTTCCCCTATCTCTCCCATGATATATATCATCTGATACATGATCTTGTTGATCATGAAGAACACTTGGATCAATTGGCCCATATTCCCAGCTGTCCATCTTTTACCTAAAAAAAATACATCAATTCCATATTAGTATTCTGCATGACAAAATGAAGTTGAAAGTAACATGCTGCAAAATGACATTAATAACAATACACAATAACATGCATTAAAAACTAGTCATCACTAAACAACATGCATGTAATAATAACATGCATGTATATAATGTAATAATATTAACATGCATTAAAAACCGGCTGTAACATTATGCATGTTAAAAACTATTAACATGCATGTAATAATAATATTAACAAGAAATAATAACATTAACAAGAAAAATTATTAACAACAAAAGCAATAACATGCATGTAATAATAACAATTGAGTACATTGGAATAAGTTTTTTCATTTATATAATGTAATAAAATTGAACAAATAACAATAAATAAAACTATTTCAAACAAAACAAATAACAATAATAAATTTATAACAATATCTTACATGTCTTAAATAATAATATGAAATGGAGTACCAATAACAATATATCTTACAAAAAATTCGGTGTCTTCAGAATATAATAAATGGATTCCAGCCGCTTCAATTTATTGAAGTTTTTTTGCTCCTCTCTTCCTAAATACTCCCTCTCTACTCTCTGTTATTTTTATTTTATCTAGCTTGGCAAGTGAACTTTAGTTTGAACAACATGTGTTCTCAATAGACGTTTAAATAAGCTCATGCAAATGTCCGGTACATGAATTAATTTAGGACCAAATTCAAACAAATGTCTCGACTTTTTTAGTTTACTGAGAGCTTGCAGGTGTTTTTTCCTAGGCGATGTGGCGAGTAAAAAGTGGTCAAAAAAAAATTAAGTACATTTCCAGAGGCGATGTAGCATAAAGGTTTGTTACTTTGTTCTATTGACAAGCTTCACCTAATTGGAATTAAAATAAATATATATATTCCTCTCAAAATTCGTTCGGCCGGTAGAGGCTATAACGACTAGAAATAAAATATATATATATTATTAATAAATTGCTCTAGTAGGTGAGAGGCTATAACGATCGGAAATAAAAAATATATATATTATTAATAAAACCGATTCAATAGGTAGAGGCTATAAATTTGGGAATAAATCAATTTTTCATTTGCTAGCTAGACTCGAACCCGCTTGATATAAGCTCAAACATTTGTCATATGACCACCCCCGAGCACCATGGGCCTAATTCGTCATATCTTACCTTGGATTTGGATATATCTTAAAACATTCCTTCTCCCCCCAAATTAAATTTCTCAATATTTTATTATAATTATTCGATTATTATTATTATTCTATTATTATTACGAATTGAGTATAAAGTCGTTCCATATTCTAGCGGCTTATGTACTTTTATTATTTATTATTATTATTATTATTATTATTATTATTATTATTATTATTATTATTATTATTATTATTATTATTATTATTATTATTATTATTATTATTATTATTATTATTATAAACAATGTCGGTGAATAAGTAGTCAAACATAATAATACAACACTATGGGAATAGAAAAAAAGTGACATTGATTATATGGGAAAAGTACATTAGTTTGACTTTCGAGCATTAATCGCCATGTTTTTGTCTTGGTGATCTTTTTACCTTTAAATATTGTCTAGGAAGTCGCTATTTTCTTAAGTTATCTTCTTATCCTTCCATAGAATTTGTTCTCTCGATATTATTTTCTCTTTTCTCCTCTACTCATAATTTGTTTCATCCGGTTGCCCACTTTCACTTGAGAAAATCAAGTTGAAGTTCGATCGAGCAAAATTCATCACTATTATTCACAAGTAAGTTTTCAAAATGTCATATAATACATCCGAATTTGTTAGTGAAGTTGATGAGAATAAATCGATATTGTTCCATACGTTGGTCAATTATTTTATACGTTGGAAGAGGTTGAATGTTTTTATAGATCATATGCTCATAAAAATGGATTTGAGATTAGAATTGCAACTAGTCATAAACATGCTAATATCTGAATGATATCGGATCTAGGCAATATGTATGTAAGAAAGCGGAGACACCAATTGTTGGCAAGAGTTTACACGATGATGATGAAGATAGTAGTAATAAAATAACTAGACAGAGAGACTCTATAGGACGAACAATGTGCAAAGCTAGAATATATGTTGTCCATAATAAGAAAGAGGACAATTGGCATATATCTACTGTTGAATTAGCGCACAATCATCACTTAGTGACCCCCACCAAAGTAGATTTGATCGAGACTCACAGAAATATTACTCATGTTGCAAGAAATTTAATTGACACTTTAAATAAGTCCGATATTGGTCCTAGTAAGATGAGGAATGTTTTGATCACAACGAGAGGTGGGTTGCAAAATGTTCCTTTCTCTACTGCTAATGTTGAGAATGTGTTGTGAGATTTAAGGCGTGATTCTGCAGATGAAAATGATGGACAAGTTGTTGTCAATCATTTGAACAAACTTGCATCCAGAAGTGCCAGCAAATTTATTTTTCGAGTGAAACCCGGTGAAAACAACCACATAGCTTGTATTTTGTGGGTTGACGCCCGATCAAGGTTTATATATCAACGGTTTGGAGACGTTGTGACATTTGATAGTACATACCGGACAAATAAGTATGGCATGCCGTTTGTTCCATTTATCGGGGTCAACCACCATTATCAATCTATACTGTTTGGATTTGCACTGTTACGAGACGAGACAGAGGACACTTTCGTTTGGGTATTACAGACATGGCTTGAAGCCATGGACTACAAGGCACCTACAACCATCATCACTGATCAAGACAGAGCCATGAGTAATGCTATTGCTACTTGGTGCTTCCAACTAGTTATCATTTATTGTGTTCTTGGCATATTAGCAATAAATTTCTGAAGAATTGCATCATGTTTATTACGAGCACCCATCGTTCAAAAATGATTTTAACAATTTGTGTGTATAACTCATTGTCCATCGAGGAATTTGAAGAGCGTTGGCATATTTCGATAAGTTCCTATGAATTGTATACTAATGAATGGCTTGGAAGTTTGTATGATGTCTGACGAAATGGATTCCAAAGATATACAAAGAGATATTTTTTGCGTGAGGAATGACTACCATGGAAGAAGCGAGAGCATGAATGCCTTTTTTGATGAGTATGTTAATTCATCAACATGTATGCTATGTTTTGTACTGCAGAGTCAAAAGGCTGTAGAAAGATAGTTTATCAGGGAGAGGAAAGGCCGACTACATAACAAAACATCATAAAAGGATTATGGTACTCGGTTCATCTTTAGAAGTTCATGCTGCACAAGGGTACACAAAAGAGATGTTTAGACGTTTCCAACGTCAATTCGTCGATTCCATGAAATACAATGTTCATAAACTTAGTGAGTTTTGTGACACTGATACTAAGGTTTATGCAGTGTATAATGCAGATGCAACTGAAAGTGGTGGAAGATATAAAGAAGTTGTCAACAATCGACAACTGGGATCGGTAACATGTAACTGCCAAATATTTTCTCACTCTGGTGAATTATGCAGGCACATCTTGAGATATTTCATAGCAAAGAGTATTTCACAAATACCGACCAACATGATCCTTCATTGGTGGACAAGAGACGAGAACAAAAGCAATGGTGAAGACTTACTCTTTAACTCCACATCTGCTGACTTCGAACAAAATCAAGCAATGCGCTATAATCATTTGATGGGTGATTACCAGAAGTTAGGGAGCAAAGCGGCTTGCTCAGTCCGAGGTTACAAAACTGTTCTTAAACTGAATGCACGAGGAAAAGAGTTGGTTGACCAATATGATCCGGATGAGAATATTACTGAATTGGCAGATGACGACATTGATTGCACAGTTGGAGATCCAAATCATGATATGGGATACGATAATGACGATGAAGATGCAGAGGTGGAAAAGAAGAAGAGTTTTTCCGCCTAATATTTCTCAAACAAAGGGTAGTAAAAACAATCTAGATTCAAGAGTGCACTCGAGAAAATCATTCCTTCTAAGACTCATCGAAAATGTGCAATTTGTGGCTTTGAAACCCAACCACGATAAGAGAAATCACTATCGAAAGTGTTAGGGATTCCGAGCCAAAAAAAATAGGCGTCGGTTGTATTAATCATTCTATGTTTTTTTTATTTTATGAAAATGAACATGTAATATGTACTATTCCTCTTAATGTTATGCAAGACTAGTATTGGTATAATTTGTACTTCTAATATTCATAATCACATTATTATTCTTATAATAATACTTCACTTATTTTATAAATTCGATAATCACATTATTATTATACTTCACTAGTTTTATTAATAATAAAATCATTTCTTAATAATAAAATCATTGCTTAATATATAAAATCATTACTAATAATCATTGCTTAATAAATATAGATATTAACTTATTTCTAAATAGAAAACCCCATATTTATTATATAGACTTATTAATAATAATAAATCGTAATATAATAATAATGCAAGAATATAGATTTTGGGGATGATGAAGTTTTAATATAAAGATATATCCTTGGTTGAAATTAACATTAGGCAGTGGTGCTTGGGTGGTCATACGATGAGTGTATGGAGTTTGAGGTTGAGAGTTCGAATCTGTTTTAGCGTGTAATTGCTTCAATAAAATCATTTTTTCAATTTTTTTATTGTCGGTAGTGACAAGTCATCTTAACCAGATTACTTTTTCAATTTTTAATACTAAATTCGTGTCATTTTGTCTTAAATTTGGAATTTTTATTATTTTAATGCCCGGTGAGTATCATTTTTGCACTCTGGGAGAAATAAAAAAAAAAATGTGTGTTTTTAGGTAAAGCTCTTCCTAGTAGAATTATTTTATTATTTTAATGCCGGTAGTATCATTTTGTCTTAGTAGTAGAGAAATAAAAAAAAATTAAAAAAAAAATTTAAGCCGGTAGAAGCTCTTCCGGCCGGATTATTTTAATAATAAATATTCACTTTTTATAACTATACTGACAATATAATTTTATGTGGGCCTCACTTATTAAAATAGAAAGGTGATGCACAGTGAATAATTAGGCACAACAACTTTGTCTTTTGGCTTATCAAATAGAAAAGTTAATCGTGACCATCAATTCAATTTATCAACGGTCCAAAAAGAGGATGTTGCAGAGAAAGACTCATAAAGCAACCTTTGCTATGGAAGGGCTCCATATATATATATATATATATATATATATATGTGTGTGTGTGTGTGTGTGTGAGAGAGAGAGAGAGAGAGAGAGAGAGAGAGAGAGGCTACGACAAACTTTTATATAATCTGTAAATTTTAAATTATTGAATTGTTGCTATACAATGGGATTACTTGTGATTATATGAGTATATGGTGATTAGAGGTTGTACTTAAACGAGAAATTCATGCTAATTTCGGATATGAGTAGAAATTTTGTCAGTGTATATATATGTTTTCATATGTAGCTATGTAAGTATCAATTTTAATGGCAATTTTGTATGGAAAAGTATAAATTGAAGCTTGTATATGTAAGTTCATTGAGATACGAGCATAACGTAATTTGAATGAGATGATTTGGTCATGTATTGAATTCACAGTGATGATTTTATGATGAATGTCAAGAAAGTTCATGAAAACGTGAAAATTGAGAAATTAAAATAGTTTTTAGTGGTTGTTAAATTGTGCTAAGTGGTTGAATATGTTAGCAATCATGTTTATGATAGTTGTATATTTTTTAACGTGTTATTATCCTTGTTTGGTGGGTGAAATTCGTGTTAATTGGCTTAAGAAAAGTGTCGAAGCTCTATTTTGCAAAACTGAGCTCTATTTCGTGTCATGACCCTTAGGCGCGAGGCAAGAATCGTCGCCGCCTGGCGCCAATCGCGCCTTGGGGGCGCCAGATCCTAGTATAAATCTGGGCATGGCCAGCGCCGGTGTCTGTCTCGAGCAGTGAAGTCTGCTAATTCTGCAGACTTTGGTCGTTCAATGTAACTTAGCTCAAAGTTAGGTTAATGTGAGAACCATGTAATAACAAGGTTAAACAAAGTTGTGTTATGTGGATTATAAATTCAAAGTTGTAAAAATGATTTGTAAGTCATGAATGTATTGTGTTATAACTTAGCTTAGACAATGAATGGTGAATAAGTCTTGTGATGTTAACACTTGTGATTTCTGAAATGAGCGCTAAGATATGGATGGTGATTAATATAAAACCATGGAATCCTAGGAAGACTTAAATACTTGGCTGAAATTCAAGTTCGATTAAAGAGAAGTGTAATATTATTTAATAAGAGTTGAAAATGTGAGTTGGATGTTAAAAGTATTATGTAAGTGTTAGTGAGTTTTCAGATTCGTGTTATATGGTTTAGTATTGTGGATAGACCTTAAACTAATGGTTATAACTTAACTAAGATGAGAAATAAATCTATGAGGTTAATGTATGTAGCTAATGGATGTGATATTCCTAATGGGATGTGTAGGATATTGGAGTACGTGAATTGTAATTGTATAGCTTACGCAAGAGGCAAGTTCCCTAACCTTTGATACTTTATTATTCAGCAAGGTTACTTTTCACTGTTATGTTATACTTATGCAAATTCTCTATTTCTAATATCTTGTTGAGCAGTTTATTGTTATGAAAGTTCTTTAACCCTAATTTACTATTGAGCAAGTTAATTAATCTTTATCTCTTTATTCCAAACGAGATTACTTTGGTTATTCAAAGTCTGTAATGTTGTTGTAAGAAATGTGTTTATTCACCTACTAATAACTGTTGTTTGATCTTCGTTCTCCAGTGTCATTGTACTATCTTACCTTATTTTAGTGAACTCTAAGTTGCCTAGAGATTCTTTACCAATTCAACTAATCCTTAGTTGATGAATGTTCTAAACTCTAAATTACCCTTGAAATCAACCCAAACCAAACTTCCTTTGGTTTGTGTATGTATTCACACAAATTTTGAAAGCATGTTGTCGATGATAACATTTGTTCAATTTAGAAATTGTTAATACTCTGGCTCTTATTGATTCATCGATATACCTTGTTCATGAAGATATTATAATCAAACTCTTGAATAGTTATTTGTTTCTATCTTATTCAACCAGTACTTGGTTGATGAGCATTATAAAGATCTAGAATTCCTTGGAAGCTAATTAAACTTAAGCCCAAAGTAATGATCCAATGAATTAGGGTGACCCATGGGGAAACCCATGATAATTTGGGTAATCTTGGTGACCAAGAAATTTATGTGAAGGCCAAGTAAGTTATTAAATAAGCAAGTTTACTTAATAAGTAAGTAATGAATAGTAAGGATGTTCTTAAAGAGTTGGGATGACTTAATGACCAATTTACCCTAACTTAGGAAATCCTATAAATAAAGGACTTGTAAGCTCATTTGTGGTTTGTTAATTTCACCAACAAGATAAGTGCTTAAGTGTTAGAGAGAATAACCAAGTATAAGTTAGACTTTCATTTGTTTCAAGAAGAAGAAAAGCTAGTTCATCAAGGGTAAGCCTCCAATGTTATTAATCTTCCAACTCTTCTATGGTAGGTTGATAAGAGATTGAATAATCAATGGACTTAAGTCGTATAAGTCTTGAATAAGGAATTCAAACTTAAATAAGTTATGAACTTATGATGAACATATATGAACTTGTCATATGTTTACATGTATGAAGTTAGTATGATAAAAGGAAGTAAGAATGATGGTTAGAAGACATAAATCATTATAAGTCATGAGGAATGAAATTATTAGTAGTATATACTTTAATAAGTTATAAGCTCACGAAGAACAAGTAATACCTTATCATGAAAATAAGTTAATGAAATGAGTAGGTTAAGATGTCCATATGATGGATATAATCCATTTGAAATAATGAACAAATCATAAGTAATGAAGTTATGCCGGAATTCACGCGATTGGACGATAATCGTCGAATTCGTGAAATTCTCAGAATCGAAGTCAAATTTTGATTTTAAGCTCGGAAATGTTGTTTTTCAATGGGAACAAGTCTTATTTGACATTATAGAGTTACAGACTCGAAAATGACTGAATTCCGACTTAGAACGAAGAAACAAGCGTTGAACGTTCACGAACGTTTATCGTTTTCGTTAAAAATGAACTCATAGGTGAATTTTGAGTTAATGAAATCAGAAATATAAAATTCTTGCATGAACACTTAGAGTATGTGATTTATGAACTAACGACTTTTGAATGAGCCAATTCGGACTTATAACTATGAAGTTATGAGCCCTGGAATCTCACAAAGTAGAAAATCTGTCAAATTTTTCTGAGGCACAGAGTCCACGCCACAACGCGACTCAAGGAAGAAAGGCGTGCTGCATGCATGCAGGCCGGAACCATAATCTTGAAGATAGTTGGCACCACAATGCGACCTGATGAAAGGGGCAAGTGTGGGCCGCCATATGGCCGAGGGTAGAGGGTTGTGTCTGCAGAATTCGCCATGCAACGCGAAGTCCAAGAAAGGAAAATTGGGAGGCTGCGGCCAAATTTTTAGGGATTTCATAAAAAGGAAAGATTACAAGTAAAGAAAGAAAGTAAATTGAATGATAATGAACTAAAGCTTATTATAACATTGTCTAATACATTGTTAAACCTTAAGTATGATAACTAAAGGTTGAAGATAATCAATCGAACATGAACGTAATGACACTGTAAGTTATCACGGCAAGCTGAAACCAATAATAACAAATCTAATACATAGTTAGATTAAGAAGAAGGGTAAGATTCGTTACGAACCATGTATGTTATTCATGACCTAATGTGTTACGTTATGTGATCATCTACTGTAGAGACCTTAAAGACTAAAAGTGCACGTGTAATAACAGTAGCAGACGCGAAATCAAGTGTTCTAACCCTTGTTTCATTTCAATCTAAAAAAGCTTTGTGATTTAGGTATTCTTACGCATAAATTAATGAATGATGGAGTCAAAGCCAATTCTTTCGGCTAGACTTACGATATGTTGGATTTCTTATAATCTATTGAAGTATTGTCAATGTTTTACCAAACTATGTTGGTGTGGTTTTCAAACGAAGATTGAGTATGCTAAAATGTTTTGCGTCAAACGACAGACACGTGAGATTGACACAACTTAAACGTACATACGTTTAAAGAATATAATGTTGATCAACATAGAGTACTATAGGCTGATCACCTAGACGTGCTCGTAAGCTATGTCGGACTTACGGACTTAGTGCCAGGATGTCCTTTTTAAAGAAACAATGAAATTCTCATGGTCTTGGACCAGAATTGATGTTTTACTGAATATTGTCATGACAACTCAAATTGGATCGAGTAGGAGGGTGGGGCCCCACAGGGCGGCAAGCAGAGTGGACTGCAGAGAGTCATGAGTAGATGTAACAACCCGATATTTTCTATATAAATAAATCAGAAATTTTGCGTATAAATTTTTTTATTTATTTTAAGGATGAGGAATTGTACAAGATAATGTATATATATATTTATGTGGTAAATAAAAATATATTTATTACATAAATGTTTACAAATAATTTTATTTTAGAATTATTGATTTTTATAAAGTATATTCTTATAATAATTAATTTATAGTAGAAATGTTTTTATTAATTATTTTCCATGAAATTATAATCATATATTATTTAAATAATATATGGAGTAATTTTTAGAATAATTATAATAATTATTTATTATATGAATTTTAATACTGACTTATTAAGTTAATTATTTTACCTTAATTATTAAGGTTAAATATGAAGAAAAAATCGGATATGGAATCCAAATCCTAATTTTGGATTATTATCAAGGAATGAGAATAATAAAATAATATTAATTATATTTTGATTTTTCAGTGCTATAAATATGTACTGTTTGTAAGTATTGAGGATGGTTGGTCAATTATGGTGTTTAATTTCAAAACTCTAATATTAATTGGTTAAACCCTAATTTGAAAATCAATGGTGAGTTTAAGACTGTTATATAACTGTGATATATGATTTATGTTGTGTATTATATAATGATTTGATTAATTAGGTAAACCCTAATTTTAGAAACCCTAAATAAATTTTTTTAGAAAACCCTAATTTTGGAAATGACAAAAACCTAAGTTGAAACTCAAATTAGAGTTCGAGATTTGTTGTAATCATGATAAGGTGATTAATTTATAAGTATTAGAATTATAATTGTTAATTAGGAAAGCCCTAATAAATTTTGAAAACTCTAAATCTTAAATTAGTAACCATAATTTGCTAATTTGGTAACCCTAATTTGCTAATTGTAGGCTAAATGCTAATTAGTGGACACTAAAATACTAATGTTCAAGCATAGTGTAATTAGAAAATTAATCATAATTAGGAAACCCTAATTTCAAAATTTTAGAAACTAAAAATTATTTAATTTTTATTTAATTTTATTTTTTTTTGCAAACCCTAAATTGGAAATCCTATAATTAATTTGCGCTAAACCTTAGGGTTAAACCCTAAGGGTTTGCAAGGATTACAAGATTGCCCTTAAAATTCCTTACAAAAAGACCATTATACCCCTTTTGCATTATTGGTTTTTGCCAAGTGTTAGAGTTGTTGGGGTTGTTGGACAACTCTTGACTTATTAGTATGACTTAAAAACACAGCAATCAGCAACACACATCAGCCATACATGTATCTATGCACTATATATAGATTGGAGAGATAAAATAATTCATTTGTTAACTTGCTTTTGAACAAACACTCCACTTATCTCTCTCAAGCTCTCACCTCCGAAATTATCTCCTAAGATCAATCAAGAACCAAGCCCCACTAACATCAAAGACAAATCAGTAGCCTTAGATCAAGATTGGTCAAAGTAAAGGTATAAACCCTACTTAAAAATATGTCCATTGATCCCATGTTAGATGTTGTTTTTTTGTGTTAAATATGTTGTATAAGGTGTCTAAGGATGATCTGGGTTGCTAGATGTTAGATCCATAACATCTAGATGCTCGGATTTGAAGATCTACAAAATCTGGAAAAATTTTGTTTTGGTGTCTGACAACGAATGTCAGGCCTTATATCTCTGTGATCTTTAATTATTTTTGTGTTTTGAAAGTTTGTAGTTGTAGTCTGTTATGTGATCTTGGATCTGGATCAAGAATAAGGCTTATATCGAGTCCAGATTGCAAGATATTTAAGGTCAAACGGCGTTGACTGGCCATGACCGGGAGTTTCTAGGTAGCCCAGAAACAGCCCAGAAATGGCCTGACAACGATTTTGATCGACTAGATCTGTCAGTGTGTGTATGTTTTGGTTCTGTTGATGTATTTAAGTTGTAGTATGTTGTTTATACTACATTATAGTATCTTTATATCACCTAAACACTAAGCATGTAGAAAGTAATGGTTGGTCAAACCAGGCAGAACGACCATGGCATCTGTTTTCTAGGTAACCCAGAAAACCGACGAGCATGTCTTCTGACATGGTTTGACCGGACTGGATCGTTTGTTTGTAAGGTTGTTATATGTATATTTTGTAATTGATCTATAGTATTACATGCTGGCTACATCCTAGAAGTCTTAAATCACGTAAGCAGTACAAGAACCCCAAGTTATAGAAGCCCTAAGGTGCATGTTCGAACTGTTCTTTATTTCTGGGCAACCCAGAAATGAAGAATGTGTCTGATACCAATTTTGTGCTTATATCTTTTGGATTGTGATGTTGTTTGATCGTGTTTTTGTTGGGTATTGTAGTGTTACATTTGTGCTAGTACGATCCGACGTAAACATTCACTCAAACATCATGATCCGATTAGTGTCTACTGATCGAACATGATGGTCCCTCAAGTACGTGTATGAATATCGGGTTTGCATGAAGAACACCTATAGCGGCGGATTACTCATCACTATTGGTGATCTTTAGCGACAGAACGGTGGATTTTAATTAATTTAAATTTTGAAAATTTATTATTTTAATTAAATAAATAGAAAAAAATAGTTTTTAATTATTAAAAATACCAAATAAATTATTATAATTTATTTTAAATTTCGAAAATTAGTTTTAAATTATTTGAAGTATATTTCATAAATATTTAATATTTTTGAAATATTATTTGTATTTAATTTATTTAATTATAATATTAAATAAATTATTTAAAAATAATTTTAATACTTGAAAAATTATTTAAAATTATATTATGATATAAGAAAATATTTTAAGTCAATTTTAATGACTTTTAATATTTTGTGATAAATTTCATTAAGAAATCAATATTAATGATCATTAAGTTATTTACTAAATGAATTAAATAAATTAATTAAAAATAATTTTATTATATTAAAAATCATTTTAAATAATAATAAGGTATTTAAAAATATTTTAAGTTATAGAATATGACTTTTAATATTTAAAGATAAATTTTATTAAGTAATTATTATTAATCATATTAAAGTTATTTAATAATTATATTAAATAGTTTAGTTTAAAATGATTTTAATATTATAACAATCATTTTAAATGAAAATAAAGTGTTTAAAGATATTTTAAGTTATTAAATATAACTTTTAATATTTAAAGGATAATTTCATTAATAATTTAATATTAATGATTATTATTTTATTATTAATGATATTAAATTTATTTAATAATTATATTAAATAAATAGTTTAAAAATGGTTTTATTAACTTAAAAATCATTTAAAAAGAATATAAATGAATTAAAAAATTTTAAGTTATAATTAATGACTTTTAATATTTTGATAAATAGTACATTAATATTTAAATATTAATGATAATTATTTAAAAATGATTTTAAATATTTTAAAAATCATTTAAGGGTAATATTAATATTTTAAAAGTATTTTAAGTTATTATAAATAACTTTAAATATTTTGGAAATGATTTATTAATAGTTTAATATTAATTAAATATTAATGATAATAGAATTATTTAATATTTAAATCATTTAATAATGATTGCGATGTTTGAAAATTCATGATAAATTATAATAAATGTTTTAAAATTATTATAAGTCATTTAAAAATAATATAACTGATATTTATAGATATTGAGTTACAGAATAGAGTCTTAGACTCGATAATTCGCAAATAAAAGCCGTTGGTACAATCACTTGTTTGTAAATTGATCTGGAATTAGATAATTTAATTAGATATGTGATTATTTGTGATTCAGTGGTTGTTAAACATGGGTAATAATGTGATTAGGTTATGTGCTAACTGCGAAATACAGTACAATATGTTATAGTATATTATTCTAATCGAACGAATGATCTGATTAATTATAAGTCGTGATATATAAACGATAAAACTAAGTTGTGAATCGTATGGCGGTAGCATCGGCAAGATATCTTACCTTTGCATTTTCTTTATCATGATAGACATGAGTAAGAATGTTTCTAAACTATATATTATTCTTTGTGCAGATTATTAACCCTATATTATATACGCTCATTGATTATCAACATGTTAGTACGTATATGGTCATTCAGATATATATATATATATATATATATTCTGTTCATTAATTTCTATAAATGGTTATACAAGTGTCCTCACTTGGATAATCATTGTATTTAATCACATGTTGATATACCATTGTCAATTACCCGTATATATATATATGTTGAATTATAGATTATTGGTGAACAAGATAAAACCTTTAATTTGGAACCCAGACAAGTATAAACATCCCTACACGGGAAAACTTTTTATGCACCCAAGGTGGACAGAGTGAACGATACCCTCGTTCTTGAATGTAGTATTGATCAATGCAGGGCATAACGGGCTTATCACCCCCCGTGCCCGTAAGTTATGACAGTTTGCAGATGAATTTCTATTTAACGTATTCAAAAATTGAAAACAATGTTCATAGCATGTCACCTAAACCCTATTTATAGTCAATACGTAGTTTTAAAAATTTTGTATAGAATTGATATATTATTATCATTGGTACATATTACTTCACAACTGTTGAATCGTTGTAGAAGGGTAGTATAAAGAAAATATTTAAATTCTTTCAGCTTATATATATAATTGTTATTACTTGATGGGCACTCAAATGCTCATCCTTGCTTAATTTAAATGTTTTCAGCTAAGGGTGAACAACCAGAGAGCTCTGCTAAGAAGAAGGGAAAGGGAAAGGTTGTTAAATGAAAGAAATGCTATGTTATGTAATAGTTAACTTTATTAAGATAAAAATGATATATATTATCTATCATGGGTTGTAATGAATGTTTAAAGATTATGTACTTAGGATTCAGACTCTGATGACTATGTAAATTAAGTTGATCTTTATATTATTGTTATTATTATTATTATTAATCCGCTCATAGAAATGGTATCGTGAAGCACTGAGTTTGGGTTTCAAGTACCCAGATTTGGGGGCTCTACAGGTTGGTATCAGAGCTTAGGGTTAAAAACCTTAGGTGGGCTAGACCTTAGGCTATAATCTTAGAACAGAGGGAAACGTTGAAAATATAAATAACTCATATAGAGTTTAAAAAGAGATGAATTGAATAAATTCATCGTCAAACAAAATAAAAGATAACTTATATAAAACTCTTATTTGCTGTGTGTATAAACTATATGCTAATCAGGATAATTTATATGTGTAGATGTCAGGTAGAAAATGCATGTTATATGCATATAGCATGAAGAAGGGTCAAACCCATACACCCGAGCTGATATCGAAGCCAATAGCTGAAATAAAGGCTCACAATGAAAACAACTCGGACGAGGTGGTCATTGTAGAAAATGTAATACCAGATCCGGAGATGGTGGAGCTGACAGATAGCGATTCGGACACTAAAGTTGAAGATGATCAAGCATCGACAGAGGTGGAGGATCTGAGGAACAAGGTTTCTTCTCTGGAAAGGCTGTGGGAGATAGAAAAGTTGTTGAATAGTCAGTTGCGTCAAGTGTTAATAGAAACAATGGAAGAACAAGATAAGCTTAAAATCCAAATTGATCAGATGGGAGCCACAAGCAACATGCGTATGCGACTTCGAAGCAAAAGGAAAGAGAAAGATAGAAGACCGTGACTTAGGAAAACCTGATAAGAAGAAAGGGAAAAGAATTTGTTACCTTTGCTGTTATGAAGGACATACTACTCTTTATTGTCCCGACTACAATCCAGGAGCATTCATGTTTTATCTGTGGGATAGAAGGTCATCAGGCGAAAAGTTGTCCAAGGAAGAGGTGTAATAAATAAGTAGTATAGGTTCTGTGATGTAGGTGTGTTTAATGTAATATATAGGATAAGTATGTCTATTTAATGTAATGTTCCCAACTTTTGTGTTAGTCAAGACTATAAATCCCGACTTTTATGGTCACAAAGGGATAACTGATGTTTAAAGCATTATGTGCTATGCTATGTAAAATATTCGCTAAATGAATATGAACCTATGTTTGAGAACTGAAACAAGTTTAATATATTAAACTTATATGATAAGGTTTAGAATGTAAGTTAAATTTATGATTTTATTTAACCAGATAATGCCGCAAAGACGTCGAACTCGAAGTCAAAGGGTAAAAGAATCTGTCAACAACGTTGAGGGACAACAACAAGCTGACCCGATGCAGCACTTTGTAACCATGGTAGCACAAGCTATGCAGCAAGGAATACCAGTCGTTGGGAATCAGCCGGATAACCGCTTAGCGAACTTCAAAGACTTTAAGGCTGTAGGACCGCCGGAATTCAAAGGTACGACTGACCCTGTTGAAGCCCAAAATTGGGTCTAAGAGATTGAAAAAGCATTTGTGGTAGCTAGGGTAGATGAAGGGCAGGAGACTGCTTTTTCCACTTATATGATGAAAGGTGAGGCAAATTTGTGGTGGGAAGCGAATCAGGCTAGGGCAGGAGAAGTGTAGTCACATGGGATAGATTTAAAACTTTGTTTTTTGGAAACTATTTTTCATCTAGTATGCAGGCTAGGATGGAGGTGAAATTTTTAGAGTTAAAGTAGGAAAATATGACGGTGTCAGAATACGCCGCGAAATTTAATGAGTTAGCTAGGTTTGCCCCGCATCAAGTTGATACGGAGGCTAGGAAATTGAGAAGGTTTGAGCTGGGATTAAAACCCTTGCTCTACAACAAGGTGGCAGTGTTACAGATTCCTACATTTGGAGCACTCATTGAGAAGGCGATTATTACTGAGGAGGGGAGTGAGGCTATGAGCCTCTACAACAAGGAGAGGAAGAATAAGGGTAAGACCGAAGGAGCTGGGAAAGTAGAAATTAATAGTGGGAATAGGGGTAGTAGTAGCAAGAGGAAGGGAAGCATTTTTGGAAGTGTGCAGGTGAAGCAAGAAGGTATGAAAAAATAGACTGTGCCATGTAAGAATTGTGGAAAGAACCACTCAGGGGAGTGTCTGAAAGGAAAATTCTTTTGCTATAAGTGCGGGCATGAGGGCCATATCTCTCCCAACTGCCCCAATCCTAGGATGAACAGAGGATGTTTTCTGTGCGGATCAATTGAGCACAAGGTGAAGGATTGTCCAAAGAGGAGGGCAGATATAGGAAGTGTGAACACGGGCACTGGCAGCGAGACTTTAGCAATCACCGGACCGACTTCATCAAACAAATCAAAAAAATCAATGGAAAGGGTCTACAATATGACGGTCAAGGATACGATGGCAGCTGGCACTGGAACTCCAGGTATTATTCATCTAACTTTTATTTTCTTATATACATGATTTTCATATATATAGTAAATTATTTTATAAAAAATTTTGAAGGAGGAATTTGAGTTCTTTTTAAAAAAAATCAAATTTCTGTTTAATCAGAAAGACAAGCTTTTTGTGAATAGTTAAAGAACGATTCGATCAAAGTTGATCGAGATCTACTTGCAATGATTGTGTATGTTATGTTCCCGCCGTGTATATATAGGTTTTAAAAGCGGTGATTAGGGAATGAGAATCTTTATAAGGGAGGTGAATGTAACAACAGATATTTTCTATATAAATAAATCAAAAATTTTTGTATAATTTTTTTTTTTATTTTAAGGATGAGAATTGTACAAGATAATGTATATATATATTATTTATGTGGTAAATAAAAATATATTTATTACATAAATGTTTACAAATAATTTTATTTTAGAATTATTGATTTTTATAAAGTCTATTCTTATAATAATTAATTTATAGTAGAAATATTTTTATTAATCATTTTCCATGAAATTATATTCATATATTAATTAAATAATATATGGAGTAATTTGTAGAATAATTATAATAATTATTTATTATATGAATTTTAGTACAACTTATTAAGTTAATTATTTTACCTTAATTATTAAGGTTAAATATGAAGAAAAAATCAGATATGGAATCCAAATCCTAATTTTGGATTATTATCAAGGAATGAGAATAATAATATAATATTAATTATATTTTGATTTTTCAGTGCTATAAATATGTACTGTATGTAAGTATTGAGGATGGTTGGTAAATTATGGTGTTTAATTTCAAAACCCTAATATTAATTGGTTAAACCCTAGTTTTACTGGGGGAAACCCTAATTTGAAAATCAATGGTGAGTTTAAGACTGTTATATAACTGTGATATATGATTTATGCTGTGTATTATATAATGATTTGATTAATTAGGTAAACCCTAATTTTAGAAACCCTAAATAAATTTTTTAGAAAACCCTAATTATAAAACCCTAATTTTGGAAATGAGAAAAACCTAAGTTGAAACTCAAATTAGAGTTCGAGATTTGTTGTAATCATGATAAGGTGATTAATTTACAAGTATTAGAATTATAATTGTTAATTAGGAAAGCCCTAATAAATTTTGAAAACCCTAATTAACTAGAAACCCTAAATCTTAAATTAATAATCCTAATTTGCTAATTTGGTAACCCTAATTTGCTAATTGTAAGCTAAATGCTAATTAGTGAACACTAAAACACTAATGTTCAAGTATAGTGTAATTAGAAAATTAATCATAATTAGGAAACCCTAATTTCAAAATTTTAGAAACTAAAATTTATTTAATTTTATTTTTTTGCGTAAACCCTAAATTTGAAATCCTATAATTAATTTGTGTTAAAACTTAGGGTTAAACCCTAAGGGTTTGCAAGGATGACATGATTGTCCTTAAAATTCCATACGAAAAGACCATTATACCCCTTTTGCATTATTGGTTTTTGCCAAGTGTTACAGTTGTTGGGGTTGTTGGACAACTCTTGACTTATTAGTATGACTTAAAAACACAGCAATCAACAACATACATCAGCCATACATGTATCTATGCACTATATATAGATTGTAGAGAGAAAATAATTCATTTGTTAACTTACTTTTTACACAAACACTTCACTTATCTCTCTCAAGCTCTCACCTCCGAAATTCTCTCCTAAGATCAGTCAAGAACCAAGCCCCACTAAAATCAAAAACAAATCAGTAGCCTTAGATCAAGATTAGTCAAAGTAAAGGTATAAACCCTACTTGAAAATCTGTCGATTGATCCCATGTTAGATGTTTTTTTTTGTTAAATATGTTGTATAAGGTGTTTAAGGATGATCTGGGTTACTATATGTTAGATCCATAACATCTAGATGCTCGAATTTGAAGATCTACAAAATTTGGAAAATTTTTGTTTTGGTGTCTGACAACGAATGTCAGGCCTTATATCTTTGTGATCTTTAATGATTTTTGTATTTTGAAAGTTTGTAGTTGTAGTTTGTTATGTGATCTTGGATCTGGATCAAGAATAATGCTTATATCGAGTCCAGATTGCAAGATATTTAAGGTCAAACGGCGTTGACCGGCTATGACCGGACATTTCTGGGTAACCCAAAAACAGCCCAGAAATGGCCTGACAACGATTTTGATTGACTACATATGTCAGTGTGTGTATGTTTTGGTACTGTTGATGTATCTAAGTTGTAGTATGTTGTTTATACTACATTATAGTATCTTTATATCACCTAAACACTAAGCATGTAGAATGTAATGGTTGGTCAAACCAGGCAGAACGAACATGACATCTGTTTTCTGGGTAACCTAGAAAACCGATGAGCATGTCTTCTGACATGGTTTGACCGGACTGGATCGGTTGTTTGTAAGGTTGTTTTATGTATATTTTTTAATTGATCTATAGTATTACATGCTGGCTACATCCTGGAAGTCTTAAATCACGTAAGCAGTACAAGAACACCAAGTTATAGAAGCCCTAAGGTGCATGTTCGAACTGTTCTTCATTTTCGGGCAACCTGTGAAATGAAAACGTCGATCTGACAACAAATTCTTATGTGTTTATATCTTTGATTGTGATGTTGTTTGATCGTGTTTCTTGTTGGGTATTGTGTAGTCATTACATTTGTGCTACACGATCGACCGAAACATTCACTCAAACATCATGATCCGATTAGTGTACATGGTCAAACATGGACCCTCAAAACTGTGTATGAATATCTGGGTTTGCATGAAGAACATTAAGAACACTTATAGCGGCGATTTACTATATAGGTGATCTTTAGTGACTGACAGTGGATTTTAATTAATTTACATTCTAAAAATTTATTATTTTAATTAAATAAATAGAATTTTTTTTTAATTATTAACAATACCAAATAAATTATTAAAAATTATTTTAAATTCTAAAAATTAGTTTTAATTATTTTAAGTATATTTCATAAATATTTAATATTTTAGAAATATTATTGCTATTTAATTTATTTAATTATAATATTAAATAAATTATTTAAAAATGATTTTAATACTTGAAAAATCATTTAAAATTATATTAATGATATAAGAAAATATTTTAAGTTATTTTAATAAATTAATATTAATGATCATTAAGTTATTTACTAAATGAATTAAATAAATTAATTAAAAATGATTTTATTATATTAAAATCATTTTAAATAATAATAAGGTATTTAAAAATATTTGAAGTTATAAAATATAACTTTTAATATTTAAAGATAAATTTCATTAATTAATTATTATTAATGATATTAAAGTTATTTAATAATTATATTAAAAGTTTAAAATGATTTTAATATTATAACAATCATTTTAAATGAAAATAAAGTGTTTAAAGATATTTTAAGTTATAAAATATAACTTTTAATATTTAAAGGATAATTTCATTAATAATTTAATATTAATGATTATTAATTTATTATTAATTATATTAAATTTATTTAATAATTATATTAAATAAATAGTTTTAAAATGGTTTTATTAACTTAAAATCATTTAAAAGAATACAAATGTATTAAAAATATTTTAAGTTATAATTAATGACTTTCAATATTTTGATAAATATTACATTAATATTTAAATATTAATGATAATTATTTAAAAATTATTTTAAATGTTTTAAAAATCATTTAAGGGTAATATTAATACTTTTAAAAGTATTTTAAGTTATTATAAATAACTTTAAATATTTTGGAAATGATTTCATTAATAGTTTAATATTAATTAAATATTAATGATAATAGAATGGTTTAATATTTAAATCATTTAATAATGATTCCAATGTTTGATTATAATAAATGTTTAAAATTATTATAAGTCATTTAAAAATAATATGACTGATATTTATAGATATTGAGTTACAGAATAGAGTCTTAGACTCGATAATTGCCCGATAAAGCTGTCGGTACACCGACTTGTTTTAGAAATTGATCCGAACTTAGATAATTTAATTAGATATGTGATTATTTGTGATTCAATGGTTGTTAAACATGGGTAATAATATGATTAGGTTATGTGCTAACTGCGAAATGCAGTACTATGTGTTATAGTATATTGTTCTAATCGAACGAATGATCTGATTAATGAGAGGTCGTGATATAAACGATAAAACTAAGTTGTGAACTGTAAGCAACGCATCAGGCAAGTATCTTACCTTTGCATTTTCTTTATGCAATGGACATGAGTAAGAATTTTCTAAACTATATTATTACTGTAAAAATTATTAACCCTATATTATATACGCTCATTGATTATCAACATGTTAGTATATGGTAATTTAGATATATATATTCTGTTCGTTAATTTCTATTAATGGTTATATAATTGTCCTCAATTGGATAATCATTGTACTTAATCACATGTTAATATGCCATTGTTAATTACCCGTATATATATATATTGAATTATAGATTATTGTTGAACAAGATAAAACCTTTAATATGGAACCTAGACAAATATGAACATCCCTATACGGGAAAACTTTTTATGCACCCAAGGTGGACAGAGTGAACGATACCCTCGTTCTTGCATGTAGTATTGATCGACGCGGGGCATAACAGGTGATCCCTGTGTGCCCGTAAGTAAGTTATGACGGTTTGAGATGAATTTCATTTAACCTATTCAAAAATGAAAACAATGTTCATAGCATGTCACCTAAACCCTATTTATAGTCGAGACGTAATTTCAAAAAATATGGTATAGAGTTGATATATTATTATCATTGGTGCAGATTACTTCACAACTTGTGAATCGTTGTAGAAAGGGTAGTATAAAGAAAACATTTAAATTCTTTCAAACTTATATATATAATTGTTATTACTTCATTGGGCACTCAAATGCTCATCCTTGCTTAATTTAAATTTTCACTAAGGGTGAACAACTAGAAGCCTCTGCTTAGAAACAAGGGAAAGGAAAAGTTCTTTGAATGAAAGAAATGCTATGTTATGTAATAGTTAACTTTATTAAGACAAATATGATATTTATTATCTATCATGGGTTGTAATGAATGTTTAAAGGTTACATACTTAGGATTCAGACTCTGATGATTATGTAAATTAAGATGATCTTTATATTATTGTTATTATTAGTATTATTATTCCGCTCATAGAAATGATATCGTGAAGCACCGAGTTCGGGTTTCAAGTACCCGGATTTGGGGGCTCTACAATAGACCCGCGGCCATTTGTAGGTCTACTTTAGGCTCTTTCCCTTTCACAAGTCAATTTCAAGTTGCACCACACAGAGAATCTAAGAGTTCTTCTTCAGATCTATTGAGTTCGGGCTGTTTTCTGTAAAATCCTTCACCGTACAAGTGTTCTACACTATCCTGGTAACGTATGAATGTCTTCTTTTCTAGTTTTTTCCGTTGGAAAATGAGTTATCACATGAAATGCTTCTAAACACATAGTAGTGAATATTGTCAGGAATAAGCATGTGAATGATATTCTTATTTACATATGATTTGATTATGATATAAATGAATGAATATGCAAGTATGCTTGCATTAAGAAAAGCTGTAAAGTCCATTGATAGATAATAAAAGCATATGTACAAGGACTTAGAATGAATTGATCAAATATGTTAGGTTGATCCTACATAAGAAAAACAGCGTTGTAAAGTCCTTAAAAAGAAATGATGTACAAGGTGTAAGACCCCAACTTTTTATAAATGAAATTGAATTTCCTCTATTTATTATTTTGAAATAGTAAGGGTTGAATTGATTAATGTGGTTAGTTATGGGTAAAATGCGCAAATATTTTAAATAAGCAAGTGATTATAAAATATTCATTATTGTCGGGGAATATTCGTTTGGTCGTGGAATATTCTTCTTGTCGGGGAATATTCGTACGACGATGCAGTCTTTTGTGGGCCCCATAACGGAAAGAGATTGTATGAAGAAAATGATAAATATAAGTTATTTATAAATAATTAAAGATAGTTATTGTTACAGATTATCTTTGTTGGAATACCCGGTGGTTAAAACACACGATGTACGCGTTGTTGCACAGTAGTACACGATTTTGCACCAATTATTGATTCTTACGTAGGAAGGCACTACTCAATAATTATTACAATAATTACTGTTCAATATTTTATTTTATTGATTCAATAATTGCTACATTGATATTTTATATTATTGTGATTTTAATAATTGTCACTACACAGTATTTTCCATTATCAAATCAATAATTCATATTATTTGAATAATAGTATTAGATAGCATTATTGGCAATGTCTAGAAAGTTCTGTCTAAGGAGAGGTTTGGTCACCTAATTGCGCGCCAGAAAGGAGAAATCCTTATTGGAAAGCCCCCTCTTTTCTGGGAACGGCATGGTTGTCATTATTGTGATTCTGTAATATTATTTGTGAATAATTAATTATTAATTTATATGATAGGGAAAATATTTATTTATGTGGATATAAATGGAGGAATTTTTAGAAAAGTGACAATTGTTGAAAATTGATATTTTATCTTTTGTGATAAAATAATTTATTATTATATTATAATAATATAATCATGGTGATATTTTTACAATGAATGTGAGATATATGAGAAAATGAGGAGGAAGAGTATTTTTGTTACTAAAAATATTTAAAACATATTAAACATGTTGGTGGACCCATTTCTTGACTGAAATTTGATTATAGCCTATAAAATCGTTCGTATGTGAATTTCGGTCAATTTTTGTTTGGAATTTGATAAAACTTTCTTCTGCAAAGTTGTAGAGAATTGAATTTCCTATTGAAGGACATACGATTCGAATTTTTCTGATAAAAGGGCTATTTATTATGAATTATTAAAGTTTCAAAGTTTCGAAATAATTAATTTTTGATGTTTCAAATATTTTAATTAAGAAAAATGTGATGCCCCTAAAATTAGGTATACATCACCGATCTTGAGTCGCCAGATACATGGTACAGAATTCAAATACAACTTAATAATACAACTGTCATGTACAATACGACAAAACATAAACTGTGAGTTTGAATACACATATTGCCTACTAGAGAGTATACAAACTCAAAAGGAGTCCTCATTACAATTATTTTCACACTATTTCACAGAATAGTGAGGACTACTAATGCACCATCTAGGAACATCACTCCGCTTCACGACTCGTTTCAAACTATATTCTCATTTCTGAATAGAGCGGTGAAAGAAAGGGTGAGCTCAACTAGCCCAAGAAGAAATATTATGACTAAGATAATGCGAGAATAAATTATCATTAGCCTTAAGCAAATGTTAAAGCGATACAATATAACAAACATCAAGTTTAAGCTGCAGCAGAACAAGCAATCCATTAAAAGAGTCAAGTAGAGAATAAAATCTACTATCTTTTATGATTTAAAAGGTTTTTCATCACTTTTATCATTTGGGACTCAAATTTTAATAAATAATCCACATCATCGAATCACCCCTGCACTACGGCCAAGGATATTCTTTAGTATCACGACCACAATTATCCATGCACTACGGGCCAAGGACATTCGTGTATTCATTAATGGTCATGGTCATGCCAACAACTGTCCATCAATTCACTACGGTCCAATGAGGACTTTTTCCACCTCATTTGTAACATTACAGTCATGATTACACCAAATAATCCCTGGTCATAATCATACCAAGTCCATCTATGCACTATAGACCACAAATGACTTTCAACAAAATATAAACATGAGGATGATGACAATGATATAAGAATTCAATAAAAACAAATTCAAGAATTAATTTATCCAAGAACCAATAACGTCCAAATTGTCAACATGATACTGCTTTGTTGAGTAAAATTCAAGAATACTCAGAAGAATATTTCCATGAAAAGATACTGGATGAAGCGCAAATATCAAGGATATTCCACTAATTTCATGGAGTATAGAAGTCAAAACTTTAACCAACTGAGTATAATAAGGAATTGAATAACAAAAGAAATCACCAGGCATGCGATAGATCAAGACAGGCGGAGTTATTCCAACAGAATAATAATTAACGGAACCGGTCCGGCGTAAAATGCATGACATGATATTCAATGTAATAATAAAGACGGAATCAGTTAAAGGCGTAAAAGCGCGTAGACGAGGATATTCCAATGTAATAATAAAAGCGATTTAATCAGTCCGGCAAAAACACTTGATCGAGGATATTCCAATGAGAATAATAAAAAGGCGGAATCGGTCCGGCGTAAAAAGGCATGCATGCAGGATATTCCAAATGTAATAATAACGAATGGAATAATGAGAAGAATTTCACCAAGTATAGGTAGCCAGCAGCGTACAAAAGTTATTCCAATGTAATAATAAATAATGGAATAATGAAGTTCTCTTCATGAATACAAAAGAAATAATATCCCTTACCGTAAAAGAAACTGGATATAAGAGTAGGGAAGTAACAGAATACTTTTCTATAGTTTCTCTATAATTTCTCTCTCTAGAGTTTTAGTCAATTCGTAAGAAATAATGAAGGAATGAGCTTCTATTTATAGGAGAATTTGGAGGATACTGTTTGATAACGGTGCACCGAATAAAAATCTCATGGATCAAGTGTAGCATTCACGGGTGTCAAGCTTACTGAATTTCAATGTAAAAGCAAGAAAAAAACAAACAAACGTATAATATATATAAATATATAAAAACACATGTTTTAAATATATATATATATATATATATATAATATCAATTCCCTTCTTATTACGTTACCTCCCCCCCACCCCATTTTCATTTCATCCATTTACTCCACATGTGGCCCCCACCCTTATAATAAAGAATAAATTTCTACCGATTATTTTTAAAATTGGGTAAATGGGGTTCATAAAATAAGCAAAATTTACATCAACTACTGTGGCAATAATTAAACAAAATGAGTGACTTCTAACGTAAGCATCAATAATTAATACCGTGTGCTACTACTTATGCAACCACGCCAGACATATTCTTTTACTTTACTACGGAGTAGTTCAGCGATGATAATAAATAAAACTTCCGCCGTTATTTTCATAAAAAGATATTTTTATCGTTTTCTCAATCCGACAATAATTCTGTTGTGGGGTCCACCAATGATTGTGTCGTCGTACGAATATTCCCTGTTAAAACGAATATTCCCCGAACAATAGAATATTATATAAGAACTTGCGTACTTTGCAAAATTTATAAATATTATCCACAACTATAACATAATATCAAATTCACTCCATAATATTCAAAAATGATATTTATAGAAAATTCATTTTTATTCATAAAAGTTGGGGTCTTACAAAAAATGTTTTTGTTATTTTTGTGGGGTGGATGGCTGATGATTTTGGTCTGGTGTGGTGTGCGTAGGAATATAATTTGAAAATATTAATAATATATTAAATTTTCTGCTTTGGTGTTCTAAGTATTTTCCTATAAATAGGGTGCTTAGGTTAGAATTGAAAATCACACCAAAATCTGAAGTTTTCTCTCTCTTTAATATCGAGCGTATTTTTGTGAGTATTTTGATACTGTGAGTGTTGCTATACGGTTCAAGTTTCTTTCAGCGTTATATCCGAAATTTAGTCAGAAGTACTATTCTTTTCGAGGTAAGAGATGTTGTTTTCTTCTTAAATGATATTATTTTCTTCAATATCATTATGCCAAAATATTGGTTTGAACTTTTTATCAAATTTGGAACTTTTTGTGTCAGAGTTACTATTTACGTATACGACACTATTCACCTATACGGCACTATTCACGGATATGGCACTATTCATCGAAAAATAAAATTTTCTTCTTTTTGTCCAAGATGTCTATTATGGTTACTATCTTTGATTGAATCCATGTTTTGATCTTTATTTTTCAATTCTGCTTCAAAATTGGTTATTTTGGAGTATTATTGAACTTGGATAAAACTGTAATACGAATCCCTAATATTTGTTCTTTTGCTTCACTGGATTCTTTTTCTTTAAAATATTTTTCATCATCCTCAGTCCTAAATGATGATATTACTAAATATCTTTGGCCTGTAGTGCAAAGATGAATGATTTCTGATGAATATCTTTGGTCGTAGTGCAAAGATGAACATGTGTTTAGATGAACATGACCAACTGGTGAATATCTTTGGCCTGTAGTGTAAAGATGAATATTTGATTCCAGATATATATTGATTTATGTTACAGGGATAAAATATTGATGATGGACTTTTAAATTCATATATAGAAGATAATAGATTTTATTCTCTACTTAACTCTTCTAATGAATTATTATTTTCGCTGCGAATATTGATTTAAAACTGGTTGTCTATTGTATTCTATTAGATTTTTTCTTGTTGAAGACTAACGATAATTTGTTCTATATTATCTTAGTCATATTCTTTACTGGGCTAGTTGAGCTCACCCTTTTCCTTTTTGTTCCATTTTTCTTCTCAGGAGGCGAGAATGTAGCGAGTACTAGTCGGGGTGTGGAATGATGGTTCTAGAAGTTGTTTTAGTAGTCCTCAATATTTTGTAAAATAGTGTATCAATAATTGTAATGAGGACTTATTTGAGTGTGAATATTGTCTATATGACAATATTTGTATTTAAACTCATAGTTTAAGTGTTGTTGTATTTTGCTCGACAGTTGTATTAATAAAGTTATAGTTATTTCTGTACCATGTATTTGGCGACTCAGAATGGGTGTTGTATACCTATTTTGGGGGCGTCACGCAAGGACTATAAAATAGAAAGATCAAGCATGTTAGGTTAATCTTATGATGTAATAGATAGGCTTGTCTGATCGTCGAGCACTGCACTAGAAATTATAGTCTTCCAGGAGAGTCACGGAAAACTCGAGAGCTATCGAGGCAGAATTGTAGTCTGTATTATAGTAGATCTCGGAGTTCGTAGACTGCCAGGAGAGATGAGGAAGGATCGTAGTGTGTCGAGTAGAACTTCCTCGGAGCCGTAGTCTGCTAAGGAAGTCATGTTCAGAATCATAGAGACAACCTGCCTACGAGCCGATTGAGCATCTGCCGAAGCCAAGTCAAGAATCGTAGACTACACTCAGAGTCATAGAGTCTACTGATCATATCAGAGGCAGAGATCGTAGTCGAGCAAGATCAGATGAAAACAACGAACACAAAGTCAAAAATCGTAGAGTGTCAAGATCTAATCTCGGAGTCGTAGTGTCTACACAGCCGAAGCTGAATTGTAGAGTGTAGAATTAAGACTTCAACAGATGTGCTCCCAATGCCAAGTCAGAATCGTAGAGCAAATATGATTCTCAACAAATGAGCACTCCCAGAATATCCAAAGGAACGAAGCCTCTGGTTGGTACTGCAAAGATACATCCCACCTAAAGGAAATCAGAGAGCACTCAATGCATGGCATTTAAGCTAATAGAAGATCTAAGTACTAACTCAATCAACATCCAAATTGAGTTATAAAGCCATTCGAGATAAAGTCTTCCACAAGTTGATCAGAAGAAGACTTCAATAACTGACTAAGGAAAGTCTGCAAGTGCAGTATTTGTCAAGTAAATAGAAGACGCTGGTCTTGAAAGTAACCAGGATCATAGTGTTTGCCAAAGTAAGAAGGAACTGATGGAGTGTACACAAAGATATTGCTCAGCCTCTGAAGAACAAGGCTAAAGTGATTAAGCATTGGGTCAATCCATTGATGATAAGTGAACGGGAGATCACAAGGAGAAAGTGAGCTGGACACGCCACAAATCTGAAGTGTCTTTCTATTCAGAAGGGGTCAGAACAAATAGTCAAGACATCAGTATCTGAGAGCAGTCGAGGAAAACAGAAGTGTTGAAGCACTCAGAAGAGAAGGAAGATGCATTCTACATTGAAGATCCAATCAACACTCTTCAAGATCGTAGTGTTGTCTCTACTTGTCAACTAGACACTGCGATCAGGTCCAAGAAGATATGCATCTGAATCGTAGAGTTCGAACAGCTGAAGATTAAAGCATTGGCAACGGTTCAATCTGAAGATTGATATTCGAATAGAGCTTATTGAGAGCATCGATGCAAAAGGACAACCTCTGATCAAGAAATCAGAAGGGGAAATAAAGTTGACTCCCTGCCCGAGATATCAAAGTGACATCTCTGACGGGGTAGGTGAAACAGTAGACTGCAGTGTCAGAAAGTCATGTCTTGTCACATCTGCAATCTGCACCAAACAACTAGAGATCTGTGAATGAATTAAAAAAGCTTTTAACGGCTCTTTCCAACGGGAAGATTGGGAAGAAGTATAAATCAGTAAGAGCTTCAAAGATCAAAGGTTGTCGAAGTTGCTGAGTTTGGAGAAATGGTGGTCTGATCTAACTAACGTAAAATAGTGAGTGACCAATGAAGGTCTGAAGTCTCACTCTACGATCCACCAAGAACACTTAGAGACAAACAAAGAAAGAAGTAGAAGTGAGAGTTCTACAATGTAGAAGTCAGAGTTCTACTACAAGAAGAGTGTTCTGAACTGCCAAGAGAAAGAAGAGCATCAATGTCATCTTGATATCCATCATGGGAACACTCTAAGTACCAAAGAGAAGAGCTTACAATCATCTTAGCAAGTCCATCATGAGAAGGCATCAAGTATCAAGAAAGAAGATCACCAACACCGTCATGGTGTCAAGCATGAGAAAGTTTCTAAGTACCTAGCAGAAGAGCTTACAGTCATCTTAGATACTCATCATGTGCAGCAATCAAGTATCAAGAATAATGATCTTCACTGCAGTTCAACAAGGGATCATCAGAAGTGGTTGAGTAACTGAAGAAGTTGAGCATCATGCAACACTCAACTACACTTCAAGGATGATCACGTCAAACTGCTAAGTATTCAGAGATGAAGAGCTTAAAGAACATCCTAGCAGCACCTCCAACAAACAAACAACATCAACAACAATAAGCCAGGGCCCGAGGGGTCCTTGTCCGGAGGGACTAAATGAAGTTCCAAGCCTACTGGCCTTGAAGAGTTCTTAGTGAACTGAAGTCCCAAGGCTGCTGGCCTTGAAGGAATCTTAGTGATTCAGGGTGCTGGCCTTCCTTAGTGGTAATCCTGCTAGTTGAAAAAAGAAGAGTGGATTTGGAGCTTGAGTCTCTGAACCACTTAAAATCCCCTGTGTCTTTTACGTTATGTCATTTACATTATATACTTAACTTCTATAAATGCTATGTATATTTTAACTACTTACAACCAAACTAACTCAAAGAACAATGTATGTATGATTATGAATATATCAATGAAGGGGATATTTTACTTATTCCGTTGTGCTTGAAAAGATTCTTATGTTTGTCTTATGCTAAATCATTAGAAATACAAAAAAAAAACGAGAAAAGTATTTGAAATTAAAAAGGATCTATTCAACCCCCCGTTCTAGATCTATAATGTGCCTACTAGGAACTAACAAATATGCATGCTCATTTGACTTGATAAAAAATATTTGACACAGTAGATGCTAGTATTTAACCATGTTGAACATAAAGTTATTAAAAAATTTGACTTTTGAAAAAGTGAAATTGGCACTTTTTTCTACTATTTCTTATCCTATTTGAGGACAAAGAATCCTAGTAATTAGACTACCCTTATATATTATGACTTTGACATTTTTATGCATATAGGATGTTGATAACTTTAGGTTGGTGTGCTACTGAATGGCCACCTAGTCATACCTACGTGCATGTGGATAGTCCTTTTTACAAAGGAGACTTTAGTGAAAAAATTTCACGAGTTTAGGCTTTGAATATACATGCATTTTTAACTCTATTGTAGGCATATGTTAAAGTAACACATGCATGCATATAGACATAAAATGCATTTAAAAAGCTCTAGGTTAGAATTTACCACACCCTTTCTGAGGTGATTTGGAGAATTTTATCCAGAACCAACCAAGTAGCTCCCGTAGGACCTCTTCAGGTGTGAGGAGGAGAGCTTCTGATGTGCCTCGGCCTCGTCCATCCCGACAGCCTCATCGGTTAATGGAGTTTGTGATTCATCCTATACGGGTTGATTTACTAGATGTCGAGGATGCGGAGGAGGATGTACCGGTTACGGCTCCCGCTTCTACTTCTTCTATTCCCCACAGAGAGTTACCAGCCATAAATGTGATGAATCCAGAGCTTCTGGATGATTTAAGTCTCCACCCCTCGATCTACTTGCATGCGAACGAGGTAAAAGCTGTGACTGATCTTCCTTTTTCCTATTGATGAGAATCAAGGGTTCTGATTATTGATTTGCATTTAAAATACAAGTTCCTGACTTTATACAGCCTCGAGGGAACTGGTTTAGTATACATTCCTTGTACCAGACTCTTCATCTAGAGTACCGAGAGATTGTGCATGTTTGGGGTTTCAAGGAGTTCTTTTCCATCCTCCCCCGTTGTTGTCCCTGGGGTTATCTCAGGGCGTTGTATGAGCGCTGGTTTCACCAGACTCAGTCTTTCCATTTTCTTGATTACGAGGTGATGATGACGTTGATGGATTGGCAGTTTATCACCTGTATGGAGTTTTTTTGGGCGCCAGTGCCTTGTGTGGCAAACATTTCCCCTACTGCCGTCAGATCCTTGCTAGGAGTCCAGGCTGATGTGCTCACAGGCAGGACAGTCCACACTGGTCCTTTGAGTGTAGACATCATGAATGGGGCTTTGACTAAGCCACTACCCGATGATATGAGGGTCAGAGATCACATTCTTCGGCGATTGTTCCTGATCATCCTCCGGGGTTATTTCCTGGCAGATAACTCTTCTACGGTGTCATTCGCTTTTGTCAGCGCCACACGAGAGGTGGACCGTATTGGAGAGTATAATTGGGGCTCCTATGTGACACCCCCAAATCCCGGTACTTCATTACCTCAAGTTTTGGTGTTCACGTAATCAAAACATTCATTTAAAACTACCCAATTATAAATAAAATTGAATAATAAACACGCTTATCAGAATTACATAAAATAATATCTCCTGAGTTATCTAACCTTTATAAACAATCATTCATGCAGAAAATTTAAATAAACTTCATTACAATCTTTAAACCAAAGTTTGATAATAAAACTATCAAAACTATTACAAGTCTTCAGTACTTGTTCATCTTTCCCTTTCCTTTACTGGTGCTAGGTACGTCACCCTTTCCATCTTTAGCTGTAAGGATTTTACAGGCAAGAGTGAGCAAACAAGGCTCACTTGAAATAACAATGAATAACTTTTACATTCTCTACCCATTCAGGGGCTCAATAGAATTGAACAATAGGTTCTATTAACATCTTAAACATTCCTTGCCGATTCAGGGGCTCAATAGAACTAAATAATAAGTCCTATTAACATCTTAACATTCCTTTCCCATTCAGGGGCTCAATAGAACTGAACAATGAGTTCTATTAATATTTTAAACATTCACTGAGGGTCTAATGACCACGAACCTTATCCACAGTTATAAGTAATCTTTCAACTTAAACTTTTACGGTCATACGACCATAATGACTTTAAGGTACTTAGGGGGATCAACCCTTCGTACATGTATTGTATACAAATATTTCAGTGCAAAGTACAAAACTAAGCGTAGCCCTTATAAATAGGGTTGTTCATCTCAGTATTTTGAGTACAAGTATGCCCCAAAGATAGTTCGTTTTGGATACACTTCAAGGTAATTTGGAGTTCAATAGACATCAACTAAGGATTAGTTGAATAAAAGATACTAACATTATGTTATTGAATAATCATAACTGAATAAACATTCCGTTCTAAGTTCATGCTTTAGGGATAATCTAATAGCATAACTATTGAATAACACATCATACCTTGCTTTGAACAACATTAAGCTAAGGTTACATCTTAGAGTTTAATATCAAGCATGCACAACAAATAGTAACTTGAACAATAAACTGATTTAACAGAATAATGATACTTGCATGCTAATATAAAAAAGTTTAGAGTTAGGAAAAACTTGCATAATCAAAATAACTATCTCAACGAAAGTGTGGAGATAGGAAACTTGTATCATCTTGAATAACTGGATACAATGAAGTTGCTTAATGGAAATACTTTACTCAATAACGTATAGCATATGAAATTTGCATAACGAAGCTTTAGAATTAGAAAACTTTCTTAAACACAACAAACTAACTCAGCGAGAATATGGAGTTAGAGAACTTGCCTTGCGCGTAGATTAAACCGTTATAATCCAAATCACAATTATCCTATATACATATGTTAACATGACATAATCAGTCAGTAACAACATACTATATCTCTACATCACGTATACTTTGATTATAATTTGTATAATCAAATTCTATCCATTAAAACTAATAATAATATTTGTTAATTAGTAATTCCATGTTCACTCATAGTATTAATATACTATAATACCAAAATACATACTCAACATTTATCATATATCATTCCTTTTAAAAAAATTAGACTTTTGTGCAAGACAAAAGTTGTTTCTGAACTTTCTATTAAGTAAATGGCGCCTACGGATTTAACTATAAATTTATGAATGACGCAACGTTGACATGGCGCTCGTGACTTATTGACTTGGCAATACTAATCAAGTCTCAAGGTATTTGAGTTTGGCGCTAAAATTGAAACTTGATTTGGGCGTGAATTTTGACGCTAGGCGCGAAACTCACGAAACGAGGAAGCGAAGAAACGAGCCAAAGCTACTGTCTTAAATCTTAACAACGATTCACCCAAAACAATATATATAACTAATATAAATTACACATAATTGCTAACAACCATCCATATACCAATTACCAACCACTAATTAACAATATCATAGACTAATTCTTTGAAAACACTGTGTTTTAAAAAAATTAAAATCCATTGATGAAATATTAATTTATAGTGAACGTAATTTACATGGTTATCAATCAATTTTGATTCCTTTGACATACAAGTATGCCAATATATATCCCAATTAATATGTATAGTCTAATTTCTCAGTTAGCATCCAAATATATATATATATATATAACCTTTGATAAATTCTACACTCAAGTTCGTACTCACATGTTTCCACTGTAAAAAACAATTTCTTGAATACGTAATTTAGCATACCATCATATTTATATATTAAGCATACAAATATATATATGCTAGTATAACAATTATCAACACATAGTTTACAAGAATTTTGTAAAAACTTATACACAGTGAAGTTGAAGAACACAGACTATCAAATTCATAGTATGTATATGGCATAAAACATATATGATTACATACATATAAATTAAGGTTATAAGCACCTACCTTTTTGTTGTTAAGAAACACTTGTTTACAAAATCTGTTTTGAACAATCACGCACTTGGATTCTTCTCAAACTCCTTGAATTTTTCCTTCCTCTTTTCTTACTTCTCTCAGCAATAGACTAGGTACTAACACTGAGCGTAAAACTGATAATCATATACGTAAAATAATTGTTATGGCAATAATAAGCTTATTTACTCTTATCAGTTACCAAACATATAACGTATAATCTTATAAATATAAATATATTTTATTTATATATTTGTTTTATTCTATTAATAATATAATTTAAAATTAACAAGAATTTCAAAATCCATAAGGCCTTGTTTGGCAAAGCATTTATAAAATAAAGGATTACTATACTTACACCTTGTTTGGCAAAACTAAATTAAAATTACTTTAATTTATTTTAATAACTCTTTATCACATAGTAATTTGTCGCTTTATTTAATAACAATTTATTAAATAAATCACTTAATCACATAACTCAATCCACATAACACATTAATTATTTAATAAATAAATAATTAACTAATCACATTAATTATTTAACAAATAAATAATTAACTAAATAAACTCAGTCAAATTGAGCAATTACTTAGTCAAAAATACATCCAATAAATATTTATATAAATCAATAAATATTTATAACTTACACTTAAAAATCTGGAATGTTACATCCTATACCTTTACTTATTTCCTCAGGGAAAAGTGCATGCGTTCGCAGGGCTTGACAGAGGCTTGGCTAGGATTTTACCCATTTCTGCTGGTGATTATTTCTCTTTTGATTTTCCTTGTACATGTTAAGAGTGTTGACTAACCGAAGATGTTTGCTTTTGTACTGGCAGTTTTGGGCCTATGAGTGGCTTCAATGCCTGCGTCCCATTAGTATGTTAGGTTTAGACACCTATCCACAGGGACATCTATGACATCACTCCAAGCTGGTGGAGGTTCCTATAGCTCTGTAGACACTCAAAATTTTGCATTCCTGTTACTAACCTTGCAAGAGGGCAAAAATGTCTTCCAAAGATAACCCTGGAAGTCAAATCAACACAGTCCCGGAGATAACCCCGGGAAACTCAGTTTGCCATCTCGGAGACAACCCCAAGGAATGCAGTTCCAATTCTGGAGACAAGCCTAGAATCCTCAGTTCAAATCTCGGGGACAACCCTAAGAGATATAGTTCAAACCTCGGAGATAACCCCGAGGCATACAGTTGTAGTTCCGAAGATAACCCCGGAAAATCTTGTTTCAACCCCTAGCGATCAGTTTCAACACTCGGTGATAGCCTCGAGGCACTTAGCTCCAAACCAGGAGATAACCCTGGCAAGACAGGCATTCAACACTTGCAGCAGTCCAATCTCAGAGATAACCCTGAGCAACGACTGTTAAATCAGCCCAAACCGAAGATAACCCCGGTGAGGGGAAAAAACCTCATTTTTGCCACCTTGATCCTACCTTGCACCATCTCAACAACATTTCAACATACAGTCTACATAGAAGTGTCCTACAAGAACAAATAGCTCCAATCCTGAGTGAAGACCTTGGCATGGTCCCATCTACACAAGACAACACACCGAAAAGAATTTGAAGCTTGAAGACTTTGGCATGGTCCCATCTTCCCGACTTCATACAACCTCTTATCCCATGTCATTGTGTAGCTCTCAGCAATAGCATGTCGTAAAAGGTCTTATACACCTCGATCGGATTCCCGGATTGAAGTTCTGAAAGTTCAAGTGGACATCACGTTGCACGCTTGCACGTACTTCGAGACAACAGGACCCGCAGAACTTGGGGCACCCCGGGCAGCCACAAGTGCATCTGCGGCTGCCGCAGGTACACTTGCGGCTCCCCCCTCTATAAATAGAGGGCTTGGGGCAGCCATTTTGAAGAGAAAAAAGGCGAGGAAGCCCTGTCCAATCTGCTATGTACACACTATAAATTGAGTTCTTTCTCATTTCAAACACTTGTGAGCTTATATTTGGCTTTTTTTTTTACCGGCGGGAGCCGAGTGTTCATCCATTTAAAGCTATTGAAGTCTTCGTTGGCAGTCCACTGTAAGCCTTCTTACACCATTTAAAGCCTTCTCTACACTTCCTGCACACATTGTTATTCACGTGCCATGTCGTGTTGTGTGCGTATTCCATTTTCATTTGAGTGGTCTGGTTCTGCCTCACGACCGCAAATCACTCACCACTTCGGTTTGTGGCTTGATTGAGCCTGGATTTACATCCGGAGCGTTTATTGCTTTTATATATATATACATATATATATATAAACTATTGTCGAATTATGTTCGATGAGCCTGGATTCACATCTGGAGTGTTTAATACTTTTATATATATATATATATATATATATATATATATATAAATACTTATATATATGTTGTTGCCATCAAAGCTGTATATTGATTGAGCATGGATTACACATCCGGTGTGTTTACCGCTTATATATTTAAATATATATATATATATATACATTTCTGTCAGGTCTGGAGTTTACTTTTTGACCTTTTATTACTTTATTTACATTATGTCCCACACAGAGTTTACTTCATGGCGATTGATCATGTATATATATATATATATATATATATATATATATATATATATATTCAGATTTTATATATTTACCTTTCCAATCCCCAATGGAGTTTACTCTGTGGTGGTTGATCGTTCATATATATATTTACAGCTTGTATATATATAACTATTTACAACTTTCATACAAACTGCTACATCATGCGAGCCTAGGAATCATGTGTTCATAGATTCAATCTTCTGAATCTAGATTCGGTTCCCGTGATGGACATTTTCAACTGTACATGGCTTGCAAATTATTCACGGTGTTTGAATTTCCTTAGACAGCTCACATGCCCACAAGAAGTTCGGCACTCTTTTTATATTATTTTCTCGAATATAATTTGCATCTCGAAAATAAAAAACAATCAAGCCGAACATATAATAAAATGGAAGTATAAAAGGCCTCAATTACTATTGAGCATAAGGGTTTGAAAAAACCTCTTTTACCAAACGTCATTTGTGACGCCCCCAAAATTAGGTATACATCACCCATTCTGAGTCGCTAGATATATGGTACAAAATTCAAATACAACTTCATTTATACAACTGTTGTGCTGTCGTATAGAATACGACCACAGTTAACTGTGAGTTTTAATACAAATGTATGTAACTCTCATGGTGCTTCGATTACAACCTTACAATGGTACTTTACATAAAAGTATAGTAAAAAACTGTTTTAGAAATTAAAATCTTTGGGAAGTGCTCAAGGAAACCTTCGTACATGGGAGGCCATGCGTCTAGGTTATAATAGATATCATATGGCCACAGAATTATCCTTGGTTGACTCAATAGACCCTAAAGAAAAATGAGAAGCTTATTATCATCTTCTTTCCAATGGTGAGTCTTCTCTTGACATATAAGTATCTCCACTGTCTCCAAATGAATATTATATTTCAAAGAAACTCCAAGATCATATAGGTAGTTCCCGTAGATATACTCAACAAGTGGATGCGCACAACCTTGTCTTATGATAACATGAGGTTGTATGTCATTAGACATCTTGTATGATAGTGGCAAAACACCCTTCCAAAGTTGGGTCACCTCACCCTATTTGATTCACCAAATATAACTACTAAATGTTGTATAGAATACAACACACTTTTATATACTATTTAGGGAGAACCTCCACAGCTAGAGACCACTATTCTATTCCCCTGTTATTCCCGCTCGACCCGGCAACACTCTTACGGAAACACTCTTATTACCTGAAACGAATTGTGAAGTAGAAAGGGTGAGCACAACTAGCCCAGTAAAGAATATCATGAATAAAGATAATTAAATTATCAATAGCTTTCATCAATAATAAATCAGAGATTTGGAACATATGGTAAATGATAAAACGTTTCAACCATAGTTGCAGCGGAACAAGCAATCCATTAGAAGAGTGAAATAGACCATAAGGTCTATTATTTTCTCCATGTTAAAAGTCCACCAATAGTGTTTTATCCCTGTAACATCAATCAACAATTCCTGTCCACAATCATATAAATAACTCATAATCATAATTGTGATTCCGAATTCCTTTTCGCACCCAGGATGAAGATAATTTTCATCACATATCTTCACCTGAAACATCAAAAATCATGGTTATACCAAATCACAATTCATGTTTGTAATCATTAAATCATGTTTGCACTACGGCCAAAGATATTCATTATTATCACATCCATGAATTAATATTTCTTTGCTGAGACTCAGCTCAATAAATAATCCACATCATCGAATCATCCTTGCACTACAGGCCAAAGATATTCTTTAGTATCACGACACTGAATTATCCATGCACTACGGGCCAAAGATAATCGTGTTTTCATTAACGGTCCTGATCATGCTATAAAATAATTCCTCTTTGCACCCTTGGCCGAAGAGAATCCATCGCCATAATCATACCAAAAACTATCCATCAATGCACTACGGGCCAATGAGGACTTTTTCATTAGTATCACAACCACAAATTATCCATGCACTACGGGCAAAAGATAATAGTGTTTTTATCAACGGTCCTGATCATGCTATAAAACAGTTCCTATTTGTACCCTTGGCCGAAGAGAATCCATTGACATAATCATACCAAAAACTGTCCATCAATGCACTACGGGCCAATGAGGACTTTTTCATTAGTATCACAACCACAAATTATCCATGCACTACGAGCCAAAGATAATCGTGTTTTTATCAACAGTCCTGATCATGCTATAAAACAATTCCTTTTTGCACCCTTGGCCGAAGAGAATCCATAGCCATAACCATACCAAAAATTGTCCATCAATGCACTATGGGCCAATGAGGACTTTTTCCACATCATTTGTAACATTACGGTCATGATTATACCGAATAATCTCTGGTCATAATCATACCAAGTCCATCTATGCACTACAGCCAAAGATGACTTTCAATACAAATAAGCATTAGGATGATGACAATGATATAAGAATCAATCAAATGAGATCAATGATAAATATTAAACATTTATAATACAATTTATCCAGCGTTCAATAATAACCAAATGTTATCAATCACTTAATAATCTCATAATCTAATATCATTAATATTATAACAATATTTTAATCATTTCTTAAACTTATAAACAATTTATTTCAATTGTTTACACTTTATCAAATAATGCATTTAATCATTCAAAAAGCTATACTCATAAGATTTCATAATCAATGATCAAATCCTCATCAAAAAAATCAGATATACCCTATATAGGATTCTCAAGCCATAAAATCCTATTTTCCAATTTTATTACTTCACATAACATATTTAATTCATTTACTCATAACTAGTTTATTTTCATGAAAATACCAAATCGGTCCCCAAAATATTTCTTTTCTAGGATTTAGCGAGAATATAGTCCCATCTTGAACATATATTTTTCTCAGAATTTTTAAAATTCATTTACTATTTTTTTATATGGCTAAAACTGCCGAATATTTAGATATTTATCATAAATTGTAATTTTGTCCAAAAATTTCAAAATTTAAAAGGTATACTCCTATTATATACATGTACTCCCAATAAAATTTTTACCAATTTTGGAGTTAACCACAACGAGTTATAAGGGTTTACTTTTAAAATAGTCTTTTCCCATAAAATCCATAACTCTTAAACTATACATCTAAAAATCGCCATTTTGGACACAATTTAGAAAACTCATTAAATTATCATTTCAAATTTTTCCAGAATTTTTTTAGGGTCAAAAAAATTACGAATCATTTTCAGCGTAAACCCCCCTTTAATGAAAATACTATTCGTATGAATACGAAGGATCATTCACCATGCATGTGGTAATCCACATAGACAAAGTTATTCAATAGAATAATAAAAATGGAATAACAAAAGGATTCACCATGCGATGCGATAGATCGACCATGTGTTATTCCCAATGTAATAATAAATAATGGAACCGTGTCAGGGTGTAAACGCATTACGATAGGATATTTTGATGAGAATAATATAATGGAACCAGTTGGCGTAAATGCATGCATGGGATATTACTACGAATAATAAATAATGGAACCAGTCCGGCCAGAACCTTACGTATACATGATATTAGATAGAATAATAAAGAACGGAATATTAGAAGAATTTCACCATGTATGCGGTACTCTGCATAAACAGGTTATTCCAACATAATAATAAATAATAATAGTATCCTTTACTAGTACGACAATTATATCCCCTACCTTAAAAAGAAAAGTATTCTGACTGGTAGGGCGGGAATATACTTGAAGAAAACTTGCACTACGCTCAAAGCTTTCTTAAACTCTAAAGAAATACGCTCAAGATTATAGAAGAAGAACTCTCTCTATAATTTCTCTCTCTAGAGTTTTAGTGAATTAAGTAAGAAATAATGAATGAATGAGCTTCTATTTATAGAAGAATGGACCGCATAGTAACTAATTCATGAAGCAGTCCAGATTGATTTACTTTTAATCTGGACGGTCCATATTTAAAGCAAAATCTTTTAAATAAAATATAATATATTCTATTTATAATCTAATAAAATGAATAACTTTATAAAAGATTTTACTATGCAAACATTATCTGAGTGCACTATGCATAATAAAATATAATATATTCTAATTATTGTCTAATAAAAAGATAACTTTATAAAGTATTACATTTTATATAAAAAAATTACTATGCAAAACACTATGCACAATAGAATATAATATATTCTATTTATAGAATAACTTTATAAAAGTATTCTATTTTATATAAAAAGCTTTTCTATTTTATTACATTAATAATACAAATAAAACAAAACTGAGTGATTTATCACATAAACATTAATAATCAATATCGTGCTATTTAGCAAAATAGAAAAAAAAATTGAATATTTTTATTTCATAAAATTTGGGGTCTCACAATCACCCCCTCCTTATGAAATTTCGCCCTCGAAATTTACGTACGTACCTGATATTCGAAGAGATGAGAATACCTTGCTTTCTTTTCAGATTGTACCTTCCCGGTTATTTCCTCTGTATCATGATTTTTCCATTGCTCATCTCTTGTATTTCAGATATCATTCTAGAATATATCTTCAAAACAAAGGTTAATTGACATATCATAATTTGTCAACTTATCAAGTAAACAATTTTAGCTTAGGTAAGTCACACACTAGCCAAGTATATAACTCATCTCTCCCTCCTAGTTCTAGACTCTTATCTCCGCCAAATGACCATATCCCTAAGCTACGATACCAAATGTGACTCCCCCAAAATTAGGTATACATCACCCATTCGAAAGTGCTTGAGATACATGGTACAAAATTCAAATACAACTTCATTTTATACAATCTGTTGAGTCAGACAGATATAGAATACGACCAAAGTTAACTGTGAGTTTTAATACAAATGTATGTAACTCTCATGGTGCTTCGACCACAACCTTACAATGGTACTTTACATAAAAGTATAGTCAAAAACTATTTTAGAAATTAAAATCTTTGGGAAGTGTTCAAGGAAACCTTCGTACATAGGAGGCCATGCGTCTAGGTTATAATAGATATCATATGGCCACAGAATTATCCTTGGTTGACCTAATAGACCCCAAAGAAAAACGAGAAGATTATTATCACCTTCTTTCCAATGGTGAGTCTTCTCTTGATATATAACTATCTCCACTGTCTCCAAGTGAATATTATATTTCAAAGAAACTCCAAGATAATATAGGTAGTGCCCGTAGATATACTCAACAAGTGGATGCGCACAACCTTGTCTTATGATAACATGAGGTTGTATGTCATTAGACATCTTGTATGATAGTGGCAAAACACCCTTCCAAAGTTGGGTTCACCTCACCCTATTTGATTCACCAAATATAACTACTAAATGTTGTATAGAATACAACACACTTTTCTATACTATTTAGGGAGAACCTCCACAGCTAGAGACCACTGTTCTATTCCCCTGTTATTCCTGCTCGACCCGGTAACACTCTTACGACAACACTCTTATTACTTCAAAGGAATTGTGAAGTAGAAAGGGTGAGCACAACTAGCCCAGTAAAGAATATCATTACTAAAGATAATTAAATTATCAATAACTTCCATCAATAATAAATCAGAGATTTGGAACATATGGTAGATGATAAAACGTTTCAACCATAGCTGCAGCGGAACGAGCAATCCATTAGAAGAGTAAAATAGACCATAAGGTCTATTATTTTCTCCATGTTAAAAGTCCACCAATAGTGTTTTATCCCTGTAACATCAATCAACAATTCATGTCCACAATCATATAAATAACTCATAATCATAATTGTAATTCTGAATTCCTTTTCGCACCTAGGACGAAGATAATTTTCATCACATATCTTCACCTGAAACATCAAAAATCATGGTTATACCAAATCATAATTCATGTTTGTAATCATTAAATCATCTTTGCACTACGGCCAAAGATATTCATTATTATCACATCCATGAATTAATATTTCATTACTGAGACTCAGCTCAATAAATAATCCACATCATCGAATCATCCCTGAACTACAGGCCAAAGATATTCTTTAGTATCACGACCATGAATTATCCATGCACTACGGGCCAAAGATAATCGTGTTTTCATCAACGGTCCTGATCATGCTATAAAACAATTCCTCTTTGCACCCTTGGGCGAAGAGAATCCATACCCATAATGTGACGCCGCCAAAATAGGTCCAATCCATCCAACCTATTCTGAGTCGCCAAATACATGGTACAGAAAATAACTACAACTTTATTACTACAATTGTCCTACAAAATATAACAACACATATACTGTGAGTTTTAATACAAACTATGACTCATGTCCCAACTATGGACAGCACCTCACAGCGATACCTTACATAAAGGTACAATCTAGAACTGTTTTAGAAATTAAAATCTTTGGGAAGTGCTCAAGGAAACCTTTTATATGGGAGGCCATGCGTCTAGGTTATGATAGATATCATATGCCCACAGAATTAACCTTGGTTGACCCAATAGACCCCAAAGAAAAACGAGAAGATTACTATCATCTTTTTCCAATAGTGAGTCTTCTCTTGACATATAACTATCTCCACCGTCTGCAATTGAACATTATGTTTCAAATAAACTCCAATATCATATAGGTAGTGCTCGTAGATATACTCAGCGAGTGGATTTACACAACCCTGTCTTATGATAATGCGAGGTTGTATGTCATTAGACATCTTGTATGATAGTGATAAAACACCCTTCCAAAGTTGGGTTCACCTCACCCTATTGTTGTTCACCAAAATCAATTATTAAATGATGTATAAAATATAACCAACTTTTCTATAATGTTTAGGGAGAACCTCCACAGCTAGAGACCAATTTATTCTATTCTCCTATTACCCCTTCTAATCCAAACCTACACTCTTATTACCCGAAAGGAATTGTGAAGCAAAAGGGTGAGCACAACTAGCTTCGAGAAAGAATATTATGACTAAAGATAATTAAATTCTCAATAGCCTTCATCAATAATAAATCAGAGATTTAGAACATATGGTAGATGATAAAACTTTTGAACTATAGTTGCAGTGGAACGAGCAATCCATTAGAAGAGTCAAATAGACCATAAAGTGTATTATCTTCTGCATGTTAAAAGTCCACCAACAATGTTTTAACCTCAGAACATCAATCAATCAGCCTCACATCCACAATCATGTGAATAACTCATAATCATAATTGTAGTTCTAAATTCCTTTTCGCATCTAGAACGAAGATAATTTTCATGACCTATCTTTACCTGAAACATCAAAGATCATGGTTATACCAAATCACAGTTCTATTCATAATCATACTAATAAATTCATCTTTGCACTACGTGCTAAAGATATTCATCCAACATTCATCTTTGCACTACAGCCAAAGATATTCAACAACATGTCATCTTTGCACTCAACAGGCCAAAGACATTCATATCTCAAAGAAATACATAATCATTTCAGAATTTATATAAACCATAATTATAACCATGTTGATCAATTCACCTTGCACTTAAGCTAAAAATATTCCATTGTAAATTCAATGGTCATGATCATACTAGTCAACAATTCAACTTTGCACTACTGGCCAAAGAGAACCTATAGTCACGATCATACCAATAATCTACCCATCTTTACACCCAAGTCAAAGAGAAATATCATCATTAGGGTTATAAGAATGTTATATATGATAATAAAAATAATATAATCAACATATAGATTTAATCTCAAGAGTAAGATTCATAAATCAATGATCTCATAATACCTTAATCAAAATGTTATAAATCACTTAATAATCTCATAATCTAATATTATTAATACTACCACAATATTTTAATCATTTCTTAAACTTATAAACAATTTATTTTAATTGTTTACACTTTACTAATAAATGCATTTAATCATCTTAAAATGCCAAACCCATAAGATTTCATCACTAATAACCAAAACCCTCATCAAAAATCTGCATATACCTCATATATGATTCTCAAGCCATAAAATCATATTTTCCAATTTTCTTACTTCACATAACATATTTAATTCATTTACTCATAACTGGAACATTTTCATGAAAAATACCAAATCAGTTCCAAAAATATTTCTTTTTTGGGATTTAGTACAATATAGTCCCATATTGAACATATATTTTTCTCGGAATTTTTAAAATTCATTTACTATTTTTCAAATGACCAAAACCACCTAATATTCGGACATTTATCATAAATTGTACTTTTATCCAAAATTTCCAAAATTTACAGAGTATACTGATATTATATAGATGTACTCCCAATAAAAATTTCATCAATTTTGGAGTTAATCACAAGGAGTTATAAGCGGTTACTTTTAAAATAGTCTTTTCTCCTAAAATCCATAACTCCTAATATATACATCCAAAAATCGTCATTTTTGGACACAATCTACAAACCTCATCAAAATATCATTTCAAATTTTTCCAGAATTTTTGCAGGTTCAAAAAAATTTTGAAATTGAAAATTATAATAACCCTTACATACTAACGATAATATCCCTTACCTCAAAAGAGCAGTACTTCTGACTGGAATAACGCTGAACGAACTTGCATCGTATAGCAACACTCAAGATATTAAAATACTCACAAGAATACACTCGATAATATAGAGAGAGAAATAGAGAGAAAACTTCAATTTCTGGTGTGATTTTCAATTCTAACCTAAGCACCTATTTATAGGAAATTGCTTAGAACACCAAAGCAGAATTTTTTTTAAAATAATATTATTTATAATAAAATTTCCTTAGCACACCTTTGAATCTGAATTCAGCAATTTAACACATGCATGTGGGGCCCACCAAAGTGTAAAAAACGTTTTTCTTAAATAAAACAATTAAAACTTCCAAAAATCAATTATTCTGGAACTTTGGAACTTCAATAATTCATAATAAATAGCCCTTTTATCAAAAAAAATCGAACCACATGTCCTTTCCATAGGAAATTCCATTCTCTACAACTTTGCAGAAGAAAGTTTTTCCAAATTCCAAACAGAAATTGACCGAAATCTACAAACGGACGATTTTACAAGCTATAATCAGATTTCAGCCAAGAAATGGGGTCCACCGACACACAAAATATGTGTTAATCATTTAACGCAACAAAAATACTCTTTCTCCTCATATACTCATATATCCCATATTCATTGTAAAAATATCACCATTATTATATTACTGTAATATAATAATATATTTTATTAGAAAAGATAAAAATATCAATTTTCAACAATTGTCACATTAAAAAATTATCTCCATCTATAACCACATAAAATGAATATTTTCCTTATCAATTATTAATTATTCACAAATAATATTACACAATCACAATACTGACAACCAGGCAGTTCCCAAGAAAGAGGGGGGCTTTCCAATAAGGATTTCTCCTTACTGGCGCGCAATTAGATGACCAAACCTCTCCTTGACAAAATTTTCTAGACATTGCTAATAATGCTATCTAATATTATTATCCAAGTAATATGAATTATTGATCCGATAATGGAAAATACTGTGCCGTTACAATTATTGAAACAACAATAATATAAAATATCAACGCAGCAATTATTGAATCAATAAAATAAAATATTGAACAAAGAATTATTCTGTAATAATTATCGAAAGTAGTGCCTTCTTCAAAAAAAAAATTATCATGCTTCGTGAATAGTACTCGTGAATAGTAACTCCTGAATAGTAACTCATGAATAGTAACTCATGATTAGTAACTCATGAATAGTAATTATAAGAAAAATTGAATATTTTTATTTCATAAAATTTGGGGTCTTACAATCTCCCCTCCTTATGAAATTTCGTCCCCGAAATTTACGTACCTGGTATTTCAAAGAGTTGAGAATACCTTGCTTTCATTTCAGATTCCATCTTCTCTGTCATCATGATTTCTCAATTGCTCATCTCCTGTATTTTAGATATCATTATAGAATACAACTTCAAAATAAGATTTAATTGAACAAATTAACATATCACATAATATCCCGATATTATGATTGACCAACAAATAAGCTTAGGTAGGACACACTAGCGAAGGATTTACTCGTCTCTCCCCTCCTAGTTCTATTCCCTGATATCCTCTAGAGACCATATCCCTAAGCTCTGATACCAACTGTGACGCCCCCAAAATCGGTCCAATCCATCCAACCTATTCTGAGTCACCAAATACATGGTACAGAAAATAACTACAACTTTATTACTATAATTGTCGTGCAAAATATAACAACACATATACTGTGAGTTTTAATACCAACTATGACTCATGTCCCAACTATGGATAGCACCTCACAGTGATACCTTACATAAAGGTACAATCTAGAACTATTTTAGAAATTAAAATCTTTGGGAAGTGCTCGAGGAAACCTTCATACATGGGAGGCCATGCGTCTAGGTTATGATAGATATCATATGCCCACTGTAATTATCCTTGGTTGACCTAATAGACCCCAAAGAAAAACGAGAAGATTACTATCATATTTTTTCCAATGGTGAGTCTTCTTAACATATAACTATCTCCCAAAATGCGCAATTGAACATTATGTTTCAAATAAACTCCAAGATCATATAGGTAGTGCTCGTAGATATACTCAGCGAGTGGATTTACACAACCCTGTCTTATGATAACGCGAGGATGTATGTCATTAGACATCTTGTATAATAGTGATAAAACACCCTTCCAAAGTTGGGTTCGCCTCACCCTATTGTTGTTCGCCAAAATCAATTATTAAATGATGTATAAAATATAACCCACTTTTCTATACTGTTTAGGGAGAACCTCCACAGCTAGAGACCACCGTTCTATTCCCCTATTACCCCCGCTCGACCCAGCTACACTCTTATTACCTGAAAGGAATTGTGAAGCAAAAGGGTAAGCACAACTAGCTCAGTAAAGAATATTATGACTAAAGATAATTAAATTCTCAATAGCCTTCATCAATAATAAATCAGAGATTTAGAACATATGGTAGATGATAAAACTTTTCAACCATAGTTGCAGCGGAACGAACAATCCATTAGAAGAGTCAAATAGACCATAAAGTCTATTATCTTCTCCATGTTAAAAGTCCACCAACAATGTTTTAACCCAGTAACATCAATCAACAGTTCCTGTTTTTACTTAACTCTACTAAGAGTTGTTTTATTCAGATATGCTTATAGATAATCGTTGCTGATTGCCATTTTAGAATTGTACTCTGTACATATTACATGTATAAGTCAGGTATGAAAGGCTGATCACCTTCATTACCATTCGGTTCAGATATATTTGTTCATGTTTAGTCAAAAGTTTGTTCCTGCTAGTTCACAATTGTATTGTTGAATTATAGCAAGCTTATTATTCAGATTCTGTCAATCATGATATATCGTTATATTATTGAACTTAAACTTGCTGGGCAATCTTATGCTCACCCTTGCTATATCATGATTTAACATTGCAGATTAAGAAGCATACGTCGAATACAGGAAAGGATAAAGCCAAGTTTAGCTTGGGGTTTTATGTGCAGCTTAATTGTAATAGTATAGTATGATAATAATGTTATATATTAGTTAAGTTATTAATTGTATATAAGTTAAGGCTACTCGACCTTGGGGAATAGTGTGTAATGTATTGTATAAACAATTTATGTTTATATCTTCCGCAAATATGGTAATAGTGGTAGAATGATCGAATCGGATCCGCGGTGATTCGGGACCTCAGATTCGGGGCTTTCACAAGGGGACCACCAGCGGTATAATGCCTCCTAGGTAAGCGGACCCTCTAACAAAGTGTAGCCGTTAATGCCCATTAACGAGATATCACTAACGCTTGGCAGGAGGCAAGATCGGTACACAAATTTCTCCTGTGGTTCTCCTAATAGCACGCTCTCCTAAATAGAGCTCCCATCCTCCATATTTGAAGAGAGAAATCCTACGGGTGGATATCACAGGCTCCACACTAGTCGAGATTCCATCCTCAAATCCAATGGCCAAATGTTCCCCAAAGTAGGGAACCCAAGTGATGACATCAGCTGTCAACAACTCCAACTGTAAGCGACAATGGGTGAAACCCTCAGCTACAGGAACCTCCGCCAATATGGAGTGATGCCATTGTCGTCATCATGGATAGGTCTCCAAACCTAGCACACTCACAGGACGCAAACATGGGAGCCTCTCATAGGCCGAAAACTGCCAACACAATGGCAAACATATGCTGTCAGTGAACATTCTTAAACTGTACATGGGAAATCAAAAGAGAAATACTCACCAGCAGAAACGGGTAAAATCCTAACCAAGCCTCTGTTAAACCTTGTGAACGCATGCGCATTCCCCTGAGGAAATAGGCAAAGGTGTAGGAGCCCCAATCATACTATCCAATATGGTCCACCTCCCGAGTGGCGCTAATCAAAGCGAATGACACCGTGGAAGATTTGTCTGCTATGAAACAACCCCTGATAATTATTAGGAACAATCGCCGAAGAATGCAATCCCTGACTCTCACATCAGCGGGCATGGGCTCACTCAATAGCCCACTCTTACCATTTACGCTCAAAGGACCTGTACGAACTGTCCTATCGTTAAGCACCTCAGCCGAAACTCCTAGCAAGGATCTAACGACAGTCGGGGTAATGTTCGCCGTATATGGCACTGGCGCCCCTCCAAACTTCATACTGGTGATAAACTGCCAATCCATGGGCATCATCATCACCTCACAATCCAACAAATAGAGAGACTGAGTCTGGTGAAACAAGCGCTCTGATAATGCCCTGAGGTAACCCCAGGGACAACGGTGGGGAAGAATGGAAAAGAACGCCCCAAAGCCCCAACCATGCATAATACCTCGGTAATCTGGATGTAGAGCCTGATACAGGGAGTGTATGATGAACTAGTTCCCTCGAGGCTGCGTAAAGCCGGGAACCTACATCAAATGCAAATCAACAATCAGAATCCTTGCTCCTCATCAATAGGAAAAAAGGAAGATTAAATCAAGTTTTTACCTCGTTTGCATGCGTGTAAACTGAGGGGTGACGACTCAAATCACCCAGAAGATCTGGAATAGCCACCTGAATGCCTGGAAGATCCCTATGGGGAACATGAGCAGTAGGATCTGGAGTCGCAATCGGTACATCCTCATCCTCGTCCATCACATTCGGTACATCAACCCGGATAGGACGGATCACCGCCTCCGCCAAATGACGAAGCTGTCTGACTGAACGGGGTCGAGGAACTTCAGAAGCCCTCCTCCGCACAACTGAAGTGGTCATCCGGGAACTACTCGGCTGATCCGGATCCATATATATCTGGACACAAGTCTCCAAATCACCTCAGAAAGGATGTGTTAAATTCTAACTTGGAGCATTTTTTATGCATATTATGACTATATGCATGCATGCATTACTTTAACAAACGTTTACAATAGAGTTAAAAATGCATGTCTACCCAATGCCTAGACTTTTGGAAAATTTTGCATGCGTCTCCTTTGTAAACAGGACTATCCACATGCACATAGGCATAACTAGGTGGCCATTCAGTAGGACACCTACCCACAGACATACACATCCTATATGCATACAAACATCAAAGTCACAATACATAACGCTAGACTAATTGTCAGGATTACTTTGTTTTCATACCTTTGCTCATTTGTCCTCAAATAGGATAAGAAATAACAGAAAAAGGTGTTAATTTGACTGTTTCAAAAGTCAAATTTTTTCACATCATTGTGTTCAGCATAGTTTAATACTAACATTTAATATGTTGAATATTTTTTATCGAAACATATGAGCATGCATATTCACTACTATGTGTTTAGACGCATTTCATATGATAAGTCATTTTCCAACATATAGAAACTGGAAAAGAAGACATGCATACGTTACCAGGGCAGTGTAAAACACTTGTACGGTGACAAAATTTGCATAAAGACGCCCGAATTTGCGTATGAAATAAGTAGTATTAGTGTTATTTGAATATGTATGAATATATGATACGTATACAATAAGTATGTCTGTGTAATGTAATATTCTCAACTTTTGTATAAGTTGTGGCAGAGATTCCCGACTTTTGTGTCACAAAGGGATAGCGGATGTTTAAAGCAGTATGTGCTATGCTATGAAAAGTACTATGAATTAGTTGGATGAACATGATTTTACTTAATTAGATAATGCCGCCAAGACAAAAAAGAAACACAAAAGCAGAAGAACATGTCAACAAAGCTGGAGGATAACAAGACCAGATACAGAATTTGGCGAATATGGACGCTCAAGCTATGCAGAATGGATTACCTGCCGTGGGAAATTAGCCAGATAATCGATCGACAAACTTCAAAGACTTTAAGGCAATCAAAGCGCCAGGATATAGAGGATCAACTGACCCTATAGAAGCATTTATGCGACAGCTAGGGTAACGGAGGGGCAAAAGACAGCTTTTGCCACCTATACGATAAAAGGAGAGGTAAATTTTTGGTGGGAGGCAAATCAAGCTAGAGCCGGAGAAAGGAGTAGTGGAGGTAGGACTGGAAAAAGGAAATGAGATAATTTTGGGAATACCAAAAATAGGTCAGGAGGTAGGAAGAAACAGGTTGTGCAGTGTGGGAATTGCGGAAAGAATCACTCGGGAGAGTGTCTTAAGGGTAAGTTTGTGTGTTACAAGTGTGGGCAGGAGGAACATATCTCTCCCAACTGCCCCAATCCAAGGATGAACATAGGGTGTTTTATGTGTGGATCAATGGAGCATAAGGTGAAGGACTGTCCAAAAAAGGGAAGGAATACAGGGGGCACGAATATGGGAAAAGGTAGCGGGACTCTAGCGATAGCGAAACCAACTTCAAAAAATAAACCAACAGAATCAACCGCAAGAGACTGCAATATGACGGTCCAGTATACCATGGCAGCTGGGAATGGAACTCCAGGTATTATTCGAATAACTTCTATTTTCTTATATATGATTTTCATAATATATAGTAAATTATTTTATAAAGAAATTTTGAAGGAGGAATTTGAGTTCTTTTAGAAATCAATTTTTTTTCCATTTAAGTAGATAGGCAAGCTTTATGCTGAATAATTAAAGATCAGTTTGATCGAATCTGATCGAGATCTACTTGAAATGACTGTGCATGTTATGTACCCTTATGTATATAAGTTTTGTAACGGTGATTCCGGGGACGAAATCTTTATAGGGGAGGGTGAATGTAATAACCCGATATTTTCTATATAAATAAATAAGAAATTTTGCATATAATTTTTTTTTATTTTAAAGGTGGGAATATGTGCCAAGTAATGTGTATGTATATTTGTGATAAATGAAAATATATTTATTACTTGAATAATTATAAATAATTTTTTTTAAGAATTATTAATCATTATAAATTATATTCTTATAGTAATTAATTTTGTAGTAGAAATGTTTTTATTATTTATTTTCCATGAAAATATGATTAATTTTGCTATATGTGCAAGATAATTCAAGATAATTCAGATAATTCAAGATAATTCAGCTATCTTGCACATTTTTCTATATGTTTTTATTATTTATTTTCCATGAAAATAGTAATTAATTTTGCTATATGTGCAAGATAATTCAGCTATGGAATCTAAACCCTAATTTTGGATTTTGATTAAGGAATGAGAATAATAATATGATATTATTTTTATTTCAGTGCTATAAATATGTACTGTATGCATAGAGTGATAATGGTTGGTTAATTATGGTGTATAATGTCAAAACCCTATTATTAATTTGTTAAACCCTATTTTGAAACTCAATTATGAGTTCAAGACTGTATAGTAATGGTGTTATGTGATTTGTATGTGTTGTTGTATCCATGATATAATATGTTATATGGACTCTATTCTTATGTTTTTAGATCACCTAAACGTCAAACGAGTAGATTGCAGTGGCTGGTCAAAGTATGTAAAAAGATCACGATTTCGGTTTTTTAGGCAACCTAGAAAACCTATGGTCATGGTCTCTGACCTAGTTTGACCAGCTAAGATATGGTGATGGTAATGTTGTTATACTGTTTTTATGTAATGGATTTGTACATGGTCATGTTGTCTACACACTTAAACACTTATATCACAAAATAATCACATGGATTGCAAGTTGTGGAAGCCCAAAATAAAGCTTATTTAATCGTTTCTTCATTTCGGGTAACCCGGAAAATGAAGAAACGATTCCCGACAACTTTTTCAATAGCTTATATCTTTCTGACTTGTGATGTTTAGACTTGGAAACTGTTTCAATCATGTACCATGTTAGTTGTTCTTCAAGGCCCGACGTGTATACTACCCATAACATGAACATAATTCATTCTATAAGGCCATCAATATCGTTGACCGGCCATTTACTTTATTTTCTTCGGGCAATTTTAAACGTGATAAACAAACTTCCGATTGTAAGACCCCAACTTTTATGAATAAAGATTAATTTTTCTCAAAATAATTTTGTGAATATTACTGTGTGGATTTGATATAACGTTATAGTTGTGGGTATTATTTACAAAATTTTCAAAGTAAGCAAGTGGTTATATAATATTCGATTGGTCGGTGAATATTTGTTTTAACATGGAATATTCGTACGACGGCACAATCATTGGTGGACCCCACAACGGAAGTATTGTCGTAGTTAAAAAATGACATAATTATCTTTTTATAAAAATAATGGTGAAAGTTTTACCGTTAAACTGTTGAACTACCCGGTGGTAAAAGTACAGTAATACACGTGGTTGCATAGTGGCACACGGTATTGATTATTGATGCTTACGTGAAAAGTCACTCAGTTATACTCAATTATTGCTACAGTAATTACTGCATAATATCTTTCATATTATTGATTCAATTATTGTCACATTATCATCTGCATAATTTTTTATATTATTAAATCAATAATTGAGACAACAAAGTTATTCATATTATTATTTGCAATATTGACAATGTCTAGAAATTTCACATCGAGGAGAGGTTTGGTCACCTAATCACAAGCACCAATAAGGAGAATTCCATATGGAAAGCCCCTCTTTCTCGGGAATGATCTAGTTGTTAAATATTGTGAGTTATAATATTAATGATGAATAAGTTCGTGTTGATTAAAGATGAAATTGATATTTCCATTATGTTGGGATTATTAGTGTTAGTGGAAATCGACATCTATTTCGATAATAATGGATGTCTCGAGGTTATATTGACTAATCGGGTAATTAATCGGATAAATGAACAGTTAATTGCTATTAATTCACATGCTTATAACTATTTGTTCACATGTGTATACTATTGATTCACATGCATGTACTATTAGGGGAGGTGGTGCAAGATTGATAATACTTGCATGATTAAATTAAAAATGGAGGTATAGATGAAAGTACTAAACTATAATTATTTTTTTCACATGATTGTACTATTGATTCATATGATTGTACTATTGATTCACATGATGTATTATTAGGGGAGGTTGTGCAAGTTTGATAATACTTGCAGGACTAAATTAAAAATGAAGGAAAAGATGAAGGTATTATACTATAATATTTCGAGCCCCAAAACGTGCAATTATCGAAACTATATTTTCTTATAAATAGAAGCTCATTCTTCTTTTATTTTCACCAATTCACGAAGACTCACAAGAGCAATTATATAGAGAGAAGCTATTGAGAGAAAGAAGAAGAGAAGACTGTTACTTCACTATTCCAGTATCCAGTCTTCTTCTAAGGTAAGGGATATTATTTTTGTTCAATATTCAAAAGAAATAATATTTTCTTCCATACTTTGTAGTATGTGAGTAATATTATTTTGTCTCGTATTCCTGATTATACCATCATTCTGTTAAAGTATTGCTTCTATACTCCGTGAAATTAGTAGAATATCCTTGAAATTTACGTTTCATCTAGTATCATTTCACAAGGATATTTTCTGCACATTCTTGTTAAATTTTAAGCTTTTCATGCCGGAGTAATGTCCATGAGTAGTATTCATTTTTACGGTACTATTCACAAAGTACTATTCACAAAGTACTATTCACGGGTACTATTCATAAAGTACTATTCCCGAAGTAATATTCACGGGGTATTATTCACCCGGGGAATTATTCATGACAAAAATTGATTTCTTTGATGTCCAAATCATTTTTGATACAATATTATTCTTGAATTTTACTCCACAAAGCAGTATCATGTTGACAATTTGGGCATTATTGAATTTTGGATAAATTAAATTATAAATTTTTAAAAATTTATCCTTTATTTTTTTAATTGAATTCTTATATCATTGTCATCATCATCATGCTTATATTGTGATAAAAGTCATCTGTGGCTTACGTGCATAGATGTACTATTGATTGGTATGATTATGACCAGGGATTATTCGGTATAATCATGACCATAATGTTACAAATGATGTGGTAAAAGTCTTCATTGGCCTATAGTGCATTGATGGACAGTTGTTGTTATGATTATAACCAGGGATTATTCCGTATAATCATGACCATTGATGATTACATGAATATCCTTGGTCGTGGTGCGGGGATTATTCTATGATGTGGTTTATTTATTAAGCTGAGTCTCAGCGATAAAGTTAATGAAAAACCTTTTTAAATCATAGAAGAAAGTAGTTATCATGCTCTACTTGACTCTTCTAATGGATTGCTTGTTCCGCTGCAGTTAAACTAGATGTTTATTGTATTTTATCAGTTTAACACTGTTGAAGGCTAACGATAATTTATTCTGCATTATCTTAGTCATAATATTTCTTACTACGCTAGTTGAGCTCACCCTTTGTTTTTATTCTTCTCTTCAGGAAATGAGAATATAGTTGGGACTAGTCGGGGGACGGAGTGACGGTCCAGATGTTTGCATTAGTAGTCCTCATTATTCAGTGAAATAGTGTGATAATAAATGTAATAGGGACTCCATTTGAGTTTGAATACTGTCTAGAAGACAATATTCGTATTAAAACTCTCAGCTTATGTTTTGTCGTATTTTGCACGACAGTTGTATAATTAAGTTGTATTTGAATTTTATACCATATATTTGGCGACTCAGAATGAGTGATGTATACCTATTTTGGGGGCGTCACAGTTGGTATCAAAGCTTAGGGATATGATCCCTTGCTGAGATGTGAGACTAGAACTAGGAAGGGAGAGATGGGAAATTCCTTCACTAGTATGACCTACCTAAGTTTATTTGGTATTTATTTGGTCGACCAGAGTATATGGATAATATGTGACATGACAATTAACCATTGTTTTGTGGCAATATTTTTAAATGGCATCTGAAAATGTTGAGATAAACAATGAAGCACATGAGACCGTTGAGTCACCAAAGATCAATACCCATGATAATGTGCATCAGGATGGCAATAATCCTCAGGAAAACAACAACGCTGACCAAATGATGAACGATGGGATGTTCAAAGGCTTTATTCAATTCATGCAACATCAAGCGAGAATGACTCATGTTCAAAATGTAGGTGGAAACACTAACAACTCTCGGACGGTCACTGCTAAATAGTTCAAGGAGCTTGGACCACCGGAGTTTATTGGAGAGCCAAAACCACGTAAGGCGGAGACGTGGATAAAGCAGATCACCAAGATATTTGATGTCTTGGGATGCTCCGAGGAGAAAAAGGTTCCATTTTCCACCTTTATGTTGCGAGGAGAGGCAGATTACTGGTGGGAATTGGTAAAGCGTACTCAACCTGCCGCACTGAAGATGTCTTGGGAGAAGTTCCAAGAACTGTTTAATGACAAGTACTTCCTAAAAGTATTCATCATATGAAGGAGGTAGAGTTTATCAAGTTGGAAATGAACAATATGACTGTGTCGCAGTACGAAGCTAAGTTTGCCGAGTTGTCCCGTTTTGCGTCCCACTTGGTTGATAATGAGGAGAGAATGACGCGGATGTTTCTAAGAGGTTTGAAACCCGAGATATGTCAATACTTAATGTCTCACAAACTGTGCTTGTATTCAGATGTTATAAATAGGGCTCAGTTATTGGAATGTGATAACGAGTCAACCCAACCAAGAGAAAGCAACCGACAAAATGATAATACCAGTGGTAACAGTCATCGAAGCGGTGACAACAAACGTGGAGGGAATCAACATGCCAGAAATGGTAACCAGTTCAGTGGTAATCATGGCCAAGATAATAGAAGTGGAAATTTAAAGAAGAGGAGATTCAACAATGATGGAAAGACGTCATTACCAACACATGTTGTTAAGGAAGGGGAACGACAGCCAATCGTATGTTACAAATGCGGAGGGGAGGGACATATCAGTCTGAACTGTACGCAACAATCTAAAGCGTGTTATAATTGCGAAAGAGAATGTCACTTTGCCCAATTTTTTCATGCGCCGAAGTTAAGTCCAGCTGGGATGGAGGCATCAAAGGCCGTCACAGACAAGACAAAACCGGTAGTTCAAGGGAGAGCGTTTGTCGTAACCTCCCAAAAAGCGAGGAATCCGAACGAGGTGATCACGGGTAAGCTAATCATAAACTCTAGCGAAGTCTATACCTTATTTGATACCGGTTCTACCCATTCTTTTATTTCTCCTACTTGCGCTTAAAGTTTAAATTTAACTCCGGAGAAATTAGACTTTGACTTATCTGTTGAAACTCCGTTGGGAGAAACCTTCATTACATCCACTATTTATAAGTCTTATTTGATTCAAATCGGTAACCACACATTACCTATCGATCTTACATCCACTATTTATATTCTTTACTGAGCTAGTTGTGCTCACCCTTTTGCTTCACAATTCCTTTCAGGTAATAAAAGTGTAGCTGGGTCGAGCGGGGGATAACAAGGGAATAGAACGGTGGTCTATAGTTGTTGAGGTTCTCCCTAAATAATATGAAAATAATTTTATTGAGACTTTAGATAAGTGTGTAGTATTATATACGTCATTTGATATTTAATTTTGGTGAACCGAATAGGGTGAGGTGAACTCAACTTTTGAAGGGTGTTTTGCCACTATCATACAAGATGTCTAAAGATATAAGACAGAGTTGTGCACATCCACTTGCTGAGTATATCTATGAGCACTACCTATATGATCTTGGAGTTTGCTTGAAATATAATTTTCAATTGCAGACAGTTGAGATAGTTATATGTCAAGAGAAGACTCACAATTGGAAAGAATATGATAGTAATCTTCTCGTTTTTCTTTGGGGTCTATTGGGTCAACCAAGGATAATTATGTGGCCATATGATATCTATTATAACGTAGACGCATGGCCTCCCATGTACGAAGGTTTCCTTGAGCACTTCCCAAAGATTTTAATTTCTAAAATAGTTTTTGACTATACCTTTATGTAAGATGTCATGGTGACGTGCTACCCAAGTTGGTGTCAAGAGTCACAGTTGATATATATATATATATATATATATATATATATTTGTATCAAAACTCACAACACATGAGTTATTGTATTTTGCACGACAATTATTGTAATAAAGTTGTAGTTGTTTTCTGTACTATGTATTTGGCGACTCAGAATGAGTTGGATGGAATGGACCTATTTTGGGGTCGTCACAAGTGCCGTATCCGTGAATAGTGTCGTATACGTGAATAGTGTCGTATATGTGAATAGTAACTCTGACACAAAAAGTTCCAAATTTGATAAAAATTTCAGACCAGTATTTCGGCATAATAATATTGAAGAAAATAATATCATTTAAGAAGAAAACAACATCCCTTATCTCGAAAAGAACAGTACCTTTGACTAAATTTTGAATATAACGCTGAAAGAAACTTGCACCGTATAGCAACAATCATAGTATCAAAATACTCACAAAAATACGCTCGATATTATAGAGAGAGAAAACTTCAGATTCTGATGTGATTTTCAATTCTAACCTAAACACCCTATTTATAGGAAAATGCTTAGAACATCAAAGCATAAAATTTAATATATTATTAATATTTTCAAATTACATTCCTACGCACACCACACAAGACCAAAATCATCAGCCATCCACCCCACAAAAATAACAAAAATGTTTTTCTTAATTAAAATATTTTAAACTTCAAAAATTAATTATTTCAGAACTTCGAACTTCAATAATTCATAATAAATAGCCCTTTTATCAGAAAAATTCGAGTCCTATGTCCTTCCATAGGAAATTCAATTCTCTACAACTTTGCAGAAGAAAGGTTTTCCAAATTCCAAACAAAAATTGATCGAAATTCACATACGGGCGATTTTACAGGCTATAATCAAATTTCAGTCAAGAAATGGGTCCACCAACATGTTTAACATGTTTTAAATATTTTTAGTAACAAAAATACTCTTCATCCTCGTTTACTCATATATCCCACATTCATTGTAAAAATATCACCATTATTATATTATTATAATATAATAATAAATTATTTTATCAGAAAAGATAAAATATCAATTTTCAACAATTGTCACTTTTCTAAAAATTCCTCCATTTATATCCACATAAATAAATATTTTTCTTATCATATAAATCAATAATTAATTATTCACAAATAATATTACAGAATCACAATAATGGCAACCGTGTAGTTCCTGTGAAAGAGGAGCTTTCAATAAGGATTTCTCCTCATCGCTCACAATTAGGTGACCAAACCTCTCCTTAGAGCGAGAACTTTCTAGACATTGCCAATAATGCTATCTAATAATATTATTCAAATAATATTAATTATTGATTTGATAATGGAAAATACTGTGTAGTGACAATTATTAAAACAACAATAATATAAAATATCAACGTAGCAATTATTGAATCAATAAAATAAAATATTGAACAGTAATTACTGTAACAATTATTAAGTAGTGCCTTCTTACGCAAGAATCAATAATTGGTGCAATCTGCAGTGTTATTCTTGTGCAATAATAACGCGTAGACATCGTGTTTTAACCTTTGGTTATTCCAACAAGATTAATTAGGTAACAACTACGCCGTTATTTATAAACAACTTATACTTGTCGTTTTCTTCATCCAATCGCTTTCTGTTATGGGGCCCACAAAAGACTGCGCCGTCGTATGAATATTCTCCAACAGGAAGAATATTCCACGACCAAACGAATATTCCTCGACAACAATGAATATTTTATAACAACTTGCTTATTTAAAATATTTGCGCATTTTACCCATAACTAACCACATTAATCAATTCAACCCTTAATATTTTAAAATAATAAATAGAGGAAATTCAATTTCATTTATAAAAAGTTGGGGTCTTACAACCTTCCCTTCTTATGAAATTTTGTCCACGAAATTGACATACATACCTAGTGTTTCGAAAAGGTGAGGATACCTCATTTTCATTTCTGATTCCAACTCCCAGGTCATTTCTTTAATAGCATGGTTCCTCCACAAAACCTTAACTTGTGGTATAACCTTGGTGCGTAGGACATGCTCTTTCCTATCCAAGATCTTAACAGGTACCTCCTCGTACGTTAAATCTTCGGCTATGTAAATCTAGTTCTAACTCAATAATGTGGGTCGGGTCCTTCACATATTTCTGACGGCACGATATGTGAAAACAATATGAACACGAGACATGCTTGGAGGTAACGCGAGTCTATAGGCCACATTTCCTACTCGGTCAAGAATCTGAAATGGACCAATAAATCGTGGATTAAGCTTTCCTCTCTTCCCGAATCTTGTAACTCCCTTCCATGGAGCAATACGTAACAATACATGATCCCCAATGTCAAATTCCACGTCCTTTCGATAAAGATCTGCATAACTCTTTTGTCGATCCTGTGCCATTTGTATACGTTGTCAAATCATTTAGATCTTCTCTGTAGTCATTCGTACCAACTCTGGTCCCAACAAAGTTGCTTCTCCCACCTCATCCCAGCATATTAGAGAGCGACACTTTCATCCATACAATGCTTCAAATGGAGCCACACCTATACTTGCTTAATAACTGTTGTTGTAGGAGAATTCCACCAATGGTAGGTACTTATCCCAACTCCCTTTGAAATCTAGGACACAAAGTCTTAATAGATCCTCAAGAGTTTGAATAGTCCTCTCTGATTGTCCGTCCGTTTGAGGATGGTATGTCGAACTGAATCGTAAATCCGTGCCCATAGCTTTCTGCAAGCTAAACCAAACTCTTGAAGTAAATCTTGGGTCACGATCCAAAATTATGGATACTGGCATGCCATGCAATCTCACAATCTCATTTACGTATATACTAGCAAGACGTTCAAAGGAATAAGTCTCCCGTATAGGCAAGAAATGGGCAAACTTGGTTAATCTATCAATAATAACCCAAATCGTATCTATGCCTTGAGAAACCTTGGGAAGACCCGTAACAAAATCCATAGTAATGTGTTCCCACTTCCATTTCAGAATCTCAAGTGGTTGCAATGGACCCTTTGGTATTTGATGCTCCACCTTTACACGTTGACAAATTAAACATCTCAAGATAAACTTCGCGATCTCTCTCTTCATATTGTTCCACCAAAATGTATGTCGAAGATCATGATACATTTTGGTACTCCCAGTATGGATTGCAAACGGTGTGTTGTGTGCCTCCATCATGATTCTATGCTTCAAGTCAGAATCGTTAGGAACACAAATTCTGGAGTGTACTCGAAGTATTCCTTCTTCATCGATTCTTGCTTCTGGAATAGTACCTTCTTCAACTTTCTTCTTCATACGCATCAGCTCCATATCCGTAGCTTGAGCAACTTTAACTTTATCGATTAAAGTCGGTTCTACTCGTATGCTTGATATCATCACTTGGGTACTTGGAGCCTTTATCTCTATCTCCATCCTTTGCAAGTCATACAAAATGGGGCTTTGTGTTAACAACATTGCACTTGTACCTGCATATGATCTTCTACTCAATGCGTCAGCTACCACGTTTTCTTTTCCAGGATGGTATTAGATGGTATGGTCATAATCTTTCAACAAATCGAGCCAACGTCGTTGCCGCATGTTGAGTTCCTTTTGGGTAAAGAAATATTTGAGGCTTTTATGATCTGTGTAGATCTCCACTTTCTCCCCATATAGGTAGTGTCTCCATATCTTCAACGCGAAAACGACTGATGCCAACTCTAAATCATGAGTAGGATAATTCCTCTCATATTCTTTGAGTTATCGCGAGGCATAGGCTATGACTTTCCCATATTGCATGAGAACACATCCTAACCCTTTGCCCGAAACATCACTGTAGATAACAAATCCATCCGAACTGCATAAAGATTGTCGTAAGCAGTGCCGAAATGAGTCTCCTCTTGAGATCTTGGAAACTCTTCTCGCATTCATCGCTCCATACGAATTATGTATCTTTACGAGTCAGCTGAGTTAACGGAGTAGCGATTCTAGAAAATCCTTCCACGAATCTTCGATAATAACCAGCTAACCCCAGAATGCTACGTACTTCGGTCACCGACTTCGGTTGCTCCCAACTTTGTATTGCTTCAATCTTCGCTGGGTCAACAGACACTCCATGTTTTAACACCATGTGCCCAAGGAATGCTACTTCCTCAAGCCAGAACTCACATTTCTTCAGCTTGGCATATAGCTTGTTATCACAAAGCCTTCAAAGATACCGACCAAATGGCGCCATGATCTTCACTACTTTTGGAATAGATGAGGATGTCATCAATAAAGACAACAACAAACTGATCCAAATATTCTCTGAATACACACTTCATCATATCCATGAAAGCAGCAGGAGCATTAGTCAATCCAAAAGACATGATTAGGAATTCATAATGCCGTCATGGGAGTTTCAAGGCGCCTTGGAATATCCTCGGTTTAACCTTCACCGATGATATCCGTAAGCGAAGATCAATTTTTGAAAAGAATTGTGCTCCTTGCAACTGGTCAAACAGGTCATCAATGCGAGGTAGCGGATACCTATTCTTGATGGTGACATGGTTCAATTCTCGATAGTCAATACAAAGTCGCATACTCTCGTCTTTTTTCTTTACAAATAAAACAGGAGCACCCCAAGGAGGTGTACTAGGATGAATAAAATCGATGTCCAACAACTCCTGTAGTTGGACCTTTAACTCCTGAAGTTCAATAGGAGCCATTCAATATGGGGTTTTAGAAATGAACTTTGTACCAGGTTCAAGGTCAATAAATAATTCAACTTCACGTTTCGGAGGTAAACCGGGAAGTTCCTCAGGAAATACGTCAGGAAATTCACTAACAACAGAAATTTTATTCAAATCCGACGTGTTTTTGTTCAAATCCGTGACATGGGCTAAGAAAGCTTGACATTCGTTTTTCAATAAACGAATAACTTTATGGCTTGATATGACAGTGATTGAATTTAGAGGTTTGGTTGCTTGAATTTTCATAACAGATTGGTTAGGAATATGAAAACTAACAACCTTACGAAAATAATCAATTTTAGCATGATGAGTGGTTAACCAATCAATCCCTAAAGTCACATCAAATGCAATTATTTTCAACAAAATAAGATCAACAGGTAATGTGATGGTACCAACTTGGATCAAACAAGATTTATAAACAGTAGATGCAATGAAAGTTTCTCCTAACGGAGTCTCCACAGATAAGTCAAAGTCTAATTTCTCCGAAGTCAAGTTTAAACGTTGAGCACAAGCAGGAGAGATAAATGAATGGGTAGCACCGGTATCTAATAAGGTATAAACTTCGCAAGAATTTATGATTAGCTTACCAGTGATCACCTCGTTTTGGTTCCTCGCATTTTGACAAATCACGACAAATGCTCTTCCAGGAACCGTTGACTTTGACTTTTCTGGGATAGCCTTTTGAGTCACCATCCCCACTGGACTTGGTTTTGCTACAGTACACTCTCGAGCGATATGTCATTCCTTTCCACAATTATAGCATACCTTGAACTGTTGTGGACAGTTTGGGCTGATATGTCCGTCTTTTCCACATTTATAGCATACGACTGGTGGTCGTTCTCCTCCCTTAGAACCAGTTGCTACTGGTGCTGACGTCTTCACATTGTCATTGTTGAATCTCCTCTTTTAAAATCTCCCCCCGACTCGCTTCTTCTATTTTCATGGCCACGATTACCACCAGAGTGGTTACCACTTTTATCCGAATATTTTCCTCCCCGCTGGTTTTCAATGCTCTGATGACTGCTATCACCGATATGACCCTGGTTGTGGTCCCTCGGTTGAACGTACTCGTTATCTCGCTCTAATAATTGAGCCCTATTGACAACATCTGAATATAAAGAAAATTTATGAGAGATAAGATATTTCCGAATCTCGGGTTTTAAACCTCTCAGAAACATTCTCGTCATTCGTTCCTCATTTTCTACCAAATGAGGTGCAAAGCTGGATAACTCTGCGAACTTCGCCTTGTACTGGGACACCGTCATGTTGTTTTGTTCTAATCTAATAAACTCCACCTCCTTCATATGGCGAATACTTTAAGAAAAGTACTTGTCATTGAAAAGTTTTTGAAACGTTTCCCAAGACATCTTTGAGGCAGTCGAGTGACGCTTCTGAGACTCTCACCGATGAGTCTGCGCTCGCCACGGAACATAAAGGTGGAGAATGGAACCTTCTGTTCCTCCGTGCATCCCAAGACATCGAATATCTTGGTAATTTGTTTAACCCACGTCTCTGCCTTGATCGGATCCGGCTTTCTAATAAATTCTTGTGGTCCCAACTCTTTGAACTGCTTGGCTATGACAAGTCGCGCGTTGCTATCATTTCCAACCTTATTTTGTACACGAGTCTCCCTCGTCTTGTTTTGCATGAATTGCAAAAAGCTTCTAAACATTTTGTCATTCATCGTCTACTCAGTGGTGTTGTTTATAGGAGAAATATTGCATTCCTGTTGCACGTTCCCCTGGGTGGTGATTAAAGGTGTCTCCATGGTCTCATTTACTCCAATGTTAATATTCTCAGCTGTCATTCTTAACTGCCATAAAACAAGGGTTAATTAAACAAATTAACATATCACATATTAACCATATGCTCCGACTGACCAACAAATAAGCTTAGGTATGACACACTAGCAAAGGATTACTCGTCTCTCCCTTCCTAGTTCTATTCCCCGATCTCCGCCAGAGACCATATCCCTAAGCTCTGATACCAACTGTGACGCCCCCAAAATTAGTATACAACACCCATTCTGAGTCGCCAAATACATGGTACAGAAACAACTACAACTTTATTAATACAACTGTCGAGCAAAATACGACAACACTTAAACTGTGAATTTAAATACAAATATTATCATCTAGACAATATCCACACTCAAATAAGTCCTCATTACAATTATTGATACACTATTTTACAAAATAGTGAGGTCTACTAAAATAACTTCTAGAACCATCATTCCACATCCCGACAAGTACTCGCTACATTCTCGCCTCCTAAGAAGAAAAATGGAACAAAAAAGAAAAGGGTGAGCTCAACTAGCCCAGTAAAGAACATTATGACTAAGATAATATAGAACAAATTATCGTTAGTCTTCAATAGGGAAAAATCTAATAGAATACAAATGCATAAACCGGTTTTAAATCAATATTCGCATGTGAAATAATAATTCATTAGAAGAGTTAAGTAGAGAATAAAATTTACTATTTTCTATATATGAATTTAAAAGTCCATCGTCAATATTTTATCCCTGTAACATAAATAAATATATATACGGAATCAAATATTCATCTTTGCACTCTGAAGCCAAAGATATTCACCGATTGGTCATGTTCATCTAAACACTGTTCATCTTTGCACTACTACCAAAGATATTCATCGAAATCATTCATCTTTTTACTTCTGAGCCGGAAATATTCATTAATATCATCATTTAGGGTGAGGATGATGAAAAATATTTTAAAGAAAAAGAATCCAGTGAAGCAAAAGAACAAATATTAGGGATTCGTATTACAGTTTTATCCAAGTTTAATAATACTCCAAAATAACCAATTTTGAAGCAGAATTCAAAAATAAAGATCAAAACATGGATACAATCAAATATAGTAACCATAATAGATATCTTGGACAAAAAGCAGAAAATTTTATTTTTCGGTGAATAGTGCCATATCCGTGAATAGTGCCGTATACGTGAATAGTAACTCCGACACAAAAAGTTCCAAATTTGATAAAAAGTTCAGACCAATATTTTGGCATAATGATATTGAAGAAAATAATATCATTTAAGAAGAAAACAACATTCCTTACCTCGAAAAGAATAGTACTTCTGACTAAATTTCGGATATAACGCTGAAAGAAACTTGAACCGTATAGAAACACTCACAGTATCAAAATACTCACAAAAATACGCTCGATATTAAAGAGAGAGAAAACTTCAGATTCTGGTGTGATTTTCAATTCTAACCTAAGCACCCTATTTATAGGAAAATGCTTAGAACACCAAAGTAGAAAATTTAATATATTATTAATATTTTAAAATTATATTCCTACGCACACCACACCAGACCAAAATCATCAGCCATCCACCCCACAAAAATAACAAAAACATTTTTCTTAATTAAAATATTTTAAACTTCAAAAATTTATTATTTCAGAACTTCGGAACTTCAATAATTCATAATAAATAGCCTTTTTATCAGAAAAATTTAGGTCTTATGTCCTTCTAGAGGAAATTCAATTCTCTACAACTTTGCAAAAGAAAGGTTTTCCAAATTCCAAATAAAAATTGACCGAAATTCACTTACGAACGATTTTACAGGCTATAATCAAATTTCAGTCAAGAAATGGGTCCACCAACATGTTTAACATGTTTTAAATATTTTTAGTAACAAAAATACTCTTCCTCCTCATTTACTCATATATCCCACATTCATTATAAAAATATCATCATTATTATATTATTATAATATAATAATAAATTATTTTATCAGAAAAGATAAAATATCAATTTTCAGCAATTGTCACTTTTCTAAAAATTCCTCCATTTATATCCACATAAATAAATATGTTTCTTATCATATAAATCAATAATTAATTATTCACAAATAATATTACAGAATCACAATAATTACAACCAGGCCGTTCCCAAGAAAGAGGGGGCTTTCAATAAGGATTTTTCCTTCTTCTACAAGTAATTAGGTGACCAAACCTCTCCTTAGATAGAACTTTCTAGACATTGCCAATAATGCTATCTAATAATATTATTCAAATAATATGAATTATTGATTTGATAATGGAAAATACTGTGTAGTGACAATTATTAAAACAACAATAATATAAAATATCAACGTAGCAATTATTGAACCAATAAAATAAAATATTGAGCAAGAATTATCGTAACAATTATTGAGTAGTGCCTTCTCACGTAAGAATCAATAATTGGTGCAATACTGTGTATCTAGGCAACAACGGCAGACATCGTGTTTTAACCACCGGGTATTTCAACAAGATTAATCTGGTAATAACTACGCTGTAGTTATTTATAAACAACTTATAATTGTCATTTTCTTCATCCAATCGCTTTTTCGTTATGGGGCCCACAAAAGAGCTGCGTGTCAGCATGCGAATATTCCTCGAGCGGAAGAATATTCCACGACCAAACGAATATTCAAACAACAATGAATATTTTATAACCAATTGATTATTTAAAATATTTGCGCATTTTACCCATAACTAACCACATTAATCAATTCAACCCTTACTATTTCAAAATAATAAATAGAGAAAATTCAATTTCATTTATAAAAAGTTGGGGTCTTACACAAATGCTCATTCTTGCTTTAAATTTAAATGTTTTCACTAATTAAGTATACGACACGAAGGTTAAAACAAGGACAAAGGGAAGGGGAAGCTGAAGGATTAGATTAAATTATGTTGTTATGACTGTTTGTAATAAGATAATATAATATTTATCATGTAATGTAAGACTTAAAGGTTCTCGAGACTAGGTAGGTAGATAACTTTGATATAATAATTTTGTTTAATTAATACATTAAGTAGTTGAATGAATGTTATCGTGGAGCACCAAGTACGGGTTTCAAGTACTCGAATTTGGGGCGTCACAAGGTGGTATCAAAGCTTTAGGTTAGAAACCTTAGGTGGGAGTAGACCTTAGGCTATAACCTTAGGACAGAGGGAAACGTTGAAAATATAAATAACTCAAATAGAGTTTAAAGGAGATTAATTAAATAAATTCATCGTAAAACAAAATAAAAGATAACTTATATAAAACTATTATTTGCTGTGTGTATATACTATATGTACTAATGAAAATAATTCATGTGTAGATTTTAGGTAGAAAAAGATTATTATACGCTTATAACATGAAGAAGGATCAAAATAATACACCCGAGCTAATATTGAAGCAATAGCTAAAATAGAGGCTCACATTGAAAGTAACCTTGATGAAGGGATTATTTTGGAGAATATAGAACTAGACCTAGAAATGGTGGAACTAACAGATAGTGATTCGGACACCGAAGTTGGAGTTGATCAAGCATCAACCGAAGTGCAGAATCTGCGGGACCAAGTTCTTCGTTAGAAAAATTGTTGGAAATAGAAAAGCTATTTAATAGTCAAATGTAGAAGGCGTTGATCCAAATAATGGATGAACAAGATAAGCTTAAAATCCAAATTGATCAGATGGGAACCAAAAGTAGAATATCAGATGCAGCTCCGAGAAAGAAAGGGAAAAGAAGGATGAATGACCGTGAGTTAGAAAATTCTGAAAACTTTAAGAAAATAGGAAAGTGTGCAAACTGTAAAAGGAAACATAAGGGCATGTGCCGGACAGGGAAAGCGATATGTTATAGTGGCGGACATGAGGGACATTTCTCTCCTCAGTGTCCCAATTTTAAGCAAGGTGCATGTTTTAATTGTGGGATGGAAGGTCATTGGGTGAAAGATTGTCCAGGATCAGGAGAAGGTGTAGGGAATAAGTAGTATTAGTATTTGAATATGTATGTTTAATTATATAATTTGTGTGTAATGTAATATTCCTAACTTTTGGTATAAGTTGTAATAGTAAATCCCAACTTTTGTGGTAATAAAGGGATAACTGATGCTTATAACAATATGTGTTATCCGGTGTAAAGTACTATGAATGAATGTGAATATATGTTTGTTTAATGAAATAAGTATGTATCTACCAGATAATTTGATAATTCATTAAACCAAGTTTCAAAATTTAACATTTTGAGTTTATGATTATTTGAGTTTGAAATCATGCGTTATATGTTAAACATATACGATAAGACATAGAATATAAGATAATAAAAGAATAAATTATGATTTTATCAGATAATGCCGCCAAGAAGACAAAACCGAAACCAAAGGGTTGAAAAATCGGTCAACAATGCGGGAGGACAACAACAACTAGATCCAATAAATAATTTTGCTATCATAATAGCTCAAGCTATGCAGAATCCAGTACCAGTTGGGGGAAATCAGCCCGATAATCGATTTGCAAACTTTAAAGACTTCAAAGCAGTAGGACCGCCAGTGTTTAGAGGGACAACTGACCCGGTAGAAGCTCAAACTTGGATAAAGGAGATAGAAAAGGCTTTTGTGGTTTCTAGGGTAGCGGAAGGGCACAAGACAACTTTTGCCACTTACATGATGAAAGGGGAGGCAAATTTTTGGTGGGAGGCTAATCAAACTAGAGCTAAAGCTGGAGAAGTTACATGGACTAGGTTCAAAACACTGTTCTTTGAGAATTACTTTTCCACTAGTATGCAGGCTATGATGGAAGTGAAATTTCTGGAGTTGAAGCAAGGGGACATATCAGTTGCGTAGTATGCCGCAAAATTTAATGAATTATCTAGGTTCGCTCCACATCAAGTGGACACGAAAGCAAGGAAGACACGAAGGTTTGAGCTGGGCTTAAAACCCTGGCTCTACAACAAGGTGGCAGTATTACAGATATGTACTTTTGCAGCACTGTTTTACAAGGCTATCATAGCCGAAGAGGGAAGTAAAGCCATGACACTTTATAATAAGGAGAAGAAGATTAAGGCTGAGATTGAAGGAGCTGTGATGGGAAAGAGAAAAGGGGACAATTTAGGGAATATCAAGATTAAGCTGGAGGGTGTGAAGAAGCAAATTGTGCAATGTGGAAACTGTGAGAAGAACTATTCTGGAGAGTGTTTGAAGGGAAAGTTTGTGTGTTTTAAGTGTGGGCAGGAGGGACAAATCTCTCTCAACTGTCCTAATCCTAGGATGAATAGTGGTTGTTTTATTTGTGGGTCAACAGAACATAGGGTGAGGGAATGTCCAAAAAGGAGAGCTGATGGGGGAAATGTCAATACGGGGAAGAGTAGTGGGATGCTAGCAATAACTGGTCCAACTCCACCAAGCAAACCAATCAAGTCGACCGCAAGGACCTTCAATATTCAAGATACGGTCGCAGCAGGAGATGGAGTTCTAGGTTTGAACCCGACCAACAATATTAATATATACACATGATTCGGATTTAAGCTATTTCTCGTATCATAAGTTTGATATAATAAATCACTAATAAAAGATTGTTGAGGAAGGAATTTGAGTTCCGAATTCGTAATACGAATCTTATAAGGAGGGGAGAATATAATACACAAAATTTTTCATAATTAAAAATTTAAGGATAAAACATTAATATTAAGGGTAAAGGGTGATTCCGGGGACGGAATCTTTATAAGGAGGGGAGAATGTAAAGACCCGAAAATTTTTTGAATAATTATATTTATATTTTTACGAATAATTTTTTTTTATTTACAAAATATTTTGAATATATGAGATATGGATTTAGCAGTATAGTCAATTTAAACTTTTAAATCGATGGATATTGAAAGTTAAGTCAGTTATGGTCCAGAACCCTAATTCATGGATTATGGACAAGGAATGAGAATAATAATATATAATAATTATATGTCAATGTTATATGTATGTGTTATATGTGTGTATGGTTTAGTGTTGATCAGATATGTCATAGTAGTAGAAAACCCTAATTCGAACCATAAATAGAAAATTAAGACTGATTATTAATCAGGTTGATGTGATCAAGGAGACATGTTAGTGATTATGAATCTAATTAGGGGAAACCTTAACGATTATCAAGAAACCCTAAATGCTAAGTAAAAAAACCCTAATTTCATTACTGAGAAACCCTAAACCCTAATTTTCAAACCCTAATTAGAAATTTACAAACTATTATGTGAATTAGCAAGCCTTAAGATAAAAGTTATGGAAAATATATGAAATAACCAAACTACCCTTAAAATCCAAGTGAAAAAGACCAAAATACCCTTTAGTGTGTAAAATGACCATTTTACCCTTTTACTTAATTACTTGTAAGCAAAAAGGTTTTCTAGAATGTTGTGACTCACTATACTAAGATCTCACATGTGCTTGAAAACTAGCCATATCCTTATCTTTTGTGCCACCTTGCAAGCCTAGATTCATTGAATCAAATTATAAGAGATAAAGAAAGAAAAAGTTTGCAAAAGTTGCTCATTTTTACAAAACACTCAACCTAGCTATTCTCTCTCTAAGCCACGAAATTCTCTAAGTTTTTCAGTCCCTAAACAACTCTCTAGAATATCCAAATCAATTGTGTAGAGCAAGATCAAAGCATTTTCAAGAAAGAGGTATAACCCTAAAATTCAATTTTGATTCTTAAAAGCAATGTTAGATTTCTTGTTTATGTGTTTATTTAAGTGTTAGAAGATGTTATATGATGATCTATGATGTTACATCGTAGATCTATAGCATCAAAGTGCTAAAAAATCAACTTTTCAAAACTGTCCAAGAACCCTAAATTTATGGCCTGACAACCGAATGTCAGAGGCCATAGATCTGAGCATGTTAATGATTTTGTATGTTTTATGTTTTGGACTTGTAGTATGCTATATGGACTTTGCTCTGGACTTGAAAGAAGACTTAGATCATGTCCAGAACAAAAGTTATTCACGGTCGAACTCAGTTGACCGAGCATGACCAAGAGTTTCTGGGCAGCCCAGAAACTCAAAGTCTGTGTCTGACAACATTTTCTCAAGCCTATAATTGTCAGGTGTTAATTTTTTTGTTGATGTTGTTGTATCTAATTTGTAGCCTATAAGTTGTACTCTAGATCCATGCTTTTAAATCACTTAAACAATCAACAGATTGTAAATAGTGAATGGTCAAAGTAGCCTACTCGGCATTGACTGTCAAATTCTGGGTAACCCAGAATTGGATTTTTAGCGTCTGACAACAAGTTTAATAACCCTGATCTTGCTTGTGTTTGTTATTTTGATTTTGTTGTTGTAACAAAGTTATAGTATGGTAGAAGGACTATAGAATGATGCATTTACATCACCTAAATGATAAACAGACTAAAAGTAATTTATGGTCAAACGAGGCTGGACGAACACGATGGCAATTTTCTGGAAAACTCAGAAAACTCAAGAACATGTTATTTCTGACAATGTTTAACCAGATGCTAGCTAATGATTTTGATGTTGTTTAAATGATATGATGATTCATAATTATACCTTGTCATGTATACTACGACCCTAAACCATTTAATCACATTAACAGTAACACGAACGTATAGGAATTTAAGCCACAAAATGGACATAGAAACTGACTGGGTTTCTGGAAAACCCAGAAAGTTCTGACAATGTCTTTGCAAGGCTAGATCTTCATGCTATGTGTTTGTATGACTGATTTGATGCTTGATTTATGCAGTATTACATAAACACTACATGATCAATCCTTAAGATTGTCCAGAACACGTGTAGACTAAAAATTAAAGCCGGTCAAAGTAGGTACCTTAGCCCTTTGAATATCGGGTGTTCTCGCCCTCAAAAACCTATTATGATGTAAATAAATCGCTAAAACCTTTAACATTTAATTTAATTAATTTAGTTTCCTAATTTCCAAAAAATTCATTAAAATAGAAATAAATTTCTAAAAATTACAAAATTAGTTTTAAAAATTATTATAAATTATAAAAATTAACTTTTGATAAATTGACATATTTTTCATTAATATTACTATTTATTTGAATATTAATGATATTAAATTTATTTAATAAATAGGTTAAAAAATGAAAATTAAGAGGTTTAAAAATATTTTAAGTTATAAATCATTACTTTTAATATTTTAAGGTAATTTTCATTAATAATTTAATAATTATGATAATGAGTTTATTTAATATTTATAATAAATAAATAGTTTAAAATGGTTTTAATGATTTAAAAATCATTTAAAATGGATATAAAGGATTTAAAAATATTTAAAGTTATAATAAATGACTTTTTTTTATTTTCATGAATTTTATTAATATTTAAATATTAATAGTGATTATTTAAAAATGATTTTAAATGTTTTAAAAATCATTTGAGGGTAAAATAAAATATTTTAAAAATAGTTTAAGTTATTATTAATAACTTACAGATTTTGTCAAGTATTTCATTAATATTTTTATATTAATGATAATGGAATTATTATGTATTTAAATCAGATAAAAATGATTTCAGTGTTTGAAAAATCATGATAAATTATAATAATTATTCAAAAATTATTATAAGACCTTGAAAAATAATATGATTAATATTTAAATTATTTAATAAAGTATTGAAGTTTCAGAATAGAGTTTAAGTAAATATAAACTCGATTATTATCCAATAAAATCGTCGGTACACCGAAATGAAACCGAAGTTGACCTAGACTTATATAAATTGACCTAATAAGTAATTATTTGTGTTAGAATGACTGTTAGAACTATGTAACAGTGTGTTTAAGCTATATGATGACTGCAAATAGCAGTGTTATGTGTTATGATAAATTATTTTGATCAAAAGAATACTCTTATGAATGATAGGTTTCAGTATAAAATATAAATCTAAGTTGCGTAAGCAGAAGACCAGGCAAGTATCATTACTCTTTGTATCTACTTATGCAATACTCCTGTATAAGTAAGTTATCGAATTATACTCATGTTATATAAGTTAATATACCCTACTATTATCGGTCATGTATTTAAATATTAGTATTCATGCCAGTTATAGAATTATATTCGTTTACCAGTACTGTAGTTGTGTATGATCAGTGTATACCTTGTGGATAGATAGTTATGTTAGATTATTCAAGTACCCTCACTTGGATAACGATTGTATTTAACCTCATGTCGACACATACCTACTGATTTTCAGGTATGTATATGTTATTTAAAAATTGTCTAAGTTATTTAACTCAGCTAGACGTAGAATGAAAAATATTGTAGAACATAATAGAATATTATTATTATCAAATTGAAATATTTTATTTTGAATGTCAGATTAATTATGAACATCCCGAACAGGGAAAAACTTTTATGCGCTAAAGGCGGACCAGCTGAATGATTTATCGTTCAAACAAGTAGTGTTGATCAATACAGGTCATAACGGGCTGATCACCCCCCCCCCCACCCCGTGTCCGTAAGACACGACGGTTTGCAGATGAATTTATGTTTAACCTTTTTGAAAATTAAGATAAAATTTATAATATATTAAATTGTTACTAAATTTATAGTCAAAACAGCCCTATTAGTAAAGG